>CM077648.1:19196118-20641118 GCA_039707465.1 Rhabdophis nuchalis
CATCAACCACTCTAACTAAACAGCTTTCCAAAAGGAAAAAAAAAGTTTTTGCACTTTGCAAACCTCCTCAAAATGGCCCATTTTTGGTGAAAACGGGACCATTTTTTTCAAATAAAAGGCATGAATAGCCTTGGGGGGGGGGGCTTACAGAGTGCTCCTGGGGGGAGGGGTAAAAATGAGCAAAAATGGCCAGTTTTTTCTCAAAAACGGACCGTTTTTTCTCAAACAAAATTGCATGCATAGCCTTATGGAGGCTTATAGAGTGCTGCTTGGGGCTGGGGGGGACAAAAAACGGTGTGTTTTTTGCTCATTTCTGCCCTCCCCGGGCCCCAGGAGCTCTCTGCCGAGCCTCCATAAGGCTATGCATGGCCATTTTGGTGAAGGGAGCTGGGGCTTCAGGAGGAAAAAAAATGCTGTATTTGGTGTATGACACGCACCAGATTTTCAGCCTCTTTTCAGAGGAAAAAAGCTGTGTCTTATACTCTGAAAAATATGGTAATAAATAAATCCTTGAATGAAATACTGCATCAAGAAGGTATGAAAAATATAAACTAAAGACTTACCATATTTTTCAGCATATAAGAGTATAAGATGCACCAAGATTTTGAAGAGGCAAATTTAAAAAAAAAAGGTTTTGCACTTTGTAGACCTTCCAAAAACAGCAAAAACAGGCCCGTTTTTTGTTTTTAAAAAAAGAGAATGCATCTGTTTTTACTGTATTTATTTATGTACATATTTTATGTTGTTTTAATTTTTCCCTGTGCACCGCTCCGAGTCCCCCTGGGGAGAGGACGCGGTATAGAAAAATAAAATTATTATTATTATTATTATTATTATTATTATTATTATTATTATTATTATTATTATTATTATTATTATTATTATTATTATTATTATTATTATTATTATTATTATTATTATTATTATTATAGCCTTTAGGAGGCTTGTAGAGTGCTTCTGGGGGCTGGGAGGGCTGGGAGGCGGGAAAGATAGTGTGTTGTAGTGATTAAGATGTTGGACTGCTTTTAGAGAGACCCAGATTCAAATCCACTCTATCACAGGGTGACTTTGGGCAAGTCACTCATTCTCTTAGCCCAGAGTTGTCACATAAAGTAAAGAGAAATGGTTTTATATGTCATTTCCCCATACATTGTCTTCTGCAGTTATTCATCATTGTTGGGTCAAAATATCAGTAACAGGAAAGGGTTTTACATCACTCCAGCCCTCTGGAACGACCTTCCCCCCGACATTAGAACAACCACGGACCTCCGCTCCTTCCGCCAAAAATTAAAAACACACTTTTCCTGCTTGGCCGGCCTAGGGTAGTCTCTTCCTTTAGGGTTGTTAGGGAACAACTAGTTTTAATGGGGATTTTAGTGCAGGGACGATTGGTTTAATTTATTTTTAGGTATTGTATTTATTCATGTATATATTTTATGTGTTTTAGTTTTCCCTGTGCACCGCTCCGAGTCCCCTTGGGGAGAGGACGGGGTAAATAAAATAGGTGCCTGGATGTTAGCTGTATAACGATTAATAGGAATATGTGGAGAGCGAAATTGTTTGCTTTTGTTATAACTCTTAAATGTTTCTTTCTGTAAAATCCTGGATACCTTCACGTTGAGGCCAAGTTAGTTTGCCACAGGATTGTCTTTCAAAGATAAGAGTACAGCAATTTGTTTCCTTTCAGGGGCGTATCAGTTAAGACATTCCTTTCCACCGTCAGGATTTAGGCGTTGCATAAGAATCGGAGTGTCTCTGTGCTTGGATTTCTGTTTGAAGCAGAATCGCATGTAAAAGGAGCGTAACTTTGGATGGAAATAAAACCCACTGTTTTTATACAGCCGCTGGCTTATTTTCACACCACCTTCCGATTAGCTTTGAATACTGTATGCCACTGTATCACGTGAAGTGTTAATGCCACTGTATAGTGCCTTGGTAAGGCCACACTTGGAATACTGCATACAGTTTTGGTCGACACGATGTAGAAAAGACGTGGAGACTCTGGGGGCAGGACAAGAAGCAATGGGTGGAAACTAATCAAGGAGAGAAGCAACTTAGAACTAAGGAGAAATTTCCTGACAGAACAATTAACCTCTGGAACAGCTTGCCTCCAGAAGTTGTGAATGCCCCAACCCTGGAAGTCTTTAAGAAGATGTTAGATAGCCATTTGTCTGAAATAGTATAAGGTTCCTGCCCACGCAGGGGGTTGGACTAGAAGACCTACAAGATCCCTTCCAACTCTGCTATTGTATTATTGTATTACTCTTTGTGAGAAATTACTTCGGATGTCTGGCAAGAACAGTTTATTGCTTGCTCCAGGCTTCAGTGGGCAAAGATGGATAGGAAAAACCAGCCGCTGACCATATAGCAATAGGGGCTTTCTCATCCTTCCTATTTTTTAAAGAAAGATGTTGATATCCTCACAAGTAAAACATTAAACTTTAACGCTCTGTAGAGATTCTCAGTCATCCCGGTCGTGGTTGTCCCAAAGGTGCTTTTTTCAGGAGGCAACTGGACTTTGTTTTTTTCTTTTGAAGCTGTTTCGCTTCTCATCCAAGAAGCTTCTTCAGCTCTGACAGGACAGTGGGGAATGGAAGGTTTTATATTTCTTGCAGACAATTGACCATTTGCATCCTTTTAGCGCAGTGCTTCTCAATCTTGGTGACTTTAAGTCCTGTGGACTTCAACTCCCAGAATCCCCCAGCCAGCATACATGGGACAGTATTTCTCAAGCAAGAATTGTTGTTAGTTGCAAAGTTGTGTCTGACCCATCACAACCCCATGGACAACGTTCCTCCAGGCCTTCCTGTCCTCTACCATCCTCTGGAGTCAATTTAAGCTCACGCCTACTGCTTCAGTGACTCCATCCAGCCACCTCATTCTCTGCCGTCCTCTTCTTCTTTTGCCCTCAATTATTCCCAGCATGAGGCTCTTCTCCAATGAGTCCTTCTTTCTCATTAGGTGGCCAAAGTATTTGAGTTTCCTCTTCAGGATCTGGTCTTCTAAAGAGCAGTCAGGATTGATCTTCTCTAGGACTGACCGGTTTTATCGCCTTTTCCCCTAACTACCGCCCCGGGTCCCTTCGGCGAGAGGGGGCGGTTTAGAAATTTGAATAAATAATAAAATAATAATAATAACTAGTAAATTCCAAATGGCCAATATGTCTATTAATATAGCTGAACTTGGGCAGTCTTTTCCAGCAATAGGGTTGGGAAATCTGGTAACTGAGGTCTCAACACATGAGGAAATCAGGTTCAAGAAAGTTGAGCCAAATACAAATGGCTGTCACAGTCCTAGGAAACATATGCCTTATTTCCAAATACACTGTCAGGTCTGCCTCTAACGATAACCAAGAAAGAATCCACTCAACTCCATTTGTAAGAATTAAGAGTACTTTTACTGGTTATGAAAAGATAGCAGCAAGGTAAAGCAAGGTCTGAAGCCAAAGCATGCGAAATCATACATATCAATATATGCCCAATCCCCTTCCCCCAGGAACCCCCCACCCCATTGTCCAATGCGCAATCCCCATGTGGGTTGCATCTTCAAGAGCATCATCAGGATGGCATGCAAGACTGTTGACCTTGACCACCGCCCGGCCCCAGCCAGTGGTATGCGAAGTAGATGGTGACAACTTACTCCCTTCTCCAAATCTCCCTCCTGTACCATACAGTCCCATTCCCAATTACCAAAGTCCCTCCCTCCCTGTTTCAATGGCAGCCGAAGCAAGCAACAAAGCGGAGGTTGACATACACTGCTGAGATTACCTAGTTGAGTAATGTCAAGCAAACGACCGAGCTCCAAGAGCACCAAGAACACCCCACTCCAACCCTGAGCTACAGATACAGTAGTACTTCGGTTCACGAATGCCTCTGTTCACGACCAATTCGGATTACGACCAAAAATTTCCCAAAAAATGTGCCCCGGTTCACGAACACCGTTTCGGTTCACGAACGGAAAAGTTCGTAAAAATACGCTCCACTTCACGAACTCCGCCTCGCTTCACGAACTCCGCCCTCGCATCACAAACAGAAAAGTTCGTAAAAATGCTCGGATTCACGAACCCCGCCTCGCTTCACGAACTGGAGCCGCGGACATTTTAAAAACAAGGTCAGAACGGATTAACCGGATTTACATTGAACCCTATGGGAAACTGTGCCTCTGTTCACGACCAATTCTGTTCGCGAACAGAGTCAGTTCAAGAATCACGACCAAAAAACAAGGTCGGAACGGATTAACCGGATTTACATTGAACCCTATGGGAAATTGTGTTTCGCTTCACAACCAATTCGGATCGCGAACAGAGTCAGTTCACGAATTAAGTTCATGAACCGAGGTACCACTGTATTCTCTTCTATTGGAACCTGATAAATATAGGAAAGTGGTCGTGCTAGCTGTACATTTAGAGGGATATATAGAATAGAATAACAGAATTGGAAAGGACATTTCCAATGGCTGGAGAAGTCTGGGAGCTGAAGTCCTTCAGACTTAAAGTTGCAAAGGTTGGAGACCCCTGTTCTAGTCCAACCCAACTTCTTAGGCAGCAAACCCTATAGCAGTGACGGCAATCCTTTTTTCCCTTGGGTGCCAAAAGTGCGCCCGCCCACGCTATCAGACGTGGGGACGTGTCCACACCCGTAAATAAATGCCCTCCTGTGAAAACAGCCTCCCCCACCCCCCACCCCGGAGGCTCTCTGGAAGCCAGAAATGTCCCATTTTCCGACTTCCAGTGCGCCTGGTAGATCTGTTTTTCGCCCTCCCCAGGCTTCAGGGGGCTTTCCTGAAGCCTGGGGAGAGTGAAAACGGCCTCCCCATGCCCTCCGGAAGGCTGAGAATCAGCTGGCCAGTGCTTGCATGCGTGGAGCTGAGATAGGGCAATGCCTCACGTGACTTCAGATATGGCACATGTGGCATAGGTTCTCCATCACGGCCTTATAGCATTTCAGACAAAGAGTTATCTAATCTCTCCTTTAAAACTTCCAGTGTTGGAGCATTCACAACTTCTGGAAGAAAGTTGTTCCACTGATTAACTGTTCTAACTGTCAGGAAATGTTTCCTTAGTTCTAGGTTGCTTCTCTCCTTGATTAGTTTCCACCTAGTGTTTCTTGTCCGGCTCTCAGGTGCTTTAGAGAATAGCTTGAACTCTTCTTCTTCTTCTGAGATATAGGAACACTGCTATCATGTCTCCCCTGATCCTTCTTTTCATCAAACGAGACAAACTCAATTCCAGCAACGATTTTGTATATGTTTTAGCCTCCAGCCCACTAATCATCTTTGTTGCTCTCCTTCATCCCCATCACATTATTTTTTAGGCACACATAGTGCATAAGGCAACACTACTACATTTGTTTCATCAGCTCAGTTCCCGTAGAATACACCACGACACCCATGATGTAAATTTTCATGCAATTCTACTCAGGTCCAGCGTAACGAGAAAAGGAACAATACCCCTCTATCCCTCTAGATCCTGCCATTGTTCTATGCATAGCCTGCTGATGAGCGTGAGATGGCAAAGTCATCTTCATTAGATGGAATTTAATAGTGAATCAAAGTTCTAGAGAGAATAGACTGATCTAAACTTTAGCCTCCCTTGAGTCTCGCTGAAAGATTAGAGGGAAGGAACAGGGTCCTCCTGTGTTGAGTATATCAGATAGTTTTTCACTAATAGTTACTTTTGTATAAAGCCCTAGAGTCCCACCCAAATCTAACTCTTTGGGGTGGGGGTGTAAAGGGGACGTTCAACTATGGAATAACACATTCAACTAAAGTTCTTAATTCACAATAATTCCGTTGTGATGCTGAGATACGATAGGTCTTAGATTTATATACATTTGAAGTCCTTTTTCTTTTCTATTTAAAGGATGATTTTTCAATGACTGATTAGGCCACAGACACCGATCTTCGAATTTTAGACGTTCTCAAAGCCGGTTGTCACTTAAAAAAAAAAAATCAGAATAAGTCTATTCCTCAAATAATGAGAAGGACCCCGTTTCCCTGAAAATAAGACCTTTCTGGATAATACGTCAAATTGGGCTTTTGAGCGCATGCGCTAAAATAAGCCCTCCTTTGAAAATAAGCCCTCCCTGAAAACATTGCAACACAGCAGCAGCCATGAGGTGACCACGCTCGCCGCCTCCTGCACCTCAAAAATATTAAGACCTCCCCAAAAATAAGGCCAAGTGCTTATTTCAGGGGTCAAAAGAAAATAAGACCCTGTCTTGTTTTCAGGGAAACACGATGCTTTAAATACAAAGAACAGAAAATTAAATACGCAGCTATTATTGCAGTAAGGATTTTTCTTAACGGTTTATTAGTGGTTTTTTGCTTTATAGTATGAAATCATCTATATAAATAAAAATGTAACTATGAGTTTGTTCAAAACCGGTAATCTCCAAAAGTACTGCACCGATCGCGTCCAAATTTTCACACAACGTTCCTTACAAATACGGCACCAATGATATATATATATAGATTGTGTAGATGTCACACCTGTGCCAGGTACACACAATGGAAATGTAAAAAATTGTAAAAAAGATAGGTAAATGGATACAGAGAGAGCAGTGTGCCACAGGTATTATGGCATCCATTATGACATAAAATACTCTGTCGGTAGGTAGGTAGGTAGGTAGGTAGGTAGGTAGGTAGGTAGGTAAGTAGAGGGATAGAGAGAGAGAGGGAGTAATGCAGTAGATAGGTAGGTAGGTACGTAGGTAAGTAGGTAGGGGGATAGAGAGAGGGAGAAATGTGGTAGGTAGGTACGTAAGTAGGTAGAGGGATAGAGAGAGGGAGTAATGCAGTAGATAGGTAGGTAGGTACGTAGGTAAGTAGGGGGATAGAGAGAGAGGGGGAGAAATGCTGTAGGTAGGTAGGCAGCTATAGGGATACAGAGAGGGAGAGAGAAATGCAGTAGGTAGGTAGAGGAATAGAGAGAGGGAGAAATGCAGTAGGTAGGTAGGTAGGCAGCTATAGGGATACAGAGAGGGAGAGAGAAATGCAGTAGGTAGGTAGAGGAATAGAGAGAGGGAGAAATGCAGTAGGTAGGTAGGTAGGCAGCTATAGGGATACAGAGAGGGAGAGAGAAATGCAGTAGGTAGGTAGAGGAATAGAGAGAGGGAGAAATACAGTAGGTAGGTAGGTAGGTAGAGGGATAGAGAGAGGGAGAAATGCAGTAGGTAGATAGGTAGGTAGGTAGGTAGGTAGGTAGGTAGGTAGGTAGGTAGGTAGGTAGGTAGGTAGGTAGAGGGATAGAGAGAGGCTAGAGAGGGAGAAAGAGAAATACAGTAGGTAGGTAGAGGGACTATGTAGGTAGGTTGGGGGTTATAAGGTGGTTGTGTGTATGTGTTTGTGTGTGCAGGTGTAGATCTACACACAGATTGGTTGGCCATTTAAACAGACTAGGCCACAGCAACGCGTGGCCGGGAACGGCTAGTTTTAAACAAAATGTTAAGTTTGAAACTAATTTTAAGAAAGGTAAAACATGCTGCCCAAGAGAATTGTTGCTCACCACCTACAGAACACCATCTGACATAGCTAAAGTATAAACAAGTATGAAAACCAGAATGTGTTAGATGATCTTGCTAATCTAATGCTGTCTCTGTACAGTCCATCAAGCTTCCAGCCTTTTATTGAGGCTTGTGTTTCACTCATTGAAAAGGGACGAGAGAGGCTCACTATATCAAAGCTTCGTTATCATTATTGGCTGGGTTGTGCAAGCATCTTTAATTCTTTTGTTGACGGCTGAAAGTGTGTTATGCAGCATTGATAAAACTGCTACAAAAGCTTTAAGCAGAAGCTGCCTTGGTCTCCATTTCTGACAGGCGAGATCTCTCCATTGTCAATATATAATTGGCCCGGACTAAATGACCTTAGGGTTTTTTTGGGAAAATTAGGGTTTTCTGCTTTCCAATTCCTTAAACTGATCCTTATGTAGTCTTGTACTTGAGCTGTGTAGGTGTAATTTCTTACCTGCATCCAAAGTTTTTCATGCATAATAGGTGTGGTTGAGTGAAAGAAGGAGATAATACAAGGTTGGAAACAATTTTGCCTGATTCTTAAAAGATCCCCTCTAAGCAACTGACATTTAAATCGCTCCATGGCTTGGGGCCTAGTTATATGCGAGACCGTCTCCTGCCCCATACATCCCTACGGCCGATCGGCTCCCACAGAGAGGGCCTCCTCAGGGTGCCATCGGCCGGGCAATGCCGTCTGGCGACACCCAGGGGAAGAGTCTTCTCTGTGGCAGGCCCTGCCCTTTGGAACGACCTTCCCCCTGAACTTCGTACCATCTCGGACCTCCGCCTCTTCCACCAGTGTCTAAAGACACATCTTTTTCAGCAAGCCGGCCTAGCCTAACCTCCTGCTGGGGCTATTTTAGATAGTTTTAAATTGGGGTTTTTAATTTGGTTTTTAGCATAGGATTGTTTCATGTAATTTAATATAATAATAATAATAATAATAATAATAATAATAATAATAATAATAATAATAATAATAATAATAATAATAATTTTATTTTTAAACCGCACCCTCTCCCCACAGGGACCCGGGGCGGTGCACAGGCAGAATAAAAACAGTCAAAAAATACATACATTTCATAAAAAACAATTAAACCAACCCTGTGCTAAAAATTCGCTAAAAATGTGCTACCCCATTAAAAAACCCCAAAGACAGAGAGACTATCCTAGGCCGGCCAGACAGAAGAAGTGTGTTTTTAGCTTGAGATGGAAGGAGCGGAGGTCAGTGGTCATCCTGATATCGGGGGGAAGGTCGTTCCAGAGGGCCGGGCCCGCCACAGAGAGACCCCTTCCCCTGGGAGTCGCCCGCTGACAGAGTCTAGTGGACGGCACCCGGAGAAGTCCCTCTCTGTGGGAGCGGATCGGCCGTGAGGATGTATGGGGCAGGATCCGATCCCGCAGATAGCTAGGTCCCGAGCCATGGAGCACTTTGAAGATGATAACTAACACCTTGAAGCGCACCCGGAAGACGACAATATGCTTTTAAATTTTGTATATTCTGTTTTATATGTTTTTAAATTTCTGTGCGCCGCCCTGGGTCCTTCGTGGAGAAGGGCGGGATATAAATCGAATTAAAATAAAAAATAAATAAAATAAATAAATAAATTCAGATTATTCAGCCAAGGTCATAACCAAGGATCTCCTTCAGCAGAATGAGTAACGGCACTCAAACATAATATGATGGTTTTCCCCATTTTCACATGAAAATCCAAAGGCATTGTGTAAAAAGCAAAACACATTATTATATAAATATTAGACAGTGTTATATGACTGTAGTCAGTAAATGTGGATTTACAGATGGCTGTTATGTATAAGTTGGGTTGACAAAAATCACAAATGAGGAGGTGATTAAACCCCCTGGGAAAGCAAAGGGAAATCATTGCAGCCATTAAAAAGGAAAAGTTAAGAGTGTTTTGGACATGTGATGCGACACCCAGAAAAATACGGCACACTTCACTTAATCCTCCAGGAAAAGATTGAAGGCAAACAAGGTCCAGGCAGAAGAAGAACATCATGGCTTCAGAATCTAAGGGACTGGTTTGGACAAACCTCAGCAGCACTTTTTCATGCAGTTGTTGACAAAAATAGCATTGCCAATATGATTGCCAATGTCCGATGAAGGATAAGGCACAACAAGAAGAAGAATTTGACTGTAGTAACTCTATGGGATTGTTAAGAGTCTAATCTAGTTAACAAGTGAGTAAAGATGGAGAACAAATGGGATTTGCTCAGCAGTTCAACATGGAAATTGAAGGAAGGAAAATAGAAGGGAGAAGGGAGAGTGGCTGCAGAAGCCTAGGGACTGTGTGCTCAGCTGTGATTTTTTTTTATTTTTTATTTATTTATTTAAATTTATATCCCGCCCTTCTCCACGAAGGACCCAGGGCGGCGCACAGGAAAATTTAAAAACATACAAAATACAATAAATATAATTTAAAAAACTATTAAATAACCTATCCTGCGCTAAAACCAAATTTTAAAAACCCAATTTAAAACTACCTAAAAGTCCCCATGGGAGGTTAGGCTAGGCCGGCTTGTTGAAACAAATATGTCTTAAGACATTGGCGGAAGAGGCGGAGGTCGGTGATGGTACGTAATTCAGGGGGTAGGTCATTCCAAAGGGCTGGGCCCGCCACAGAGAAGGCTCTTCCCCTGGGTGTCGCCAGTCGGCATTGTCCGGCCGACGGCACCCTGAGAAGGCCCTCTCTGTGGGAGCGTATCGGTCTAAGGGATGTATGGGGCAGGAGGCGGTCTCGCATATAACTAGGCCCCGAGCCATGGAGCGCTTTAAAGATAGTTGTCAGAACCTTGAAGCGCACTCGAAAAACCACAGGAAGCCAATGCAGCTCGCGCAGGATCGGTGTTATGTGGGAGCATCTAGTGGCTCCCATAATCACCCGCGCGGCTGCGTTTTGGACTAGCTGTAGCTTTCGAGTGCACCTCAAGGGAAGCCCCATGTAGAGAGCATTACAGTAGTCGAGTCGGGACGTCACGAGAGCTTGAGTGACTGTGCGAAGGGCAGCCCGGTCCAGTAAGGGGCGCAATTGGCGCAATTGGCGTACCTGATGAAACGCCCCCCTGGCCACGGCCGCCACATGGTCCTCCATGGACAGCCGGGAATCCAGGAGGACACCCAAATTGCGCGCCCTCTCCACGGGGGCCAGTGTTTCGCCCCCAATGGCCAGAGTAGGTGTAATCTGGCTGAACCGGGGTGCCGGAAACCACAGCCACTCAGTCTTGGCAGGGTTGAGCCTGAGTTTGTTACCACCCATCCAGATCCGTACGGCCTCCAAACACCGGGACAGCACTTCGGCGGCATCGTTGGGGTGGTTTGGGGTGGATATGTACAGCTGGGTGTCATCAGCGTACAGATGGTACTCCACCCCAAAACCACGGATGATCTCACCCAGCGGCTTCATATATGTGTTGAAAAGGAGGGGCGAGAGGACCGACCCCTGAGGAACCCCACATAAGAGAGGCCTCGAGGTCGACCTCTGCCCTCCCGTCAACACATATTGCGACCGACCAGAGAGGTAGGATGAGAACCACCGCAAAACGGTGCCTCCCAACCCCAACCCCCCCAGTCGGTGCAATAGGATACCATGGTCGATGGTATCAAAAGCCGCCGAGAGGTCTAATAGGACTAGGATAGAGGAATAACCTCTATCCCGCGCCCTCCAGAGATCATCAACCAACGCGACCAATGCCGTCTCGGTGCTGTGACCGGGTCGGAAGCCGGACTGGCGCGGGTCTAGATAATCAACTTCCTCCAGGTGTCACGGAAACTGTTGGGCTACCACACTCTCGACAACCTTCACCAAAAAGTGAAGGTTGGAGACCGGACGATAGTTCTCTAATAAAGCTGGGTCCAGGGACGGCTTCTTGAGGAGGGGCCTCACTACCGCCTCTTTCAAGACGGCAGGCAAGGACCCCTCACTCAAAGATGCGTTGACAATGCCCTGGAGCCAGCCTCGTGTCGTCTCCCAGGATGCCAGTACAAGCCAGGAGGGACACGGGTCCAATAAACATGTGGTCGCCCTAAGTTTCCTTGACAACCTGTCCATATCCTCGGTGGTAACAAAGTCAAACTCCTCCCAAGAAGGAACCTCAAGACTAGTCTCGGACAGTCCCACAGGACCACTGTCGATGGAGGGTAGCTCATTCCGAATCCGAGTGATTTTCTCCTGCAGATAAATCCCAAATTCCTCTGCTCGCCCTTGCAGAGGGGCTTCCCGCGGCCTCTGATGAAGGAGGGAGCGGGTCACCCCAAACAGGGCGGCAGGGCGGTTATCTGCGGATGCAATAAGGGTGGCACAATACTCACGTTTGGCCACCCTTATCGCCACTAAGTAAGCCCTAATATGGGTTCTCACTAGTGTTCGGTCGGCTTCGGAGCGAGAGGATCTCCATCTGCTCTCTAGGCATCTCTTGTGGCGTTTCATCCCCCGAAGCTCCTCGGTAAACCAAGGAGCCTGGGTGATTCGCCGCCGCAAGAGAGGCCGCAAGGGCGCGACTCGGTCCAAGGCCCCCGCGGCCGCACTTAACCATGCGGCCACTAGGTCCTCAGTCGAGTCGCGGGGCAGGGTCACAGGAATTGGCCCAAGCTCCCTCTGGAACCTTTCCGGGTCCATTAGAAGCCTGGGGCGGAACCATATAGGCATATCCGGTTCCGCCTCCCCGCGGTGAGGTGTAGCGATTGGAAAGTCCAGCCGAAGGAGAGCATGATCTGTCCATGACAAGGGAGTGATGGCTAGGTCCCCTATTCCCAGATCACAACTCCACTGTCCCGAGACAAAGATGAAATCCAGTGTGTTTCCTCCCTCGTGAGTGGGGCCTAAAACTACCTGGGTCAGGTCCATGGCCGTCATGGAGGCCATGAACTCCCGAGCTGCTCCAGAGGCTTCGCCTGCCGACGGCAAGTTAAAGTCCCCCATGACTACCAGTCTGGGGGTCTCAACTGCCGCCTCGGCTATCACCTCTAGGAGCTCGGGCAGGGCTGTTGTTGCATAGCGAGGAGCCAGGTATACAACTAACACGCCCAACTGCCTCCCTAGGCCCCATCTCACGCAGAGAGATTCACACCCGGTTGTCTGAGGGACTGTGGTCTCCTTCGGTTCAAGACCTTCCTTTACGATAATCGCCACCCCCCCACCCCTCCCTAGGGCCCTTGGCTGATGGAAGGCACGGTAACCTGGTGGGCACATGTCCACGAGGGGCATACCCCCTTCGTGGCCCAACCAGATTTCCGTTATACCCACCAGGTCCGGGTCCCCCTCTGACACAAAGTCACGAATGAGGGGGGCTTTTTGAACCACGGACCTGGCGTTGCTGGATTGGTGAAAAGGTCAACTGTGAATAGCTAGATATTGCAAGAGGTGGGACCTGAGGGTGATTGAGTGACTGCTTCCTGGTGAGTAAGCTGAGCACATAAGAAGAATATAAGGCAGATGGTTTCCCGCTCGTAGAGCAACATGGAGAATTAACAAGAATTGAACACGGGAGCCACAAACCAATTTTCTAAGTCAAGAGTTGGTACTTAGCTATCATAAAGCCTTAAAAGGGAACAAGGAGAAATTATTAATTAAATAAATCAATATAAATAAGTGTTCCCAAGTGGTTGAATGCTAAGAGTGTAAATCCTTTCCATTTCCCACCATTTAGTTAGAACGAAAGAAGCTTCTTGGATGAGAAGCAAAATGTCTTTAAGAAAATGAAAAATCAAGGAAGCCCAGTTGCCTTTTTTTCAAAACAACCTCTGTGGACAACCATGGCATAAATATTTTCTGTTGGTAGACCCATAAGAAACAAAGGTAAAAATGAGCAGAAGTCAACAGTGGATATACCTGTAATGTTAATGGATTGTTTTTAATCCTGAAAGCAATCTGATATACATCAGCTGAAGTGCAAACAATAGAATAGAATAGAATAGAATAGAATAGAAGAGTTGGAAGGGACCTTTGAGGTCTTCTAGTCTAGTCCAACCTCCTGCTTAGGCAGGAAACCCTACACCACTTCAGACAAATGGTTATTCAACATCTTCTTAAAGACTTCCAGTGTTGGGGCATTCACAACTTCTGGAGGCAAGTTATTCCAACTGATTAATTGTTCTAACTGTCAGGAAATTTCTCCTTAGTTCTAAGTTGCTTTTCTTCTTGATTAGTTTACATCCATTGCTTCTTACTGTACTTAAAGAAAAACTCAGATAATTGGAGTGGTAGATGGAACATCTGTAGCTCATTAGAGGATATGCTGTTTTATCAAAATACCATTTGAGCTGACAGAGGTAGCATCTTTTCACACTGAAGAACATCAAACGAAAGAGCAACGCTATTGCTTAAGAGTGACAATCCAGAAGCAAGAAATGTAGGTGATATTCTTAACCATTGAAATCACAATCAATCTCCAGTCCTTCCAAGAACAAACAGAAGTAGCCTTCAGATGAAGGAAAAGTGACCCTGACAAACAGGAGACAGGATAGCTTCCTGGGCTCTTCAAGAAGATAAAGAAGTGTCCTTGGTGACTTATTAGTTGTTGTGGCCTGCCAGCGGCCAGTGGAACTGGCAGCAGACTTGGACAGTGAGGAGGTTGGGGAGGAACATGGGCCAGTCCTGGAGTCTGGGGAAGGCTCTGATGAGGGCTCTGCGTCAGAGATGGGGCCAGGGCTGTATGGCAGTTATCAGCAACCTTTGGAATCAGAGATCAGTGGGGCTGAAGAACAGCTGGAGCCTGTTCCTGATATGTGCATGCGCAGAGCTGCCAGGAGAAGGGAACAGTTAAGGAGCAAGGGCCGACTCGGGAGTAAAGGCACAGGTAGACGGTGAATGGCCCCTCCCATAGCGAATAAAGAGGAGCGAAAGGGGAGTGGAGTTTGCAGGAGGCAATTAGTTCATTTAATTAGTGTGAAGATTTGTTTGTGACTCTCAGAGACTCCTTGCCAAGTATTTTCTTGTACAACATTGCGTTTGGAAGATATTGGCCTGGCAGCTCTCCAAGCCTGATAAGGTTTGTGGTTGTAAATTCACCCTTGGGTTCTCTGCTTGGTTGCTGGGTGGATGTGGCCATCATGGGTGTGACCTAATCGGCCTCCTGCACCACAGTGGGGGAGGGGCATTTTCGCCTCCCCCAGGCTCTGGAGGCTTTCCTCAAGCCTCTGGGAGGACAAAAACTATCTCCCTTGGGCACCAGAAGCTCTCCTTCTGGAATTTCCAGGAAGTCCGTTTCCCCCCACTCCCCGAGATTCCCGTGGGCCCTGCACTTACCTCACATCCAAAATGGAGACTCCTGGGCGGGGAGGGGTGGGCGAGCCAGCCAGGGGTGGGATTTGCAGGTTCTCTGAATCGGCCATAATGTTAGCTACAGGTTCTCCTGAATCAAGGCGAACCCGTAGCAGCCCACCCCTGGATGTGCGCTCTAAAAAGTTCAGTTGGACAAGAAACTAAATTCTGTGAAGGGAAGGGAATCTGTGAATATGGAAGGTTTGCTATTAAGAAACTGACAAAGAATACGATAACACTCTTCAAAGTCCTGAGAAGTTGTAACACAGGAGAAGGTCAAAACCCTTTCCCTATAATTCCAGAATGCTCAGGGGACAATAAAAGACTCAGATTACATGAAAAACGTACTTCAATACACTGTTCTTAACAAGTTGTTAACAACAAGACCAATTTGATAGTGTAATCAATTCCCCCTTCACTGGTTGGGTTCAAGCAAGGACTAGACAGCCATCTGTTGGGAACGCTGTTTTATAGGTTCCTGCAAAGAACAGCTTAAATATTTATTTAAAAGATAATTTAGCATTGCCTCTAAGCAGAGGCTGTTGAGTCCTTCCCATATCTTTGTCTAGCTCAGATCAGTACACAGGAAGGAGAAGAGCTCTTGATTTATGGTATGTTCTGTGCCTACCAAATCCTGTCATTATACAGTGCGGCAAAATGAGAAAGTGTCCCCTTCCTCACCTCCATTTCATCTCCTGCCTTCTTTTGCTCTCCTGTAAAAGATAAGGAAAAGTGGAAGATAAGAATACTTTATGAGCTTGCATGTAGTAGAGATGGTAGCAGAAGCAGGAGAGCAGTAGAAATATCAGGGGAAATCTGGACACTTTTGAAAAGGTTCTCGATGGGGTTTTTTTTCCCCTCTTGATTTCTGAGAATTGTGAGAAATTGACATTAAACAGGATTTGGAAACAAAGATTCCCCAACCATGCTTTGAAATATTTGCCTATCAAATTTGTTTGGTTTCTGTTATTTCCAGAATTTCCCTGTAAGAATGTAAGAGCTTTTAATAAAGACGTTTCTAAAGCCAGACTTTCTTTGTTGAGCTTTCTAAAGCCAGACTTTCTGTGTTGAGCTTCATAAGCCTCTAAATAAGGGCAATATAAAACTGGCTGATAGTCATATCCGTTCTTACATTGCTTTAATAATAATAATAATAATAATAATAATAATAATAATAATAATAATAATAATAATAATAATAATAATAATAATAATAATAATAATAATAATAATACATTTTTTTTTTAATTTCTAACCCGCTCTCTCTCCCCAAAGGGACTCGAGGCGGGGCACAGGTAAATTAAGAACAGATAACATAGAACAAAGTACAAAATTAAAATCACATTAAATCATATCCTGCGCTAAAACAACTATAAAATACAAACTATCCTAAAAAACCCTTAACCCCATTAAAACAATCATTCCCTAAGAAAACCCTAAAAGAAGAGACTACCCTAGGCCGGCCAAGCAGAAAAAGTGTGTTTTTAATTTTTGACGGAAGGAGCGGAGGTCCGTGGTTGTTCTAATGTCGGGGGGAAGGTCGTTCCAGAGGGCTGGGCCCGCCACAGAGAAGGCCCTTCCCCTGGGCGTCGCCCGCTGACAAAGTCTAGTGGACGGCACCCGGAGAAGTCCCTCTCTGTGGGAGCGAATCGGCCGTGAGGATGTATGGGGCAGGATCCGATCCCGTAGATAGCTAGGTCCCGAGCCATGGAGCGCTTTGAAGATGACAACTAGCACCTTGAAGCGCACCCGAAAGACGACAGGCAGCCAGTGCAGCTCACACAAGAGAGGTGTTATGTGGGTATACCTTGCGGTCCCCATTATAGCTCGCGCGGCTGCATTCTGGACCAGCTGAAGTCTCCGGGTGCACCTCAGGGGGAGCCCCATGTAGAGAGAGTTACAATAGTCCAGTCGGGATGTCACGAGGGCATGAGCTTTAGTCAAGTTCCAAGATGAATTTAACCCAATGGCTTATGAAGAGATCAAGGGATGTATCATATTATCAGGGCTGGGATTCAACCTGCCTGAATGTAATTTTGACGCTCTGCGCATGCGCTGAAGGTCCTGCGCATGTATGGAGGTGGGGCATGCACATTCCCATTGCTACCGAACTGGTAGCAAAGGTAAGTGGGTTTCACCCCTGATCCATAGCCTCTAAAAAAACAGGTCACCAACCCATTGTTCTGTAAGCAATTGGCAGATACAGGTGACAAAAAACCCCACAGGATGCGGATCCTAGATGTTTATATTTATAAATGAGCTGTGCACAATTGATGGGTTTGACTGTATTGACATTAAACACTTAGTCCAGTCTAAAGGCAGCTGATCTGGATCCAGTGAAATAGGTTTGCTGCTGAAAACATCAAGTTCATCAACTTAACTAAGGAGGTGTAGAGGTGGGAGGCAGCCAATCTCATTCCAAGCCTGTATCATTTTTTATAGACAGACAATGGCTGAACTGGGCTTGAATTAAAGGAGAAACTTTGCTTTCTTTCTTATCTGAACTTGAGTAATATTGGTAAGCGCTGTTGGAAACAGAATAACGTTCACAAAATATTTGTTTTTAAACTCCAGCACCGTTCAGTGAACAATTGGCCACATGGTCTTTGTGGTGCTTGTAAGAGTTCAAATCGTATGGATGGTGCATGTAAACACCTCCCGTTTCAGTCTCAAAATAAGGAATAAAAAAAACCCTCTAAAAGAGTAAAAATGAAAATTTGTCCTGTTTGCTGCAGTAAAACCAGAGAGTTATAAAAGACCCTCTGAACAATATTGAGTTTAGGACAGCACAATCACATCACAAAAGATTTACCTTACTCTGCAAATTCAATCTAGAGCAATAACAGTCTATTACAAGTGGAGCAATACAGCATCAAAGGAATATTTAAAAGAATAGACAGAACCTTTACATCAAAGCAATTGAGTTAGCCTCCCCCAAAGAAAGGGCTCTTGAGACAAGTTCTGTTTCTTTCAAGAATGACATTAATTTCATTGAAAATTATATTTTAATTCTACATTAGGCACACAACTGGAACACAACTTCTTGACTTCTAGCTCTATTGATCAAACAGGGAGCATACGGATTTCTTGAATATAATGAAAGGTCATTTCATTGTATTCCAGTCCATTCCTTGAATAAGTGTAATATTTTTGGTAATAAATTCCCATGCATGTTTACTCAGAAATTAGCAAAATATATTCAATATACGTTCTGTGCCCTTGTCTGTAGCTATAGGTTATGATATTATCAAAAACTGCAAGAGATCATTCTACTTTCTTCATTGTAAAGTCAATCAGTGAAACTGCTATTTTTCACTGTCCATTTTTACAATATCAGCTAAGATCAGGCCTAAAGCCAAAGTCCATAATTTCAATAAAAGCAGATCAACCCCAAACATTCACAGCAAAATAATTGAAGGCAACAGCAGAGGCCTTGCACTGAAATAGCTTTCAAAAACACTATTCAACTGTTTGGGGGGAGAGGAGTTAAAATATTATTTTTAAAAATTTAACAGTTTAGGTGAAGAAATATTAAGTACTAGCAACTATAGCAATAGCACTTAGACTTACATACTGCTTCGTAGTGCTTTTACAGCCCTCTCTAAGTGGTTTACAGAGTCAGCCTATTGGCCCCAACAATCTGGGTCCTCATTTTACCCACCTCGGAAGGATGGAAGACTGAGTCAACCTAAGAGGAACTGTTAAGTTTGCAGGAATTCAGTCCGAGACAGGCTAGTCATTGGAACAGGTTGGGTCCTCTCTGGAGAAGGGCGGGATATAAATATAAATAAATTCAAATTCAAATTTGCAACTAGCAAGAAACTATATACAGGTAACCAGAGAGGCTTTAGCAAAGACTTCGATAGCTATTTATACTTTTGCCAAAAGCGGGAAAACCCTTAGCCAGACAGAAAGTCTGGCCCGGCCAGCCGCGTCTTGGCCAATCAGACCCGACTGGCTGTTACAGTGTTTAACAGACCTCCGGGTCAATCTTAGTTCCCCAGACTGAATGTCTAGGCGTAGGTTGAGGACATAACAGGAACAACAGGGGGTTGGGAGGGTGGAGACCCTGTCCATCAAGCTGAAGAGATCCCAAAGTACATTTAAAAAAAAAAACATAGCCAAATTATTTCTCATCCTGATTTCTAATTTTTCATTATAATTAGAAATTCAAAATTCTAATTATATTGAATTATAATTAATTCAAAAGAAGAGCGTATCTGATTTTTTTTCCTGGATATTAAAAAATTCACCACATATTAGAAAATTTTCTCTAAGTGGTTTACAGAGCCAGCATATTGTCCCAAACAATCTGCCTCCTCATTTTATTGAACTCAGAAGGAGGGAAGGCTGAGTCAATCTTGCGCCTGTCAGGATCGAACTCCTGCCATTGGAATGCGGAGTTAGCTGCAATACTGCATTTCAACCACTGTGCCACTATACCCCTTTGGTATGAAAATGCCATTCCATACGAAAATAAGAATTATATGCCTAGTCCATCTCACTGATTCAAAACACTGTTTGAAGGGATCATCCTGGCCATCATTACTTATCCATAAAGGATATATTTAAAAAGAAACATTTTCCTCCTGAATTTTCTTAAAGGAACTTTGCATCAAAGCCTAAATATTATAACAAAGCATTTCACTAGAAGCCTACAAGCATTTCACCAAAGCCTACATGCATAGAGGTGGGTTTCACATAATTTTACCACCAGTTCGCAGTGTACTGAAAATGTGAGAAATATGCTTTCCGCGCACATGTTCCTGCCAGTTCTAACCACTTCTATAGAAGAGGTTCCACCAATCTACAGTGCCGTTTAGAACCGGTTCCAGCTCCCTCCCGCCACCCATCCGCACATCATCAAGATGAAGAGCGAGGGGAGGAATTTTGGGACTTGAAGTCCACAAGTCTTAAAGCTGTCAAGTTTGAACACCCCTGGGGGGTTTTTTTCTAAAAGTTTAGGGGTTCAAGGGTCTTGTAACTTGACAGCTTTAAGACTTGCGTGCTTCAAATGCCAGCGTTTCTGAGTCAACATTTTGGTTGCTAAGCAAGAGCGTTGTGAAGTGAGTTTCACCACATTTTACAAGTTGGCCATGCCCACCCAGTCACATGACTGCCAAGCCACTCCCACTCGGTCACATGGCTGGAAAGCCACTCCTACCCGATCACATGGCCGGCAAGCCACTCCCACAAAGCAGGCCACACCTACAGAAGAGGTTCTAAAAAAAATTGAAATCCACCACTGCCTCTGCACATGCGCTTTGCTTGTGTGCGTGGCTTGCATGCATACACACTTCTTATAAAATGAGGACAGCATAGCACCGGGGTGGGACTGGTCCACCCGCTGGTCACCTGAACCGGTCCGAACCGGCTGAATACTACCACTGATAGACCTCCTCATTCTTAAAGGGATAGTAGGACAATAAGATGCCAACAGAACAAAAAGAGAAGAGCCAAACAATTATTAATGGCTGGTGCAGGTGCAGGAAAGTGTAAACGTGTATGTTTTAGGGCAACTGAGATGGATGGTATTCTAGAGAACTGCCTGCCTGCCTTCAAAGAAAAGGCAATGCAGTGCGGGCCATGGTACCGCGTTGAATGTAAGAAGGCTGTTGCTTGAATCCCTAGGTGATACCTGACACGTCCAGGCACTAACTATGCTGACTCAAGTACAGTAGATAAGCAAAGAGTTATACAGTGGTTCCTTTGCATTTGGCCCAAGAAGCAAGTTTAAAAGCACAAGCAGGTTGTCCTGTGCAGCAGGTAAAATGCTTAAATGTCAGGTTGGTATTGTTAAGACTCTATCTGTATGCACAGCCACTATCAGGTGTACAGGCAGGAATAGAGTTCATAAAGAAAAGCCACAGAGAATAAACAGTATCCTGTTTTAGCCATTCCCCGGTGGCTTGGTAAAAAAATCCTTTAGCAATTAAAATGTTATTGACATTTGCTGACCTGTGTGTCGTGTCTCTCAAGATCAAGAGATGTTTGGATAAATTTTCAACACCGTTGCTGGGCCCTGAAGTTTCTCGCATCCTCATCGTTGAACCCAGATGTGATTTGCATTTTAAAGTATCACACAGAGATGCCTCTTTTGCCATTCCACTTCCTTTTCAATGGGCCTCTTGTGAAGCTATGGATCATTGATTAGCTTCTGGATTTTCTGGCAGATCCTCAAGAGCATTTTCCTCCCGTACTCCAACTGTTGTTGCTGTGGTTTCTTCAAAATTGACTCTAGGCAATGACCTGGACAAGTCCATGACGTTTTCTAGGCAGCATTTATGGAAGTATGTAGGTTTCCTACAAGGCTGATATTTGCGTTCCGTCCACTCATGCGCTCACCCTTCCGCGCATGCGCTTTGGCTTTTGTAAAAAGCCTAAATGGGATGGCATAGAGCTGGGGTGGAAGTGGGCCCACCTGCAATTTCCACTACCAGTTCATGTGAACTGGTCCAAACTGGCAGAATACCACCTTTGGTTTCCTAGCTTCTAGCTCAGTACCTGAGCCACTAGGCCAAACTGGTTTTATCCTTTGCCTATTTCCTAGTAAAAATACAATGAACATGTCCATACATGTTCAGTTTCTTTTCACCTAAGAATAGTTTGCCTCAAATTAAAGCTTTACTGTAGCAAGGAGTTGATTTCTGTAGTACAACCTATGCCATTCAGGAAAAACTTTCTGCAACACAAAAGATACCATATAAGACACACCTTTTTCACTCAAAAAAGAGGGTGAAAATCTGGGTGCGTCTTATACACTGAATACAGCATTTTTTGCCTCCTGAAACCCCACCCCCTTTGCAAAAATGGCCATGCATAGCCTTTAGGAGTCTTCCAGGGTGCTTCTGGGGACTGGGGAAGGCAAAATTGAGCGAAAAATGGGCCACTTTTTGCTTGTTATTGCACTCCCAGGAGCACTTTACAAGCCTCCTAAAAGCTATGCATGCCCTTTTTTGATTTAAAAAAACGGGCCCATTTTTGCGGGGGGAAAGGCCATTTTTGGGAGGTCTGCAGAGTACAAAACCCTTTTTTTTTAATTAGCCTCTTCAAAATCTTGGTGCATCTTATACTCCGGTGTGTCTTATACTCCAAAAAATATTGTATATACCTTCCTTATAAAATATATAAGCTGTGGTGGTGCAGTGGTTAGAATGCAGTACTGCAGGCTACTTCTGCTGACTGTCAGCAGTTCGATTCCCACGAGCTCAAAGTTGATTCAGGCTTCTGAGGTGGGTAAAATGAGGACCCAGATTGTTGGGGGCCATAGGCTGACTCTAAACCGCTTAGAGAGGGCTGCAAAAGCACTGTGAAGCGGTACATAAGTCTAAGTGCTATTGCTATAATCCCTCCCAAAAATCCTCACTAAAGGTCTGGTCAAAATGTAACATGTTAAGTTCAATGTTCATTTACTAGAAGCCAAATCTCTGTTGAAACAATATGGTTTGAAGTGTCTTCACAATACCTTACGTGTAGGATTTAAGTCTCCCTTTGGGGGCAGCATGTTCCACAATCCTGGGACAACCACAGAGAAGACCAATGTTGAAAAGTAAAATCATTTTTTAGTTTTAATATATCATACATCTCTGTGATTGTTTATTATTCAGCATTTGCATAAATGGTACATTGCTTATGTACCTTTAGTTGCATTTCTCGGGTAGGTCTTTTAAATACTGAATTATAGAATCTGCCGATTTGCTGTCAGTGATTTCAATAAAACAATGTGAAATATATATTGCTGGAAAATTCTGAACTACAATGAGAGTTTAGTTGTGCCACCTATTCTTCTGTTAAAAATTTTGTTTTTCTCACCGACCAGCTGGTTACCTGATTTTTTTTAACATGTCTACAAAAGTCCTTTTTGTTATTCTTAGTACCTCCACTAAATCCAGCTTTTCTGAGCTCCTGCATTCCTGACATTGAATCTGCCGTTCTGGACTACTTTCTGTGCTATTTTTCTGTGACCTAGCTATATTTTCATATCCTGTCAGTGTTGTTTTTTATTTTCAGATCTTCACAAAGGCTTTTTGGTGGCCACATTAGTTTATTTTACTATCTTCTTACTCATTAGAATTTTTTATAATTGCACTTCTAAGATCTCTTTTTTCACGAGGCCCCATCCAACTTGAGTTTGCCATTTCCTGTCTAAATTACCTTTTTGCTTATATGGTCAGCTTTAGTTTCCCTTAAGATCAAGAACTCCAGCATGACATGGCCATTTCCCCCCAGTATTTCTTCTGCTTCTAGTTTTTCAGCTTATCTTCCCTATTTAGGCAAGAAAAACAAAATGCACAGGTACAGACTATGCAGTAACTTGCTCAATAGTAGTAACTGTGAAAGGGATCTTGGAGTCCTAGTGGACAACCACTTAAATATGAGCCAGCAGTGTGACGGAAGCTGCCAAAAAAGCCAACACAGTTCTAGGCTGCATTAACAGAGGGACAGAATCAAGATCACGTGAAGTGTTAATACCACTTTATAATGCTTGGTAAGGCCACCCTTGGAATACTGCATACAGTTTTGGGCGCCTCGATGTAGAAAAGATGTGGAGACTCTAGAAAGAGTGCAGAGAAGAGCAACAAAGATGATTAGGGGACTGGAGACTAAAACATATGAGGAACGGTTATAGGAACTGGGTATGCCCTAGTTTGATGAAAGAAGAACTAGGGGAGACATGATAGCAGTCTTCCGATATCTCAGGGGTTGCCACAAAGAAGAGGGACTCAAACTATTCTCCAAAGCACCTGAGGGTAGAACAAGAAGCAATGGGTGGAAACTAATCAAGGAGAGAAGCAACTTAGAACTGAGGAGAAATTTCCTGACAGTTAGAACAATTAGTCAGTGGAACAGCTTACCTCCAGAAGTTGTGAATGCCCCAACACTGCAAGTCTTTAAGAGAATGTTGGATAGCCATTTGTCTGAAATGGTATAAGGTTGGACTAGAAGACCTCCAAAGTCCCTTCCAACTCTGCAATTGCATTGCATTGCATTCTACATGTTTCACATTTAGGGTTAGGAGAGCTGTTCGTCTTCTGCCTTCTTCCACTCTCTGAAGGAGAAAGTTGCCAGCAAGGCAAGTCAGAAATTTCATGGAACAATACTTGTCAGAGTTTGTTCTCTAGTACAGGGGTCTCCAACCTTTGCAACTTTAAGTCTGAAGGACTACAGATCCCAGAATTCTCCAGCCAGCTTTGCTGGCTGGAGAAGTCTGGGAGCTGAAGTCCTTCAGACTTAAAGTTGCAAAGGTTGGGGACCCCTGCTCTAGTAGATGTCATTAAACTCTCCCATCACTACGTCTTTATGTCTCTTCAAAAGATCTTCATCTGGAGTTTGGAAGACATCATCCATAGCTTTACATCTTTTGTTGGTTGGGAGAGTGATAGTAAACATCAATTAGTATTGCTTGTATTTGTTCCTCCACTTATTTTAAGCCAGATGTTTCAGATGAAGCATTGGCAAGTTCATTCATTTGGATTTCTAAGCAGCAATGGATATTTTAAAATTTAAATACAACGCCTTGTTTCTCCATTCTTTTTGAATAAATTGTATCTTCTGCAGTAAGAGTTCAGATCTGTCTTATTTATTTCCACCATTCTGAATATTAATGTATAAAAAACAGCAGCCATGAACCTTATGAGCTAGCATTCTTTTGGATGATGCATGATTTACATGGTTTTCCAGAATTGCACTAGTAAGAAGGGCAGCCATATAAATAAATACACACACACTTATTTCCCCCAAAATAAGACCTCCCCAGATAATAAGCCCAATTGGGCTTTTAAGCACATGTGATAAAATAAGCCCTTCCCAAAAAATAAGCCCTCCCTGAAAATATTGCAACACAGCAGCAGCCATGAGGTGACCATGCTCACCTCCTCCTCATAAATAATAAGACCTCCCCAAAAATAAGGCCAAGTAATTATTTCTGGGGTCTCGTCTTTTTAGCCACCATGTACAAGTTTTATATAAGATCCTTGTTTTAAGATTTTCATGTTTATCTCCCTTGAGATTCAGTTTGAATTCTTCCAATCAAGCTAGTGAAGTTTTGGTCAAACTAATTTCATCTGACTTTATGATATACAGCCTACCTCAGGCAAGCAGTTCATCATCTAAACAATGAAGACAATAGCCTCAGAAACCAAAACTCCTCATAAATCAATTTGTGTATCTAGTTACTCATCTCAGGATAATTTCCTCTCCGCTGCCCCCCTTTTGAAACTCTCACATCGCTGGGAAAAATGATGCAAATAATGCCAGAGCTCCCAGAGGCTCAGGTCCTTGGACTTTCTCCTAAAATGTTCAAAATCCATGAGGTTGTAGATATAGCTTCACGTAGGTCCAAATGTAGGATTGTACCATATGCATTCTTATTGTTTTCCCACTAACACTCAAGTTATTTCTTTACTTGCCTTTTTTCAGAAGCTCCTCCATCAATCAATAAAACCTCAGAATCCTAGATGAAAAAAAAAATCTTATGGGAATCATTTTATCCAATGCTCATTATTATAGAAGGTGATCAGGCACAAGACTAGAGGTGAAATCCAGCAGGTTCTGACAGGTTCTGGAGAACTGGTACCGGAAATTTTGAGTAATTCGGAGAATCGGTAGTGGAAATTTTGAGTAGTTCAGAGAATCAGCAAATGTCATCTCTGGCTGACCTTGGAGTGGAATGGAAATGGAATTTTTGCAGTATCCTTCCCCTGGAGTGGGGTGGGAATAGAGTTTTTGCAGTATCCTTCCCCTGTCATGGCTACTAAGTCATGCCCACTAAGCCACACCATGCCCACCAAGCCACGGCTACAGAACCAGCAGCAAAAAAAATTGAATTTTACCACTGCACAAGACACCATTCTCTCACAAAACGTTGAGAAATTCCTCCATACTTACAGAAAACCCTCAGTTTCCAATCTTGGATCCATTTAATGAGGATCATCCTAACCTAACAAGTTCAGAGTACACACAATCTTGCAATTGTTAAAAGACTCCTATTCAGATCATTTATCATCTGCCTTGAAACAAAAACTGACTTTTAAAACAAAAGGCCTCCTGGTCAGACAGGGAAAGGTGTTTTCCAGTTAAGAGTCATAAATGACTAATCTAGCTTTACATTGCAGTTGATTGATGGCAATTATGTTTTTATTTTTAGACATTCATTCATTCATTTATTTATTCTAGCACACTGTTATTCATTTTGTCCGGAAAATTGAAAGATGCAAGTTAAGATTACCAGAATAAAGCACTGTATGTGTGCAGACTGGATCCTTGCCAGATTTGTCTATGTGTAAGGATAAAAGTCTGAGCTACCTGTGCCTCGTTCTAATTTCTCAGCCAATTATCTTTTCTCTACTTTGAAGGGTCCTTGAAGGGTTTGAAGAACCCATGAATATTGCCGTGATTTCAGATATATAGACAGATTACTTGGGAGCACCGATGGGAACTGATAAGAAACTAAGGTAGAGCTTAAAAGGTACAAAACAAACTGATTGGCCCCATTAGGTTTCCTGCCATGCAAATGAAAGGAAAATTATGCCAGCAGAAGATTCACAGTGACAGCAAAAGCTATTGTATTGGGCAACTTCTGAGATAGTGGTACCATTATCTTGCCAAACTGCCTTCCATTGAGGACTTGTACACTGCACGGGTCAAAAAGGGGGCCGGGGAAATATTTACAGACCCCTCCCATCCTGGACATAAATTGTTTCAACTCCTACCCTCAAAACGACACTATAGAGCAGGGGTCTCCAACCTTTTTGGCACCAGGGACTGGTTTCATGTTAAAAAAATTCCACGGACCGGTGCCCATGGCTCGGCCGGCGTAGAGGGGGTGCGGGGGGAGGGGGAACAGGCAGCGCATGCGCATGTGGGGGGGGGGTGAGTCGGCTCACTTGCCCCTCTCGGGCCCCCAACGGCAACTTGCCCCTCTCAGGCTCCCAACCTGCGCTCTCCCACCCCGGTGCGCGTTCTGCCCAGGGGGCTGCCCCCTCCTCCTCCTCTCCAGCCCTTTCTAAGAGTTGCGCCGCTCACTGTGGCCCGGTTCCTATCAAATCCGCGGCCCGGGGGTTGGGGATCCCTGCTATAGAGCACTGCGCACCAAGACAACTAGGCACAAGGGCAGTTTTTTCCCGAACACCATCCCTCTGCTAAACAAATAATTCCCTCACCACTGTCAAACCATTCACTAAGGCTGCCTTACTATTACTATTAGTCTTCTCATCGTTCCTATCACCCATCTCCTCCCACTTATGTCTGCAGGACTGTAACTTTGTTGCTGGTATCCTTACGATTGATATTGATATTGATTGTTTCCTAGTTGCTTATTTGTACCCTATGACTATCGTTATGTGTTGCACCTTATGATTCATGACGACCTTATGTACACTGAGAGCATATGCACCAAAGACAAATTCCTTGCATTAGACCTTTATAACGTGAGGCACAATGCAGTTCATTTATTGTGATTCGTCGTAATAATAATAATAATAATCTTTATTGTCATTGTAAAAATTACAATGAAATTGGTTGTCCTCATCTTTTCATTATGACTCAGTTTTACTTGATTTATTCAAATATTTATTCATTTATGGCAAAAGCCCTTCCAAAGCAACTTATAAAATAATAGCCTGTAATGAAATCTAGATGACAACAACACCTGAGACACATTTAGTAGTGTTACACAATGCTACTCCTATTTTGTCTAGAGGATATTAAATATTGCATAATAATTAGGTTACTCTTTTTTACCCAACCTTTCTTTTTTTGCTAGTCCATTATATCTTTGCTAGTCTCTCAGACACAGATTTTGCTCTATAGGCACAGATATGTATCCTGTTTTGTGTGCTATGCATGCATGGACAGTATGTATACATACAGCAGACAGATTCTCCCCAATAATTGAATTTACCAAATATCCTATACACCCAGAAGAAAATAAAAAAATTCAGTGTGTGGGATGTGTGTATATTACAGCAGTTAGTAGATCTAATAAAATCTTTCAGGTTTATGGCAGACAATATGTCAAATGCAGTTTATATTTCCCAGGGCATAATTGTGTTTTTGTGTAAGTCGCTTTGAAGTAATAACTGGCTATATCTGGGAGGAAAAATAAGCTTTTTTATCAAAATGAAAGGGGCGCAATGAATTTAACAGACCTCACATACAGCCCTAATACAATAAATTAGGAGGATTAATGGAATTGTGAGCTACAGTAGTAACCTACGCGGGTAAAACGCCCACTTTAGGGAAGCTGATAATACAGTTTATCATGGACTCCATGGGAATTCCCACAATATATTAGTTGTGGTATAACAATACAGAGACCACAGTCAGGGGTATGTCTCTTTTGACACCACATTCTCTTCCCACACTTATTTTACCAGGGAAACAACTCTGGAGCAGTTTAATTAAACTTCACTGCAATGAATTAGCCCAGGTCCTAGCCTTATGACAGCAAGGAACTTGGCAGAACTACAGGGGGCCGTCCTTCTGTGACACCAGAACTTGGGGATGGGAATGAAGAGCCTCCGGATGACCATGTAACCAGGATGCCTGCTACGACTGCCAGTCACTCTGTTCCAGGATGCTTCCAACCTGATTTAAAATAGACTCCTCTAGTCTTCCCTTCCCTATTGGTGTGCCTTAAACTGAAGAGAGAGAGAGAGGGAGGGAGGGAGAGAGGGGGGGGGGAGAGGGAGAGAGAGGGAGGGAGGGAGGAGCATTGAAATTGCTTCCTTCAGGGAGAATTCATAGCTAATAAAGCTTTTCTTTCTCGGTGCTCTTAACTAACAGATTTACTATGAGGTAATGTGTATGGATGCGGTGGCTCAGTGGCTAAGACGTTCAGCTTTTTGATCAGAAAGATCGGCAGTTAGGCGGTTTGAATCCCTAGCACCGCGTAATGGAGTGAGCTCCTGTTACTTGTCCCAGCTTCTGCCAACCTAGCAGTTCGAAAGCATGGAAAAATGTAAGTAGAAAAATAGGAACCACCTTTGGTGGGAAGGTAACAGCATTCCGTGTGCCTTCAGCATTTAGTCATGCCGGCCACATGACCACAGAGACATCTAAGGACAGTACTGGCTCTTCCAGTTAGAAACAGAGATGAACACCGCCCATTAGATTTGGGAACAACTAATATTTGAAGTTTGGCCAGATTAGCCAAATGGATTTAAACCACATATTTTCTCTTCTTCTATACAGAATTCTGTGTTTTGCTCCTTTCTTTAGAACCCATTTTTGTCTTTCCACGCAAAAGAGGGTTTGTGTTTTATTGGCTTAGTCTCAGGGTACTGGGGAAAGATTTATTTCAGCCTCTTCTTAGTCGTGTATTTGCAATTACAGGTTTAATTTAATTTAATTTAACTTTTCACTTAGTGAACTTACAAGGGCACCAAACAAAATGATTTATGACCTTTTTTTCATACTTACGACCATTGCAACATCCTTGTGGTCATGTGATCAAAATTTGGATGGTTGGCAACTGGCATGTATTCATGATCCCCCCACATCCTGGGGTCATGTGATTATCTTTTGCAACCTTCGGATAAGCAAAGTCAATGGGGAAGCCAGATTCACCTAACAACCATGTTGTTAATTTGAAAACTGCAGTGATTGACTTAACAACTATGGCACGTAAGTCATAAAATGGGGCAAAATTCACTTACCTATCTCACTTAGCAAAAGATGTTTTGGGCTCAATTGTGTTCATAAATTGAGGACTACCTATACATCAACTGTGGAGCGATAGGCTGGGATGTTTTCTGCTACTTGTCCTTCCATCATGCTAAAATCATTCTTGGCCATCCTAGATTTGTAAATGCCCCATAGGAGAAGTTCCACCAGAATGCTTTATTCTCTGGGACGAAAGTGGAAGATAGAAAGGCAGGGAGGCTACAGAATGTTGCAGAAGTTAATAAAAACCCGGCATTCATAATCATAATATAATTCAAATGCTCCTATTCCACAAGAATGTCACATTTTTTTTCCTTTTGGAGGAAAAAGTGAAAAAGAATATATTTGATAAACACAGAGAGAATACACACTGAGCCCACTATAGTCATCTGTTATTCATAAGCTTCACTTACAGGTTTTCCTAGAAGAAATTCCTGATGCACACAATGGAATCTAACACCTAGGGAGTATTTTAGTTTCTTCGCAACTCTGGGTCAAATTCTAGTACGTCTACACTAGTATAGGCATAGGTCTTTTCCTCACTTACAGGCAACATTCTCAGTAGAATGCCCTGGTAAATGTAGAGTTTCCCCCACAGATCTTATGACATTGGCCTATTATTATCTCCAAGATTTAAGCAGTCTTGTGTGGCTCCTTCATGAACTTCAAAGTAGCCAAATGTTCTTGCTTAAGCCAACAAAATGAAATGGCGTAGGTTACTCTGCATTTCCTCTCTCATACTTACAGCAATAGCACTTAAACATATACCACTTCCTTGTGCTTTATAGCCCTCTTTAAGCCATTTACAGAGTCATCTTATTGCCCCCAACAATCTGGGTCCTCATTTTACCCACCTCAGAAGGATGGAAGGCTGAGTCAACCTTGAGCCGGTGAAATTTGAACTGCTGAACTGCAGCTTGCAGTCAGCTGAAGTAGTCTGCAGTACTGCACTCTAACCACTGCACCACCTCGGGTCATGATGGTTGTGTGTTAAGGCACCCAGATTTATATTCCTGCTCTGATTTTATCATTTTTTCTTTTGCAATTACTCGACATCTCTTTAACTTCTTCATAGCTCACTTAAAAAAAAAATCCGAAGTCAAAAGTTACCCTTTCCTTATCTGTTACATCATAACTCTGATTAGGGCTGTGTAAAAATTCAATTCAGAGATGCAATTCAAAGACAATTCAGTCATATCAGAAAGCCAATTAAAATCAAATTGAACAATTTCAGACGTTTCTGCACATGTACAAAAACAGCTCTATTGATTCTGAAATCTGACTTGATTGATTTCACAATTTCATTGGAATATCCAAACAAAATCAGATTCAAAAATTTTAATTCAGACTAATTTTATTTAATGCTGCCATGAATCCTTGAGAACTATAATGGTATAAATATATAGCACTGGTAAGTACAGTAGGGAAAAATGAAGAAACTTCTGATCTGGGTGAAATTTTGCATGATTTGCAATTACTGTACTTAACTCTAACTAATGAACAAGGAGCAGCATGTAAGTCTATTTCCAAGACTTAATACACAATAGAATTCTTTTGCTTTTTATGTCTAAAATAAATCATCTTCATTTTATTCCCTGCCAGTGAATTAAATATCACCTTTTTAAAAACCCAAATACAATGCAACAATATCATGCATAAACTATACATTTTGTCACCTACACATGTTTGTGTATGCATGAGAACATTCTATAATAAAAAAACATTCAAAATGAGAAATACTATAATACAAATATTAATGTATTTTCGGATGGACAATACACTATTTCCCAGAACACATTTCATCAAATTTTCTCCAATAAAATAGCATTGCATCTTCCATTATTTATAGATATGTCCTTCTAATGCCTTTTATTAATTCATGGCAATATGTAGGGTTTAACAAACGAGAAGTAATAAAACTGTGGTTGCCGTATTTAACTGAGAACTATCAGAATACTTTGGATAAATTTGAAATTTCCTAGACTAGGTTAAAATGGGGTAGGGCTGTTATAATTCAGCATGGTGTTGTTTGATGCTAAGCCATAATACAACTACTCCATGATTTACACTCATGCATTTAGTCATCGTTTGAAGTGCTAAAAAAAATAACATTACTTTTTTCCCACACTTCTGAATACTGCATGATCCCCATAGGCCTGTGATCAAAATTCAGGCATTTGACAAGAGAATAGAATAGAATAACAGAGTTGGAAGGGACCTTGAAGGTCTTCTAGTCCAAACCCTTGCTCAGGGAAGAAACCCTATACCACGGGTGTCAAACTCACAGCCTGCAGGCCAGATATTTCGTAAGCTGACCAGTGGTGGGATTCAATTTTTTTACTACCGGTTCTGTGGACGTGGCTTTGTGGACGAGGTGTGGCTTTGTGGGCGAGGTGTGGCTTTGTGGGCATGGCTTGGTGGACGTGGCAGGGGAAGGATACTGCCAAACCCCATTCCCTCCCCATCCCACTAACCTGCTTTCCAGCTCCGTTCTCCTGTTCAGGGCAACAAAAGAAGATGAGCTGGGAGGCAGCAGCTGGGAGCCAGCCTATTTGCCGGTTCTCCAAACTACTCAAAATTTCTGCTACCGGTTCTCCAGAACCTGTCAGAACTGGCTGAATGTCACCTCTGGTGTTGACTACTCCCACCCCCGGTTTAGCGAAGTGGGAAAAAGTTGTGATATGTCAACGTGACGACAATGTGTTATTGTGAGTTTGACACCCCTATCTAGACAATTGGCATGTGATTATGACCATTGCATTGTGATAATGTCATTCTATTTGTAATCTTCCCAGCTGGGTTCTCACAAGAAAAGTTGGGGGGGGGGGGAAACCAGGTTTGCTATATGACCAGAGAATTCACTTAACTGTGGCAAAAAAAGGTTGTAAAATGGGGCAGAATTGACTTAAATGTGGCAGAATTGCCTTCCTGCGCAATGGAAATTTTGGGCTCAATTGTGTCATAATTTGAAGTCTACCTGTACTTTGTCTGACCATAGCACATTATAGGAAACACTATATTTTGTTAAATCCGGGTTTCACCATCCTGTGCATGTTTGCACAATAATAATAAGGTATGAATTAACAGTTTAAATTAGATCTGGAATGTTGGAAGGAATGTCCTTCTGGGTTCAGTTCAAAGCAGGGGAAAAAACACTGGAAACATGGAGGCTGCTTGAGAAGATGGTTTAATGGTGGGACTGAATCACATGGTTTGAGCTCCTGAACAGAAAAGGGAGATCACATGAAATTCCAGAAATTGGGTGAAGAAGAAGAAAGGCAGAGCACCCTGGTTTGATGCCCTCTCTGTGCTCCACCCCGGTGCTTCCCGTTCCTGTGTAAGCGATTCATTCTGATTGGTGGTGAGACTCCCAGGGGGTGGTGCAGGGGCAGCTCTGTAGGCTGTCTCCCAGGCTTGCTTGGCTTGCTGGGTGATGATGCAGTCTCATGTGGTGAGATGGATAAAGGGCTAATACTATCATGTCCATAGACCCATGCCTTAATCCCATCACCCTGGAGCTGAAGGGGGGTAGATCTTTGTTATGTAGAACACACTGGCTCGGGCCTTAATGGCTGACTCACAAATGTGGGGGCAGCTGAGTTTCTGCCTCCCTTTTAGAGGAAATAGTCTGCCCTTTTAATATTTCCTAAAATATTTCCTTTTCTAGTAGAGGGGTGGGTTTTAACTTCCTACAGGAATGACTGAGTTCTGCTGGAATCGACTTTCCTTACTCGTAGGACCTTCATCGCAAGAAAAACCCTGTCACCGTTTCCCATCAGCGCGAGAATAAATGACAGTCTCATCAGGTGACAAGGAAAGCATATGATCTGCCACAGGGATGGGTTCAGGCAGGGACTACTGCCAGTTTGCTTGTGGTCACGCTGTGCGCGCTTTATGCTCACTGCAATAAAAATTGCTCTGTGCATGCACAGAAACAAAAACCAAGATGGTGGCGCCTACAGCACCATCCGGAGAACCGGTTCGGAGGCATGGCAGACCTGGGTCACTGCTGGCTCCAGCAACCCAGGCTGCCAAACCACAACTGACTCAGTCAAACCGGTCCGAACCGGTAGGAACCCACCACTAATCTGCTGGCCTGCAGCACACGAGCTTTTGCTCATTTGTCAGTATTCTACAAAGGTAGAATTCAGGTGGTTTTTAGTATATGCATGAGCTTTTCCCTGCCCAAGAGAAAAGACAATGGCAGAAGAAAAGAGAGTGGTTTTTCTCCTACTTGTAAAGGACATGAGGTGGTGGCTTAAATGTAAATGACCAAGCTGATATAATTGACAACTCCGGTCTCCAGCGATGAAAGCCTGGGCAGGAATGGGGTGGAGGAACCAGCCGCCTTTGAAATGAGGAAACCAGAAGGAACTGTAGTTGGATCCCAAAGGGCATGCTTGCCCATTCTAATTCAAATTTCCCATGTCTAGAGCTGTCTTGCAAGTAAAGGGAGAATCTTGTGTCAATGTATTTCCACTGCTCTATTATTATTCTTACACAGGTAATGCAGAGGTCAGGGATTTTCAGGTGGAATAAACAGATCAAGTGTCTGCAACCATGGCTACTGGTCCACAAGGACAATCGTTCTCTTAGTTTCAGAAGTGGGAGGTGGGGGAGAACACTGCTTTAAGTGGGCAACACAATGTAGGTGAGGAAAGACTACTTTTTATACAGCATAAAATATATTCAAAGCAATCGGTAAGTCAAGAGTAAAGAAAAGTTCAGGAGGATTTGCATTTACAATGTAGATCTCTACTACATACTATTAGTGTAGTAATTATGTGGCTTTTAGTGGACTTTCCCCTTTATAACTTCATGCTGTTTGTTTGTTTGTTTGTTTGTTTGTTTGTTTGTTTGTTTCTTATCTTTTGGAATCACCTTCAGAAGATTTAAGCTCTGTTTTCAAATCCAGTCTAGTGCCCATAATGCAATATCCTCTATTCTCACAATGGACAACTCATTCTGCAGAAACAATGGAGCAAGTATAGGGAGATAACACAGAAGTGCTACTGTTTCTTGGAAGATAGAATAGAATAGAATAGAATAGAATAGAATAGAATAGAATAGAATAGAACTGAACTGAACGGAACTGAATTGAATTGAATTCTTTATTAGCCAAGTGTGATTGGACACACAAGGAATTTGTCTTTGGTGCATTTGCTCTCGGTGTACATAAAGAAAATTAAATAGATTCATCAGGAATCATAAGATACAACACTTAGTGAGTCATAGGTTACTAATAAGCTATCAAATTAAACTAGGAAACAAATAAAACAATACAAATTGTAAAGATACAAGCAACATGGTTATAGTCATAAATGGAAAGAGATAGGTACTAGGAAGAAAGAGAAGAATAATAGTAATACCGTCTTAGTAGATATTTTGATAGTGTTGTGGGGATTCGTTGTTAAGCAGAATGAGGGCATTCGGGGGGGACGGACGGACTATCTTTGTGTCTAGTTGTTCTGGTGTGCAGTGCTCTATAGCATAGTTTTGAGGGTAGAAGTTGAAGCAATTTATGTCCAGGATGTGAGGGGTCTGTACATATTTTCACAGCCCTCTTTTGGACTCATGCAATATACAGGCCTCAATGGGAGGCAGATTGGTAGCAATCGTTTTTTCTGCAGTTCTAATTATCTGTTGAAGTCTGTGTCTGTCTTGTTTGGTTGCAGAGACAAACCAGACAGTTATAGAGATGCACATGATAGACTCTTATAGGCAGGAAAGTCCACTTGTCATGAGTTTGTAAGCTGGAACAACAAAAATTGCCTAAGGCTGCAATCCTATACACTTCCACAGAATACTCGCTGTTGAACTCAGCTTACGCCTTTGATCTGTCTGCATTCTATAAGACAGGTTATGTATGCCCCTCCAAAAATGACATGCTTTTACTAAGAAAGAAAGGATCTTTAGGAATTTTTTATTTGGAATGGAACAGTATATTTTAAGCAACATTGTCATTGTCTCATTTGAAATATTTACTGAATATTGCTTGTAATATAGGTAGAAAGTTATTTCAGCCCAGATTCTCCTCTATAACTCAACAGGATCTTTGTTCTGACATCCTTTTTCATGCATTTATCAACAGATGAGGGAGCTGATTGGACTGAAGCAGAGAATCTGCTCTGAAATTAAAAACTTACTTTGCAAGTTAAAATCTCGAATGATGGAGAGTTGGAATCACCGAGTTTCCTAAAAACGAATTAAAAAGGATAGAGAAACTTGTAGGTCTCACAAGCTCTCAATGGAGATTCTCGTTCATCCAAGTCAGGGGTCTCCAACCTTTGCAACATTAAGTCTGAAGGACTTCAACTCCCAGAATTCTCCAGCCAGCAAAGCTTTGCTGGCTGGAGAATTCTGGGAGCTGAAATCCTTCAGACTTAAAGTTGCAAAGGTTGGAGACTCCTGATCCAAGTCATGGTTGTCCCAAAGGTGCTTTTTTAAAAGCAACTGGACTTTATCATTTCTTTTTCCTTGAAAAAGTTTCACTTCTCATTCAAGAAGCTTCTTCTGCAGAGAACTGTAGATGAGAATCGGAATGTTTTCAAGGGAAAAAAAAACAAGAAAATCCAGTTGCCTTTAAAAAAAAACACCTTTGGGAGTATGACCTGTGTGTCATCCTGTATCCAGACCTGCTAGCTTTTCTTTCTTTGACACATGAGGAGTAATGACTACAGCCATAGAGTTGCTAATAAAGGGCAAATGTTGCTGATGGGATTGACAAATCAAGGTAAATGAACTGAGCTTCAAATCTTCAGACTTACAGAAAATTTTTGAATTTCACCCTCAAGGATAGAAACATTTCTGAAGAGCTGATCTAGCTAGCTAACTACCTAGAATTGCCTCTGTTTCAGGGGTGAATTCTAGCAGGTTCTGGCAGGTTCTGGAGAACCATAAGCGGAAATTTTGAGTAGTTCAGAGAACTGGCAAATAACACCTCTGACTGGCCCCGAAGTGGGATGGTAATGGAGATTTTGCAATATCCTTCCCTAGGAGTGGGGAGGGACTGGAGATTTTGCAGTTTCCTTCCTCTGGAGAGGGATGGAAATGGAGATTTTGCAATATCTTTCCCCTGGAATGGGGTGGGAATGGAGATTTTGCAGTTTCCTTTCCCTGGAGTGGGGTGGGAATGGAGATTTTGCAGTTTCCTTTCCCTGGAGTGGGGTGGGAATGGAGATTTTGCAATTTCCTTCCCCTGGAGTGGGATGGGAATGGAGATTTTGCAGTTTCCTTCCCCTGGAGTGGGGTGAGAATGGAGATTTTGCAGTTTCCTTTCCCTGCCACCCCCACAGAACCGGTAGTAAAAAAAATTGAATTTCACCACAGGTCTTATTCATCATTAGAATAAAACACATCTCAAAAGAGGTCACAATTGAAAGCAAACATCAATGCATGCTTTGCATTAAACCATCATTTTACCAATTTTTCTGCTCATAACAAAATGAATATACTGGATGTATTCTTTGAGACCAGAAGCAGCAAAGCTTGAGTCCACATTCATCCTATGATCTTCTTTGTAGGTCTAAGTCTTATAGAGATCTCACCCATTGAAATTCAGTAAACCTTGTCACGGTTGTTGGTCAAAAAAGTAGAAGAGTGTCTTTCAAACCCCAAAATAGTGGAATCTTCTCTCCCCAGAGATAGGATTGGACTCATCATGCCTGAGAGTTTGAAGGTCCCCCTAGACCTGGTTATACCAATATAATCCCGGGAGATGAGTGAACTAGTGTAGTGACTCATTATTAATGTTCCTACTCCTAATACCTATGCATGGCATGCTGTTGTGGATAGCTATAAAGACAAACCAGACAATCAGACAGCCGTGGCCAGGGGGGCCTTTTATCAGGTTTACCTGATACGCAAGTTGCGCCCCTTCCTAGATCGTGGCGCCCTACGCACAGTCACTCAAGCCCTTGTCATCTCCCGCCTGGACTATTGTAATGCTCTCTACATGGGGCTTCTCTTGAGGTGCACTCGGAGGCTCCAGCTAGTTCAGAATGCGGCCGTGCGGGGGATTTCAGGAGTCCCATATAACACCCCTCCTGCGCGAGCTGCACTGTCTGCCTGTGGCCTTCAGAGTGCGATTCAAGGTGTTAGTAACCATCTTTAAAGTGCTCCATGGCATGGGACCTGGTTACTTGCGGGACCGCCTCCTACCACATACTTTCCTTCGACCTGTCCGCTCCCACAGGGAGGGCCTCCTCAGAGTGCCATCTGCCGGACAATGCCGGCTGGCGACTCCCAGGGGCAGAGCCTTCTCTGTGGCAGCCCCCGCCCTCTGGAATGACCTGCCCCCCCCGACCTTCGTACAATCACGGACCTGCGCTTCTTCCGCCGGGCATTAAAAACACACTTATTTCATGCGGCCAGCCTGGCATAGTTTTAAGTATGATTTTAGTAAGGGTTTTTAATTACAATTTTAGCACGGGTTTCCAAATTTAATCTATTTTTAATATTTTTACTGTATTTATTGTTGTTTTTTATCATTTCCTGTGCACTGCCCTGAGTCCCATCAGGGAGATAGGGCGGTATATAAATGTAATAAATATAAATATAAATATAGAAAAGTAAGGTTCTAAGGGTATAAAGTACCTAAAAGGCATCCGTCAACCTGTCAGAATTTTCGTGAGAATGGAGAAGAGGAGGTTATTACAAGTTTGCATAGATCCAGAAATTATCTTGGACATGTCAAATCTTTTCATGATTAAGGGGTCTAGAGCCACATGGAAGTAAAGTGAGTTCAATCCAGTGAAACCAGCTAGAGCAGGGGTGGGCAAACTTTGCAACTTTAAGTCTGAAGGACTTCAGCTCCCAGGATTCTCCAGCCAGCAAAGCAGTAGGTAGATAGGTAGAGAGAGAGTAGGTAGGTAGATAGGTAGATGTTTCCAGGTGTATTTACCCATGTGCTGGAGAAGGAAATCACTGACCACCTTTGGAACAAATCTTTGTTTCTGAAGGCACAGTACTTGACCAACGTAATTCTCATCAATCACTCTAACTAAACAGCTTTCCAAAAGGGGGAAAAAAAACCTTTTGGCACTGTGCAAGCCTCCCCCCAAACGGCATGAATAGCCTTGAGGGGGCTTGCAGAGTGCTCCTGGGGGGGGGGCAAAATGAGGAAAAACAGCCTGTTTTTTTCGTGAAAACGAGCCGTTTTTTGGTCAAAAAATAGCATACATAGCCTTATGGAGGCTTATAGAGTGCTGCTGGGGGGCCAAAAACACCCTGTTTTTTGCTCATTTCTGCCCTCCCCAGCCCCCAGGAGCTCTCTGGAAGCCTCCCTAAGGGTATGCGCACAGCCATTTTGGTGAAGGGGCGGGTTTTCAGGAGGCAAAAAATGCTGTATTTGATGTATAAGACGCATCTAGATTTTCAGCCTCTTTTTAGAGGAAAAAAGGTGCGTCATACTCCAAAAAATACAGCAACTTCTAATTAATTGCTAAGACTGGGAATGGTGCTGACTGCCAATAATTTCAAGACAGGAGATTTGTTACATTATCTACATATTATCTCATAAAATGCACATCACATCATAAACAGTTTCTAATGCCATTTCATTTAAAAATTGTTAATCCCATTGGCTAGATTAACAATTCTACTGATTATTCTGATCTTTATGCACCAAATATTCAGGAGCAAATTGGTATAGTTTTGACTTTGTTATGCTTCCTTTAACTGAATGTCATTTCTAATTCTACACACACTCTGAAATTACAAAGGTTGTGTTCACACAATACACTTATCCTTGACTTAGTCTACAATTAGATCATTTAACTTAGCTTAACATGGAACTAGAAATGATTTACATTGGCTGGGTTTGCACATTCTAGATTGGCTAGTTAGCTGTTCAATGTGTAATACGTAAAGACAACATATGCATTTTATATGTAGCTTGCCTCTGTTCAAAATATTTGTGTTCATTGGCACACACTTTCAAGTCAGTACATGGCATACTCCAGCCTTAACCAATTTTCCCCTACTTGATTCCTCATATTTTCAGGACACCATGGAGAAAACAACTCCTAAGCTGGTAACCAATTCTTCTGAGGTATGGAAGGAACCGAATGAAATTATTATTGATCTCACTTATTCGCGCAACCTTTGAAATAAGAAGCCCAAATGTCATATTCTTGTAAACCACTGGAAAATTGCTTTGAAGAATATGAAATTCATCTCTTTTGATTTCAAAATGAGGTTAGTACAACAGCACTTTTGGTGTGGTATATTGATTCTCTGAGAGAACGTTTAATAATCTTTGGTTGCAATCATGCTGCTGTTGGATATGCAATTATGAATGGGAATGTTAGCTAATATATTTTGACCTTGTCTTATTACTGACAGATTCAGGAACAAAAGATACAGGTTTATCAAATACGCATGACTTTAGGCTAATAGTTGCATTGTCAAGGATGTCCTCCTTGATATTATCACTAGTATTTGAAATCTGTCAAGAAATCTGAACGTTTGTATTTGTCTGCATCTGCCTTCCCCAGCCTTCTAATGCCCAAGTTTTGAGGCTATAATGGCCCAGTAGGAGGTGAACACTAATTCTGGAAGTTCGAATCCCAAGAATTTATAGCGGCAAGGCAGGCTGGCCAACCTTGGTTAGGAATGGCTGTCTAGGATTTCAGGTGAGAAATTTTCCAAGCAACTGTTAGGGATTCCAGGTGTTTCTTTTACCTGCATAACAATATGCTCTGCTCTAGCAGTTTCACTGTGTATTCCAGAAGATACGATAAGTGAGGAGGAAAAGAAAACATATTAACCCAACACTTGTACCTTCAGCGCTTGCAATCAGTAGACTACCTTGAAGGCTTCAGCAATTGAGATAAGAAAGACAAGGATGCCTATTGTAAGCAAGCACAGGTGTACTTTCCCAGACACCTGATTTAAAGGCCATCTATATGCTGCAAGGAAGTAAGTGATAAACCCATCCTAGCCCCAGATCCATATGGAATACAGGCAGGAATCACATCTTTAAATTATAATTATTATTTTTTCTAAAAGTAAGCCCTTACATTTCATTAAGCATTTATACACAGCTTGTTCTGACACATCAATTTCACTTTACCTTAGATTTTCTTTTGTAATTATTTACTTCAAAGTAGATTGTGTTTTTTGTAAACTCATCACTACTTGTAGCAGTTTTCAAGAAAAAAATCACTGTGTATCATTAATTCCTTGTTTAAAATATACAAATTTGTCTGTCTTTTCCAAAGATATTCTAGAAACTTCTCATCTTAAACTTTACTTTTTATGTTGACTGTTATAGACTATTTTATTATATTCATAGTAGAATATAATGTAAATTTGCCACCTGAAATTCTAGATAGTCATTTCTAAGTTAAGCCAGTCTGCCTTGCCTCTACAAATTCATGGGATTATATTCTAAATATGAATAAGTCTAGACCTAATTACAAGGATGAAATACTACCAGTTCGGACCAGTTCACCCAAACTGGTAGTAAAACAATGCTACCGGTTTGGGCGAACTGGTATTTCCAATGATCAGCTTGACGCACAATTTATGAGCTAGAATCGTCAGATTTCCTGATTTCTAGCTAATATAAATTGCGTGGCACAATGGATCCCCCCCCCCCCGCCGCGACTGTTCTAATTATCTTTGCAGGTGCACTTGGCAGCAGACCCCGCCCACCCACCCAGACGTCATCACATCCCGTTTTTGATGTGTGTATCATGATCTATGTATTCCCAGAAGGTTCTGCGTATTTGTGGAGGCATGCTCACATTTGTGAACCGGTAGTGAAGGTAAATTGATTTTACCCTTGCCTAATTATTAATTAATTCAACATTTTAATTAAGCCTAGCTAATTTACATAAAAGGTCTCTACTTTGTTAAAGGGCAACTGTGTGTTGGACTCTAACCATGACTGAGATTAGTAGAATCAGTACGACGTAATTGCCTTTATGTTTAGAATGGCTTCTCTTTAATAGAGTTACCAGCTATAACACTAAATTTTCTCACACACGAGCAAAAAGTTCGGAATGTACAGGGGAGCTATAACCACATTCCTACGGATAATATTGGGAGGGGGAAAAAAGCTGGAGATTTCACTCAGCTTTGAAAAGAGTTATGTGAGCAGCTTTTAAAAAAAAACCACAGTCAGCAGTTCGATGTATTGTCTGCTTTAGGAGAAACCTCAAGAATCCATTGCTTTTGGCTTGCAGAAACACTTAACTCAGCCTCCTTTTCTCTAATATACATTGGGTTCCGTTTCCAAATGCATTGAACCATATGATATTTTGTACTGGTGCATTTATATCAGATGAACTGTGACTGGAAATAAAGCTCTGTCTTCAGGAATGAAAAAAAGAAAGAAAGAGACCTGTCCCTGATCTAAATTCCAAAAACAAAAACAACCCAGACAGACGTATTATATTTTTACTGCCAGTGGTTTATAATGACCATTCTTTTTCTTCCTCCTCTTCTTCCTAAGTGAAGGCTAGCATAAGGACAATTGCTGAAGCAGCCATCATAATATCCCACTACTAGGAAAATCCAGACTTACGGCTGCTCAAAGGAGAAATACATGACAGATCCATTGTTCTCTAGTAGCAGGATATTGGCCTAGCATAAAAACGCATGCAAACTTTGAAGGCTTTGAATATTTAAGGCAGGACACTAGTGGCTCATCTCAGTGGGAACTACCGAAAAGGGGAACCTGATTAAATTTAATGTCATTGTCACACTTTTTTTTTCCATTGCGAAGAATTATATAGGTAGCCATAGCTACGGCACTGTTCAGACACCATGACCATAATATTCTCCCTCAGAGGTTGGCGTCACGGGCCGAATTGTTCCCTCAAAGAATGTAAATTCATTGTGGGATATGATTCCGATCATTTAAAAAGATTTGTTGGTACCTGATCTGTGTTTGTTGGGTGGTTGGGAGACACTGCAGTTGAGAAATGAGTGCAATAGCTGACTAAAAAGAAAACTCTTATGCAAAAGATTCCAAGTAACTCAGCATAAATTTGTGTTTTCCTTGGAATCAACTATCACATCACATGCCAAATTATTTTTTGTTAATAGCGCCTCTTGCAAAAGAAATCACATTTTGAAAAAGCAAAATGTATTTATTGCTGAATTAGTACCTTGGAAAAAGCTAAAACTAAAGCAATAAATAAAAGTAAAAACTGCATAGCCGAATTTAGTGCCACAAAAAGATTTCTCACAACTCTTAGGACCTGAAAACATAAGACAAGAGTCCGCATTTTCTTTGGATAAAAGTGAATTTATAACATGGACTTAGTTCCACCTAGTGTGAAATCACCACAAAACAAACTTTTCTCCCAATTTTGGTTTATGTGATAAATGCTGATTTACTTCCTTGTGCATCTTCAGTTCACGAAACCTTTCTTCAGAGAGGATTTCTGGTTCCAGAAGAACAATAGAATGGCTGTAACATATCAGCTACAGCAAATTTGCTCCATTCTGGAATATAACAACTATTCTTTAGCCGGACGGACTAATTAGACTCATTTCCATCCGAAATAAGTTGGGCAAGCATGCCTCATTTACCACTCACTGAGATGTATGAATAAAGAAATGTCTCTATCTTTCAGGGATGGCACCATTGAAAAAAATACTAGACAATAAATGAAGGGGCTGAGAATAAAACCTCAATGCCTTTCTTTCTAATAGTTTGGGATGGTTAATATCTAACACCAGTTCATATATTCTGTGACATACAAGTTGTTTCACAGCAACTATGGTTCACTGATCACAAGGCTCTTAGTAAATAAAACCCAATACACTGAGAAGGAAATCTATGACTGCAAATGGTTGGCACAAGTCTAGGAGCTATAGCAATTACTATTCCACAGCATAAATACATTCAAGATCTGCATAAGTGTAGCATGAATTTTGCAGAAAAATTCTAAGAGGTAAAGTGGGTGTAGTTACTAATTTGCAGCCTTACAAATGTGTCTGTGCCATCATGACCGTCTTTCAGAAGTAGTAATTAGTGAATGTGGACCACAAAGAAATCACTTGCTTTAGTCATAATACCCCAATCTTCCAGTAAAAGTTGGCAAGATAGTAGAAATGCATTATCTCCTTTAAATTGCTTGATGGGTTAGGTCTTACAGTCTTCTGTCTCTAGCCCCTCTTTTTTCCAAGTCATATTTGGGAAGTCTAGTTTGTAACTATTTTTGGAATCAAGGTCTTTGGGGACATCTTAACCTCAAGGGCTCTATTTTAATCAACATTTATAGCACACCAGGGGAAGAGGTCATTCAGAATTTCAGGTGAGTTTTCATCAATCTCTCTGATAATGGTTTCAATCCTTGTTGCCACCTAATTCAAAACAAGAGGCAATAATTTTCATGGTGGTCTGGGATTAATACGGAACTGCATTTGTTTTTAACTCTTCTTTAAGAGCTTAAGGCAATGGTGAAATTCAAAGTTTTTTTTACTACCGGTTCTGTGGGTGTGGCTTGGTGGGAGTGGCAGGGGAAAGATAGCTCCATTCCCACCCCATTCCAGTGGAAGGATGCTGCAAAATCTTCACACACACCCCCACAACAGGGGAAGGCTATTGCAAAATCCCCATTCCCTCCCCACTCTGGGGCCAGCCAGAGGTGGTATTTGCCAGTTCTCCAAACTACTCAAAATTTCTGCTACCAGTTATCCACAACCTGTTAGAACCTGCTGAATTTAAGGCTACATATATAGAGGGAAGCATTCTCACTTTTCTCTAACAAGAAATTTGTAGAATAATTTGGACTGAAAGATAACAGGTCCACATTTACTCAATGAATCCCATGATCAATGGGGTGCCTGTAGTCCCAATGCAAAATATAATCTTTTACCTTATATTACTATGTTCCTGGCTGTTTCTTCTACTAAATAATGATGGTGGAAGGGAACTACAAGTAGAATTTTAAATTCCATACTTGTTTTATCTTTGTTCACTGGAAACTGATCATTCAAAGCTGCCACCAGTCCTATCAGGCTGACTGTGTTACTTGGAATGTCGACATTTTGTGCTCCCTTTTATGTTTTAAAAAGTAATTCCTGCACACAGTAGTAGCAGCCATATTTCCAAAATATGCTTTAAGGATTTGGTCATTCAATCCAAAGCCCTCAGCACAAAACCTATTTGTGGATTTTTCCTGCCCTGAAAACCCTGAAAAAGGAAATGTTTTCCATTGCTTGCTACAAGTGTGATGAAAGTGTGTTGAAAAGAATTTTTCCTTGTCAATTCTTAATCCTTTTGATGAAATAATTTATTTTCTAACTTGCATTCAAAGCAGAGGATTTAAACAATAGGGGTTGGTGGATAGAGTGCTGATTCTTGTTCTTTAAAAAGAGAAAAGAACCCAGAACTAGTGGCGACCTGAAAATAAATTCTACTCAATTCAGCATGATTTTAAATTTGAGAGGGGTCGGATAACCCTTCAAGTGAAGAACTGCCCTGTCTGGGCTCTGTTCCCCAGGGTGGTATGGACAGATTTGCCAAGTTCCACTCACATTCCCACACAGAGACACACAAAATGATAAATGCAAAAATAAATGTAGAAAAAGACAGCTGTTAATTGAAAAGCAATATTATTTTTATGTGTTGATCTTTTCTGAACTGATTTCAAAAAAGAGTATCTCAAGGGTAGGCATTATGGCAACAAATTTCCCTTTATAAATTTCCCACATCCCTTTTTAAATTAATATTTATTAATTAAAAGCGATAGCCATTAGGAAGCTACCATATTGCAATACAAAACATCAACCTCCATGCCATCTGTATTTTCAAGAATGTATTTGGCTGCCTATTGCCACTCTACATGGTCTTAGAAATAAAAATAATGGGAGATTGCAGAGACAGCAAAAGATACTGGCTTTGTGTGTGACATGACAATCAATGTTCTCCCCCCCCCCCAGATGTGTTGCACCGCTCCGAGTCCCTACGGGGAGAGGGAGCGGTCAACAAATTAAAAAAATTAAATTATTTAAAAAAAATTTTTTTTAAAAAATTATTATTAAAATATAAAAAGAAGTGAGTCTTCAGGAACACAGTTGCACCCAATTACTTTTAAGCCAACTCTGCCGCTATCCTGGGCAACCAAAGTTCAGAGCTGTGTTTATAGGTAGCGACCATTCAGAGTTCTGATGGAACCCCCAAAAGGTACCTTGTTCCAAAATTCTGATGGTGGCACTCCCCCTGCTGTTGCATAGCTGCATTTTGGGTGCTTGGCAATTGAATCACTATTTACAGCTGTGACCACATTCTGTGATCACATCACCACAATTTATAAAGATTGTTTTGCCAGTTTCCATTGTTTGGGGCTGGTTTTCCACCCAAAAAGAAAAAAGAAAGAAAGAAATGCCCATAAGAATGAATGGATTTGCTTTATGATTATTACCCTGATCACTTTACGATTGGCATGTTCTCTTTACAGCTGATGCAAAAAAAAATCATGATGTAAAATCAAGTTGGTCACATCATCATGACTTAGAGTCAGGCTCCCTTACAGTTGTTATTAGAGAACTACCTATAGATGTATATACCTATCTGGACAAAGCGGAAGAGTAAACAGGAATAGTAAAATAAATGATAGGACATTGTAACCTCACTATTTTTCCTTTAGAAATTGATGCACTGTCGCAGGTTATGACCACCATCATGGTTGCCATTTTATAGGACAACAACATTTTTATTTATTTATTCGAATTTATACCCGCCCTTCTCCTTGTTAGGACCCAGGGCGGCGCACAGGCATTATTAAAACCACAGTAAAAAACAATATACATCATTAAAACATTATTAAATTGTTAAATCCATGCTAAAACCCATTTAAAACCCTGCCAAATTGCAATTTATGTGTAAAAAGTCAGAAACGGTGGGCTATGCTAGGCCGGCTTGTTGGAATAAATGTGTCTTAAGACGTTGGCAGAAGAGGCGGAGGTCCGAGATAGTGCGAAGGTCGGGGGGTAGGTCGTTCCAGAGGGCCGGGCCCGCCACAGAGAAGGCCCTTCCCCTGGGTGTCGCCAACCAGCATTGCCCAGCCGACGGCAACCGGAGAAGACCCTCTCTGTGGGAGCGGATCGGACGAAGGGATGTATGGGGCAGGAGGCGGTCTCGTATGTAGCTAGGCCCCGAGCCATGGAGCGATTTAAAGATGGTCGTCAATACCTTGAACATTGGTTGCCTCAACCTTGTCTCAAAATTCCACATGGGATCACCTGCCTAACAGATTTCGTATGGAAGGCTGTATAATCTTCAGTTCTATTTCTACAATTGCTGGATCTTTCAGAACACAAATGTGTTCACATTGCGCAACAGCTGATATAGGGATCCCTTTTCTTCCTATCCCCATCCCCAAAGCTTGGAAGTGAAACATAATTCTAGTTGTAAAGGCCTGCTTTAAAGCTCTCCTGCAGCAGTCTAAAGATGCATTCTTTCCAACCCTTGCATAAAGTTCTCTAAAAACCTATAGGGCTCCCATTCTCTGCAAAGGAAGCCTGGCATCTAGTGGACATTCACTGCTGTGTCAAAATGAAATTATGGACAACTGGGACAGAATGAAAGGAAAACCACACAACCAGGCCTTGCAAACAGTCCATTTCTAGCTACGTGTTTTATTGCTTCTGCAAAAAAAAAAAATCAGAATATGAATACTGGTAGGCAAATGAAGTTCTGATACCTGAATGAGCAATTTAATGATATACTTGCTTGTATGATAAGTAAGAGAATATGTACCTTTGTCTGTGTTGATAGAGACATCCTCATTTTTATTTGAAAATATTTTTAAATGCCTTTTAAAAAAACACCTCATATTAGAATTTAAAGCTCCAGGGAATGTTATCACTGAGCAGATATAACTTTTGCATGCAAATACAGAAGCATCATTGGAAGAAAGCAGTTCAGCTAGGTTTAACTCAGCATAGCTGCCAATAATTAGTTATTTGAGTTATAAAAGATTAAAGTTGTTACCAAATCATAAAAATCAAAACAATAAATAAATAAAATGCAATAATAGTGCAGATAATGCAGTGTTTCTTCACTTCTTAAATTACTTCATGTTTTGCATAGCTTCTCATACAGTATTCTTGAAACTAGTGAATATGATGCCAAAATCTGTTTTGCAACTTTCCAAGAGTTTTCTTCCTCATTCTTTTGATCTTTTGAATGGGGTGCGGGGTGTTGAATAAAATTTCTCATAGTATTTTGAGTTATTTATCATTGGTGGTGGCAGGTGGATTACTTTTAAAAATATTTCCATCATTCTGAAAACAATCATTTCTTAATCTGAAAAAGACCCATCTGAGGATATTTTACTATATTATTTATTTATTAAGTCTGATCCTACCTTTGAATCTTGGAGAGAATTAAGGTTACTATCCCATTAAGGGAAAACTATTAATTGCTGGCAACAATTGTATAATCAAAAAAGTACATTCCTAAATATATGTTGCCAGCTTATAATTAAACATAAGAAAACCAAATTTCAGTTGTACTAAGTTCAATACAATTCCTTAATGAAAGTTTATCTATTGCTCAACCTTTTTATACCTACCGCCCACTTTTGTATCTCTGTTAGTAGTAAAATTTTCTAACCGCCCACCAGTTCCACAGTAATGGTGATTTATAAAGTAGGGAAGTCAATTAAATTTAAAAAAGGAAAGTGCTTCAGTATCAGACACAACCCCTACCGCCCACAATGAAAGCTGGAATGCCCACTAGTGGGTGGTAGGGACCAGGTTGACTACCACTGCTCTAGAGAATAAAGAAATCAATTCATGAGTGTATTCTGAGTAACTGGAAAACATGTGGCAGTATAAAAATAATCCTTGTTTTCTACCTATCAAAGCTTAGTTGAGGAATAAACTTATTGCAGGTCAGAATTTGGAACTCTGTGAGAATTATGTATAAACTTGGTAATAAATTAGTTGCTATTACTCCCTTGTTAAACTTTTACATCAGGGATAAGCAACCAGTTGTTTTCAAACAATAGCCAGGAATTATGGGATCTAAGGTTGTAGGTCCCATAATCCCTGGCTATTGGCTATATGAGTGACCACTGATAAGACTTGGAATTCTGAAACTCCTGGAAACATCAGGTTCCTTAGCCAGTTGTAATTCAAAACTTGAACACAGTATAAAGTTAAGTATCAGTCAAATTGCACAGTCTTCTGAGAATGGCCATAATAATTTAAGGAGAGTATCTGAAATAGAATTAGAGTAAAGTTTATGTGATCCCAGAGAGTAGCCACTGCACACAGTTTTTTAAAAAAAAAACACATTAGATATACCAACATGATTAAACAACATATAGTGGTGATTTCAGCTAATCCTCAATTTACAACCATAACTGGAACAATATTTCTGCTTCTAAACTAGGCAGTTGTTAATTGAGTCATCCCAATTTTATGACTTTTGTTGTCATGGCTGTTAAGTAAATCACTGCAGCTATTAAGCTATTAAGTGAAACATATATTTCTTTGGTGAATCTAGCTTTCACCACTGATTTGCTTGTCAGAAGTCAACTGGAAAAATCCCCAAATGGCGATCATGTGAGCTTGGATTACGCTGTAACCATCGTAAATACATGCCGGTTGTCAAGCACCCAAATTTTGATCATAACTGTAGGCACTGCACAATCATAAGCGAAGAACTATTCAAAAGTCACTTTTTTCAGTGCTGTTATAACCTCAAATGGTCACTATACAAATATAAGTCTAGGAGTACCTGTACACGCCAGTCATTAATGAATATTTGTCTTCTTAATGGGACGTGGCGGCTCAGTGGCTAAGATGCTGAGCTTGTCGATCAGAAGGTTGGCAGTTTGGTGGTTCGAATCCCTAGCACTACGTAACAGAGTGAGCTCCCGTTACTTGTCCCAACTTCTGCCAACCTAGCAGTTCAAAAGCATGTAAAAATGCAAGTAGAAAAATAGGAATCACCTTTGGTGGAAAGGTAATAGCGTTCCGTGCGCCTTCGGTATTTAGTCATGCCAGCCACATGACCACGGAGACATCTACGGACAGCACTGGGTCTTCAGCTTTGAAACAGAGATGAGCACCATCCCCTAGAGTTGGGAACAACTAGCATATATATGTGCGAGGGGAATCTTTACCTTTTTAATAATTCTGTGCCTATACCGGTATACAGCACATGACCAAAAAAGTATTTGTGGTCACAGTAACTACTGAACAAGGTACTACTGTTATGGGTATATTCAAATAGTTCACATGATGCATTGGATTCTGAACTTCAAAGTGCAGAGGTGGGAATTAAAAGAAAGGCTTGTCAACCTGGTATCAGATTGGAAGGAGAATTTCACACAGATATATTCTTCAGTCAGGAGAAAAAAGCAGGGCAGCAATTCATAAACTTTGACCAATTTCATTTTTAAAAAATTGTCTCAACAGTTGCCGCCTTGATTACGCTCTATCCATCTAAAATAAAATTCAGTTTTCACTAGAAAATTGAATTGATGATTCAAGATTATGAACTTGAACTGCAAACCTTTCTCCATCTAGTGGACAAAATAGTGTAGGGCTGTGAATTGTTTCTGTTTTTACATTTTTTACCATATACAGTACTGGTAAATTGTACTTGAAGAAGTCAAACGTTATAGAAACCTATAATTATAAGGTAAGATTACTTATTAGTGACTGCTTTCTTAAAGTGCTGGTTTTTCCCCAAAGAAGAATTAATGACATAAACTTCATTGGTAAATAAATGAAAACTTTAACCCAGCAAGTCAGGCCTTTTAAATAGTTTAGACCTACTTTCCATTCCTCTGGATCCTGGAGAGAACCAATTAGGTCGGCCACTGAAAAACCTAATAGGTGTACAAAGGCTATACTTTTCTCTTCTGTTAATTAGGAGGCTATTATATACCAGTAGCTATTAAGTTTATTGAGGCAGAGACAGCTCCCCAGGTACTATAGGGCACTGAAGCACATGGAAATTATCTCATCAAAATCTTAAGAGCCTTATTTCAAGCATCCTGCTGTGTCTCTAACACATCTGCAGGAGTTGAACTGTACGAATCTCTCCTGCAAATGCCTATATTTGTCAATTTAATTATGGGCTTAAACTAAGTTTTGCTAAGGTTTTTGATTTTAGCAGCTCTGATTCTTTACATAATTTCAACTGAGCAAGAAGATCTAGTCCCATAAGGATGCACATCAGTGAGAATCTTTGGTCCAAATTTGCTGGGGCCAAAGCTAGAATTAAACATACTTATCCAGGTTAAAGATACAGTCCTCCAAAAGTAGCAGGGAGTTTTTACTATACTTTTTGGGCTGAAAATTAATAGAAAACTATTCATTCTGATAATGTTCTCCCAAGTTTATTTTAAAGCTCTGCCCACAGCAGTATTAGAAAGTGCAATAACATCACCATTTTTAGGCATAATGCCCATGGCCAGTTTTAAAAACTGAGCTCCTAGCCATAAACCTCTACTGTGCCCTCTCTTTAGTTTCCATGTTCTGATCTTATCATTTCCATTAGTTTATTCACAAGACATGACCAAAATATTATATCTACCTCTTGCTTATGGTCTAGTGCCCTGAGATCATTATCTGTATCCTCATTACACTGTGTCAGAACCTATCATAAGCAACCTACGTATGATATCACAGATATCAAACCTTTGTATGGTTACTAAATGATATCAAACCTTTGTATGGTTACTAAATGAGGATTACCTGCACAGTTCACAAGACCTTGCAATATACAAAACTTTGTTCTGTGGTACATAGTGCCATACATACCTGATCCATCTGGCATTCAAGAAAGGCATGGCTGCTTTCCCTTCTGCATTTGAAATCGCGGGACTTTTAATTTTTACTTTAACTTCTCCTCTGGAAGGCTTCGGCATCTCTCCCAATACATGGACATCCGGATTTGGATAATATAGTTTTTCTTTGTTTTATATACTTCTAAGACTGGACTTTCATCTGAACTGCTCCGATACCTCGGACCGCATCGGCTGCCTGCTTTTCCGACGCCATTTCTTTTACTAACCAGAACTTATAACGGAGACAATGGCTTCTAAAAAACCACCCACTGGAAAGTCATTTTCCGCTCCATCTTCAGCTCACTCCAGTCCAACTACACAACAGATAAAGATCACCTCATTATTGCAGAAAGAATCTACTGGTGAGAGCGCACAGGAACTGTCAGTTAACGAGATGTTCCAGGAAATAATGAGAAACGTGAATGAAATGCGAAAAGAAATGACAAACTTAAAAATAGAACTGTTGGAAACACAATGAAGTACAATGGATAATAAATAAAAAATTGTGGCGTTAGAGGGTGGGACAGCTGAGATGGGGGAAGAGGTAAAGGAAATTCGGAAGGAAAGTTTAGAATTAGGAGGTCACATGACTAAAATAGAATTTGAAAGAATGTCTTTTTTTCTCAGATTCCAGAACATACCAGAGTCAGAAAATGAAGATCTTATGAGTACAATTTTAGCAGATTATATTAAAAGAAACAAAGAACAACTCTGGTGGGATATGGACCTGGTTTATAGAATTAATTCAGCATTTGCTAGAATACACAATGTACCAAGAGAGGTTCACGTTAAATTTCTAAGGAGGTCCACAAGGGATGAGATATTGAGGGCTCAACGGGGAGGACCCTTGAAGAATCAAGATAAAGAAATAACCATTCTGAAACAAATTCCAAAAAAAATTAGAGAAATAAGAAGGAAATATTCCTTCTTGTCCAAGAAATTATATAAAAAACGAATTTGGTTCAAATGGTTATTGCCAGAGGGAATGCTGGTCTTCTGGGAGGGAAGTAGAATTAGTGTTAAAACATTAGGAGAGGCAGAGGCCTTTCTTCAAAAGCACTCTTCACTCCTAGGGGACGAAGATGGGGGAACAGGAGGGGTGATGGCCCCGCCCGATGATGGGGAAGAAGAAGAAGAATCAATAGCAAAAAGACTTAGATCTCAAAAATGACTTTATTTGAAATTTTATTGTGATTGTCGATTCAATTAGACGACAAAGAAAACATGATTGAATGTACGAACTATACAATGTAAAGTATATATATGCTTCTCCTTTGTTCTTTCTAAAAAATTGTACTTTTATGAAGTTTTGGGAGGACCACCATCACCGACATGGAAGCTACTAAAATGTCATACCTACACTATACCCCTTTTCCTATGTATATTTCAAAACCAATAAAATTGTTTAAAAAAAGAAAGAAAGGCATGGCTGTTTTCTCAGATGTTGAGTTGGGAAGTTAATGGGGCCTGTGGGTACTACTGTTGTGATTGCTGTGGTTCCTGACTGCCATTATGTGTATTTTTTATTTTATTCTTCATTGTTTTATTGAGTTTTAACTTTGTTACTTATCCAGAGCAAGTATTATGGGATGATGGCCACACAAATTCATTCAAGTAATTAGATGGGAAACAAAATACTGTCCTTCCAAAGATATAAATTTTAGGAATTCCTGGAAATATTCAGAATGGATTTTGGTCTTGCTTACTATTGAATCACTGTGTATTGCAATTTACAGATGCTAAATATCATGTTTAAAGCCCCACACAGATGGAGCCAAGTTATTTGTGGGACTGCCTCTCCTTGAGGTTATCTGCCTGCCCATAATGTCAGATACATGCGAGTATCCTGCAAGTCCCTTCCATTAAACATCAACGTTTAGTGGGATCTAGGAAGGGCATCATTCCCATAATGGTCCCTGTCCTGTAGTACATCCTTTATAGAGTGATCCAGCAGGCTTCTAATCTTTTTAACTCCTCCAAAAGGCTGTAAAATGATGGATCTTCCCCGAAGAGCTGTACATGGTCATCCAAAGAGAATGGCAGAGATGCCAGGTTTGTTTCATGGTTTTGACTGTTTCTTGTTTTCATTATAAGGAACTATCCATAATTATGTTCTAAGAATGGCAGACATACAAATCTTTTAAATAAACAAACTTTAGAACTAAGCGTCCCTTATGTTTATAGCCTGCATTTTTTTTCTAACAAGGAACACAGTAACCAAATCAGTAGTGTTGCACCAGGCACCTTTGAATCATAACAGTTTTTACTACCAGACATCCTTCAAATGTGTTGAGCTACAACTTGTCAGATTATGTCTTAACAATCTGCACTGGAAACATTTAATCCAAACAGCAGGTTTCTCAGAGCTCTGACCAGCAACATTTATTAGAAAAAATAGTTTAAGGTTCCAATAGTACAGAATGTTTGTGGCTCAGGGATGACGTGTTAGGTTCTTGGTGTTCTTTGAGCTCAGCTGTTGTTTCCTGAAGCTGTTTCATTACCAGGCTATGGCAATGATAAGTGCATGGAACAATGGCTGGCTGGCTGGCAAGGGAAGAAACAATAGCCTAATCAAGGAACCATCAAGAATACTATGGTATACTCCCAACCCAGATTGGAAGGGCAAACTACTATATGTAAATAAATCAGCATGACAACCAAGCTCAAGGTATACCAAGAACCCAACAGAAATCTAAGATTTAACATAACGATTTCAATGAATATTCAAATTTGAAATGAAAAACTTAAGCAAATCATTGCAATTGTTATGGGACTCATGTGGTCCCATTGACTTTGCTTGTCGGAAGACGGCTGGACAGATTGTAAAGGGCAATCCCATGCCCTGGGACACTGCAACCATCTTAAATACATGTCAGTTGCCAAGAGACTGATATCTGATCTCGTGACCATGGGAGATGCTGCAATGGTCAGAAGTGTGAGGACCAATCACTTTTTTTTACTGCCATTGTAACTGTGAATGATTGCTAAACAAATAGTTATAAGTTGAAGACTGCCTGTATGAACCAGTTGTCTGCTGACTTCTAGATCTCTTAGAGTAAACTATCTAAAGGCCTAGACAGAATTTCTGAATTGATACTATATATTCGTATACAATACTAATCCCCCTCTCATTTTTTAAAGATCTTAAGCATGAAAATGCACCCATGCGTTGTGCTTCTGCTAACTGAAACACCAGCAGATGTTTCGTCTGCTAAAGGAGTTTTGCTAAAGAATAGACCTGGAGATATTTTTATGATAAATATAATTATTAAATCCTTTGGCTGACTAAAAGTGAATTTTAAGAAGATAAGCATTTCATCAATCACTTTGGACTACTTCAGACTAGTAAACATTCATTTTATAGAACATTTAAGAAATTTACTTAAAACCTTAACTCTAACTTTTAGTAGTGGTGGGGAAAGCATTTACTGCTGGAAAGCATGGACTGATTCCATTATTTAACAAGTTATTATTTTGCTACAAATTGTAAAATAAGTAAAAACAAACTTCTGGAGCAATATCTCAAAGGAAGTTTATTTATCCCTACAGATTTTGTAATGACAGTCAAGAATATGAGAAATGACCTTGTAAAATCAGGTGTATTTTTCACAGAACACTCAAAGAAGGTATTTTTAAAGAAACCCAAATGTGAAACTTGAACTGTGTGTTTTGATGTTGGCATGATCTTATACTCCAACATAGCATTTTCTAACTACTTTGCCATGTTTGGAAGACTAACAATATCATTCATAATTTTCTTAGCAGATAGTGGTAAGGTTGTAGCTGTAATGTATCTTGCTTATAAAAGTTTTGGACAAAGTATCCATGACATTTTGTTACGCAAGGTTGTTAAGGGTGAATAGCAGGGCAAACAGATATACAGCTAACCTGAACATTGTATTGAAAGAGTAATCAACAGTTCCTCATCAAATTGACTATCAACTGGGCTGCCACAAAGTCATTGATTTCTGAACATTTTTATTAATGACACTAGCTGTACCCGCCACGCGTTACTGTGGTCAAATTTGGTTAAATGAAAAACTTTCCCCTCATAGACACTCTCAGCGACTCCCTTCCTTCTCTGCCTCGGTTTCCCCCCCTCTCCCTCTCCCTCCCCTCCCTCTCTTACTCTACCTACCTACCTACCTACGTCCTGTATTTATCCCTCTCCCTCTACCTACCTACCTACTGTATTTCACCCTCTCTCTCTATCCCTTTACCTACCTACCTCCTGTATTTCTCCCTCTCTATCCCTCTACCTAACTACCTACCTACCTCCTGTATTTCTGCCTCTCTCTCTATTGCTCTACCTACCTTCCTACTTACCTACCTACCTCCTGTATTTCTCTCTCTCTATCCCTCTACCTACCTTCCTACTTACCTACCTACCTCCTGTATTTCTCCCTCTCTCTCTCTCTATCCCTCTATTATCTAACTACCTGCCTCCTGTATTTCTCTCTCTCTATCCCTCTACCTACCTTCCTACTTACCTACCTACCTCCTGTATTTCTCCCTCTCTCTCTCTCTATCCCTCTACTATCTAACTACCTGCCTCCTGTATTTTTCCCTGTCTCTCTCTATCCCTCTACCTACCTAACTATCTACATATTGTTGGTGGCGGGGGCAGGGGAGCAGTGGCAGTGGGGCAGCAGCGGTGCGGGGCAGCGGCGGTGCGGGGTCAGCAGCGGTGGCGGGGCGAGCAGTGGTGGGGGACAGAGGTGGCAGGGGTGGTGGTAGCGGCAGCAGCGGCGGGTAAGCAGTGGCGGCAGGGGAGCAGCGGTGGGTCAGCAGGAGTGGCAGGCGGCGCAGCAGCGGGAGGACAGTGGCGGCAGGGGGGGCAGTGGCGGTGGGGCAGTGGCAGCAGGGGGTGGCGGCAGGTCAGCAACAGCCGCAGGGGGAGCAGCAGCTGCGGGGGGCAGCGGCCGCAGGGGGTAGTGGCCGCGGGGGGCAGCGGCCATGGGGGGCAGTGGAAGTCCTATTAAAATTTCTGAAATCTGAAATATTAGGAAATTTCAGCGCTTCAAGATAGGCCAAGTCAAGAAATAGACATTGCAAGAATAATTGGAGTTCTATTATATTGTTATATAGGTTATAAAGACAAAACCTTGGTTTTATTTTAAAAAAAGAATCACAATGAGGCCATTTTGAGTTTCTTTTTCATCTTAGTACCAGAGTAACAGAAAAGCAGGATTGCAGTACCAGAAACCAGAAAGGATGGATACAGGTGATAGTTGTTTAATGACCACTCATTCAATAACTGTTCAAACTCATGATGATGCTGAATGAGTAGTCACTACAATAGATCCTTGGAGTTCCAGCTTTGCAGACTGACCATGATTACAATCTGTGACTTCAGCCAACTTTTCACAAGCAAAGTCAATGGGGAAGACAGCACGAAGTTAGTAGTGGTCACATTCTTCCTTAACAACCAGTGTTGTCTTTGCTTTATGATGGCAAACAGAACCGTCAGCAATATTTTAGAATATTTTTCTTTTAAAAGTCATCTCCCATTCACATCTATAAGTTCAATACCTTTTGTAAGGCCTTATTTTATTCAATTTCCTTTAAATTATTAGGCTTTTAAAAAAAATGAAAGTTATTCGCTTTAGATTCAAAAGCTAAATGCCTTGTAAATTGTCCACTACAATATTAAAATAGGCCCACTGGGAAAATTGTTTTATTTGCTTCGAGTATAAGCCAAATGCAAGTCCTTTTATAAAACAAAAATAGGTGCATTGGTGTCAATATAGGCACATCTGTCTCATCATCTAACTATAAAATAATATGTCAGTTTTGTTGTAGTATATGTTCAAATCAAATTAGATATCCACATTTACAAAAGACTGATGACAGATTGTCATTTCTATAATAGTGGAATTCAAAGTAATTTCTACAGGTGCAGTTTCTTTTCTATTTTCTCATATATCTTGACTTTAATGAAAGTTGGACAAATCAGGAACTTTTTAAGAGCCAACAACCAAGAATTTGACAATTAATAAATTATTTCCCACTTTTTCTCATGTCTTTTCTTGTGTTTTTAATTTGTTTCTTTAGGTTTATTTTCATAGTAAAAGACACATTAAAATACACATTCTGTTCAAGGAATAGGATATATGTCCTGGCTTGTGCTTTACATTTTCTACTGTTTGACAGCTTACCTTTAGAGCAGAATGACTAATAATCCTCTCCAGTACAGTATTTCAGTTTGTGTTTTTCTCTTTCTCACTTTATTGTTCCATTGCTCTGCATCTAATTTTGGTATAACCTTCAGCTTCTCAATACTTTATACAAGTGCTTTTAATTTTTCAGCAGTCTTTCACATTTCTTGATTGCTTCATTATCTTTCATTGCCATTTTCTGGCTGAACATATGCAAATCACACCACAAGAATATAAATTTCGTTATCCCAGGTAAGTGCCCTCAGATACGCCAAAAGTTGATTTTAGTACCAGAAATCAGAACAGATGAGTTGAATGAGTGGTTTAATGACGACTCATTCAACAACTGTTCAAACTTACGATGAGACTGAATGAATAGTAGCTACAATCCATCCTTGGAGTTTCAGCTTCGCATCCCTTTGGGACATATTGGCTGGAAATCACCAAAGTAAACACATCTAGAGAGGATCAAAACGCAGCACACTATTGCAAACAATCCAAGGATTGTTAAGAGCAGTATCTTTGGCTCAATCTTTCAACTTTCTTTTGCTCCTGAACCCCCAAATAATGTAAATGAGATGCGCTAGTAACAAAAAAATGCCTATGAAATTAACAGGCAGAATACTGGACATATGAAAATATTTTGAACTTAATTTCCAGTTCTATCAGAAATGTCCACATGTGCTTGGCTTCAAAAGACCAGTTTCAAAATTGTTAAAGAATTTACAAATACAAAGGCATAATATATTTGTGTTACAGAACACAAATGTTTATATATGCAAGTAAAAAGGCATCATCTGGTATTGCAGTACATTATATTATTTAGTATATCCTCATTACTATTTCCCTACAGGTCACCACAATATAAAAAAGATGTGGAGACTCTACAAAGAGTGCAGAAAAGAGCAGCAAAGATGATTAGGGGACAGGAGCCTAAACATATAAAGAACTAGGTGCTGTATTTTTCAGAGTATAAGATGCATGTTTTTCCCTCAAAAAAGAGGCCGAAAAATCTAGGTGCGTCTTATACTCTGAATACAGCATTTTTTTTGCCTCCCAAAACCCCGCCCCTTCACCAAAATGGCCGCGCATAGCCTTTAGGAGGCTTTCAGAGTGCTCCTGGGGGCTGGGGAGGGCAGAAATGAGCGAAAAACTGTCCATTTTTTGCTCAATTTTGCACCACCCAACTCCCAGGAACACTATAAATTTCGTAAAGGCTATCCATGCCCTTTTTTTGATAGAAAATGGGCCTCTTTTTGTGAAAAACAGGCTATTTTGGGGAGGTTTGCAGCATGCAAAAACTTTTTAAAAATTTGCCTCTTCAAAACCTTGGTGCAAAACCTTACTCCAGTGCATCTTACAATCCAAAAAATATGGTATGTCTAGTTTGATAAAAAGAAGGACTAGGAGAGACATGATAGCAGTGTTCCAATATCTCAGGGGTTGCCCCAAAGAAGAGAGAATCAAGCTATTCTCCAAAGCACCTGAGGGCAGGACAAGAAGCAATGGGTGGAAACTAATCCAGGAGACAAGCAATTTAGAACTGGAGAGACATTTCCTGACAGTTAGAACAATTAACTAGTGGAACAACTTGCCTCCAGAAATTGTGAATGCCCCAACACTGGACATTTTTAAGATGATGTTGAATAACCATTTGTCTGAAGTGGTGTAGGATTTCCTGCCTGAGGAGTTGGTTCAACTTATAAATCTCCAAGGTCTATTCTATTCTATTCTATTCTATTCTATCCTAATTCAGAGGTGGGTTGCTCCTAGTTGGGCCCAGATTGGCCAAACTGGTAGGCTCCGCCCACCAGCCCGGACGCTCCTACGTGAGCATGTGCACAAGACAAACAGTAGTGCTGGGATTTGAAACCCACCTGTGATTCTATTCTATTCAGTATCTCAGGGGCTGCCACAAACAAGGGGGAGTCAAGCTATTCTCCAAAGCACCTGAGGGCAGGACAAGCAGCAATGGGTGGAAACTAATCAAGGAGAGAAGCAACTTAGAACTGAGGAGAAATTTCCTGACAGTTAGAACAATTTATCAGTGGAACAACTTGACTCCAGAAGTTGTGAATGCTCCAGCACTGGAAGTTTTTAAGAAGAGATTGGATAACGATTTGTCTGAAGTGGTGTAGGGTTTCCTGCCTAAGCAGTGGGTTGGACTAGATCTCCAAGGTCACTTCCAGTTTCTATTGTATTGTATTCTATTCTATTCTATTCATAAACGTACACAAGAAAGCTTATGATGAAGTACTTTCAACCATTCTCGAGGCGAGCGCGGAGAACTGCGCCTGCGCACTCCGTTCCGCGCGCTTGGACACCATCCTCACCATTCCGTGTAAAGAAAAACCTCCTCGGCTATTGAGGGTAAAAAAAAAACCTGGACCAACGGGATGCTGAGCACAGGGAACGAGCAGCGGGGTGGGGGTGGGTAGGAGGGAAGGAGGGAGCCACATCTATGAGGTCATCACGCAGCGTCGTTTTGAGAATAGCGGGCTTTCTGAAAACCCCAGAGCCGCCCGGCTCCTGGCAAAGCGCTCGGCGCGTCCTTTCGTCGTCATCACGGTCGCTGTTGTCGCGCCATCGCTGCCGCCGCCGCCGCCGCCGGGTTCCTTCTACCCCCGCGCTTCACCCCCGCCGCTCTTTCTGCCGTTGCCGCCGCTCTGCAGGCGCTCCTTGCCTGCCCGGTCGGAGTGAGCCCGCGCGGTAAGGAAAGCGCGGGAAGCCGCCGGGCTGAGCTGGAAGGACGCTCGCTCGCCGGCCCGCCCGGCTTCCTCTCTCCTTCCTCCCCTCCCCCTTCCCGTCTTTGTCTCCATCTCTTTCTCGGCTCAGCCACGGGGGAGGGGAAAAAAAACCAGGCCGGGAGGAGACGGGCCGCTAGCGTGGACGGGCTGCCCGAGTTGTTCCCTGGGTCTCACGATCGTGGTGGGGGGCTCAGGCAAGCGATCCCAAGGGAAAGCGGGTTTTGGGGTGGCTGGAAGAGATGAGGGAGGATGGTGGGGAAGAGGTGGGAAGGAAAAACCCGAATAAAATAGGGAATTGAGGTGGGATGGCCGGAAAAGCGATGAGGGAGGCACCCTCGAGATGAAGTGAGGGTGCATGATTAAGGCCTGCTCGATTCTGGAGAGAAATGCTGCTGCGTGGGGGGCGAGGGAGCTCTGTGTGGATGGAGGAGAATAATAATAATGTGTGTGTGTTGGGGAGGGGGGGGAGAATCTGTTGTAAGGAAGGATGTGTGGTAGGAACTTCGTTTCCAACCAATGATGAGCAGAAGGAAAAAATAAAATCATGCCAGAAGGGAGGCGAAGTCGGAATGATCTGCCTTGGGAGGGGGGGAGGGGGGAGTGAGGAGGAGGAACGCCTTTCTGATGAAGAGAGATGCCCTTGTTATGGGTGGAAGATATTGCCCCTTTTCACCAGGCGAGCTGGAGGAAATCAATCTTATCTGACGCAGAAAAAATATATATCTGTAGCTATTAGGCATGCGTTAAAAAAAACAAAGACAAAACAAAAGGAGAATTGCTGACTGTTTAGTGAAATAATGATTCGTGGTCGTGCATGGGAATGCAAGCCTTGTACCCTCTTTATTTTATTGGTTTGATTTGTCAATCATTTACAAGATAACAGGTATAAGAATAAATATGAGTATGAATGAAATGGGTACAAATAAATGGGGACAGTAGGCAAGATGGTGTGCTTATGCATGCCCCTTACAGACCTCTTAGGAAGTAGCTGAGGGCCACACTAGACAGTTTAAGGTTAAAGTTTTGGGGATTTGAAGATGTAACAACTGAGGCAGGTAGAGCAGTCCAGGCATTGACCACGCTGTTGCTGAAGTCATATTTTCTGCAATCAAGTTTGGAGTGGTTACCTTCAGTTTGTATCTATTGTGTGGTCATGTATTGTGGTTGAAGCTGAAGTAGTCATTGACAGGTAGCACATTGCAGCAGATAATTTTATGTGCTACACTTAGGTCAGACTGAAGGCAGCATAGTTCTAGGTTGTCCAAGGCCAAAATTTCAAGCCTGGTGGTGTGTGGTAGTCTGTTGCAAGCAGAGGAGTGGAGTACTCTTCTCGTGAAATACTTCTGGGTTCACTCAATTGTATTAATGTCCAATATACAGTGCGGCTTCCAGACAGATGAGCTGTATTCAAGAATGGTATAGCAAAGGTTTTGTATGCCCCTGGTTAGCAATACAATATTACTGGAAGAGAAGCTTCGCAACATTCGGTTAACAACTCTTAATGCCTTTTTGATGATGCTGTTATAATGAGCTCTAGCGTTTAAATCGTTTGATAAGAGTACTCCTAGGTCCTTGACAGAGTGGGGGTCATCAACAAAGTTGTATCCGCCTAGCTTGTATTGGGTGTTCTGTTTTTGTTTTTTTTTACTGTTGTGTAGGACAGAGCATGTGTTGGTTGAGATTTGGAGTTGCCACTTTTTTAATGAATATAGGAAGTCCTCTTTACAACTTCCCCATCTAGAGAGTTAGGGGATGAAAACTTTTGCAACTGGTCCTTGCATTTATGACCTTTACTAGTTGTAAAGCAAAGGGAAGCTGAATGAAGATCATAAGCACAGTGACAGTTTCATTTAGTGCCCCCTTGGATTGGCGGCCTGAATTGCTGATCCCATTTGTGATCACTACTAAATGAGGACTACCTTTACATTTATCATATGCAAACTGTTATGCAATATAATGACCTTGATTTTCTAGCCATAAAGGGATGTTTCGTCTTGGTTTAGTCGTAGAGATGATTTAAAATATTTTGATGTATTAATTAGTGGTTTTGAATTATGGGGTATTTTTATATACAAGCAGAGTGGAAGGTTGGTTGCAGACTGTGTTATATAGTAGAAATAAAGTATGTGAGAATAAATTCAGTGCTTAACCAATGATTCAATATTGAGAGCAGATAGACCAATGCCCCTTGATTTTCTAATATGTATTTTTCAGATAAACCTTTTCTTGGAGTGAAGTTAGTGGTCTGTTGATTGAAGACATGAATATGCGTGTACATTCAGAGGATGCTGTGTTGACTAAGAGGAAATAATTGTTTTCAAAAAATGTTAGCATATGAAAATGTTAAGGGAATATGAAATAGCAAATTAATGTATCAAAGATTGAGGACAGGAAAAAAACATGGAACAAAATGTCATAAAGTAAATGTTAATGGCAAAATCTACAGCAAATAAATGGCTATATGAATATTGGTAGACTGTTCTCTGAAAATAGAAAAATGGAGGAATTTTAAATACAAATGCTGATAATAAAATTATAGGTAGTTTATGGTCTGTAGCAGGGGATGAACATTTATTAAAAGAATTTAAAATGCGTACAAAATCATGCTTCCGTCTACTTTGTTATATGAAAATAAGAATTGATTATGTCATGAAAAATATTAAAGTAACTAATGTTGTGTGGATTTACCATAGGTAGTCCTCGACTTACAAGAGTTCATTTAGTAACCATTCAGTTACAAAGGCGCTGAAAAAAATAATAATAATCTTTATTGTCATTGTACTAAAATTACAATGAAATTGGTTAAAAAATGATTGAAAAAAATGATTTATGACCATTTTCACACTTACAACCAGGATCTCTGTGGTCACGTGATCAAAATTTGGATACTTGGCAATTGGTTCATAGTTATGATGGTTACAGTGTCCTGGGTTCATGTCAACAGCTTTTGCAGTCTTTTGATAAGCAAAGTCAATGGGGAAACCAGATTCACTTAAGGACCATGTTACTAACTTAACAAGCACAGTGATTCAATTAACAACTGTGGCATTGTAAAATGGGGCAAAACTCACTTAACATAAATGTTGGGCTTAATTATGGTCGGAAGTCGAGGACTACCTGTTCTTAATATGAATGTGATAAAACAAGTAAAGAGAGTCAAGAATGAATGGGGTGTAGGTGTGAACCACTAGATTGAAAAGTGAGTGACCACAATAGAAAAGTACCTTGAAGTTGTTTAGTCATACTGAGAGAATGAATTAAGATTTCAAGTACATGAATGGAAAGTAAATGGTTCTTTAGGGAGATTGAGAATGGTGAACAGATGGAGGTGTTGACATCCTTAAAGAGAGAAGACTGAAAGTTTAAAATGTGGAAGGCAATGTATGTATGTAGGGGGAAATGGTTGGAAAGGATAAAAAGGTATTGAATAGAACAGTTAATGGTGGCATATAATAAATTAGATTTACTTAAACAGCATTTTTTTCCTGTGGTCAATTTCCTTTGTCCATTATTTCTCATTGGCTTGCTATAATTTGCATTACATTGTCTACCGTGAAAGGTTAAAGCATGACAATAGTCTGACAATAGTCTGCAAAAACTCATGTTGCAAGCCCACCCTGCAAAAATGTACATTTGCGAAAGGCTATATCCCCAGTCAAAGCACATTCTGGAATAGAATAAAATAACAGAGTTGGAAAGGACCTTGGGGGTCTTCTAAGGAGGAGGGGGTTGGACTAGAAACCCCCCCATACCACTTCAGACAAATGATTATCCAACATCTTCTTAACGTCTTCCAGTATTGAAGCATTCAAAACCTCTGGAGGCAAGTTGTTCCACTGAGGGCCTTGGAGGTCTTCTAGTCCAACCCCTGCTTAGACAGGAAACCCTACACTACTTCAGACAAATGGTTATCCAACATCTTCTAAACACTTTACAACTTCTGGAGGCAAGTAGTTCCACTGATTAATTGTTCTAACTGTCAGGAAATTTTTCCTCAGTTATAAGTTGCTTGTCTCCTGGATTAGTTTCCACCCATTGCTTCCTGTCCTACCCTCAGGTGCTTTGGAGAATAGCTTGACTCTCTCTTTGGGGCAACCCCTGAGATATTTGAACACTGCTATTATGTCTCCCCTAGTTCTTCTTTTCATTAAATTAGACATACCCAGTTCCTGCAACTGTTCTTCATATGTTTTAGCCTCCAGTCCCCTAATCATCTTGGTTGCTCTTCTCTGCACTCTTTCTAGAGTCTCCACATCTTTTTTACATCGTGGCGACCAAAACTGTATGCCGTATTCCAAGTGTGGCCTTACCAAGGCATTATAAAGTGGCATTAACATTTCACGTGATCTTGATTCTATCCCTCTGTTTATGCAGCCTAGAACTGTGTTGGCTTTTTTGGCAGCTGCTGCACACTGCTGGCTCATATTTAAATGGTTGTCCACTAGGACTCCAAGTTCTCGCTCACAGTTACTACTATTGAGCGAGGTACCATCTATACTTTACCTGTGCATTTTGTTTTTCTGCATAGAAATGGGGGAAGCAGGATACACTTAATGACCGCATGATTCGTTTAACACCTATAGTGATTTGTTTAACAATTGTGGTAACAAAGCTGGTAAAATTGGGTGTGACTCATTTAATAACCGCCTTGCTTAGCAATAGAAATTCTGGTCCCAATTGTCATAATTCAAGGGCCATCAGTATAAGGAAATTTCCCTATAGTGGTTTCTGAATGTTAGTTTCTGTCTTTATATCTGGCGAACACCCTTTTGACTAACTGTCTATGAAGATTCTCAGTCATCCAGGTCGTGGGGTCCCAAAAGTACTTTTTTTTGGGGGGGGGGGGGTGTTATTCATATTTTAAAGACATTTTGTTTCTCATTCAAGAAGCTTCCGCTCTGACTGTATGGTGGTGAATGGAAGGATTTATATTCCTTGCAAATAGCTGAACATTTGCATCCTTTTCGAGAGTCCTTGAGGTCACTAGGAGGTTTATCTGTGTCCTCAGGGTCATCCAAGTAGTGCAAATGGGTGTGGAGCCTTCTTGGCTGCAAGTTGTTTTCTGTCCCGAGTCCCTTCACTGTTGAAGACAGTTGCAGGCTGTTGGGGATGAGTTTGTGTTGTCTGCATCTCAAACTGAAACCTTTTGACTAATATAAATATTTTGGCTCCATAACATTGTTGACTGAACAGACTGGTGTTGCATCAAGACAATAGGTGAATAGTACAATGGTATTCTATTTCTATTTAATGATGCAGTCTGTTCTGGCTGCCAAATAACTGCTTGAGATACACAGCTGTACAAATTCTTCAAATGAAGTTTTTAAAATATATATATATATATATAAGAACACATACTTTTCTCTCTGAATCACAAAAGTAGCCAAGACTTTCTCTAGATTTGCAGAGTTTTTTAAAAAAAAGCTTCTCCTGTCAGATTCGAGTGGGTATCATATTCTCCTGTCTGTGTATGGGAATATGAGTATGTATGTATGTACAAGATTATTGGTGATTAATGACCCAAATATCAGATTTCACAATATTTGTCTAAATTTTACCCTGATTCAAATCTTAAATGTCTGCAGTGGAATGCATTGTGCTTATATTTTTGTCTGTAAAAATGCCAAAGGGGGTGGGTTTATTTGTTTTTGTTTTAGAGTGGTCTTTGGAATCATTATTAGGGTTTATAAATTATGCCTAATGGCCTAGTATGGTATATTAACTAAGTAAATTCAACCTTAGTCAACAAAAAGATGTTTTATCTTGGCTTGGCGTGACATGTGCACCCAAGAATAGTAGGAGTGGGAAGAAAAAGCTAATATTGATTCATGGCGACTCCATATTTATCTAAAATACATCTGTACTGCTTTTTCAGGACTAATGCTTTAATGGGTCTGATAAAAAAAATGGGATCATATGGTATAAAAATCACTAAAATTATTTTAGTGATTAAATAATTAAACAATTATATTAATAAATAATTAACGGATTAATTTAGTCTAAGATTAAAATAATTTAATCTTAGAATTAAGAATTATCCAATCTAATACATCTAAGGTATGTATGAAGAGAATAAGTGAACATTAAGAGTTTTGCTAGCATCTTGCAATGCAGGAGTTTGTCTTAAAATGTACAGCATTAAAATAGTTTGGAAAGAAATGTGTGAAAAAACTAAGACAACAATAGAACAGTGCTGACACTTAGTAAAATACACACCTTACACTACATTGTATCTTTGATTATCTTCATTAATAACTTGCCTTATTTTTTCTCCAGTTACACTTCATTTATGTGGGGCTATTATAACCCCCAGCAATTTTGAAACTGAACATTATAAACTGGCAAAAGCGAAGCACGAAGATCATGAGTTTGTTTAATCTGGACCGCTTTCGCTTTGAAAAGAGGGCCAATGTTGAAGGACAAAATGCTCCGTCTTCAGATTCTCCTGAAGATCAGAAAGAGCCCACTGTTTTCAGTACTGTAAGGAAGGATTCTACAGTTCCTTCTCCTTCAGAAGATCATGCTACTACTGTTGGTGGAGAAGATGATGATGATCATACTAGTGGACCAACCTCTCCAGCATCTGATTCGTCTGAGGAAACCGGTAAACCCTGGGTTTTTTCCTCCCCTAATTTATAAATTAATCAAGATCCTATGTACATCACTTTACTGCTCTAAGGAACACTTTAAAATAAATTACTCCAAAACAAAAATGCTGGTATTCTCTAGAAAACTAGTTAGATAGTTATTAAATTACAAGATTCAATCTGGGTTGGACACCAGGACCAGAGGTTTTGTTTTGTGAGCCTTCAGACTCATGCTGGAGTCCATCTTTAGGGAACTTCTCTTGAATCCTCTGCATGGATTGCCCTGTGACTATGTAGGACAGACAAGAAGGAAGCTAACCTTCAAATTGCAAAAAAAAAGCAAGCTGTCAGACAAGGAACGCCAAACTCATTGGTAGCCTCATATTGCAATGAACAAGGACACCCATTCAATTTTGCAGCTACTAACCAATTTCATTGTAATTTTAGTACAATGACAATAAAGATTATTATTATTATACTAAGATTGTTGGATGAGCAGGCACAAAAACAGCCAGGGAAGTGATTGAAGCCTGGGAAACAGGCCCCTTGCCAGTCAACAGAAGTGCTGATTTACAACTGGCCTATCAAGTATTTAGAAGGTGATGGTTGGGCAGCATAAGCAAACAGCTAAAGACTTAAAAGACAGCCATCAACACACCCCAATCAGCATCTAAAGAGCCACATACAACAGACACCATATAAATATCACACACAGAATTTTAAAGGTCCTTATTGAAAAATATATCAATACGCATACAAAGAAACTATGTTGTTTTTGGGAAATTTATTTCTATCTTTGAATCCACTGACAAATCTCAAGTATGGGAAAAAGTAGTTTATATTGATAAGCACTTTCTTAAACTATTGTACATACAGTTCTGATATTACAGTTAGATTAAGAATAGGTCCAGCTTTGTTTTATGTGCTTTGTGTAATTTAGAGTCTCCAGACATGTAGATCTAAAATTTCCAGTTTCTGTGCCAGACTGATAGGAAAGTTTAGTGCAAAATGACTGGTGGACATCAGATTGCCTATCTCTGATTTTAGAACATGTTCCGTGTAAACTGATATAAATAATATAAATTATTTAACATGTCTGCTAGTTAATTCCTTATGAATGAGTGTACATATATACCATATTTAACAGTGTATAAGATGCACTCCTAAAAGTGGGTGGAGATGTCTGTGCATCTTCTAGAAAGAATGTTGCTGAAACCCCGCCCACCGACTTGCCCTCACCCTTCGGCCTCTGCCTCCCAGCTATTTGCCTCCTTGCAGCAAACAGCCGCTTCAGCACAGCCTGATTTAGCATCAGCAGCTGATTGGCAGTTGGATCTGCTTTCCAGAATACCACCTATCAGCTGTTTCAGGCTGCAGGGACTACTGCTGTCGCCGCCCATCACCACTGCTGCCTGTTGCTACCTCCGTGCACCTCATTTTTGGGCTCTCCATGCCCCATTTTTGGCCAGTCCCAGGAGGCAGGGAGAGGCGGAGGTGGCAATCCCCATTGCCTGGAATGGGCTGGAAATGGGGTGTGTGGAGAACAACAATGGGATGTGCGGAGGCAGCGATAGGCATGGTGATCCGTATGGCTTGGAACAGCTGATAGGCAATATTTGGGAGTCAGAGCCAACTGCCAATCACCTGCTGATGCTAAATCAGGCTGTGCTGAAGCTGGCCAGACTGTTTGCTGTTTGCTGCAAGGAGGCAAATTGCTGGGAGGCAGAGGCGTATTTTTTTTTCTTCTTTTCCTCCCCAAAAGCTAGGTGCGTCTTATAGTCTGGGGTGTCTTATAGCCCCCAAAATACGGTAAGATCAAGTGACAGCCGTGGCCAGGAGGGCGTTTTACCAGGTTCGCCTGGTTCGCCAATTGCGCCCCCTATTGGATCGGGACGCCCTTCGCACAGTCACTCACGCGCTCGTGACATCCCGACTGGACTATTGTAACTCTCTCTACATGGGGCTTCCCTTGAGGTGCACCCGGAGACTTCAGCTAGTCCAGAACGCAGCCGCGCGAGCAATTATGGGTACCACAAGATATACCCATGTAACACCGCTCTTGCGCGAGCTGCACTGGCTGCCTGTTGTCTTCCGGGTGCACTTCAAGGTATTAATTATCATCTTTAAAGCGCTCCATGGCTCGGGACCTAGCTATCTGCGGGATCAGATCCTGCCTCATACATCCTCACGGCCGATTCGCTCCCACAGAGAGGGACTTCTCCGGGTGCCGTCCACTAGACTCTGTCAGCGGGCGACACCCAGGGGAAGGGCTCTCTCTGTGGCGGGCCCAGCCCTCTGGAACGACCTCCCCCCCGACATTAGGACCACCACGGACCTCCGCTCCTTCCGTCTTAAACTAAAAACACACTTCTTCTGCCTTGCTGGCCTGGGATAGTTATTCCTCTGTTTTTGGGTTTATTGGGGAATTTTTAGTCTAGTTAGTTTTAACGGGTATTTTAGCACAGGTACTGTTTAATCTATTTTTAATATGAAATGTTGTATATAGTCATTGTTTTTATTCTTCCTGTGCACCGCCCCGAGTCCCTGTGGGGAGAGGGGGCGGTCTATAAGTATTAAATTATTATTATTATTATTATTATTATTATTATTATTATTATTATTATTATTATTATTAAGTAGCCTAAATATTAGATAAGTCTCAATTAAGATAAGATTAAGTTTTATTAGATTATTATTTTGTTAGTAGGTGATTTTGCCAATTAAGTGGCATTCAGTGTCTTCTAAATGGAGCTTGTTGCATATATTGATTTTTTCTAAACAAAATTTTCTATTTCCTTGGCCTTATAGAGTACATTACAAGTCAAAATCATTAAAAAATAGTTTTGTGTATACATTTTATTAATCTTTAAAAACATATTTTTTGCTTTTGTTCAATGAGATATCTGTTTCTAATCCATTTTGAATTATTGAATGCTTTGGTGCACATATTCTAAACTTGAGAATAAAATATTCTTGAACTCAGACTTGGCGATAGTTATATAAATCAGAAAATTTTGGGAAAGTACATATTTAATTGGAACTATTATCAAATAGAGCATATATATGTAAGCTATGTTTTATTGAGTCCAGTGCACTTCAAGGTACAAGTTTTTTCTTGATTTCCATCTTGCTATATCAGTAAATCTTTCTAGCCGTATGTTACTATTACAACTTGTCAATAAACTTTCACTATGCTTCAAGGGGTCATATCAGATATGCCACTTTATGTTTGTGTTCACATTTGTCTCTGCCATCAGTTAAGAATTCTCTGAGTTAAGAACAAATTTTTATTTATCATTGTATCACAAAATACATCTTGGTTACAAAAAGCATTTGAATTCTGTTTATGAATAATGTATATTTTGTATCGTTCCCTCTGCTTCCAAAGATGACTCCAGTATTCCCGAAACTCCTGAATCTAAGAGGACAGTGCTATCAAAGTTTTTTAAATGTAAGAAAGATGTTATTGAATTGTCATCTGAGAGTGAAGATGAAGAAGTACGAGGGAAATGCAAAAATAAAAAGCATTCCTCAGTTTCTCGAAGGGATGTTATTATAATGTAAGTTTTATAACTTTTTTCAGATTAATTGCTTATTTTAAAATTAAAAATCAATCTGGAATCTTTAGGATTTGACGTTCAGATTTCCTGTGATGACCCAGGGCATGGCACAGGGATAACATGTGAAGCTGGCAGTTCAAATTGCTCCAAATTTCCTCAAACGCTCCCACGTTTCTGGCAAGTCCCAGAGCAAAATGATGACAGAACCTATATATTGTAGCCTCTGGCTGCAGATAGTCCAACCCAACACTGTGAACACCACGGCTGCACAGCAATAAATCCAGCAGGGCAAGTTGAAAAGTCCAGGAAGCAAGGGAGCATGGCAAGTAACCTAGAAAAAGTTCAAGGAATCCAGGAAAATTTAAACATCAGCTGTTAACACTCCAGAAATTCAGTCTTTTTTCCTGACAAATGCCCCTCCCTACAGGGTCTCCTTAAGTCTCAGTCCCCAGTTGTGCATTGTGAAGAAGGGTGGGGCGCTCTCCTCCTGAGTAGCCTGCTCAGTCTGCGCTGTTCTCGCCTTCTCTCCACTCTCCGTGCTCACGGATCAGGATGGGGTAGTCCTTGCTCATTTCCTGAGCTCTGTCTCATGTTCACTGCTTAGCCTCTCTTGGTCATCCAGCCCCAGTTCCTCCCTGCCTACAAAGCCATCCTAATCCTGAAAAGTCCTGGCCTGACTGACCCTGTTCCTTCCCATTTTCGTCCGAAGCCAATGAAGCTGCCCCCTTCAATTTCTGTCGGCTCCAGTTCCAGCTTGTCTTCCCCTGCAGATTCAGGCTTCAATGGGAGCATGACATTTCTTATGATACAATATAAAATTTTCAGCATAAACGTAATAAGGCATTTTAAATCAGGCATTTTTGTGAACTTAATGGATATAGTTCTGAATAAAACACAGATATTCACTATAAAGTTGCTTTTAATTAGTAACATTGTGAAAGTTGTCAAGGAGATGCTAGTTTGATAAAATACATCATGTCAAATACTTTAATTAATGCATATCAGATATTTCCAGAAAAGCTTCTTTCATTAAAGTTTGAATGCTCTTCCCATAAGTTGACAATATGCCTTTCTGATATATTGGTCTTGAATATTTACTGTTTATTTTTTCCTTGTTTTTCTAAGGAGTTAGGTTGAACATGGCGTACTGAATCAGAAATGAAATCAGAAATAATATTAACTAGAATAAAATATTCCAAAATGGACCTTCACGTGTGAGCACTCACCAAAATGGAACTTCATGTGGAGTGCTCATGGGTGACCTGTTCCGAACAGGCCATGCCCCAAAATGGGCTTTGGCTGGGGGTTGGGGACCTAAAATCCTAGGATCTTAAAAAAACCTACATCATTGTAGAACGAATGCAAAAAAATTTCCTAGGTTAAAGAAAATAACACATTGTTCCTGTTTTTAGTAAGCTTTTATAATAGGGCTATAATTTTTTATTTCCAGGAAATTTACCATTCTAATGCCTAACCACTGTTCCCTAATGTCTGTTTATGTATTTTATGATTTTTTTAAAATTCTGCCGTAAAAATTGTCATAATATTTTATTTCCACATTTACAGTTCTGAACCTTCGGATGACGAAAGTGAGAATGAATCATCACAATCTCTCCATAAAAATAGTCCAGCTGAAATGTCAGATGCCACAGAGGAAGAGGAGGAGGAGGATCTGAATTATTGTAAACTCCAAACCCTAAAAGAACTTTTCCCACAAAAAAGTGACCAAGCATTATTAGAGGTACACTATTATAATTAACGGGAAATATCCATAAACATACCTTGCAGTGATTGGTTCCTTCTGGTTTGGACCGGTTCGGCTGAACTGGTAGTGGTTTGGGGGCCTGGGTCACTGGAACTGGCAGTGACCTAGGCCTGCCACGCCCCCGAACTGGTTCTCTGGGCAGCTCCATAGGCAGAAGCATTTTTATTACATTGCACATGCGCGCACAGCGCGTATGAGCAAACCATCAGTAGAGCCTGCCGAAACTGACCCCTGATAACTTGAATGTCTGAAGATAAATCTCTTTCAGAGATTTCTTGTCTTCTCCTGTGAGCTGCTTGGAGAGTCCAACAATGGGTTAATCCTGCCTTTCTGCCCTTCTGGACTGGATTGATTTTCTTTTAAGCCACGCCTCCTCCGTGTGCTTCCCAGAATTTCAATCCAGTCTGAATGCCCAGGACGCGTTCTGTTGGTTCTCCCTAAGAGATTCAGGACATTTAGTTGGACTCTCCAAGTAGAGTATTTATTTTATTTTAATTTATTTTATTTAGGAATTTTTCCTACAGCTAACAGCTGGTGAAGCTCTGCGACTCACCAGCTGCCGCAGACCCGACGCGACCTGGGTTCACCCGGGCGCGCGTGGGTCCATTCACCTGGCCCCAGGTGAGGATCGACCTGGGAGCCAAAGAGACGTCTCGGTCAGTGGCGAGGAGCCCTGCCGCTGACGTCCCAGATCGCCGGACCGGCCAAGCCTGAGCCCCCTCGCAGCGGCAGCTGCAGGCTCTCCTTTTTCCTGGAGTCAAACAGGACGGCTCCGCGCCGTCCGTTTGAATCGCGCCCGCCATTTTGGAGGCTGATCGGCCATTGGCGGGCGCCGGATACCAGAGAGAAGGCGGAAGCGGCGTGAGGGGCCGCTCCTCCTCTTCCGGAGGACTGTTTTTTTCCGACCGGCAAGCGGCAAGGCGCGCCATTTAAAACGCGTGCGGAGCCGCATTTTAAAGAAGAAGAAAACCTTTTTTTCCTTTTGGATTTTTCATCCAATTTTTCTACAGAATCCTTTTTGGGCCGGCTCCAGGCGAGAAGCGGGGGAAAGGTTTCTGTCCGGCCCAGATCCGGCAGACTTTCCTCAGCTCGGGTGCAGACCTGCTCCTGCGGAGGCAGCCCTTGAGTCTTGCTTGCAAGCTGATCTGCTGCTCCACCTTGCCATCCTCAAGCCTGCGGATCAGGATTACCTGGCTGAAGCCCCTTGTGACCAGCGATCTTCGAGTGGTGAGTTACTGGGGCCCAAAATGTCGGAGAGAGCTCCCCAAGATTCTGAACAGCCAGGGCCATCCACCAGCAGGGGGCTTGTGAGACAGGCCAGCAGGGCCGCAGCTGAAGCCCTGAGCAAGGCAGGGGGGAAGAGGCAGGACAAGGCCCAAGACAGGGCTGCCTCCAGGCGGCAAAAGGCCCTTGAAAAAGAATTCGAGAAGGCCCAACGAAGGGCCAACGAAGACCTCATAGAGGATCCAGAGGGGATGGCTCAAGTGGATCCCAGTATCCCAACAGTATCCATTCCCCAGATAGTCAGAGAAGAGGAAGAAGAAGAATTCTCCTCTGATGAGTCCCCAGAACCCTCCTTGCTAGGAGATGAGGACCTGTTTCAGGAAGACAGCTTAGCCTCCTCCAGAATGATTACCCCCCCACCTGTGCCAGAGAGGCCCCCCAAGAGGCCCAGAGCAGAGGAGTGCCAAGGGTCTGTGATATCCTCAGAACTGCAGGCCATCATTAACAGGGCTATCGCCCAGGGCATTGCAGATGGCATTAAGCAAAAGACCAAGCGCCCCAGGGGGCGCAGTAGATCCAAAGCATCTGGAAGCCAAGAAGCTCCAAGATCCCCCTCCCCTCATTCCTCGCTGGACAGCGGGGATTCCACTGTGGAGGATGATCTGCTCCCAGAGCAAGAATTCTCAGGGGATGAGCAGGCTGTCCCAGAGAAGCCCGCCTTCAAGGGTTTATTCCACTGCTCCTCTTTCAAGACCATCTTAACGAAGGCCAAGGTTTCCACCCGCATGACGGTTACCACCCCCACACCCACCACTGAAGTGGCGTCTGAGGATGATGAGGGACTATTTGAGGAGCCAGAGGAGACCCAGGAGGTAGTCCCCGTACCAAAGATGTTTCTTAACCTAGTTCAGAAACAGTGGGCACAGCCAGGCACAGCTGCCTCGCACAGTAACATTGACAGGCAGCTGTACACAGTTGACGCTCCCCTGGAGGACCTACTCAAGCTACCCCCGGTAGATGCCCCAGTGCAGGCTCTCACATCCACGTCAGTGCTACCCCCTGACCTCTTGGAAGGTCTCAAGGCGGAGGACAAGAGGTCGGAGAGGGCCTGTCACAAGACCCACATGGCGGCTGCCTGGGCCATCAAGACGGCCACTTCAGCCTCGTTCATGTCCAGAGCCACTCTTAAGTGGCTCCGAAAGCTGTTAGCGAAGGTTCCAGCAGGGGATGCTAGAGCTAGGCAGGAGCTGAGAAAGATAATGGCTGGTGTCTCGTACACCGCCGACGCCACCCTGAGCTCTGCAAAGTTCGCCTCTAGAGCCCTGGCCTCCAATGTAACCTCCAGGAGGCTGCTTTGGCTCCGCCACTGGAACGCGGACATGCGCTCAAAGTGGAAGATCGCTTCCGCCCCCTATAAAGGGGGGAAACTGTTTGGTGAGGTCCTTGATCCGGTGTTGGTGGAAAACAGGGACAAAAAGAAGGTCATGCCTTCGGTCTACAAGAAGTCGGACCACAAGAGGTCGGGTTCCTTTCGAAAGCAGTCCTTTCGGAACACAGAACCTTCCACCAGTTCAGGGCAGTTCCATCGGCCCTTTAACCAGGGACCAGACAGGGGGCAGGACCGCCACTCCTTCAGGGACAGAGGCAGACAGCAATCCTTCTCCAGACGCCCCTTCAGAGGAGGATCCGGTTCCCGTCCCTTCCGGAAGTTCAAGTGACTCCCCGACGGACGCTCCCATAGGGGGCCGCCTGCAGCTGTTTCAGGCGGCCTGGGAGCAAACCACGTCGGATCAGTGGGTCCTACAGACCATCAGATTAGGGCTCACGCTGGAATTCCTCTCCATGCCTCCCAGGCGATTCATCCGCTGCCCCACCCCATCCTCTCCCCTCAAGAGGTCTCTGATGGAACAGGAGGTGGCGCACCTGAAGGAGATAAATGCCATAGAGCCGGTCCCGGCAGAGCAGGCAGGGTCAGGCTTCTACTCCATCCTGTTCCTGGTCCCCAAGAACTCGGGAGGATGGAGGGGGATCCTAGACCTAAAGCAGTTGAACAGGCACCTGGCGTACAGGCGCTTCAAAATGCAGTCTCTCCAGTCCATCCTGAGCTGCATCCGGACAGGAGACCTGCTGACCTCGATAGACCTTCAGGAGGCCTATCTACACATTCCAGTCCGGGAGGCGCACCGCAGATTCCTCAGGTTCTATTATGCGGGCCAGCATTACCAGTACAGGGCTCTTCCCTTCGGCCTGTCGTCTGCTCCGAGGACCTTCACGAAGGTCCTTGCCGCGGTCCTGGCGTACCTCAGGGCGCAGCCAGTCAGATTGCAGGCGTACCTAGACGACATCGTGATCCAGTCGTCCAGCCACCGGCAGGCGCTCAGGGATCTCCGGCTGACCATGAGGACCCTCGAGCATCACGGGTTCTCCATCAACCTGAAGAAGAGCCACCTGAGCCCTACCACCAGTCTGTCACATCTGGGAGCGGTCATAGACACCATCTCCGGCCGGGTCTATCTGTCTCCAGAGCGGGCGAACAGCCTGATCCCACTGGCGCGGAAGGTAGGATCAGCAGGAACCGCCCCCATCGTGCTTCTGGCACAGCTCCTCGGGAAGATGATATCTTGCCTCTCCATTGTGCCTTGGGCGCGCCTCCACTCGAGACATCTGCAGTGGTGCCTCCTACCACACCAGCGAGCCAAGGAGAGCGACTCACCCAGACACGTACCAGTCCCAGACAAGGTCAGAGCGTCTCTAAGGTGGTGGTCAGCGAGGTCCCTGGCCAAGGGATGCCTCTTTCGAGAGCCAGAAAGGACCGTCATCACCACAGACGCCAGTCTCTACGGCTGGGGTGCCCACCTGGACCAGCAGGTGGCGCAAGGGAAATGGTCACCCGAGGAACTCAAACACAGTATCAACTGGCTGGAGCTCAGAGCTGCGCGCCTAGCACTTCTCCACTTCCGCCCGAGCATCAAGAACTGCCACGTGCTACTACTCACGGACAATGTGTCCACCAAGGCCCACATCAACCGACAGGGGGGCACCCGGTCCAAGTCACTGATGGAGGAAGCAGAACGGCTGGGTCTGTGGGCGGAGAGACACCTGGCCTCGATCAGAGCCGAACACATCTCGGGCGAGAGCAACATCCAGGCGGACTGGCTGAGCAGAGCCACCATCGACAACTCAGAGTGGCAACTACAACCGAACCTCTTCTCCAGCATCACGCAGAGGTTCGGTCAACCAGCAGTCGACCTGTTCGCGTCAGCAACAAACGCTCAAGTTCCAAGGTATTTCACCAGGTACCGGTGCCAGGGGGCGGAGGGAGTCAACGCCCTCAGGTGCCATTGGCCCCCGGGCCTCCTGTATGCCTTCCCTCCACTTCCGCTCCTGCCGGGCCTGGTCCGGAAGATACTCAAGGAACAGGCAGAGGTCATAGTGATAGCCCCTTACTGGCCCAGGAGAGCCTGGTTCGCGGACCTAGTGAGCCTCTCCGTAGCCAGGCCGTGGAGAATTCCGCAGGGGGAGGTGTCACTCGTGCAGGGCTCCATCGAGCATCCGGAGCCACACTGGTTGCAACTGACCGCCTGGCATGTGAAAGGCAACTGCTAAGAAGAGCACAGTTTTCTGAGGGGGTCATCCGGACCATCCAGGCCTCGCGACGAGGCTCGACTACCAGGATATACGACGCCACCTGGAAGACCTTCGTAGCTTGGTGCAGCTCCAGGGGAGTCGAACCCATCTCAGCCTCCATCCCTGACTTGCTGGATTTCCTTCAGCGAGGTCTGGAGCAGGGGCTGGCTGCCAACACGCTCAGGCGCCAGACGGCCGCACTCTCAACCGTGCTAGCCTTCGACTCCTACTCATCCCTGGCTAGACACCCAGGGGTTAGGGGTTTCCTAAGAGGAGCTACCAACATCCGACCACCGGTAGTTCACAGATACCCCACGTGGGACCTACACGTGGTGCTAAGGGCACTGATTGACCCGCCGTTCGAGCCCCTACGCACTTGCGACCTACAGCGTCTTACCGTGAAGACGGCCTTCCTAGTGGCCATCACCTCAGCACGCCGAATTTCGGAACTGGCAGCCTTGTCCGTCAGAGACGACCTCTGCACCATCCATGAGGACAGGGTGACCCTACGGCTCGATCCCACATTCATCCCCAAAGTCAACTCAACCTTCCACCGGACCCAGGAGGTCGTCCTACCGAATTTTTGCCCAAGACCGGTACATCCCAGAGAGCGGCGATGGCACAAGCTCGACGCCAGGCGTGCACTTAAGTACTATGTTACACGCACCGCATCCTATCGACGGTCTGAGGCCCTATTCATCACCTTCCAGCCCCGCAACATGGGCCAGAAGGCCTCACCAGCCACCATCGGCAGATGGTTACGTAGCTGCATCGCCTCAGCTTATGAACTTCAACGCCAGAGGGCACCTCGCCGCATCACAGCTCACTCGACCAGAAGCGCGGCAACCTCGGCGGCCTGGGCGACCCAGGCATCGCTTGACGAGATCTGCAGGGCGGCCACTTGGGCCTCCCCGTCCCAGTTTGTACGGAACTATAGATTGGACAAGTTTGCATCTTCAGAGGCGGCCTTTGGGCGCAGAGTGTTGCAACAGGTGCATTTGTCCACGGAATCTACCAGAGACAGTTTTTCCCGCCCTGGGAACATTTAGCTTGGGCATTTTCCCATTGTTGGACTCTCCAAGCAGCTCACAGGAGAAGAGTCGTTGGCTTACCTGAACGATCTTCTCTGTGAGCTGCGAGGAGAGGCCAACCCCGCCCTAGCTCGTAGATTCCTCAAGTTGTGTGTTGTTAAACGTTTGTGTTACTGTTTTTATAGTTGGCAGAAGTATTTGCATTAAAGCCTACGACGATAAAGGAACCAACCAGACGACTACTAGTCCACGCCTAAATTGAAATTCTGGCAAGCACACGGAGGAGGCGTGGCTTAAAAGAAAATCAATCCAGTCCAGAAGGGCAGAAAGGCAGGATTAACCCATTGTTGGCCTCTCCTCGCAGCTCACAGAGAAGATCGTTCAGGTAAGCCAACGACTCTTCTGTTTCCCTGTATTTGAACAGCCTTAATCAGAATATAGGTGGTCACTAAATGAATGGTTGTAAGCCGAGGACTGCCTGTATTAGAAAGAAGATAACAATGATGTATTCAGCCTCTCTGTCTCTAACACACATAGACTGTTTATTGCTTTTCTGAATAAAAATGCACAGGATTTTATAGCAAAATTTTAAAGTAATAATAATTTTAATCCAGAAAAGAAATATTTTTCTCATCTTCTTTTTGTAGCTCATAGAATCAACAAACACTATGGATGAAGCTATAGCTGCTGGTCTAAAATTGTTTGATGAAGGTATATGACTATTTTTTATTTATTTTTCTGATTTTTTTTTTATTGACATGTTTGATATAACTATTATTTTATCCCACCATCTTATTATTGTTCAAATATTATATAGACACTGACATAAATACTAACAAAAAACTTACATAAAATTCTGAAACTTGTATACAAAGAAAATCAAAATAGCAACAACTCTGTTATGTGCCTAATGTCACATGTTCTTAAATTCTTTTTTCCAAAGTTATGAGAAGTTACTAAGTGTCACTCATTGCTAAATATGCACAAATCAGTGATTAGTTCCAACTGTGCAGGTAACTTTTTTTTAGAAACCAAGCAAATTAAAACCATCATTTTATGCATATAAACGTATGCTTAAACTTAAATATATTTTATAATATATTGTATGTACAGAAATCTGTTAAAATTGCTTAAGTTGAGACCTTGTAGATGTACAAAATGCTGTTTCAATTTTACAGTGTTTAAATACTTCACAAAGATGTTTTGTTTTGATCTGGTTCTTTGTTTCCCCATTGCCCTCAGCTTCTGTTTTTTTAACAGTGTTCTTTTATAACACTAAAATTTCAGATTTTTTTTATAGTAAGTGACAGGCACTAAAGTGAGTATTTGTGTGTACAAAGTGTCAGGGAAGAATAAACATATCTGTAAACAATGGCCAAGTTTTAAGTTCAATTATTGAACACCTGTTTGTCGAAGAGAGAGAAATTAATCATTTATTCTGAAAGGCGACAGTTGATTACATTGTGAAAATGAAATAATGTAAAATAAATACATTAATTTCTTTAATTAATGTGAACTAATGGTATTATTGCCATGTAATATTTCCTATATTAATTATCATATTAACAGATTTAGAATTTGTATGACAGCTGGTCACACAGTCTGCGACATACATGTGGCATTTTTATCTACTTAGTGCTTCCCAAAGACTAGGGATATGCAGATACTGTATTAATATTGCCTGTATCATTGCAGAATATGAGCTATTCAAAGTAAAGCTGTAGTTTGCAATTGACTAATGGTGATTTTGTCAATGCCAATGGTGTTCAAGTGAATGAAGCAGCCTAATGTTTTTACTGCACATTGGACTATGACTGAATTTGAGCAAACATGTGTATACACCCTAGAATTTATAAAATTATAATTTTAACTTATGGGTTAGGTTCACCACCACGATTTAACCTAAAATCAAGAGGGTGTGTGTGTTAATGAATAGACACTGACATCATATATTTAAGATACTGAGCTTACACACTCACCTGAATTATAGTTTGTGAGAAGAGAAACAAAAAGCTGTGTTTGTTGCAATAATGACAATAGATTTGCCATTAAATGATATACATCATTCACACTATAAATTGTATATTGCATGTGCATGAACAGTACTAAAATACTGTCTGGAACATGTATAAGAAATAAGTGTTTCAAAACACGTAGATGGGAGGCTAATCTTAATTGTTCAGTACTATTATGATTGTGAGTTTAGTTTACATTTTTAAATAAGACAGCCCAACATAATTTTATTATGTTATTTACCTTCTTGAAATAATACAAATAACCATAATCACATAGATATTAGAGTGAAAGTCCTTTTCAAATATTAATTTAATATACTTTTTTACTTATAAAAGGAGGATCTCGAAAGAGAAAGCTTGAGGAAGGTGTGATGAATGATTCTGAAGATAAGGATGACCAAAGTGCAAAAAAGAAAAGACTTGAACCTGTGAGCATTTGGTCATATTTTCTATAAATACTAAAAACTAAGCTAAGTGGGGAACTCAGTAGCAAAAGCGGAAGATCACAAACTTCACTAAACTTCTGATAACTCTATTCAAGTGGAAAATTTTCTTTTTCAGACCCAGTAGTCTTTGTTCATGATACCAGCTTAATATATAAGGATCTTGTTCTGCTTCCTAAATACATTTTTCATCTATTTCATGTCTTCAGTTAATGGCAATGTGGCCGCTTGGATTATGCCATTAAATGCTAAACATTGCCTTGAGGCTGATTGCACAATTTCTCTGTACCATGGTCTGTACTTGATAGCGATAGGCATGGGATACAATGGCTGGAAGGTGGAAGCAGGACAAAAAACGGAATTAATTTAATTAAATAACTGGAAGTAAGATGATTACTCTGGCCCTATTTTAGAATGTTATCTTTTGCATTCTAAAATATAATTTGGCATCAACTTTTGGAGTTTTTGAAGGGTTCCAAAAGTCCTGGGACCCTAGAGTTATGTAGCACCACTAAAGATTGCATATGTCTGTCCCTAGATTACCTACACCTGTCTTTGATTAAAATCTTTGTTTACTGAATTAGTGGAAAGTAGAGAGAGAAAAATACCTACAGTCATAACTCTGATTAAGCTACAACCTTTGTGTATAGTTACAGATGTCTGTCTGTCTATTTCTCATTCTCACTCTCTCGGTGAAAGAATATTGAATTTCAAAATTTCACCCTAGTATCTGAAATGCTTAGTTTAATTTTATGAAACATAATGTACACTGGGACCTTGGGTGCCGACCGTAATCTGTTCCAGGACTTTGGTCAGCACCCGATTTGGTTGTGACCAGAAGCAAAACAAACTATGCATGTGCGCCTGCACCAAAAATGGCGTGGAAGGGGAAATCGCTGAGCCAGGGAAAATCACCACAGCTGTGTTTATTTGGCACCCGGGGATGTGTTTGTGACATGAGTGAAGCATTTAGCATTCGGTCAACGCCCGAATTGTTCCTCGTCTGAGCCGTTTGGGATCCAAGGTCCCATTGTATTGATCCAACCATTAAGCAGTGCTAGTTTACCTAAGTGGGTTTTCTGGTCACTGATTTTTTCCCCCCCCATTAAATGATGATGTGTTTGTATGATATATATTTTAGGGTTGTTTTGATTCTTTTATAAAATGCATAAATGTACATGTCTTTAATTAGTAATCTAAACGGTAGAGCTGAATTGCAAACTAAAATTGATCTTTTTTCCAACCATAGTTGCAAGAGCCTGAAAGCGAGGGGGAAAAGCATGAACATCTAGTAAGCAAATTGCACAAAGAATTTCCAAGTTTAGATAAAGAGGTATGGTTTTACTTGACACAGTATATGTTTTAGGCCAATATTAGAATTAGATCTGTAGCACCACTAAAGATTGCATATCTGTCACCTACCCCCTGACCTACGCACAACCACGGGCCTGCGCCTTTTCCGCCGAGCCTTGAAAACCCATCTATTTTGTGCGGCCAGCCTGGTGTAGTTTTTAATTTGCTTTTTATTAGGGGTTTTATAGGGTATTTTAGAGCAGGCTTTGTGTTTAATCGATTTTTAATATATGTATTGTATTGGATGTTTTTATTGTTGTTTTTATTACTGCCTGTTCACCGCCCTGAGTCCCATAAGGGAGATAGGGCAGTATACAAATTTGAATAAAACCTAAAAAAAAACCTAAACACCTAAATATAACTTTAGGCACTTGGAGCACTTTAAATTGTAAACAGATATTCCAATCTCCTCTAACCAAATTTTCAGTCTGACATAAAGGCTGAAGGATTGAAATTTTCACTGAAGTTGAGACTTTTTTTGTGCTGCTATAGCATCTCACCCTTAATTATTAGATAAAATATAAAGACTCTTGTAGATTTAGCAAGCTGTACATTATAGTTCTCAATACCGGGATTCTTTCTTGAACTGCTTTTTAGATGAGACTATTTACATATGTGCAGTTTTGATAGCAAGGTCTCTGTATGTGTTTTATATGGGTTATTAATCCTGTGATCATGCAGGATTTATTTATTTTGTGAATTAGGAACTGAGAGATGTACTTCAGGAACATAACTGGATATATCAAGAAGCTTTGGATTCTTTAAAAGCATTTATGGAAGATCAAGAGGGTAAAGATACTTTTACTTTAATTAGTATATATCATGAACTGAGTAAGCATGCATCTTTCTTATTGCCCACATATTCAGAGAGATCCATACTCTGTTTCTAATAAAAGGTTTGAAAGAGGTTTAAAAATTATTCTGTATGGATTTTGTTTAATTTAGTGAAGCAGGACTTAACATAAAAGAAGCAATAAACTACGGTAATGCAATAAAAACATAAGACATCATAGTAAAAATATACATCTAACAAATGAAGAAAGAAAAATCCTTATTCAAGTTTTAATCAGATTTAAAATAAAGAGAATCAGCACTATTTCATGTACATGGTGTTAAGTGAGACTGAGTGCCATTATGGAAGCAGTTCTGTCTCATTCTTACAAAGAATGAGCTAAAAGAATTGGTGGCAATGCATATTCTGGTAATCTTTAAACACGAGTGACTTAGAGTAAGAAGAATTGGTATTTTAGGTACTATGTCCCAAGCCATTTAGGACTTTAAAGGTAAGCTCCAGCATCTTGAAGTGAGCTTGTAAGCAAATATTCTGCTGTTTTATCACTTTAATATGTTCTCCGGTTGAAGAGAGCTTGTGGGTTGGTTTCGTTACCAGGCTAGGTAACATCTTCAGTGGAGTGTAGGGGATGTCAGTGTTCTTCAGCTTATAAGGGTCCTTATAAGGACACTGGCATCCCTACACTCTGCTGGAGATGTTACCTAGCCTGGGAACAAAACATTTAGAAACCAACACACAAGTGCAGAGAATGAACCTTCACTCTCATCCTATAAATGAGCTACATCTATTCGCCAGTATTGCGTAACAATATATATATATTTTAGTGGGACGCAGTGGCTAAGACGCTGAGCTTGTTGATTAGAAAGGTTAGCAGTTCGGCGGTTCGAATCACTAGTGCCACATAACGGAGTCAGCTCCCGTTCCTTGTCCCAGCTTCTGCCAACCCAGGAGTTCGAAAGCATGTAAAAATGCAAGTAGAAAAATAGGGGCCACCTTTGGTGGGAAGGTAAACAGCCTTATGTGTGCCTTCAGCGTTTAGTCACGCCAGCCACATGACCACCGATACGTCTTTGGACAGCGCTGGCTCTTTGGCTTTGAAATGGAGATGAGCACCGCCCCTTTGAGTCGGGAATGGCTAGCACATATGGGCAAGGGGAACCTTTACCTTATACATATATTTTGAACCCTTCCTTGTCTCAGGGGGGTTCTTCTCAAGTTCAGTGAGGCCTTAATTGAGAAGCTGTGTACTTAGTAGGCTTTTTCAGAAATGTGGTAAGTCATCTAGAAGAGAATATTCATCTGATTCCTAGATATGAGGACCACCTAAGTTCTCCAGCTTTCTGAATTCAACTTATGTTTATTCTATAGCCCTATACTGACTCCAGGCACTAGAACGACAGCTGCAAAGCTTTGCTTTGAATATGATAACATAGGAAGATAAATATTTTCACCATAATGATAGAATGCATATGATAGAGCTTCACAGCTTTGTATAGATGGTAAAAAGTATGGCAAATGAAATAATGCTTTGTGAGTCCCCCAAAGCTGTGGAGTTGTGGATTCCCCACTCCCCCCTTAAAAGTAGACATTCGTGACTCATATTTAACTGAGGAGGCCTTTTCAAGAAGAAACTGAGTTTTTATGCCTGGAAACTTTACCCATTCTTAAAATTCCTGCATTCCATCCAATCAGCCTCCATTGACTTCCTGCGAAAATTCAAGCGAAGCAAATATTCAAGAACGAAGGAAATTTCTCAAACCCCACCATGTGTTCTGCCCATGTTCTTTTGCTAGAGTTGAAACTCGTGATCTATAATAAGCTTTTATTTAATGGAGTAATGTGCTGAAGTAAAAATAACTTCGGGCTGCAGAGTAGAAAAATAACATTCCTCCCAATATCCATTCATTGGCAGTGTGATACTCACAATGCAAGGAGAAGATTTTCACTGCTTCTTGCAATGCTTTGCCAGATAACATGTCAAATACTGCTCTGAAATGCTCTCTTGACTGTTTTCGATCATTTCGATAGGAGTGCCATGGGGCAAGACAGCTGCACTGAGTCTTAAAAAGCCATTAAATTTGAACAGAAATTTGAACTTCATGATGCTTTTTTGGACTCCTGCTAGAGTCAGTGGGCTTTGCTATTGTCCTCGCTTTTCAAATTGTCTCCATCCTTTTATGTTATATCTACAGAGGCACCTTCAAAGAGTGAAGTTTCAAACGGAAAGAGCGTCTCGGTTAATAATGCCGCTCACCACAAGGAAGATACCAATACGAAGCCGAAAGAGAAATCGTCCAAAACTTCTGAGAATGGCTTCAGGAGAAAGGAAAAAAAGAAGAAAATTTGGAGTACTAAAAAGGACTCCCAAGAGGTGCAATACGAATCTGCTTCGGAAGCCGGTAGCTCCCTTGATGAGGACTATAGCAGTGGGGACGAAGTGATGGAAGACGGTTATCGAGCTAAAATTGTTAGTTTTCTTCAACACGCTTCTCTCGGTGAACTCACTTTGATTCCACAGTGTTCTCAGAAAAAGGCTCAAAGAATAATGGAGCTCCGTCCCTTTAATAGCTGGGAAACCTTGGTAAGTCTGTATTCTTTTCTTTTTTAAAAAAAAAAAAATCAACAGCATAGAATATATTCATGGGATGTCTTCCTACTAAGAAGGCATGCATGTGTCGCTTTAGCTAACCAAGCTAAAACACTTTGCTCCTTCTAAGCCAGTAGCATTTCAAACAGTGTCAGATGACCTCACTTTGAATGCATTAAGGGATGATTTTCTTGAAAAATAGAAGCTGATTGGCTGGCAACACTGTCATTAATTCTTGAGCTCGGAAACTTGGTTCACTTTACTGCAGAAGAAGAATTTGGAGCTTTCATTTGTGAAGCTGCTGTTTGCAACGATCTCCTGTCGTTGAAAAACCATGCAGAAATGAAGAACGTGGCAATTTTTTAAAACTGCAAGTTACCTCAGAGAATCGGTAACCAACTTGCAGAGCTTCTCCATGATTTGAGATGCCAGGATACTAAATGGGTTAAGCAGTTGATGAAGAAACTTTTGTTATTTCTTTTGATTCTTTCATTTTAGCTCATCCCTGACGGTTTTTAATTTTAATATTAAGCAATTTTGGTAATTTTCTTGAGTACTATAAGTGTGTTTTTTTAACGTTCAAAAACAAATTAGAAGTCTTGACATGGAAATGAAAGAAAGAATATCTGTTGGTGAGTACTTTTTATGCTGCTCCAAACATAATGAAAAAAATGTTTTCAGTAACTTTTATTTCATGCTACTCCATCAAAATGAACAATATTTAGTTTTTATAGTTTGTGATTGGGTTTGTTTGTTAATTTTTTAACAAAAAAATTGTATTTTGGTATTTTGTCCCTGTGAGTTTTTATTTGTCATTGCTTTAGATAAATGGTTGGAAGTAAGCTACTTTATCTAATACTTCTGATTTTTGTTTCTTAAAACATTATTTCTAGGAGTTGAACCCTTAGCATTTAAGCACTTTTTAAACCCTACCTCTATACAAGCTGCATTGTTCTGAATTAGGCATTTAAGCATATTGTTTGGGTCAGGTTTTTGAATGGAAAAAAATGCTTGTTTTTTGCATATTTTAAAGTGCATACATGAAAAATACATGGAGATAGCTTTATAGCAGTGCTGCCTATGAAGTTGTTTTGCCTGAAGTCTTATACTTTGAACAGAACATCTGTCCTTTAGAAACATGTTGAGTTTTGTCTAAACAGCTTCTTTGCAATAATAATTGCTAAAGGGCTGCCATTTTTTGAAATAGTTCCACAGAATTAAATTGTGTAGGCCTATTTTAATTCAAACCTCTTTCATAAAGGATTCATTTGTCAGTACCAAAATATTTACTTAGCTTCTGTAACAACATGCCCTAATATTAATGAAATTCAGCAAATTATATACTTGGGACCTTTCAAGAAGAAATAACTTCTAAAAACGCTGACAGCAAACTATTCAGCTGTCCAGCATTTTTGTTACTATGCATTAAGGCAGTGGGGGTTTTTTGGGGGTGGGGGGAGTCATACTTTGAAGCGAAATATAAATAAAAAATGAAAGTATTCCAGTTTTTTTTTAACAAAGACCTTAAAACAACTTTAATTTTAAATGTGCAGTCTAACAGCTGACATGAATTTGATGGTTCATAATTAATTTTATATGTGGTTTTTAAATTTGAATAATTTATATTTAATTTATAAATTGTTCAGTTATCAAGTATAACTGCTTGCAATATTTTTTAAAAATCTAATAAAAGAATCACAGTGAGTTTATGACACAGCAAGTATTTGCATTGTATAGGATAGTGAACAGTTATTGTATGCAAGTTTAATCAGATGCAAACCATAGGTTAGTTTTGGATATGGAAAATATATTTTTATAAAGCTTCTGTATTAATTATTGCAATTGGCCACAGCTATCTTTTCAATAATTAGAATATTCTAGAAACGAATATGTAAATCATTTTTTAAAGTTTGGAATGGATATTAATATATGTTTTAGACCAAAATGGATGCCATTTGTAATAGATAACGCCACTGGGTTAAAGTTTGAATGAAATTGATGAGATCCATATCTCAAAACAAGATATGTGGTAACTTAAGAACAAAGCACACCGTGTCAAGTAGCATATGGAACTGGAGAATGTGGGGGTGATTAGAGATGTTTGGAGTGGTGAGGTGAATGGTGAAAAGTAGATTGTTATTTTTCCTACCTCATATTTTAATACTTTTTATAGTATATCATATTCCTATCTTGAACATAGCAAAGCATTTCTTATCTTGAAAAGTAATGCCATGATGAATATGTATGTCCATTACAGTAGAATAACAGAAACAGAGTTGGAAGAGACCTTGGGAGGTCTTGTAGTCCAACCCCTAACTCAGGCAGGAAATCCTATACCATTTCAGACAAATAGTTACCCAAGCTCTTCTTAAAAACCTTATGTGTTGAACTCATGGAGATAAATCATTCCACTGATTAATTGGAAATGTCTCCTTAGTTCTTGATTGGTTCTGTCCTTGATTAGTTTCCATCCATTGCTTCTTGTTTTGCCTTCTGGTACTTTGGAGAATAGGTTGATCCCCTCTTCTTTGTGGCAACCCCTGAGATATTGGAACACTGCTATCATGTCACCCTTGGTTCTTATTTTCATTAGACATATCCAATTCCTACAATCATTCTTCATATCTTTTAGCCAACAGTCCCCTAATTCTGTTCCTCTGTTAATGTCGCCAAGGACTGTGTTGGTGTTTATAGCCATTGATATTATTTTAGTTAATATAATTTAAAACAATATCTAACAAAATATTTCATAACAAAATCAACATTTCCTTAAAAATTAATAGGTTAAGAAACTTAAGATAATATATGTTGTTAAAAGGTCAATAGAACTAGAAATGAAAAAGCAATTTGAAATAATTTTTAAAGGGCTGATAGAGTGCTTGAATCAAAGTAAGCTAGAAGGTTATTCGTCAGTTGGTGCACAGTTGATGGAAGAAATTGGACTTAAAATTTTCCCTGGCCCAACCTACAAATAAGGCTACTTAGGTATATCTAAAGCACTGGTGTCAAACTCAATCACCTCATGAAACGTATCGTGACGGGTTTTTGCCTTTGCAGAGCTGAGGTGGGCATGGCCTGCATGTAATGCTCCAGCCCGCGGGCCGCCAGTTTGGCAGGCCTGTTCTAAAGGGATAAATAAATCTGACCCTTTAGGTCAGGGGTCCCCAACCTTTTTTGCACCAGGGACCGGTTTCATTTTAAAGAAAATTCTGCAGACCGGCTGGCCTAGAGGAGGAAGGGGGGGAGGGGGAACAGGCGGCGCATGCGCACGCGGGGGGGGGGGGAGTCGGCTCACTTGGCCTTCTAGGGCAGTGGTGAGCAAACTTATTAGTCAATAGAGCCAAATATCAACAGTACCACTACTGAAATTTGTTTTGAGAGCCAAAAGGTGTGGCCTATTTTGTGGGAGTGGCTCAGTTGTCATGTGACCCGGTGGGCGTGGCCAACTTGGAAAATGTGGTGAAACACATTAACAGTCTTGCTTAGCAACCAAAATTTTGGGCTCAATTGTGGTCATAAGTTCTTTCTTTCTTTCTTTTTCTTTCTTTCTTTCTTTCTTTCTTTCTTTCTTTCTTTCTTTCTTTCTTTCTTTCTTTCTTTCTTCCATTTCTGGCTGGTCTTCAGTCTTCTGAAGATGGTAAAAATGGATTTATGGGCACTCGGTATATATAAAGGCAGCCCATGACTCTTTGGGATGCTGGTTTGAATCCAGGAAATGACTCAGAGGATGTGATTCCTTTGAAATGACCACTGGGAGAAAAATAGATCTTTAACCTGGTTAACCAAACAGGTAGCTTGAGGTGGAAGGAAATAGGAAAATAGATTTCTTCCTTTCCTTTCCTTCCCTTCCTTCCATTGCCTCCCTCCCCCATCCTCCCTTCTTTCCTTCCCTCCCTCCTACCCTCCATCCCTCTTTCTTTTCTTTTTTTCTTTCTTTCTTTCCTTCCTTCTTTCATCCCTGCCTTCCTCCTCCCTCCCCCTTCTTTCCTTCACTCCCTCCCTCCCACCCTCCATTCATCTTTCTTTTTCTATTTTTCTTTCTTTCTCTTTCTCTGTTTTTTTGTCTGTCTGTCTGTCTGTCTGTCTGTCTGTCTCTCTCTCTCTCTCTCTCTCTCTCTCTCTGTATCTGTCTCTCCTCCCTCCACCCATCTCTGTCACTCTGTGTGTGTGTGTGTCTGTTTCCCTCTCTCTCTCTTTCTGTCTCTCTAAGTCTGCCTCTCTGTATGTCTGCCATTCTCTCCCCCCCCCCCCCGGGAAGCAGCAGAGGGGTCGGCATGTCGGCTGCGGAGCTTATCCCGCAGCCAGCGAGCGGAGGACCCGAGCTGCAGCTAGTGCCGTTGAAGCCATCCGGGCGCCGCACGCCCACCTCCCTTCCAGCCCCATATGCGCCGCCGAAGCCGAAGCCGTCCGGGTGCCGCATGGGGCTGGAAGGGAGGTGGGCGTGCGGCGCCCGGATGGCTCTGACGGCACTAATCTGACTTAAATTTGTACAAGATAAATGCTTCAATAATTCATAAGATTTATTTTGGAGAGTGGCTAAAGGTGTTCTTTGTTTTTACTCAAGACTTGGAAACAGATGGAGATAATGCAACGTGAAACAAACTGGGTGGTTTTTTAAACAGGTGGTTTCACTTAAGGTGTAATAATTAAAAATTGCAAATCTTCACAACATCAATCTGGCCTTTAGGCACTTAAAATGATTATTGAAAATGTTAATTAACCTATTAAACTATCTTTACAGATAAGATAAATTCACTTTTAGAGGTTCAGTCCTACTTAAATTCAAGCATATCTCGTAATAATTTAAGAGAGTTCCTCAGAATTGCGAAATAAATGCCACAGCTTTCTAAGGAAGAGCTGAAATGCACTTCACAATAGGTTACTTAATGTATATTGTTGGTATAAATTAAATAATTAACATTTTACAAGATGAAATGGTGTAAATCCCATTATTCTCTTATTTTGCTGCAACAGTCCATAAAAAAAGGTGCTTTGCTATAATTCATTATCTTTGGCTAAGAGCTAAATAAGCTTTGGGACTCCCATTGTTGCTATAGTCCTTGTTCCCTACCATAACAATACTGCTGAATTAGAATTAATCGGTTTTAATTTTTAAACAAGCTTCAAGATTAGAAGAAAGCATGTGTGTGCTTCCCTAAACTTTCCATAAGACCTTACAAGCTTTGTGTTCTATCTGATTTTTATCAAACGTTCAAATGTTTTAATTTTAAAAAATAAGAAACAGGCATGGTGCAAACTAATAACCTGTAGTATGGTGTTGGAAACAGCTGGACTTTTTATAAATTCTTGATATTTTTGTAAGATGCATTTAACTTATGTTCTTATTATGAATCTGTACAATACCAAGATAAAAATAAAAGGACGCCTATTTAGTCTGCACACTATGAAGGAGATTATCTCCTTTAGAAGCAAATAATAGGTGCTATTTTTTTTAAACTGATTTACAATCATGGATTCAACAAAAGATCTTTATAGCTTTAGGATTAGAAAAATAAATCTTACTTTGCATTCTGTTGTATATAACAAGTTATTTCCCTGTTTAAACAAGCACAGAGATTATTTCTTAGTGCTGGAGGCAATCATAACATTGCAGATAGAGTTTTGACAGGTATTGTCCAGGTTTGATTATCTTGGCTTTAAAAGGACATTCCATCTTTTCCAGGTGGGTGGTGAATAGCTTTGAAAACTTTAAAGCAGACTTTAGCTGTTCTTTCTCTTTTTAGAAATAATAGTTTGTATATAGCAACCTTCTGCCAAAGTAATTTATCACTGCGAGCCATGGACCCAGTTCCCAAATAAGTCCTATAAATGCTTTGCAGCTCCTTATTTTTGTTTTTTTTTAAATTACTTTGTTAGCTTTGGTTTGGATCAGCTAATAAATAATAGCACATCAAATAAATTAAATATCGGTATAAAGATTCTAACAAATGTTCAGCTCCATATTAATAGCGCCCTCTTTTGTTGCAACACGATTTTACAGTTTTTATACTGTGTGCTAAAGCAGTTTGAAAAATCCTATTTTGGGTTCATGGTGTCCATGAATTCATTCTAAAAATGCACAAGAGTATTAATTACTTAATATGTGTTACTATGGGCAGGCCAGAAAACTCTGATCGTATGCTACTCCAATATTTAATGAATAAGACAATAATTCATGAAATGATTATAATTATTAAGTTAATTGGGTTTTGTCCAGTTTTGCTTGGTTTTTGAACTTTTTATTTTCCTTTTTGTAGTTTGTATTTTCATATTTTCAATAAAAAATGAAAATGTATTGAGAAAAAAATAAGTTAGGTTAACCAAAAAGACTGAGGAATAAAACTGATGGATTCTCTATGTTCAATTTATTTTGATTTTGTATTTAAACCTAGTGACTTTCCCCCCACCCTCTTCTCCCTCCCTCCCTCTCTCTCTCCCTCTCTCTCTCAGTTCACGAAAATGTGTAGGACTAATGGCTTGTCGGAAGATATTATTTGGAATTGCAAAACACTCCTAAGAGAAAGAGATGTTGTGCTAAGGCTTATGAACAAATGTGAAGAGATTTCAAATAAACTGACCAAACAAGTAACAAAAATAACTGGAGAGGGAGGTGGTGGATGGAACATTGCCCAGCCATCCATCCTAAATCCAAGGTTAACAAGTTTGGTTATTAATAAACACAACAACATAAACAGAAAACAAAGGGTGTGATATAGTATGGTGGTTGAGGTCCTAGATTAAGAGCAGAGAAACTCACATTCTAATACAGCAGTCCCCAACCCTTCTGACTTTGCGGATTGACAGCGGGGCGGGGAGGTGCTGGTTTCATGGATGTGCCCGCCGCTCACTCACTTTTACAGGCTGTTTACAGATAATTGCAGCCATGTTTAAATGTCTCCCATTCAAATTAAAAGGACTAATTTGTTGACAGAGAAAGCTGTGAGCTTTGTACATTGAGACTTGTTATAATTATTGTAAATGCTTTTAAGCATTTAACATATTTACATGTCCTAATTCATCCCAAAACTGTAATATAATTTAGTATTATTTAGTATTATAATAGTGGGACAGTTGAGAGCCTCATGATTATAACACAAAGGCAAGTTTTGATTAAGGAACTTGTGTCTTTTAGCTACTATGCTACATGTTTGGAAAATTGTGCAGGCCAGGGGATGTGAATTCACACAACAGTAACTTCTACTTTTCTTTTCTATTGTCAGCATGGAACTTAAGCCATATCAGACAATTGGTTTAAATTGGCTAGCACTTTTGCATAAGCACTCGCTGAATGGTATTTTAGCTGATGAAATGGTAAGTTGAAAACACTGTAACTTTTATTTGCATTGAAAAAATTTATAACGCATGTAGCTGGCCCAAAATCACCAATGAATTTCCATGAATGAGAAAGGACTTAAACATGGGTCTTTTCCAGCCTTAACTTAACTCCTTAAACATTGCCTCACATTAGCTAATACAATCTTATGCTTCTATGCAAGAGAGAAAATGACACATCTGAATAGGTTAACATAAAGACCTGGGACTAAATCATACTGTGAGTGTGTTGATGACTGCGGCATTCCAGATAAGTTTTGGAAAAAAGTAATTTGGCTGTCTTGAAACTTCAGAAAGGTGCCACTAATAGAATCAACTATGAGACTGCAAAATATCAAAAGCTAAAAAACCCTTGAGACTGAGTTTTATGGACAACTAGCCAATAACCCAGTATTGCCCAGGTATTTATTTATAGGGGGGAAATGTCTAGACCAAACATAATTTCTAATGTTGGATTTTCTCCTTTACCGGAGGGAGCCCCCTTATGGAGTACTGTGAAGCCGTTACTACGGCAACTCCACTGCGCTATATGGTAGAAGCCATTTTACAGCAGTACAGTAGAAGCCATTTTAAGGCACAACAGGCTGCATCTTAACAGAACGCACAAACACACCGAGGGATTTTAGGGGTGTCTTACCCCAACAGTATTTGTTTCCAGAGAGTAAGTCATCTATGTACCAAGTTTTGTTGAAATTGCTCAAGGCGTTCCAGAGTTATGCTGAAACATACACCCACACAGCCGTTTTTATATATATATAGAAGAAGCAGTAATCGCTAAGAAGGACCTGGCTCTTTCTATATTAGTGAAGAATGAAGAATAAGTTTAGCGGTTGTATTGTGTAAATTAGAGATGTTAAACGATTTGAAGGAGGAAATATTATCTGTGACATTTAAAAAAGTTTATCGTTTACTTCTCAATATGTTTCTATATTTTAGATTTAATAATAGCACCATGCTATAAAAATAATTCTATTTTAAATTACTTTTTACCTAGGGTTTAGGAAAAACCATTCAAGCAATTGCTTTTCTGGCATATCTTTATGAACTGGGTGATGTAGGTCCACATTTGATTGTTGTGCCAGCGTCAACATTAGGTAGGTAAAACCTTGGATCCTTGTGTTGGGAAAAACACCAAGGGAATTTAAATATTTAATTTTTTTCTTACAAATTTTAAAAAATTGGATTTATTACACCTAAGAAAAAGCCTCACAGACAACAACAGATTTCAGAGTAGGTAATTGAACATTCAACATCTGCTTTCAATGTGTTTAAATCTAGGAATGTTATCAGACCTATAGAACAGACCAGCCTAAGAATCCAATACCATATATTGTATGCATAAAAACTACCATATTTTTCGGAGTATAAGATACACCTTTTTCGCTGAAAAAAGAGGGTGAAAATCTGGGTGCATCTCATACACTGAATACAGAATTTTTTGCCTCCCAAAATCCCGTCCCTTTGCAAAAATGGCCATGCATAGCCTTTAGGAGGCTTCCAGAGTGCTCCTGGGGGCTGGGAAGGGTAAAAATGAGCGGACAAAAAGACCGTTTTTTGCTCGTTTTTGCCCCCTTAGCCCCCAGAAGCACTCTATAAGCCTCCTAAAGACTATGTATGCCTTTTTTGTGACAAAAAATGGCCAGTTTTCACAAAAAATGGGCCATTTTTTGCTCATTTTTGCCCCCCGCAGCGCCCAGGAGCACACTACAAGCTTCCTAAAGGCTATGCATGCCCCTTTTTTTTTTTTGATGAAAAACGGGCTGTTTTGGGGAGATCTGCAGAGTGCAAAACCTTTTTTTTTTAAGTTTGCTTTTTCAAAATCTTGGTGTGTCTTATATTCCAGTGCGTCTTATCCTCCAAAAAATATGCTACTTTTATTAGATACCATACTTCCCCGAAAATAGGACAGGGTCTTATTTTCTTTTGACGCCTGAAATAAGCGCTTGGCCTTATTTTCAGGGACGTCTTATTATTTTTGAGGTACAGGAGGCATCGAGCATGGTCACCTCATGGCTACTGCTGTGTTGCAATATTTTTGGGGAGAGCTTATTTTCAGGGGAGGGCTTATTTTAGTGCATGTGCTCAAAAGCCCAATTGGGCTTGTTATCTGGGAAGGACTTATTTTCAGGGAAACAGGGTAGATATTGTAAAACAGAATCTTGCAAGTCAGAATGTACTTCCCTCACTAGGAAGTGGCATGTCTGAAACATTTTTCTCCATATTTCATGGAATGGATTTCAGCTGTACTTGGCCAATCATTGCCTTGGTAACATATCTGTCAAGGTCCTTCAACGCCATTCTTTATGCCCTCTACAGGATAGAAATCTAGCATACTCTTAAGAGCCCCTTCATATTTAGAGCTGCCTGGTATGCTTACAGCATCTTGTGATAATCCTAAAAGTCACTGAAGTACAGGCAGTCCTCAACCTATGACCGCAATTGAGCCCAAAATCTCAATTGTGAGACATTTGTTAAGTGAGTTTCACCCCATTTTACAACCTTTCTTGCCACAGTTGTTAAGTGAAGCACTGCAGTTGATAAGTTAGTAATCCCATTGTTAAGTGAATCTGACTTCCCCATTGACTTTGCTGGTCACGTCACAAAAGGTGATCACATCACCATGGGACACAACAACAGTCATAAATACGAAGCAGTTGCCAAGCATCTGAATTTTGATCACATGATCATGCAGATGCTGCAAAGGTCATAACTGCGAAAAAAGGTCATAAGTTGCTTGTTTTAGTACGGTTGTAACTTTTGAACCATCATTTGAATGAACTGTTGTAAATTAAAGACTACCTGTATTCCTCAAAAGTACTGAAACAGCCATTTCCCAGGAATTAGCTCAGAAAGAAGGCCAAAGACATTGCAAATTTCTAAAAGTGGTAAAACTACAAGATGGCTTAGGAACATCTAGATTCATTCCTATGCTCATTTATCTTCAACTAGCTCAGTGCTTCTCAAATAGTGGGGCGGGCCCCCCAGGGGGGGCGCGAGGCTCCGTAAAGGGGGGCGCGTTTGACCTCGGCAAAGGATTTAATTTTTTTAAAATTTCTAATGCACTTTAAATCTTTTCTGCTACAGTTAATAAAGCTATTCTTTGTTGTAAATTGATCCACATTTCTTTATTTTTTTATTCTCTTATACGTTAATAAGGATACAGTGTTATGCAGAGGTGTACTTATAACAATTTTATAGACAAATGATACTATTTACAGTCGCGCGGGGGGCGCGAAATGTTTTCTTCTTCCTAGGGGGGGCATGACAGAAAATAATTGAGAAGCACTGAACTAGCTGTACCTAGCCATGCGTTGCTGTGGCCCAGTCTGGTTAAATGGCCAACCAATCTGTGTATAGATGTACACCTGCACACACAAACACGTACACACAACCACCGTATAACCCCCAACCTATCTACCTATTGTATTTCCCCCTCTCCCCCTCTACCTACCTACCTACCTACCTACTGTATTTTCCCTCTCTCTCTCTATCCCTCTACCTACCTACCTACCTACCTACCTACCTATCTACTGTATTTCTCCCTCTCTATCCCTCTACCTACCTACTGTATTTTCCCTATCTCTCTCTTTATCCCTCTACCTACCTACCTACCTACCTATTGTATTTTCCCCTCTCTTTATCCCTCTACCTACCTACCTACCTACCTACCTACTGTATTTTCCCCTATCTCTCTCTATCCCTCTACCTACCTACCTACCTACCATATTTTTCCCTATCTCTCTCTATCCCTCTACCTACCTACTGTATTTCTCTCTCTCTTTATCCCTCTACCTACCTACCTACTGTATTTTCCCTCTCTCTATCTTTATCCCTCTACCTACCTACCTACCTACTATATTTTTCCTTCTCTCTCTCTCTATCCCTCTACCTACCTACCTAATTAATAGTGCAATCCTACATACATTTGCTCCAGAGGTGGGTTACTGCTGTTTCGGGAGAACCAGTAGTGGTAATTGAGCCTGGGTTGCCAAACCGGTAGTGATGGCTGGCTGGTCACACCCCCGAACTGGCTTGCTCCGATGCTCGCCCTGCCTCGTCTTCGCCACGTGCGTCCACACAACTGCCTCCTAGTGCCTACATGCAGGTAAGCAGCATTGGCTGCTCAGGGAGCCCCGAGACTTCGCAACCTCCACCTCCTAAGTGGGATCGAGCCTCCCCGCCTCTTTGATGCAGGGAGGCAGGAGGTGACAGTTTCATTTGCTGCCTTCGAGCGGGGGGCGGGGGGGGGGAGGTGTGAGCAGCCAAGCGAGCATGCCAGGACATGCCGGCTGCCTCTAATCTGCACTTTACTCATGAGCAGAGTGCTCAGCAGATTGCTGGCGGGCTTGCTCACTCGGCTGTTGTCCCCCCTCAGCCCCCCCCCCCCCCGAGCTCACAGGCAGCGAACAAAACCACACACACTTCAGACCTTCCAGCTCTCCTGAGTTCAGCTTGGTGCAGCTTGGGTTGCTGCTTTCTTTGGCATTGTTTTTTTTTTAAGTTTTACAGCATATTTTATTTCCCGTCTTCGATCTGAAATATAATTTTGCCAAACTACGCCCACAGAACCAGTAGTATATTTTTTTGAAACCCATCCCGATTCACTCCAAGGAATCCTGATGACTGATGAAGAATCCCAGATGTTTTCATAGTGAGAAGAATCCCAGTCACAGCTGTGTTGTACTTTTGTAGGTTAGTGGGAGCAAGTTAGGATTAATGCTCACCTGTGGGTAGATTAATAAAATACTTCTTTAACACTTTAATGTATTTTTTTTAACAATAGATAATTGGATACGGGAAGTTAACTTGTGGTGTCCAGAACTCCAGATTTTATTTTATTACGGTAAGAAATTGTGTTTCAAGGTAAAATATCTATAACCAAAAGATAGTTCTATGTTTTTATGGCATAATGTAGCAAACTGAACTTGTGAATTACAATTAAATTCATAAGAATGATTTAATAAATTACCTGTAATAAATTACCTAGAATAAATTACCTGGAATAAATTACCTGGAATTAATGAAAAGTCTAACTCACTTTGTATTTTTGCCTAGGATCTCAAGAAGACAGGCGGCATCTCAGAATGGATATCCATAATAAAGTAACAGATTTTAATGTGATAGTGACAACGTAAGTAGAAATCCATTAAAAAATGTAGTTATAATCTAACAAAGTACTTCTTTTCACGTGTTTCACTTGAGCATGACATTTTTATTTAGTATAATAATTTTATTTAATAATTCCAAAAAGAGATGTACAACTTCACGTACAGTAATATTTCAAACATTTTGTAAAATCCAGAATTGATTTGCACAAATAAAAATATATTAATGCTCAGTAGTTAGACTGAGGAGAGAGAGTACGTTCTTTCTTGTCTCCCATTAGTATTATTCGTCATTACATGCAGAAAGAACATACTTTTGTGACGATAACTACAGTGGAAACAAACTGCTTTTGTAACAGGAAGTGAATAAATATATTACAATAATTTTGTGGCCTTCTAGTGTGTCAGCATATTTGGAGCAATTATTTGAGGTGGCGCAGAGGTTAGAGTGCAGTACTGCAGGCTGCTTCAATTGACTGCTAGCTGCAGTTCGGCAGTTCAAATCTCACTGGCTCAAGGTTGACTCAGCCTTTGAGGTGGGTAAAATGAGGACCCAGATTGTTGGGAGCAATAGGCTAACTCTGTAAACTGCTTAGAGAGGGCTGTAAAGCACCATGAAGTGGTATGTAAGTCTAAGAGCAATTGCTATTTCTATTCCCAATCTTCTCCCTAAAAAAGATGGGGTAGAATAAAAAGGTCTTCTATATAATTCAGTCAGCTATAAATCATAACTATAGATTATCAGTATAGGACTTTTTTATTGGAATAAATACATTTTTCAATAAATTGTGTTATTCCCGTTGATTGTAGGGAGATATAAATGAATATATTCTTGTAAGCACCTTAAATGTAATAGATGTGGCATAATCCAAGATAAATTGCTAGTTATACTTTCCTAGTAAAAGATTATTTTTAGAGATTTTGTTCTGTATGTTGAATATACTACAGGTAGTCTTATTTAGTGATCCAAGTGGGACTAGCAAATTGGTCTTTAAGCAATGTGTTTGCTAAGTGAAAAATCACATGATCATGGTTGTGCTTATAATTTTACACAATATAATGCATACTGACTAAGTTACATGATTAAAAGAGACATTAAGGAGGTCATAAATGCAAGCATTGGTCACAAAGTTACATTTCATCACTATTGTAACTAGAATAGTTGCTGCCTGAGGCAATCGCTGAACAAGGAATATCTGTAATGGAAAAATAGTTGTGCATATTGTGCCACAGTGTTGCAAACAAAATGCAACCAAAGGCAAATATAATATTGTAATATAATAATATAATATTCTAATGCTGTAGCTCAAATATTCCCAGCAATTATATATTTTATGATAATGGTTCTTAAAACTCTTGCCAGAGTTAAAGTGCTCTTTCATTTAAATATGCAAGTTTTTAAACAAGAAACATGCATTATATCATACTATCAGAACTGATTTAATGAATGCTAGAATGAGTATGTATCTATGTGTATGTAATCAGTAAATCTATGCTTATTTGCAAAACAACATGTACTCATAGTTTGTTCTTTTGATAGATATAACTGTGCAATTAGTAGTCCAGAAGATCGTAACCTGTTTCGCAAGATGAAACTTAATTATGCAATTTTTGATGAAGGCCATATGCTAAAAAATATGGGTTCTGTACGCTATCAACACCTGATGACTATCAATGTAAGGCACTAATTGTTTCTTTACTCTTGGATTTTTTTGTCAGTCATAATTTGCATGTTCAAAGATTATTAAATGTTACATCATAAATAAAATATTTTTAATACGTTTTCTCTTTTGTATGTGTTGCAGAGCTACAAATTATGAGTGACGTGGCTTTATTAATTTTTTTAAATGAACATTCATGCATGCATACTGCTATGATTAACTGCGTAGTCAACCGTGGTAGCTATTATCTGTCAGGTGACAAAAACGGTTGAGGTTTTCACTCTATTGTTTCACTTTGGTGACATTTAAGGCTGTTATTTGCAACTTCCTGATCATTTTAAATATTGCAGGCCATTTTTAAAATGTGTAACTATTACAATATTACAGTTCTCAACAGTGAGATAGATCTCATAATACGATCTTTTGTCAAAACGTTGGTGATTTAACGTTTCATCTTCTAATCACTGCTTATGTATTTTTATCAAAATAGGCAAAAAACCGTTTGCTGCTAACTGGAACTCCTGTTCAAAATAATCTTTTAGAACTTATGTCCCTATTGAATTTTGTAATGCCACACATGTTTAGCAGCAGCACCAGTGAAATTCGGAGGATATTTTCTTCTAAAACAGTAAGTGTACTTTGTATGTGTTTTTATTGTTTTGAAATGGAGGTAAAGGTTATATGATTATTGTTAATTTTGCATTGTGAATTTAAAGATCATTTTAAAACATAGTTCAGAAAAATCAGGCAATCTTCAAATTTGCAACTGTATATATTATTCTGTACAATAGAAAACATTTTCATCATTGTCATAGCCACAGTGTACCTGGACATGGACATACTGTGATTTTAACAGTGATTTGTTTAATAAACAAAATGATTGGGTTCAAACATTGTATTAAACAAAAACAGGACACATTATTGCTTAGCATGGAATTTGAACCAAGCTTTATTTTGAATCAAGGTATTCATGTTAAGGACAAACACATATGATTTCTGTTAATGTTAAAATAACTTCCTTTCATTGACAGTATGAAATATTTTTAATGTTTTTTTTAAATTAGAAAGCATCTGAGGAGCATAGCATTTATGAAAAGGAGAGAATTACACATGCAAAGCAGATAATAAAACCATTCATTTTGAGAAGAGTAAAAGAAGAGGTATGCTTTTATTTTACCATGAGAAATAATTATTTGATATCAGGTTACCATAAATAAGTGGAACTTGGAGATTTGTATCTGTGGAACTAAGACTGTTTTCTTAATACATACAATTTCGGTCTTGGTCTGCCAGGTGCTGCAGCAACTACCTCCCAAAAAAGACATTGTTGAGTGGTGTGAGATGTCTGAGAAACAGGAAAAACTATACCAAGATCTTTTTAGCTGCCTGAAGAAATCTATTGATGGTCAAGGTATAAATGCATATTAATACTCAGCAATTTTTCTTTTGCACGAGGGAGCAAAAACACTGAGCTCTACTGGGTTGGGTTTTTTTAGTAAAACAATATATTTTTAATTAACATGCTTGAAGCATGTGGATATATTTTCCTGATGCCTGTTTCTGTTCCCAGGAAAAAATTCTGAAATGCATAATGTCATGATGCAGCTAAGAAAAATGGCTAATCATCCTCTCCTTCACCGCCAGTATTATACCTCTGAGAAACTTAGAATCATGTCAAAACTCATGCTCAAGGTAAGAAATAGATGTATTTTAGTTTTGTCATAAAGAGCATTTGCCCCAGAATTTGGTGATATATTAAATAAATAAATAAATAAATAAATAAATACATAAATAAATACAGGTAGTCCTCAACAACAGTTCGCTTAGCGACCATTCAAAGTTACAACAGCACTGAAAAACGTGACCTATGGCCACTTCTCACAGTTATGACATTTCCAACATCCTCGTGATCGCAACTGAGATGCTTGGCAGCTGGTTCATACTTACGACCATTGCTGTGCCCCAAGGTCACATGATCGCCTTATGCCAGGGGTCTGCAAAGTTGGCTCTTTGAAGACTGGTGGACTTCAACTCCCAGAATTCCCCAGCCAGCTATGTTGCATAAGGCAGGGGTCTGCAAAGATGGCTCTGGGGAATTCTGGGAGTTGAAGTCCACCAGTCTTCAAAGAGCCAACTTTGCAGACCCCTGCCTTATGCAACCTTTGGACAAGCAAAGTCAAAGAGGAGGCCAGGTTCACTTCACAACCAGGTTGCTAACTTATCAACTGCAGTGATTCATTTGACAACTGAGGTCAAATGGGGCAAAATTCACTTAACAAATATCTCACTCAACAACAGTAATGTTGGGCTTAATTGTGGTCATAAGTGGCACATTACCTGTAAATGGTTCCTTGATGTTTTCTTGGCAAGGTTTTGCCTACTTTTTTAGGGTGGGGTGAGTGAGTGACTCAAAATTCCCCAGCTGACTTTGTGCCTCAGGCAGGACTAAAACTTACAATCTGCCTGTTTCTATCCTGGTACATCAACCATTATACCAATCTGACTGTCTTGTCAAGAGTACTTTTATATTTTGGGAGAAACTAACATTAAAAATTGAAAGTCAAACATTAAAAATTGAAAAAGATTGGGAATAAGTTCTGGAATGAAAAATGGTTTTTATATGACAAAATAAATAAAAGTGTTCTAATTTTGTAATCTTCCCAAAGTTATGAATGGATTAAAAACAAACCAGGAAAATGATCACACAAGGTACATTTGTCCTGTTTTCTCATAATTTGAAATCTGGCTTTAGTGCAGTAGGTAATAGGTAATGTACCTCTCCCTGCACGATCAAGACAAATTCAGAAGGTTCTGCATTTATTTATTTATTTCATTTTATGTGGACACCAATTTCCCCAATGTAAGTCTGGGAGATAACAGATTAAACTATAATATAAATGCAAAGATTATTTTTTTAAAAAAATTAAAAAAAACACTGTTCTCACCTGACTAAAATAAAGTGACAGCCAAATGAAGCATTCACCAATACCATTGGCTCAATGCTCTTCTGGCCTTCATACTTATGAAATCAGTCAGGTGTAAGGAGAACAGAGTTAAAGCAACTGAACCTCAGTCTTCTAGAACGTAGGCTAAGGAAAGGTCATGTTTTCTGATTCCTACTAGAGGACAATCTGTAGTTGTTGTGTCCAACCCATCACAACCCCATGGACAATGTTGCTCCAGGCCTTCCTGTCCTCTACCATCCTCTAGATTCCATTTAAGCTCACACCTATGGCTCCAGCCAGCCACATTATTCTCTGTCATCCCCTTCTTCTTCTGCCCTCAATCGTTCCTAGCATTAGGCTCTTCTCCAGTGAGTCCTTCCTTCTCATTAGGTGGCCAAAGTATTTGAGTTTCATCTTCAGGATCTGGCCTTCTGAAGAGCAGTCAGGGTTGATCCCCTCTAGGACTGATCGGTTTGATCACCTTGCAGTCCAAGGGTCTCGCAGGAGTCTTCTCCACCTCCATAGATCAAAGGTCTCAATTCTTTGGCACTTAGCCTTTCTTATGGTCCAACGTTCACAGCCATGCATTGCAACTGGAAAAATCAATCTGTAGTAGGTGAGACCAGAGCATGTCCAATCTAATGAAGAAGGTGATCCCTCAAATACTTTGTCCCCATGACTAGCAATAATGATATTACCTAGTTTGGGTAATGAAACATCTTCAAGAAAATAAGCAAGCTCAGAGAGCACCAAAGAGCCTTCTTTAAAAAAACAGGCTTATGGGATAAAATAAATTAAAGGACAGCAGGTGTGTTTTGCATGTTAATACTATTCATTTGCAAATAACTAAGGTTTGTTGTTGTTTTAGGAACCTACACACTGTGAAGCAAACCCTGATCTTATTTTTGAAGATATGTGTGTGATGACTGATTATGAACTGCATTTGCTTTGTAAACAGTATGCAAATATTCATGACTTCAAACTTGAAATGGATCTAATTTTGGATTCTGGAAAATTTAGGACACTTTTACGCATTTTATCGGATTTTAAAGAAAAGGTGCACCCTTCATACCTATCCCTTTTGATATACTAACCTTTACAAATAAATGAGCTGTTTTCAGCTGTAAACAGACAGGAGCACATTTTAGAAAACAATAGTTGCATTAGTTAAAATGTGGACAGCTCTCTTCTCTTCAAATTCCTCACCTTTGAAGAGTCTTTGAAAACAAAATAGATACAACATTAGCCAGGGCTAAAAGGTCAGCAGTTGCTTGTAGGATTATGAACTCATCTGCCCTCTCAATACCCTTTATCTAGGTTTGTCATTAACCATGGCTAAAAATCCTGCCTGCTCACAATTTACCCATGGCTAGTGTAACATGTGCATAGGGACTCTTCATCAGGTAGGTTCCTCAAATGTTTGTGTGAAAAATAGTATATTGGAGGGGAGGGTGTAAACACAATTAACACCTAAATGAATTTTATTATACACTTTATAATATAACAAAATAGGCCTTAACTAGACAAGAGAGGCGAGAGGGAGATGGTTTGGTAACAGCTATAGAACTGATGGCCAAAAAAAGTGAGGTTCAGAGCTAAGGAATCTAGTTTTCTAATCTTTAAGAACCTTTTTGGAGAATACATAAATATTGCTTTTAGTGGCCAGAGTTAGGATTAGGGTAGTAACACTTAAACCAACTGGATTATTTTTGAAGCTATTTCAAAAGTGGAGGTGAAGGCAGTGTAATTTCACAAAATAGTAATAGCAACAGCACTTAGACTTACATCCTGCTTCATAGTGCTTTACAGGTTTACAGAGTCAGCATATTGCCCCCAACAATCTTGGTTCTCATTTTACTGAACCTCGGAAGGATAGAAGGCTGAGTCAACCTTGGTCTGGTCAGAATCAAACTTCTATCAGTTGGCAGAATTAGTCTGCAATACTGCATTTTAACCGCTCAATGCTACTGAGAATAAGTTCTTTACTGGGGAAAAAATATATTGAAAGTTGACATTAGGGTTTTTAACTTTCTGACCTCTTTACAAAATAACATGATGAGAGGTTTTTTAGCCCAAGTTCCTACTTTTTAAAGACAAGGTAGATGTATTCTTTTGAAGTAAAGATAAGCTTGCATATGTGACAAAAGTGGAAATATCTTTTGTAGTAATTTGCTACTTAGTGTTCCGATATTGAAACATAAAATCTTCTATAGAAAATACCTAGGCTACTTAAGTGTATGTTCAGATTGTATTTTTCTGCTACTTAAACTAGAATAAAGTAATCTGATCCTAAAGTATTAGATTCTTCCTGTGTTTATTAGCAGTGTATTGTTGCACCCATAGTTTTGCTTATGTCCAAAGTTACAATTCTCTAATAATTAATTATTATCAGACATGTCTTCTACATAGATTACATCTGACAAAGACAGATAGACAGATAGAGAGCCGAGGTGGCACAGTGGTTAGAGTGCAGTACTGCAGTCTACTTCACCTAACTGCTAGCTGCAGTTCGGCAGTTCAAATCTCACCGGCTCAAGGTTGACTCAACCTTCCATCCTTCTGAGGTGGGTAAAATGAGGACCCAGATTGTTGGGGGCAATAGGCTGACTCTGTAAACTATAAAAGTACTATGAAGCGGTATGTAAGTCTACGTACTATTGCTATAACACTGTTCATTTTATGATCAAGTGAAGCCATCACACTGGTTGTTTTGTCCCTTGAAAACAATAGACTAGTTTGGCTCTCAACTTAATAAGTATGTTAAATATTTGAATGCTGGCTTTCACATTGCTTAGTTTTAAATTCAGCCTCTGTAGCCTAAAGCAGCTTTAATATTTGTGTGTTTCACTTCCTGCTGGAAGTAGGAGCTTTTTTCTTAAAGTAACTGTATTCCTTTGTCCATTAGGGTGACAGGATTGTCTTGTTTAGCCAATTTACCATGATGCTGGACATCTTGGAAGTTTTCCTGAAACATGAGCAACACCGCTATCTTAGACTGGATGGAAAGACACAGATCTCCGATAGGTAAGAACATATCTGCTACGTGAGATTTTTTTTGTATATGCTTTGACGCTATGCTCAACAAATGAACGGGAACATATGCCAGCTTTTATAATATGACCAACCATTAGGGCAGGGGTGTCAAACTGACCTGAAGAGGAGAACTACAGTGCTGATCCGGCTCTCAAAGAAATCCAGTTTGACACCCCTGCAATAGAGGATTCATTTTTTAAAAAAAAAAGCCTTGGCGTGCTAATGAATTCTTTGCTTTTTCCTTCTTTTTGGATAGGATACATTTGATAGATGAATTCAATTCAGATATGGGTATCTTTGTTTTCTTGCTTTCAACTAAAGCTGGGGGCCTTGGGATTAATTTGACTTCAGCCAACGTGGTCATTCTCCATGATATTGACTGCAATCCTTACAACGACAAACAGGCTGAAGACAGGTGCCACAGAGTTGGACAGACTAGGTATGGATTGATAAGAAAACTTTCCCAATTTTAGAAAGTGCTGATTTTATTATGATTAATTTGGTGTGCTGGCGTGAATACCTCAGTTGGAGACAAAACTTTAAACTTTGTTCATTTGTTCTTTTTTAAGCCTAAAGAAGACTGTATAGTGCAGGGGTGGCGAACTGTGCCTCTTTTATGACTCATGGACTGCAATACCCAGAATTCCTGAGCCAGCCATGCTGGCTCAGGAATTCTGGGTAGTGAAGTCCATGAGTCATAAAAGAGCCACAGTTCGCCACCCCTGGTATAGTGTCTCAGACAATTATAAGAATTATCTGTCCGTACATCCATTTTCACGCCGTTGCCTAGCAACATGTATCTTGCTTATATAAACTAAAATTGTTTTTATATTTCTCAGTCTTGTTTTTTGTTGTTATTGCTTTACTGCTCGAGACCAAAGCATAGTTTCACTTCATTGAAATTATGGAATTAGTTGCAAAACAAGAACAGATACAAAGGCAGACTTTAGGTCACTGCTTAAAATAACTCCTTTTTTGGTAAAATATTTTTTATAATTTGTATATGAATATAGGAATTCTCAATGTTAAAGTTGTTTTGCAATTCTTGTCTGATACTCTGCACGTATGCACGTGTACTCTGCTGATGACATATGTATCCTGTTTCCCTGAAAATAAGACCTCCCCGGATAATAACCCCTTCCCTAAAATATTGCAACACAGCAGCAGCCATGAGGTGACCATGCTCGCTGCCTCCTGCACCTCAAAAATAATAAGACCTCGAAAATAAGGCCAAGTGCTTATTTCAGGGGTCAAAAGAAACTAAGACCCTGTCTTATTTTCGGGGAAACACGGTAACTACATGTATGCATCACAGTTCTAATCCCACGGTTGCTGTCATTTTATATATTTGTCTTTACATGGTTAGTCACCAAATACATTGCTAAAAAATAAATGTTTCATTTTCTATAAAATTATGCCAGATTGGAAATAACATACTTGTAACAGCCTATAAAAAACTGCTTTACATAATTATATGAATAAATGTTTGATGTGATTTATTGGTTTATTTATTTAGAGAAGTGCAGGTCATTAGGCTTATAAGTAAAGGGACGATAGAAGAATCCATGCTCAAAATCAGTCAGCAGAAATTAAAATTAGAGCAAGATATGACAGCAACAGAAGCAGGTGAGTTCTTGCAGAATACTTTTTAGTAGGCTCACAAGTATTTGAGATAGAAAAAATAGTACTTATAAAACCAAAGAAATACAGATATAATAATCGTGTCATCAAATCTACTACTGCTTTTGTAGAAAATAATATTTATAAAACCAAAGGAATATGGAAATAATAAGCATATCACCAAATCTATTGTTGCTTTTTGTAAAAAAAATTAAATCGTAAGTTCAAGTTCATACGTTCAAGAAAAACGTAATTATTTTTCAGTACAAGTCACTATATAATAGCTATTAAAATCTTTTACCTGGTGAAATCTCCATATGCTTCTCCTACGTAGGTTCTTTTCAAAAAAGTAGTCTGAGAAATGTCTCTGAATCAAACAACATAGCATATGTTTATTTAGAATAAATGTTCAACCGTGTGAAAGTGATCGAAGGTCAGCCCAATCTATGTTGTGTTATATATTCAGAATGTAGAGTCCTAAATTGGATAGATGAAAATACTCCAGTATGTATATTAATTCTTTTAAATCTACATTACTTTTTTTTTTTAAAAAAAACAAAGACATTTAGGGACCACATGCACTGGAAAGCTAGAATTCGCTTTTTTTTTTTTACACCAGGGGTGTCAAAATTGATTTCATTGAGGTCCTCATCAGGGTTGTGTTTAAACTCAGAGGGGTGGGGGTGGGGTGGCCAGCTCAACATCACTCATCGAGGTTCCATTTTCAGCCACGATGGCCTCCAGTCCTCTTGCCAAAGAAAACGAAGCTCTGGTAGGTTGTGTGTGGCCTCCCTGAGCTCTGTTTTTGCTGGCAGAGGGCTGCAGGAGGCCGTCCCAGTCAAAAACGGAGCTCAGGGGGACTTTGCTGGCAGAGGCACCGCAGGCCGGTTGTTTGCTGTTTCCAGGGTGGGCCCATGGGCAAGATCTAAGCACTCCATGGGGTGGATACAGCCCGCAGGCCTTCCGTTTGACATCCCTCTTTTATACAATTTCTTACCAAATTTCATTCTTTTTTTGGACCAAAAAAGTACAGAAAGTTTTGACTCATTGTTTGATCAAAATCCAGTTTTACTTTTACCTGGTTATTTATAATATAAATACTGGTGTAAATGTTTTAATAATCCAAGTTAGTATTTCTTTTTCATAGAACTCTTTGTCATGCTGTCTAGAGAACTATTTAATAGACTTTGAAAAGCAATTAGTACAGCAGGATGCAAAAGTATATATAAAAGTAAAAGTTACCAGTGGCTACACATAGGTACTTAATGTGCCCAAAGTAATTTTTGGAAGAGTAGGTTTGGCCTTGTTAGCTTGCTCAAATATTTGAACCTGGGCTCCAGATTTAATTTAATTTATGCCAGCTACCATATTGATTACAGCTAATTCAGAACCAGAATAGTAACTGTTATGCAAAACCCCGGGAGTAATTGGAAAACAGATTAAATTGAACCAGTGATTTGCAAATAAATATCCAAGCAAATTTTGTATTCCACTGTTTTAAAAAGTATTCAATTGGGATAGTATTCTCATGTTCAGTTAGCAAGATTGCAGAAATAATATTTTGGTTGCATTGCTCGTAACTATTAACTTGAATGAAATGTTCTTTGCGCGTGAAAATCTGACATATTCCTTTTAATTCTACAGGAGAAGAAGGAGCCATTCCAGCAGATATAGCAACACTATTAAAAACGTCATTAGGTCTCTAGTGCTAATATTTAAAAAGGCGATGTAGATGTTTTTTTATTTGAGGGGGAAAAATGTGGTGCTTCAAGAACTTTTTGTTATTAAATACATTTGTATGAACATTTATAGCTTTTTAAAGAAATCTTGTTGTATTGGCCATGGAATAACATTTTTCTCACTATTGGTACTCAAATTAAAATGTACAGATACCATAAAAATGTAGTGCATAAAATGCCATTTGTAACTATCTTACCAAGGTAGTTTTTAATAGGGACCCTAGTTTAAACAGAACTGCTAAAGGTTAAAGTTGTTGCATATTTTTGTAATTATTTCTACCTCTATATATATAAATATATATATATAAATATATAAATAGAAACTTGTCTATTTCACTGGATGTGTGGTTTTTTTACATGTGCCTTATTTGAAATGCCCCATACTTCTTGTCTCTTGGTTTGTTTTTATTTGAAGTACTGTAATGTTTTCTATCAAGATTGTTCACATAATAAAAATATTAATCTTAATTCTGTTTGTACATGATTCTTTTAACTGCAGAAAAAGGGAAGCGAAATTAAAATCCCGCATATTTGTTTTTTTTAATCTACGATAGCTTTTACATTAAGGCCTTCCCAGTAGTGATGATTTAGACATTTTCTGCAAATTTTGTTGACATTTAAGAAAGGTTTTATTATTTTTCCCCTCCGCAAATAAACCATTAAGGTTTTTTTTTTAATCATATATCATTGTGCATTTGTTTGATTCCATTTTAATTGTCATATTAGTTAAAAATGTTTATTTAATTAAATTTTTCATTAATTTAATGAATCCCTGTTAAGGTATATTTTCGTGCTTGGGGATAAAAGTTCTCTTAAATTTATGGGAATAGGCAGCATGGTAACTTGCAAAGTGCTTAAGATTCCTAATGCTGCTCAGAATGCATGCAAGGCATAGGCAGTGTCTGGTCCGAATGCAATCTTATCAGTCTAATAAAAGTGATCTATCTTATCATGATCATCATCGCCTTTTAATGACTACATCCCTTGCGAGGTAGAGTCTGGGCAACTGAATGGAGCTGAGTGTTTATTGGCTGGATGCCTTCCTGTCACCAATACAGAGTTATATTCAGCAGATATATTCTCATCATGCCCAGAGAGAGAAATATCTACCTCTACCTAGGATCAAACCCACAGCCTCCAGATTGTGAGGTGAGAGGTCCACCTCTAGGCCACTGCACCACACATATCTATCTTATTACGATGCGGGAGGGATATGTGTTACCTTCATCCAACGGTATAATAGAGGAGCACACAATCTTCACAACTCAGATGCTTAGGAAATGGTAAGATAAATTGGGGAAATGTGTTGCTAGATTTTTAAAATATGCTTCAATCTAACTTTCTGTATTTTTGCTAAAACAATTTATGTGGAATGTCCTTCATTAAGCAAGGATGGACTAGTTTTGAGGACAAGGTATTGTTTGCCCTGCAGATGTATTATAATGCATTTTGCATTTGTCTCAAGCACAACATTGGGCTGGCTGGACAAAAGAGTTAATCCTCTTAAATATCTGACAATTATAAATAGGTATAAAGTAATAAAAGGAAATACATCCCCCCCCCCCCCCCCCCGCAGAGCTGAGAGATCAGAGAAGGAATTACAAGACAGTAAACAGACATTCATAACTTTAAATGCAATGCATCAGCAGCCACAAGCACACAATACAAACAGCTGGGTGTATTCTCCATGGTATACCTTCTTACTCTCTTGTAATCCCTTCAACTCCAATCTCTTTACCTTGTGGGAACGTGAAGGAAAAATGCCAGCAACTTCTGTAAGCAATCTCCTGTACCTGATACATCCACCTCCAAACCCACAGAGTAGAAAACTTGAAGAGAAAAATATTAAAAGAGAGGAAGCCACTTAATGAGGAATACACCAGCCTGTTTGTGTAGCATATTGCTTTTGATGTGTATTGTAAATACAAGCATGAACTTGCTTCTTGCTAAATATCCAAACACTTTGGAATGCAAGGAAGCATTCCAAACGGTGGGTGACTGATTAAGAGGACAACAAAAGTGGAAGGGTGAAACTGATTATTTTTCAGAGTATAAGACGCATCTGTTTCCCCCCTAAAAGAGGGTGAAATTTTGGGTGCGTCTTATACACTGAATGTAGCCCCACCCACAGGCCCCAATCCTTTGGCCTCTGCCACCCAGCAATTTAACTCTTTGCAGCAAACGGGGGCATTCAGAGGCTGCAATAGGCTATAGCAATCCCTGCAGCCTGAAACAGCTGATGATCGGGAGAAATTGAAAGTGAAACTTGCTGTTTGCGCCAAGAGGCAAATTGCTGGGAGGCAGATTTTTTTTTTCTTGTGCTAATCAGGCTGTTTGCTGCAAGTAAGCAAGTCAACAACTATAAATGCCTATAGAATGTTCAATTTATTAGACTTACTTTTTAAAGACTGCTTTATTATTATTCTAGACAACAAAATGAAGAAGCTTTTTAAAATAAATGCTTGATCTGAAGAGGCCCCATGCAATTGTTTTAAAAAGTGCTATTCTTTTAAATAGCAGAGGATAACTATATATCTAGAAAGCACATCAATTTTAACAGCATCTGTACAAGTATAGTCTGAAATATAACACTACAAACAGTGTATATTATCTATACTGCTTGTTGCAAGGAGGCAAATTGCTCAGAGGGAAGAGACAGATTCCCCCCCCTTGTTTTCCTCCCCAAAATCTAGGTGCGCCTTATACTTCGGAGCATCTTATACTCCAAAAATATGGTAGTCGTCAGTTTTTAGCCAGCTATCTAGGAGGTACTGAGAAGGAAAACACAATTCTGATCATACAATTTCTCACTTAGCAACTGCATCACTTAATGGCATAACTGCTGGTACCAATTGTGGGCCCAAAACAAGGACTACCTGTATAACATGTTTGCTAAATTACCCTGGGCCACTTAACTTCCTTTAGTCCAATTTCAGGTTGCATAAAGGATGGAGCTTGGATAGCCATTTGTCTGAAATGCTGTAGGGTTTCCTGCCTAAGCAGAGGGTTTGACTAGAAGACCTCCAAGGTCCCTTCCAACTCTGTTATTCTGTTCCCATGACGGCAAACCCGTAGCACGCATGCCAAAGGTGGCACACAGACCCCTCTCTGAGGGCACACGGGCTGTCATCAGCTGCTCTTCTGGTCTCCGGCATGGCCAACTGGTCTTCACAGGCACCGAAGTGCTGGAAAATGGCCTGAAAACAGGCCAAAAAAATGGTCAAAAAACAGACATGCATGCGCCAGCCAGCTGGTCTTTGGGTTTCCAGTGGTCTGGCGCACGCACATGCACATGGTTTGGGCATTTGGTGCCGAAAAGGTTCGCCATCACTGTTCTATTCCATTCCATTCTATTCTATGGGAATCTTTGGTATCCTGAATAATTCTGACTTGCCTTCTTCCTGGCATGAATGGCTGTGCTTATCACATCCATATTAAAGTTGAAACTAGATAAGGAAGCTAAGGTCATAGCAGTGGCAAAGCACTCAGCTGAGCTCTCAGAGCCTTAGTCATCAATGCTGCAATCCCACCAGACCAGAACCTGGGAAAGAAAAGGTGTTTCTAAACAATTATTACTTTTTTCTCCCCACTCTGTGTACGTGTGCTGAAAGGTCACAGGGGAGTACCAATTTTAGTTTGTTTGATGCCGCGTGTTCAGTAGTGAAAAATAAGACATTACCATAAGTAGAAACGACCTGTATGTTTATCTAATATTGTAACCCTTTATAATCAAGCTTTCTACAAATCTCTTAAGTAGGTTTTGTTACACTTAAGGAGAGTGCACTGTTTACATCCCTCTAATGCAGGGGTCCCCAACCCCCAATCCATAGACCGGCACCGGTCTCTGGCATACCAGCAATTAGTCCATTCACACAAGCAAAGCCCCATCCAGGGGATGTGGACAGCATGCAAAACCACATCCCATCTGGGAGGGAAACCCTTTTGTTGTGGTAGAGCTGGCAGCAGAGTCGGACAGTGAGGAGGTTGGGGAGGAACATGGGCCAGTCCTGGGGGCTGAGGAAAGCTCAGATGAGGGCTTTGTGTCAGGGGCAGAGAGGGAGCTAGACAGCAGCGAGGCAGAGGAACAGCTGGAGCCTGTTCCCACTGTGCGCATGCGCAGAGCTGCCAGAAGACAACAACTAAGAAAGCAGGGTCGACTTAGGAGTAAAGCCACACCTTGGAGGTGATTGGCCCCTCCCATAGGAAACAAAAGAGTAATGAACAGGGATTGGGCTTTTTCAGGAAACAATTTGTTCATTTGGTTGTTTCAAGAGTGGACAGTTCTGTTTGTGACTATAAGAGACTGTGCCAAGTTTTGCCTTGCCCTGCATTTGGAAACTAATTATTTGACAGCTCTTTAAGCGAGATAAGGTTCGTGTTGATAAACATTCCTATGAAAGGCTGTTTGCTAAGCCTTGCTGACTGTGAATGAAAGGAATTCACAGTCATGTAAATAAAAGGGGTTTTGCCAGGACCAAGACTCTGCTTCTTGCTTTTTAAGGAAGCCTGGGTGAGAACACCTTTTTCCATGGAACTGGTTCCTGGTGCCCAAAAGGTTGGGGACACTTGTTCTAATGCGCTATTGGGGAAACAATTCTAGAGTTTTAAGCAGAAGCATTTTCTACAATCTTCAATCTGATCTTGAGATAACAAATATCGAAGATGAGTCTAGATACAGAGTTTTGGCTTCCTTATGCTCTCTCTTCTGGTTGGCCATTTGTACACAAAATAAATGCATATTCTCTTCCCTCTCCCTGCCTCAAAAAAGCGGGTAAGATGATACAACATTTAGCCCTTTGGTAAAATTTCACTCCTAAACATAATCAATCAATGGTTTCTTTTGTTGTGTATCATAGGAAGTAGACTTATGCTGAATCAAGCCATGCAGATCAATACAATACAATACAATACAATAGCAGAGTTGGAAGGGACCTTGTAGGTCTAGTCCAACCCCCTGCGTGGGCAGGAACCTTATGCCATTTCAGACAAATAGCTATCTAACATCTTTTTAAAGACTTCCAGGGTTGGGGCATTCACAACTTCTGGAGGCAAGCTGTTCCAGAGGTTAATTGTTCTTACTGTCAGGAAATTTCTCCTTAGTTCTAAGTTGCTTCTCTCCTTGATTAGCTTCCACCCGTTGCTTCTTGTCCTGCCCCCAGGTGCCTTGGAGAATAGTTTGATTCCCTCTTCTTTGTGGCACCCTCTGAGATATCGGAACACTGCTATCATGTCTCCCCTAGTCCTTCTCTTCATCAAGCTAGACATACCCAGCTCCTGCAGCTGTTCTTCATATGTCTTAGTCTCCAGTCCCCTAATCATCTTGATTGCCCTTCTCTGCACTCTTTCCAGAGTCTCCACGTCTTTTCTACATCGTGGCGACCAAAACTGTATGCAGTATTCCAAGTGTGGCCTTACCAAGGCACCATACAGTGGCATTAACACTTCACGTGATCTTGATTCTATCCCTCTGTTTATGCAGCCTAGAACTGTGTTGGCTTTTTTGGCAGCTGCTGCACACTGCTGGCTCATATTTAAATGGTTGTCCACTAGGATTCCAAGATCCCTCTCACAGTTGCTACTATTGAGCAAGGTACCAACTAATTCAAGGCCCCACCCACGAGGGTGGTCACACACCGGACCTCATCTTTGTCTCAGGCCAATGGAAGAGTGATCTGGGCTTAGGGGATATAGTCATCACACCCTTGTCATGGTCAGATCACTCACTTCTCCGGCTCGACTTTCCGACCGCTACCCCCCGCCGCGAGGAGGCGGCACCAGAACCACCTATCTGGTTCCGCCCCAGGCGCCTGATGGACCCAGATGGGTTCCAGATGGCGCTTGGGCCACTTCCTGTACCCCTGACCCGCGCCCCGATGGAGGATCTCGTGGCCGCATGGAATACTGCGACCATGGGAGCCTTGGATCGGGTCGCGCCCTTGCGGCCTCTCTTGCGGCGCCGAACCGCCCCGGCCCCTTGGTTTACCGAGGAGCTGAGGGCGATGAAACGCCACAAGAGATGCCTAGAGAGAAAATGGAGGGCTACTCGATCTGAATCTGACCGGACACAGGTAAGAGCCCATTTACGGACTTACATTGTGGCGTTGAGAGTGGCCAAACGCCATCATTGTGCCACTCTCATAGCATCCGCAGAAAACCGCCCTGCCGCCCTGTTTGGGGTGACCCGTTCCCTCCTTCAGCAGAGGGTGCGGGAAGCCCCGTTACAGGGTAGAGCAGAGGAATTTGTGACTTTTCTGCAGGACAAAATCGCTCAGATACAGAACGAGTTAGCCCCCATTCATGGCCCAGTGGGATGCCACGAGGCAGATCTTCTTTGGGAGGAGTTTGACTCCGTTGCTTCCGAGGATATGGACAGGTTACGTGGGCGACTGCGAGCCACCACATGTTTATTGGACCCGTGTCCCTCCTGGCTTGTACTGGCATCCTGGGAGGTGACACGAGGCTGGCTCCAAGAGGTTATCAACGCATCCTTGAGTGAGGGTTCCTTGCCTGCTTCCCTAAAAGAGGCTATGGTGAGGCCCCTCCTTAAGAAGCCCTCTTTGGACCCAGCTCTTTTAACAAACTATTGTCCCGTCTCCAACCTTCCCTTTTTGGCGAAGGTTGTCGAGAGTGTGGTGGCACAACAGTTTCCCCGTCACCTGGAGGAAGTTGATTATCTAGACCCACGCCAGTCTGGCTTTCGGCCCGGGCATAGCACTGAGACGGCATTGGTCGCGTTGGTTGATGATCTCTGGAGGGCCAGAGATGGGGGTTGTTCCTCCATCCTGGTCCTATTAGATCTCTCGGCGGCTTTCGATACCATCGACCATGGTATCCTATTGCATTGGCTGGGGAGGTTGGGGGTGGGAGGCACCGTCCTACGGTGGTTCTCCTCCTACCTCTCTGGCCGATCGCAATTTGTGTTGGCAGGGGAGCAGAGGTCGACCCCGAGACCCCTCACATGTGGGGTGCCTCAGGGGTCGGTCCTTTCGCCTCTCCTGTTTAATGCATACATGAAGCCGCTGGGTGAGATCATCCGTGGTTTTGGGGTAGAGTATCATCTCTACGCTGATGATACTCAGCTGTATATATCTACCCCAAACCACCCCAACGATGCCGTAGCGGTGATGTGCCAGTGCCTGGAAGCCGTGCGGATCTGGATGGGAAGTAACGGACTTAGGCTCAACCCGACCAAGACCGAGTGGCTGTGGTTTCCGGCTGCCCGATTCAACCACCTTTCTCCAACGCTGGCCATAGGGGGCGAACATCTTGCCCCTGTGGATGGGGCGCGCAATTTGGGTGTCCTCCTGGATACCCGGCTGTCTATGGAAGAGCAAACGACAGCCGTGGCCAGGAGGGCGTTTTACCAGGTTCGCCTGGTTCGCCAATTGCGCCCCCTATTGGATCGGGACGCCCTTCGCACAGTCACTCATGCCCTCGTGACATCTCGACTGGACTATTGTAACTCTCTCTACATGGGGCTCCCCTTGAGGTGCACCCGGAGGCTTCAGTTAGTTCAGAATGCAGCCGCGCGAGCAATTATGGGAACCACCAGGTTCACCCACGTTACACCGCTCTTGTGCGAGCTGCACTGGCTACCTGTCATCTTCCGGGTGCGCTTCAAGGTATTAATCATCATCTTTAAAGCGCTCCATGGCTCGGGACCTAGCTACCTGCGGGATCGGATCCTGCCTCACACATCCTCACGGCCGATTCGCTCCCACAGAGAGGGACTTCTCCGGGTGCCGTCCACTAGACTTTGTCAGCGGGCGACGCCCAGGGGAAGGGCTCTCTCTGTGGCGGGCCCGGCCCTCTGGAACGACCTTCCCCCCGATATTAGAACAACCACGGACCTCCGCTCCTTCCGCCTGAAATTGAAGACTCATCTTTTCCGCCTGGCCGGCCTAGGGTAGTCTCTCTGTCTATGGGTTTTTTAAATGTATACTATATTTATTGGGTATTTTTAGTTAATGGGATTTTAGCACAGGATTGATTGAGTTTAATTTGTTTTAATTTGTATGTATTTTGTATATTTTTCGCTTTTAATTTCCCTGTGCACCGCCCCGAGTCCCTGTGGGGAGAGGGTGCGGTCAATAAATTCAACTTATTATTATTATTATTATTATTATTATTATTATTATTATTATTATTATTACCACCACCTATACTGTACTTGTGCATTTGGTTTTTCTTGCCTATATGTAGGACCTTACTTTTTTCACAATTGAATTTCATTTTATTAGATAGTGCCCAATGTTCAAGTTTGTCTAGATCCTTCTGTATCTGTATAAGATCACGATATTATCTTCATTGATTAGCAATAGCTCTTTTTCGTACCTTTTTTCCAGATGCCACAGAGGGAACCTGGTATCTTTTGCGTACTCAGGATGTGTTGTCGCCAAGCCACTGTCTTTCCAACCAATTCCATGCCTGCCTTCAATGTATACCATAAAGTAGGCCATTGTGGTAGAAGTTCTCTAATGGTTGAGAGGTTGTTTGAGAACATAATAAGGGGAATAGCCTGTGGAGAGCCATATTAAATTATTGATCTCTGGGTCCTGCTACATTTTCTTCAGATGGTCATAATATTTCATATTGCATAAATGAAAAATGGGCCATCTATTTTCTGCAACTGAAACAGGGACAGTCCCAATTTCATTTGTTTTTAAGACATGGGCAAGTAGGTCTAATAATGCCTATAGGAGAGGCACTAAATCTTTGCCTCAAAATGTTAGGAGTCCCTCTGGTGTAAGTCTCTCCTCTTCTCCTGGTCATGCAAACCATAGAAGAGTTATTATGGAGCTTAGAAAGAATTCAAGAAACCATGCTATCCTTATTTATCTTTACTTTCCTCCACCACCACCACCCTTTTTTTTGGTAAATGTGAAAAGCAAAACCCTTGTTCTCCACAATTTGTTTCCAGTCTAGCACACCTGTGGTCAACCACATTTCCAGAAAATATCTATAAGACAGGGGTGTCAAACTAAATTTCATTGAGGGCCACATCAGCGTTGGTTGACCTCAGGGGGAATGGGGTGGGCGTGGCCAGCTTTGACATCACTCTTGGGTGCCTGTGGCCCAATCGCTCTGCCCGCAAAAACGGAGCCATGAGCTCTGTTTTTGGCCATGATGGCCTCCTGCAGCCCTCTGCCAGCAAAAAAGGATCTCAGGAGAGCCATATGCAGCCTTCATGAGCTCCGTTTTCAGCCCCAACGGCCTCCTGTAAACCTCCAGCAAAGACAACCCCTCCAAACTCCATTTTTAATAATAATAATAATAATAATAATAATAATAATAATAATAATAATAATAATAATAATAATAATAATAATAATAATAATTTAATTTCTAGACCGCTCCCTCTCCCCAAGGGGACTCGGAGCGATGCACAGGGAAGTTAAAACAATAAATACACATGAAAATACAAACAATTAAATAAAAACAAATTAAACAGTAAACCCTGCGCTAAAATTCCCCAATACCAATTCACTAAAATCCTATAACCCTATAATACTATAGTAGAGAGGCTACCCTAGGCCGGCCAAGCAGAAAAAGTGCGTTTTCAATTTCAGACGGAAGGAACGGAGGTCCGTGGTAGTTCTAATATCGGGGGGGAGGTCGTTCCAGAGGGCCGGGCCCGCCACAGAGAGAACCCTTCCCCTGGGCGTCGCCCGCTGACAAAGTCTAGTGGACGGCACCCGGAGAAGTCCCTCTCTGTGGGAGCGAATCGGCCGTGAGGAAGTATGGGGCAGGATCCGATCCCGCAGATAGCTAGGTCCCGAGCCATTGTGCTGAGGGCTGGCTGAGGGCTGCAGAAGGCCATTGTGATCGAAAACGGAGCTTAGGTGGGCCGCCTGAGCTCCATTTTCACTGCCAGAGGCACTGTGGGCTGGACCTTAGCTGTTTTCAGGGCGGCCCCGCAGGCCAGATCTAAGTGCCCTGAGTTTGACACACTTGTAATAAGCCAGGAGTCCTCAACGGGGCCAATTCATGGTCCATCAGACTGTTGGGATGCCAGACCAGGTGGGAGTGGCTAGGTGGTCATGTGACTGGGTGGGCATGGCCAATTTACCAGTCCATTAAACAGTACACCCAAATTACACTCATTTGCTATGCTCCCGTAGTGGAAAGCAAGTTAGTGAAGGAATTTGGCTGCCTTGGGGTGGGGTGGGGTGACTTCCATGTGTGTGTGTGTCTTTCTCGCTCTTCCTCCTTCCCCATTCTCTCTGGAGGCAGGGGAGGCCAAAACTGCCCCAGTTTTTGGCCTCCCAAGGCCCCTATGCATCCCAATTTGGCCTCCAGAAGGTGGATAGGTGGGGTGGGGTGGGTAGGGCCGCCTCATGGTCCCATGTGGGCCAGATTAATGGCTTTGGTGGTTCGTATATGGCCCACGGGCTGTAATTTGAGGACCCCTGTGATATGCATTAATAGCCCAAGCGTCTCAACAAAACAAGCCTTGGATCCATTTTTTTTTTAAATAGAATGATTGGGAAAAAGCTTGACCAGAAAGTTCTTACTTTCCTCTTATGGCCTTGCTGACATATAAAGAAAAAGCTAGAAATAGCATTCACTTCAGAGGATGCAGGTCTCCCTCATTTCCTCAGGAGAGGCCCATATTGCTTTCACCAAGAAATATGCTCTAACCATTTTCATTTCCCTAGGGATCCACTTGTCTGATATATGACTGCCTTTGTGTCTGCTTATCTCTAGGCAGTCTACTGTGGTTCCAAGAGACATTGCCTCCGTTGCCTTGCTTTCATTTTCAAATATTTCTCGTGGAGCCGTTGGGACTGTGCTATTTTAGGAGCCACAGTGTGTGACTACCCTGTTTCCCCGAAACTAAGCCCTCCCCAGATAATAAGCCCAATCAGACTTTTGAGCGCATGCGCTAAAGTAAACCACCCCCCCCCCCAAATAAGCCCTTCCCCAAAATATTGCCACACAGCAGCAGCCATGAGGTAACCACACTCACTGCCTCCTGCAAGATCGCAAACTTTCAACTGGGTGGGGAAAACTTTTAGATTCGGGTTTCCCCAGATATGCCAACATGGCTCTCTTAATAAATTGGAACTTTGAGCAATACTTTGCCTTGGACTCTGATTTACTTTTGGGTGCTATTTGGAACCCTGATATTTCTTTAACTTGGGCCCTTCCGCTAATGTTGGCAGACAAAGCAATCCAAGCACTTCTGTATTGCCCTTAATTTGGGGGTTGATACTTAATATAATACAATACAATAGCAGAGTTGGAAGGGACCTTGGAGGTCTTCTAGTCCAAGCCCCTGCCTAGGCAGGAAGCCCTATACCGTTTCAGACAAATGGCTATCCAACATCTTCTTAAAGACTTGCAGTGTTGGGGCATTCACAACTTCTGGAGGCAAGCTGTTCCACTGATTAAATAAATATAAATAAAATAAATAATTTAATTTATAACCCGCTCTCTCCCCCCAAAGGGACTCGAGGCGGGGCACAGGGAAATTAAAAGTACATATAAAACCACAAACAATACAGTATTAAAAAGAATTAAACTAAATCCTGCGCTAAAATCCCATGTTAAAACTAAGACAAACCCCTAAAAAACCCTAAAAACAGTTAAGTTATCCCAAGCCGGCCAAGCAAAAAAAATGTGTTTTTAATTTTTGACGGAAGGAGCGGAGGTCCATGGTTGTTCTGATTTCGGGGGGAAGGTCGTTCCAGAGGGTCGGGCCCGCCACAGAAAAGGCCCTTCCCCTGGGCGTCGCCCGCTGGCATAGCCTGGTGGACGGCACCCGGAGAAGTCCCTCTCTGTGGGAGCGGATTGGCCGCAGGGATTAACTGTTCTAACTCTCAGGAAATTTCTCCTCAGTTCTAAGTTGCTTCTCTCCTTGATTAGTTTCCACCCATTGCTTCTTGTCCTGCCCTCAGGTGCCTTGGAGAATAGTTTGAGTCCCTCTTCTTTGTGGCAGCCCCTACTTAATTCAGATTTGTAGGACAGATACCAATGAACAAGAACACCAAGAGAGAAACCAGGACAATCATAAATATTGGGGGGGAGGGGGAGTTTATAAAGACCCCTGAACATACATACAGCATCAAAAAGATAGGATTCCCCAAACAGCCAGATAAACCCAAACAGAGCAGGTGTTTTGGGAAGACAACAGAGAAGAAAACTGGGGAAAGGCAGTTATCTTATTACAGGAGTAAGCAAGTACATAATGGAAATACATGCTACTGCACCGACTGTTTGGTTAGTGTGGCTCCCAGCTGCTTACAAAAGCCAATGAAAATCTTAAAGGAGAGATTGATTAGGGACTAGCCGATTTCCGCTAAGGGGTTAATTAACTTAATTAAGGCTACCTCTGAGCTTGTTAACCTGCATTAGCTCCTTTAAGGAAAGCCTTTTGCTGCAGGTAATAGCTGGTTTAAGCAATCAATCCCCTTTGCAAGAGGGGGGTGGGGTGGAGAGAGGAAAAATAAATACAAAAATATAGGTCAGGCACAGGGTGGTCTCATTGAAGTGTTAATGCCACTGTATAGTGCCTTGGTAAGGCCACACTTGAAATACTGCATACAGTTTTGGTCGCCACGAGGTAGAAAAGACGTGGAGACTCTGGAAAGAGTGCAGAGAAGAGCAACCAAGATGATTAGGGGACTGGAGACTAAAACATATGAAGAACGGTTGCAGGAGCTGGGTATGTCTAGTTTGATGAAGAGAAGGACCAGGGGAGACATGATAGCAGTGTTCCGATATCTCAGAGGGTGCCACAAAGAAGAGGGAGTCAAACTATTCTCCAAGGCACCTGGGGGCAGGACAAGAAGCAATGGGTGGAAACTAATTAAGGAGAGAAGCAACTTAGAACTAAGGAGAGATTTCCTGACAGTTAGAACAATTAACCTCTGGAACAGCTTGCCTCCAGAATTTGTGAATGCCCCAACCCTGGAAGTCTTTAAAAAGATGTTAGATAGCCATTTGTCTGAAATTGTATAGGGTTCCTGCCCACGCAGGGGGTTGGACTAGAAGACCTACAAGGTCCCTTCCAACTCTGCTATTGTATTGTATTGTATTGTATTGTATTGTATTGTATTGTATTGTATTGTATTGTATTGTATTGTATTGTATTGTATTGTATTGTATTGTATTCACAGAATCTTAGAGAACACTATGGGAAGAAATGTCCATGTGGGTTCAGTTCCAAGTGGGGGGGAAAGAAACTGGAAACATGGAGGCTGATTGGAAAGATGGTTTTTAATGGTGGACAGGACCACATGATTTGAGGTCCTGGGAGAAAAGGGGGGATCACATGCCTTGAAGATCTTGAAGAAAAAAAGGGCAGAGATGCTAAGACTCCTTGTATTCTGATTGGTTGTTAGACTCCCATGGGGCCATGCAGGGGCAACTCTGTAGCAGTGGTGGGTTCCGGATCCCGTTGCAACTGGTACAACGCTATGGGGGCCGGCGTCCACCACATAAATGTGTGCAGTGCACACATGTGTACTTACCGTCTGCGACGCTCCGCAATGCCTCCACAACGCTCCAGCTGCTCGGTGGAGCATCGTGCTCTGTGCATGTGTGCGGAAGCCCCGAAGAGCTCAAATACAGGTAAGGATGGCAGGCAGGCGGGTGAGCCCTCCAGAGCACCGTACCGTACCGTACCGTACCGTGGCATACTGGTCATAACCCACCACCGCTCTGTAGGTTGTCTTTTGAATCCCAAGCTTGGTTGAGCTGTTGCTGGGTGAAAGGGCTTTGGGATTCCTATTATGGCTCTTCCTGAAGGAGAACCATAATAGGCTATCTATCTTTGTTATATAGAATAGACTGGCTCAGGCCTTAATGGCCCATTGACATAGGGTTGATGGGTGAATTTCTGCCTCCCTTTTAGGGGGAAATATTCTGCCCTTTTAATGTTTCCTAAAACATCTCATTTTCCTAGGAAAATAAGTGTTAACTTCCTACAACATGTTTGATTTTTTTTCTTTACATCCAATTTAGAAATGGCCCATCTCCCTCATGGATTCAATCTTCCCTTGTGCACTCAAGTAAGACCCATTCTCCATTTGCAGGAACCAATACTAATTACCTCAGTCATTTCCCTGGCTATGGGTGATCTCATGTCTCCATAAATAAAACATTCTTGTGGTGAATTATTTTCATTATTCTTCCATTCACTGTAAAAAGTCCCGTGAGACTTTTACTTTTACTCTAAAAAAAGAAGTTAAAAACCTGCAGTCAACCCAGGGGAATTAACGCCATTATAGACTGGAAAAACCATCTACCTCACCTTTGCTGTCTCTCATATCCTTTCTATGGATGTAGGGAGAAATAAGAAGACAACCGAGACCCAATAAAGTATCTAGGGAGGCCTTGCTGTTTTATTTGGAAGGACAATCTATAACTCTGGATTTGGTTTGGACGGCTGAGTAAGAGGGTTAATCCTCCAGTCAGTTGATTTGCTGTTCATATGATGGGCTAATTTCCCCCATCAGACCCAATTAAATGTGCTGTGTGAATATAGCACCACTGAGTTCTCTGGGAGCTAATCTGAGAAAGATGAGTCCTGAAGTATGGTTTAAGGATTCTTACAATTGTAGACTGAACCTCCGAACAATTTCATTAAATTGACAGAGAGGAAAGTTCCTGCAAGCTCCAATTATAATTTCTAGTATCTGCAAGGCAAGGAATGGAAGACGGGGGTGGGTAGGGGGAAAATCATGCATTTTCAACATGTTTCAAATTGTTGCCAAAGAGTGGACTAGAATAATGACCCAGTTATGAAATTTCTTGTTCTTTTGATCACTCGGGTAAGATTTCTGTTTAATATTGTAGGAAATCAGCAGTCACCCCTCTCCTAGAAAAATGAACTATTTTAGGAAATATTAAAAGGGCAGAATATTTCCCCTAAAAAGGAGGCAGAAACCTATCCCCCACCTTTGTCAATGGACCATTAAGGCCTGAGCCAGTCTATTCTGTGTAACAAAGAATTACCTCCTTCAAGCTGAGCCATAGTAGGAATTGCCCATCTCACCACATGGTACCTGGGAAGATTACATCATCCAGTAAGGCTGGGGGACAGACAGCCTACAGTTAGCTAAGACTTCCCTGGGAGTCTGACCACCAATTAGAATACGTTCCTTACACAGGAACAGGAAGCTCCAAGGTGGGTCCCAAGAGAGGGTATAAAATTCAGGCTCTTCCAGCATCTCTTCCCTTTTTCTTCTTCGAGATCTTCAAGGCATGTGAGCACCCCTTTCCCCCAGGACCTCAATCCATGTTGAAGTTGGAGTTAGTCTATGCTGATATGTATGCTGATTACTCATAGAGAGGTGCTGGAAACTTTTTGTTCTCTTTTGGGCTGGCTGGAATTTATTGAATTTATTGGACTCACCCAATAAAATGCAATCCTAACAATGCTGACGCCTCAATTAATCAGGGCTCCAGCACCTCACAACTCAATGATCTGAAGAAACAACTGGATCTGGACAGGCCAACCATATTTTAGGAGAAAGGCAACTCAGATTAACAAATTATCAGAGTTGGAAGGGACCTTGTAGGTCATCTAGTCCAACCCCCCACCCCCAAGCAGGAGACCTTACACGGTTTCTGACAGATAGCAATCTAGTCTCTTTTTGAAAGCTTCCAGCGATGAACTCCCACAGCTTTTGAAGGCAACTTCTGTTCCATTGGTTGATTGCTCTCACTATCAGAAAATTTCTCCTGATTTCCTGGTTGAATCTCTTGTTAAGTTTCCATCCATTATTGGCCTTCAGGTGCTTTGAAAATAGCTTGAAAATAGTTTAGGAGTCTTAAACCTGTCCAGATCACGTAGGTTAAAAACAAGACTTCTCCCAAAAATGTATTACTGGTCTAATCAGCACCCAACCCATATTCAGACCATCGATTTTTGCTCCTAATTGGGTTGGCAGGAGCCACACAGAAGACAAGCAGGAGAAAAGTTAAAAGTTTTTGTGGCTGGTCACACTCAAGATGCAGAGATCCAAGAAAGTGAATGAGTAAAATCATATTAGCTTTTCCGTGCCAGAATTGTTCGGCTGGCAGAGAGTTTAAACAAAGTATTAAACTGATTGGCTGCCCATTCATGTTAATGTCAGAGATACTATTGCACTATTCCCTTCCTCCCAGAGCTTTTTCCAAACATAAAAATGAAGCGGCAGTACTGTTTGCAGAAAAGCCATTCCGTCTGTCAAGCCCGCTGCAAAAGGAAGAAGCACTTTGCAGCATTCTGATTTGATTCATTTCTTCAAAGCGGGTCTTAACTGAAGAGTTGCAAATCTTCTTCAAAGGAGTCATCCAATCAAAGCTTTGTCAAATTAAGGCATTTTGTCAGAACTCTGCACAATCCTAATTGGGAATTCATTCCACACCACAGATGTATCCAAGATTGAAACACTTCTATTGCTACTATTAATTAATTATATTATTATTTACTTTATTCATTAAACATGAAACTCAGTCAACTGAACATTCAAAAATGCATCACAAATACCATTGACTGGTGCTAATGGTTGATACGGTTTGCTGCCAGCATCCTAGGTATCAACCAAGTACCTTCTTACAATATAAGATGTTCCAAGTAGCACAGTTTTTTGCAGTTCCGCTGGTGTTATTGCAGGAAGCTACAATTTGTTGATGTATTTAGTAAAATTCTTGGACATGGTGCCAAGTGCCCCAATGACAATGGGTATTACTGTGACATGCTTCATCCATAGCCGTGTAGTTTCGATGGCCAGGTCGCGATATTTCATTATTTTTTCTAGTTCTTTTTCTTCGACTCTGGCATCTCCAGGAACAGCGATATCAATGAACTGTACACTTTGGCTGTTCGATATCTCGTGTGTTGTGCTCCAATTGACAATCTGTTTGTATTCGAAAGTCCCACAATATCTTCACCTTCTCATTTTCGATAACTTTTTCCACTTTATGTTTCCATAACTTTCTGGATACAGGTAAATCATATTTTTTACATAATGACCAGTGGATTAATTTAGCAACTCGGTCGTGTCTAGCTTTGTAATCAGTTTGTGTGATTTTGCTGCATTCACATATTAAATGTGAAACAGTTTCGACTTTGTTATTGCAAAGTCGGCAGTTTGGGTTGTCAGTGGATTTTTGAATCTTTACTTTCATGGCATTATCATTATCATTATCATTATTATTATTCACTTCTATTGTACTCTCAGTATTTCATTTTGTATTTCCTAACTTAGTTGCATTGATATGATGCGTTAGGGGAGGGAAAAATTCATATTGACTTTCTCCATGCCATGCATCATTTTGTAATGTTCCATATATTTTCTGAACTCAAAATTCACACTCAATTTCAGTGTATGAAAAGAAACTGGACAGAGAAGTGAGGAAGAGAGAGATAAGTGATAAAGAGTATTTATGGGCTTTGGGTTAGAACCGTGATGGCGAACCTGTGGCAGGAGTGCCATACGTGGCATGCAGAGCATGTGTGGCGCACGAACCATTGCCCCAGCTCGGCTCCACTGCACATGCACATGCGCTTCCTGCCGGCCAGCTGGTTTTCGGGTAACCTGCACAAGGGACGGGGTGCATGAAGGAGATATGTGTGCATGTGGGAGGGGGACGGGATGCATGTGGGGGAGGGGGGTGTCACACGTGCATGCGCAGAGGGCGGGGCGCAGGGGTCACACACCCATGCAGGGGGTGCATGCAGGGGGTCACACGCGCATGTGCAGGGGCCTGCAGGGGATCATGCACATAGGTGTGTGGGGTGCAGCATGCAGGGGGTCACATGGACATTGCATTATGCGTGTGCACCCTTCCAGCACTTGGCAACAAAAAGGTTAGCCATCATTGCAGGGCTGGGTTCCTCCCAGTTCTAACCTCTTCTATAGAATTGGTTCCACAAATCTACAATGCCGTTTAGAACCGGTTCCAGCTCCCTCTCTCACCCCGTCCGTCTGCACATCATCAAGAGGAAGAGCGAGAGGAGGAATTCTGGGAGTTGAAGTCCACAAGTCTTAAAGCTGTCAAGTTTGAACACCCCTGGGGATTTTTTTTTCTAAAAGGTTAGGGGTGCAAGGGTCTTGTAACTTGACAGCTTTAAGACTTGTGTGCTTCAAATGCCAGTGTTTCTGAGCCCACATTTTGGTTGCTAAGCAAGAGCGTTGTTAAGTGAGTTTCACCACATTTTACAAGTTGGCCACGTCCACCCAGTCACATGGCTGCCAAGCCACTCCCACTCGGTCATATGGCCAGCAAGCTGCTCCCACAAAGCAGGCCACACCTACAGAAGAGGTTCTAAAAAAATTTGAAACCCACCAATGTATCACTGGGTTAGAAGATGGGAGAAACTACTACAAGGGATTTCAGGTCAAAAGAATCTCACGTTGCTGTCTGTCTCCTGGACTGTTCTTTTTTATTTTTTAACCATTTGTAAATTCCCTTGCTGATTTCTAATGGATGCTTTTCAGGTTCTGTTATGAACTGATACTAAGTTTTCCCATGACACAAAACTCTTCAAATGCTTGACGTGGCTTCTCACTTTTAAAATTAAAAGCTAAACTGTTTGACCTCTGAAAATGTCCACAGGAGAAGGCTATATAATTCTGCAGAAACAGTCTTACAAACCTTCAATGTATTAGGCCAGTGATGGCGAACCTATGGCACGGGCGCCACAGGTGGCACTCAGAACCATTTCTTAGGGCACGCGAGGCATTGCCCTGTCAGTTCCAACATGCATGTGTGCACTGGCCAGCTGATTTAGGCCTTCTTCTGAGGCTGTTTTTCACCCTCTGGAGGCTTTAGGGAAGCTCCTGAAGCCTCTGGAGGTGGGAGGGAAGCTGTTTTCACCTTCCCCAGGCATCTAGAAAGCCTCTGGAGCCTGGGGAGGGCGAAAAAAGCACGCCAAAAGCAGGGGGTCTCACACGTAGCATTATGGGTGTGGCACACCCACGCATGACCCCCCTGCGCTCCCCCCGCTTTTGGCACGCGAGCCAAAAAAAGGTTAGCCATCACTGTATTAGACAAAATCTAATATACTTAGATTTGCCAAGTATTTACAGTTCCAGAGGACTATCTGCTTGCACTCATAATTGTGAATGCATATTATTTCAGTTTCACTTTTACTGCTACGTTTTGGTGATTTTCCACAATTATTTTACACTCAGGATGTTCTCATTTTTCTCATGCAAAGAAAGCAAATAACCTCTTTTGAAAAGACAGATTATTCTGTTTTGAGGTAAAAACAAGATCAAAGTGTTCAGCGAGGGCTTGGGCTAAATCCCAAATTATTGGCTATCTTGAAGCCAGTTTTCTAATGTAGCTCAAAGAACTATTATAAGATAGGGCCATGAATGGAAATGAGGCAATTGCATTGGAAGAATTATACAGTGGTACCTCGGTTCACGAACTTAATTCGTGAACTGACTCTGGTCGCGAACCGAATTGGTTGTGAACCGAGGCACAGTTTCCCATAGGGTTTAATGTAAATCCAGTTAATCCGTTCTGATCTTTTTTTTGGTTTTAATTTTTGAACTGACTCTGGTCGCGAACCGAATTGATTGTGAACCGAGGCACAGTTTCCCATAGGGTTTAATGTAAATCCAATTAATCCGTTCTGATCTTTCTTTTGGTTTTAATTCTTGAACTGACTCTGGTCGCGAACCAAATTGGTTGTGAACCGAGGCACAGTTTCCCATAGGGTTTAATGTAAATCCAATTAATCCGTTCTGATCTTTCTTTTGGTTTTAATTCTTGAACTGACTCTGGTCGCGAACCAAATTGGTTGTGAACCGAGGCACAGTTTCCCATAGGGTTTAATGTAAATCCAATTAATCCGTTCTGATCTTTCTTTTGGTTTTAATTCTTGAACTGACTCTGGTCGCGAACCAAATTGGTTCTGAACCGAGGCAGAGTTCGTGAACCGAGGCGGAGTTCGTGAACAGAAGCGGAGTTCGTGAACCAGACCATATTTTTATGAACTTTTCTGTTCGTGAACCGAAGCGGAGTTTGTGAACTGGAGCATATTTTTATGAACTTTTCTGTTCGTGAACCGAGTTGTTCGTGAACAGAGGCGTTCGTGAACCGAGGTACCACTGTATTTTAAAAAATAGCTGCGAGATTAGGTAGTACAAAAAAAGGAGGAAAGCTCCATTTAAAAGAGAATAGGTTTTGCCTGAACAGTCGTTATTCTACAAAAATGGATTTAATATACCCTGTTTCCCTGAAAATAAGACCTCCCCGGATAATAAGCCCAATCAGGCTTTTGAGTGCATGCGCTAAAATAAGTCTTCCCCTGAAAATAAACCCTCCCTGAAAATATTGCAACACAGCAGCAGCCATGAGGTGATCACGCTCACCGCCTCCTGCACCTCAAAAATAATAAGACCTTCTTGAAAATAAGGCCAAGCGCTTATTTTGGGGGTCAAATGAAAATAAGACCCTGTAAATGTGTTAAAACCAATGTCCAGGAAAAGATGTTTTTGGTAGCGTGTAGGCAGGGGTGGGTTTCTGGGGGTTCGCCTGGGATCGGGCGAACCCTTTCGTAAAATTTCCGGATCCCGAGCGATCCCTTTGGATCGTGGACCCGGAAGTAAGTCGCCGCTGCTAACTGCTGCTCCCAGCTGGGGCGGGCAGGCAGGAAAGCAAGCAAGGCGACTGCGCTGTCTTCTTTTTCCCTCAGCGAAGCGCCGCCTCCTCCTCGCCCATGCTTCGCTGAGAGAAAAAGAAGACAGCCAGGCCGGCTCTCCGAAGGGGTCCTCCTTTCCCCTTCTCCATGGGGGTGGGTGGTGGGGGTGGGCCGCTCACCTCGTCGCCCCACAACCTGCTGCCGCTGCTGCCGTGACAACTCCGAAGAGCAGCGCTCGGGCCAGGAGCCGCAGGCCAAAAAAAAAGAAAGCACACACACACACACAACCTACTTCAGGCGGCGGGAAACACGCAAGGAGAATCCACTCCCAGCTGTCTTCTTTTTCCTTCTGCGAAGGGTACTGGCCGCTGGCAAAGCGGGAGGCTCGGGAAGGCGGCGGGAGCGCCTTTCCCCCCCCCTTCCCTTTGCTCAGCCACCTCTTCCCCCCTACGCCTAGCCGCGAGTGGATTCTCCTTGCGTGTTTCCCGCCGCCTGAAGTAGGTTGTGTGTGTGTGTGTGCCGCCTTCCCGAGCCTCCCGCTTTGCCAGCGGCCAGTACCCTTCGCAGAAGGAAAAAGAAGACAGCTGGGAGTGGATTCTCCTTGCGTGTTTCCCGCCGCGGGTAAGGAAAGTTGCTGCGCGCCCCAAAAATCCTCTGGCCCGCTGGCCGCGGTTGCTCGCTCGCTCGCTTGCTCGCTCACCCATCGGACGCCAGGTTCCTTCGTCCGGTGGATGGGTGAGAGAGAGAGTAAATACAGCCAGCGGGTTCTCTGGCTCTCTGGTTCCCCCCTCCCTCCCTGTCTCTCTGTGTGTCTGTCTCCCCTCCCCCCCAAACCTCCTCAGCTCCTGGAAGTAGCCTGACCGGCTACTCTCGCTCTCTCTCTCACCCATCCACCGGACGAAGGAACCTGGTGTCCGATGGGTGAGCAAGCGAGCGAGCAAAGGCTTTTGAAGCAAAGGCTTCAAAGGCTGCCGGCTAGGAACAGCGCGCTACGCTGCGCGAACCCCCGCCCCACCCCCTGCCAGTCGCGCTAACAGGGAAAGTTTTGCCGCGACTGGGGGGGGGGTTCGCGCAGCGTAGCGCGCTGTTCCTAGCCGGCAGCCTTTGAAGCCTTTGCTTCAAAAGCCTTTGCTCGCTCGCTTGCTCACCCATCGGACGCCAGGTTCCTTCGTCCGGTGGATGGGTGAGAGAGGCTGAGGAGGCTTGGGTGGGTGGGGGGAGACAGACAGAGAGAGAGAGGCACAGACACACAGAGAGACAGGGAGGGAGGGGGGAACCAGAGAGTGACAGACACACACAGAGAGACAGAGAGTGGGAGGGAGAGAAAGATAGACAGACAGAGAGAAAGAGAGAAAAAGAAAGAGAGACAGAAAGGAAAGAAAGAGAAAAAAGAGAGAAAGAGAGAAAGAAAAGAGACAGAAAGAGAAAGAGAAAGAAAGAGAGAGAGAGAAAGAGAGAAAGAAAGACAGAAGGAAAGAAAGAAAAAGAAAGAGAGAGAGAGAGAGAGAGAGAGAGAGAGAACTTATGACCACAATTAAGCCCAAAAGTTTGGTTGCTAACCAAGACCATTGTTAAGTGAATTTCACATTTTCCAAATTGGCCACTCCCACCCGGTCACATGGCTGGCAAGCCACTCCTACCCGGTCACATGGCCGGCAAGCCACTCCCACAAAGCAGGCCACACCCACAGAACCTGTTCCAAAAATTTTGAAACCCACCCCTGCGTGTAGGTGTTGTAAACATTCTAAATTCATCAGCCTCCACTAACAAGAGCAATCACAAATAGTGAGAAAAGTAATCCATCATCTAGATCAGGGGTAGTCAATCTTTTTATACCTACCTCCCACTTTTGTATCTCTGTTAGTAGTAAAATTTTCTAACCGTCCACCTTCTCGACAGTAATGGTGATTTATAAAGTGGGGAAGTGAAATAAATTTTAAAAAAGGAAAGTGCTTCAATATCGGACAAAACCCCTACCGCCCACCATGAAAGCTGGAACGCCCACTAGTGGGTGGTAGGGACCAGGTTGATTACCACTGATCTAGATAACCAAATATTTATTTCTTTTAAAGCTGATGTTTGAACTAGACTTGAACTAAAGAATTTTTTTTAAAGACCTTAAAGTTTAAATCGTTTGACTTAGCAGATTCTAAGAAATAATTAAGAAAAGGCAACAATATAAATGTCATGAAATTCTTACTCTTTGGTATTGTATTATAACTAGATCAAATCTGTTGTTCTTTAGGATGAACAGTCTCTCCTTGTCCTACAGTATCATAAATGGATAGAAGTAAAAGGGGGAAAAAAACTCTTTCTAGATATAGTTCAAAGTTATGCCAAAAGAGAACGAACCAAGGGTAAGCAAGGAAATTTTGAGAAGAGACTTTAGAGTCAAGTTGGAAATGGGTTTCCACATTTTGAGTCTTAATTTGTTTTTGTCTAGTGCTTTCACAGTCAAGAGCAAATGTAAGAAGTGTGTACTACATCACATCCTTTGATGGTACATTATTCCATTTATCATCAATGACAAGTGTTTTGTTTGTTTGCAATTGCCCTAGATGAATCACATCTCCTTGACTTGGATTGTATAATGGGGACCTGACTGAAGGAGCCTGCTCCTCTGAGCTACATGAATATTCAGCTTAATAGAAAAAGAAACTCAAGTGCAAAGTATAGCAACCAGGATGATTGGGGGACTGGAGAATGGTTACAGGAACTGGGCAAAGCTAGTTTAGTGAAGAAAAGGAGCAGGGGAGACATGATAGCAGTGTTCCAATATTTGAGGGGCTGCCACAGAGAGGACGGGGTCAAGTTATTTTCCAAAGCAGAAGGCCAGACAAGGAATAAGGGATGGAAACTGATCAAGGAGGGATTCAACCTAGAAATGCGGCTGTTGATAAAAATAGGTTCACCAACATGATCACCAATGCCCACTTACAGATATGGCACAGTAAGAAGAATAGTAGGACATGTTATAATTAGGTAGTTTTGAAGTTACCATTTCTACCATGCTGTCTCACCACTAGAGGGCAGCAGAGAAATAAAGAAAGGTAACTATTTCGGATCATTTGATTAACAACCATATTTTTATAGCTCAGATTTGGTAACACTAACTCTGTTATATTTTACTACAGCAGAGGTGAGTTCTACCGGTTCGCACTGGTTCAGGAGAACTGATAGTGGGTAATTTGGCCTGGGTTGCAGAACCGGCAGAGACCCAGGCTGGCCATGCCCCTGAACCAGTTCCCCGGTTTCTGCTGCCATTGCCGGCATGTTTTTTATTAGCTTTTCATGGTCTTCGCGCATGCGCAGAGCAATTTACAGTGAACTGCGCATGCATGTGCAAAGCGTGCACGAAGCGAAGCGGTACCAACACCAGTAGAAACCCACTCCTGTACTACAGCTACTGTACTATCACTACTACCATGAATCCATGCAATCATATTTATGCCATTCCATAAATGTTGTCACCTTTGACAGTCAAGGATTGGCCAGCTTCTCTTTCCACTGCTAAGACAAAATAAATAATTGGGGTTTCAACTGGCATTCTGTTGAATGAACTTAGGGTTATTTTTTTTCATTTCATGTGCTGTAACAGGAAAAAAAAAACACCTCTTAATCATCCAGGGAAAAAAGAGAACACAGACAGTCCTTGACTGCAAAACATTCATTTAGCGACTGTTCAAAAATACAATAAAATTCAAGTGACTTTCAACTGGTCCTCGCACTCATGACTGACACAGTATCCACAGTCATATAATGAAAATTCAGATGTTCATAAATGCCACAATGTATTTCTGATGGCTGCAACATTCCAGGGTCATATGTATTGTCTATCTGTGACTTTCCCAGCCAGCTTCTGACAAGCAAAATCATGGGAGAAGTCAGATTTATTTAACGATCCTGTCATTCACTTAAGAACTTCAGTGGTTATCAAAAAAGTCATAAAATAGGCATCTTCACTTAACAGCTGCTTTGCTTACCAACAAAAATTGTACTCCCAGTTGTAGTCATTAAGTTGAGGACTGGGCATGGCTAGTCTAATGAAGAGAAGGACCAGGGGAGACATGATAGCAATCTTCCAATATTTGAGGGGCTGCCACAGAGAGGAAGGGGGTCAAACTATTTTCCAAAGCTCCTGAAGGCCAGACAAGGAATAATGGATGGAAACTGACCAAGGAGAGATTCAACCTAGAAATAAAGAGAAATTTTCTGACAGTGAGAGCAATCAACCAATGGAACAGAAGTTGCCTTCAGAAGTTGTGGAAGTTTCAACACTGGAGGCTTTCAAGAAGAAATTGGACTGCCATTTGTCAGAAATGGAGTAGGGCCTCCTGCATGGGCAGGAGGTTGGACTAAATTACCTAAAGTACAAGGTCCCTTCCAACTGTGTCAATCTGAGTCTGCTTTTAGCATCAAGGCACAGTGAACCTTGACTTCACGAATGGGAGAGGAAACCACAAGAGAGAGGAAGCAATTCTCTTTTCAGTATTATTCTGATCGTACAATTGACGTAAAATAGCCTTATGATACTGTTATGATGTGGGGACAAGGCACCCTATTGTTCATTGGTACAGTCTCTGTACATAGAAGCTGGCCTTTCGGCCTACGGAAAACAAATCTCATCTCTAAGTAATATTGTATTTTCTGATGTAACTAGTTCTTCAGCAGAACTACAGAGCATGCTGTTCAGAGTGATTCACAATCTTATCCTATTAGGAAGCCCATCTATGTTCACTTCAACGCAGCAGGAGACAAAAAATATTTGAAATGAAAACCTTGGCCTTGATAATCATACAGGGTTAGACAAGTCATCCCGAGAATGGAACTTTTCTTCACAGAAAATCTTCAAAAGAGCTGAGATAACCAAGAGGTGGAATGACTAAGTCTATGCCTGGTGAGCTCAAAGTCATGCAGAAGGTTGGGATTTAAAGGATGCAAAATCAACTTCACTATTTATTTTCTTACAGCCAATCACTTCCCTGAATATGCATTTTGGAAATAGCTACATAAGAGAAAGAGGCAGATAATTTTGAATATGTTTACACAACCTAAAGACCCTACAAAATGTTATGTGCTGAAACTCCAGACATCAAATCATGACAAACAGGTATTTTTAAAGCTTAAAAAAGTGCTGTTGACCTTTATGCTCAAAACTTTAACTTTAACTTTAATCGGATTTTTATACCGCCCTATCTCCCGAAAGGGACTCAGGGCGGTGCACAGAAAGAATAAAAAGTAATAAATACAATGATAATATAAAAGTTAAAAATACATTAAATACAATGTAAAGCATGGATAATCTCCACAAAGCATCACCAAATTTCATGAGATCTGATTGCCAGGTATTCATCGACAGCAGTGTTTCTCCACCCACTGATGATGATGTGGGAAGCCACCCCACCCCTTAGAAAAATGAAATATTTTGAGGAATATTAAAAAAGGCAAATTATTATATTTCCCAAATGGAGAAATGGAGAAATGTTTTTAGAAGTAGAAAGCAACCCCCATTGGATGTCAGCACTTAAGAGATAAAAAGCTTATTGAAAGAAGCCAAGTATCCAGCATTTTGGTCACCACGATGTAGAAAAGATGTGGAGACTCTAGAAAAAGAACAGAGAAGAGCAACAAAGATGATTAGGGGACTGGAGACTAAAATATATGAAGAACGGTTGCAGGAACTGGGTATGTCTAGTTTAATGAAAAGAAGGACCAGGGGAGACATGATAGCAGTGTTCCGATATCTCAGAGGGTGCCACAAAGAAGAGGGAATCAAACTATTCTCTAAGGCACCTGGGGGCAGAACAAGAAGCAATGGGTGGAAACTAATCAAGGAGAGAAGCAACTTAGAACTAAGGAGAAATTTCCTGACAGTTAGAACAATTAACCTCTGAAACAGCTTGCCTCCAGAAGTTGTGAATGCCCCAACTCTGGAAGTCTTCAAGAAGATGTTGGATAGCCATTTGTCTGAAATGGTATAGGGTTTCCTGCCTAGGCAGGGAATTGGACTAGATGACCTTCAAGGTCTCTTCCAACTCTGCTATTGTATTGTATTATTAGCTAGATAGTGCTATTCATAAGCCAATGCCGCCACCAAAGAACCAAAACAGGACAACAGTCATTAAGCCACAATAGGAATTACCCAACCCCTTTCAGAACACAAGCCCCTTCACTGCATTACCCTCAGAGCAGCCCAAACGTCAACCAAACACAGGATTTGTATTTCCTCTTTGCCTATAGAGCCAGCTATGTGTCAGGCCTGCACCCATCTTTCCTTTTGGATCTTTGGGCTGGCACACTTTGTATTTGTCTACTATGCAGTTTCTATTGTGGGAAAATGGGAGGGGGGATTGTAGGATGGAGATACTATGTAGCCATAACAAAATTCTTTCTAGAAAGCCAAGGTCATCCTTTGTCTCTGCACCTGACTGGAACTGAATGGGTGAAACTGCCAGCATGGCAGTGGAAGATTGGACCATGTGATGGACTTGTGGGTGTGGGGGCAAGATCTTGAACATTCAATTGGGTGGGGCAAACCGGAAAGTTTTCAGATTCGGGTTTTCCCAGATGTGCCAACATGGCTCTCTTAATAAATTGGAACTTTGAGGAATACTTTGTCTTGCACTCTGATTCACTTTTGGATGCTATTTGGAACCCTGACATTATGACCCCTACATAACCCCATAGTGATACTCAGCTTAGTATTGAAACATCTAAAAGAAAACACCCAACCAAGAGATCATAAAGAACCCAGCCTCTATCATTTCATTTCTCATTTTTTTAATGCCATGAGCATTAAATTTATATGGATAAATTGTTTTGCATCAATTTTCCTTTTTTCTTTGCTCCAAGCAGCATATGTGACAATCAAAATAGCAAATAAAGCTTTCAAAAATCAGACATTTTGTTATACTGTTGTCTCCAAATGAAGCTTTCAGCAGTTTTGGCAGTTTGAATGTTACAAGCCTATTTTTGTCCTTGGATCAATCATGAGGAAATTATGCTTTGTATATACCGTATTTTTCGGCGTATAAGATGCACATTTCCCCCCCAAAAGAGGGTGAAAATTTGAGTGTGTCTCATACACTGAATACAACATTTTCAATCTCCCACAACCTCGCCCCTATGTCTCATTTTTTGCAAAAATGGATGTGCAGAGGGTTTGGGAGGCCTGCAAAGTGCTCCTGGGGGCTGGGGAAGGCAAAAACGAACAAAGCCCAGGCCATTTTTTGCTTGTTTTTGCCCCCCCCTCCAGCCGCCAGGAACACTCTACAAGCTTCCCAAAGCCTATGCATGCCCCATTTTCCACAAAAAATGAGGCATGCAGAGGGTTTGGGAGGCCTGCAGAGTGCAATTTTTTTTTTAAATTACCTCTTCAAAATCTTGGTGCATCTTATACTCTGGTGCATCTTATAGTCTGAAAAATATGGTATGTTATGAATGGGAAGAAAGAGGAGAGAAAGGATGATATAATGGAAAGAAAGACTCTTAAAGATTTTTGTTTAACCTTCCACAGTTTGGGCTTCATTTCCACAAAGGACTGGTTCATATTTCATCCTGTACAGACCTATAACCAGTGGTGGGATTCAAATTTTTTTACTACCGGTTCTGTGGGTGTGGCTTTGTGGGCGTGGCAGGGGAAGGATTCTGCAAAATCCCCATTCCCTCCCCACTCTCAAAATTTCCACTACTGGTTCTCCAGAACCTGTCAGAAGTGTCTGAATACCACCCATAACTAGTATTTTTTCCAACTTTCTGGTGAGTCAACTCCTAACTAAGGAATGCTTATTTCTAAATAGCCATGTATATTGTTAACTCATATCTTACAATATAGTTACAACAGACAGTTCTGATAAAGAAGTATCTCTGTTAGTCTCAGAATCTTAACCAGAAAATGAATATGCATTTTTTGTATTTCATTTGAAAAATCCCACAAGCTTCATTTAAGCATGTTCTACTTTAATTCATAATTTATAGTCAATTATTTGTAACGGTATATTTATCAATATCAATATTATTTAATTTTGTTTCTGTACTATAGCCTTTCCCACAGGCTTTGTATTTAATGCATACTAATCATAAATGATTCCTATTATTATTATTAAGATTTAATGTAGCTCCTTCTCCAAAAGGCTCTGGGTAGTTTACTATTTATCAACAATATATTTAAAATAATGAAATAACTTTAAATTGTTATAAATGAAACAGCATAGAAAAGTAAAAGAAACATATAATTATTTATAGCTTAAAAAGGTTCAGGAAATTTATTCATAGAACAAATGAAATTTTTACTTGAAATAATTATTCTTAATTATATTTGCAAATGATTGACATGTAGTTAATAATTGTATCATAAAAGATTTAATTATTTTATTATCATCACCCACAGACTTTGTAGCAACCCACATTATCCCCACTTGATTGCAGAATTAGCAAATCTTAATATTGCATGCTAAGTGGACGTCTGAACTTCTTGGCTTAATTCCCAATCGTCGTAGCTTCATCAGCTTGCATGACAGATAATACCTTCCCGAGAGTTGAAATGATTGACTGCAAAGAAGGGTAAAATTCAAACAAGGATCACATACATTTTTAAATAGATGATCATTACTTGCCCCTTCTGTGTTGTATGGGTCATGACTACTAATAAATAAAATGTCATTCACTGTTACAGTGAATACAGAATCTGTTTAAGTTCCCTAACCAAAACTAAGTTGGCATAAGTTTTTATAAAAACTGTGTGCAAAAAAACAACTTTCAGGTGCAAAAATGATTTATTTTGTCTCTTGGAAATCTGCACGTATCTTTTGATCAATTCAGCCGATATCTGTAGATTATAAAACCCTTCAAAACTTGTCCATTTCCTAAGTTTTTGACTTTGATCATCTTGTTTTTCTAGTCAGAAAATAAGAATTATCAGGGGTGAAATGCACAATACCTCAATCACTAATAAAAGACTACTTCCAGTCTTCTGTTTATGTGGAAAAGTTACTTTAAATTGTTCTTCATTTCACTGGGTACCAAAACAGATACTTTATCAGACATTATTAAAAAAACTGAATTTTTCTTGTTTCACATCTCCTGCGTTTACACAACTCACAACACATTTCAAAACGATGCTTGGATTTTTCTTTTCCTGTGAACGAAGGAGAGGTATAGTATCAAGCTACTATCAATTAAGCTAAAATACATATTCTTGCCATGCTTAACTTATGGCAAGTTAAATTATTTCTTATATTGATCAGAGGTGGTATTCAGCAGGTTCTGACCAGTTTTGGAGAACCAGTAGTGGAAATTTTGAGTAGTTCAGAGAACCGTTAAATACCACTCTGACTGGCCCCACCCCCCTCTATTCTCTGCCTCCCGAGTCCCAGCTGATAGGGAGGAAATGTGGATTTTGCAGTAACCTTCCCCTGGAGTGGGGAGGAAATGGGGATTTTGCAGTATCCTTCCCCTGCCATGCCCACCAATCCACGCCATGCCCAAGCCAAGCCACACCCGCCAATCCATGCCCACAGAACCGGTAGTAAAAAAATTTGAATCCCACACTGATATTAATACATTTATTTAGAGTCCTAGAACAGCTCCTTGTTAAGTAGGCCATTTGACAGACAGCAACAGCCAAACCTACTCATTCCACTGCAGTATATCTGACTTCTAATTATATCTTTTATATCCCAAGACAGCTTTGTTTTCTACTTTAGTGTTTTCAGGCTCGTATTTCCAATCCTGGATCAAACTGTTCTAGTAATGACATCCCTATGTGGATGTTTGCCCTCTGCTTCCTCTGCCTAAAATAACTATTTATAGCGTATAGATCTGAAAAGAATTTTCCATCCTTTCTCATTTTTGATTTTCCAAGTAAAAAAAGAGGAGGCAGAACTGTCTGTAGTCACATTGACTTTTTCTATCTATCTTTTTTGTAACATCATCTGAGACTTTTATAAATATCCTTTCTCAAAACAGATTATTAAAAAAAAGTTCCATCTTCCAGAAATAGTTTAAAAAAACACCCTTCACTTCTAATGTTATAGTGAAATAAGTGTTCCAAGGGTATCTTTTGTTTCCAGTGTTTGCCTTTACTTTTCCTTCATCATATGGGAACTTGTCCTTCTTGTCCTACTTTCACCTTGATTAAAAGTGAAACTTTGGGTCTTCAGTTTTTATTTCACTTTCCTTCTAGAGAAGTCTATGAATTTGCATGGATTTGATTCTTTAGAATTTGTATTAACTTGAGTGAACATATAACAGATTAACAGAGTTGGAAGGGACCTTATAGGTAACATAGTCCAACCCCCACCGCCCAAGCAGGAGACCCTACACCATTCCTGGCAGATGGCAGTCCAGTCTCTTCTTGAAAGTCTCAAGTGATGAAGCTCCCACAACTTCCGAAGGCAACTTCTGTTCCATTGGGTGATTATTCTCACTGTCAAAAAGTTCCTCTGTATTTCTAGGTTGAAACTCTTCTTGTTCAGTTTCCATCCATTATTCCTTGTCTGGCCTTTAGGTGCTTTGGAAAATAGTTTTACCGCCTTCCTCTCTGTGGCAGCCCCTCAAATATTGCAACACTGCTATCATGTCTCCCCTTGTCCTTCTCTTCACTAGACGAGCCATGCCCAGTTCCTCTAACCGTTCTTCATGTGTTTTAGCCTCCAGTCCCCTAATCATCCTGGTCGCTCTTCTTTGCACTTTTTCTAGAGTCTCAACATCTTTTTTATAGTGTGGTGACCAAAACTGGATGCAGTACTCTAGGCGTGGTCTTACTAGGGCTTTATAGAGTGGTATTAGTACCACTCTATAATATACCACCTTACAATATACCACCTTAGCTCAGTCAAAGGCAAACTAACATCTGCTTTGTTATTTTTTTCAAATTCTTATTTAAAAAACTATTGGGAGCAATTTGATATGCTCTTTGCTTTCATTTTATACAGCATTACATCTTACAGCAATGATAAGTTTAAAATTCAGTATACATACATGAAGTCAGATGGTGCATAGTGAACATGAGTTTATTGTATAGCTGCATTTTTCAGTATTGATCCATGTTACTGTATAATTAAGTTGCTTATTGTTATTAGCAATAGTAATATTGATAGTTATGCACCAAATAATTGCAGTATGGTTCACAGAACAATTTTCATGATATGTCATCATTTATGCTATGCTTTATACACTAGCAAACTACATAAATTCTTAAACATCCTATTGTTAGGTGCAAAAAAAAAACCAGGTTCATTCATAAAGTTGCAGCATAGAAGATGTATTCAAACCTATACACAAGAATCTAATGGTCAATTAATACAATACAATACAATAGCAGAGTTGGAAGGGACCTTGTAGGTCTTCTAGTCCAACCCCCTGCGTGGGCAGGAACCTTATACCATTTCAGACAAATGGCTATCTAACATCTTTTTAAAGACTTCCAGGGTTGGGGCATTCACAACTTCTGGAGGCAAGCTGTTTCAGAGGTTAATTGTTCTAACTGTCAGGAAATTTCTCCTTAGTTCTAAGTTGCTTCTCTCCTTGATTAGTTTCCACCCATTACTTCTTGTCCTGCCCCCAGGTGCCTTGTAGAATAGTTTGGCTCCCTCTTCTTTGTGGCACCCTCTGAGATATCGGAACACTGCTATCATGTCACCCCTGGTCCTTCTCTTCATCAAACTAGACATACCCAGCTCTTGCAACCGTTCTTCATATGTTTTAGTCTCCAGTTCCCTAATCATCTTGGTTGCTCTTCTCTGCACTCTTTCCAGAGTCTCCACGTCTTTTCTACATAGTGGCGACCAAAACTGTATGCAGTATTCCAAGTGTGGCCTTACCAAGGCACTATACAGTGGCATTAACACTTCACGTGATCTAGATTCTATCCCTCTGTTTATGCAGCCTAGAACTGTGTTGGCTTTTTTGGCAGCTGCTGCACACTGCTGGCTCATATTTAAATGGTTGTCCACTAAGATTCCTAGATCCCTCTCACAGTTGCTACTATTGAGCAAGGTACTACCTATACTGTACTTGTGCATTTTGTTTTTCTTGCCTATATGTAGAACCTTACTTTTTTCACAATTGAATTTCATTTTATTAGATAGTGCCCAATGTTCAAGTTTGTCTAGATCCTTCTGTATCTTAAGCCTATCTTCTGGAGTGTTGGCTATTCCTGCCAGCTTGGTGTCGTCTGCAAATTTGATGAGTTCCCCATTTATCCCCTCATCCAAATCGTTGATGAAGATGTTAAAGAGTACTGGGCCTAAAACAGAGCCTTGGGGGACTCCACTGCATACTTCCTTCCATGTAGATGCAGTTCCATTGAGGACTACACGTTGAGTGCGGTTGGTCAGCCAGTTGCGAATCCATTTGCTGGTGGTGCTGTCTAACCCACAATTTTCTACTTTATCTAATAGTAGGTTATGGTTTACTTTATCAAATGCCTTACTGAAGTCCAAGTAAATTATATCGACAGCATTCCTCTGGTCCACTGATTTTGTCACTTTGTCAAAGAATGCAATTAGATTAGTCTGGCATGATCTGTTTTTGACAAACCCATGTTGGCTTTTGGCTATTACTTTGTTTGCTTCTAGGTGTTCACTTATTTGTTGTTTAATTATCTTTTCCAAAATCTTTCCTGGTATTGAGGTCAGGCTGATGGGTCTATAGTTTCCTGGATCTGTTTTTTTTCCTTTTTTGAAGATGGGAACCACATCAGCTCTTTTCCAGTCTTCTGGCAGTTCCCCGGTGATCCAGGATCTCTGAAAGATATAGTTCAGTGGTTCTGAGATCTCGTCTGCCAGTTCCTTCAGAACCCTGGGGTGTAATCCATCCGGTCCTGGTGATTTGAACTCGTCCAGGGCAGACAGGTGCTCACTTACCATTTTCTTCCCTATTTCAACTTGTGTTCCTAATCTGATTTTTGTGGTGCTGTTTTTGATTGGTTGGACTGTTTTATCCCTTTGTGTAAAGACAGATGCAAAAAAAGAGTTAAATAGTTCTGCTTTCTCCCTGTTGCTTATCATCTTCTTGCCATTTTCTCCCAGCAGTGGACCAATTGTTTCCTTAACTTTTTTCTTATTTTTAACATGTTGGAAGAAGCTTTTTTTGTTATTTTTTACTTTTTTGGCAAGCCTTTCTTCATTGAGAGCCTTAGCTTTCCTCACTTCGTCTTTACAGGCTCGGGCTATTTGCTGATATTTTGCCTTAGTTATGTCCCCCTTTTTCCACTTTTTATATTTATCCTTTTTGTCTTTCAATTTGTCAGAGAGTTCTTTATGCAGCCATGCTGGTTTCTTTTGGGAACTGTTATTTTTCTTCTTCATTGGTATTGCGCTGGACTGGGCTTTTATAATCTCATTTTTCAAAATTTCCCAAGCTTCTTGAGTTGTTTTCCCCTTGAGGATTCTCATCCATGGAATCGTTCCCAAGCTCTCTCTGAGTTTATTGAAATTAGCTCTCTTAAAGTCTAAGACTCTAGTTTGACTTTGTTCAACTACTTTTGTTTGCATAATGTTGAATTCCAGTATTTCATGATCGCTTGCCCCCAAAGTTCCTGTAGCTTCTACACCTTCTATCATTTCCTCTCTGTTAGTGAGAATTAAGTCCAATATTGCTGATCCCCTTGTTCCCTTCTCTACCTTTTGGGAAACAAAGTTGTCTGCTAGGTTTGTTAGGAACCTGTTGGATCTTCCACTTGGTGCAGAGTTCGTTTCCCAATTGATGTCAGGGTAGTTAAAATCTCCCATTAATATTGTAGTGTGCTTCCTACATACCTTAGTTAGTTGGTTAGCAAAAAGTTCATCCACTTCCTCTGCTTGGTTGGGTGACCTGTAGTATAGACCTATGACAATATCACCCCCCCCCAACCTTTAATATTGACCCAAATACATTCAAGATAGTTCTCATCATTGTTGTGCTCTATTTCTGTAGAGATGTAATTATTTCTTATATATAGTGCAACTCCACCTCCTCTTTTATTTGGTCTATTTCTTTTAAATAATTTAAATCCTTCTAGCTGTATGTTCTATTTGTGGGTTTCATCCCACCAAGTTTCTGTAATGGCAACAATATCATATCTGCCCTCATTTACTTGAATTTCTAATTCACCCTGTTTATTCCTCATACTCTGTGCATTGGTGTATAGACATTTGAGTCCATTTTGATTGACCCTAATGGTCAGCAATAAACTGGAACAAGATTAGGGTCAATGGATTCAAGGAGAGTGGGACTGGGATCTTTTGTGGCTATTTAAAGACTCTAAACCAGTGGTAGACAACCTGGTCCCTACTGCCCACTAGTGGGTGTTCCAGCTTTCATGGTGGGCGGTAGGGGTTTTGTCTGATATTGAAGCACTTTCCTTTTTTTAATTTATAAATCACCCTACTTATAAGTCACCATTAATGTGGAACCGGTGGGTGGTTAGAAAATTTTATTACTAACAGAGATACAAAAGTGGGCGGTAGTTATAAAAAGGTTGACTACCCCTGCTCTAAACTGATGATGTGTTTAACTCCATCCTCAGTTCTGCCTGCTCTTTTCTCACACATATTGAGCCATAAGGTGTTTTCTTTAGTTCTGGATCTGCACGTCAGACATTGTGCGATGAAAAGCAGGCTTTCTTGTTTAGTATTGTTGTAAATGTAAACCTTAACAGAATAACAGAGTTGGAAGGGACCTTGGAGATGTTACACAATTCCAGACAAGTGACTATTCAGACTCTTTTTAAAAGCTTCCCGTGCTGGAGCATCCATAAGATCTGAAGGCAAGCTGTTTCACTGGTTAATTGTTCCCACTTATATTTCTCCTTAGTTCTAGGTTACTTCTCTCCTTGATTAGTTTCCACCCATTGGTTCTCGTCCTGCTATCTGGTGCTTTGGAGAATAGCTTGACTCCCTCTTCTTTGTGGCAGCCCCTCAAATATTGGAACATTACTATCATGTCACCCCTAGTCCTTCTTTTCACTAGACTAGACTAGAAATAGTACTAATACTTCATGTGATCTTGATTTTATCCCTACATTACATTATATTACATTAGGTATTTTGGCTCTTGCTACACACTGCTGGCTCATGTTTAAGTGATTGTTCACTAGGATTCCAAAGTCCCTCTTACAGTTACTACTATTAAGCCAGGTTTCTCCTAATCTGTACCTATACATTTGGCTTTTCTTGCCTAAGTGTATAAAACCTTACTTCAACTGTTGTTTATTCAACCATTGTATATATTTAAGAAGCTTGAATAGTGTAATTTGTGAACTTAATGTCCTGTTTAACTGTAAATTAATTTGTAATTATAATATTTATAATATTTATAAATCACATATAATTTTAGAAAAGTAATTATCACCAGAGAATAAAAAGTCTAACAAATAAAATAATAAATCACTACAGAAAAGGAAGTGACGTTCCTCAAGGTTACAAGCTATTACAAACAAGAAGTTTTTAGGTATTTGAATGACATTTTGCTGATAAGCTATTCTCTTTGCATTTCATTACAATTCCATGATGTCTTGAAATTAATGTCTATTTTTATCTAATAAAAAAACACAGAATGCTGGCTAGGCCATTATTATTTTCCTAATTTCATAAGATATAAGTCTGTATGGATTTCCAGTGTAAATGTAACACAGCTATCCTGTTTTTGTCCCTTCCAGATGTGCCGGACCTGCAATTCCAGAAGTCACAGCTTTCTACCAACTGGAACAACTGTAGCATCATGATGCTATAATGGTAAAAATCTGAATTTTTCCTGCCACAGCTAAAGCAGATTGTTAAGATTGGATTGGTGGTTAATGATATCGTGGTCAGAAACATTATATCAAAACCTTAAGCTGCTTAGCCAATGATTTAAGTAAGGATTACAAGTCGGGAAACACAATTACAATCACTCTGTATACCTTTCTCCCTCGCATGTGTTCCTGTTGAATTAAGACGCGTCTATTGTGATTTTTCTCATCCACCAACATATGCAGAAATCCCCATGTTAAATTTCTTACATAACAGTATAGGATGTCTTCCTAAATTACTTTCCCAAGCATAAATTTCATTGAACTAAAGCAAAGTTTCTTTCAAAAATTCATGTATACGACAATTCAGCACAAATGTACTGCAGTAACCATTTTTATACCCCATATCGTCAAGATGTTGCCCTTAAGTCATTCTCACCCTGTAGCTGGAGTATGAAACAAACCTACAACACGTGTCAAAGGTGACACATCACAATGTTTTGGGTGACATATCAAGATTCACCAACACGTGGCAACTATTTTCAAAAGAATGTCCTGTTCTGAAAGAGCTTTCAGAGGCCATGTGAGAATGCAGTATGCTCTTCCATGGCCTCCATGGGCTCCCACAATCATGCAAAAACAAGATTTGTGTGGTCTTGGAAGCTGCAAAGGGCGTGAGACAGCAGTCTCCAAAACCGCTTCATGAATAAATGCTTCAAGACCTTGTATAGCCCAGAGCTGCCTCAGCTAAGCCACAGGGAACTATCAACAGAGAGAGAAAAACAAGGGAGAATATTTGTAGCTCTGGATTGAAATGAGGGATCCTTGGTGGTCTCTGAGCTTGCTTGTTTTCCTTCAGATGTTTCGTTACCCCTAACTAGGTAACCTTATCAGAGCTAGCTGGAGGGAGGGGTGGGCATCCTAGAAGTGGGGTTTGCAAGCACTGATAATGGGTAACAAAACGCCTGCAAGAAAACTAAAAGGATGCAAATGACCAGCTGTCTGCAATGGAATATAAATACAGTGATCCCTCGTTTTTCGCGGTTAATGGGGACCGTAACCTTCCGCGAAAACTGAAAAACCGCGAAGTAGGATTCGCACCGGAAACTTGAGTTGGTGGACATCGTTTAAAGCAAGCACTAGGGGGCGCTTGCCTCCTACCGATGCATTTTTTTCCCTGTATTTTTGAAAAACCCGCGAAGCACTGAAGCCGCGAAACATGAAGCCGCGGAAAACGAGGGATCACTGTACTACCATTCCCCACCATCCAGTCAGAGCTGAAGAAGCTTCTTGGATGAGAAGCGAAACGTCTTCTAAAGAAAAAAAGAAAGATAGTCCAATTGCCTCCTGAAAAAACACCTTTGGGACAACCATGACCTGGATGATGGAGAATCTCTACAGAAGTCTGCAAGAAAACAAGCAAACGAGAGAGAGCACCTCAGAAAGAGAACGCTGCCTGAAAATAAGCAGTGTGCAAGTAAGTCCCGAGAATCACACATATGATTGGACAGAATTCTTTTTTAAACAATTAACAATTAGCCAAGTTGGAAAGGACCTTGCAGGTCATTTAGTCCAACCCCCTGCCCAAGCAGGAGACCCTACATCTGCCTCTAACATATGGAAAGAATTGTTTCTCTGGGTAGGGTGGCAGAGTCAAGCGAGGCATTGTCTGAATGGTGTAAAGTCTCCTGCTTGGGCATGCGGGTTGGACTAGATGACCTACAAGGTCCCTTCCAAGTCTGTTAATCTGAATTTGTGACACCAAAAAGTTCTCCATCACTGCTCCTATGCAGAACACTCTGTGGCTGACTATTGAACAAACACCTTGCAATTAGAAAGGCATTCCGGATGCACAACACCAAGGGAGAGCTAGGTCTGGAAAGCTACACAATACAGGTAGTCCTCGATTTACAACAGTTCATTTAACGACCATTCGAAGTTAACACGGCACTAAAAAAACTGACTCGTGACATTTTTCACACTTCTAACTGTTGTAGCCCATGGTCATGTGCATAAAATTCGAATGCTTGGTAAAAATTTATGACGGCTGCGGTGTCTCCCGATCCTCTTTTGCTCACAGGAAAAGTCCTTTCTCACAGGAAAAGTCCAGGAGGCACCAGATTCACTTAACAAACCATGTTAATAATTGAACAGCTGCAGTGATTCGCTTAAGGTGCCAGGAAAAGTCGTAAAACGGGTCAAAAGTCACTTAATCAATTTCTCACTCAGCAGCCCACATTTGGGGGGGGGGGGACTCCCTTGTCGTCGTAAATCGAGGACTGCCCGTATTCCGTTTAAAACAGGCTTCGCGTGGGATTAGAATCTGTCTCCCCCCCCCCTCAGAAAGGGAGAATAATTCCCGCCATTTTTTCATTCCGACCCACCCGCCCCCTCCTCCGTTCCTCTTGCAGGAGTCACTTCACGGGCGCTTCTCCCCCCCCCCCAATTCACACACACACAGATCCGCTTTCTTAGCAGCTGCCCATTAAAAGAATCTTCAACCCAAGCTGGAATCGACCTCTCCCCCCCCCATCCCACCCGCAAGTGGTACAGTCCCACTCCCGCTCCCTCACTTCCAGGCGCCGCACCTGCGCTCCCAAAGCCCGCGAAATCCCCGCGAAGATTCGTCTGGGATGAGCTGCGCGCCGCTTTCTGGACGCCGAGCTTCCTCCGGGCTTCCTTGCCCACCCCCCACCCCCCACCCTCCCCGCCTTCCTCTTTCCCCGCAGCGCTGCCCTCATTCGCTTCCAGCTAGGCGCCCCGGACCCCGGGGAGGGGGAGGCGGGAAAAGCCTGCGCGTGGCGGGGCGTCTGCTCCATTACCCGGACGCGGGGGGCGGGGGGGAGGTTAAATAGACTCGCCCCGACGTGGACGCTCCGCAATTGCCTCCGTCTCCCGGCCGAGCTGGAAGTGCCGGCCGCAGCCAGCCGGCGGAGTCTGGGGTTCGCCCGCTGGACGACCGGACCTAAAGCCGCGCGTTGGTCGGTGGAGCGTGGGAAGCGGGTTCCTTGGCGTCTTACGTTAGCCAGCCTGGCACAGCGGCGCCCGGAGGGATCGGCTGAGCGTTATGGAAGGAAAGTACCGGCAGGTAAGTATGTGGGGGGTAGCAGCCGCTCAAGCGAGAGGAGGAAACAAATGATCCCTCTCCTTCCTTCCTTTTCTATCTCCTCCTCTCTCTCTTCTTCTATTTCTTCCTCCCTCCCTCCTCTTCTCTTTCTCTCCTTCTGCTCTCTCTCCTTTCCTTTTTCTCCATCTCTCTCCCTCCCTCCCCCCATCTCTTTCTCTCCTCTCTTTTTCTCTGCTCTCTCATTTCCTCACTTCCTCCATCTTTCTCTTCTTCCCTCTCTCCCTCTCTCTCCCTCTCTCCTCTCTGTCCTTTCCTCTTTCTCCATCTCCCTCTCTTTCTCTCCCCTCCTTCCCTCTCTCCCTTTTTCCTCTCTCTTCTTTCTCTCCTTTCCTCTTTCTCCATTTCTCTCTCTTTCCTCTCTTTTTCTCCTCTCTCTCGTTTCCTCTCTTCCTCAATCTCTTTCTCTTCTTCCCTCTCTTCCTCTCTCTCTCTCTCTCTCTCCTTCCCTCTCTTCCTCTCCTCCTCCCTCTCATTCTCTCTCCTCTTCTTTCTCTCTCTCTTCTTGCTGCTCTTAGTGCAGCTTTTCTTTCTTCAGAGCCCTCCCAAGTGTGCTGGGACTCCATCCCGGAAAACTACTCTCCTCCATCCAGCAACATTTGAAGAATATCGGGCTAGAGGAAGGCTGGCCTAACAAGAAGAAGAAGAAGATACGCTTCGGGACATCGAAGTCCTCTGCTTGTGGCAGAGGGAACGATTTGCCTGCAAGCAGCCACTCTTACGCAGAAATCCCTGAATGAGTTTGAATGAATGGGAATTGCTAACTGGAAAAGGGTCTTTAACAGTTACTGGTCGTTTGATGCTAAAGCCTAGCCATAAGCAGGTTCCAAGCACTGCGTGGAAGCACGGCCAATCACTGCCCTAGAATGGGATTTGAAATCAGCTTCTCTTATCCAGAAGAATGCAATGATAAACCAGGAAGAAAACTTTTTGGAGTCTCTCTTGGCTGGAGACTTTGCTCTAGTTTTTACTGCCTTACTCTTAGACTTTGAGTACTTTCAGATGGACAGCTCCTAGCACTACAAAAAGCAATTCATGACTGCTCTGCCTTTTTTATCTTAAATTTCCAGATGAAATGATCTTCTTCTTGTAAAATTCCTATGTTTCCTATGCCTGTTCTTAGAATTGTTTTTTTGGGGGGCGGATGACATTAAAAATGTGTTGAGAAGGAGGAGCAGCTTTCTAGGGTGAAAGTTCTGTAGACTTTTAACAGTTGTGCCTGAAAACAGTGTAATTTTATTTGTGTTATCATAGGAGTTTAATATGTCTTATATCTAGTTAAGCAGATATAGGCATGTTTTGGTTTTTTAACAAATAGGAATCTATTCCTTGCTGACGAACATTCTTATTAAGGCATTAAGATTGCTCTCATATATTGTGAGACAGAATGGGGAAAGGGGCCAATTTCTTAAGGAACAAGTTACTTAGCTTGAGGGATTTATTAGAAAGATTTAGATTGCCACTTCACTGACTTCCAGATTTGTTACAATCTTCAAAAAGAGCTTACAGGTTTTTTTGTAGTGAAATGACTTGCTAGAATTAGGAATTTGTGGCATATTTATTTATTCAATTTGTATAGATGCCCATCTCACATTTGTGTCAGCTCGCATAATTAAAACAACCGTGCGCACACAAAAGCGAAATGCAAAAGCCAATAAAACAATAATGCCATTAAAACCAAACTAAATTCATGGTAATAAATCATAAAAGGTTCCCAAAACACACTTTGAAAAAGGAAAAATCTATGTTCTCTTCTGAGAGTAAGACCAGGCTAAGGAATAAAGTGGAATATTTATGGACTACATTGTTGCATTTTGAGCCCATTGGGTTCCCCATCTGCAGGGAGAAAAGCAATCTAGAATTAAGGAGAAATTTCCTAATGGTGAGAACAATCAACCAGTGAAATGGTTTACCTTCAGAAGTTGTGGGTGCTTTATCACTAGAGACTTTTAAGAGGAGACTGGACAGCCATTTGTCTGAAATAGTATTGGTTCTCCTGCTAGAGCAGAAGGTTGGACTAGAACAGCGTTTTTCAACCACTGTGCCGTGGCACACTAGTGTGCCGTGATATATTGTCTGGTGTGCCGTGGGAAAAAAGCTATTTTGACATTGCTCCCATTTTCCACTACATATCTGTGTGAGATGAGCTTTTCAAGCCTGATTGCTATAAAAACTAAAGACAGAGAGAGACTGAGAGCTGTTGACGAAGGGCTACGTGTGTCTTTCTTCGATTCCTGCCAGAATATCAGCTTTGTGTTCAGCCAAACAGGCCCAGGTTTCGCACTGAGTAAGTAAACAGAAATATGAACAATTATAAAATAATTTTTAACATTTTCTAATGGTAGTGGTGTGCCTCATGATTTTTTTCATGAAAAAAGTCTGCCTTTGCACAAAAAAGGTTGAAAAACACTGGACTAGAAGACCTCCAAGGTCCCTTCCAACTTGATATTCTATGTTCTAATGTGAGCTTTTCCAAACAAATTACCTTCTGAAGTGACAATAGGCATATAACGCAATTACAAACCAACAAAGGTTTATATAGTTTTCAGGACTTCCTTGTCTGCCTATGTATCAGTTCATCCGTTAGAACTTGGAGCATTTATATCTTTTTGAGTTCTTGATATAATTAATACTGTTGATGGAGGAATGCAAGTATTTATACAGCCCCAGAGTATACTCTTGAGAAGTGTAAAGTGGAATTCCATTAACCGAACCAAGAGAGTAGCAATTATCAGCTGAGTGGAAAGTTTAGAAAATAATGATTGTTCATCTTTTAATGGAGATACTTGAGAGATATTTTTGAGTGTGTCAAAACTTAATAAGGAATTTATGAGAGATCAGTCAAGCATAGAAACTCACAGCTTTCTGTTCTGCTGGGGAAATAATTATATATGCCATCAGAATCTAGCCTCTTTTATATTCCAGAACAATACAATTATAGATTAAGGTCAGTGGCTAGGACGCTTAGCTTGTCGATCAGAAAGGTCAGCAGTTTGAATCCCTAGTGCTGTGTAATGGAGTGTGCTCCCGTTACTTGCCCCAGCTTCTGCCAACCTAGAAGTTCTAAAACATGTAAAAATGCAAGTAGAAAAATAGGAACCATCTTTGGTGGGAAGGTAACAGTATTCCATGTACCTTTTCGCGTTTAGTCATGCCAGCCACATGGAAGGGACCTTGGAGGTCTTCTAGTCCAACCCCCTGCCTAGGCAAGAAGCCTTATACCGTTTCAGGCAAATGGCTATCCAACATCTTCTTAAAGACTTGCAGTGTTGGGGCATTCACAACTTCTGGAGGCAACTTCTGTTCCACTGATTAATTGTTCTAACTGTCAAGAAATTTCTCCTCAGTTCTAAGTTGTTTCTCTCCTTGATTAGTTTCCACCCATTGCTTCTTGTTCTACCCTCAGGTGCCTTGGAGAATAGTTTGACTCCCTCTTCTTTGTGGCGACCCCTGAGATGCTGGAACACTGCTATCATGTCTCCCCTGGTTCTTCTTTTTATTAAACTAGACATGCCCAGTTCCTGCAACCGTTCTTCATATGTTTTAGTCTCCAGTCCCCTAATCATTTTTGTTGCTCTTCTCTGTACTCTTTCTAGAGTTTCCACATCTTTTCTACATCGTGGCGACCAAAACTGAATGCAGTATTCCAAGTGTCGCCTTACCAAGGCATTGTAATGTTCTCCTTTAAACTTGTTCACACATTTTCTTTTCAATGATGGGGCTCAGAATTTATACACAACATTCCAAGTGGCATCTAATTAAGCAGAATACAATGAATGATTACCTCCCATGATCTGGCTGTTAAGGTAGCCGAAATTGCATTCGTCTTTTTAACCATCACATTACATTGCTTCTTCAGCTAGTAGCTTAGATAAGTGGTCACCAACCAGTGATCCACGGACCACTTGTGGTCTGCGAGAAAATGTTGGTGGTCTGCAGAAAAATTATTTGCATTTTTTATATCACACTAAATACTATTTATCTACTTTAAAAAAATTATATTAGTGGTCCGCGGGATTTCCAATTATGAATGTAGTGGTCCCTGAGGTCCAAAAGGTTGGTGATCCCTGGCTTAGATCATTTTCATCTGTACTGTCATATCTCTAGTCCTATAAGTATGCATTTAACTGCTCAGATGCAGGACCTTGTCAATATCACCCTATTAATTTGAGGCAGTGCCCAAGCATACGGAGATAATTTTAAATTTTGATTTTTCCTCTTAGGTGTTAGCCAATACTCCTACTTGTGTATGCTATTGCTATTCTTTTCATGCCATTATCCTTTCAGTTCAGCTCCATCCTGTAGCTTACTTATAAATAGCTAATAAAGTGGAATACCTTTGGGACAACATCCCTGGAGATTCCACTCAAAGCATAACCATTTACAAGCATTCTTTCGGTGCATTTGTTACAGCCAATTGCAAATCCAGCAGACCACAGTACTCTCATGTGTTTATCTTGTTCAGAGGGATCTCATGGGAGCTTGCCAAACCTTTACTAAGGTCATGGTTTGTTTCGTCAAAAACATTTAAAGGATTTGTCACAACGGTGCATTTTCAGCTCAATTTAACTCCACAGACATTTAAACCATTTCCTCTTGAAAGAGACAAAATAATATGTAACGATTTATTTATTAGCTCCTCCAGGAGTTCAAGGTAGCATATGTAGCATTTCCTCCTCCAAATTGTCCCACAAGAGCAGCAACAACAACAACCTGATAGAGACTGCCTGGCTTAGAGTCACACAGTGAATTTTCATGGCTGAAGACCGAACTGAATTTAGAACTCTCCAATCCTAATTTAACTCTAATCATTATAGCATCCTGGTTTTCAATTTTTAGAAATTGTTAGAAAAGATAATATTAGGACTATACAATGCTTCATATAGCATTTACTTGCAAATGCATTGAAACTGCTGTGCATTTTTTCTGGCATTGTGGATTTGCCTCCAAAAAACTTTTATCCCTGAAAGCTACCTAAAATTTTCTTTTACTTTTTTTTTTTTTTTAAAGAGTCTTTTAAGTGTTTTATCTTAGCTCTGTAATTGAAATCTGTAGCCAAGCAATGGCTGTGGAAATTCTCAGTCTTGGTTGTTCCAAAGGTGCTTTTTCAAGAGGTAAACAGTAGAACTTCTGGTCACAACCATAATTCATTCCATAACTTTGGTTGCAACCCAATTTGGTCATGACACGAACTTAACCAAAATGAATACAAAATTAATGCAGCAGCCACACGTGGGTCGCTGCTGTTTGTAAACAAACAAGAAATTTGGCACTTACAAAAAATCCAATTTGGTCATGGTCAGAATAATAATAATAATAATAATAATAATAATAATAATAATAATAATAATAATAATAATAATAATAATAATAATAATAATAATAATAATAATAATAATAATTTAATTTGTTGACCGCTCCCTCTCCCCATAGGGACTCGGAGCGGTGCACAGGGAAAACTAAAACAATAAATATACAAACACATTAAAAACAAATTAAACATATACCTGTGCTAAAATACCCCATTAACATACTAAAATTCCCAATTAAAACAACTAAAACCCCATAGAGAGAGACTACCCTAGGCCGGTCAAGCAGAAAAGATGTGTTTTTAGTTTTAGATGGAAGGAGCGGAAGTCCGTGGTCGTTCTAATGTCGGGGGGGAAGGTCGTTCCATAGAGCTGGGCCCGCCACAGAGAGAGCCCTTCCCCTGGGCGTCGCCCGCTGACAAAGACTAGTGGACGGCACCCGGAGAAGTCCCTCTCTGTGGGAGCGAATCAGCCGTGAGGATGTGTGAGGCAGGATCCGATCCCGCAGATAGCTAGGTCCCGAGCCATGGAGAAGCGTTCATAACCAGAAGTTCTACTGTAATTGGACTTTCTGGATTTTCTTTGAAGTCATCCAAGAAGGTTCAGCTATGAATGCTTCTTGACTGAGAAGTGAAACATCTTCAAAGAAAAACCAGAAAGTCCAGTTGCCTCTTGAAAAAGCATCTTTGGGATAGCCAAGCAATGCTTTCAAATGTTATGACTTTTTAAAAAATTTAATCTGAAATGAACAGGAAAAATAAAAAACAGAACAAAACCCAGTTTTCTATTTTCTGTTGATAAAATTATGACAGACCGGTTACTTCCTAAGTACTAAATATATACAAGCATTGGTCTATTATACAAATTACTATATATCTTGGGCACTAGAATGGTATTTTTCCATCAAAATCTGTGCCTGTACATTTGTACGTATATCAATGTAGCTGCTAGCGATTAATATATATTACTGAATGTTTAAACTTCAATTATTTAAATAACTTTTCTAATTCCATTTGTATCCATTTCCTCTGACATTTTTAGTATGGTAATTATGATAATAGGGTTTGCTGAAATATAACATACACTAGATAACAAACATTAGACCTGACTGCCCTATACTGTTTGTTTACTCAAATTTCCTTGGTGGCGCAGTGGTTAGAGTGCAATACTGCAGGCTACTTCTGCTGACTGCCGTCTGACTGCAATTTGGCAGTTCAAATCCCACCAGCCTCCAGGTTGACTCAGCCTTCCATCCTTCCAAGGTTGGTAAAATGAGGATTCAGATTGTTGGGGGCAATAGGCTGGCTCTGTAAGTCTAAGTACTATTATCATTATACAACAGTCTTCTCCAAAGTGGTATGGCACTGGTGACACCTGCTATACACCTGTTACACCTATATGACTTGCAGCATCAGGCAGAAGAATATAAAACAAGATTTCCCTGTCCAGTCATGTAAACTCTAAGATGCAATGCTCATCTCCATGGTCATTGGCTATAGGCCAAAGGCACAAGGAACTATTCTATTAGGATAGAACAGGGGTGTCAAACTCATGTCACAGCAGCATCATATAACTTATCAGGACTTTTTTCTCCTTTGCTAAACCGGGCGTGGTCAGCATATGATGCATCTGGCGCACGGGCCGGGAGTTAGACAGCCCTGGGATAGAATAATTCAGGATTTCTTTAGCCATCCACAGCCTACCAGCCAATATGGTAGCTCACTGAAAACTAGATTGGAAAAGTAGGAAAGTTTCCACCCCAGTGTAGAAAAATTATATAGTTCACCTTATTTTTGTGCCTGTTCAACAAATAGCTAAAATTAGTCTCTCCATTGCTTCCTTTTTATCTCTGTTTCATTCAAATCAGTCCTCAATAGACTGAAGATTTGATCAACCAAGACTTGTTCGGTTCTCAACAGTTATTTACAGAATAGAATTGATGTAATTGTTCTATTTCCCTGTCCCCAGATAACAGTCCTATTTCTGATATAAACAAAGTTGTGCACAACATAGCCACATATAGGATAGTTTTCACTAACCTTCTAGATAATGGCTGAGAACTCAGATTTAATATAACCTCTAGATACCAGGTTGCGAAAGACAATTCCAGATTTTTGTGGGGTTTATGGATTAATTTCAGATAAATGATAGGTTTAGGATGCTTAATATACTCATTAAGTGAAAATATGAGTCGCTTCTTGGTGGTTATTCTTCTTTCTTATTGTGATGGTTTCTGAACAATATTTAATGAGAAGGTAAAGGTAAAGGTTCCCCTCACACATATGTGCTAGTTGTTCCTGACTCTAGGGGGCGGTGCTCATCGCCGTTTCAAAGGCGAAGAGCCAGTGCTGTTCAAAGGCATCACCATGGTCATGTGGCCGGCATGAGTAGATGCCAAAGGTGCACAGAATGCTGTTACCTTCCCACCAAAGGTGGTTCCTTTTTTCTACTTGCATTTTTACATGCTTTCGAACTTCTAGGTTGGCAGAAACTGGGACAAGTAACGGGAGGTCACTCCGTTACGTGGCACTAGGGATTCGAACAGCCAAACTGCTAACCTTTGTGATCGACAAGCTCAGCGTCTTAGCCACTGAGCCAGCACGGCCCTTTATGAGAAGCTAGCCTCTGTCAATTTTAACTTATTTTATAAACAACGATTGAGTGATTTGTGGAATTACTTTGCTTTTTAAGCAAGCCCTCCGTTTCTATATTGTCAGTTTAGTTCCTGTGCAACAGACAATGCTTGTATTAGGCAAAAGGGAGATCCGTAGAGGTCTAGTAGTTACCATCAAATGCAGAAAAAATGATAAATGGATTTAGCAACGCAAAGTAAAAAAAACACAAAGTAAAATAGTTAAAAGCTGATTCATTGAAATGAGAAGAAAAAAAATAGTGCAGTAGTTCATTAATAGACTTGAGAAAAATCAGTGCAGCAGATTAAAATAAATTAAAACAGTCCAGTCAGCTGAAATAAAACTCAGGCTGTCCAATGTATGCCTTGAAAAAATGCTCTCTGCACCAGATGGTGGACTAAAAAAGCAAGGACGTTAACTGAATCGGTTACGGAAGAGACTCTCATTCTTGGAATTCTGCCATGCAGAGAAAGAAGTCATGTGTCCCAAATACTTTTGCATCACTGATTATTCCAAGAAATAGGGGAACTTCTCCTTCAGACTTTGCAGGAGGTATGGAAGATTATCACGTTATTAGCCTTTCCCCTCCTCTCTGTTGCTGTCTTTTTCATCCAGTGCTTCTTTCTTAATTCATTATATGCAGGCTGAGAGATTATACATAGCATTTAGCTTAGGGCTGGATGTTTAGAGATGTATTTGAGCATAATCAGGTCCCCAATCTGTTCCCTCCTGCCCCACATCCCCATTATTGAACACTAAGCTCTACATTAGGACACAGATTTAGTTTTTAAGCTGCATGTGCTGCTGTTGCCAGCCTGTTGTCTTGTGTCCAGCGTGTGATTTCAGATTGTTTCAGACTGAATGTTCTACTCTAAATAGTCTCCAAAGGTAGGAAACACAAATTGCCTCTCTTCTGAACCTGCTGTTGCTTTTTAAAGAATAATGGGATTTTAAATCATATATGCTTAGAGAGAGAAAACAAAGGCCGAGAGAGCACGTTTTATCACATTTGATTCAGGATGTAGAAGAAAAGAATTATATAAACAAGTTACGCTTCCAACTCGTGTCAAATTGGATAGAATGACCTCTTGTCAATTTGGCATCAGAGCTATAGAAGTGGCTTGCATAACTGTCGGGGTTAGACTTCTACCTTCCACTCATCAGGCACCCAGGGACGTAATCAGAAAGAAATTGTCTTGGATTTGTTGAAGGGTTATATGGGAATATAGGGACGCGGTGGCTCAGTGGCTAAGACACTGAGCTTGTCGATCAAAAAGGTCGGCAATTTGGCAGTTCGAATCTCTAGCGCTGTGTAAGTGAGCTTCCGTTACTTGTCCCAGCTTCTGCCAACCTAGCGGTTCAAAAGCATGTAAAAATGCAAGTAGAAAAATAGGAACCACCTTTGCTGGGAAGATAACAGCGTTCTGTGTTCGCCTTCGCCCTTTAATCATCCCAGCCACATTACCACGGAGACGTCTTCGGATAGGATTGGCTCTTCGGCTTTGAAAAGGAGATGAGCACTGCCCCCTAGAGTTGGGAATGATTAGCAGATATGTGCGAGGGGAACCTTTACATTTATATGGGAAAAGCTAAAGAAAATGAATTTGGCCATCTCCTTTTCAAGGAACTTCTAGGTGAGCTTAATTTTGTTCCCCTGCTGGTTTGAAAAATAGGACTTTTACTTGCCAACGTAGTGTGGGGGCTTTGGGGAGACAAACAAAGCAACAAACTAAGACCTAACTAACAAGGATGAAATTGAAAAAAACACAGGATCCAGTCTGGAGAAAGTGATATGACGCGTTTCTCACGCAAAGATGAACAGAGGAGAGTCTTCAGAGGGAAGGAATGGCAAGACACCCCATCAGCTTCCAAGTGAAGAGGCTGGGTCCTTCCTGGTGTTTAGTACATCAAACATTGATGAGGATGGGGACATTTGTCCTGTGTGGTGCTGAGGAACAGGCAGTATCTTGATTGCAAAGAAAGAGCAGCAGGTAGCCTAGGTTGCACAGATATCAAGTAGGCCAGGAAAAGGCAACCTTAGCTGCCTTTTTGTGGGTTAAAAGGGATGTAGCTTAAGACTCTTGGACATAAGTAAGAGCAAAATATATTATTATTGGACCCCACCATGATTTTCATAAGCAGATTAAGAACATTTGGTAACACTTGAAATGGAGCACTTATAAGACAATGGAAAGGGGGCTCTTTTGATAGCGTCCTTTGTGTATTGCATTGTAAGTCAATTTCATGGGTTATATAGAACAGTGAAGATTAAGGAAAAGTTATTCGTGTTCCAGTCCTCCTTTTTCTGGAAGCCATTTTGTTCGTCTTAATCCAATTCACACTAAAAGAATTTTCCTGCAGGTCATCTAGATCATGGCTGTAAAATTCCTGGGCCACAGGCTGGATGTGTCATGCGCTGGCCACGTGCACACCCAATTTAGCAAAGGGGGTAAAAGTCCCGATGCCTCATGTCATGCCACCGTGACACCCCTGATCTAGACCCGTGAACAAACTAATTCAAGACTGAGGAAGTCTGTGGAATGAGACATGTTTCCCCCTGTAATATACTGTAAGTGTTCATGTACATGAACTTCTACCCCCAAAGGGTTTGGAGCAGGGTCTCCAAACCTGCTCCAACCTTGCAGCTTTTCTGGCTGGACTGTTTTCTGGTTTGGACTGTTCCATGTAACATTTTGTTGCAAGCTCCAGCTTTTTAGCTGCCAAAATCAAAATACAGTTTTATATCTGCTGCTCCCTGAGTAGCTAAGTGGGAAATGTCTGTGTGTTTAAAGAAAAAGAAATCCAGCGACACAACCTTATAAGGCCTGTCAGCTGGTACCAGTATTTACACTATTCACTTCTGTGTTCCATCATGCTTTGGTGTCAATCACGCTAATAACTGTCATGTACTACTGTCAACCAAATCTAAAGAGTGACTCAAAATATTAATCTATGTGTGTCAGTGTACCAGGAATTATGAGATAATGTAAATTACATAAATTGAGCTGTTCTGCTTGTTCACGTCAAGCAGGAATGCAAATATTATGTGGCAGACCTGGTTTTATTTAGGACATATTAAGTTATATGTTTTCTGCACCAAAGCAGGGATTGCAGCTTACTTTATCTTTTTCTCTTACATTCATATTCAAATTTGGTCACCACGATGTAGAAAAGATGTGGAGACTCTAGAAAGAGTGCAGAGAAGAGTAACAAAGATGATTAGGGGACTAGAGACTAAAACATATGAAGAACGGTTGCAGGAACTGGGCATGTCTAGTTTAATAAAAAGAAGGATTAGGGGAGACATGATAGCAGCCTTCCAATATCTCAGGGGTTGCCACAAAGACGATGGAGTCAAATTATTCTCCAAAGCACCTGAGGGCAGAACAAGAATCAATGGTGGAAACTAAACAAGGAGAGAAGCAACTTAGAACTGAGGAGAAATTTCCTGACAGTTAGGACAATTAATCAGTGGAACAGCTTGTCTCCAGAAGTTGTGAATGCCCCAACACTGCAAGTCTTCAAGAAGATGTTGGATAGCCATTTGTCTGAAATGGTATAGGGTTTCCTGCCTGGGCAGGGAGTTGGACTAGATGACCTCCAAGATCCCTTCCACCTCTGCTATTGTATTGTATTGTAAATATATATTCATGTGCAACTGAAAGTCATTAACTTCCATAAACTGTTTTGTTGTCATACTTTTCTTAAGCATTATGGAGGTTAAGCTAAAAATAGAAACGTTAAATATGCCAGTTCAACAATGAAACCAAAACAGTGTCTTAATTTAATCCAAACAAAATTCTATCCAGTTTTGAAATACTAATCCACATTCAGGTTTAGTATGCCATTCAATAGATTTTTTAATTTTTCCATGAGGAAAAAAATGAATGGGATTTGTAGCTTATATAAGACATCAAATATATTATTAAACTCTTTAATGGGCAAATGACACTTGGACTCAACAGAAACAGATGGTCGACTGAGTGTTTTTACTAACACATTTTAAGCAAACTGTTACAACAGTTCAGGTTTATTTCATGGGTTTTATTTTGCTTTCTATTTTGAGACGTTTTAAGGTAATGAGATGTTTTTCCAACCCTTGTTCTTGGGTAACTTTATATCCCTTTTCTGAATTTTGGCTCTCCAGAAGTACTTTGATATTATTTAAAGCAAAGAAAGAGTATTTTTCCCTGTGTACATTTTAATAATATATTCAAGCATTACATTTAAGTATCATCATATTCCAAGCTTCTCCTCTTCATAGTAGACTGATAGCTGTTCTACAACAAAAAAATTATTATAAAATAGCACTGTAGCACAATTACTGATCTTTACAGGCAGTAAAAATATCATCAATTTGATTGATTGATTGATTGATTGATTGATTGATTGATTGATTACGTACCATCAAGCTTGTGTTAACTGTTAGGAGGGGTGGATGGATTACTGGTTTATGATAGATAGACAAAAAGATAGCTAGCTAGATGGATGGATGGATGGATAGACAGACAAACTCCTTCCTTCCTTCCTTCCTTCCTTCCTTCCTTCCTTCCTTCCTTCCTTCCTTTCTTCCTTTACAACATGGTACTCTGTTCTTTCAATTTGGCACCCGTCATCACTGTAACTGAGTCCTTCTCTTCCAAATGTCCTCTTTTTTTGCTTTCCTTTCACCTTCCATAGCATTATATTCTTCTCCTAGTGAGCAAGGTTTTCACATAAATTGCATCCAAAGTATAATTTGTACAGCATGTGGGAACTCTGATTTGATTTGTTTAATGATCCATTTTGTTTGTGTTCTTGTCTTGGCTAAAATACAAAGATAATTTATCACTGGAACAATTTCAGGAGGCATCTTTGAATTTTGATAGAGTTCATTTATTGTAGACTGAATGTCTGGCACACAGACAGTTCTATATTGGAGATCCTTAGGGAATGTCTGTACCTGTGCACTGCAACATGCTTCAGTTTTGCTTCAAGAAATAAACATTGTCTCAGATCAATCTCATATCCTTATGACCATGTGAACACAACGGTGTTATTTTCTTGGCAACAATATGGAAGTGGCTTGAGAGTTTGCCTTCCTGGATCTACAGCCTGATTTCCCTACCCAAGTACTGTTCTATTTCAACTCGCTTAGCTTTCAAAAATCACTTCATCATCCACTAACCATACAATAATACAATAGCAGAGTTGGAAGGGACCTTGTAGGTCTTCTAGTCCAACCCCCTGTGTGGGCAGGAACCTTATACCATTTCAGACAAATGGCTGTCTAACATCTTTTTAAAGACTTCCAGGGTTGGGGCATTCACAACTTCTGGAGGCAAGCTGTTCCAGAGGTTAATTGTTCTAACTGTCAGGAAATTTCTCCTTAGTTCTAAGTTGCTTCTCTCCTTGATTAGTTTTCACCCGTTGTTTCTTGTCCTGCCCCCAGGTGCCTTGGAGAATAGGTTGACTCCCTCTTCTTTGTGGCACCCTCTGAGATATCGGAACACTGCTATCATGTCTCCCCTGGTCCTTCTCTTCATCAAACTAGACATACCCAGCTCCTGCAACCGTTCTTCATAGGTTTTAGTCTCCAGTCCCCTAATCATCTTGGTTGCTCTTCTCTGCACTCTTTCCAGAGTCTCCACGTCTTTTCTACATCGTGGCGACCAAAACTGTATGCAGTATACCAAGTGTGGCCTTACCAAGGCACTATACAGTGGCATTAACACTTCACGTGATCTAGATTCTATCCCTCTGTTTATGCAGCCTAGAACTGTGTTGGCTTTTTTGGCAGCTGCTGCACCAGGGGTGGGCTTCAAAAATTTCAGCAATGGATTCTCTGCCTGGTTGCTAGGTGAGCGTGGCCATGGTGGGTGTGGCCTAGTTGGCCTCCTGCATCATAGCAGGGGAGGGGGGTTGCCTTCCCCAGGCTCTAGAGGCCTTTACTCAAGCCTCTGGGAGGGTGAAAACTGCTTCCCCCAGGCTCTGAAGTCTGGAAATGGGCCTGTTTCCGGCCTTCCAGCACTTCCAGGAGGCCCATTTTTTGCCGTACCCAAGTCTCCACACGGGCCCTGCACTACCTCACATCCACAACGGGCTGCGTGGAGACTCTTGGGAGGGGAAGGGAGAGATGGGCCCAGCCAGGGGTGGGATTTGTTATGGTTACCAGCCGTAACATTAGCTCCCAGATACAGGCAAACCTGTAGCAGGCCACCCCTGCCACTAACCTTATGTTTATTATTTTTATTTCAAAGGAAATTCATACTTGATAAACTGCATTGGAATTTTCTACAAGAAATGAAGCGATATGCAAATGCTTTTAATAATCATTTAATTAAACAATAATAACGATTCCTAAATACCTGTCCTCTGCCTTGTCTCCATTATGACTTGACTATCGTGGCTCATAATGCTAGTGTTACTCAGTTTTTACCAGTATGAGGAAGAACCAGTTGATGCGAAGGACTTCGTTCTGCCAATTTTTACACTTTGTAGGAAGTGCTAAAAAGTAAAAGTAATAAATTGTGTAGTTCCATGATGGTTCCCAGAAGGGATAGAAGATGAGACGGTGAGAGAATTTCTGTGGTCCAGTACCTTTTTCTTCCCCTGCTTCTTGTCCTTCCAAAGTTATATTAGCAGCTTTTCTCCTTGTGATTTCTCCCCCCCCCCCCTCTAAAAATAGAGTTCAACATCTTGGTAAAAACAAAAAAAATAGTGGTTTTAAGCCCCATGAAGTACGTAAACAGCTATTTTCTATCAATTCATTTTTTTGGTATTAATTATGACGTTCTTCCTCATTTTTCCCATAATGTACACCCAACCTCATATTGCTCTTCGTGGGCCGAAGAATTACAGAAAAGCAACCTTCAAATTCATAATCAGTATGTGGGACAGTGAGTCTATTCCACCTTGCTGAAGCCTTTGGAAACTGCCCTCTTGCAAGCTAGTTGGGAGAGTCCATAATTGATTGGTGGGATAATGTATGAGCTGTGGTGGTGCAGTGGTTAGAGTGCAGTACTGCAGGGTATTTCTGCTGACTGCTGGCTGCCTGCAATTTGGCAGATCGAATCTCACCAAGCTCAAGGTTTACTCATCCTTCCATCCTTCCAAGGTGGGTAAAATGAGGACTCAGATTGTTGGGGGCAATAGGCTGACTCTGTAAACCACTTAGAGAGGGCTGTAAAGCACTGTAAAATGGTATATAAGTCTAAGTGCTATTGCTAAGTACTATTGCTATTGGATTTGGGATGTTCCTTGCTGCTGATACAGTATTTGTCCTTGTTAAGAAAAATAATTCAGAATCTCACTTATGTGCATATTGAAATATACTGTACCCAAAGTTGTTAGTAGGTCTGGCTAATTAAATAACCCAAGACTTGATCATGGAAATAAAGCATTGGTTGACTCAGAATCTTTTTTCAAAATTCATATACACGTCTATTAATGTGTGTGTGTGTGTGTGTGTGTGTGTGTGTGTGTGTGTATGCATATATTTGTATGTATGTATACAACTGTTGTGGTCTGCTGGTGGTCTGCAGAGCTGGCAGCAGAATTGGACAGTGAGGAGGTTGGGGAGGAACACGGGCCAGTCCGGGAATCTGGGGAAGGCTCGGACGAGAGCTCTGCATCAGTGGGAGAGTGGGCCAGGGCCATCTGGGAGTTATGCGCTGCCTCCAGAGTTGGACCTCAGCGAGGCAGAGGAAAAGGGGTAGCCTATTGCCAGTGTGCATATGTGTAGAGCTGCCAGAAGTCAAGAACAGTTAAGACAAAAGGGTGACTTGGGAGTAAGGCTTGGTGATGATTGGCTCCTCCCATACGACATAAAGCAGGAGCAAAGCCACGTGAGCCTTTGCAGGAAGCAACTTTGTTCGTTCTGGTCGGTTTAAACTCTGAAGCTCCGTTTTGACACTGTGTTCCGTGTGGCCTTGCAAATCTAATTGGCAATTATGTCTTTGGCAGGGTTTCAAGAGAGATAAAGGTGGGTGCTTATCAGTCTTATCCCGAAAGACTGTGGCAGACTTCTGCCGGACTCTTTACAAACTATTTGTGACTATTACAGGCTGTGAATGAACATAATTCACAGCCATTGAAATAAAAAGAGGGTTTTTGGGACTAAGCGTATTGATTTTTACTGTCTCAGGAAGCCTATCTCAGAACAACAACATTCAATTTCTGAACCAGTAATAACGTTAATTTTAATAATACTTTGTTCTTTTGCTATTTTACTTCCAGAACCACACCACGGCGAGTGGTCACCCGACTAAAGTGGACGCTCCTGACTATGTCCTATACACTGTAGGCTCTTGTGTTCTGGCCATTGGTTGTGTTGGAATTATAGGAAATCTCCTTGTCCTCTATGCATTTTACAGGTATAGTTTTCTCATGCTAGGGATAGGGATGAAGGAAGAGGGAACAATTCTCCATTGGTGCTCTGTTCAGCCAATAGTTCTTCTGTCCTCTTTTTTTATTCTGCTCCCATAAAACAGCAGATTGGGTGAGATTAAGACAGGCAGATCTGTTTGTTCCTCTTAACATTACAGCCATTTATTTAGTGATCATTTGAAGTTAGAAGGGGACTGCAAAAAAGTAACTTATGACTGGTAATCACACTTATGATGGTTGCAGCCTCTCCACGGGTTGTGATCGAATCTGGACATTTTTCAAGCAGGATGAACGGGTAGTCCTCAATTTACAACAGTTCGTTTAGTGACTGTCTGAAGTTACAACGGCACTGAAAAAAGTGACTCATGACCAATTTTCGCACTTACAACCTTTGCAGCATCCCCATGCTCATTTGATTTACATTCGGATGCTTGGTAGCTGGTTCATATTTGTGACGGTCATGTGATCCCCTTTTGCGACCTTCTGACCGGCAAAGGCAACGGGGAAGCCAGATTCGCTTAATAATCAGGTTATTAATTTAATAACTGCATGTTTATTTAGGCAAGAAAAACAAAATGCACAGGTATAGTATAGGTGGTACCATGCTCAATAGTAGCAACTGTGAGAGGGATCTTGGAATCCTAGTGGACAACCATTTAAATATGAGCCAGCAGTGTGCAGCAGCTGCCAAAAACGCCAACACAGTTCTAGGCTGCATCAACAGAGGGATAGAATCTAGATCACGTGAAGTGTTAATGCCACTTTATAATGCCTTGGTAAGGCCACACTTGGAATACGGCATACAGTTTTGGTCGCCACGATGTAGAAAAGACGTGGAGACTCTGGAAAGAGTGCAGAGAAGAGCAACCAAGATGATTAGGGGACTGGAGACTAAAACATATGAAGAACGGTTGCAGGAGCTGGGTATGTCTAATTTGATGAAGAGAAGGACCAGGGGAGACATGATAGCAGTGTTCCGATATCTCAGAGGGTGCCACAAAGAAGAGGGAGTCAAACTCTTCTCCAAGGCACCTGGGGGCAGGACAAGAAGCAATGGGTGGAAACTAATCAAGGAGAGAAGCAACTTAGAACTAAGGAGAAATTTCCTGACAGTTAGAACAATTAACCTCTGGAACAGCTTGCCTCCAGAAGTTATGAATGCCCCAACCCTGGAAGTCTTTAAGAAGATGTTAGATAGCCATTTGTCTGAAATGGTATAAGGTTCCTGCCCACGCAGGGGGTTGGACTAGAAGACCTACAAGGTCCCTTCCAACTCTGCTATTGTATTTTGTATTGTATTAAATAATACATGTAATACTAAATGGTCCATCTCCAACAGTGGTGGATTGCAGGCGGTACATACCAGTACAGGCATACTGGTGCCTGCCGGGAGCACTGGGTACCGTTCCGTACAGTGCTCTGGAGGGTCCACCTGTCATACTTACCTGTATTTGAGCTCTTCAGCACTTCCATGCATGTGCATGGTGCATACGGCACATGTGGGATGCTCCACCAAGCAGCTGGAGCATCGCAAAGTGTCGCAGGAGGGAAGGACACATGCACACATCGGTGCGCATGCTGCACATGTTCATGTGGTGGACACCAGGCCCTGTTGCACTGTACCAGTTGTAACAGGATCCGGAACCCACCACTGATCTCCAAGCACATTTAGTTTTGTTTGCAAATTTGCATAACATACACATTTCGTATAAACAGTTCCTAATATTACACATGTTCTAAATTTATCTGTTTTTAGCAGACATCTCAGTAACATACGTTTCTGTGCTATGCATGCTTTATTAACAAACTGCAATGAAATATTTGAAATCTGTAGATTTCAAACAATTACTAATTCATCCATACAGAGATGAAATCAGAAAGGGCAAGCTTAATTATTAGTTGAGTGAGTTTGCATGCCTAGAACATGGCTGATAAATATATCGACGGAACTTGGTTTGCTTATATTTTGCCCATGCTAACCTGCATGAACATGGAAGAAGTGTTGATGTGTGTGTAGGACTGTGTGTATGTACACACACATACACACACAAACCTATAATGATGACCTACATGGTCCCTTCCAACTCTGTTAGTCTGAAACCTGATGGCATTAATTTGGCATCAGGTTTCATGGCAATCAATTTCATTGTAATTTTATTACAATATTATTACAATGACAATAAAGATTATTATTATTATTATTACTATTATTATTATTATTACTATTATTATTATATGCGAGACCGCCTCCTGTCCCATACATCCCTCAGACTGATACGCTCCCACAGAGAGGGCCTCCTCAGGGTGCCGTTGGCTGGACAATGCCGACTGGTGACACCCAGGGGGAGAGCCTTCTCTGTGGCGGGCCCAGCCCTCTGGAACGACTTACCCCCTGAACTCCGCACCATCTCCGACCTCCGCCTCTTCCGCAAGTGTCTGAAGACACACCTATTTCATCTAGCCGGCCTAGCGTAACCTCCATACTGACTATTAGATAGTTTTTAAACTTGGGATTTTAATTCGGTTTTTAGCGCAGGGTTTATTTATTAGAATAAGTATTTTAAATTTTATATATTTTATATACTTTGTATGTATTTTAACATCCCTGTGCGCCACCCTGAGTCCTAACAAGGAGAAGGGTGGGGTATAAATTTAATAAAATAAATAAATAAATAAATAAAATAAATAAAAAATGGTGGGGAAAACTCTGCCTGGTGAATGAATGCTATCCTTGATTTTTAATTTTATGTGCTACTTTGGAAATGTGGAAGTTTTGTAATTATATTTATTCAACATATTTATTATGTAAGTGAATTACCAAAAATGGAGTTATGCCGGGCTGAAACCCAGCAGAGAAATGTTTTGTCCTCTTCTTTCATTCATGCCTGCAGGAAAGCAACACCGGATTCAAACTGGGTTTGATTTCTACTTTGAATTTAAAAAAAGAATCACAATAAAGTTGGGATGGACTTAAATATCTAAAGAAGAAGTGGAAAAATAATTTGAGTGTGAGAGATTTCAGAATTTGCTGTAACTGAGGAACATGCAATTTCTGACTTCTAATTTAATGCATGTTCTACAGTTACCCAGTGCCCTGATTCTCTAATAACTTCTCATGAATGTAGCCACAAATGACTGCAATCAAAATATCTTTTTTGCCATAGCAATAAGTTTTGCCTAGTGAACCTCTGAAGGAGTAGAGTGGAGTGGAGTAGTGTAGAATATACAATATAGAGAGACGAGAGTAGAGTAGAATAGAACAGAACAGAACAGAATAGAATTCTTTATTGGCCAAGTGTCTCTAGTGGTTAAGAGTGTACATACAAACAACAAAGTAATATAATAGTAAAAATGATGATGATAATGATGATTGGAGAAGTAGTAGATTTTACATTTATTTCTGCCTTTATTTAAATGTTTCACTTTTGCCAAATAATTTTTGCAGTTTTCTAAGTACAGAAGAGTAGTATCTTATATCAACATCTGAACTGTTTTATTCAGGATTTACAATATACCTTAGTCAGAAAAAGATACACAACAAACAATTTTCTAATGTTGATTTTAAACACCTGATTACTTAAAAATCATTCTCTGATTACTTAATTATTGTCTGCTGCTCCAGTGCAATATTTCAGCTTTCATTTGGAAAGGCCTTATGTGCAGTTTTATTCTGCAATATATCTGATGAACTGTAGTTCGTAACTATAACAGAAACTAACAAAGCACTTTCTTCTCCTTTATATGATTGATGATGATGATAATGGTGAAGCAACAAGAGGCTGAGGACACCTGCAAATTATTTCATCATGAATTTAGCTGCAAGTGACTTTCTGATGTGTGCAACTCAAGCTCCAGTCTGCTTTTTCAACAGTCTGCATACGGAGTGGGTACTTGGAGACGCAGGTGCTTTCCCGATAGTTTTACATTTTCCAGTTGCATCAAGTTTGTCCTTGATGTGTTATCTGCAAATGGAATTAAAAGGTTGTAGGATCCTTTATCAACAAGTCTGTATTTTTTTAACCATCCCTAACCTTTGGTCAGCAAATTAATTCCTTTTTTTCCACCTCTCACAAAGGAAAGGAATTTGTAATATGTAATAATTGCACAATTACTGTATTTTTCGGACACACCAGAGTATAAGACGCACCAAGATTTTGAAGAGGCAAATTTAAAAAAAAAGTTTTTGCACTCTGAAGACCTCCCAAAAACGGGCCCTTTTTCTTAAAAAAAAAAAAGGGGGGGGCTGCATAGGAGGCTTTATAGAGTGCTCCTGGGGGCTGGGGAGGGCAAAAATGAGCAAAAAATGGGATTTGTTTGCTTGTTTTTGCCCCCCAGCCCCCAGGAGCACTTTGGAAGCCTCCTAAAGGCTATGCGTAGCCATTTTGGTGAAGAGGCCAAAATTGCTGCATTCAGTGTATAAGATGCACCCAGATATTCACCCTCTTTTCTGAGGGAAAAAGGTGCCTCTTATACTCTGAAAAATATGGTATCTGTTAACGTGAAGAATGATGGATAACAATATCCAGAAGTTCACTTCCCGTTATTATGAATAAGCTGTATATAGAAAGCTGAAATGAGATATAACAAGCTAATATATGAGATGCATGTATTTGCTTGTTATATTAATATAACATCTGATTCCATATCTTATCCTAAGAGTTATAGTTAAAAGGGTCCATTCTGATAATAAAAAATCCATCATTTTGTTCAGTACAGAAATGTGAATTAAAGCAATCCAATGGTTGAACAAGTAACTTCTACTTGAACATATGATTGAAAAGGAATTCATTGTTCCCTCAGGTAATTGTTTTTATTACCAAATTGTTCTTAAAGTTAAAAAAGAACTTTTCCTTACATTCAGTGGAGTCTCCCTGCTTTTAAGTTAAGGTCATTATTCTGCACCCAGCATCAATAGAGAACAATATTTGGAATCAGAATTAGAAAAGATTATTAATCCAACCCTCCTGTCCTATGCGAGAGTCAACTATTAAAGCATCCCTGACATACAACCTTTCATCAACGGCTTAAATATATCCAACAAACGAGAGTTCATTTCTTCCTATTATGGTTTCCTAGTTTGGATCTATTTCCTGACGTCATTAAAATCTACTTTGTCATCAGTTTTTCAAGGAAGATTGTGATCTTCTATGGAAACAGCCTTTAAGTATTTTAGAATTATTGCCATATCTCTTCTGTTATTGTTCATCAAAGATGAACAATAGGGGGGCCTTCTATCAGGTTTGCCTGATATGCCAGTTGCACCCCTTTCTGGATCGTGACGCCTTACGCACTGTCACTCAAGGTCTCATCACCTCCCGCCTGGACTACTGTAACGCTCTCTACATGGGGCTTCCCTCCACCCGGAGGCTCCAGTTAGTTCAGAATGCGGCCGCGCGGGGGATTTTGGGAGCACCTGGACGCTCCCATGTGACACCTCCTGCATGAGCTGCACTGGCTGGCTGTGGCTTTCCGGGTGCGCTTCAAGATACTGGTGACCACCTTTAAAGCGCTCCATGGCAAGGGACATGGTTATCTGCGAGACCACCTTCTGCTGCCAAATACCTCCCACCAACCAGTCCGCTCCCACAGAGTGGGCCTCCTCAGGGTGCCGTCAGCCAGACAATGTCAGCTGGCGACCCCAAGGGGGAGAGCCTTCTCTGTGGCAGCTCCTGCCCTCTGGAATGACCCCCCCCTGAATTACGCACAATCACAGATTCCGTCGGGCCCTGAAGACACATCTATTTCGTGCAGCCGGCCTGTCATAGTCTTTTAATTGGGGTTTTAGTATTGGGTTTTATAACAATAGGCCAAATGATTTAATATTTACTAACTTGTTATTTTAACTTTTGTATTTCCTCTTTTATTATGGCTGAGTCCTGAGAGGGAGAAAGGCAGTATATAAGTTAAATAAATGAAATGAAATGAAATATGCCAGTTCTTTCCGAACTTACTCTCAATGCTTAATTTCCAATACTATGATCATCCTTCTTTCCCTCCTTCTCATCAGTTCTATTTCTCTGATTTATTTTTTAAAAAATACGATGCGCAGAATAGTACTTAAAGTGGGGGCTAACTTATGCAAAATAGAGTAGGACTTTTATTTGTTTGTGTGCAGAATTGAATAGAATATTCTTCAGTCGTAAAGCTGTGTATATGTGTACCGCCGGTATACATATGTGTATATGTATACCGTGTTTCCCCAAAAATAAGTACAAGGTCTTATTTTTATGGACCAACACCCCCCCCTGAAATAAGCGCTTGACCTTATTTTTGGGGGGGTCTTATTATTTTTGAAGTGCAGGAGCCAGTGAGTGTGGTCACCTATGTTACTGCTTTGTTGCAATATTTTTGGGGAGGGCTTATTTTTGGAGGATGACTTATTTTAGTGAATGTGCTCAAAAGCCCAATTGGGCTTATTATCCGGGTAGGTCTTGTTTTTGGGGAAACAGGGTACACACACACACACACACACACACACACTATGGATGAGCAATAGAACATAATAAAAATAAAACTTGTACCATGAAGTTCCATCACATCAATCTACTTGGCATCGATGAATCCTAGCAATTGTTTCCAGAACGTCTGACCCAGCAGGCTAGAATGAGAACATACTTGCCCTAGGACAGGGGTGTCACATTGTCATCACGTGATGTATCGTGACTTCACTAAAATGGGCATGGGTGTGGTCAGTGTGGGAAGCATCTGGCTTGTGGACCGCAAGTTTGATACCCCTGCCCTAGAAGGAATCTGTTTCAGAGGAAGGGAGCCCCCACAGACATTGCACATTTTTGGGTCCCTTCTGTTGTACATTTTCATAAATGGGAGACGTACAACAGGCCTCTTCTGATAGCCTGGACTAAGTAAGCAGAATCTGTTTGGTAATAGATATACAAACTATAAGCCATATAGAACTTTATAGGTGAAAACCAGCATCTTGAGTTACAGATCTCCCATACTTCATGTCTTAAGAGCTGCATTGTCTTAAAATGATAGGCTAAGTTTATGTATCATGATCAGCCTATTGCAAGAGTGTCAAACTCAAGGGTCCGGGGCCCAGATCCAGCCCGTGGGGTGCTTAGATCTGGCCCACAGGGCCACCCTGGAAACAGAAAACGACCGGCCCATGGTGGAAGCCCGTTTTCACTGGCCGAGCACTCAGGCCTCCACAGGCGCCTATGCCATACCCTGGCCATACCCACCCCTGGCCATACCCACCCCAGCCCCCCAAGGTCAAACACAACCCTGATGCGGCCCTCAATGAAATTGAGTTTGATACCCCTGGCCTGTGTTGTATACAGTATTTGTTGAATTAAATGTTCTTGACTGATTAACACAGTGTATGAAATCATACAAACTATTATCCCAAAATCAAAGAGGCCGTAATATAATTCAATTTTTAGTCTTATAAGTTGGACCATGGGAAGAAGACCCACTGAATTACCAATTCCAAGACTGTCAATTTCTTAAGCCCTTGGCTTTTTTGGAGCAATATATATTTCACTTGAGCTATACCCAGTCTGCACCAGTTTTCTGAACTCTGGTGTTTTTTCTTTGTCCTTTGAGTTGCTTTTAGTCCTGGCATCTGGCTTCACTCCTTCATTGTGACCTCCTGATGCAAGTCATTTTACCAAGGTCATCCATAATTCAGGCCTATGCATTATATAATACAGTTTTCTAAACCAGCACTTGTAAAATAAAAAAAACCATACATTTTTCAGTAACCTTCTCAACGTCAAAACACCAAATTGCTAAATTTTGTCCATGGTCATTTCTATACTTCCAATCAGAATTCTTTCAAGTGGAGGCACTCTTAACAAACCAATTCACTATAATTTTTGTACTGTGGACCTATGACCACAGTCAAGCCCAAAATTTATGTTGCTAAGTGAGACATTTGTTAAATGACTTTTCCCCCATTTTGCAACCTTTCTTGCCACAGTTGTTAAGTGAATGCTGCTGTTAAGTTAGTAACATGGTTGCTAAGTGAATCTGGTTTCTCCATTGTCTTTGCTTATTGAAAGGTTATAAAAAAGTGATCAAACGATCCTGGGTCACTGCAACCGTCATAAATATGAGTCAGTTGCCATGTTTGAATTTTGATCAACTGACCATGGGGTTGCTGCAATGGTCATAAGTGTGAAAAATGATCATGTTACTTTTTTCAATATTGCGGTGAGGTTCATACATTACGCTAAATTATGGTTTGCTTACTGAATAAAGTAAAAATGAATTTAGTTCCGTATTTTTCAGAGTATAAGACGCACAAAGTTTTTGCACTCTGCAGACCTCTCAAAAATGGCCCATTTTTTGTCCAAAAAAGGGCATGCATAGCCTTAGGAGGCTTATAGAGTGCTCCTGGGGGCTGGGGGCGGCAAAAACAAGCAAAAAACGGTCTATTTTTCACTCCTTTTTTACCTATCCCAGGCCTCAGGAGCACTCTGGAAGCCTCCTAAAGGCTATGCACAGCCATTTTTGCAAAGGCTGCAGGGTTTCAGAAGGCCAAAAATGCTGGATTCAGCATATAAGACACACCCAGATTTTTACCCTCTTTTTTGAGGGAAAAAGGTGCATCTTATACTCCAAAAATATGGTAAATATTTGGATTTAAGAAGGTTGCCAAATGGGTAGGGCAATAATATACACATCACCAAGAATTTGTATTTGGAAGTTTTTCTTTATTATTATGCTATGCCTGTTTTAGGCTTACAATTCTTACATTCTCAGCTTTAAAATAGCAAGATATGGTGTGGTCATTTTTCAGTAGTCATGGCCTCTGTCTAAGGATCATAAAAAGGAGACCAAAAGCTTCATGTATTTGCCAATCACCATGTTGAAAAGATCTTAGTGGGTAGATTTAGGCAAATCTGTTCAATAAAAATCAGACAAACCACAAAATCAATTAACGATCTATGTGATTTCACAGGAGAAATAGAAATGCAGGAAATATAAACTGAAAAAAGATCACATGGTATAGTTCTAGGAAGTATTGCATGCAAAAAACTCTATCATCTGAACTATGAGAAATATTTGCAGATGACTTTTTCTTGACACCCCCCCCCCCCACTCTTCTCCTTTACCATTGCAAAGTAAACATCTGGTGTTTCTGTTTTGCTTTTTGTTTGCTCCAGGTTGCAACTTCTATGCTTTTTGTGGCGCACTTTTTGGAATAACCTCAATGATGACCTTGTTAGCTATTTCGGTGGATCGCTACTGTGTGATTACAAAGCCTCTCCAGTCCTTAAAAAGAAGTACAAAGAAACGTTCTTGTATAATCATTATATTTGTCTGGCTCTACTCACTGGCTTGGAGTGTATGTCCATTATTCGGGTGGAGTATGTTATCAGTTTTATTTCATTTTTTCTTTTCTTTTTACTCTTATATTGAGAGAGAAAGAGAGAGAGAGAGCGCATATACTCACTATGTTCTAATACTGCCCCCCAATTGAGTTGTACAACAGCTCCCATTCTCCCATCAGAATATTAACTGTATATTTGTGTGGTATAAATCAGGGGTCAACTCCCGGTGCCGGTCTGTAGCTTGATAGGAACCAGGGCGCAGTGAGCGGCGTAACACTTAGAAAGTGCCCGAGAAAAGGAGGAGGGGGCAGCCCCCTGGGCAGAGCGCACGCCGGGGGAGGAAGAGCACAGGCGTGGCCGATCATGCCTTTGGGGGCCCGAGAGGGGCGACTGAGCCGACTCACACACACACCACGCGCGCATGCGCTGCCTGTTCCCCCTCCCCCCCGCTCCCCCTCTACGCCGGCCGAGCCATGGCCACCGGTGTGCGGAATTGTTTTAACATATAACCGGTCACTGGTGCCAAAAAGGTTGGGGACCCCTAGTATAAATCATACCGATAAGACAGATCAGTATTTTACTTCAAGCTATTTTAGGAGGGTGTATTATACATTTGATGAGTGTGTATATGTATATAGGTATCTTGTATATAGGAAGTTTCTACAAAAATACATTGAATAAATGCACACCCTTTTTCTGTTAGAAACATAGGGTTCCATGTTGCATTCTTTTACTCCGTCTTTTATTACTGTATAAGAAAGTCAGGGAGACAAATATTCCTTCCTCATCCTATTTTCCCCACAACAACAATCCTGTATGATAAGTTGGGCTGACAGTGAGCGATGGACCCAAAGTCACCCAGCTGATCGGTGATATCCAGTGGTGGGATTCAAACTGTTTTTACTACCAGTTCTGTGGGCGTGGCAGGGGAAGGATACTGTAAAATCTCCACTCTCTCCCCACTCCAGAGGAAGGTTATTGCAAAATCCCGATTTCCTCCTGATCAGCTGGGACTCGGGAGGCAGAGAATAGATGGGGGTGGGGTCAGTCAGAGGTGGTATTTGCCTGTTCTCTGAACTACTCAAAATTTCCACTACCGGGTCTCCAGAACTGGTCAGAACCTGCTGAATACCACCTCTAGTGATATCTAAAGCAGGACTAGAACTCAGTCTCCCGGATTCCAGTCTATCACCTTAACCACAAGATTAAACTGGATCTCACTTCATATCATTTGATTTAAATTCCAAAAATTTAAGTGGAACTGAGGATTTATTTATTTAAATTGGAATAATACCATGCACAGCAATAAAAATATAATGTAATTAAGTATGAGATATTATGTCAACCCAAAAGACTTTTAATATATTTCTCTTAATAGATGTGCTTAAATGCAGCTCAAATAATTTTAGTGTGGTAATAAAATTGAACAAAAATAATTGGGTGACTCTGAAAGATCCAGATATATCATTTTTAGTAGCTGTGTTGTCCATTCATGTAGGTTTGAATAAATTCGGTTAGAAAATTATTGTCTCTGTTGTGTTTTAAACAATTAAAATTGCATTCTCCTACCCTCCCACATTGGTGGAGAGAACATATTTTGCAAGTATCCAGAACCATATACTTTAACCACTAATTAATATCTATCTAGTAGTATTATTGAAAAGGGACTGGGGAAGAATTCACATGAAGGGATTTAATGACTCAAGATTAATTCTAAACAAATCTCTAATTAGCAGATACTGAATTTATCAAGAGCCCTTTAAATCTTTTTCCCCCCATGAAAACATCTGGTTCTGGGTTAAATTAAGGGATTTACTGCAATATCTCTGTTTTCTATAAACATCAGCTTAGGAAGATGTACTTTTTTCTCTATTATAACCTGAAGCAATAGGAAAGCATCCCATGTTGGCTTTGCAATGTAATTCCATATATATCCTGGTCCAAGCATCCACCAGTGAATCTTCTTGGCATCTTTTGAGCTACTTGGAGCTCTGGTGGGTCTGCAGATACAGTGTTTAACAGTGTATGTTAACTATCAGCCTTATAATTAAAACTGTGCTGCACTAACTCTGTCCAGATGTTAAAGGTTTCATCTCTCTTAAGCTTAAATAAGTAATGGCAAGGGAGTGTGACAGTCAGGATTTTCTGTCCCAGAATGACCTCAGTTCTGAGGATGGTAGGGTATTTGTTTCTGTTCCGTGTAAGACTTTGAAACACTTCTTCATAATCACACCTCTTTTGGCTGCACTGCCATCAGAACAAAATCATGAAGGATTTTCACTCAAAGACTACCTTCTCTGTATGTAAAATCTAACTGCAAATTACAGAATCACACTCTTTATATCCAGATTTTAAGTAGAAGTCCTGTCCTGGGAATCCATAAATTAAAGTGTAAAGCAGTGTTAAAATAAAGTCCACAAATAAAACCTCATTTAAAAAAAAACCCTCTCAAAGCCAGTTTAAATTAGGTAAAATATTTTCCATACATATATGAAAGCAAAGATATAAAGCCACTGAGAGTAGAATTGCACGGTTGAAGGATCAGTTGGATTATCAACTGATGATCAAAAAATCAACTAACCGATGATAAAAAAAAATGTTCCTGTTTATTTAAAAAAACATTTAAACATTTACGAGCAAAGAAGCATTAGAAATTAAATAAAATTATTCCTTAATTTAGCCATTGCATTCCATATAGATCATCTACACAGCAAATACACATACAGGTACCTCTGCTATATTTAAAAAAAAAGATTTAAACCATTTTGAACATAGGAGAATCTGAAGTGAAGTAAAATAGATCCCGTAATTTAACCTCTGTAGTTTTCTGTAAATATTTTTTTTTCTGTTTTTAGTGATTCTGCTTTTAGGACTAATGCCTGAAGGATCTTTTAAACACAACTTAATTATTTATTTAAAGACTAACATCCCTTAGATGACGTTCAATTTTTCTAAAAGAAACTTCTGTTGACATTCCATTTGAATAAGTTCCTATTCAAATATAAGAGTAAGTTCTTATTCAAATGGAAAAATCAACAGAAATTTCGCTTAGAAAAATGGCTCTAGGTCTTGAATCTTATCTACGGGATAAATGTCTCTGAATCAGTGGTGGGATTCAAAAGTTTTTACTACTGGTTCTGTGGGCATGGCTTTGTGGGCATGGCAGGGAAAGGGTACTGTAAAATCTCCATTCCCTCTCCACTCCAGGGGAAGGTCACTGCAAAATCTCCATTCCCTTCCGATCAGCTGGGATTCGGGAGGCAGAGACTAGATGGGGGCGGGGCCAGTCAGAGGTGGTATTTACCGGTTCTCCAAACTACTCAAAATTTCCGCTACTGGTTCTTCAGAACTGATCAGAACCTGCTGAATACCACCTCTGATCTGAATGTTGTGGTCCAAAGTATCTGTAGGAGCAGAATTGGAGAGGTCTTTACTGCAAACTAATCATTTGAATACGGTTTTATAATCATTTGAATAAGTTCTTTAATGTATAAGTTCTGATTCAAATGGTTAGTTTGCATTAAATACATTCCCATACCTGTTCCTACATATACTTTGCACAACCAACATCCAGAGCCATGCTGATTGACACTGATGGGGATTTTAGCCAATACAACTACTGTAGAAGGCCTTCAGGAATGTGAAACTTCATAGTGCAATAAATTATTTCATATTTCGGGATTAAGACCTAAAGAGAAGATGAAGGCAACTACACCTATTGAACAGTGTTGCAGTTTCCATCTTAAGTAAGAAATTTTTACATCTGTTGTTACTTATTTTATGCACTATATAATAAAAATTTAATTAACATTTTTAGGTTCCTATATCCCAGAAGGTTTGATGATATCCTGTACATGGGACTATGTAAGCTATTCTCCAGGAAACAGAAGTTACACCATGTTGCTATGTTGGTGTGTGTTTTTCATTCCTCTTATGATAATCTTCCATTGCTATTTATTCATGTTCCTCACCATCAGAAGTACAGGCAGGTAAGTGTATGACTGAAAAATATAATTATTAAGAACTCAAGTACATTCCCATTGATTATAAACTGTAATGGTGCATTAGGAACTGAAAAGAGATTCATATTCTTACCAAATTAATATTCCTCCATTATCAGTTAAGACAATATCATGATATATCCAAGCACACAGGAGCCACAACTAAATGAATAACAAAGTCTCTGCTATAGGAACTTATGAGATAAAATTTAATTCTAAACGGGGAAAACAATCCAGGCTCTAAAAGTTGGTGAAATAAAATCTGTTAGCTGAAAGCTTAGAAATGAAAGACCAGACTATGATTCTTAGCTTGTCTCACGTTAATTTGAATGCTGAATGCATGGTTTGTATAAATATGACTTTTACTAGTTTTTGTGTATTATATAAATACAGAAATTATTGTTGCATTGCATCATGGCACATTTGGCTTTTTTCAATATTTTAATTATATCTGTTCCCTGTACTTTCTTCTTTGTTGTTGGGTTTTTAAAATTTTTACAGGTTGTAGTTTTCTAAACTTTCTATAAGTCTTTTGAATAGCTTGTATTGTATTGTATTGTATTGTATTTTGTATTGTATTGTATTGTATTTTGTATTGTATTGTATTGTACTGTACTGTACTATACAAATTATAAAAGGGATGTTAAATAACCAATTATTGTTAGGCTTCATCCAAACCAGCACACTCTTTCATGAAGCCATGAAGGAACACCCAACGTCTTTCAAATCCCTATGAGTTTGATTGATTGATTATTGATTGATTGATTGATTGATTGGATTTATATGCCGCCCTTCTCCCAAAGGACTCAGGGTGGCATACAACATAAAAAACACATAGTACGAAAGTTAAAAAGAGATTAAATAAAGAATCCAATAAGCAATAAATTAATTAACAATTTACACATTATGATATAAAATAAATTAAATTTGGAATTAAAAGTAATAAGTTATTTTGTTCCAGCCAGGCCGGCTTGCTGAAAAAGCCAGCTTTTTAGGGCACGCCAGAAGGACGGGAGGTCGGGAATTATGCGAAGGTCCGGGGGTAGCTCATTCCAAAGGGAAGGCGCTCTCACAGAGAAGGCTCTCCCCCTGGGGGTCGCCAGCCAACATTGTCTGGCTGACAGCACCCTGAGGAGGCCAACTCTGTGGGATCGTACTGGATGATGGGAGGCTACCGGTGGCAAAGTGGTCTTGCAAATACCCTGGGCCTAAGCCATGGAATGCTTTAAAGGTCATAATTAGTACCTTGAATCGCACCCGGAAAACAACCGGCAACCAGTGCAGGCCGCCTAAAAGGGGTGTAACATGGGAGCACCTAGGTACCCCCATGATAACCCGCATGGCCACATTCTGGACCAGCTGAAGCCTCCAGGTGCTCTTCAAGGGCAGCCCCATGTTTATGACCAGTATTGTAAATAATGGGTGACAAAGCTACATTTGCCATCATTTTTCTTATTCTCAAGACTTTCTGGCATTACTTCTGAATATCTAAGTACAGTCTGCCCAGCAACCTAAAGGGGAATAAAAGTTAAAACTTGGCAACTAATATCATCTGCAGTAATACCAGGTGATGGATCTCCAGCATGGCAGAAATAATTCTTAACCAAAGGCCTGCTGTTTCCTCATTCTTTTACAGGAATGTTCAGAAATTGGGTTCCAGCACTAAACGGAAAAAGTCAAGCTCACAGAGCATAAAGAATGAATGGAAGCTGGCCAAGGTTGCCCTTGTAGCCATTGTGGTTTATGTTGTGTCCTGGTCTCCGTATGCTTGTGTAACTCTGATTGCATGGGCTGGGTAAGTGGCAAGTCACGCTCTCAGTCAAGAGTAGAAAAAGAGAGTAAAAGAAGAAAGTAATCCTGCCCATTTGTTCATTAAACTCTTTGACAATTGTCAAATATGTCTCTCACTTAGTTACTTGGTGAGTGAAGCATTCACAATAACAAGGGGTCCTTGCAGAGGTGGGTTGCTCCCAGTTTGGCCAAACCAGAAGTGGAACTCAGGCCTTGGTAATAGAACCGGCAGTGACCCAAGCCTGCCACGCACCTGAATCAGTTCCCTCACCGCCACTGGGCTGCCGCCATTTTGGTTTTTAGTGACTTCACATGTGCAATTCATTGTAAATTGTTCTGCATATGTGCGAAGAACAATTTACATTGAACAGAGTGTCTGGAGCCCATGGAGGTTGCGAACCGGTAGTAAAACCAGCAGCATCCCACCCCTGGGTCCTTCGGCTCTCTGAGCTTGATTGTTTCCTTGCAGACATTTCATTATACAAAGTAAGTAACCCCATCACTACACAGATGATATTATTACCTAGTTTGGTGATGAAATGTCTACAAGACAACAACCAAGCTCAGAGCGTGTCAAGGACCCCTCATTTGAACCCTGGACTACAATATTCTCCCTTTGTCAGTAACTATAATAAATATTGTGCTCTGCCAGGGCACAAAATCCTGAATATTTCAGTTTAAATAAATACCAAGTTAGAAGTGTTTTTATACCTGAAATGTTCTTTACTGACAAAATGTTGTATCATAGTTGAAAGGAATAATTCATGGTGTATCTTGTTACTGGCTTTTTTCCCCTCCAAGGGCTTCCTCTTCCTCCCACCTCTTTATATTTTTTTGAATTGTTTGAAAAACAGTATTGTGAACACACGTAAAATATTTATTGTATGGAACCTTGTATTTTTAAAATATTTAAAAGCATATAAGAGACACACATGTAATGGAAAGTTTTTCAGTGTCAGTATCTCTCATCTGCCCTTCATATATATCATAATTTCATATTTCCAATTTTGTTCCTACAACTCTGAAAATTACATTTAGAAAAAGTCACTGAAGACACTGATTTATGTGAAAGCTCTGCAGCAGATCATCAAATATTCAACCATGTGCTTCGTTAAAGGTCTAATGATTAATCTATTTTTTTCTTATTTCTAGTTATGCCAGAGTCTTAACTCCCTATTCTAAGTCTGTGCCTGCTGTTATTGCCAAAGCTTCAGCAATTCACAATCCTATAATTTATGCTATTATTCACCCAAGTTACAGGTATTGCAAATTCATTCTAAACCTACTACTTTTATACTCTAATAGGTTTGAAGTGAAATTAATCCACTGTTGAATAGTGGGACATCTTTATTTAAATGACTTCATTTCTGCCTGGATTCCTATGTTTTTAGCAATTTAACTACTAACAATATCTCTTCTGTCTGTACAGTATTTAAAAGAAAAATGAGTTTAAAATATATAAGTTCCTTATCAAAAGACAGTAGGTCAAGGCTGATCTTGTCTGATTTAATCAGCTAAAACAGAATGAACCAACAAATATTTTATTGGGAGGGCTATCTCCTAAATATCAGAATTGTAGACTAATCCTCAAAGTTAGAAAAAGTTAGAAAATGCACAGGTACAGTATATGTGGGACCTTGCTCAATAGTAGTAACTATGAGAGGGATCTTAGAATCCTAATGGATAAATCTTTGAAATATGAGCCAGCAGTGTGCAGCAGCTGCCAAAAAAGCCAACACAGTTCTAGGCTGCATTAACGGATAGAATCAAGATCATGTGAAGTGTCAATACCACTTTATAATGCCTTGGTAAGGCCACACTTGGAATACGGCATCCAGTTTTGGTCACCACGATATTAAAAAGATGTTGAAACTCTAGGATATTACATTTCTTACTGCATTTACTGATTATTTAATTTTGTGTGTATGCTTGCTGTTCACTACTAAGAATCTGCCTGGACTGAAGTAGTAGGTAGTAAAAATTGCTACATAAATAACATACATTTACAGAATAAATAATTATTTGTATAATTCCTTAATCTGCAAGATTGATATGGATAGCAAAATGGATTTACCTTGTACACCTTTTTGAAGAACATAGTAATATACTATTTCTATTTCATGCCTCATGTTATGTTATTGTTCCGGAAATAATTTTTGCCTGCTTACTGAAGTTTTCTTTGCTATCAGCTAAGAGAGAATTTCATGACACGCTTATCTTTCAGTTGTTTTGACTGGTTCTGCTTGTCTAAGTGTCAGGAATTGAACACATGATGCAGAACTATACAGACATTTAGAAAGAAAGATTAAAAGCATCTGCTAATATCAGCTGACAGCTTTTGAGTCCCAAGTTCATTGCTATATGCTGGTTATGTTTGAACACTGAAAAAGAACTGTAATATTTTATAGAAAGGCACATCATTGTCTGTGTGTGTGTTCAAAGAAGACGCCTTTGATTTTTCAAAATCTAGACAGACTTCATTAAGCATGACATAAGGATTCAGTTCAACCTCAGATCTGTTAGGATTGCTGACAGCTATCAAGCTCATTATGTTTGCAACAAATTTATCTCCAGAACTATGATTAAAATCATGAAAGCTTAACACAGAACAGAGAAGAATGTATATCCTGTTATCCTGGCCGATCCTTTTACCTTTAGAAACTTTAAACATTATTGTCATTCATTATGTAATGAATAATTTAATTGTAATTAAAAAGGACATTTTAGAATTTAACTTCAAATATCTGTCTTTGAAGTACTAGTATTTACAATGTGTAACTCATCCAAGGCTCAATTTTCTATTTCAGTTTATTGAAATAAATAACAAAAATTGAAAGCAAGATATTAAATCAGTGATAGACAACTAATACAATACAATACAATACAATAGCAGAGTTGGAAGGGACCTTGGAGGTCATCTAGTCCAACTCCCTGCCTAGGCAGGAAACCCTATACCATTTCAGACAAATGGCTATCCAACATCTTCTTGAAGACTTGCAGTGTTGGGGTATTCACAACTTCTGGAGACAAGCTGTTCCACTGATTAATTGTCCTAACTGTCAGGAAATTTCTCCTCAATTCTAAGTTGCTTCTCTCCTTGATTAGTTTCCATCCATTGCTTCTTGTTCTGCCCTCAGGTGCTTTGGAGAATAGCTTGACTCCGTCTTCTTTGTGGCAACCCCTGAGATATTGGAATACTGCTATCATGTCTCCCCTAATCCTTCTTTTTATTAAACTAGACATACCCAGTTCCTGCAACCGTTCTTCATATGTTTTAGTCTCCAGTTAAGGCAGCTAACTTTATATGATTAAATACTAGGATTAAGATTTTACAATGACCTGAAGAATAAGGTAGTATTAAAATATTAAATGTCAAATTGTACTACCAAAACAGCTGTCTAACTTGGGTCTGAAGGGAGAAAATAAATTTGCTGCAACCTGGCTGGTGATAGTTAAACCAATTATAAATTCTTATTTGTTTATAAACAAAGCAAACAGGTTTGTAAGTTTAGAAAATGTCCCACGTGAACTATATTTCTAGCTTTGATGGCGATTATATTGTAGCTACAATCCTTTAATAGGATCATAAGGTAAAGGTAAGTTAAAGGTTCCCCTCACACGTAGGTGCTAGTCGTTCCCAACTCCAGGGGGTGGTGCTCATCTCCGTTTCAAAGCCGAAGAACCAACACTGTCCAAAGACATCCGTGGCATGACTAAACACCTTCCCACCAAAGGTGGATCCTACTTTTCTACTTGCATTTTTACATGCTTTCGAACTGCTAGATTGGCAGAAGCTGGGACAAGTAATAGGAGCTCACTCCATTATGCAGCGCTAGGGATTCCAACTGCCAAACTGCTGACCTTCCTGATCGACAAGCTCAACTAATTTACAGTAATCTATTAATTTAACTGCCATATAAATTTAATAATAAATAAATAAATAAATAAATAAATAGGCAGACATGAGAGAAATGATAATTAATATGTTTTGAGACTTTGCCATGCATCTAGGTCAATCCTCACAAGATAAGATTAAGTGAACATGAAGTAGGTATCTGTGAATATTTCCGTTTGTCCAGTTTAGAATCTCATTTTTTTGTTTGTTTTCTGTGTTTCAGGAAAACCATTCGAAGAGCTATTCCTTGTTTGAGATTTCTCATACGAATATCCACAAGCGAACTTTCTACAAGTCTTGCAAGTTCTTCCTTCCGGTCTTCTATGTCTAGCCGTGTCTCTTTCGTATCCAAGAACCAAAACAGTGGCATTTCTTCCATTTCTGCTACAGAAAAAGTTAAGCTTGTCTCGTGGAGAAGAGGCTGATAGTCTCTCAGATAAAAGCTTCAAGATCACCCTGGGAATGTTGTGATTAGTTATGCAGAGATACATGTCTCTTTGATACAAGTCCTCATTTTAACCTATTTCAAGGTTAATCCATCTAATGAGCATTTTGTAATGGGGTTGTTCAGAGAAACTTCAATCAAATTGGTATTTAATTGCACTAATTTCTATTCTCTCTGTCTCTCTCTCCATCCATCCATCCATCCATCCATCCATCCATCCATCCATCCATCCATCCATCTATCTATCTATCTATCTCTATATCTCTTTCTTTCTCACACACATATCTATCTATTTCTCTCTCTCTTTCTCACACATCTCTATCTATCTCTATCTATCTCTTTCACACACATCTATATCTCTCCACCTCTCTTTCTCACTCACACACACACATCTTATCTATCTATCTCTTTCTCTCTCACACATATCTATCTATCGATCTATCTATCTATCTATCTATCTATCTCTATCTGCCTCTTTCTCTCACACACATCTCTATCTCTCTCTCTCTTTCTCTCTCATCTATCTATCTATCTATCTATCTATCTATCTATCTATCTATCCGTCTATCCATCTCTCTCTCTCTCACACACACACACATCTATCTTTATCTGTCTATCATCTATCTATCCATCCATTCATCCATCTATCTATCAATCAATCAATCAATCAATCATTCATCTATCTATTTTATTGTTAGATCCTCTAATAGAAACAGGTTCTTTTTTTCAATGAACCCAACCTCTCTGTGAAGTATAAGCCCTAATGTTGAGGTATCTCCCTCTGTAACTGAACAATGCTAGCTTTGTCTTGTTCCAATACATTATTGTATTCTCTCATGCCATTCCTTTTAATAACCAATTTCCCCCCCAGTTAGTCCGTCATCCAAGAAAAACACATAGCTTTGTTTCACTTTTGCCTTCTTGTCCCACAATACACTTTTTAAAGAAGAATGTTAATGTGACCAATGGCAAATTTCTGGGGGGATGGACCTATAAGAGATCATTAAGATATCATTGGCTGTTCATCAGCCTACCAGCCTGCCATAGAAAATGAAGATATATATATACGCCTCTTCATAACACACATGTTCATCCCCTATTTCTTTTCTTTTTTTCTTTCCTAGACTTGGAATGACGTAGAGCTTGATCCTGTGGAGACAGTCCATGCAAAATTGCAGCCACCTGAAAATAACTCTTTTACAGCAAATGTAGAAGAAAGAAGTGAATTGCCCGCAAATGCCCTCAGCTGTGATGCACCAATTGAAGAAAAGGTTTTAAAAATCAGTATTTTTTAACATTCCTTTAAGTTCTACTAACAAATCTTTTGTGATGCAAGCCTAAAGAGGAATCCTTCCACCCATCACAATTGTATCCCTAACAAAAATATAAAAATCAAATGTCAAGATAAAATGCCAAGAAAATGAGTAGCATCCACCACCCCACACGCCATTCTTGTTCTTGCTGTCCTCTTGTAACAATATAGATTGGAAGCAGCTCAAACAAGTCTTTTGGTGCCCTGATTAGTATTATGTATTAGAAATCAAACTAAAGCACAGAATTACAGTGAGTACTTTGCTTTCAAATGAATAATCTCCATATAGGCTGGGGCCTGGGGGTGTCAAACTCAAGGCCTGTGGGCAGATCTGGCCCCCAAGGTGCTTACATCTGGCTTGGGGGGGGCAGCCTACAAACAGCAAAGGATTGGCCCACAGTGCTCTACCAGCAAAACCAGAGCTGGGGGGTGCATGCACCCCCATGCCCCATTTTTTAGTTACAAAGGTCTGCAGCTATCTACCAGCCAAAATGGAACTTGGGGGGGGTGCTACACATGCCCCCCCCTGCACCCCATTTTTGCTTGCAGAGGCCTGCAGAAGGCTGTCATGGCCAAAAACGAGACATGGGGGGGGGTGCCGCCTCGGGCTCCATTTTCGTTGGCACGGGATTACCAAAACAAATTAAAAGCAAAACAAAACGAGAAATGTTTCCCCTTTTGCATTTGAGCATGCAAATAGGGATAGGAAAGAGGAAAGGGAAAAAGGAAAGACAAAGACAAAGAAAAGAAGAGATGGGAAGAGAGCAAGGAAAGAAGGGAGGGAGGATGTAGATTATAATGAGAGTGAGGGAGGGTCCTGGGGTAGTGCACCGTTAGCACTTGGCCACCACAGGTGCTCCCGACATGAATCTCATGTCATGCCCACCTTGGCCACGCCTCCTCAGCCAAACACAGCCCTGATGCTTCTTTCAATTAAATTGAGTTTGTCACCCCTGATATAGTTTAGTTTTAGTTTTATTTGATTTATATACCGCTCCTTCTCCATCAAGATGGACTCAGGGCGGTGCACAGGGCGTTAAAAATCAGCAATAAATAACAATAAATGCAATAGTAAATACAATAGTAATATCTAAAATGCAATTAAACTTAGAACTATAGGCAGTATCTAGCAACAATTTTATGTTTTATGCTCTGTTAGCATAAAAGGGAGGGGATTGGTTTCTTTTGAAAGAAAAGCAGTTTGCTGCTTGATTTGGAGACCTCTGATTCTTTTGGAAACATCTGCTAGACTTCTTATCAATGTGAGAACAGCTCTCCCACTTTTGGTCGAGAAAACTAATATTTTTAATTTCCACTGTTTTTCCCCTCCCCACAGTTTTCCGTATCTCCCATCTCTCCAGAAGAACAACTCGAAAGACCCCTTAAACTAAATGCTGCAGAACTGCTCCTCTTAACCAGCTCCTTGAGGGCATCATCGCTTCCATTTGACTTGAATGCCAGCAGCAAAGGGAAGAGCCTGGACACCTCTCAAGCAGAAATCCACGAAGGCCAAATCAATAGTAGCCAGGATTCCTTGGAAACTCCCATTCTTCCACACATCATCATCATTCCTACCTCAGAAACCACTCTGTCTGAAGAGCAATCTTTGACCGAAAACATAGAGGAAGAAAACACTGATCGGTACTCTGCTCCAGACAAGAACTACTTGCTACTCAAAGGAAGGCTTCATTTGTCTACTGGACCAGTTGAGAAGCTTGTGTCATAAGCTTGGCTGTTTCTTTGAATGATGACAATACAGTGATCCCTCGTTTTTCGCGGCTTCATGTTTCGCGGCTTCAGTGCTTCGCGGGTTTTTCAAAAATACAGGGGGGGGGGAAATGCATCGGTAGGAGGCAAGCGCCCCCTAGTGCTTGCTTTAAGCGATGTCCACCAACTCAAGTTTCCGGTGCGAATCCTACTTCGCGGTTTTTCAGTTTTCGCGGAAGGTTTCGGTCCCCATTAACCACGAAAAACGAGGGATCACTGTACCAAAAACCAAAATTGCAGAACGGTTTAAATGAAACATTTCTCCATGCCATGTTGAGGTCATTTCTGAACTCTATGCACTTTGTAGAAGCCAACTGCAACAATAGGGGCGGAAGCACTCAACGCTTATATAACATGCTTGTCAACAAAAACCACCTAGTAAATATGTCTTTATATAATTGGAATCATTTTTCATGCTTCCATTACTTTAACTGAAATGTGTAACCTATGACCGTCCTATCACCAAATTCCAAGAAAAAGTGTTAAGAGCATACGTAGCTACTAATTTTAGCCTGCACACAATTTGTGACTTAATCTTTCCTCATTTTCAATTGTCAGCTGAGAGATGTTGAGTCAGAAGGACATGTTAAAAAGCATGCAGCAATCAATCAATAGCCCACTGGCCTTTTATCCTAGTAATATAGTTAATTTGTCATCTGTCCTGAAATTGAAATGACCAGAAATTGTTTTGAAAATGGATGAATTGAAGGAAAAACTGATGCATTTTAGATTTTTTTTTTAATTTTAAATATTAGTGTTCTATGGCTTAGTGACCTGCAGTCTTCAGTCCTTTTCACAATATCTATTTGTATGAGTGTATTTTTTTTTTTGGTTAAAATCCATTTACCTTTGGATGATGGGCTATATTCATAAAAGTGAAAGGGGCAGGATAAAAAATGAAATTTAAATTAAATCATAACAGTTAATATTATTACTTCCCATGTAGTTAACTACAGAAGAAAGGCAACTTTTGCAGTGAAACCATTGTGTAATCTAGGTGTCCTCCAGTGGTGGGTTTCAATTTATTTTACTATTGGTTTCCTCATGTGCATGCTTGTGCAATGCTTCTGCACATTTGCAGAAGCTTCTGCGCAGAAGCATCCAGGCAGGTGGGCGGAGCCTCCTGCCACCACTACCAGTTCGCCCGATCTGGGGCAAACTGGCAGAAACCCACCTCTGGAGTCCTCCTGGACTCATGACTCAAGAAACAAGTGGCAGTCATGGCCAAGAGGGGCTTTGTGCAACTTTGGGTTGTGTGCCAATTATTCCCTGTCCTGGACCAACAATCCCTGCTCACAGTCACTCAATCCCTAGTCATGTCTTCATTATTGCAACATGCTCTACATGGAGCTGCCCTGGGAAGCTTCCATTACTTCAAAATGCAGCAGTCTGCATGATTTTGTACAGGTCTAGACAGGGGTGGGCTTCAAAAATTTTAGCAAGTGACTCTCTGCCCGGTTGCTGGGTGGGTATGACCATAGTGGGTGTGGCCTAATGTGGCTGCGCACCATGGGAGGGCAGGCTCCAGAGGCTTTCCTCAAGCTTTTTTGCCCTCCCTGAGCCTCCGCGCACACCCTGCATTTACCTGCATCCAAAAACGGGACGCATGGAGACTCCTGGGAGGGGAGGGATGGGCAGGGCCAGCTAGGAGTAGTATTGAGGGTTCTCTGAACTGCACAGAATATTAAATAGAGGTTTTCCCAAACTCCTGAGAAGCCCCAGCAGCCCACCCCTGAGTCTAGATGTCCACATGTGTCATCTCTCCTCCAGGAGTTGCCTTGATTGTCAATTTGCTTCCAGGTTCAATTCAAGGTGCTGGTTGTCTTTTTCAAAGCCCTACCTGGCTTAGAACCAGCTTATTTAAAACAGGGGTCACCAACCTTTGCAACTTTAAGTCTGAAGGACTTCAGCTCCCAGAATTCTCCAGCCAGCTTTGCTGGCTGGAGAAGTCTGGGAGCTGAAGTCCTTCAGACTTAAAGATTGCAAAGGTTGGGGATCCCTGATTTAAAAGATCATCCTTTTCTGGTCACATCTACCCATCCCATCAAAATGGGGAGGCAGGTCTCCTCTCCCAAAGGAGTCTTCTTTGTGGGCCTTCTCCGTGGTAGTTCCCCCTCTGTGGAATATCATTCCCACAGAGATAATATTGCCCCTCATTTTGACACCATTTTGCAAGGCACTGAAGATCTCATTTTGCCAACGAGCCTGGGGATCCCAGACTTGAAAGGAATGCCTCAAATGGTTCATCTTATTGTTGTCCCTAGGGTGTAGGGGATTATTGCTTTTTTATTTTTATTGTTGTTAGTTGCAAAGTCATGTCCGACCCATCACAACCCGATAGACAACATTCCTCCAGGCCTTCCTGTCCTCTACCATCCTCTGGAGTCCATTTAAGCTTCAGTGACTCCATCCAGCCACCTCATTCTCTGTTGTCCCATTCTTTTGCCTTCAATCTTTCCCAGCTCTCCTCCAGTGAGTCCTTCCTTTCTCATTAGATGGCCAAAGTATTTGAGTTTCATCTTCAGGATCTGGCCTTCTAAAGAGCAGTCAGGGTTGATTTCCTCTAACACTGACTGGTTTTATGGCCTTGCAGTCCAAGGGACTCACAGGAGTCTTCTCCAACACCATAGTTCAAAGGCCTCTGTTAAGGGCCAACTTCCCAATTAATCTGTATTATTCAACTTCATTTACAAAGGTGTAAATGCACAGTGTTTTTATACATACTTCATTTCAAATGTAAAAGTGTCAAGCACACGATCAAACATGTCCTCTTTTTCTATTGGCAGGAACTAGACAAAGATACCATACTACCATCTCTTGTATCTTTCTAGTATATCAATAGGAAGATACCAAAAAGTATAACTGTGTTTCATAATTCTTTGTCAATAGTTATGAACTGTTGAACTCTCAGAGTAGGCTTTACTCAAGAGGATCAATAAAAACATTTAAGTGCTGTAATATAGTTGTCTCTTTTTGTTGACTGCAAGTTTTTTGTGGTTTCTTTCTCACAGACATTTGATTCTGGTTGCCAAAACTTTTGACTATTGATCATACTGGGTTTAAAAGGTAAAAGTAAAGGTTTCCTGCACATACATGCTAATTGTTTCTGGCTCTAGGGGGCAGTGCTCATCTCCATTTTTAAGCCGAAGAGCCAGCACTGTGCAAAGATGTCTCGTGATCATGTGATCATGACCAAACACCAAAGGCGCAAAGAACGCTGTTACCTTCCCACCAAAGGTGGTCCCTATTTTTCTACTTGCTTTCGAACTGCTAGGTTGGCAGAAACTGAGAGAAGTAGCAGGCGCTCACTCCATTACACGGCGTTAGGGATTCGAACCGCTGAACTTCTGACCTTCTGATCATCAAGCTCAGCGTCTTAACCACTGAGCCACCGCTTCCCTCTATACTGGGGTTTAGATGGTGACAATGTTGGTAGGGCTGCCTTAAAGGGCTAAAATATTGTACACATGTATATGTTAAGGATCCTGGCTAGAGGATCAGAATGCTGCAGTCATGCAGTTCATTCAATATGCATGAAGTGTCTGTGGATGTAGAAACAAAGCTGTTTGGATCAGGAATGCCCAGCTGTGAGATACATATGAATGAAAATGCTGCTCAATGTATATTTGTTGATATATACTGTAATAGCCACACATGACTGTTCTTTCATAGTTATTATTCTATGTGGCTATGATGCAGGGGTGGGTCCTGGCTGCTGCCACTGCCAGTTCTCTCAGGGCTGCGCCACCCACCCCCGCTTTGTGTGCATGCGCGCTTGATGTGCACTACACAAGCATGCCCAATACTGAAAAAATGCTTCTGCACAGGTGCAGAAACAGAAAACAAGATGGTGGCACCTACAGCAACACTGATAGAACCAGTTCAGGGGCGTGGCAGGCTGACTTACTACCTACTCCAAACCGGTAGGAACCCACCTCTGCTATGATTCATTGAGATCAAACATCTCCAGTTTTTCTAATTCTAAACCGATACATGCAAAAACTTATTTATTTTGAGACAATTGTGTACCTATGAGCCAAATGGCAATTAATTAAAAAAAGATGTGATGCAAATCCTATCTTTTACAGAGTTCCATAGGAAGAAAACCAACACATATTATTGTGGATGTTGATGTCAAAATATTGGTAAAATTTCTATGTCCGTGTACAAGCCTACATAGGGCTGTTGTGATATACTTTCATAACTTTGTAAGTATTGGTATCCGCTGAGACCTATTTGCATTAGTAATCAACAATAGCTCTAAAGTGAACAAGTGCAGAAAAGTGTTCATGGTACAAAATTAAACACAACTAAATAACTAAAAATCCAACAACGATAATACAAGCGACTTGTTAAGTTCATCTATAACTTAAAGCATGTAGCCACTAGATGTCATCAGTGAGATTATTTTGAAGATAAACATTTTGAAACTGTATTTCACTAGCAAGACAACTTGTTGCCTTTTACTATGGGTCAACTCACGGTATTTAAGATACAATTGTTCTGCTCCATGGTATGTTAGAAAACCCTGGGACTGAAACATCCAGAGTAAGCAATATATTTGCATGAAAGAGATACAATACAGAAAAAAGCACCAGCGTGGTTCTGATTAAGAATATATTATTAATATACATCTTAATCCAGATCTTAGGGTGGAGTAAGAGTTTGGAAAGTGAGCTCTAGTCTCTCTAATAACAATGAACCACACCTAGTTCACATAGGCAGGTATATCTTTATTGTGACAGGCAACTGCTGAATAAAGAATGCATTACTCAACTGGAAAGTACCATATTTCAGGTGAAAGGCTTTTATTTGTAACACTATATGTATAATTACCCACAGACATATGCATGTTCATACTTATGTCACTTATATCATCAAGTATGTCTCCCAGAAGTGCCTACATCAGGTGTGTCAAACTCAAAGCCTGGAGGCCAGACCCGGCCAGCAGGGTGCTTAATCGGGCACGTAGAACCGCTCTGGCCTGTGGTGCATCTGCCAGTTAAAATGAAGCTTGGGAGGGTAACATGCAGAGGGTTGCAGGAGGCTGTAAGAACCAAAAACGAGACTCGAGAAGGCCATGGGCAGCCCTCGCGAGCTCCATTTTCACTGGCATAACATTGCAGGAGAAGGACTGGGTTTCTTTTGAAATTGGCTCGAGGCTCATGAATTAATTAGGGCATCTTTCAGAAACCTGGCAGCCGTTGCAGCCGAAAACAAAGGCTAGGTGTCTGATTTTGCTGGCAGAGTGCTCGGGCCACCACATGTGACCCCCGATCTGAATGACGTTGAGCTGGCCATGCCCACCATGGCCACAGCCCCCCAAGATCAAACACAACCCTGATGCGTCCCTCAATGAAATCTAGTTTGACACTCCTCGCCTACATAAATGAAATATTGTTCTCAAAAAGGAGGAAACATAGCAATTTTAATGAGCATTGTTGATCTACTTCAGCCTGGTTCATGAAATTGGATGTTTCATCATGATATTCTGGTATCCAGGATGGATCTAAAGCTGTAGATGTTAGGATCCTTTGCAAGAAGCTTGCAAATTGCTGCTTCTTCTACCAGCATTTAACATCACAGTTCAGAAATCTCCTTGCATCTCTCTTAATGCTTAGAGGGGAGGAAACCCCTAGTTAATAGAAAAAAGAGCTTTTCTTTTTGTAGCACAGAGTAAGAGACAATTTTATAAAATATTGGTATATTTTTTTTTAAATTAAATTTATATACCACCCTATTCGCCAAGGTAGGACTCAGGGCGGTGCACAGAAAAGATAAAACCACAACAAGTATGTACAATATAAAACCGAATTAAATAATTAAATCTGTGCTAAAATAGTTAAAACAATTAAATATTAAATTTAAAATTAAACCAATTAATCTATGCCAGGCCGGCCAGGTGGAAGAAATGCGCTTTGAGTGTCCAACGGAAAAGGCGTAGGTCAGCGATGGTGCGAAGATCGGGGGGTAGGTCGTTCCAAAGGGCCGGACCCGCCACAGAGAAGGCCCTACTCTTGGGAGTCGCCAGCCGGCATTGACCGGTGGACGGCACCCTGAGGAGGCCCTCTCTGTGGGAGCGGACAGGACGGAGGGAGGTGTGTGGCAGGAGGCGGTCTCGCAAATAACCAGGACCCGTGCCATGGAGCGCTTTGAAGATGGTTACCAACACCTTGAAGCGCACCTGGAAACCAACAACCCTGGAGCTTCTTTTTATTTCTTTTTCTCTTTTTCTTTTTGCACATGTCTTTTTTTAGCACTCTCTTCCTTTCTTCTCTTTTTGTTTTACTTTATATTAGTTTATATTACTTCTGTCTGTCTTGAACATGGCCATAAAAATTCCTTTCCAGCTCCTAATATCTTATCCACTTCAATAAAACTATTCAAAGGGGTGATGGCAGTTTAGCTGCAGGTTCTCAGGGAATAATCTCTGCTCATTTCAATCCACTATCAATCTCCTTTTTAAAAAAAATTGCACTAATAACTGTTGTGGAGAGAAATTGATATAAATAGTTCTCACGCCAAGGAAGCTGGCATTCTGTTTTGAATTCAGTCATAGCTTGTTCTCTTAAAACAGTTTAATCAGCACAGATTTAGCATTACCTGGTTCGTCTACTGGGATAATCTGTGGACGTTGATATTTTGGACATGCTAAATCATATTTTAATAAGCTTCCAGGTTATTATATGTATTATAGTTGAGGTTCCCACTGAACATGACTTATAAATTCACCTAAAGCAGAATAGATCTACCAGCATTTTGCTTAGCATTCTCATGTTTATGTAGGGTATCAGTTTTAGGAGAAGCTCATCTATTGTCTGTTCATTTCCAAGATGAATTCAAGATATTGTTTGGTACAGTGGTGTTTACTACCGGTTCTATGGATGTGGCTTGGTGAGCATGGCATGGCTTGGTGGGTGTGGCATGGCTTAGTGGGTGAGGCACAGCAGGGGAAGGATACTGTAAAATCCCCATTTCCTCCCGATGAGCTGGGACTTGCAAGGCAGAGAATAGATGGGGGCAGAGCCAGTCAGAGGTGGTATTTATGAGTTCTCCGAACTACTCAAAATCTCTACCACCAGTTCTCTAGAACTTGCCAGAACCTGCTGAATACCACCTTATAATGCAGGATCAATGTTTATAGTCCTTGAGATGACATACTAAAGACCATAAGATGGTCAGTTTCTTCTTCCTTAAAGAGATCATTGACCATCAGTTGCTGGAAAAAATTCTAAAGGAATGTGTAGTGATGAATGAGTTGAAAACATTTTTTTTTAATCTGCAAAGTTCTACATTATAAAATAATCATTGTGCCACTTCTTGTTGGCCTTTCTTTTCTTGGAAGAGCACTACTTTTAGTTTACTCTATTGTCATTGCACCTTGTACAACTAAATTAAATGCCATCTTCAGTGTACATTATAACTATTAAAAAAAACACACATCTTTCACATTCTATACAATTGAAAACCCCTGGTATTACATTAATATTACACTACACAGCAAAGTTCAATATAGTTACTTCTCTGGGATAGAAGCTGTTTTTCAGCCTATTTGTCCTTGTTTTTATTGTCCTGTACCGTCTGCCAGATGGTAATAGATAAAAAAAAGGGAGCCCAGGATGAGATGGATCTTTAAGAATGCTTTGGACTTTCTTAAGGCAGCGGGGAGCTATAAAGCTCTTCCAAAAGGGGAGAGGGCAACCAATGATCCTCAGGGCAATAATGGTAACCCTCTTTTCAAAATTGAGTAGACATTATGGTAAAGAAAGTTATTTTCTTTGCCATCGTCACCTCTAAAACAAGACCTGGATATGACACCTGGTTTTTGATTAATGGAATCATCATTCATGTTACCATTGTATTTACTTGTTTCCAGCTGTTTGTGAAGCTTAGGATATGGTACATGCTGTATGGAGATTGACCAATCGTGTAATTTCCCTTTTTCAAAGACCGATGAGGGCCACAACAGCATTAACAGAGACATCAATCGGATAATCCTCAAAGACATCAAAGATCTACCGGAATGCATAATATTAATATAATGCCTTCCCCGCTCTTGCATGACATCAGCTGTCAACAACAGCTGAACAAAATAGGGAGAGCAATGTAGTTTCCCTGACTTACAGATCGATATCATTTAGATCTGAATAGAACACCAAATCTAGTGAAAGCCCAACCAAGCACTTCGTGACAGATGAAGATAGCATGGATTATAAAAGACATTAAGCTACTCTGAAAACCTTTGAAAGTCTGGTCTCTGTGTAGTCACATGTAGCAGGCTGCTCTTCGTCCCTTTGATTTCCTTCTATTTTCTCTTTGTTTATATTTTATTTCTGGCAGGCCACAATACTTTAACTCATTTTATTCTTTGGCAACACATGAGCCATGATTCTGATATATGACATGTAAATGATGGAAGTACAGTATTTATCTATCTGTCTGTTTGTTTGTTTGGTGGACTCATATCACTAAGGGCTCCTTTCACCCTGAATTAAAATGATGGGTGTGGGCAGCAAAAGGAATCAGCACTTCCTTCTCTTGGCATCACATTGTATGAAAGGATTATAAACCACTGGGATTGAGTGGGCTCAGGTTCCTTACGAGAAAGGGCAACTGGGAGTGGCACATTCTTTAGGTCTTATGTGCGTAAAAGGCATCGATTGCCTGGATGGTGTATCTGATACAGTGCAAAGCCAATGTTTTCATGGAGATTACAGGCACATGGTCAGTCTAGTCATTGGGTCAGATAAACACTCTTAGGGAAGTGGCAAACATGGGCATAGGCATAAGAATGTCATATGCCATCTCAAGATTCTGAATGATCTGCTCAGCTCTAAAAGCTGTTCTTGTGCAAAAGCGTAGAATTACTGTCTATGTTATGTGAACTGTAAGTTTTTGCTTTATATTTTTAATACCAACAGCCGTTTTGTTAGTAAGAGTAAGTTTCTCTTTTCGTTGTCAAACCATGTCAATGTTTCACCTGCATGATAGCTACCCTGTTTCCCTGAAAATAAGACCTCCCGAATAATAAGCCCAATCGGGCTTTTGAGCGCATGCGCTAAAATAAGTTCTCCCCCCAAAATAAGCCCTCCCTGAAAATATCACAACACAGCAGCAGCCATGAGGTGACCACACTCGCCGCCTCCTGCACCTCAAAAATAATAAGACCTCCCTGAAAATAAGGCCAAGCGCTTATTTCAGGAGTCAAAAGAAAATAAGACCCTGCCTTATTTTCGGGGAAACGGGGTATATGAATGTATTAATTAAGCCAGATATAATCATGCTTCTGAAATATAATGGGCATGGTCTGTTTCATGCAAGTTTCTCTAAAGTGGTATCCCCTCTCAGGAATTTTGGATTTGCTGTCTAAAGACTGTGTTATGGATAACATGGCTGGAGAACATTATTTCAACAACTTCATCATGATCGCAAATCTAGTAAGAATATGCACGGGGTGGCGGGGGTTGCCTTCAATTTATCCATAGATCTTTGGATCATTTTGCTTATTCTCATTCCTTCCAGGACCAATTATTGCGATCTCAGCCAAACTCATCTTGGCTAAACATATATCAAAAAACTCTACCATCTGGTTGTATCTTTGCATATACTTTACATAGAGAATTAGTACTTTTGAACTAGACCAAAGAGTAAGCATACTTTGCCTATGAACAGAACAGAACAGAGGTAACATCCATCTGAGTTCCAATTATTGGCTTTTGTGGTAAGTAAAGTCAGGAAAACTTTACTTTAATGCAAGTTTGGTACTATAAAAGAATCTTGAAATTTGGACACAGTCCTTGCTGAGTTCAATTTATATCTGACACAAACAAGATGGAATTGTTTAGAATTTTTTTTTCATGCTTTTGTCTTTCCCAGGTTTCAGATCTCTTTTCAGTAATGGCTTGGCATTCCCTTCCCTCTTCTCCAAATTCCTTCATATCAGTGGTGAGATTGGTGGGCCTGGCATGGCTTTCTGGATATGGCTTTCTGGGGAAGGATACTGTAAAATCTCCATTCCCTCCTGATCAGCTGGAACTCAAGAGGCAGAGAATAGATGAGGGCGGGGCCAGTCAGAGGTGGTATTTACCTGTTCTCTGAACTACTCAAAATTTCAGTTTCCGGTTCTCCAGAACTGGTCAGAACCTGCTGTTTATAGATGCCATATCCTTTCTGAAGGCTTAACAAAAAGGCCCGTGTCTCCTGTGAACATGTGATGCTGGACTAGACTTGGCCTAATCCCATCTAGTCCTGTTATTATTCTTGCCCATGTCAAATGAAAGCAAAGTATGGCATGTGGCTATTTTAATTTTAAACAATCATATTTGGTTAGAGAGAGCAGGCCTAATGGTGAAGATGCTCCCCTCCCACTTGTAAGGTTGAGAGACCTGGACGGTGACAAATGTTTCTCTATCTGGGCGCAAAGAAAAAAAATATCTGCTGTGAACTCCACGTGGCATCAGGAAGGACATCTGGACAGTAAACACTCAACTCTATCCAATCTTTTCTGACTCTGCCACAAATTAAGGGATTACAGGGTCATAAAAAGAGCTTTTACATTGGGGTAGATAAAGTGATCTATAGCCTCTCTCCCTGCAACTAAATTTTATCTGAGGAAAGGTCAGCAGTAAAGGACATTGATCCTGGGGTTTTGTTGTTGGGTTTTTTTTTTACAGTGATTAACACTCTATCCATGGGGCTTCATGGAGAGGAAAGTCTGCAATAATTTTAGTTCACTCTTTCCTTGCCAGACGACCTGTGGGCATTTTGCGGCTCAAATTCTCTGAGTATTAAAATGTTTTAGTACTGATACCTTCCTCTTTCCACATGCATGTATAATGCTTCCATCACTGCCCATTGACTTAAAATGAAACAAATTAAATGGCATAATGGTTAGATGGTACGGTTGACAGCATGGTCTTTGTCATCAATTTTGCCTGTTGTCTCTCACCCTTCAGTGGGGCTCGGCTGTATATCCCCATGAGATTTGTTTAACTTGTTTTCTGGTCCATGACAGCAATAAAGTTTTATCTATCTATCTATCTATCTTCCATCACTGCCCATTGACTTAAAATGAAACAAATTAAGTGATATTCAATGAAGAATAAGGCAAAAGTGTTAGTGGGAAGAGATTTTCAAAGGTAATTACAATATCCCGAAATATCCAGAATCGGAAAACAGTTTCATTTAGTCATTTGAGATGGAGAATGCAAAAAATCTGTAGGAAGTATGGAACTACAATAGAAATATTTGGTTTGGCATTTCTACCTTAAAAGAAGAAACCACCAATCCACTCTGGTTGAAACCTCATCTATCATTGGATAAATAAGAATCCCTGAAGAATGGCTAGATACCTTGAAAAGCATTTAAATTTCTAGATATGTTTGAGGCTCAATCAATCTTGCTATTAAGGAGGATTTCATCCTACTTTGTTTTGGAAAAATGCATTAGGATTTCTTGGTAAGGATTTAATAAATTATCAGTTTGGTAGACAAATTGAAGAGATTTTAATTATTTCATAATACTAGCGTAGTCTTTCCCACAACTGTTGAATTTCCAGTCAATTACAGTTCATTCCTGGCCTGGATTATGAGCCTTCTGAGAAGGTTCTCTTTTTAATATTTTGGCACAGTATCTGCGTATGAATTTAAGTTGGTATGACATTCACAGACAATACAAATTATATAAACTTCCTTCTAACCTCTGACATTATTTTGAAGGATTCCAATGAGCACACACACTTTTTTTTTTTTTGCATTTCTACCTCTCAAAGAAACTCTCCGTAGCAGGAAGAAAAAATATAGCACTTGTAACATTAATACCCATTAATAATCAAGGAAGAAATATTTATATTACCTTTTCCTATTCTAAGTGCATAATAAGCAAGGCAGATAGGGCAACAGAGCTTCAAGTGAGACTAGACAATGACAATTAAAAGAAGACAATAAAAATAAATGCATTTTATTAACATATTTTGGAGTTTGCTTCTCTAAATATTCACGGAAACTAAAAGCTAAAACTTTAAACTTATGTGATCAGAAATGAACTTCTGCAAGTAGTATTGGAAAAGACGAGCGAATGGGCAAAAGAATCTGTCTGGTATTACTTTTAGATTTGTCAGTGTTGGTGAGTGGAGTCAATCACTTTTCCCTGCACTTCTAGGATAGGAAGCGATGAAGTATTTATCAGCTTTTTATCAGGGATATCCAGCCTTGACAACTTTGAGACTTGTGGTCTTCAATTCCCAGAATTCTTCATGCTGGTTGGAGAATTCTGGGAATAGAAGTCCACAAGTCTTAAAGTTACCAAGGTTGGACACCCATGCTTTGTATGATTTCATTCTAAAATTGCATTATCTTCTTTTTGTTCACAGCTCATTATTGTTCTTCTCTAAATTTTATTTCTCCCAAGAATCTAAAAGGAAATAGATATACCAATAGATTTATTACTACCAGCTTAAAAAAAACCTCTGAAGCAGTGGTGGGATATGACGGTACGCCCTGGTATGGGCATACCGGTGCCTGCTGGGAGCACTAGGTGCTGTTCCGGTACGGTGCTCAGGATGGGCCGCCCGCCCACCCACGTGCCATACCTGTATTTGAGCTCTTTGGGACTTCTGCTCATGGAGCGTACGGTGCCTGCATGACACTCCGCCGAGCAGCTGGAGCATCGTGGAGGCACCGTGGAGCATTGCAGGCCATTGCTGTGCGCATTCATGTGGTGGACACCCGACCCCGTTGCACCATATCAGTTGCACCAGGATCCGGAACCCACCACTGCTCTGAAGATACGATTCCAAAAAATTTTTTGAAGAAAAAGGGCAGGTGGGAAGAAGGTACTTGGTAGGTTTCTAAAGTTGCTCAGCAAATCCTTCAGACATGAGATGGGAGAAACAGTCCCTTGGTGAGATTAGGAAATCTACATTATGGACTTTCAGAGAAGCAACACACAAGTAATCAATTTCAAAGGATTGATCAATCAACCAATCAAGCAGTTCCTCCATTGTAAATCTGAACCTCAAACCCAAATTCAGAATAAATAGCAGAAGGCAACCCTTCCACACTCAAAAGATCTAAGAATAAGTGGGTGTTTTTATTTTTATTTTTTTTAAACCAGACCATTTAGTTTAGTTTAATTTGGATTTGTATCCTGCCCTATCTCCCCGGAGGGACTCTGGGCGGCACACAGGCAGATATTAAAACAATACAAACAATACAAAATACAATATAGTTACAGTAAAAATATATTAAATTTAAACCCCGTGCTAAAACATCTTAAAACCATCTAAAAACCCTTAATAAAATCCCCACAATTTATAATAAAGTCTAAGCCAGGCCGGCCAGATGAAAAAAGTGAGTTTTAAGCTCCCGACAGAAGAGGCGCAGGTCCGTGATGGTGCGAATGTTGGGGGGTAGGTCGTTCCAGAGATCCGGACCTGCCACAGAGAAGGCCCTTCCCCTGGGGGTCGCCAGCCGGCATTGGCCAGCAGAAGGCACCCTGAGGAGGCCTTCCCTGTGCGAGCGGACAGGACAGAGGGAGGTGTGTGGTAGGAGGCGGTCTCGCAATTTCTATGTACTTGTGTTCTGAACATTCTTGAAGAATTGCTATTAAGTATAAGGACAGTGCTACTCTACAAACCTAAAAATCTCATATTAAATTTATGTTTAAAACAGGCTGGTTTCTTTTGCCTGTCTGAAGATCTAAAATCCCTTTCCCCCAGTGTCATGAAAGGAGAAAATAGGGCCTCAGCAAAAGAGTCAGTATAGTATGTTCCATGGAACCAAAGTAGGACATATTAATAGCACACATAGCCATCCTCCATAGAAGCCTGTTAAGAATGCCATTCATTCCTGGAGATCGTTGACCAGCCATTTATCAAAGCAGAAAGACTGACGTCACTCCCACAATGAGGTGGTCTGATTTCATGTTGAAAACAGGTAATGCCATAACTCTCATTCTGCTTGAATTAGCTACCTAGTTTCAGGGAACAAACAAACAGGCCTTAAAAAAGAGGGCATAAATTTTAACTAGGCTCACTTGAGCCCTGGATTGTTCCTGGGCAAAGCATCCACTGGAACAGGAAAGGATGACAAATGTCCTCCAGATAGAAGCGCATAAATGATTGCTATGGGGGGTATCCAACTGACAGGGCTGAGGCAGAATGTGAACGCCGGTGTGCCAGTTTTTAAATTTAGAGTTTAAAATGAGAGAAAGGGCAGGCAAGTTCCAGATTTTCTCACTCAACGGTTTGACTTCTCTAGGCTCATTTTCAGAGCCTTTTATTTTATTTTGTCGCTGGGTTTTTTTTTTTTTTGTCCTTTGGCTAACAAAAGATAGAAGAAAGTAGATAGAAGAAACTAAAAATGACAGGAAAAATGGCAGGAAAAATGGCAGATTAAAAAAACCTACCATCCATAGCGCTCTCTACAATTTCTAGGTGCACAATGGTCCCGTCAAGTTTTAGTTATATTGTGAGATGATCTCATTTTTTTTCCATATAAGTATAAGTATAATCTTTATTGCCATTGTACTTGTTTACAACGGAATTGGTTATCTTGTTTGTCTTTTGTTGCTAAACCAACAAAGGGCCTTGTCAGCCATTATGACGTTGTGTGTGTGTGTGTTTAACTCTGAGATTTGCAGTTCTAAGGCATCTGGGAATGGCAAATTGGACACTTTTGCTATAGAAGCTATCACCTTGTAAGGGAATGTTGTCAATCTTTTAATAATATAATATTCTCCTCCCTCTCCTCTCTCTCCCTTCCTCCCTACCCCCCTCTCTACACACACAACCACACAAAGGTGCTTCTCTAATTCCAAAATTTCCCATTACTATTATGAAACAAACAACCATATATATGTGTGTGTGTGTGTGTGTGTTACGTTTTTGAGCTGATCAATAAATAAGTCAGGGAGACTAGTATAGATCTATTTTGAGCTTTTTAGTTCTCATCAGCTAGCCATACTCTTACTGGGATTTGAACCGGGGTTGTATTACATGCTAGGCAGAAGCCTTAGCCATTAGGCCACCAGGTTCTCTTCCTGATCAGTATATACGTATACTGTATTTATGTATATATATATATATGTTTTCGTAGATTTTCACGGGTGTAGGTATGCTGGCATAGCTGGCTTCGGGGATTTTCCCGTGTATAAGGCATAGAAAAGTTGTTGCAACGTTTCGACAAGACCTCACTTGTCATCATCAGGCAGGCTTGTGTCTGTGAGTGTCACAGACACAAGCCTCACAGACATATATGTATGTATGTATGTATGTATGTATGTATGTATGTATGTATGTATGTATGTATGTATATATATATATTACATACATATATACATAAATATATACATGTATGTATGTATATTATATATAGCACAAACGTAAACACAAATGTAAACAAAGGCAACGAAACAAATAGCTTTCTGTCTGCATGGTCTCTTGTGATGAGCCGAAAGACAGAAAAGGAAAGCAGCTTTGCTTCCTCCCTTATTTGGGGCTTAGCAGGGTGTTGTGACACAAGTGTGTGTGTGTGTGTGTGTGTGTGTGTGCACATGCACACACACACACAGTATTGGTAACCATAACAAAGACCACAGATACATTGTTTAGGTTGTTTGGTTCTATAAATCCAATAAAAACAAACACATAAAGATTATACACCAAGTTGTCTTTCAAACTGGGAGGATCGCTCACACTCAAATGAAGTTAAAGTATAAACTTTAAGTTTAGTTGAAATTAAATGTAATTACCACTGTATTAACCCCTCAGGAATGCATTTTACATTTCTTCCTCTTCCATCACATAAAAAAAATTACAATTCTGTGCTTGCGGGCATTATTCCATTTTATTGTAGAGCTTCTTAGTAGGCAGTTGTGCAATCTTGCAATGCTTCATCTACATTGGCAATCATCTCCAGATCTCTTCTTTCATTAGTATCAACTGTGCCCGTTCCTTTCTTCCGGTGTCTAACTCCATGCTACATGGGAGATTTTGCCCACCTCCAAATCTTCCATTAGACAAAATCAGTATGTTCATTTTGCTGTTTTTTATCCACCTTTCCCCTTAGGTTTACAAGCAACCTCTAAGCTTCTTTCTAAGTTTCTTTCTTTTTTTCAAGCAATCCAGTTTTTCATTTCTCATGTATGTATCCAAGAAACTCAAGAGAGTAAAATCTAGCCCTGCAAAGTTAACATGACTTTGTTAGTCTGATTTGCAAGGGGGGGGGGGGATGTCGGTTTGAGGGGAAAGAAACATGTTTCTCATTATTCAACAATATCTTTATAATTATTTATATAATTTCTTGTCTCTGGAGAACTTCAATCTACCCCGAAATCTGAAATAATTACATGACTTATATATGGTGCCAAAAATGAAACATGAAAGGGCGGAAAAAAGAGAGGCAAATACTTTCACTTAGGTTTGCAAGCAATCTCTTTGTTTCTTTTTTTCCTCTGCGTTTCTTTCTTGAAAAAAATAATAATCCTGTTTTTCATTTCTTATTCATATATCTGAAGAAACTCCAGAAAGTAAAATCTATCCCTTCAAGATAACTATGACTTGGTTAGGCTAACCTGGAGGTGAAACCTGTTCCTCATTATTCAACAATACCTTTAGTATTATTTCTATAATTGCTTGACTCTAGAGGGTAACTCTACCCAGAAATCTGAGATAATTACATATCTTAGATTTGATGCCAAAAATAAAAGCATGAAAGAAAAAGGGGGGGAAAGCTGAATAATATTGATTTTTTTGTCAAGTTAAAATTTTCTTTAAGACTCGTAAAAGACACAGGATGGCACTGAATGAAACAGTGCTTGTGAAATACCTACTCTAGGTAGTCCTCCACCTACAGCGGCAATTGGGACCAAAATTTCTGTCACTAAGTGATGCAGGCATAAAGCACAATTGCATAGCAACAGCAGTGCCAGATGCCATCATTAACCAGGTCCCCCAATCGTTAGGCAAGGCAGCTTCTTTGTGGCTACCCACAACCGGGTCAGTTAGAAAGCAGGCAGGAACCTACAAGTCCCAACTTGCAAGTGAGTTGGCAGACTGGCCAATGGATGCTTCTTGGTGGAGAAGGGTGTGAGGAAGGCCTACTAAGGATCAGGTAGGGTGTAGGGTGCTGCAAGAGTTGGAGAGAATGTGTGATATTGCACAAGGCTACCCAAGGGTTGGGGAGGGTACACAACAGTGGTGGGTTTCTGCAGGTTCACACCTACTCGCGACAACCGGATGGTGAAATTTAGAGAGCCGGTGAGAGGAGGTTCCACCAGAGGACCCGGAAGTAAGTCTGCCCCACCGCTGCCGGTGACCCAACAAGAAGGAAAGGAAAGGAAAGGAAGGAAGAAAGGAAAGGAATAAAGAAAGAAAGAGAAAGAATTTATTATCACAATTGAGCCCAAAATTTTGGTTGCTAAGCAAGAGTGTTGTTAAATGAGTTTCACCACATTTTACAAGTTGGCCACTCCCACCCAGTCACATGACTGCCAGAGTAGGTTCTAAAATTTTTTGAAACCCATCACTGGTACACAAGGATACACAAGTACAGTGGTACCTCGGTCCACGAACTTAATTCGTGAACTGACTCTGGTCGCGAACCGAGTTGGTCGCGAACCGAGGCACAGTTTCCCATAGGGTTTAATGTAAATCCAGTTAATCCATTCTGATCTTTTTTTGTTTTTGTTTTAATTCTTGAACTGACTCTGGTCGCGAACCAAATTGGTCGTGACCCGAGGCACAGTTTCCCATAGGGTTTAATGTAAATCTGGTTAATCCGTTCTGATCTTTCTTTTGGTTTTAATTCTTGAACTGACTCTGGTCGCGAACCAAATTGGTTGTGACCGGAGGCGGAGTTCGTGAACCGAGGCGGAGTTCGTGAACAGAAGCAGAGTTCGTGAACCGGACCATATTTTTATGAACTTTTCTGTTCGTGAACCGAAGCGGAGTTTGTGAACCGGAGCATATTTTTATGAACTTTTCTGTTCGTGAACCGAGTTGTTCATGAATAGAGGCGTTCGTGAACCGAGGTACCACTGTATGTGAAGGACGAAGGCAAGCTTCAGGAAGTGTGTGTGAGGTGGTGAAAGAGTGCATTCGAATGCATTTGAGAGTTGTATGTATCAACAACTCAAAGACGCATTTCTGTTTTCTTCAAAATATTCCTGCAGTTCGCTGCCTTTGTTATATTTTAAGCAGAGGTGGTATTCAGCTGGTTCGGATTGGTTCAGGCAAACTGGTAGCAGAGATCGTGAGCGGTCCCAGCCACCTGCCCTGGTGCTATGCCGTCCTATTTAGCCACATTTTTGAGCCTGGGCACATGCGTGGAAGACCGGGCGCGTGCATGGAAGGTGCACATATATGTGTGAAGCAAGTGACTGAGCGGGGGGGGGTGTGAACTGGTGGTAAAAATAAGTGAAACCCACCACTGATTTTAAATACATTTTATGCAATTAACTTATTAATTTATTGCTTTGCTTTTTCTTAAGTTTAAGAAAAAGGATGGTAGTGCACTCAGGTCTCAAGCCTCAGTACATCCATGCTGCACAGATTGGCTTTTGCTGTAAATATGTAGAAATCATAAAAGAAGAGAACTTCATCTCTCACTGCATTGAGTTTAGTATTTTTCCACAACAATTTAATCATCCAGATTACGCCTTCTCTGATTCTAAAAAGCTTCCCGATATTAAATTTCTTGTGGGTGGGTCCTCTGAATAGCATTCCGCCTTAATGAAAAGGCAATTTGTTTGATTTGTTTTTCATGTGGACTTCCTCCTAAGAGGTTAAGGCAGACGGGCATGTTTCTATCTCATTAAATTCCCATCAGTGTGAGTAAAGTAGTGACTGCTGAAGTGCAGGGGTCTCCAACCTTTGCAACTTTAAGTCTGAAGGACTTCAGCTCCCAGACTTCTCCAGCCAGCAAAGCTGGCTGGAGAAGTCTAGGAGCTGAAGTCCTTCAGACTTAAAGTTGCAAAGGTTGGAGACCCCTGCTGTAGTGTTTTTCAGTAACTAGAACTTTGAACTAGGTTCCTTCAATCTGCGATGCATACTCTATGGCAGTGATGGCTAACCTTCTTGTTGTTGGGTGCCAAAAATGCGAGTGCTGGCACCCATAATGCAAGGCGCCCCCCCTACATGCGCATGCATGCACAACCTCACACCACCCCTGCAGTACTGCCGCACGCACGAAGTCCAACTGATCATCACGCGCACATGCACGCCAGAAACCTGCAAGAGGAATGGGTGATGCTGCACATGCCAGGCAACATGGCTCTGCGTGCCACTCTGGGCATGTGTGCCATAGGTTTGCCATCACAGGTATAGGGTAAAATGTCTCCCAATGTATGTTACAGACTGGCTTCCTGTGGATGAGATGGAGTGTAAGCAATGATTCCTTCCATGCTATGATGATGGTCAAATGCATCAAATTACCTCCTTCTGAACATATGAAGGCAGTTTGCTATCAAATCTTTTCTTATACTTGCATCATTTGGTGCATTTGATAGGATGTAAGGCACACAAGAATCTCCCAGGCTCTTTCCTTAGAGACTAGTTGACTATTTCAAAGGGATGATAACCATCTTCATTACTTCCCATTCCTCCCAAGCTATAATTTTTGTCATCTCTTTCATGCTGACCCAGGAGAATAAACTCCCTGTTCTGCGTAAGGCATTTTCAATTCACCTGGAAGAATCTGCTGGAGCCCATAGCTGCAGTTAATCAAGATTTGGACTGTTTTAATCATCGCTGCAATCTGGGATGTTATGTGCACTGTCTATGAGCCAGAAATATTGGTCTGATGCAGGTTTCATTTTCTGCTGACAGTGAACAGATCCATTTTATTGTAAACATGGTATTTATCCACCAAGTTAATGAGTGTTTTGATGAATTGTCTAGCAGGGGAAACTGATCTAATCTTGGTATTTATGTTCTGTTTAAGACTGGGGTGTCAATGCAGCTTAACTATGTTAAACATTTCTCTTCCCAGCTATTCTTGTCAGCTGGACTTTTATTTATTGTGGGAAAGTAGATTTTGGCCCTTCTCATCTCCTTTCATGTTACCAAGTTCAACAGCCATAAGTATTGCAAACCTTACAGAACAGCATATTGTGCGTGTATGTATATTCTTATACCAGACTGCATATGTACAGGAAAATGCCATGATTAGGCAGTAACTTATTTAGTCTGGCTCAGCTGCTCAAAAGGCCTTTGTATTGTTCAGGTAGCCTTAACAATTAGTTGCAACCTTAACCTTCCTGAGATTCTTCCTCCAGCTTTTCCCCCAGAGCTGAGTTCTCATTTGGAGGTTTCAATTCATTTTGCTACGAATAGCAAATGAATTAGGTTTTTACTTTATGTACCATGTTGCATTCGGTGCAGGGATTGAGGTCCTTTCTGACGTCTACTTGAATTAATTGCTGCGGAAGAAAGTAATTGTTTGCTCTACAGATTTTGCTGAGAAAGAGTTATTGTAGTACAATATTTTATTTTTATGCTTATCCAGGCAGAAGGGCTATATTAGTCCATTCTTTTCTTAATGTTCAGGAAACCTTATAGAATGGCTTAAAGTGGGAGTTGTTTGATTAATGCAAACATAAAGTTAACCACAAGCCACTGCATTCTTCCTCGTAACAAAGTTGAGACAATGCCCATTGTCCTAATCGAAGATATGACACAGCCAATATATGTGTCTGGGTTGCTGTTAAGGGGCAGGAGTGGGAAAAGCATGTGTCATGCATACCATGGGCTTTAGCCTGCAGAAAACGTTTTCATAAGGATTATGGATTTCCCCCCCCCTAACTAATATGACCTACTACCATGTTTCCCCGAAAATAAGACCTGGTCTTATATTATTTTTAGCTCCAAAAGATGCATTAGGACTTATTTTCTAGTTAAGTCTTATTTGGGGGGGAAATACGGTACTAATTGCATCCCACTGGCTGATGATCTTAACTGGGGCTTATTTTGGGGTTAGGGCTTATATTACAAGCATCCGGAAAAATCATGCTAGGGTTTATTTCCTGGTTGGGTCTTATTTTTGGGGAGACGTGGTAGTAGGTCAAATTAGTTAGCGGGGGAAATTAGTTAGGGTATCTATTTACTGTAAAAACAATCAGATAATAGATAAAGCCAACAACAGTTAACCTTTGGAATATGCCGCCTGAAATGTCCTTGCAATATACAGTGGTACCTCGGTTCACGAACGCTTCTGTTCACAAACAACTCGGTTCACGAACAGAAAAGTTCATCAAAATATGCTCCGGTTCACGAACTCCGCTTCGGTTCACGAACAGAAAAGTTCATCAAAATATGCTCCGGTTCACAAACTCCGCTTCGGTTCGCGACCAGAGTCAGTTCAAGAATTAAAACAAAAAAAAAAGATCAGAATGGATTAACCGGATTTACATTAAACCCTATGGGAAACTGTGCCTCGGTTCACAACCAATTCGGTTCGCGACCAGAGTCAGTTCACGAATTAAGTTCATGAACCGAGGTACCACTGTAGCAATAGCGCTTAGTCTTATATACTGCTTCATGGTGCTTTGCGGCTCTCTCAAATCAGTTTACAGAGTCAACATATTGTCCTCAAGAATCTGGGCTCTCATTTTACCAACCTCAGAAGGATGGAAGGCTGAGTTAACCTTGAGCCAGTCAGGATCAAACTCCTGGCTGTGGGCAGAGTTAGCCTGCAATAGTGCATTCTAACCACTGTGCCATTATGGCTCCTAAGTGGCTAAATGAAATGCAATAAATAGTAACCGGGTGATATATTTCATAAACATCTTTCACAATGTACCTCTTGCAAGGTTTGGACAGAACAGTTTGAACTCTAATCATTCTAATGAGTCAGGATGACAGGTTGCTTTGTGGGAGTGACTTATTTGAAATTAACATGATGCCTTCTCTTGCCATATGACTTGGATTCTATGGAAACATATTGTTATTTAGTTGTCTGGCGACTTTTTTTCATGACCCGATAAAGGTTTAAGCCAAAGAAGTTACAGCCTATTACTTCTTTCACTTTTGCAATATGTTGGTATTCACAGTAGACATAATTCTTGGGGTTTTTAAATCATCAACAACATTTTCATTACTCCCAGCCATCAGAGTAATATGATCAGCGTATTGTTGTTTTTCTTGGCAATTTAATTCCAGCTTCTATTTTTTCTATTCCCCCATTTCTCATGCGATGCTCTGCATATAAATGAAATAGAATGGGATACTACATACAACCTTTGTGCATTCCTTTCACAATTACAAACTAATAAATTAGCCATTTTTGTTTGCTTTTTGATCAGCATTGAAATATTATGCAGAGGTGCATTTTAGAGCAGGGGTCCCCAATCTTTTTTGCACCAGGGACCGGTTTCATTTTAAAGAAAATTCTGCGGACCGGCTGGCCTAGAGGAGGAGGGGGGGCAGGGGGAACAGGCAGCGCATGCGCATGCGGGGGGGGGGTCGGCTCACTTGGCCGTCTAGGGCAGTGGTAAGCAAACTTATTAGTCAATAGAGCCAAATATCAACAGTACCACTACTGAAATTTCTTTTGAGAGCCAAAAGGTGTGGCCTGTTTTGTGGGAGTGGCTCAGTTGTCATGTGACCCGGTGGGCATGGCCAACTTGGAAAATGTGGTGAAACTCACTTAACAGTCTTGCTTAGCAACCAAAATTTTGGGCTCAATTGTGGTCATAAGTTCTTTCTTTCTTTCTTTCTTTCTTTCTTTCTTTCTTTCTTTCTTCCATTTCTGGCTGGTCTTTGGTCTTCTGAAGATGGTAAAAATGGATTTATGGGCACTCGGTATATATAAAGGCAGCCCATGACTCTTTGGGATGCTGGTTTGAATCCAGGAAATGACTCAGAGGATGTGATTCCTTTGAAATGACCACTGGGAGAAAAATAGATCTTTAACCTGGTTAACCAAACAGGTAGCTTGAGGTGGAATTTCAATTTCAATTTCAATTTATTAAATTTATAAAGGAAATAGGAAAATAGATTTCTTCCTTTCCTTTCCTTTCCTTCCTTCCATTGCCTCCCTTCTTTCCTTCCCTCCCTCCTTCCCTCCATCCCTCTTTCTTTTTCTTTTTCTTTCCTTCCTTTCCTTCCTTCCTTCTTTCACCTCTCCCTTCCTCCTCCCTCCCCCTTCTTTCCTTCACTCCCTCCCACCCTCCATTTATCTTTCTTTTTCTTTTTCTTTCCTTCCTTTCCTTCCTTCCTTCTTTCACCTCTCCCTTCCTCATCCCTCCCCCTTCTTTCCTTCACTCCCTCCCACCCTCCATTTATCTTTCTTTTTCTATTTTTCTTTCTTTCTCTTTCTGTTTTTTTGTCTCTCTCTCTCTCTGTCTCTCCTCCCTCCACCCATCTCTGTCACTGTGTGTGTGTATGTGTGTCTGTTTCCCTCTCTCTCTATTTCTGTTTCTCTAAGTCTGCTTCTCTGTGTGTCTGCCATTCTCTCCCTCCCCCCCCCCCGGGGAAGCAGCAGAGGGGTCAGCATGTCGGTTGCAGAGGTTATCCCGCAGCGGGCGGGCAAAGGACCCGAGCTGCGGCTATTCTTAAGTGCCGCCAAAGCCATCCGGGCGCTGCACGCCCATCTCCCTTCCAGCTCCGTGTGCGCCGCTGAAGCCGTCCGGGCGCTTAAGATAGCCGCAGCTTGGGTCCTTCGGCCGCCCGCTGCGGGATAACCTTCCCAGCCGACATGCCAGCCTCTCCAGAAAGCCCCGGAAAGTGCAGTGCGCCGCGGTGGCCATCGGAACGAGCTGGTGGAGGCGCGCTCGGCCATCCTCTGCCAGGGGGCGGCTCCCTCCTCGCCGGCCCTGCGGCCCGGTTCCTATGAAGCTGCGGACCGGCACCGGTCCGCGGACCGGGGGTTGGGGACCCCTGTTTTAGAGGTATTCATAATTTGTTGCAGTCTACGCAGTCCAAGACCTTAATTTAAATCCAAAATAAATGTCTTTTTGGAACGCCATTGCATTTTTTCCGTTGTCCATCAGACATTTGTAGTGTGGTGCCAGTTGTAGTGTTGTCTATTTTGAAACCAGATTTTAGTTTTGTTTGTTTTTATATCTAGTTAAAGTTGGGATGATAAAAATGTTAGCATTAATGAAGTAGCATGTAAGATAAATGCAATGGTCCAGTAGCTAGAGCAATATTTAGATCTGCCTTCTTTAAAAATACTGAAATATATAATATCATGAATATGAATATGAATTCTTTATTGGAAAATAAAATTGTAAAACAAAATATGGAAGGTAATAAGAATTTGACCAAATCTAAGATCATTACTACTGTGTTTACCCAAAAATAAGACAGGGTCTTATTTTCTTTTGAACCCCCTCCCCCCGAAATAACTGCTTGGCCTTATTATTTTTGAGGTGCAGGAGGTGGTGAGCGTGGTTACCTCATGGCTGCTGTTGTGTTGCAATATTTTCAGGGAGGGCTTATTTTTTGGGGAGGACTTATTTTAGCGCATGTGCTCAAAAGCCCGATTGGGCTTATTATTCAGAAGGACTTATTTTCAGGGAAACAGGGTATGTTTAAGCCAACAATTATCTTTGAGCATGTTCAGAATTATAGTTTACTAGGTAGTTAAGAATCAACTTAATGGCAATGTTATGCTAGAATGATCTGTTCATTTACAAACATAATACCAGAATGAACAGGAAGACATTCCATTCCAGACTAGTACTATTGTATGAAAGATGGGCATGGAGATCTTGAGAAATAAGACCAAATGATCAACAGCCAACTTCTCATTTTGATCAGTAAAGTTATTGTGAGATCAGTATCTGAAGATAACGTTCTCAAGATCAGAACAACCTGTCTTAAAACCTCCCTTCCACACAGAGTTCACTTTTGTTTACTCTGGGCATCCCCAGAGGCCCTCCAGAGGCCAGAAATGGCCCATTTGCTCACTTCCAGAAGGTCTGCTCCAGGCTCCAGAGCCTTTCTAGGAGCTTGGAGAGGTGAAAACGGCCTTCCCCACCCCCCGGAGGCCCACTGGAGGCCGAAAATGGCCTGTTTCCTGACTTTTGGTGGGTCCAGACGGCCCAAAAATCAGCTGGCCAGCATGCCAGAGCTGACCTCCCGTGCCCACTGATATGGCTCCGAGGGCGACCTGTGGCATGTGTGCCATCGGTTTGCCATAACGGCACTATACCATAGAATTTAACATACAGTAATCCCTCGTTTTTCCCGGCTAATCGGGATCGCACCCGTCCGCGAAAACCGGAAATCCGCGAAGTAGGATTCGCTAGGAAACTTGAATTGGTGGACATGTTTAAAGCAACCACTAGGGGGCGCTTGCCTCCTACCAATGCAATTTTTTTTGTATTTTTTACAAATCCGCGAAGGACTGAAGCCGCGGAAAACGAAGCCGTGGAAAACGAGGGATTACTGCCCTGGAATAGAAGCTGTACACCCAGAGAAGTAGATGATTAGGATTTTTGTCTGGTGTTTAAGAATTGCAAATTGGGGTGGAACTATTTAATTTCAGCTTTTTCTTCTATGTGTCAGGAATGTAGACTTAGATCCTGGTAACTTTGGAAAGCATCTTTTGAAAGGCTTTCATTTCAGATTGAGCCTAATCCTGTCCCTTAGATTGACTTTATCTGAACAATCTTTTGATAATGATTATATTATTTCCTTTCCAAAGGTACAATGTTTCCCTGCTGTACAGAAGCCGTTCCATTTGATTCCTTTTTGGTTCACGGATTCAGTGGTCAATTTTGACATTTCTGTATTGACATCAAGTTTCCCTGCTTCATAACTCTAACATGTACAGTGATATACATAACGTTCTAGGGCTGAGCTTTCTGCTTTAATTCAGCCCCATCATAAGCACCATTTGAGTCTGTTCTTCCTCCACAAGCTTGTCAGTTGGAAAAATCTCTCCACTTCCCACCTCTTGGGATTGTCTTTCTCATTCTGAACTTCAGTGATACCTTCCCGCTCTTCCCCCAATGCTTTCTTCCTTTTATGAGTGATGACATTTGTGAACTCCCACACAACAAACTCTTGGTTTGATGTTTCTATTTTCCTTCTGAAACAAAGGCAAACCTGATGAGAATGGAGTATATAGTGTAGAAATAACTTCCTTGTTTAGCTCTCCACTATTGGCCAATTTGGAAACAGCACTGGCTAGTTCAAGGCAGAAGGTAAGGAAATCTATGATAATTTACCATGGCCAACTTGTGAGGGCCAACTCGCCATGGCCAACTCAATGCTGGCCAATTTGTCACAGCCAATTTGTCACAGGACAACTCACTGTAGAACAAGAGTCACACTAATGTCAAAGAAATAGTGGAATAGAACCATTAAAGAAAGGGTGCAAAAGAAGGGACAGAATGAAAAGTGAATGGCAAACATTAAAAATACTTTTTTATTGATTTTAAATAATTAAATGGAATTGTTAAATTGCCCCGCAGCAACTTGTCCCACTGCAAGTTGGCCGTGACAAGTTGTCCTGCAGTGACTTGGCCATGATGACGTGGCTGCGGCTTGTTGCCTGTGGCAAGTTGGCCACAGCAAGTTGGCTGTGGCAAATTGTCCCATTCCAAAGGTAAGACCAAAGGAGCATTGGGAGCTGAGTGAAATTGCTGCTGATGCTGTAGAGCAGGCGTCCCCAACCCCCGGTCCGCGGACTGGTGCCGGTCCGTGGCTTGATAGTAACTGGGCCAGAGTGAGTGGCGGAGAGAGTAGTGCAACTCTTAGGAAAGTGTAGCAAATGCTCTGCTATCCTGGCGGCTGGCCGAGGCGCTCCCCAAGAGCAGGATGGGGGCAATGGCCTGCATTGGGGGGGGGGGGTTCGGGGCACCACCCAGCCCTGCGCGGGAGGAAGGGGCTGCCAGGCCCTCCTGCCCGGGACGCAGCCTGTCCTTCCCTGCCCCAGCCAAGGATCCTTTGCCCGGGACCCCTGGCAGCTTTCCCGCCCGGTTGCATGCAAGGTGCCATCCCCAGGTTGCGTTCCCGCCTCGGGTTCATCGTGACAGCTGAACGTGCGCACGGCCCACGTGACTCGACTCACCCGCTGGAGGCTCCCACCGGTCCGTGGAATTTTTTTTACATGAAACCAGTCCCTGGTGCCAAAAAGGTTGGGGACCCCTGCTGTAGAGTAAGGGTGTCTAAACTCACATTGTCAGGGCAGCATCATGTGATGTATCGGGATTTTACCTGCCTTTGCTAAACATGGGCATGGGCCAGTGCATGACGCATCTAGCCTGCAAACCCCAAGTTTGGCACCTCTGCTCTAGTGTGTTTCAGAAAGGCAGTTTTAAAAGGGATTTAAAGTTTTTCGTCAGCTATGGCTAATCTTGACAATCTAAGTTAGTATTTGTATGGGAGATCACTGTTGTCTAGATAATACTACTAAGTAAAAAAAATCAGAATAAGACAATAGCAAACCTTTTTCATATAATTGTAAAGAAAACTGACAGTATCAAGAATTTAACCTAAGTCGAAGGACACTTTACATTACATACAAACAAAATTACAAATTACATTGCATACAAAATGATAGTTAATGCGATTTAATCTATAACCACTGCCAGATCTCAATTAAAATGCATTTTCCATCTCTGTAAGGCATTTATTATGGCTGAGCTGGCAAGATATTAGGTTATACCATTAATTTATATCATTATAAATAATTAAATTCATTAGCTGCCATGCTACAGCATGCTAATATTTTCTTTTCTCCTAGGGGAACATAGTAATTAGATAAGCCTCTCTCTCTCTCTTTCTCTCTCTCTCTCTCTCTCCCCCCCCCCCCCTCTCTCTCTCTCTCGCATAGCATCACACCTAACAGGTATCTGTGTTATCTGTATATAATGTGTGTATTATATTATTGTATGTAGAAGTTGAATCTGTATTTAGATATTTATTAACTGGTGTCATGGTATGCAGCAACAGGATCTAACAACCACTCCTGAATTATGTTGACTAGTCTTGTCCTTTAGAAGTGAAGTAGGAGATTGTGTACACCCCTCCTTGTTGTCAAGGTGAAGCAATTAAACAATCATTTGGCTTCAGTTTTGGAAAGTTTGATGGTAGAATAATGCCACTTCTTTCTTGCTGCACATAAATCCGTGTTGGGAATCATCATCTAGCACATAAATCTGTGTTGGGAATCATCATCTAGCTGTGGCTTCAAAATTCAGAAACGTTAGATTTATTTTAATCTATTTCCTTGATTGTCACGAATAGAGTGCACAAAACGAAACACGCCCACCTAAAAGTATTCTGCTTGACAGTCACCCTGAATAACTTTTGGTGAGATGGACAGCGATATACATTTTCTAAACAAACAAAACAAAAATAATGTGGATTGACTTCACACAGCCTGTAAATAATGATCCTGGCTTGATATTTTTCTCACGGCACATGCAAAGTGAAGGCTTTTTTCCCTTTCCGACTCTCTCTCTCTCTCTGCATTTCCTTTTGAGCTCAGAACAGAAGAGAACTCTGGTATATAAAGTTGTGCTCTGAGCTATTGTTACGGAATGCTGAACATGTAGATGTGCATGACTCTACACAAACAAAAATATATTGGGAAAGAGGAAAAACATGGTGTAAAATGTATGGCAATAACAAGTCATGACTGGCTAATCTATAGTGCAACAATTACACTATAATGTAATATGGCTTTTCGGGTGCGCTTCAAGGTACTCGTGACCATCTTTAAAGCGCTCCATGACAAGGGACCTGGTTACCTGCAAGACTGCCTCCTGCTGCCAAATACCTCCCACCGACCAGTTTGCTCCCACAGAGAGGGCCTCCTCAGGGTGCCGTTGGCCAAACAATGCCGGCTGGCGACCCCCAGGGGGAGAGCCTTCTCTGTGGCAGCTCCCGCCCTCTGGAATGACCTACCTCCTGGGCTAAGGATAATCTCGGACCTACATCTCTTCCGTCGGGCCCTAAAGACGCACTTATTCTGTGCTGCGGGCCTGTCGTAGTTTTAAAGGGATTTTAAATAGCGATTTTAGTATGGGATTTTTAAAAAATGTTGGCCATTTCTTTAATATCTTTTAACATATTGTTTTAGATTTTGTATCACTTTATTTTATTATGGCTGTACACCGCCCTGAGTCCTGAAAGGGAGAAGGGCGGTATAGAAATCAAATAAACTTCAAACTTCATATGGTTAAAGGTAAAGGTTCACCTCACACATGCGTGCTAGTTGTTCCTGACTCTAGAGGGCGGTGCTCATCTCCGCGTCAAAGCTGTCCGAAGACATGGTCATGTGGCCAGCATGACAATGCTGAAGGCGCCAAAAACACTGTTTCCTTCCCACCAAAGGTGGTCCCTATTTTTCTACTTGCATTTTTACATGCTTTCGAACTGCTATGTTGGCAGAAGCTGGGACAAGTAACGGGAGCTCACTCTGTTGTGTGGCGCTAGGGATTCAAACCTCCGAACTTTCTGATTGACAAGCTCAGTGTCTTAGCCACCTCAGTGTCTTAGCCACCGCGTCCCTCAAGTAATATGGTTAGCCATAAACAACTGTTTAAATTGAGTTCACGCAACTCACTGAGCAAACAAACCACATTACAGCTTAATTTATTGTGTGAAGAAGACTATACCTGGCCTTCATAGATATTTTATATACAAGGGGAAAAAATAATCATAATGCTAATGGAGATGCAACTAGAATATAGTATTCTTTTAAAGACTCCATAATCCCTTGCGGGGGTGGAATCTGGGCAACAGAGTGGAGCTGAGTATCAACTGGAATATCATATAGATAGGTAAAAAGAAATTAGGAGTCATAGTAATAAAATGATGCAAAACAAAATTGAAAGTTGTATTTTATTTATTTATTTTTTATTCATTTCATATTAAAATATCACAGTGCGACCATCCTGGCATTATCTCTGCCATACGCACTAAAATATAGAACAAATATCATATATACTTATCATACCTTACTAATTATTTACAATTATTCTGCCCGTTATACTCATTTATATTTACACATATTACATCACATTTCGGATCTACAAATCCTGTTCATTTCCTCTTTCAACTTCCACCTCTCAGTTCCAACCATTGGTAAAATCTATTCCATATATCATGATATTCTGTCTCTCCTTTATTGTTTAATTCTAACATCAATCTATCCATTTCAGCGCAAACCAATATTTTATTATCTCTTTCTGAAGGTATATTTTCACTTTTCCATTGTTGCGTTGATCACCAATTCACTGCAAAACTTTAAATGGCAACCAAGAAGTAGATTTCTCTGTCCCTTTACTAGTAGTTGTCCCAATTGCAGCACAGAGCTGACAGCCTTAATGAAGCAGATTTTTTACTGTACTCTATGAATCAACTACAGGCCAGGCATGTTCGGATAGACATTTTTCTGTGAATTATAATCTTCAAGGACATAACTGAGAGGACTGAACGAGCATCATAAAAGATCTTGTTACAAAGGGAGGCTGAGATAGCTTCTGCTCATTCCTGGTGGCCAGAGACAAACGTCTTTGGAAGTGGAGAGAATAAGGCTTTTTGTGCTACAGACAAGTGAATTAATTTCATTCAGGCCAGGAGATGATGAATTTGTACGTCATGGTGGGTGGTTAAGCAAGGCAGACGTGACCAAGCACGTTAGGAAGTTATTTTTAAGGTTGGCAATGAGATCGGGTTCAAACAAAACTTCTGTCAGCAGATTCAGGACCAGGCTTGCATATGTAGAAGGCTGCATTAAACAGGGAGCATGGACAATTTTTACCTTAACCGATTTGCAGCGGTGATTTGTCCTGGTCTGCTGAATCCCGACTCCTGCTCATTCTTCATCTTGGACAATCAATTGTAAACTGATCATTGTGACCAGAATCTCTTGAGTTCCTGTATCAAGTAAAGGTGTAACTTGGTTGGATTTAGTTAGATCGGTTATTGGTAAAGGATAGTGTATGTAGCTCAGATATGCAGATGATACCACTCTAACGGCAGAAAGTGAAGAGGAACTAAAGAGCCTCTTGATGCAGGGGAAGAAGGAAAGTGCAAAAGTTGGCTTGAAACTCAACATTAAGAAAACTAAGATCATGGCATCGGACTCTCTCAATTCCTGGCAAATAGATGGGGAATAGATCACTCTGCTAACAAAAGTGCGTATAGTCAAGGCTATGGTTTTCCCAGTTGCAATGTATGGCCGTGAAGGTTGGACCATAAGGAAGGCTAAGTGCCAAAGAATTGAGGCCTTTGAACAATGGTGCTGGAGAAGACTCCTGTGAGTCCCTTGGACTGCAAGGCGATCGAACCAGTCAGTCCTAGAGGAGATCAACCCGGATTGCTCTTTAGAAGGCCAGATCCTGAAGGTGAAACTCAAATACTTTGGCCATCTAATGAGAAAGGAAGGACTCACTGGAGGAGAGCGTAATGCTGGGAAAGATTGAGGACAAAAGAAGAAAGGGACGACAGGGAATGAGTTGGCTGGCTGGAGTCACCGAAGCAATAGGCGTGAGCTGAAATGGACTCCAGAGGATGGTAGAGGACAGGAAGGCCTGGAAGAACGTTGTCCGTGAGGTCGTGATGGGTCGGACATGACCTCGCAACTAACAACAACAACAATGTAGCTCAACACAATATGTAAACTTTGTGACTTATTCATCAAATGAAACTTAACCCAAACCATAATTTACTCAATGAGTGTACTCACTCCCAAATTTGGTGATGCTGGTACTTATAATCTGAAATAGTGTCTGTAATGGCCCTTACTTTGCAGTATCATTGCTTCATGAAGTTTCAGATTGTTCATTAATCCCCAAAAATTATTATATGAAGATAAAAATATTGGTCTACAAACCAGGAGGTAGTACGTTCTAGTCTTGCCTTAGCCATGAAAGCTGGCTGGGCCAGTCACTCTCTCAGGCCAACCCACCTCACAGGGTTCTTGTTGTGGGGAAAATAGGAATCACATGAAATGTTTGCTGCCTTGAGTTACTTATACAAAGGTGGGATAAAAATCCAATAATAAATACTACTTCAACTAATAGTACTATGCATAATAATAATGCCGTGTCTTGTCAACCCTTAGAAGTCAATAGAACCCTGTTCTAGAAAGACATTCTGGGAATTGTGTAAATCTATTTCCTTTTAGGAAGGACCTGGCGCCTCAGTGGCTAAGATGCTGACCATGTCGATCAGAAAGGTTGGCAGTTCGATGGTTCAAATCCCTAGTGCCACATAACAGAGTGAGCTCCATTTACTTGTCTCAGCTTCTGCCAACCTAGCAGTTTGAAAGCAAGTAGAAAAATAGGAATCACCTTTGGTGGGAAGGTAACAGCACCCTGTGTGCCTTTGGCATTTAGTCATGCTGGCCACATGATCACAAGGACGTCTTCGAACAGTGCTGGCTCTTTGACTTTGAAACGGAGATGAGCACCGCCCCCTAGAGTCGGGAATGACTAGCACATATGCACGAGGGGAGCCTTTACCTATTTCCTTTTAAGGAGATGCTGGCTTGCAACTAATTGGTCAAAGGAAGGTAGTTCAATTTTTTTCCACTGGACTTTATTTAATTTTGGCTTGTATTTTTACTATACACAGCCTAGACTCTTCATATTAAACCTAATAAGCAAATAGCGAACAATACACATAGCTTAAGGTCCTATTATTGGTTTGTGTTCTTTCCGCTTGGTTGCATACTTGTTCATCTGGTAATACAACTTCTACAGGGAAAGAGGAAAACCTTGGTCAACACAAAGTTGCGTCTATTGCTTTAACCCAAACAAAGGAATGATGTGCTTGAGAAAATCCATATGACCACTAGATGGCAGCAAAGATGGCAATAGTCCAGAACAACAATGACATGCAGGGAGGGGCAAGAGATGATGGATAATTTTTGTTGTTGTTCTGATTTGCTTTTCCTTTTCTCTAGCTTTCCTTTAAAGCATAACAATTAAAGTCCTGAAGTGGGCAAAGATGATTTCTCTCTTTTGTTGTTGTTCTAATTTGTTTTTCCTTTTCTCTCTCTCTTTTCTTTTCTTTGTTTTTTTTTTTTTTTTTTGCGGTTTGAAAAAGTTTTATTAGTTTTAACAATTTATAGCAGGAAAGGGGTAAATAAGGTATTAGATAATATTTTGGAGCTTCCACGTTGGGTTTGATGACCGCCTCCGAGTCTTCATACATATTCCATTAAAAAAATATTAAAAAGAAGGGGTACATACATTTTAAAATCATAAATTTTCATATTATTTTATACATTCAATTACTTTGTACTATTGACATCCGTACAGGAATTACCATCATAAAAAAAAATATAACAAATTATTTTTGCGATCTGAGCCTCTTTGCTATAGTCTCTTCCTCCTCCCCCCCACCAGCAGGCGGACCCATGGCCCCTCCCGTTCCCATCTCATCATCATCCAGGATTGAGGAGTGTTTTTTAAGAAAGTTCTGCGCCTCTTCAACTGTTTTAATTCTAACTCTTCCTCCCTCCCAGAATACCAGCATCCCTTCCGGCATCAACCACTTGAACCACACCCCCTTTTTGAATAATTTTTTTGTTAAGAAGGAATAATTCCTTCTTATATCTCGTATTTTATTTGGGATCTGCTTCAATATGGCTACCTCGTTTTGCTGATACATCAAAGGGCCCCCTCTTTGCGCTCTCAGTATCTCATCCCTCGTTGATCTTCTTATAAATTTAATATGTATCTCTCTGGGTACCTCATTTATTCTGGCAAATGCTGAGTTAATTCTATAAATCAAATCAATGTCCCCCCAAATAAATTCCTTATCTTTCTTAATATAATCCGCTAACATAGTAGCCATCAACTCTTTTACATTTTCATTCGGTAATTCTGGAACATTCTGAAATCTTAAAAAGAAAGACATGCGTTCAAAATCAATTTTAGACATTTGACCAGTAATATCTGTAAGTTCTTTCTTAAAGTCTTTTATCTCTTCCTTCATCTCAACCGCCCCCCCTTCCAGTCCCACAATTTTTTGTTTATTATTTGTTATTTCTCTCTGCGCCTCCAATAATTCCAATCTTGTGCTTAAATTGTCTTTCCGGATTTGTTGCATTTCATTCATTATTCTTTGAAACACCTCCTCTACGTTTAATGGCTGAGGGCTTGGTGACTTAGGATCCTCTACTTCTGTTTCCTTCTGTAACAAAGCTGAAATCTTTGGTTGTGAGGATGGGCTGGGTCTTGTAGATGCTGGAGCAGAGCTTGGTTTCCCAGATGGGGGTTTCCTCGATGCCATAATTAAAGTTTTAAGTGTTGGTGCGTAGAGAAGAAAGAAAGAAAGAAAATGGCGCTGTTGGGCAGGCAGTCTGTGAAGTCCGAGACAAAAGCAGCTGTAGTTCAAATTAAATTTACAACGTCCAGAGAGAAAAAGGAAAAAAGGAAAACCTTTCCAAACAAAAGCAGGTTTCACGAAGGGGGAGAGCACCGAAAGACACCATCTCTTTTCTTTTCTTTGGTGGGTGACATGATTAGAAATTAAGACAGAATAGAAAGAAAAAGCCTTTTACTAAAGGGTGACGGGGCTAAAGCTAGAATAAGTGATAGAAATAAGAGAAGGGGGAATGTTTGTTTACATTTTTAAATAATAAAAATAATAAGAGAAAACATGGAATAATTGAATAACAATAGATTGCAACCTACTGTATTTTTTGGACTATAAGACACACTGGAGTATAAAACACACCAAGATTTTGAAGGGGTAAATTTAAAAAATAAAGGGTTTTGCCTTTATTTTTGCCCTCCCCAGCCTCCAGGAGCACTCTGCAGGCCTCTCAAACCCTTAAGCCCCGTTTTTTGTGAAAAGGAGGGCACGCATACAGTTTGAGAGGCCTGCAAAGAGCTCCTGGGGGCTGGGGAGGGCAAAAATGAGCAAAAAATGGCCCATTTTCCAGGAAAACAGCCCCCCCCCTTTTTTTTTTTGCAAAAAAACCAGGGCTGCAGAGTTTGGAAGGCCTGAAGATTGCTCCGGGGGCTTGGGAGTGCAAAAAGAGGCCCATTTTTGTGAAAAACAGGTGCATTTTTCACTCGTTTTTGCCCCTAGCCCCCAGAGGCACTTTGCAGGCCTCCCAAACCTGCTGCACATTCATTTTTGCGGAGAAACAGGGTGCACGGAGCCTCAGAGTACACGGGTTTCAAGAGGCCAAAAATGCTGTATTGTGTGTATAAGATGCACCTAGATTTTCACTCTTTTTTGGGGGGGGGGGAGGAAAGGTGTGTATTATACTCCAAAAAATAGGTGTAATATAAACGTATATTGTTATTAGGAAAAGAGAAGTTAATTGAATGCAATAATGATCAACTTTATCGGTTTTACTCTTATTAGAAGGTCTGACACCCAGGTACCACGCTGTTCCCGCATTGGTTTAATATATTTCTAAAAGAATAAAAAGAACCTTGACACGCAGGTTCCCCTCTTGCACGTGTGCACACAGAGAGGCCTCTACCTAGCTCTCTTTTCATGCGCTTTTGGAATAAAAATTAATTTCGAAATCGGTTTGGCGAGGCGGGCGGAGTTCGCAAACTCTGCTAAAGGTGGAAAACGCCCGCCTGTTAAACTTGGTTTTAACGCCCTCGATTAAAAGCCCAGCCTGCCCAACGTGGTTAAGAGGCACTTGAGTTAGGCAGAGTTCCCGGATCCTTCCCACCGAATCGCGTGTCTTTATTTCTTCGTCCTCTTCAGCCTGCAATTCTGGTCTTGGGGAGACCGGAGGGGGGGGCGTGTGTGTGTGTGTGTGGGGCTCCATTGCGTTTCTCAGCCAAGGCTGTGGGCGCCCGAGGCTCCGACGAGAGCGAGCCGCACACGCCAGGGCCGGAAGGTAGCCGGCCAGCTGCCCCCGCCTCTCCTCCCTCTCGCTGTCGGCTGGAGCCCAACCTCGCCGGCCCTTCCAGAGCCGGAGCGGGGAGGAGCGAAGAAAAAAAAAGGGGCGGAAGTGCAAACAAGAGCTCGAGGCGACAAGGACTTCGCCTCGGACTTTTCCTTCTCGCGCGCACAACGCCACTTCGGTGGGAAGCCGCTCGCCGTCTTGCGCGCCTCGCCAGCCTCCGCCTTGGAAGTGAGTGGCGCGGACGGGGCTTTGGGCTGAGGAGAGAGAGAGAGAGGCAGGGACGGAGGGAATGGGGGGGGGGAAGGAACCGTCCCCCCCTCACCCCCAAGGCAGTGGGGAAAGCTTTCCCGCAATGGTGGGGTGTGGTGGGGGTCGCGGGAAATAAAAAGGGCGCGCGCGGGGGGGACGGACACGAAAGTGGCTTTGGCGCGCCTTAGAGGAGCAGCGCGTCCGCGCGGTGGGACCGGGGCGCTTCCGCGGCACCTTGCAGGCTGGGTGGTGGGAGGCGTTTGGTTGTTCTTCCCGAGGCGCCGGCTAAAGTTTGCACGGGGTTTGGGAACGGGAAGGGAAAGGGGGAGCTGCTACTACCACCCGAGCGCCCTGGGCAGAACCAGACGGAGCTGACAGAGAGAGAGAGTCAATCTTTTCACCCCCCCTAACCCGCTCGAGTCCCTTCGTAGTTCCGTCGCAAAAGCGCCCCCCCCCCTTTTTTTTTAGCCGGCCCTTCCCGTGGCGTTGCTTTTTAAAGGCTGCTGTTAAGGTGTCGCTTCTTCGATTCCCAACCCTTCCCCCATTTTTTAAAACCCAAGAGTGGGAAAGCGGCAACAAGTGCCCTGTTGAATATTTATTTATTGATTTTATTTTTATTTATTTGTCAACATGGGCAACCTGTACTAATTAATCTCAAGCAATACTAATGCCTGTTACCTTTGTACAAGGTAACAGGTATTAGTATGGTTTGGGATTAATTAGTATTCGTATTTGCTTGGGACCCCCGAGATTAGTTGTTTGATCAAATTGTGGCTTTTCTGCTTTTCTCCCCTCCCCCATCTCCCCCTCTTTTTTTCTCCTTCTCTCTCTCCCTCTTTCCCTCCTTCCCTCTGTTGGGGGCTTCCCACACCTCCTTTCCTGCCTCCCTCCCCAGCCCCCAACCCATTTCATCACAGCAAGGCTTTTTCCTTAAGTGGCCCTACTGCCTGCCTGTTGGTAAATCAGTAACTCGGGGATATGTTAAAAGACAGGGGAAATAAAATAAAAGCAACAGGGCCAATTTTTTCTTCTTCGTAGAAGTAAAGCAGACGTGTGAGAAATTCGCTTTATTTGCTCTCTGTGCTTGTGTGTGTGTTTTTTTTTGGGGGGGGGCAGCTGTGACATAATCTACACCCATTCCATATATGTATGTTTCTCTCTCACTTTGTAGCTACTTGATATATTGTCCTTCAATGTAAGGCACCAATTGGTAACATTTCTTGAGATGCCTGCTTACCAAGATTTAACAGAGCTCTGGGGTTTCTGTTAGATAATTTTTGCATAGGTTATATGTGCACTTTTGCATAGGTTATATGTGCATTTTTGTATAGGTTATATGTGCATTTTTGTATAGGTTATAAGTGCATAGTTGCATATGTTTGAAGCTACTAATTTCTTCCATTGCTCTTGTTACTGGGAAATGTAGATTTCTTAAAAAGATCCACAGACAAGCTTTTCAAGCACTTTTGCTATTTTTTACTAAATTTCTGAGGAGGGTTTTTCAGTAATACTTTCAGGTGCTGTATTAAATATGAGCTTGTGAGTGGAATAAGAATAAGCATTTGGAATATATCAGGGTGTCATGGAATAGGTCGAATTATGGATTTAAGAACCATTGGTAAATATTTCATATTTGATTAATTCCCTTCCCCCACCCACCCCAACCCCACAAACTGTGTGCTAAACAACACCAAAATGATATCTAAGGCTAGAAGAAAAATATCGCACTTTGCAAGAAACTTTTTAAAGTGTTTCATTAATGCCAAGTAACTATTGCCCTGAGATAGACAGTTTATAATAGTCTATCTGGTGGGTTTTTTTGTGCTATAAATCCTAGTGATTCCCATATGTTATTCCAAATACTGATTACAAGTTATCCAAAATCAAAATTATAGTTTTAATTATTAAGTTGGTGTTTCAATCCATTGATTCATACAAAGGGAACTGACAGGCTTGTAAAACAGTGTGACTCTTTTAGAGGATTGATTGAAAGGCCTCGCTTTACTCTGACGTTCTGCTGTCTGCATTCCTAACTATCAGTTAGGTTCATCCAATATTATGATCTTAATTATTAGATGGTCAATTGGTTATGGCTCTACATTTGCAAATACTGTGTAACAAATGGTTGCTTGTTCAATAGATTGATTGGACAAGGTGAATCACTTGGCAGATGTGTAAACACACACACTCTTGATTCTATGAGACAGAGGCATCAAAGTACTGCAGAGGTCCCCAAACTTGGCAACTTTAAGACTTGTGGACTTCAACTCCAGCATAGCTGGCTGGAGAATTCTAGGAGTTGAAGTTCACAAGTCAAGTCTTAAAGTTGCCAAGTTTGGGGACCTCTGATCTACTACAACAGCCACTAGAATTCTGCTAGTCATTGTTTCCAGAGACTGGATTTTAAAAAAACACACATTTGTCCAAGAATATATCTCTTGGAAATACAGTACAATACCTTTAGAAATATATCATACTAAAAGATGGTGCCGAGTTATAGTTGGGTGGCATACAGATTTAACAATACAATTTTAAATTTGCATTCTGATCAGTCCTAAATAGGACTTGCTGTTTTGTTGATTTGCCAACCGCATTCATTTAAAATATATGTTCTTCAAAAAACTATGGTTTCACTTGCTTAATGTCATTGTATTATGTAAGTGACATGTGTCAGTTCCTGTGTTGCATTGGAAGAGGTAGGCCAAATACTTAGCTTTAAAGAAAAACGTAACAATTTTTATTGTTGCTTATCCTTACTTCTCTATTGGCAGTAGTTGTTATTAAGCCCATAAAGATAAATGAATATTTTCTCTTTTAAAGAATATATTTAAGAAAGTATCTCTTGGTATATAGTACATATATTTAAAAGACTTAATAGAATTAAGTATATAATGTTATATGATTAAAAAATCAGAATGGATAAATGTAATTATATCTTAAATTTTGATGATGAGGATTGATAAATGACCCATGCCATCCTACTGAATATTATACCTCAAACTCTCTTAGATACTACATTTTCAGCTTAACATTAATATCCATTAATCTTGACTTAGAGCTTTAATACAGGTATTGAATTACAACTGTAATAGAGCCTACTCATTACGGTCGTAAGTTGTGATGATTGTAAAATAGCTTAGTCACATGACTGACATGATTTTTCCCAGCAGTTGTCAAGTGAATCCAGTGGTTGTAAGTCCGAACATCAAGGTTGTTAAGTGAAAGCATTGGTTTTGGAAGTAAGTGCCAGTTTTTGGCAAAACAATTGTAAAGTATCACAATTGCAGGATGCTGCAAACTATTATATGTATGGCCATGTTGCCAGCACAGCACAGCACAGCACAGCACAGCACAGCACAGCACAGCACAGCACCGCACAGCACCGCACCGCACCGCACCGCACCGCACAGCACAGCACAGCACAGAACACTTTATTGGCCAAATGTGATTGGACACACAAGGAATTTGTCTTTGGTGCATCTGAAATATGGTCATATGACTCAGGGGAGGGGCATGGCTGTCAGAATTTTGGATCTGGGTCATAAATCCCTTTTCCAGGCAGGTTATAACTTTGGTTCCTAAATGACTGATTATAAGTCAAGGACCAATTGTAGTTATTAAATGAAATGTGAGATAAAAGCAAAGAGAATTCTTTGTAGAATTCTTTCCAACTCCTTCATATTATTATTACTATTACTATTACTATTACTATTATTATTACTATTATTATTACTATTATTATTACTATTATTATTATTATTATTATTATTATTATTATTATTATTATTATTATTATTATTATTATTATTATTATTCACATTTGTAACCCGCACCCATCTCACCACAAAGGGACTCGGGGCGGTGAACAGAGATTTAAAATAAATATACATAAATACAAAATATTACTAAATAATAACTAAATTAAATCAATACCCTGCTTAAAATAAATTTAAAAACCCATAAATTAAAACTTTGATTTGTTATAAGACAGTAGGGTGCGGAGTAGATCATGCTAGGCCGGCCAGATGAAAATAGTAAGTTTTTAAATAATAGCTATGCTGTGGGTCACATGACGACAAAGGATATGTGGGGGGGTTCAATTGTTTTTTTCTTGGGTGCCTAGTCAAATGTGGCCCATTTTCAAGCTTGGTTTTTTGCTGGCTTCTTTCCTCACAACATATTTAGTTCTTATTTTATTCACTTTTCACGAACTATCCTGCCTAATGTATAGACAGAATCATGAGCCCCTTTCCATAATTTCTTTTTAACATTATGTTAATTTGAAAAACAAAAATAAGATAGGATTAAACATGGAGACCATTCCTTACTGGAATTTCTTACAACCCCTTTGCCAGCAATGGATATAAAAGCACCTGCATTTTCTTTGTTGTCATGAAATAACAGGTTGCCTCTACATACCGTATTTTTCGGAGTATAAGGCGAACCTTTTTTCCTCAGAAAAGAGGCTGAAAATCTGGGTGCGCCTTATACATGGAGTACATTTTTTTGCCTCCTGAAATCCCACCCTCTTCACCAAAATGGCCGTGCATAGCCTTTAGGAGCCTTGCAGAGTGCTCCTGGGGGTTGGGGAGGGCAGAAATGAGCAAAAAATAGGTCTGTTTTTTGTTCAATTCTCCCCCCCCCCCCGCCACTAGGAGCACTCTATAAGCCTCCTAAAGGCTCTGCATACCCTTTTTTGGGGGGGACAAAAAACAGACCTATTTTTTGCTCCTTTTTTAGGGGGCCCCCCCGGAGTACTGTACAAACCTCCTAAAGGCTATTCATGCCCTTTTGAGGGGGGGGGGAAGGGTCTGTTTTTGCAGAAAATGGGCCATTTTTGGGAGGTCTGCAGAGTGCAAAAACTTTTTTTAATTTCCTTCTTCAAAATCTTGTGTGCCTTATATTCTGGTGCGTCTTATATTCCTAAAAATACGGTAGGTACATTTGGAAGCATCAGACAGGCTATATACCATCCGTGGTGGGTCATAACTATAGAAGGGAAACTACAAGGGGGGTAGCAAGGATGCTTAGAATGGAACAGTTGGCAACAATTGGAGGGGCTGCCCAGCTGCATCTCTGCACTGGGAAAGTATTTTGTGAGAGGTTTTCCTTCACGGCCCCTGTAATGTTATTTGGCCTATTTTTGAACTCCAGCTTTCTTTTGCTGGCACTTCTCTCTACACTAAATTTAGGCCCTTTATTTTTTGGACAGTTATTCTGTGATAGCTAGACAGATATAAACCGACCTCCTCTAATTTATTTCCAACATTCTGTTGGGCTGGAAAGACTAAAAAGCTTATTTGGCGTAACTGCTTATTCTTTAGCTAAGTTATAGTGTGTGTTGATCATTAATCTTTTTTTGTGGCTTAGTGCAAGGAAGAAATCCAGTCCTCCTCCATCACCAAAAGATGAACCAACGGGAAAGAGTTAACTGCTACCTATTCCTGATAGAGAGTAGGGCTTTTCTGCTTTCCAAAACAGATCTTTCCTTGTCAACCTTAATTCTGCCTTCTACAGCAAATGGATGGAAAAGGAGATTCAGGGAACTAGTGATCGGATTACAGTGACACATGCCATCTGTAATTGTGATGTGCTGTAATTATGATATGCTTAGACTGAATTTCAGTGAAGAAAAGGCCAAATTACACCCTATTGAAATCAATACTTGCAGATGAATAGGGGAGCTTTCCTCATAGAAGGAGGAAGAAGCCTTAAGCCCCGCCTTCTAGCAGGCAAAGGTGGAGTTAACGCTTTCCTATCGGGTTCAATTTTTCAATGACCAAAATAGTTTAGCTCACAGTCCTGACATATCCCTCAATCCATGTTATAGAACAGGGGTCCCCAACCCCCGGTCCGCGGACCGGTGCCGGTCCGTGGCTTGATAGGAACCGGGCCACAGGAGGAGGGAGAAGGAGGCAATCCCCTGGGCAGAGCGCACGCCAGATGTGGGAGAGCGCAGGCGCAGCCGTTCGTGCCGTTGGAGGCCCTAGAGGGCTGAGTGAGCTGACTCCCCCCCGCATGCACATGCGCATGTGCGGCCATTCATGCCGTTGGAGGCCCTAGAGGCCCGAGTGAGCCAACTCCCCCCCATGTGTGCATGCACCACCTGTTCCCCCCCCCCCCCGCTCCTCCTCTACGCCAGCCGGTCCGCAGAATCTTTTTTTAAATAAAACCGGTCCCTGGTGCAAAAAGGTTGGGGACCCCTGTTATAGAATATATGTGGCTATATACATACTTTTATTTGTTTATTTATTTTGTCATGTATATGTAGTGTGTATTGGAGGTGGTGACCCTTTGAAAGCTGTATGCGACAAAATTTAATTTGAATGTATGCCAATCAGTGTACATTTAAAGTGACAATAAAGTTATTCTAAGTCGTCTATGCAGGGATGAAATCAAATGATACCTAGAAAATGTTGTCTGCTTGGTTTTCAGCCTGCTCTATTTCAAGCAAACCTCAGGTGTTTTCATAATGCATCCACTTCATAAAACATTTCCACCTTGTAAGAGAATGAAATACCTAGAGGTAAAGTCATGGATTTTGTTAAATTTAAATTGTGGATATTGTTTAGAGACCCTAGTTATTCTAGAGCAGTGATGGCGAACCTTTTTTGGCTCACGTGCCAAAAGCGGGGGGAGTGCAGGCGGGTCATGCGTGGGTGTGCCATACCCATAATGCTTTGTGCACTACCCAGCACGCATGCGCGCACAACCAGTGCTCCCCCCCATTTTTTGGCATGCTTTTTTCACCATCCCCAGGCTCCAGAGGCTTTATAGGAGCATGGGGAGGGCGAAAACAACCTCCCCCACCCCCTGGAGGCCCTCCAGAGGAAAGCTAAAACCAGCCTTACGAGCAAACCAGAAGTACGATCCCGAAGCCTCCGGAGGGCGAAAAATGACCTCAAAAGGCTGAAATCAGCTGACCAGCGCACACATGCACTCTGGCCAGCTGACAGAGCAACACCTCGCGTGCCCTGACAAATGGCTCTGCATGCCACCTGTGGCACGCGTGCCACAGGTTCGCCATCACGGATCTAGAGTCTCAACAATACCCATGACTTAAATTTATTCTGCATTTTACTCCTGAAATCTATTTTCAGAACAACTTTGTTCAAGAAGAAGAAAGAAAAATAAAAAGGTGGATGGTAATATATTGATGAAATTACGTGTTTTTAATTTTTGTGATGCAAACATGTTTGTAGGTTTTTTACAGCCCTAATTTTCTGCTGATAATGACACTGTAATAATATATAGTAATGCAACATTGGCACATTGGTGTGCATATGTTGGAAGGAAGGGACAATTCAGAACCTGCAGAAGGATCTTCCAAGACTTTATATGAGTTGAAAGCTGAGAACTGCTAATTCTGAAGAAGACATTATTCATGATTTCAGTGGCTATTGCGTTCTTGTTTGCAAGAAGACTGTAAAAAATGAAGCTCTTCTCAAAAAGAAGGTCAAGATTGAAAATGCCTGTTTTTCTTCTGAAACGTGGAAAGCAAGGGATCACTCATTCTGCATTTGAGTTGTTTGCATAGATAGGAAGAAAGAGTGATCTCTAGAAGAAAGAAAATAGACTGGTTTGAATTATACTTATTGCTAAGTTGACATTTGTGCTTTCTTTGGTTCAGTCCAGTCTGATATGTGAATCCAGTCATTATGGCTTATTCAACAAACAATTAAAACACATCCCCCTTTTCTCCCTATAGAATATTCAAGATTCCTCAAAGGACGTAAATAAAAGCTGATCATGTGGTTGTCCCTTATACATTTTAAGGGAAGCTTCCTGGTTTCTGTGATTGTCCTAGATCAGGGGTGTCAAACTCAGTTCGCCGCCCTGGGTCCTTTTGGAGAAGGGCGGGATATAAATCCAATAAATAAATAAGTTACATTGAGGCACTAGGTTGTGTTTGACTTCAGGGACTGGGGTGGGCGTGGCCAGCTCGACATCATTCATGTCGCCTGTGGTTGCCTGAGCGCTCTCCCAGCGAAAACAGGCTCCCAAGCTCCATTTTCTTCTGCAACAGCCTCCTGCAACCCTCTGCCAGTGAAAACAGAACTCGGGTGGGCCGTATGCAGCCTTCACAGGCTCTGTTTTCACTGGTAAAAGCACTGTGGGCCGGTCTTTCACTGTTTACAGGACAGCTGCATGGGACGGATCTAAGCACCCCGCGTGCTGGATCTGGCCCACAGGCCTTGAGTTTTACACCCCTGTCCTAGATTATATGCTTTGTATTAAGTGGGGTAGCACTGTGGTTAGTGCAGAGTATGAGCCCGGTCCGAACATTAGCATCTGAACTAATTATTTTGGATATTTTTGGCATGTGTTTTTAGCATTTAGAATCTTTGAATGTCTCTTACAGATTGTTCCCCTGGGAATTACAACCTAACTGCAGAAGACCATGAATAACTACAGTGTTTCGTTGGTGGGTCCAGCTCCGTGGGGGTTCAGACTCCAAGGTGGGAAGGACTTCAACATGCCTCTCACTATCTCTCGGGTAAGCATGCTTAAAAAGCCTTTTAAGTATCACCTGGTATATCAAGTAGCAGTAGCCCTTGACTTATATCTACAATTGAGCCCCACATTTCTGTTGCTAAACAATAGACTTGTTAAGTGAGTTTTGCCCCATATTATGATCTTTCTTTCCACAATGACCTCCCCAGATAATAAGACCAATCAGGCTTTTGAGCGCATGTGCTAAAATAAGCCCTCTGCCAAAAATAAGCCCTCCCCAAAAATATTGCAGCACAGCAGCAGCCATGAGGTAACCAAGCTCGCCACCTCCTGCACCTCGAAAATAATAAGACCTCCCTGAAAATAAGGCCAAGTGCTTATTTCGGGGTTCAAAAGAAAATAAGCCCCCGTCTTATTTTTGGGGAAATACGGTATTTTAATACCAATATTTTTGTTGGTTGCTATGATACCTCCTATGAGGTATACAGTTTTGGAATTTAGCTGAACTTTAAGAGAAGTAATGACTTACTGGATATGTCAGGAGTGGACTCTTAAGTAATTTTTCTTGCTTAAAATTTTATTTCAAGGGCATGCTCATTTCCTGTTGACCTCCACTGAGAGGAAATGGGCTTGGTTCATACTCTGGGTTAAGACCTGTGAGATTTACCTAGTTTTGGTTTGAAATTAATCCAACTATTAATGGTAAACTGAGGTCTGTGACCTGGTGACAACTAGTGGGATTAATTCCATAAAATGTCTAAAACACAGCATGGCCTCGTTGGATCTACACATCCAGACACAGACTTTGTTAGCTAAATTGTGTGTGTGCGTTAGTGTACACATGCACACAGACACACACATGCTCTTTGAGCTTGGTTGTTTTCTTGCAGATGTTTCATTAACTAAATACAGGTAGTCCTCAATTTATGAGCACAATTGAGCCCAAAATTTCTGTTGTTAAGTGAGACATCTGTTAAACGAATCTGGCCCCATTTATGAGCTTTCTTGCCATAGTTGTTAAGTGAATCACTGCAGTTGATAAGTTAGTAGCCCGGGTTTGTTAAGTGAATCTGGCTTCCACATTGACTTTGCTTGTCAGAAGGTCGCAAAAGGGAATCACATGAGCCTGGGAAACCGCAACGGTCATAAATATGAACCAATTGCCAAGCATCTGGATTTTGATCACGTCATCGTGGAGATGCTTGCCAAGGTCTTAATTGTGAAAAACGGTCATAAGTCACATTTTTCAGTGCTGTTGTAACTTTGAATGGTCACTCAATGAACTTTTGTATATCAAGGACTATCTGTAAATAGCATCAATGCTAGATATTACCCTAGCACTCATGATGTTACCTAGTTTTGCAGAAATGTCTACAAGAAAATATCCAAATTCCGGCATCAAGGACTCCTCTTTCAGTCCTGAGCTACAAATATTCTGCTTTATCAATACACATGTGTTTGGGAGGAGCTGCTTTCACTGAATATCAATCAAGGAGGTGGGTGGAGATTGACTGCTGAAAGAATAAAAACTGTGACCTAATTTGGGCTGGGCCGATCACTAACTAGGGAAAATCCTACATTGCTTGGGAGACAGAAATGTGGCTATGGCTTGGGAAAGGGCAACTCTGTGCCGCCTTTAGCCAGAAAGCGTTTCCTGTTGCTATTTCAAGCTACCGCATTACTTTTTGCAAAGCCTGACGCTTTCAATAAAAAGGAAGCTTAAGTTACTATGTCTATAAAAGGGCCCTTATTGTGTGTGATGATAGTCCAACCGCAGAGGAAAGCATCCTGACCTTCTGAGAGCAAGCAGGTGGCTATCACAGACAAAGGAAATATGAAAGAAATGCAAAACAAAAATGTCACCGTTTAAAAATGTTTTTTTTCCCAGGGAGTCAATGCTTTCAAAGAAACTTCACTGAGATATTTAAATTCGTCTTAGATTGCCTAGTTTCTCGTACTTTGTAAATACTCTCTTTAGATTAAAAGATGCTATATTATCCTCTTGTTATCTAGTTAAAGAAGAAATGTATGAGTTCGTTGTTTTGTTTAAGGAAATATAGCTAACTAGCAACAGGGTGTGCAAATCTATTGAAATGCATTCCCTAGTGTATTGTAGCTTTATTTATTTTTTTACAAAAAAATAAAAAAAATCCTGCAATTCTGAATATGATGGGTATCATGATCACCAAGTAGGGAATCTAGAAACCAAAAGTTTAAAACAGTTTCAAATATCATATATATTATCAGTACTATTGTCAGTGCTGTCAATAAGTATTCATAACTATCTTGTGGATATGCTGAATATGTAAATTTGGGGATTTTATGTTATGAATAAATCTGGAAAACAGATGAAGTATATTATGTCAGTACCAAGCATGTTTGGAATTCATTTTGTTTCTGAACATATTTAGAACTATATTATTATAATATTTTTGTTCTTTTTGTACAAAATTATTTATTGCTTTAAGAATATACATTGATTAAAGCTTGATTCACTAAACATTGACCGTATATCTCTGCATTGTTGTCTCTCTTTTTCTATATCTATCTATATCATCTATGTATCTCTATTCCCATATATATCTCTCTACTCATCTATCCATCCTCTCTCCATCATCAATCATCTATCAATCGTCCATCCATCATCTATCCATGCAGTCTTTCTTTCTTTCTTTCTTTCTTTCTTTCTTTCTTTCTTTCTTTCTTTCTTTCTTTCTTTCTTTCTTTCTTTCTTTCTTTGATTTACACATTAGCTATATATAAATAGGGAACAAATCCCACCCTCACTTGCACTGATGAAGTTATCTAATTGGTTAATAATGGAAGATGCTATATTGTCCTCTTGTTATCAGTAAAAGAAGAAACATACAAATTTGTTGTTTTATTTAAGGAAATGTAGTTAAGCAGCAACAGATTGAACAAATCTATTGAAATGCATTGACAATTGCATTGACAATTGTGAACGCAACCAACCAACCTCAGAGTGCCAAGGACTCCACAGTTGAACCCTGACCTACAGATACTCTATTCCAGTGTTTCTCAACCGTGTCAACTTGAAGATGTCTGGACTTCAACTCCCAGAATTCCCCAGCCAGAGGTCCAATTCAAGTTGACACGGTTGAGAATCACTGCTCTACTCTCTTGGAAGCTGTGATCACTTTTAATCTACTCTCCTGATAGAGAAGAGAGTGTGTGTTCTAACAATTTTAATAGCAATAGCATTTAGACTTATATACCGCGTCACAGTGCTTTATAGCCCTCTTAAGAGGTTTACAGAGTAAGCATATGCCTTAGTACTCTTTAAAACAGTTGGACTGTTATTTGTGTTTCAAAACACTGTTGTCAAAGCCTACTTTCTCTTAGGCTCTGAGAACATGGGGAAACCTTTGGAGGATCAAAAGGTTACATTCCAACTGGCTGATCTGGGGGAGAAAAAGCTAAATAGGATCAGAAAGTGTGGTTGTACATCACCAGGAAATCCCAGGACTGTAGCCTTGTCTGGGAAGCTGACCAAACTATATCCTAAATATGTAAACAGTGTGTGTAACTGTCCCTCTCACCACTCTTGATTAAAGTTAACATTTAGTGTTCATGGGCACGTCTGTTTAGTCTGGAAATAATGTACTTCATTCTGGTATGCCAGCCAATTGGTTCTTTGATAATAGAAGGGAACTAGCTTGTGCTTCAGCTACATCAGAACAGAGTGTTCATCATAGCACCTTCCCCTTCCTAATACAGTCAGAAGTGCTGGTAATTAAATGTTGATAAAGAAATGCAAGACCAAAGAAGAAGGGCTGTTTATGTCCTCCCGCTATCTGTTGTGACCTTCTGAGGTTTGGGGCGCTCATGCTTGAAGTCAATTCTAGCATGTGAATGCTAGTTATTTTTATGGCCTTTGTTGGGAGTGAGCATCAAAACACTGGTTCAAGCAGAGTTATGTTTAAAAACAACAGTAAATTGAAATTCGTTTCTGCTACCCATGAAACAGGATCTGCCATCCTTAACTAAAGTTCTAAATCTAAAATTCTATCACTAAAATATATCAATTGCTTTAGAGTTGAGGTTTAGTAGAATATAGTAGTGACTTGTTTGAAATTGAAAGCATGATCTTAACTTTTGTACTTGAGATTTGCATGAATGGGTGATCCAGTGAATTTGATGTATGTTAATTGTACATTCATGAAAACGCAGAGATGTTGTGGAAAGTTAGCACCGATCTCTCCCCTACTACAATGAAATATTTTGAGGAATATTTTAGAAAGGCGGGAGGAAATATTTCCCCTAAAAGACAAATTAAAAAAAATCTTAAGGGAGACAGAAACTCAGAGCTTTAGCTTCCTGCCCCCAGCAGATATTTTGTGCCCATTAAGAAAGACTGGGCCAGTCTATCTACAAAACCAAATATCTTCAGCTCCAGGGTGAAGGGATTAAGACATGACCCTTCAGGACATAATAGGATTAATCCACTAAGACACAGAGCTTTCTGCATTGCACAGTCTCCTAAGGTCATTGCATCACCCTCAGAAACTTCAGCCAAACTTCTCAGGCAACCTACAGAGCCATATATGATCGCTACATAACCCCATGGGAGTCTGACAACAGCCAATAGAATACATATTCCGGCATAGGAACAGAAGGCTCAAGTGCAAAGCCCAAGATAAGGTATAAAAATCCCTCATTCTCAACTCCATGTGGTCAGCTGCACCAGAATTCATGTGATTCTGCTTCATCATTAAACCATCTTTTCAATCAGCCTCCATGTTTCCAGTGCCTTTCTCCTGGTTTGGAACTGAATCAGATGGATATTTCTACCAAAAAATTATTATGAAATACTTTACTTCCATTCTTCTTACAGAAAGTTTCCTAGGCCTAATGTGCGTTGTGGTACAAGGAAAAGATGGGCTCATTGGATAAAAAAATCAGATGTATATCTAGAAGGTTTAATATAAAATAAAACAAGGTTTAGAATAGGCAAGATTGCTGCATTCAGTAGTAAAGCTTTGTAGAAACATACAAGGTGCACACAGAAGAAAAGGGAATTGGATATAATATAACTGCAATATGATGTAACCCAAATAGAGACAAAGCATACTGTCATTGTCATGTTAACATGACTAATGGCCACAATCTATCAAGTCTTTTTAACCAACCTTCCTTACACATTTCAGATATGGAGGCCTTCATTTCCCAGGATACTGAGCCAGTAGCTCAAAGATAGACCAGTAGTACGGTCTAGTAGTTAAGGAACTATGGTAGAAAGCAAAAGAGATTCTAAATTCAGGTGCTAACTTAGCCATGAAAGCTAGCTGGGTGACTTTGGGCCAGTCATTCTCTCTCAGCCCAGATTTTTAAAAATATACTTAGGATATAACGATTGGTATGTTAAAAGATATATAACTAAGTTAGGTCCTTTGGAAGGAGATGGACATTAAAAAAGAATTAGCTTTGGAAAATAATTGCCACTTGTTAACTTTCTTTTTGACATTTTAAAATAACTTAGCAATAATTATATCCTATTAAGGATTGTTCTTGGAAATGAGTGGAAGATTATTATTGGGTTTTAAAAAAAAGAAATATTATTAATATCAAATAAGTAGGCTCCCGGGTTTTTCTTAATGTGTCAAAGAGCAGCTATGTTCATTCTGATGCTTACGTTTTAATGGACAACAGTTGTTTTCTGGTTTTCTCACACTTCGTTGTTTGGAAGAAGGTAATGTGCAGTTGAAGGGTTTTGTTTTCCTCCTCAGTCACAGCAGGTGACTTCAACCAACCTTCCAAAAGCTAAGCAGGACTGTAAATTGTAACTGCTGGGGATGGGAAACCATCAGGAATCCCCACTGCTGTGTAGGATAGTCTTGGATGCTAAAAACTGTTTCTTCCCTACTGTTGCCAAGAGCTCCATGCCTGGATACCATTATCTTGCTTTTAGGGCAGCCTTCTGCAGCTCCTCTGGGTTGGATCTGTATGCAGTCTTGATAGAAGCGCTGTAGAATAATTGCACAGAGAGAGAGAGAGAGAGAGAAACTTCAAACTGTATGCAGTTGGGTTTGAGAACAGTGAAATTCATCCGCTGTCTTGTTGATCCATCATGAATGCAGCATAACAAGCCACTTTTCTTTGCATCTGTTTGCAATTCTTCCAAGATAAGAACATCTTAAAGTGGCTTAGCAAAAAACTAACTGCAAAGAAAGTTGAATTCATTGTGTTTAAGGGAAGCGAAGAAGAGTGAGGCATTGGTTTTCTTCTCTTTCGCCCTCAGGGACTGACTGGCTTCAGTCAGTGTCCCCACTGTTTGAAGCAGCTATTTTTAGTCATCCTTCTCCCCCCCCCCACCCCTTTATTCGTTTGCTGATTGTTATCTTTAAGGGCATTGTGAGAAGTGATATGGTGCTGAAAAGTTTGTTTGTTTGTCTTGGTGGACAGCCAGGATATATATGAGTTTCTAACTTGCTTTAGTAGGGAAAAAAAAGTGATCCCACTATCCATAAAAGGAAATGCATGATAAAAGCTTAAAATAGGAAGAATACTGGTATTTCCTTCACCAAATGAAATGTTTTTCATAGTTGGCTTATAAACCCTGGGAATGTAATACGGCAGACCACTGTCAACTTAGCCCTTAAATGCATGTCTGCAATAACTTGCAAATTGTACAAAAATTGTGTTTTGGTGTCTGAAAAATTTTGTTCTAAAGACTGGTCTACATTGATTTATTGAATGTATTTACATTACTCTAGTTACTTAATAGAAATGAGGAGCCATCCAAGCTAACTGGATCCTGCATTTTGTAAAAGTAGATTCTTGTTTGTCCTCTCTGTAATATTTTTGTATATCTATTGTGTGTTTCTTGACCTTTTCGTGCAACAGATTAAAAACTGTTGCAGGAGGTATCCGTCCTATCTCTCCCCCCCCCCCCCCCCCGCCCTGCTGGTCCGCAGAGGAGAACTACAATGCTGACCTGGCCCTTGAAGAAATCCAGTTTGACCCCCCGCCCCCCCTTGATCTAAGCCATAATGGCTTAAGGTGCATCTGTGATTTCTTAAATCATGGTTTGAATGCAGTCTGGGAATCCTGCCACTAAAATGGAATCTAAAATAATTGAAAACTGCCCTGAGGCTTTCAATTATTCGAGAAATAAATTAATATTAAAATAAGCATGTTACTTGCATTTCCCTCTTACACAATATGTGAGCCCTCTTTAAGGATTGTACGAGGACTTCATGATGCTGCTGGATTGTTTCAATGTTTTTGGATGACTAAAACAACTTTAGTAGGTTATTACTCCCCCTTGTAAGTAAAGAGAAAATAGCCCAAATGAAGAAAAGGCTATACATGAGAAAGGAAAAGGGAAAGATGTTTTGTTTAGATCAGGAGTCTGCAAAGTTTGCAACTTTAGGTCTTGTGGACTTCAACTCCCAGAGTTCCTCAGCCAGCATGGTTAAAGTGCATAAATCTTAAAGTTGCCAACTTTTCAGACCCTGGGAAAAGTGAACTTTACTGATTGGTACTCCAGAATACAATTACACAGTGAACTTCTCAGCTAGATACTTTGTTGTACTCATAAATTTCTTCTATCTTGTTAAAAATTTCCTTTTCAAAGATATCTCAGTCTTCTGGATGTATCTGCTATAGATAAAAGTTTCTCTTTGGGCTATCATATTATAGAAGACCATTTTTCAATTTGATGCTCTTAAGATATAGTTACATTTCCCAGAATTCCTAATGGCCATTCCATTCGAAAATTCTGGGTATCACAATCCCAACACACCATATTGTTACATAGAAAGGTTGTTCCATATGTTCCCTGAATGTGAGTTTCGGTTCTGCGAGAGCCCATGATGTCTATTACATAAGCTTCCATGTATGTTATGGTTAAGTGCTAAAGCAAACACTCTCAGGCAACCCAAATATCTTTAAAACATATGCTTTCTTGGCTTGTATAGCCTCTTTGTTCTCTCTCAGTTACAGATGGGACTTAAGGGAATTAACCTTTCCCATTTTCTATCAACTATTTGACAGCACTTCTGTAATGTGCCCAAAATTCATTAACAAATCATATAAGTAGCGAACAGGAAATCTTTGCCTTAGAAAAGTAGTAAGTATATGAGATTTTAAACAGTGTTGTGTGAATTGTTGCTGCCAAGCATATGGTGGCCAAATAACTTTGTGTTTTTGTTTTGTGTTGAAGTTTTTGTTTGTTTGTTTGTCAAGCTTCTTTATTGCATTATAGTTTAGTTGCAACAATGGCTTATAACTAGCACAAGCCAAGGTGTTATTGCAAAGTTCTAAAAGTAGTAACAATTAAAGATAACTTTTTAGAAAAATCACTTTTATCAATATATTTCCATCATAAAGTGATTCTACAGAATTGAAAAGGCAGAATTTATAATTCTACAATTGGGATGGCTGAACACAGATGAAAATTCTTGAATAACTGCTAAACAGAAAGTTGATCTGATAATTCGAAAGGATGCTTATGAAAAATGGGAAAAGTAAACTCAAGTATTTTCAGAAGCAGAAGATAATTTGCTTTTCTTATTTTGTTTATAGATATCTCCCCCCCCCCCCCGAATTAGATCTGAAATAACACAATGCATTAAAGTTGTATAGCACTGGTTCTATCAAATTACTCAGTATATTATGACACATTCTGTTGAATGAGCAATGGAATAAAGTTAAAGTTTATTTATCTCCTATCCTATCTATAAAAATTTCCTTAACTTGTAGAATGGAGGTACATGCAAAAGTGCAGTAAGGTAGCTTCTTTAAGCCCTGTGACTGTAAGGAAAACAGGAAGATGCCTCATTAACAACCAAATGTAATATTCCCCCTGAAGGTAGTCTTATGTTTTTAGTAGACCAAGTGAGATGATCACTTAAGTATTTTATCTTGAGATTCTTTGGGCTAATGAAGCTAGTTTTGCAACTAAGTCTCAAGCAAGGCAGTGACTTATTTTACTACTGTTGGACACAATTTTGCCTTTAAAAATACGGATCTATTAGGAGTTGGATGTTTGTTCCATGAGTCCTGTTCTGATTGAGAAAGTAATTTGTTATAAAACATCTTCCCCTCCACCAGTTCTTCTCATTTATGGTGGAGTTTTTCTTTTATGAGATCATCTATCATGCCATATGGTGTGTCAGGTAATTTATACGATTTAGTACATAAATCATGTAAATTGCTTTAAATAAGCCATGGCTTAATGGGTGTATGTATGTGTGAAACCAGTGATTATTTCAGAAATTGCCAGACACAACAATTAGTTGCATGTCATTTCATGCCAACATGACAGCATCCCCTTAAATTGTATGCTGTTTCTGCCAGAAGTTATTTCTCATTTCTGCATTAAGGGTGAGCAATTTGAAATATTTGCATTGTCCTTTCACTTAACTTATTATTGATTATTGGTTGATTGTCTCAACTGTGATAAAGAAAAAAAAAGTGTGTGATATAAAGTGAGATTGCAGGAATTATTTCCAGATTTGTCAATGTGGTACAGATATCCTGAATGACCTTGGTGCTACTTTTCTCTTCCTCTGGTATGTATCTGTTCTCTTTAAGTGGCAGACTGCTATCTAACCAGAAAACATTGCCTTTTTTGGAATTTTGTGAAACTGTCAGCTGAATCTGAGAAAGAAACAGCGGCAGTTTGTATTTTTGTACTTTGGAAAAGGAAGAATGACTTTAAAGAAAAAAAATAGGTATTAGTTTTTCTTGAGAAAGCAGTTCACATTTTGATCCTGTTGTAAAATGTAGTCTGTGAAGGAAAACAAGATTTTTCTGGTTTCCTAGTTTAGCGTCTATATTGATGCAAAATTGTTTAATGGTATTTGCTTAGTATTAGCAATTTAGTATTTTGTTTTATTGTTTATTATTATTATTTATTTATATACTAGTTGATAACCTGGTGTTGCTTGGGTATTTATTGAGTGGGGGGGAATATCTGTACCAAATGTAATTTCTAATGTTGGATTTTTCCCCTTACAAGAGGGATCCCCAGAGGTAAAATTCAGCAGGTTCTAATAGGTTCTGGAGAAGTGGTAGCAAAAATTTTGAGTAGTTCAGAGAACCGACAAATACCACCTCTGGCTGGCCCCAGAGTGGGGTGGGGATGGAGATTTTGCAGTATCCTTCTCCTAGATGCTGCTTGGAGTGTCCAAACGCGGGTTATCCTCAGCTTGCTGCCCATTGGACTGAGTTTCACTTTGATGTGTAGCCACGCCTCTTGCCTCTGCATAGGGCCAGTTCTAAAAACTCAGTCGCCCTTATCGGACGCGTCTGGGGAGTCTGCAGTCCTTTGCCAGCAATCTGACCTCCCCAGCAGTGAGTTAGTGTAGCCTTTGTTGTTGTTTTTGTGTGTAGTTGTGTTAGATAGGTGATTTTTTGTTTTAGTTCCTGTCTTCGTTGTCTTCGTTGCGCGGAGCGGGCTGTTCAAACCGCGGCCGTTTCCCGCTTTTTCTGCGGAGCGGCTTGGCACTGGGAGGGCTTGCCAGCGGCTGCTGGTAAGCTTCTAAGGGGGCTAGGTAGCTAGTTAGGACCCCCCAACTTGACTATCGGGGGTTTTCCTCCCTAGGGAAGCCTCTACTGAGGTTTTTCAGCCCGTTGTTTCCCCAGTGCCGGTTTGAGCTTAGGCGGCCGTTCGCAAAGGAAAAAAGGCGCGCGTTTTAAACTTGCCGCCATTTTTCTGCCGCAGCCCGACTCCTCTCCGCAGATCGCCGCTGCTTCGTTCCTGGGGCGGTTCTAGTTCTGGGAGTCCCGGACAGGATCCCCTGGGGCAGCAGAAGAGATCCTTCCCAGCGGCTGCAGGGAGATTGGCAGATTCAGTTGCCATTCCCTGGTCTACTCCAGCGCAGATCTGCAACGCCTGAGACTTTTGGGTCTGATTTTGGCGCCAAAACCAGGTTCCAGTTTCTTCTTGTTTTAAACTGTATATTGTTTCTTCCCTGGTGGGATTGGGGTGCCTTGACTGGATTTAATTGTTTGTTCTTGTTCTTTCAGCCACTCCATGGCTGATCCCAGTGAGCAAACAGGAGAACCTGCCTCCAAGCGTAGCAAGACCAACCCTGCTGCCAAGGGCGATTCTGCACCCTGTCCTGACAAGGGGAAGAGGCCTGCAGCCAAGGCCACCAAGGCTGATGAGAGACTGGCGGATAGACGGCTGAGGATTCTAGAGCAGCAATTCCAGAAGGCTCTCTCTGCCCGGGACAAGGCTGTGACAGATAAGACCCCCCCTGCCCCGCAGATTCGTAGGGAGACCCAATCCATTCCCACTGGTGATGGGGATTTTGGGTTTTCTCCCAATCACTCAAGGGTTTCCCTTGCCTCTCCAGTCCCCTCAATGGAAGTGGAGCTAGAGGAGGAGGAACCAGTGGAGGAGGAGTCCTCCATGGTGGGGGAGGGGGAGGAGTCAGTGGATGAGGAAGAGGAGGCTCCGGCCACTCCCATTTCTGCACCCGCTGAGACTGCCTTGCCCGCGGCCATGCAGGAGGTTGTGTCCAAGGCCATTTCGCAGGGCATCACGGATTGCATGAAGCAATTAGTGGCTTCCTTGCCCCTCCTTTCTACCCCCAAGCCCAGGGCACCTAGGAAGGTGGTTCCTGCCCAGGGGGGTGGCGTTTCCCCTTCTGCCTCTTCTGCAGTCAGCGAGGCATCCGAGGGGGAGGATGATGAGGAGGTGGTTACCCAGGGGGCTCCCGACCTTTCAGGGGATGAGAGCTCCACCCCGGAGGCTCCCGCTTCCAAGGGGCTGTTTAACCCCATCATGTTCAAGGCTATCTTGACCAAGGCTAGGGAGTCGGCCGTGCAGATGGGTCTACCGGCTCAATCTGATAAGAAGGCCTCTGATCAGGACAATGCCATCGTCATCGGTCCTGGACACCCTGGGGCGGGTCTTTTTAGGGAACCTACACCTCCCCAAGAATTGGTGCCGGCCCCTCAGTTGTTCCTCGACATTATTCAGCGCCAGTGGGTTCAGCCCGCTACTATGGCACACCCCAGCGGCGTGGATAAAAAGCTGTACGCTGTTGAGGACGCTATGGAGACCATTCTGGCTCTCCCGCAGGTTGATGACCCCATTGTGTCTTTGACCTCCACATCCTCTCTCCCGGCCGAGCTGGTGGAGGGGCTTAAGGCGGAGGACAGGCGGATGGAGAAGTCTTGTCACAAGACACACCAGGCCACTGCCTGGGCCATGAAGGCCTCGTCCTCTGCGTCGTACTTTAGTAGGGCAGCCCTATTCTGGCTCAGGAAGCTATTGGCCTCCTTGCCTGAGAGACAGGTTAGATCGAGACAAAGGGTCAATAAGATCATCGCTGCGGTGGAATATTCTTGCGACGCATCGCTCAATTCCACAAAGTTTTCATCCAGGGCTCTAGCATCCAATGTCACCTCACGCCGTCTGCTGTGGCTCCGCCATTGGCAGGCGGACATGAAGGCTAAGTGGAAGTTGGCGTCGGCCCCCTTCAAGGGTGGCAAGCTCTTCGGCGAGGCCTTGGACTCCTTCCTAATCGAGTCCAAGGACAAGCGGAAGATTCTGCCGGCTGTCACCAAGAAGCAGGACCGGAAGAATCAGTCTTCCTACCGTAGACAGCCCTTTCGGTCTGCGGAGGCTCCCTCTACCTCGGGTGGGGCCTCCAGAACCTACCCCCAGGCCCAAGATCGTTCCCAGGACAGGCCGGCCTACAGGGACAGGTCCCGGTTCCAAGGTCAGCGTAGGCCCTTCAAGGGTGGTCAGGCCAACCGTCCCTTCAAGAAGAGCAAGTGACCCCTGGGGGATCCCTCCCATAGGGGGACGCCTACAGCAATATGCGTCCACGTGGGAGGCGACCACGACGGACGCCTGGGTCCGGAATGTGGTCCGACACGGCCTCACCCTCGACTTCCTATCATTTCCCCCGCGGAGATTCATCCGCTGCCCCCTTCCCAGGTCCCCGCACAAGCAACAGCTCATGAGGGCGGAGATCGGTCACCTTCTGGAGATAGCGGCCATAGAAGCGGTGCCGGGGGGGCAGGAGGGCAAGGGGTTTTATTCCATCCTCTTCCTAGTCCCCAAGTCATCGGGGGGGGGTCAGGGCCATTCTGGACTTGAAGAAGCTGAACCGGTATCTGCAATACAAGCGCTTCAAGATGCAATCCCTCCAGACGATCCTGGGATGCATACGACAGAACGACTTCCTGACCTCGATAGATCTGAAGGAGGCGTATCTGCACATTCCCATCCACCCGGCGCATCGCAGATACTTGAGGTTTCAGTTCGCCGGCCAGCACTTCCAGTACAAGGCCCTACCTTTCGGCTTGTCATCGGCTCCAAGGACCTTCACGAAGGTCCTCTCCGTAGTGGCGGCGCATCTTCGATCCAGACCTGTGCGTTTGGTTTGTTACTTGGACGATATCCTGTTGATGTCACCTTCCAGGGACCAGGCCCTGAAGGACTTGGACTGCACCATCCGCTCCCTGGAGGACCACGGGTTCTCGGTGAATCGGGAGAAGAGTCACATGCAGCCCACCCTCTCCATACTTCATCTGGGTGCCGTCATCGACTCGAAGACCTGCAAAGTCTTTCTTTCACAGGAGCGCATCTGCAGCATTGTGAAGTTGGTGGGGTTGGTCCAGAATTCCAGACTGGTCCCACTTGTGACGCTTTCCCAACTGTTGGGGAAGCTGATCTCGTGCATAGCCATTGTTCCCTGGGCCCGCCTGCACGCACGGGAGCTACAATGGTTTCTGCTTCCTTTTCAACGACGCAAGATCAGCAACTCCAGGAGACGAGTGACAGTTCCACCCCCAGTGCTTCGGTCCCTCAGGTGGTGGAGGTCTCCCGCCCTAAGAGAGGGGTCGCCCTTCAAGGAGCCAGACCGTGTCACCATCACGACGGACGCCAGCCTTTACGGCTGGGGGGCTCATCTGCATCACCATGTGGCCCAGGGCAGATGGTCTCAACGGGAGCTCGCCCACAACATCAACTGGCTGGAGCTCCGGGCGGCCAGGCTGGCTCTGCGGCATTTCGGCAATCTCGTAGAAGGGTCCCATGTCCTTCTCTTGACGGACAACATCGCCACCCGAGCATACGTGAACCACCAGGGAGGCACACAGTCGAGGGCGCTCATGACGGAGGCAGAGGCTCTGGGCAGGTGGGCAGAGAGGCATCTCCTGTCCCTGAGAGCGGACCACATCGCGGGCGAGGAGAACGTGACGGCGGACTGGTTGAGCAGGACCACCATCAACACCTCAGAGTGGCAGCTGCACCCGGATCTTTTCCAGCAGATTTCCCGGAGATTCGGCCTGCCCGTCCTGGACCTGTTCGCCAGCCCGCAGAACACGCACCTGCCAAGGTTCTTCACCCGTTTCCGGTGCCCGCAAGCAGAAGGGACAAACGCCCTCCGGTGTCGTTGGCCCGCAGGCCTGCTATACGCCTTCCCTCCTCTCCCGCTGCTTCCTCAGGTAGTCCGGAAAATCATCTCGGAGGGGGCGGAAGTCATCCTGGTCGCTCCCCATTGGCCCAGACGGTCCTGGTTCGCCGATCTAGTGGGACTGTCCGTAGAGAAGGCCTGGCGCATTCCTCCGAACCAGGTGTCGCTAATACAAGGGGCCATTCGTCACCCGGACCCTCAGTGTTTCCAACTAGCCGTCTGGCACTTGAGGGGATCGTTCTGAGACGGATGGGCTATTCGGACAAGGTGATAAGAACGATCCAGGCTTCCAGGCGTCCTGCCACCGTTCGCATTTACGAGACTACATGGTCCACCTTCTCTACCTGGTGCCGTGCCAGGCACATCGCTGCGGCTGAGGCCTCCACACCTCAGGTGATGGACTTCTTGCAGGAGGGTTTGGACAAGGGGCTCGCCCCCAATACCCTGAGAAGGCAGGTGGCTGCTCTCGCTACCATCCTGTCGCCCGGTGGGTCCCTGCCGCTCAGCAGACATCCAGGGGTGCGTGGTTTCCTGAAAGGGGCCTCGAACATTCGGCCCCAAACAGTCCATAGATATCCGACCTGGGACTTACCCTTCGTCCTCCAGGCCCTGACTGAGGCGCCATTCGAACCATTGCGCTCCGTGTCACTGCGCCACCTGACCTTGAAGACGGTGTTCCTCATAGCAATCACATCTGCAAGGCGAATTTCGGAACTCTCGGCCCTCTCCGTGCGGGAGGACTTGTGCGTGGTCCACGCGAACAGGGTGGTTCTCAGACTAGACCCGACCTTTGTGCCCAAGGTCAACTCCTTGTTTCACAGATCCCAGGAGATCGTCCTACCTGACTTTTGTCCGCACCCCTCTCACCCCAGGGAAAGGAGGTGGCACAAGTTGGACGTTCGCAGGGCGGTGCGGATGTACAAGAAAAGGACGGCTGAATTCCGCAAGTCAGAATCCTTCTTCGTTTCCTTTCAGCCGGTGTCCATGGGTCGCAAGGTCACGTCTACCACGATTGGGCGCTGGCTGCGTGCCTGCATTACACTGGCATATGAGCACCGGTCCAGAGCTGTACCTCCACGTGTTACCGCTCACTCCACCAGGAGCGCTGCAACCACGGCTGCTTGGGCCACCCAGGCCCCCATAGACGAGATCTGCAGGGCCGCTACGTGGGCCTCGCCTGTGCCGTTTATCAGACACTACAAGCTGGACGTATTTGCATCCTCGGAGGCCTCCTTCGGCAGACGTGTTCTCCAGAAGGTCCTTGATGCTCCCAGTTCCCACTCAGACGAATCTCCCCTCCCAGGGACAGCATAGCGTTGGCATGTCCCGCGTTTGGACACTCCAAGCAGCATCTAGGAGAATGACCATTGGTCTTACCTGTGAATGGTCTTTCTCTAGATGCTGCGGAGTGTCCAAATCCCACCCTAGGCGTGGTGGGAACTGGTCCCATGTTTAGTTGAAGGTTAAGACTAGTGTTGTTCCAGTTGTTCTGCGTTTTTTCTGGTCTACCTTCGTTTTTAGAACTGGCCCTATGCAGAGGCAAGAGGCGTGGCTACACATCAAAGTGAAACTCAGTCCAATGGGCAGCAAGCTGAGGATAACCCGCGTTTGGACACTCCGCAGCATCTAGAGAAAGACCATTCACAGGTAAGACCAATGGTCATTCCCCTGCCATGCCCACTAAATCATGCCCACAGAATCAGTAGTTGAAAAAAATTGAGTTTCACCACTGGGGAGCCCCCTTGTGGAGTACTGTGAAGCCATTACCATGGCAACTCCACTGAAGCCATTTTACAGCAGCACAGTAGAAGCCATTTTAAGGCACAACAGGCTTTATTTTAACAGAACACACACACACACAGGCCAAGGAGTGTTAGTGGTGTACCATCTGTGTACCAACTTTGGTTGAAATTGCTTTCAGGACTCTTTTTTTCAAGGAAGAATCTCCCTGTCCTGTATGGTTTAGCAGGGAAGAAAGAGATCAGGAAGACTGATCTCCGTGGTGAAAATTTTTTTCTACTGGTTCTGTGGCATGGCTTGTTGGGCGTGGCTTGTTGGGCGTGGCAGGGGAAGGATGCAAATCTCCATTCCCACTCCATTCCACAGGAATGATACTGAGAAATCTCCATTCCCATCACACTCTGGGGCCAGTCAGAGGTGACATTTGCCAGTTTTCTGAACTACTCAAAATTTTCGCTACCGGTTCTCTAGATCCTGTTAGAACCTGCTGGATTTCAGCCCTGACTGATCTCCTTTAGAAAAGCAGTAGAGTGTCTTTCTTTTCAAAGGCATTTAGGCAGTTTTCGTTACACAGTGAAATACAGAGTTTGTTTCACTGCAGACGATGATGAGGTTGTTGGAGGAAATGTCCATCTGGGTTCAGTTCTAAATGGGGAGAAAGACACTGGAAACATGGAGGCTGGTTAGAAAGATGGTTTATTGGTGGACAGGACTGTTGTATACTCGTGTGACGAGAGGCCGCTGTCACTCAAGCAAGAAGCGGATTCTCATTGGAGCGAACCGGGGAGGCGTTCAGACGGGAGAATGCCAGAGTGTTTATTGGTTAAAAGGGGTTTGACAGCGACTATAAAAGAGCTGTCAAGCCAAGGTTTTGTGTGTTCTTTTTTCTGGTGAAGTACGTGAAGAGTTAATAAAGCAGTTGTCAATTGATCCCCTCAGGTGTGAGTAATTAGAGAATAAAACAAGGACCATGTGGGTTTAAAGTCCTGGGTAGCTGAGCTGAGCACATGGAGTGGAGAGTGAGTGTTATTTATACCCTCTCTTGGGCTTTGAACTTGAGGTTCCTGTTCCTGTGGCAAGGGCATGTGTTCTATTGGTTGCTGTAGTCAGACTCCCATGTGGAGTCATGTTTGTCTGAATCAAGTTTGGTGGAATCTTAGGCTGATGAAATGTAGTTCCTATTGTGACTGAATGGCTTTGCCCTGAAAGATAATCCCATCATCCTGGAGCTGAAGGCCTTTTGTCTTGTAGATAAATTAGCACCAAAATATCTGCTAGGGCAGAGGTCCCCAACCCCCGGGCCGCGGACCGGTGCCGGTCCGTGGCTGGGTGGGAACTGGGCCGCAGGGCGGAGAGGAGGAGGAGGGAGGAGGGGGCAGCCCCCTGAGCAGAGCATGCGGGAGAACGCAGGCGCGGCTGTTCGCGCTGTTGGAGTTGGGCTCTTCCTCCTCCCTCATCGACGGTGGGACTCCTGGGCGGCGGCGCCCCTCCCTACCGGCCGCCGATTCCCTTCCTCCCCCCCCCCCCACACACATACGGAGCCTTCTCAGTGAGTGAGTGAGCAAACGAGCAACCAAGCCCGGGCGGCGAGGCAGGCTAAGGCAAGTGAGCACGGGCTAAGGAGGGTCTGCGGTGGGGGGGCGGGGGCGGGGACGACGACAGACAGACAGAGAGAGGCAGAGACACAGAGAGGGACAGGAAGGGAGGGGGGGAATCAGAGTGACAGACACGCACACAGAGACAGGGAGAGAAAGAGAGACACAGAATGGGTGATTAAGTGCGTGGATGCGAGACAGACAGACACATACACACACATAGAGTGTCAGATGGGGGGACGAAGAAGAGAGACAGAGAGAGAGAGAGAGTAAGAAAGAAAAGAAAGTGGGAGAGAGAGAGAAAGAGAAAGAAAGACAGACAGAGAAAGAGAAAGAAAGAGAGACAGAAAGGAAAGAGAGAGAGAAAAAGAGAGGAAGAGAGGAAGAAAGAGACAAAAGAGAGAAAGAGAAAGAAAGAGAGAGAAAGAGGGAAAGAAAGAAAGAGAGAAAGAGAAAGAAATAAAGAGAGAAAGAGGGAAAGAAAGAAAGAGAAAGAAATAAAGAGAGAAAGGGGGAAAGAAAGAGAAAGAAAGAAAGAGAGAGAGAGAAAGAAAGAAAGAGAAAGAGAGAAAGAAAGAGATAGAGAAAGAAAGAGAGAAAGAAAGAAAGAAAGAAAGAAAGAAAGAAAGAAAGAAAGAAAGAAAGAAAGAAAGAAAGAAAGAAAGAACTTATGATCACAGTTGAGGCCAAAAGTTTGGTTGTTAACCAAGACCATTGTTAAGTGAGTCACATTTTCCAAGTTAGCCACGCCCACCCAGTCACATGACTGCTGAGCCACTCAGCCGGTCCGCAGAATTTTCTTTAAAATGAAACCGGTCCCTGGGGCAAAAAAGGTTGGGGACCCCTGTGCTAGGGGCAGGGAGCTAGGGCTGAGTTTCTGTCTCCAAGAGCATGTTTCTCAATTTCTCATCCAGCGAAATATAATATTCTGCCTTTTTAATATTTTCTAAAATATTTCATTCTTCTAGGAGAGGGGTGGGTGCTAACATTCTATAAGGTATTGTCTAGTGAGGCAATGGATTTTTTTTTTAATGTCCAGAATAAGGTTGCTACTCTAATGGGCATACTGATCCTCACTGGAACATTGTGTCCTCAATTCCAGGAGTGTCCTCTTGTGATATGAATCATCTCTCCATACAAAGTGATGGAATCCAAATTCCAAAGTCGCTGTTGAAATGCTGTAATGGGTAGCACTGTATAATGGAATCTGAGCATGTTTCTGCCTGTGCCTGTTTTCTAGTAATAAAAATCTGCTTTCTTGTTTATCTAACAAAAGAAGAATTTGGGGAAATATTCTGGGAATTGCTGTCCTTAAAAAAAAAAATCGAAGGCAGTCACATTAATCAGAAGTAATTCTGCCTTCATATACAACTTTCCTATCTTCAAAAATGAACTGATTATAATAGAGTAAAGTATTAGAAGGGGGCTCAGAATTGTATGCAGTGCACTCCAAAACTCTTTTGGGTGCTTCAGTTCCATGTAATATGTGAATCTGATCATAAAACTCAACATACCTGTGCAAATTTGTCTACATATGCGGTGTAGACTGTTGAAGAGCTTGTGAACTTTGGGAATTAAAGCTAAATCTAAAATTTAATTATGTAGCCAAGCTGAAACTTAATCTATAAGGCAGTGTGTAAAAGTGAGATGCCAGCATGTTAGGGGCTCAAAATAACTTTTGCACTCCCTCCTCAAGACTGTAATGTCAAGCCTCTTTTATAAATTATTGGTGCAAGTAGAACTTGGAATGGGCAAATGGATTAATTATTAATGTTTAGAATACTCTAGTATTCTGCGTTCCTACTACCCCATTTGATAGGACTAAGTGCCAATGATAGAGTTTCCTAATATTTTCTGAAATTTTGTAGTAAAGGAGGAAACTCTTAATTTTCCCACAAACACTCCTAAAAATCTACATGCAAAAAAAATCTACATGTTTTGCATGCAAATTTGCCGTAGCTGCTGGGAAAACTTTCCAAAAGCAGAGATTACACTAATATAAATCCTCAAATTGGTGGGTACAACATTGCTTTTTTGCCTTACTTCAATCATGCAGACACCCTTTAAACTTAGAGTTCAGGATGAGAAGGAAATAAGGCTTATCTGGATAATCAAGGGTGACCCTTGAATTCATGATGGGACCCAAGTGCTGTGAATGAGTGTAGTTTCCTGTGTTTACATCCTTAGGAGGGAGAAATGTGCTTCTGCCATGGTCTTGGTGTGGCAACCAAACTGTTTCCAGCCCCAAATCCATTCCAGCTGTGTCTCTGAGTAGGCACAAGGTTAAATTAGGAAAGTTGCTAAGTTTCCATTGGCTTAGATCAGGGGTAAACTCAAGGCCCGCGGGCCACATCTGGCCCATGGGGTGCTTAAATCTGGGCCACAGGGCTGTCCTGGAAATAGCAAAGGACTGGCCCGCTTTGCCTCTAGCAGCCACACATGCCCCCCCCCCCCCCGCACTCCAGTTTGGCTGGCAGGATGCTGTAGGAGGCATCCATCCGATCTCCTCCCCCGGCTCAGCTCATAGAGGAGAACTACAATGCTGATCCAGCCCTTGAAGAAATCCAGTTTGACACCCCTGGCTTAGATTTTAAAAGCTGGTCATTCTGCAGGTCTCTGGCCTTCATTCCCCCCCCCCCCCCAAACATCAGGCTGATGGTAAACCACTATTGAAACTCTTGATGGTTTAAAAGCAGTGATGTGGCATATCTGTCTGCGGTTGAAAACACCAGATTCCCACTTGGTCTACTAATCCCCTTGTGTGTGCTGAAGGAGTTAATTGTGATACTTATGTCCTTGACCAGTCATCTATAATTGCTACTTCAGCTTCTCTGTATCTCCTGAGGCTATTATCCTTTGCTTTCTTCAATCATACATACTCTGTACAGTAATTGGACTTACAACTCAGGATTTTCAAAGGTTTGAAGATCAGCTGCAGGCATCATTTAGCGTATAATGCTCTCAAGGGGGTTTCTTATTGGACTTCCTCCACTTGTTACAAGTAAAATATTATATACATCTGTGTGTTGCATTGTAAATTAAACACCACAATTAAGAGGATTGTTGAATAGGTTGTTGCATGCATTGACATGAGATTGGGCATGAGATTACTGTAATGTGCCATGACAATTTTTGATTATTCAGAGTCAAAATCGACAGGATATCTACCCCTAATAAACTGCTTCATGATTCTAAACCAGGGGTGTCAAACTCACAGCTCGTTGGCCAGATGCATCACACACTGGCTACATCCACCCCTTGTTGAGCGAAGGGGGAAAAAGTCGCAATACGTCACGTGACAACAAAGTGACACCGCGAGTTTGACACTCCTGTTCTAAGCAATTATATTTTCCACTAGCTATACCTGGCCACGCGTTGCTGTGGCCCAGTCTGGTTAAATGGCCAACCAATCTGTGTGTAGATCTATACCTGCACACATACACACAACCACCATATAACCGCCAACCTACCTACCTACTGTATTTTTCCCTCTCTATCTATCCCTCTACCTACCTACCTACTGTATTTCTTCCTTTCTCCCTCTACCTACCTACCTACTGTATTTCCCCTTCTCTATCCCTCTACCTACCTACCTACTGTATTTCTCCCTCTCTCTCTATTCCTCTACCTACCTACCTACTGTATTTCTCGCTACCTATCTATACACCTACCTACCTACCTACAAACCGACTGTATTTCTTCCTCTCTATCCCCCTACCTACCTACCTACATACCTACTGTGCTGTTCCCTATCTATCCCCCTACCTACCTACCGTATTTCTCCCTATCTATCCCTCTATCTACCTATCTACCTACCTACCTACTGTTTTCTCCCTATCTATATATTCCCCTATCTACCTACTATAATACAATAATACAATAGCAGAGTTGGAAGGGACCTTGGAGGTCATCTAGTCCAACTCCCTGCCTAGGCAGGAAGCCCTATACCATTTCAGACAAATGGCTATCCAACATCTTCTTGAAGACCTGCAGTGTTGGGGCATTCACAACTTCTGGAGGCAGGTTGTTTCACTGATTAATTGTTCTAACTGTCAGTAAATTTCTCCTCAGTTCTAAGTTGCTTCTCTCCTTGATTAGTTTCCACCCATTGCTTCTTGTTCTGCCCTCAGGTGCTTTGGAGAATAATTTGACTCCCTCTTCTTTGTGGCAACCCCCTCTCTTTATTCCCCTATCTACCTACCTACTGTAATACAATATTACAATAGCAGAGTTGGAAGGGACCTTGGAGGTCATCTAGTCCAACTCCCTGCCTAGGCAGGAAGCCCTATACCAGGGGTCTGCAAAGTCGGCTCTTTTAAGACTGGTGGACTTCAACTCCCAGAGTTCCCCAGCCAGCATAGCTGGCTGGGGAATTCTGGGAGTTGAAGTCCACCAGTCTTAAAAGAGCCGACTTTGCAGACCCCTGCCCTATACCATTTCAGACAAATGGCTATCTAACATCTTCTTAAAGACTTCCAGGGTGGGCCATCCACAACTTTGGGAGGCAAGCTGTTCCACTGATTAATTGTCCTAACTGTCAGGAAATTTCTCCTCAGTTCTAAATTGCTTCTCTCCTTGATTAGTTTCCACCCATTGCTTCTTGTTCTGCCCTCAGATGCTTTGGAGAATAGTTTGACTCCAGTGCCTTTTTGGCCATAAGAGGCCTCCGTAGTTAATGAGTGTTGGTGGGCGGAGTTACAGGGAGTAAACACATTTTTCAGTTAGTACTTTTTTTGTGTTTACTTTACACATGATACAAGTGTGCTAGGCACAAAATGATTAGCTATTCTATTATCGGAGGTCCTTGGCTACCTTGTGTCAAAATTTGAGGCAAATTGGTCCAGTACTTTTTGAGATTAGTGGATTCGTACAAACTATTTTACATTTTTATTTATATAGATTGTAAATGAAGGCTGATGATCAGGGTGGATAAAAATCAATGATTTTTAAAAAAAATAAATACAAAAAATCGGATTTTTGTTATTTAAATTGGATTTTTTTAAATTTAAATCAGATTTTTTGATTTAAATTGGATTTTTTTTAATATAAAATGCTTTTTGAGGAAAATATATTACCATCCAAAGGTTATTCCATCATGAAATAAAGATTAGTTTTTTAATTATGTAGACTAAGGCTGTGTATGTTTAATTTTTTTGGTAAATAAATTCCATTAACCCATTCACAATGTCATGCTCTTCCAGAGGTTTTTGTAAGATTATTGGGCAGTTTCTCTGCCTACAAGATATTATCACAGATGCTTGGTTTACTTTTGCAGTTCTCAAAACTGAATTTGACTCAGCAGAGATCACGTGCCTCTTCTTCACAGCAAAAATGTTATAACATGAACAGAGTTGAAAAAAAGACCTTAATCCTAACTTCTACAAATCTATGAATACAGAATCAACCCCTTCAGTGCTAAGTTTCAAGACGTTCAGTGAATAGAATAGAAACAATATTTTTCTGATTGTTTGGAGTGGAATAGATCTGCACAAGAAGAAATTGAAACTAAGTATGAGGAGGAAGGGGCAAGCAGACAAGCAGTACTACAAAATGAAAGTCTAAGTTTCTTAAAATATATATATTTTGTATAGCCAAATTAGTTAACAAACATGGATGTTTGTTTAAGCAAATAACATATGCTGTAATGTTATTGTTTTAGTTGAATAAATCTATTTAAATTGTTATTATTAAGGTAATGATTATTTTTCTCCTTCCTAAGTACAACAGAAAAGTTGTCCAAATATGAATGATTAACCTATTAAACTGCGATAAAAAAACTAATATGAAAAGTTGTTATTCTAAAAATCTTTATCTACTTGCATATTATAAGTTATACCAGCAATAATTAGTCTTTATGTAGAAAACTATGATTTAAATCAAGCTTTTTTACTAGTGATTTAAATCATGATTTAAATTGTGATTTAAATCAACTTGATTTAAATCAAATCCACCCTGCTGATGATTATTCTCATCATGTCCATATTGGCTTTGCATCCTTCCCAAACCTTTCTCCATTCAGTATGAATTTACCTATACTGTTTAGGGATGATTGTTATGTTTAATGGCCGATTTATGGATTGCGGTGGATTTTATTCAGTGATATAAAGTCCTTTTTCTTCTAACATCTTAACATCCTGTTCCTTTGTTCTGGCTTTATTATCTTTTCAAAACCTCCCACTTCTCTTTCACTTTTAAGCTTTTCCTGTACTCGCAACTATGTAATTTCTTATTGTCAGTTATGCTGCATTTAAATGCTCAGTTTTGCTCAGTTTTTCAAGACAGGAGAGGGGGGGTTGGCCCTTTAAAAACTTGTTCTGAAGTCAACTTACAACTGCCACTCCTTAAGTGTTTTGAACTAATATCTCTATCACTCTTGAAGCTAATTAGTAAAGGAAGCTTACATTGTCAACAAGAAATTGAAATTAAGATGCATTTGTGTACGCATAAAACATGGCAAGAGATGTGAATGCCAGAAACAGCTCCAGGACACATTAGTCATTTGCATGTCAACTGAATGCAAACCTCTAAGCTTCTGTGTTTTCTCACAACATGTCCTGTTCTTTGTCTCTTTGAACTTTCCTTTCAACTACGGTAATCTTGTTTTTCAAGTGAACTTTCCCAACTTGTAAAAACCAGTAGTTTTTAATTAAAAGGGTTAAAACCATTTTCTCTACAATTTGCCAATTCTGTAATAGGTATTTGAAAGGTCAAATTTTGCATTAGTGTAGTTTCACTTTTCAGTGTGTATCATTAGATGTAATTAAAAACAAAGCATGTATACATTAAAGCAGTGCTTATCAATTATTTTCTGTCATGCCCCCCCTAGGAAGAAGAAAACATTTCGCGCCTCCCGCGCGACTGTAAATAGTATCATTTGTCTATAAAATTGTTATAAGTACACCTCTGCATAACACTGTATCCTTATTAACGTATAAGAGAATAAAAAAAGAAAGAAATGTGGATCAATTTACAACAAAGAATAGCTTTATTAACTGTAGCAGAAAAGATTTAAAGTGCATTAGAAATTTAAAAAAAATTAAATCCTTAATTAAACTAAATTGCCGAGGTCAAACGCGCCCCCCTTTACGGAGCCTCGCGCCCCCCCTGGGGGGCCCGCCCCACTATTTGAGAAGCACTGCATTAAAGGAAAAGTCTCTTTTAAATTGATCTCAGCTCTTGGTAACTTCATGGATCCATCCACATACAGTTGGTCCTTGACTTACAATGGTTCATTTAGTGACCACTTAGAACTTAGACTTATATACCACTTCATAGTGCTATTTTAACCCCTCTCCAAGAGGTTTACAGAGTCAGCATATTGCCCCCAACAATCTGGGTACTAATTTTATTGACCTCAGAAGGATGGAAAGCTGAATCAACCTTGACCCAGTGAGACTCGAACTGCCGAACTGCTGGCAGGCAGCCAAATTAGCCTACAGTACTGCATTCTAACCACTGCACCTCTAAACAACAGCACTAAAAAAAGGTACTCATGCCCAATTTTCATACTTATAACCATTGCAGCATCTCCATGGTCATGAGATTTACATTCGGATGCTGGACAGCTGGTTGATATTTATGCTGGTTGCAGTGTCCCAGTCTCCTGTGATCACCTTTTGTGACCTTCTGGCAAGCGAAGTCAATGGGGAAGTCAGATTCACTTAACAACCACGTTACTAATTTAACAAATGCTGAGACTCACTTAACAAATCTGCCAAGAAAGATTGTAAAATGGGGCAAAACTCACTTATCAAATTTGTCACTTAGCAACTTACCATATTTTCCCTCAAAAAAGAGGTTGAAAATCTCGGTGCGTCTTACACACTGAATACGGCATTTTTTGCTTCCTGAAACCCCACCCCTTCACCAAAATGGCCGTGCAGAGCCTGTAGAAGGCTTTCAGAGAGCTCTTGGGGGCTGGGGAGGGCAGAAATGAGTCAAAAACGGGCCATTTTGTTTGCAACTCCCAGCCCCCAGGAGTACTCTATAAGCCTCCTAAAGGCTATGCATGCAATTTTTTTGACAAAAAACAGGCCCATTTTCGTGAAAAACAGGCCGTGTTTTATTCATTTTGGGGGGTCCTCACCCTCCCAGGGACACTCTGCAAGCCCCCTAAAGGCTATTCATGCCTTTTGGGGGGGGGGGAAAGCAAGAGGTTTGCAGAGTGCAAAACTTTTTTTAAAAATTTGCCTCTTCAAAACCTTGGTGCATCTTATTCTCCCGTGCATCTTATTCTCTGAAAAATACGGTAAATTTTGGGCTCAGTTGTGCTTGTAAGCCAAGAAACACCTCTAGTTTTCTTCCTACACTTTTTCCAGAAAGCTTTTTTCTTCTAATTTCCCAGTGCTAGCTTGTCATCCCAGTGTTCCCTCAAGGAATCTCACTCAAGATAACCAAAGAGGAAATAGAATTTACACCGGAACTATTTCTCTTGGGAATTATAAACAAGAAATACAACAAGGGGATTTTTTTTTTAACAATATATATTATCACGGCAGCAAGAATGGTCTTTGCCCAAAATTGGAAAAACAAGAAAACTCCACAAGAATGGGAAATAATTAGGAAAATCTTATCTTAGCATATATGACATCGATTTTGCCAGGACAGATTACACTATGTCCAATGTTTTAATTTATGTTTAATAAAAAACCTTTTAATAATAATAAAAAAAAAGAAATCTCACTCAAGTACTGGCCAGGCCTGACCTTGCTTAACCTCTGAGCACAAACAAGGTTGGTCAGCATATTTCATGCATATTTCATTTCACTTTATTGTGGACATCTTGCTGCATGAACCAGGCTTCGATGTTAAGCCTGAAGGCCCCAATAGGTAATCCTCGTCTTATAACAGTTCATTTAGTGACCGTTCAAAGTTACAATGGCACTGAAAAAAGTGACTTATGGCCGTTTTTCACAGTTACAACCTTTGCAACATCCCCATGTTCATGTGGTCAAAATTCAGATGGCAACTGGTTCATACTTATGACCGTTTCAGCATCCCAGGGTCACGTGATCTGATTTTGCAACCTTCTGAAAAGCAAAGTCAATGGGGAAGCCAGATCCACTTAACAACCATGTTACTCACTTAACCACTGTACTGATTCACTTAACAAATCTGTTGAGAAAGATAATAAAATGGAGCAAAACTCGCTTAACAAATTTCTCACTGAGCAACAAATTTTGGGCTCAATTGTGGTCATAAACTGAGAACTACATGTGTTTACAGAGACATAGTATGTTAGAATAGAAACTATACTTATTATGTTTAAATTTAGCATATTGTATGAACCCCAATGCTGAGAATCTTTTGGAAATCTGGGATGATGCCAGGAAAAAGATCTTTGTATTACATTCTTCTTTTACACAGTGTTGAAGATGAAAATGGAAGGCTTCCAAAATTGAAGTATTACCTTGAAATCAGCTTTATTAAATTAAGTGGCCTGGCATCATAGGAAGAGGAATAGCTTATTTCTTTGATCTTATAAAGAACAGAACTAAATCTGAGTTATTGAGTTGTTTTAATTTTTCTATTAAAGCAAGCAAGAAACGGGAAGATGAATAAGATATCATTGGTACTGAAAGGGCATAGGATTAGATTATAACATTAACAGTATTAGGGTTATGCTTCCTATTATTTCCTAACTTTTTTTTTCTTAATTTGATAAATTAATTGTGTAATGGTAAAGTAACAGGCCAATTCCTGCTGGATAATGGCAGCCGCATAAATTTGGTCAATAATTCCCCCCCTCCCCCCACGATATAGAATAACAGTGAAATCATTTTAATACCTATAACTATAACTAAGTTGGTTATAACCCTCATATGGTTTTTTCCTTATTTGGTCATTTTTTGTTCTTGGCACAACAGACACCAGTCTTGTCAAAACCTGAATGTCTGTCATTGCTTTATTCCAGTTAGCTATTATATTGCTTGAAATGTTTTTCTTTTTTCTTTCGCCTTGTTGCTCAGCATTAAAAATTCCTTATGTTGACAGCTGATTCGAACTGTTGATGGGTTTTGGGGTTTTCCAATAAAAATGCTTATTTTTTTCTCTCCTTTAAGTACATATTGTAAGCTTTGTATAGGCATGGCATGTTCCACTTATGTACATATAAGAGAGTTTTGTATTGCAAACCTCCCTTTTTAATAACATAACATGGCAAACCCTTATTCATAACATTCGTATAGCCATGTATCTCATAACAAACCCTGAATGGCTCCCAATCAAAAGTTAAAAACAGCATAAAAGCCACGTTAAAGTTATAAAAACTAAAACAATTAGAAACAAAAACCTGCCTCTCAAGTCAAACCTCTGATGTCTTCTCTTTGAAATCTTCTCTTTTTATCCCAGCACTGGGGGTAGAAACCAGGTTTCTAAAAGCCTTATGGAAGACTCAGACCGCAGAGGCCTGTCAAATTTCAGGGAAAGAGTTTTTTCACAGGACCGGGCCTGCCATAGAAAAGAATAGAATAACAGAGTTGGAAGGGACTTTGGAGGTCTTCTAGTCCAACCCCCTGCTTAGGCAGGAAACCCTACACCTCTTCAGACAAATGATTATCCAACATCTTCTTTAAAACTTCCAGTGTTGGAGTGTTCACAACTTCTGGAGGCAAGTTGTTCCACTGATTGATTGTTCTGACTGTCTAATTAACTATTCTGTCAGGAGGTTTCTCTTAGGTCTAAGTTGCTTCTCTCCTTGATTAGTTTCCACCCATTACTTCTTGTCCTATCCTCAGGTGCTTTGGGGAATAGCTTGACTCCCTCTTCTTTGTGACAACCCCTGAGATATTAGAACACTGCTATCATGTCACCCCATGTCTTTCTTTTCATAAGACTAGACATATCCATTTCCTGCAATCCTTCTTTATATGTTTTAGCCTCCAGTCCCCTAATCATCTTTGTTGTTCTTCTCTGCACTCTTTCTAGAGTCTCCACATCTTTTCTACATCGTGGCGATCAAAACTGAATGCAGTATTCCAAGTGTGGCCTTACCAAGGCCTTATAAAGTGGTATTAACACTTCCCGTGATCTTGATTCTATCCCTCTGCTTCTGCAGCCTAGAACTGTGTTGGCTTTTTAGGCAGCTGCTGCACACTGCTGGCTCATATTTAAATGGTTGTCTCCTAGGACTCCAAGATCCCTCTCACAGTTACTACTATTGAGCAAGGTACCACCTATACTGTACCTGTGCATTTCGTTTTTCTTGCTTAAAACTTTTTTCCACATTGAATTTCATTTTGTTAGATAGCGCCCAATGTTCATGTCTGTCAAGATCATTCTGTATCTTAAGCCTATCTCCTGGGCTTATTATCTTATTATTATCTTATTATATTATTTAAGGAAGGGACTATGAATAATTTTATGGAACTACAGGTAATCCTCACCTTACAACCATAATTGAGCCCAAAATGTATGTTGTTAAGTGAGAAATTTGTTGAGTGAGTGCCCCCCCTCATTTTAAGACTTTTCTTGCCACATTTGTTAAGTGAATCATTGCAGTTGTTAAATTAGTAACCTGGTTGTTAAGTGAATCTGTCTTCCCCATTGACTTTGCTGGTCAGACTCGGTGACCCTGCCACCGTCATAAATATGAGTCAGTTGTCAAGCATCAGAATGCAAATCACATGACCATGGGGATGCCACAACAGTTATAAGTGTGAAAAATGGTCATAAGCCACTTTTTAAAGTGTAAAGATGTTGTGACCTTGAATGGTCACTAAATGAACCATTGTAAATCGACAACTATCTGTATTCCCCCCCCCCCCCAATATATACACCAGATGTGTGATTGCATAAAAACAGGCTACAGAAATACATTAAATTGATATACAAGTCGTAGTGGCGCAGTGGTTAGAATGCAGTACTGCAGGCTACTTCTGCTGACTTCCGGCTGCCTGCAATTTAGCAGTTCAAATCTCACCAGGCTGAAGATTGACTCAGCCTTCCATCCTTACAAGGTGGGTAAAATGAGGACCCAGATTGTTGGGGGCAATATGCTGACTCTGTAAACCGCTTAGAGGGCAGTAAAGCACTGTGAGGCAGTATATAAATCTTAAGAGCTATTGCTATGCAGGTATGACCACAATTGAGCCCAAAATTTCCATAGTTATAAAGGTAAGTGAATTGCATCTAATTTTTTGATCTTTGCTGCCACAGTTAAGCGAGTCAGTGCAGTTGTTAAGTGGATCTTTCAGTTGTTAAACAAATTTGGCTTCCTCCATTGACTTACCTTGAGGGAAGCTGCCTGGAAAGGACACAAATAGTGATCACATGACCCCAGCACAGTGCAACTGTCATAAACACAGGAGAGTTGGCAAGTGCCTAAATTTTGATCAGGTGACACTATACTGATGCTGCAATGGTCATAAGTGTGAAAACTGGTCGTAAGTCACTTTTTTTCAATGCTGTGGTAATTTAGAATGATTACTAAACAGAAGTTTGCAAGGTGACAACCTGTATAACCCCATGCCCTCCAAATGAAATAAAAATTGCATAGTACTTTTGGTTGAAACCCAGTGTGATAGTGAGTGATTAAGCTACTCAGCTGACACTAAGAGACCTAATGTCTGGTCTCGTCTAAACTGGGCTTTGAGCCAATCACTCTCCCTTGATAGAGTAGTTGTTAATGGGAAAAAGTTGGAAGACAGAGTGCTGTCTAAAAACAAAATAAATCTGAAAAGTAAATAAACCTGCCTGAATAAATTTGAAATGAAAGTTTAATAGCAGCTGCTTTCAAACAACATGCAGAGGTGTTTACTGTGGCCTTATTCTAGCCTTGTGTTGGAGAACCTATGGTACGTGTTCCACAGGTGGCACACAGCGCCCTCTCTATGGACATGCGAGCCGTCACTCTAGTCCAGCTCTACCTCGCATGCTCACATGCCTCCCACCAACCAGCTGGTCATCGGGTCTCTGCTGCGCATGCATGGGGGGTTGCAGGGTGCATGCATGGGGGTACGTGCATGCATGAGGGGTGGAGCATGTGGGGGGGTGGCACACACATTTGCTGGGGACGGGATCCTTTTTGGGGTTCGGGCGTGCACTTGCGCGCTTTGGGCACTCACTTTGGAAAACGTTAGTCATCATTGTTCTAGCCTGCACTTGTGAGAAGAAGTATAAACGTCTTCTCTCAGTCATTGTTTTTAGACAGTATAGTAAATATTAACATCTAGATTTTCATTATTGTTGTTATTTTGCTTAATAGTGGCTACACTGGATATTGGATGGCTGCCAGTAATCTATTTATAGTCCCTGACTTATAAATCGGGCTGCGGCCAGATTTAAGATCTCTTTGTCCAGCTGAATATTACCCCTAGAATATTTATTTTTGACTTGTCAGATAACGATATATGCTAGAACCACTTACTCAGTTTATAGCCACGTTTAAATGAAATATCAGTTAAAAAGCAAATTAAAGCAGAAGTTGAATTAAGGTTTTTTTTTTTTTAAAGTCAACCACCTTACCTATCATAATCTTAAACTTCAGATTAAGTTTGGTTAACTGAAGTCATAATTTGAGAGAGGGAATAAGAATGTGCTGGATTTCTACTCTGTCAAATACTAAAAGCAGGGGGGGAAAGAAATTCAGAATACAAAATGTTATAAATACAACATAAATTATAAAACATCTGTAAATATTTAATAAAGGTCATGAAAGGTGTGTCTGATAAGAGTTCCTAAATACTTGAGAATTGGGGGCCAAATGCAATTCACAAAGAATGTGTTCCATTGTCTGAGAGCAATTTAGGAAAAGAAGAAAGAGAGCCTTTGATAGCAAGGATATCCTCAAAGGTACTTTCCAGTGGATCTTTAACATCTGGATGGATTTTATAATGTGAGGCACTCTGGTCGAGCAGTGAAGGCACCAGGTAGAAATCATGTATAGGATTAGCTTTTAAAAATTAGCGTCTAATATACAGCCCATTTTTAAGTAAATACTTCATATTGTAACCCCATTTTTTTCCTCTGCAGCCTCAGGTCGCATGTCACATCATCACAATAATTTAGTCAGTTTCTTTCAGTAGAACTTTCAAAGGCTCATTAGAAAAAGAATTTGTTTCCTAGGAAAAGCATATTTTTAAGTTTTTTGAAAGTTGCTAATAGTGTCCGTGCTAGCTACATAACATGCTTCAAAATGCAAGCCGTTTACCAAGAGAAAGTTGGAATTTTAGCTGTAGGAGTATAATTCTTGGCGTAATGATCCACATTTTGAAGCACATGGGGATCGGGTGAAATTCAGCAGGTTCTGACAGGTTCTGGAGAACTGGTGGTGGAAATTTTGAGTACTTCAGACAACAGGCAGATACCACCTCTGGCTTGCCCCAGGAGTGGGGCGGGAATGGAGATTTTGCAGTATCCTTCCCCTGCCATGCCCACAAGCCACGCCCACAGAAGCGGTAGTAAAAAAAAAATCATCACTGGTGGAGATAGAAAATTTTTGAATGATTCTCCATGTCTAGGAACAACAAATAAAAGATATAGAACAGTGTGTGTGTGTGCGCGCACGCACGAGCGTGCGCATGCACACACACGAATTGCACAGCATGAGTTCCCTCAGCTTTTTTAGTCCTTCGTATAATCATATTTGCAAAAACTGAAAAATAGATCTTTAGCATTTTTGATGGGAAACAGATAAACTAGAGCGTAATTCTTGAATGAGATATATTGCCGTTAAGCAAGTCCAAATTCTACCCCCACCTGTCTCCACATGTGGCCATCTCTCTTCTGTGTACTCCATGCAGCTATTGACCATAAAGATTTGCCTCACGCAGGGCAGAATATGAGACTGCGAAGTCTGGCGTCATTTCCTGAAGAATATATAGGATCTCTATATAGTTTGCCATGAATGAAGTAAAAGAAAATAAAAATAAAAGCTATAAATGAAATGAATAAAATCATCTTTGTGTCCATATTATAAATTTGCTAGACTACACAGAATACACAAAAGTAGATAAAGGGTTTTCTTTGGCGCATTAAATTACCTGGAACAACTCTGATTTCACAAAGAAAACCACTAATGTGACTCCCAGATACACGTTACTTGAAGCTTGGCAAGAAGAATGTATGAAGAGTATTTTGGAATCCATATTATTGCAGGCTGACATACTGTGGCCCGGTATGTGTCTAATGACATTTACAGTACTAGCAAATGTCATGTACATTTGGGATTTGGGCTCGGGCAGAGTTTGCCCAGCAGTAAATATACTGCAGTGATGCAGTACCTCAGCTATGAAATATCCAAACCGGCAATATCCTATGTCTCCCGGCAGTATCCTATGTCTCCCGTCCATCTGGGAAACCAAATGCTTTCTCAGCTGATTTGTTCATTAGTGACTCATTAAGAATCTTTGAGGTGTGAAAAATAGTGCCTTACCACAAATCAGGAAGCTTGAATGCCAATACGACTCGAATTGTAGTTTTGATTAGCTAATACTCCTTGCAAAAAAAAAAAGGTTGTAAAACTTCAAATGTTCATAGACATTACAGTTGTCTCTTTCAAAAAGATGATAAATGTCAGCAAGTAGGGAAGATCCAAGAGACTTGCTTGTTTTAATTAGATGATCAGGTAAATTAGTGGCAGAGGAACAGTTTAAGGAACAGTACTCAAATATTTATGCGCACAGGTCTCTCTGTTTTCCCAAAAATAAGACCTCCCTGCCCAATCGGGCTTTTGAGCACATGTGCTAAAATAAGCCCTCCCCAAAAATATTGCAACACAGCAGCAGCTGCCATGATGTGACCACGCTTGCTGCCTCCTGCACCTCAAAAATAATAAGATCTCCCTGAAAATAAGACCAACTGCTTATTTCGTGGGTCAAAAGAAAATAAGCCTATGTTTTATTTTTGGGGAAACAGTGTGTAGAATAAAAACGCACATTTCTCTTAGAATTGAATGTAAAATAAAAATGTCGTAATAAACGTGAATTCCAATAAACTCAGCACTTATTTGATATGTAAAATACTTAGAATTCACATTTCTTAGGACATTTTTATTTTGTTTCTAAGTAAGAGATGTGTATTTTAAGAGAGAAGTGGATTTCAATTCAATTCTGGAAATTCACAGTGAATTATTTCAGAGTTGTTTGACTGTAGGCACCCAATGTTAAAGACAAAATGACTTTTTGTCTTATCAACATTAAGATTGGGGTATTGGTTGGCTAATGCTTCCTTCTTGAATCCTAACATCCCAGAGCACTTTAGCTTCTTGATTTTCTATTAGCTTTATCTATTTTGTGGTCCTAACAGTCCTTGCTTGCATTATTTCTTGCAGGTATTCCAGTGCTCCAATTGTGCTACTTTATCTTGCCATTGTTTGCAGTCAGTCTGTGAGACGTTCTTGCCATACCTAATTAGGCGATCCACTGTTTCTTTGCTGTTCATTGCTCTCTTGTAATTGTGGCCTTGAATTCATTTTTTCTTAAAGCTTGGTCTTGTGTAGCTGGTATTATCCTCTTTGTCACTTTACTATAATACTACCCAGAGTAGAATTCTGTTTTTATTCTCAATGATATTATTATTTTAGCATTAACTTGCAGCTGAGGTTCTTACATGGTTTGACCCTTTTCTTGGTCTTGAGTAGTGTCATTAACTTCTTTCCCTCCCACAAAGGAATTGTTTTACACAAATGCAGTGGCAGTGGCAGTCCCAAACTGGAGCTTTGACTCACAAACACACAGTTATTAATTGTTCCATTATCTTCAAGTATGCCCAAAATATCCTCTTGGGGATAATTGTCCCCATTTCATGAGTCCCTGGCTTACAAGGAAAGAGTTGAAAGATTGGTGATGAAATTGAATCCAGTGATTTGACTAGCTGTCCCTTTCTTATCAGGTTAGGAGAGGATACATGAGAAATAGAGAGCAGGATCCCTATAAATAGCATTTGGCCGAGTATGCATTATCTTCCATAAACCATTCCAAATCAGACATTGAGCATTACCTTGCCAAAAAGAAGCATGTGCTTACTAAAAGGAACAAACACCGATAGCAATAAATCTGAATACGTTGTGTGACAGACACAATCAGGTGAACGAGTTACTTTAAGTATCCCACAGTTTTCAAACGGTCTAAAGCCAATGTACTTCAAACGCACAGAATCAATGAGATTCGTTTCAGACAGAAGGGAAAAAAACAGTAGCAATAGTGCTTAGACTTATATATTATTTCACAGTGCCTTTACATCCCTCTCTAAGTGGTTTACAGAGTCAGCCTATTGCCCCCAACAATCTGTGTTCTCATTTTACCCACCTTGGAAGGATGGAAGGCTGATTCAACCTTGAGCCAGTGAGATTTGAACTTCCAAACTGCAGCTAGTAGTCAGTTAAAGTAGTCTACAGTACTGCACTCTAACCACTGCACCATCTCGGCTCTACCTCTTTCAAGAACAAAATCCCAGCAGAAAATAAAGGACAGTTACCTGCTCCTTGATTAAATGTAATGAACCAAAGATACATAAATGTAATGGACCTAAGACAGGGAGATTTCAGAAACATTGTCTTCAATATCGCAGCAGTCTAGCAGTAGAAATAATTTTCGAATGAGCACGGCAACCTTTGGTAGAGGTTTCCGGGAACAGTTGGGTTGATGTTTTGAAGTCTTGAATTAAATAATGGGAATCCCTAATCTCCCACACACACACACCCAGTTCTATCAATTCCCTTTATGGTTGATATTGGCTAAGTAGCATGTAGGCAAAGCTTATCTGCTTAATTAAATATGGGCCACCCAAAATATTAACAAATAACAAGGAGCATTGGGTTAAAGCACCCAAATCATTGCATGCTTATGATCATTGTTTTCCTGTATTTTCCTATTGTTGAGATCTCTTTTTTAATTGGATATTTTGGACTGAATAAATTGGTTATATGAATTCAGGTTTACCTTCCTTATGAGAAAGCAGTCATAAGTAGATTAACAGAGTTGGAAGGGGCCTTGTAGGTCACCTAGTCCAACCCCTTGCCAAAATAGGAGACTCTAAACCATTTTTGACAAATGGCAGTCCAATCTCATCTTGAAAGCATCCAGTGATAAAGCTCTCACAACTTCTGGAGGCAAGCTGTTCCATTTGTTGGTCATAAAATTTCTCCTTATTTCTTGGTTGAATCTCTCCTTGATCAGTTTCCATCATTATTCCTTGTCTGGCCCCAATTCAGAAGAGTTATTGCTCAAGGTGATGCACAAGAGACTGGTCAATTAATAAAGGTAAAGGTTCCCCTCACACATATGTGCCAGTCATTCCTAACTCTAAGGGACGATACTCATCTCTGTTTCAAAACCGAAGAGCCAGTGGTGTCCGAAGATGTCTCCGTGGTCATGTGACCGGCATGACTAAACGCCAAAGACACACTTCACACCAAAGTGGTTCCTATTTTTCTACTTGCATTTTTGCATGCTTTCGAACTGCTAGGTTCGCAGAAGCTGGAACAAGTAATGGGTGCTCACTGTTACGTGGCAGTAATTTAATTTAATTTAATTTAATTTAATTTATTTAGATTTATAGAACCGCCCTTCTCCATTGAAATGGAGGGATTCGAACCGCTGAACTGCCGACTTTCTGTCTACAAGCTCAGTGTCTTAGCCAATGAGCCATCGTGCCCCTTAATGGTTAATTAATGGACAGCAGTAAATTGGCACCAGATAAGAGTTAATATAATTCAAGTGGAGATAGTCTTGGTATATGATTTTAGGCTGAGTCCTCTCTACCTACTCTTCTACAGTTTTATGTATTTATGCATTAAAATGGAATGGTAGGGAAACTGATTTAAATCAGCTTGCCAACACATCTTTTCTGATTATAGTTTGGTTTGTATTTGGAATATGGACCAAATCTGAACACTTTTAGAGTAAGTTAATGAGTTTGTTAATGCCAAAATATGGACCATTTAGATATTTTATTAGTATGCATTTGGATGTACTAACATTGTAAGTAAATAAAAAAAAATATTTAAGTGTGACTAGACATATGTGACATTCCTGTGGGCCATATCCTATGTAATTCAGGGTTAGTTTGCGGTCTGGAGCTTTCCAGTGGCCTCATGAATTGGAGCCCAGAAATGCAGAAAGAAGAACTTTTAAGAAAAATAAACCTAATTTATGATCATGGATAAAGTACAAATACATTGGCAAAATTAAAGACCTGGAATCCAACATGAATCATTATTATATGAATGTTAGCTAAAACAACAGATATAATTGTTAAGCAGTTGAATGCCTGTTTTCAAAATAAAGATAAAATAGTTTTCTTTGAATAGGATACAGTAATTACATTCTCACCAGTAAGTTCTGTGTCTCATTATGGCACTATAATGTTTTTAAGTAAACAAAAAGCCCATGAACCATACTTGAAATTAGATAGGATAGGAGCCCATGCATGATATAGTAGGAAATAATCCCACATTGGCAGTCTGCATGGAAAGGATAATCTGTTTTTTCAATTTTTCCTTTCATTTAAAGTTTTTGTATGGTGATACCATTCATTTATTTGCTGCTTGAACTTGACCTATTTTATTCCTTAGCCAAAGAGTCTGTAGTATTGTCTGCAGATGTGAAATCTTTGGTTAGAATCTTTCATAATATCGGTACTGCATGGAAGGCTGGTTTCTAACTTTTGTTATATGTTATTATGTTATATTGGTGATCATTAACATTTCTTTCTTTTCCTGTGTTAGAATGCTTTACTCAAATCCTAAAATTAATTCAGTTTGTCCAGTGTACATTGGATTGGATCTGGCATATAAACACCCGTAATTAAATTATGTACCATGTTTTCCCGAAAACAAGACAAGGTCTTATTTTCTTTTGACCTCCGAAATAAGCACTTGACCTTATTTTCGGGGAGGTCTTATCATTTTTGAGGTGCAGGAGGCAGTGAGTGTGGTCACCTCATGGCTGCTGCTGTGTTGCAATATTGTCGGGGGAGGGCTTATTTTAGTGCATGTGCTCAAAAGCCCGATTGGGCTTATTATCCGGGGAGGTCTTTATTAATATATTTTTCTCACTCTACCTGGTTTGAATGGGGGGGAAAAAAGAACTTTGTATTTTTCTATTGTACAAATATAAGACATGAGAAGATCAACTCAAGTTCAAAGGAAAATTGTATTTGAAATGGGACATTTAATTTTGATTTATTGTCAAAGAGGTTTAGTTTTATACTTAGGGTTTTGATACCAACTAAATGAACTGTTATGTGAAATAACAATTTTATCTGGCTTAGATCCTAAGATAAGCAAACTTAAAGGAATTTACAAAGGAATGTTTGCATTCCCTCAGCTGTTCTTGTTCTATCTATAAATCTTCTCTGGAAAGTTACATTTTGGAAGAAATATTGTGTCTGTAAATACCCTTAGAGGAGATGGTGCATGTCCAAAATCAGACAGTTTTATAATTAGTTGGCTGAAGAAAATTTACAATGATGATGTTTTTGCACTCTTCCCCAATACTCCAATATGATCCTCCTCTATCTTTTGGTCAGTTCAAGAAGCTCCATGGAGAAAGAATACAAGATGCAGGAATTATCTTTTGAGAGTTAATTCACATCTTAGTAACCAATTTCTACATGCAACCTGAAAACATTTGAACTCCATGGACATTTTCTTAAACAACTAAGTTGTCTTAATCAGGGTTCGGGGCATGCAAGAAACCCGGGCCACGTAAACAAAGTCCCATTGGCATGATGCAGGCAGCGTGTGAAACCTTGCCCCCTACAGTCCACGGAAAAACCTCTCTCCATGGAATTGGTCCCTGGTGCCCAAAAGGTTGGGGGCCACTGGTCTAATTGGGATTTTTTATGAACCCAGTGCAAACTAATCAAGAACTTGTAGTCTTCAGTTTCTGCTTATTTATTTGTCATGCAAGTCCCACAATAATAAGTTGTGCTATATCAAATCCTGTGATAATTATAGGATTGCTATGGTCAACTTGCACTTTATTGTATTTTGTGATATATTTTGAACATCAACTGTAATGAATGAATAAGGGCATTACTTGTCTCTGGAAATCATCTACTGTGATTTTGATAGCACAGGGTTGATTTTTCTTAGGATATACATAAAGTTGCTGGTACCCACAGTAATAAACCCTAGATGATTGGGATTGCTAACTGGGACAATGAGTTGTATGTTAATACATTCATTTCCAATTTGACCATTATTGATTACCCAGCCTCCTAGTTCAGCTTATTGTTCTAAGACAAGGATTGTTTGCTAAAATGTTTTCTATAAATTTGTATTTGAAACTTAGGTTCTTGGGTATGGTTTTCATTAGAAAATTATGCCAAGATTATTAGTGTATGCAGATGCAATTTGTATTGAGTGCTGTGTGATAGGCGAACTGTGGCTTATTTATAACCCATAACTGATTAGTTTAACATGGTAAATTAAGTAAACTGAGCTATTCCAGTCCACTGGGCTGGTTTCACCAAGCAACCTTAGGATTAGGTTTTGGTTTAGTACAGGGGTGTCAAACTGGCACCCCTGTATGTGTAATGGACAGGCCACACCCACCCCAGCTCTGCGAATGGGAAAAACATTTCGAAACATCACATGATGGCAACATGACAGGGTGAGTTTGACACCTGTGTACAACATTTGAACCTGGTTGATTTCATTCATTCATTTTCACTCCATCCTAAGAGGATCTTATTCCTTTTCTATAGAGTGGATTCATGATAAGAATACAGTATTCTCAAAGTTAATTTCACTCATATTTTTCACGAATGAAAGCGAATAATGCTTATGTTACTATGATTTTTGCAGTTGAGTGATGGAGGTAAAGCAGCTAATGCAAACGTTGGCATAGGTGATGTGGTCCTTAGCATTGATGGGATAAGCGCGGAAAGTATGACTCATCTGGAAGCACAAAACAAAATCAAGACCTGCTCGGGAAATCTGACTATGAATCTGCAAAGGTAATTATCATAATTGTTGGTATTACCATGACTATTATTGAATAACATTACCTTAGAAGAAAAAAGCATGCATTCTTCTTTCCCGGAATGCTTATGCCTTTTTTCTAACCTTGGTTGTACCCTTTGTTTGTAATATTGAGAGCTTTGTATGGCACCATAAATGTGTTATTTAAAAAAACAGTCAAAGAGCTGTATGGTGCAAAATTGCAAGGACCTATGTTACACCACTTGCCTCTGTTTCCCAATCCTTCTGATAGAGAACTAAAATGTCATCTAACTTTAGCTTTATTCATAACAACTCTTTAAAACGTATCTTTTAAATCACCTATCCATTGTTTATTCTTTAGGTCACTATGAAAAATATCTTTTTTAACATATTACGAAAAAATAAAATTGGTAAACATAGACCCCTTTAAAATATTCTGCTTCTAAGTCTATGTGTGACAATTGTGAGAAAGCTTTCAGATGTACTCAATTAATTTCCTACAAAATTTAATTGTCCTAACATTTTTCTGTGTTTTTAGCCAATGATTCCTGTTTATTAAGGGGTAGTGGTAGGCTGCATTCTTTAAATGCAGAATTTAAATTAATAACCTAAATAGAAGACCAATGTTTAATACTGTATGAGACTTCATGCTTGGGACTTGAAAAATAACATGCAATGAAGTGAATGACATTACAATGACATTACAAGCTGTCATTGGGAGTACTTATTCCTAGAAGTTTTCTCTCCACCCCACTGGCCATAAAGGATCATACAAAATAAAGTGCTTTCAAGAAAGAAATAGATCCACTGCAATATTCTTACAAGAAAAACAAATGGGGTTTCATAATGAGGACAATGTTAACATGACACTGGGTATAGTCTCCCCCATTCAGAAGGTATCCCAACAAGTTTCTGGGGAGGACCGTATGGGCCCATGATGGCAAACCTATGGCATGCGTGCTGGAAGCGGCACACAGAGCCATCTCTCTGGGCACACCAGCCATCACCATTGCTCTTCTAGATTCCAGTGGACACATGTGCGGGGGGGGGGAGCGCTGGAAACTGGAAGAGCAGTTCTGTGGCACGCATGTGCGCGCTGAGCAGCTGAGCTTCCTGTTTTGCTCTGGACAGCTGGTCTACGGGTGCGCATGGGTGCAAGAAACCAGAAGAGCAGATGACATGCCGGAAACCAGGAGCTCAGCTTTCCAGCATGTTGCATGCGCACCGAGGAACTGCTCTTCCAGTTTCCGATGCTTCCGCACATGCGCACCTGGGAGCTGCTTTTCTAGTTTCTGGCATTCCCTCCCCGCAAATGTCAAGGCTGAACATAGACATTCTGGGAAACAGTGAACTGAAAAGCAGAGAGGATCAGATCTACTGCAGACAAGAAAAATATAACAGAAATTAAGTAACCATCATTATATATATAGAAGTGACAGAGTCAGCGCTCAGATATATCAGAATGATTAAAAGAACGATGGGATGATCTCCAAAAATTTAGAAGGATCTCAAATTTTTTATTCCAAGGCAAGCCAATCAGTATTATGCTGATTCAAGTCTGGTGTTGCACCACAGATACAAAAAAGGGGAACTGTTCTGTAGCAACATGTCAACACCACACCAAAAAACCCACAGCATATTCATTATATGAGACTGGATGCTAAAGTTGGAACTAAAGTAGCATCTGAAATAATGGAAACATTACATTTCTATGTATAAAATGAAGCAGGAGACAGGCTAATAGTTGTGCCAAGAAAATGTAATATTTATAGCAAATACTTCCCCCCCCCCAACAACCTAGAGCTGAGTTGATACACCACATCAACAGACGGATGACACCAAAATAAAATTCAAGAAAAAAAGGAAGAATTTTATTAAGTCAGCAAAAACAAGATTTAGTATTGCCTGTGGTTCAAATCATACTACTAGATCTTTTTTTTTTTTGCTCTTTGAAAAGATATTTTTAAGTTGTAATTTTGCGAGAAGTTTGTGATCTCAGCCCTCCTGAAAAATTACAACTTCAAGAAAATCATCAAACCAACATGATACAATAGTTTCTCTAAGAAAATGTGTTGAAGGTAATAAATTTAAAGGGTGAGATCTTAAAGAGAAGGAAACCAAAATTCCAGACATGCAAAAAAAAAAAAAAAAAAAAAAAGAAGCAAAATGGCTGTTTGTTGACAGGTTAAAAGTATTCTGCCTCCTTCAAAATGGAAGTAAAAAGGTGACAAAGTGAGCGGGTCAGCTGTGGCTTTCCCATTTTGTTACCATTAGTTTCCCCATTCCTGTTTGCTTTTCCCTTGTGCACATGTGCTCGTCTGTCCGTGCACGTGCTTTGCTTGGGTGCCTTCTGCACATGCACCCAGCCTCAAAAAGGTGCCTAAATAGATCCAGGGCTGGTGGGCGGACCCACCTACAATTTCCCCTACTGGTTCAGACGAACCATTCCAAAGCAGCTGAATACCATCTCTGGAGGGATGGTATTCAAAACAATTTCATATTCAATAAATTTTACAGAATACTGAGTTTCAGAAAACCCAAGAAAGTACAGCTAAATGAGCAATAGAAAAAGATGAAGGAGCACAATCCAATTAACAGGACCAGTAAGGTTTGTTAAAATTACAGAAACCAAGGAAATACCTTATGGAAAAATGGGAACAGTAAAAGACAAATATTTAGGAAGAAGATAGAAAGAAGAGATGGTATGAATATATGAAAGAACAATAGAAAAAAGTGACAGATATGAATGATTACTGATTTAGGGCAGGTCATTTTAAAAAGTGAAATTAAATGGACCCTAGAAAATGGTGCTAACAACTGCAGTAATTTTGTTAAGTATCAAATTGTTTAAACTCTTTCCAGATTTGTATGGTGTGCAAAATACATCAGTGGTCTAGGGATGGAAAAGAGCAATTTAAATTCCAGTACCAAGTACTAAACAATTGAACTTAATCTGCATGCTGTTGGACATAGCTCAACAGTTTGCAGTGCATTAAAAAACATTCCCCCCAGCTGGGAGGTGAAGACGGGGGAACGGAGGGAGCGACGGCCCCGCCGGGGACAGGGAAGAGGAGAAAAAGACTTAGATCGCAAAACTGAGTTTATTTGAAATACTATTGTAATTGTTGATACAAGATAAAATGGCAAAAAAAAAAAGATGATTGAATATATAGACTATACAATGTAATCTTTTTATATGTTTATCCATTACCTTTAAAATTGTAAACTTATGAAGTTTTGGGAAAGCCACCACCAACGGCAGGGAAGCTACCAAAATGTTAGCTTTACCCTACACCTTTTTCCCTTGTAAAAATTTTGGAAACCAATAAAATACTTTAAAAAAAAAAAAGAGTTTACAGTGCAGACAACACATGGAATGGAAACTGACGGATGCTATATTCAGAAAATACAGACAAGGGAAATCTAAAAAAAAAAAGTCCATTGTTTGCTGATTATATAAACACTTGCATAGATCACAACAGATTGGCCAGCCCTTAAAAACCTGGTGTATCTTGATCACGTTTTTTGCCTATTGAACAATCTGCATGATGACCAGGAAGCATCAATTTGAATAACAACTAAATTGTTCACAATTGGTAAACATTGTTTAACAGTGATGGCGAACCTTTTTCACCTCGGGTGCCTAAAGCACACACGCTCGCACTATTGTGCACGCTCGTGTGCCCACGCCCATAATTTAATGCCTCCCATGCTGTGCCCCCTGAGAATACATGTGTGACATGCCCTGCTGTCCAGCATATATACACACAGCTTTTTTGGAGCCTGGGGAGGGCAAAAATGGGCTCCCTCAGAGACCGGAAACAGTCTGTTTTCTGACTTCCGGTCGGCTCAGTAGGTCCATTTTAGCCCTCCCAAGGCTCCAGAAGCTTTCTAGGAGCCAGAGGAGGGCGAAAAATGACCCAACACACAAACCGAAAGTTCAGGAATGGACTTCCAGGTTGCCCGTTGTCCCTCTTGAGGCTTCAGGAGGGGGAAAAATGGCTGAAAACCAAGGCCGAAAATCAGCTGGCCAGCCCACTCATATGTGCTGGAGCTGACAGGCCACGCCTCGCGTGACCTCAGAAATGGCTTCGCATGTCACCTGTGGCACCTGTACCATAAGTTCACCGTCATGTCTGTATGATGTCCCCCTCGTTCAATTAACATATGATGACAAATGCTTGAGTAGAAGAAACAGCAATTGGAATTAAATTGTTGGGAGAACAGCTTCAGACAGGCTGGATATTACTAAGAGTAGAAGTCAAGGAAGCGTAAGGAATCTGGTTAAAGATAAATCAAGAGATCACAAACTGGTCTGATGTTCAATATTTTTTAAAAAAAGTTTCATCAGATAAATAATAGAATTGTTTGATCAAAAGTAATAATTGATCTCTTGAATTTATACTAGCTATAGATTGTGTTGACCTGAAACATGACTAAATAAAAGATTTCGTATGATAGTTCTTATGAATCAATTATGCAATCAATTACATATCAATTATTTAACTAGTCAACTACAATTTTAGAATGTCAATATATACTTTACCAGAAGTATATTCTGAAGCAAATAGACCATCTTTTGAAGTAATATTTTCAAGAAGTATCCTATGAAGTTAGCACCTTAGAGATTTTTTTTCTCTAGCATCAGGTACTTGGTCCTGAAAAACCCATTACTGCAACAAATCTTTATGTAGGACTTTTAAACATGGTCTTTCTGCTTTATTTCAATCATTGTAAGAATCCATTCAGTCTTCAGTAATGAAGGATTTGCCAACCCCAAATAAATGAACTCGGCTCCATTCATTACATGTAATGTCCACTGAGATTTGCAGGAGGAATTAAATTTCTGCTGAAAGCTAACTTCTGTATATATAAAAAGTGCAGTGGAATAATGATGATTAATATGGGGACAGAAATAGAAGAAACTAGTTTTTAGTTTTTATTTGATGACCCTTGGAGGGTTTTTATTGCACTAACTTGATAGAAAATGAGTCAATATTTCAGCCCCCTTACAGGATGTGACTCACTAGTGACTGCCATCAAAGATTGTACAGAATTAGGCTGGTAAAGATCAAATGAAGAGTCCTTGGAATCAGACATGGCATCTTAGCTTTGTTTAAGAGGGAATGATGTCTTATGGACTTATGCCAGTTTCCATTCCTACATTTTCCATCTGTTTTTAATCCTTTTTTTCATCCGAGAAGCAGTTGACAATGTATTTTTGTAGCTGTGTCTATGAAGTGTTTTTCTGCCACCACAGATAGTAAATGCTTTGAGCAACTTTTACAAACCCAAGTAATTCAGATGATGCCTAAAATATTAATGACTGTTCATAGAGTATAGTTCATATTATCAGATGTACGTAATATATTTTTATAGTTCAGTATGTTTTTTAATCAATTATTTTTTGGAATGTCCACTAAAATTATTTTACATGTAAGTCCTGTTTGTTTCCATATTTCATTTTTCACTGATCCTGATTGCATTTTTATAAATTTATAATTATAATTATAATTATAATTCTTGTATAACCCTCTTACTCATACAAGTTATATACCTATTGGGAATTATATCACCAAAGCCTAACTTTTGAACAATATTAAATATACAGATGAATGTCACATCTTATATTTTATTGCAACCTATTTCTTAGCTTTAAGCTTTAGTTTTAAACAAATTATTCCAGTGTTTTTCCCAAAATAAGACCGGGTCTTATATTATTTTTTGCTCCAAAAGGCACATTAGGACTTATTTTCTGGTTATTTTGGGGATAATATGTTATTAAATGCGTCTGGCAATCTTAACTGGGGGCTTATTTTGGTGGGTAGGGCTTATATTAAGAACATCCCCAAAAATCATGCTAGGGCTTATTTTATGGTTGGGTCTTATTTTCGGGAAAACATGGTATTCTGTGGTGGGGGGTTGTACTAGACACATAGTTTATAGTGGTAACAATAGTGACAACAAATTCTGCTTTGATTTAGCCTGCGTTTAAAGTTCATTGTTTTTCCTTTTAACCAGTTTGTTAGTTGTTTCAGTTTATTATTCAATTTTATTACAATATTATTACACTCACAATAATAATAATAATAATAATAATAATAATAATAATAATAATTATTATTATTATTATTATTATTAATACTCTTTGACTGAAGTAAAGTTTGACTAACTATAAATAGCTTTTAGCATATCCCAAGGTTTTTTCTGGAATAAGCTACATCATTGCTTATAGTTACCATAAGACTTACTAGTTTGCAATTTGTACTTGAATTAATTTTTTTAATGCATTGCCCGTAATTAAAAATACATAGGATATACAGTTACAGACATCACATTACTTACAGTTCATTTATTACTTCTACAGCACAAGATGTGCATTGCTTTTTTATAGCATGGCTGCTATACTAGAGTTCAACAAGATTTTCAAGAAAAGTTTAAAGCACATCATGGATAATCAGAATAATGAACAAGTTTTAACTTTTATCCTTACACTTTCTGTGTGTTGATTTCATCTCTAGCAGCCAATCCAGAATGGCTTCCCTGTCTCACTGTCTTTTGTTTAATAGAAGATGAGCAGCTATAAAAATGTTTTAAATAAATACATTAGTTTTAAGTGGTTTTATATGTTTTTCGGATTTTTGATTGGGAGCCGCCCAGAGTTGTTGGGAAAATGGGTGGCTAAATAAATGTTTTAAATAAATAGATTTAAGTGATTTTATATGTTTTTCAGGTTTTTTATTTGGAGCCGCCCAGAATTGGTTGAAAGATGGGTGGCTGTATAAATATTTTAAACAAATAAAATAGCTTTAAGTGATTTTATGATTTTTTCCGATTTTTGATAGGAAGTTGGTTGAACTATATATAGTTGGCTATATATATGTTTTAAATCACTAAATAAAGGCAAAGTTAAAACCTAGTTGTTCAGCTGAGACAATTTAACAGTAGTTAGCTAAAATTTCTGAATTGAGTTGATTCAAATATGACTGATGCTAAACTTCAAATGAAGATTTAAGTGAGTTGTATTACATTAGATTATTATTATTATTATTAATTATTAGGACCCCTCTTTCTGTAATAGTTTGCTATTAACCAAGTTTCTCTTAAGTTTCTACTTCCCTTTTAATTACAACATTTTGTGCCAGTTTCTATTTAAAAGTTTTATATTTCTAATAAAGTGCTGTCTGGGGAAAAATAAATTTCATACAACTTGAAACCACAAATTTTACTGTAAATGATCTTTTAAATTTTGTATTGAAACACTGAGAAATGTCTTTAATATAATAATTAATGTCTTTCATCAAGAAAAGTACATAACATTTCTTTAGTACAGAATTAGTTTGAATTCAAAACAGTTTCTTTGCTCAAAACTTTCAAGATTATTTTGCATTCAAAATAATGTGCTTGGTATTTGAAACAGTTTGAATTCAAACATTTCATATTATATCCATGAATGGGCTCACGCTAATTGCTACAGGGTGCCGTCAGCCAGAAAGTGTTGGCTGGCGACCCCCAGGGGGAGAGCCTTCTCTGTGGGAGCGCCTTCCCTTTGGAATGAGCTACTCCTGGAGCTTCGCATAATTTCCAACCTCCTGTCCTTCTGGCGTGCCCTAAAAAGCTGGCTTTTTCAGCAAGCCAGCCTGGCCTGAACAAAATAACTTATTAATTTTAATTGTGAATTTATTCTATTTTAAATCTAATGTGTAAATTGTTAATTTATTGCTTATTGGATTCTTTATTTAATATTTTTTAAACTTTTGTATTATGTGTTTCTTATGTTGTACGCTGCGCTGAGTCCTTTGGGAGAAGGGTGGCATATAAGTCCAATAAACAACAGCAATTTGCTAATTCCAAGTAAAACCAATAGTCCTAATCTTCAGACATTTTTAATGTGAATATGGTTATCTATCTATTGTGAGTCTGCTTAAACTGCAGATTTGCACTGACTGGAGGCCTAAGAAAAACCATAAGAAAAACAAAACCTGTAATTAGAAGCTGCCAGTTTATCAGATGACTATATTTTGATTAACATCCTTAAGCGCTTATTGTCAGATAAATTCTCAATTTCCCATTTTAAACCAAATTTCAGGTGTATTGTTTTTTTTAACCTTTTGTTCTATGAAAGGTGTCTAATAGCATCTTTATTAGCATTAAGACTGTGTCAAGTATTCAGCTCAGCACTGACATAATCCCTTTTCCAGAAGCCTAGTAAATATTGCTTGGCAAGATGGGAACAATATTGAAAATTCCACTCTAGTTTGAGCTAAGAATGGGTTTTCAATGGTAGGAAATGGCGGTCATAGGATTCTGCTAAATATACTTGCAAAGCCCAATTTAAAGATTCAATTGCCTATTTTTGTTCACACACCCTGAAGCATATGTACACTATTTGATGTGGTGAGAAAGAGGCCTCAGCATCTTTCATGGTAATCCAGCTTCCCTAATGGCATTGTAGCATTCTTTTTCACTGATAGAGTGTTGTTTTCTTTTGTTTCACATAAGAACATATGGAAGCCAGATGCTGCTTTGAGGGCAAAGTTTCAGTGATTTAACACAACTTAAATAAACTATTTGGTAAGGTACTAAAATAAATAAGTGGGATGTGGTTTCAGAATCAGTTGAATATGGATGCATGTCAACCACTTTTTTGTTCCAAACATTAACCAGAAGGATAGATAATTACTCTTATACAGGTAGTCCACAATCACAATCGGGACTACAAGTGTGGTTCCATTGAGACTGGTCTATCGGGGCAACCTGGTCTACCCAAATATGGTATGAGCATACTGTTTGCGTTTTCGCCTTTCAGCCCCAATCCAGGAGCCTTCGCAGGGAGTCGCTTCTGCGACAATCTATTTTGTGATAATTTTAATTTACCGACAAAGAAATAAAGGGATACCAGTAGACTTATTTCAAGCTGTTTAGCTCTCAGCAGCTAGCCATACCCTTCTGGGATGCGGCTAGCTGATGAGAACTAAACAGCTTGAAAGAGCTATATTAGTCTCCCTTTATTTCTTTGTCGGTAAATTTAAATTTCATTGGGACTACAATTTCCATTGCCGAGCAAGGCAGTACTTAAGTGAGTCATGCTCAAATTTTACAGGTTTTTTTTTTTGCCATGGTTAGACAACCATGTTGTTGTTAGTTCCTCTAACCCCATACCCTTTACTCTAAGCTGTCTACTGTGGACTTTATACATTTCTTAAGAGGTTCCGAAGGGGGCGTGCATAAGCGCACCAGCGTGCCTACCATCCCTGTCCTTCTGTCCTATTTATATGTACTCTTTTTATGTGTTTATGGCTATGTTTTGCTTATTTTATCCATTTATTTGCACCATTTTTTCATGTGTTTTTCATACTTGTTTCCTTGTACTTATTGACAAATAAAATAAAAATAAAATAAATAAAAGTAGTGCATGCAGTTGTTAGGTGAATCTGGCTTCCTCCATTGCTTTTGCCCCATTTTGGCCAGCAGAGGCACTGGGCAGGCTGGTCCTTTGATATTTCCAGGCCAGCCCCGTGGGCCGGCCTGGAAATAAGCACCCTGGGGGCCAGATGACACCCTGGTCTAGAATAATGATTACTGGATTCAGTATAAAAAAACATAAGACTAAAGGAAATAGAGAATTGGAGGGTATAAAGCCAACAGCTCATGGTTCTTCACGGATTTTTATGATGGAACAGTTGGTTTTGAATTAATCACAAACACATGAGTGTGCACACATACACAACCCCTCAGTTGTTACTTTCATTTGTTCTTGCTAAGGAACAGCAGTTGGACATAGCCTTTGACTACTTATCCTGCTTGAACGCTTTTTAAAAGCATCAAATTGGATTTCCCTATGAAAAATAAGACGAATGGTAGGCCTTTTGGAATGTTTTTAAGTTTGTGTCCCTTTTGTGTAACAGTTATAAACATTTTCAGTGGGGCCTGGCAAAGAAAATAAATCAAACAGGATTGCTGTGAGAGCAATTCAGTTGAAGCAATTCTGAATCCAATGCTTGGCATGGATTAGTTTCTGGAAATACTTTTCCTAACATAGTATATTTAAAAGGAAAAAAATGACATAGAATAAAAGAAACAAGTATTAATATAATTTGAACTATTGTTACCTATTGCTGCTATCGCAGTAGTAGCGTGTATATTGTCCATTTCATTGAGTATATTTGTATATTTTCACTAGATTGTTTACTTTTTGTTGTTGTTGAGAGATGTCTTCAGGAAATTTTACTTCCTCAATCAGAATGGGAATTTAAGGAAATGGCTTTCGTTTGAGCTTATTTAAATTCATCTTCAGTGGTTCTCAATCTTCCCAATGCTGCGATCCTTTAATACAGTTCCTCATATTGTGGTGACCCCCAGCCATAAAATTGGTGTCTCAGTTCCTAAGTCCATCAAAAATATGTGTTTTCCGATGATCTTAGGCGACCCCTGGGAAAGAGTCGTTTGACCCCCAAAGGGGTCCTGACCCACAGGTTGAGAACCACTGCTTTAAGGTTTTGGGTACATCTGGGATTTTAATACCCAAGTGACTTTTAATAACTATGCAGTGATGAAATTTGGTACCATATTGACTCAAGGACATATGGCATCCCTAGCAGTGGTGGGTTCCGGATCTCGTTGCAACCGGTACGCTGTGATGAGGCCAGGCAACTACCTTGGGCACACGCACTGTGCATGCATACACACACCACTGCCCTGCGACAAATCCAGCTGCTCGGCGGAGGTTGCACGGGCGCTGTGCACGCGCACGCAGTTGGCCTGTTTCCCTCAAAAAGCGGTAAGGAATGAAGGGAGGCGGGTGGGCCCAACGAGCAACCGTTCCGGCATGGTGGTTGTTGCTCCCAGTGGCCATCATTACGCCCGTACTGGGCTGTAATGCCCAGAACCCACCACTAATTCCTGGGCTTCATTGATTAATTTTGAAAGAGAGGCAGCATTGAGGCTTCTTAAGTTTTACTACCTTAAATCAGTGTCTGCACAGCCTTAGCTTAATATTGCCCTTAATTGGGACATACAGTTGTGCTGCAGTTATGATTTTTACATTTGGTTTGTGATTTTAGTTGTAGAATCCTGAACAACAGTAAAGAAGATGCAACAGGATGGGAAGTTGACCTGAATCTGGTCAGGTAGCCCTCAACCTACAACCGCAATTGAGTCCAAAATTTATGTTGCTAAGTGAGAAATTTGTTAAGTGGGTTTTGCTGCATTTTACGATTTTTCTTGCCCCATTTGTTAAGCGAATAACTGCAGTTGTTAAATTAGTACCATGGTTAATAAGTGAACCTAGCTTCCCCATTGACTTTGCTTGTCAGAAGATCGCAAAACGGGATCACAGGACCCAGTTGTCAGGCATCCAAATGTAAATCACATGACCATGGGGATGCTACAACGGTCATATGTGTGAAAAATGGTCACAAGTCACTTTTTTCAGTGTCGTTATGACTTCGAGGACTCCCTGTAATTATCTTCCATGATTGTGTATTGTGCTTGTGCAATGTTGTCATACTCAAGCCCCGGGGGCTGGATTCAGCCTGCGGGGTGCTTAGATCTGGCCCGTGGGGCCGACCTTGAAACAGCGAAGGAGGGGCCCAAGCAGCCCTCCCAAGCTCCATTTTCACTGGTTGCAGGAGGTCACTGGAACCAAAATCCGAGTTCAGGATCCCACTTTTGTTGATAGAGCGCTCAAGCCACCACAGGCACCCGCCACACAAGTGACATTGAGCTGGCCACATATCCCCTGGCCATGCCGCCCCAGAGTTAAACAACCCTAATGCGGCACTCAATGAAATCGAGTTTGACACCCCTGTGCTTCTGTAGTAGGATCAGATAAAATTTTAATATTTGTAATTATTTTGCAATCAAAGTTAATTGTAATCTTTTGTTTTACATATTTGCTCCTCTATTAAACAAGACGTTACTTGGAAACTTAAAAGTAAGAAGTAAAACTACTTTATACAAAGTAAAGTGAATGCAAAGGGATTTCTATTAGAGCTTTTCCTAGGAACTAATTAAGTCCTGCCCAAGGTTAATTTAGCCATGTTTACTCAGTGATGGTACACAGCATTGTTATTTCCAAAGTGCTGGCTCTGAGAGAACCTCTCCGTATGTTATTTCTTTATTAAGTTCTTTAGAAATGAAACTCCTGACCCATAGCTGTCAGGCAGTTTTACAATCAGGCAAAATTGCTTCCTGTTATGAAGAGAAAGGACTGTTTTTTTCAGTAACTCTGGAATGTTGGATTAGCCATTCTGAAGCCAGCCTATTCCTGCGTGTAGGCACCAGACTTATTGTAATGACACAAAGATTAATTCCCTTGATCCCTTCATTATAGATAGCTGCTTTTGTTTCTCTAATGTAGTGTTCTTCAACCTTGGCAACTTTACGGTGTGTGGAGTTGGCAACTGTTAGGGTGCGTGGACTTCAACTCTCAGAATTCCCCAGCTGGCTGGGGATTCCTGGGAGTTGAAGTCCACACACCTTAAAGTTGCCACAATTCAGAAATATTTGAAATGTATCCATTAAAAGTGTTGTAGGTATCACTGACATTTATTTTCTCACTTCTCATCCTTTGGTTTATTGCATTGATATGCTCTTCCTGGACAATAATAGAAAGGAATCTTACACTTTGTGGACCTCTGAAAATGTTCCTTTATTTAATGTATGTGCCACCAAAACAGTGAAACTCCTGGAAGCTGCAGATGATTAATTACAAAAAAACATTGAAATTCCACAGTGCATCTTTTCATTAAGAACCCGAGAATATCGAAATTGGACAAGAAAGCATCTTGTTTAAGTTTTGCATCTAGATTTTTTTTTAAAGTTCAACATTTTCTTTCTTCAAAACTGGCCTAATGCTTTCATTGCTTTTGTTAACAAGATGTATGTGCTTGATGTTTGTTGTCAATTATGTGTTTGATATGTCGGGTTTTATAGTACAGATTTCTTTGTTTTTGGTGTCAGGTGTTTGAATTTTGTGCCCCCCCCCTTTGCTTTGTATTTTATCTTTGGAGCTAAGGAATAATTAATAATAAACTTATTTAAAAGGAGTGGTTTATCAATGGGACCAATTTTTGAAGGAGGTGGTAAGTTCCCTTTACGGGATGTGCTCTCCAAGCAGAAGCTGGACAGCCAAATTTTGCTGTTGTAACAGTAACAGAGTTGGAAGGGACCTTGGAGGTCATCTAGTCCAACCGCCTGCTCACGCGGGAGACCTGTAGTAGGAATTCGAACTGCCGACCTTTCTGTTGTTTCATTTTGGGGACCAGTACTCAGCAAGCAGACGACCTGATGGTCTAACCAGCTTCTTCCAACTCAGCGACTCTATGTATGTCCAGCTTCTATCTGCCCTTTCATAAATTCTAATGTAAACAAAAGTTTTCAGAATGTAATGTAAGAGGAATTTGGCACAAAGCTGTAAATGCAAATCTCATCACTTACTGTGCAACGTTGTTCATCCAGGCACTGATGTTTAAATCTCTTTTCCTTTTAATTAAACTGAGGCAGTTGATGGTTATAATATTTCTATTTTAGCATTATACAATGCAGAATGACTAATCGATACACCTTATTCACAAAATCAATGAAAGCATTAGGCCAATTTTAAAGAAAGGCTTTCTGAGCCAACTAGATCTAACTGGACACTTCGTAAGAAGAGAGCCATGTTCATTTGTGCTAACCACTAATCAGGAGGGGTCTGGCAGAGCCTTTTGCAACTCAGACATTTATTAAAAGGCATAAACTTTCATTGAGCACAGCCCACTTCACCAGATGTAATAACTAGTGATTGGGACAACATGTAGACTTAAATATTTTGATTCCAAAATACGGGTTCAGATATGAAAATTTTGCAGGATAAGGAGGCTTTGGTCTGAATCCACTAGTGAAATTATGGCAAACTTTTTTTTGCTCCCGTGCCAAAAGCGGGGGGAGCGCAGGAGGGTCGTGCGCGAGCATGCCATACCCATAATGCTAGGTTTTGACGACCACCTTCAAAGCGCTCCATGGCTCGGGACCTAGTTATATGCGAGACCGTCTCCTGCCCCATACATCCCTTAGACCGATACGCTCCCACAGAGAGGGCCTTCTCAGGGTGCCGTCGGCCGGACAGTGCCGACTGGCGACACCCAGGGGAAGGGCCTTCTCTGTGGCGGGCCCTGCCCTGTGGAACAACCTACCCCCAGAACTTTGTACCATCACTGACCTCCGCCTCTTCCGCCAGTGTTTAAAAACACACCTCTTCCACCAAGCCGGCCTAACATAGCCTCTGCTGGGACTAGCCATAGATAGTTTTAATTTGGGGATTTTAATTGGTTTTAGCGCAGGATGGGGATCTAATAGGTTTTTAAATTTTGTATTGTGTTTTTGTATGTATTTTAATTTCTTGTGCGCCGCCCTGGGTCCTCTTGGAGAACGGCGGGATATAAATTTAATAAAATAAATAAAATAAAATAAAATAGGTGCCTGATCCCCCCCTGCACGTGCATGCATGCCCGACCAGCAACATACACACCCCTGCTTTTGGCACGGTTTTTTTTGCCTTCCCCAGGCTCCAGGGGCTTTCTAGGAGCCTGGGGAGGGCGAAAACAGCTTCCCCCCCCCCGCCGAGACGCCCTCCAAAGGGTGAAAAACAGTCCCACGGCTAAACTGCAAGTCTGTTCCTGAAGTTGTCCATAAGGCCGGTTTTTGGTGCGCCAAAACCAAAAAATGGCTTCAAAGGCCGCCGAAGTTAGCTGGCCAGCGTGTGCATGCGCGCTGGCCAGCTGACGGCAGTGCCTTGTGTGCCCTAACAAATGGCTACATGTGACACATGTGCCATAGGTTCGCCATCATGGCACTAGTGCATTTAGAAACAATTTTCAGGAGTCAGTATATTCTAAATAAAGATATTGCTCAATAGACCTGAAATATGCCCGCTCTAAAAGTATAAATTTCTTGCCATGTGTTGACTTTGGTTAGAGCTCAGCAAGTACTTTCTTAAATGTAGATATTTCCTAACAGCATAGTCCAGAAATAAGGTTTGCAGTTATCCTCTTCTTAACTTAATATTTATGCATTTTTTTCCTAATGCCTTTTTTAAAGCTAAAAAGCTCATAAATCCAGGTTATACTGCTTTAAAAGATATTTACTTCTGTGCCATCTGCTTCTAGTCTACCTTGGCTAATGATGAAGCGCTAAGATGGGTTAAATGTGGTTAGAACCTGAAGTACCAGGAAAGCCAAGGAAACTAGGAAATAAGGTAATAAAATTCTGGAAGAAAGTAAACTTTTTTAAAATTTATTGTTACTATGGAAAATACACTGATGTGTCCACGAAACCATCTGATCTCAAGCTGATGGGACTTTTCTGCAAGTGGATAAATCTTTGTGTGGGTGGACTAAACGGATATAATTTTTTTCTGCAAGTGAACAGAGAATTTAAATGCCCCAGAGGCATTTTTTCTTCTGCTAATTTTCACAAGACAGCTGAGTGCACAAATGCATTGTTTCTCTAGCCAGTTGTAGCTTTTATCTGTTACCAGAAGTTTGTCTGTTTGGCATGTTACAAGATAGGTGTGGCTTGAACTCTTACCAATGATTCAATTGTAGGTGTGTGTATTATTCACACACACAATTATCTGTTGCACAAAATCTTAAAAGCTACAGTTTTAAATGTTCTACTTTATATACATTTGTAAGCTCCTCACTCCTATCATTCAATAAATTTCTATCATTAAATTATATATGCTTCTCTTATTATAGATCTTAAATAATCCATATATCTAGCATTTATTGCTGTTAATCTATGGAAAGCATGAAAAAACACGAAGAATCCTATTCACTCTTTGACTTACAGGTAGTCCTCGACTTACAACAGTTCCTTTAGTGACCAATGGCATGAGCAAAGTGACTTATGGCTGTTTTTCAAACAACCATTGCAGCATCCCCATGGTCACACGATCAAAATTAAGGCTTGGCAACTGACTTGTATTTATGACGGTTGAAGTATCCCAGGATCATGTGATCACCTTTTGCAACCATCTGACAAGCAGTCATCAAGGAAGCTAAATTCACTTAATAACCATGTTACTAACTTAATAACTGCAGCGGTTCACTTAACAACTGGCAAGAAAGGCTGTAAAATGGTGTAAAACTCAATTAATAAATTTCTCACTTAGCAACAGAAAATTGGATTCAATTGTGATCATTAATCAAGGACTACATATTTAGCAGTAGATACAGGTAAAGGTTCCCCTCGCACATATATGCCAGTCGTTCCTACTGTAGGGAGCAATGGTCATCTCTGTTTCAAAGCCGAAGAGCCAGCGCTGTCCAAAGACGTCTCATGGTCATGTGGCTGGCATGACTAAACGCCAAAGGCGCACGGAACGCTGTTACCTTCCCACCAAAGGTGATCCCTGTTTTTCTATTTGCATTTTTACATACTTTTGAACTGCAGGGTTGGCAGAAACTGGGACAAGTAATGGGAGCTCTCTCTGTTACGTGGCGGTCGGGATTCGAACCGCTGAACTGCCGACTTTCTGATCAACAAGTTTAGTGTCTTAGCCACTGAGCCACAGCATCCTTATATATATAGCATTATATAGCATTAATTGACTCGTATTGTTTGTGAATACTTTAAAGTATACCAATCAGCTTCTACTCCACCCTTTGTCCTCACTTAGTGATGTTCTCATTTAGCAGGAATCTCTACCTAACTCATAGTTTCTGATAGAGAATGCAGATGATTAGTTGGCTTAGTTGGTTTGCTAGATAGCATTCAGAACATGGTACTATTCTCCTTGTACATTTATTTTAAGCTCAGCTTGTTTGGATACGGAGAAGATGACAAAGGGAAACAATGTAAGTTTGGCTAGCATTTATCATAACTTCTTAAAATAATACAGATGACTTGGTGCATGAGCTCTGGTGACATTTAGTCTTGCTGGCATTCTTTTTTCTCTCCTTTTAAATAGTTAGTTGGTATCACAAATAACATTGAAGTTAAATTACATGTTCTTTGAACTAGGAAACAATATACTTTTATCCAGATTGAATATCTTCATCTATGAATGCATTTAATCCCTAGAGGTTGATGGTATGTATGTCAGAGAAGACAATTTACAGTCAAGAATGCCCTACAGCGTCATAAATGGATATAGATATGGACAGGTTTTACCTATAACCTTACTGTGAAGCAGCCAAAGGAGTTGTGATATGGAAAGCACAATGAAATGGCAACAGATTTTAATATGTCTTATAAGTGAAGAAGCAATTCATGAATGAATTAAATTACTAAAATAGCAGGGGATCAGGTAATCGAGTGATCTTATTTTAATAATACATATAACTGAATTACGAAAACCTTTTCTTAAACAGATATTTGATGAGTGAGCAGCAGTTCCCTACTTACTATGGAGTATGATCAACTTAGAATATGATAAAGAGTTGATTAGCGCAATTTTTAACTTTCTGACCTGCTCTAAGGAAGGCCTTTGTTCTTGTTGTGGCAGAAAAATGCTTCAAAATACAGGGTATACAGTGGTACCTTGGCACTCATTTGAATTTGAATTTTATTCGGTTTATATACCGCCCTATTTTCCCTGGGGGAACTCAGGGTGGTGCACAGAAAGATAAAAACCCATCATTAATTGATTCTAGGCAGTGATGGGTTCTGGATCCCATTCCAACCGGTATGGTTGGAACAGGCCCGGCAGCATCCACATGGACAGGCGCAGCGCTCATATGCATCTTACCATCCAGCGACACCTCCGCGATGCTCCAGCTGCTTGCAGAGCATCGCACAGGTGCTGTACGTGCCATGCATGGAAGTGCCGAAGACTTTAAAGACAGGTAAAGAGGGTGGGAGGGCCCTCCGGAGCACCGGAATGGAACGGTACCTGGTACTCTGGGCAGGCTCCGGTACGCCCATACCGGGGTGTACTGCCTGCAACTCACCACTGATTCTGGGAGACACTAAAAGTGTCTTACCGTGTGACACATTTTTTTCAGCCGGGAAGGACTTTCTTCCTGGCCCTTTTTTTATGACAGTGATCTTTCCAACATGGCCAACTTCCTGTCCACCCTCTGTGGTCATCCGCTCTTCCTTTTGCAGTGACCTTCTTGGCATGGCCGGCTTCCTGTCTGTTTTCCACAATCATCTCCTTCTTCCCACCACAGCACACCAAGTACCAAACAAACAGGTACCAGGCAGTGGTGGGATTCAAAATGTTTTACTCCTCGGTCTGTGGGCATGGCTTGGCGGGCATGGTGTGGCTTGGTGGATATGGCACGGGAAGGTTACTGCAAAATCCCCAATCCTTCCTCATCAGCTGGGACTCGGGAGGGGGTGGAGCTAGTCAGGGGTGGTATTATCAGTTCTCTGAACTACTTAAAATTTCCGCTACTGATTCTCCAGAACTGGTCACAACCTGCTGAATACCACCCCTGGTTCCAGGGCAATATTTTTGCATCAAAATGTGTCAACTATCAAATTCTATGAGTTTTGAACTGAGGTACCACTATACAAAAATCATGCACAATTTATTATATAAATTACACTAAATGCTAATATTGGTTGCCATTTTATTTATTTATTAAACAAAATTTATCAAATTAATTTTGTTTGCCATTTAATTCTAAGCATTTCCATACTTGTTTGATTATGGTCTTTGCATTTTCCCAAAACGATATCATTTTCTTTGGAGGAGAAATTAATAAGACATACTGTGATTGGCTTATGAGGCTTGATTCTTTTTGGTTCATCTTGTGTATTGTACCATAGAATGGTTATTCAAAATAGTTTTTTTCTGGATCTTACAAATTTCGTATTTTGTGACAGTGTATAATTTACACACATGCTTTTACTGAATTGTAAGTAACAAAGAAGTACTGTTAATACACTGATCATTTCATGCTAGGAAACACATTTTTAAGGGGTCTAAGGCACAGTGTGTATCTAAATACAATAATACAATAGCAGAGTTGGAAGGGACCTTGGAGGTCTTTTAGTCCAATCCCCTGCCTAGGCAGGGAACCCTATACCATTTCAGACAAATGGCTATCCAACATCTTAAAGACTTCCAAGGTTGGGGCATTCACAACTTCTGGAGGCAAGCTGTTCCACTGGTTGGAACATATACTAAAAATAGTATATTAAACCATCCCCCCAAAAGACTGTTGTCAGAAAAAAATAATTTGCTTTAATTTAAATTTAATGTCATTAAGTCAAGTTAAATAAATAGTTTTAATGTGACTTCTCATGCCTTTCATAGATTCAGAGTTTTAGGGAATTTTCATGAGCCAAAGGCTGCACCCTGCCCTACACATTTTCGTCAACGCCCTTAGTCCTCTGAGTAACAACTACTTCAAACTGAACTTGACTCCTGGTGATTACATCAACTTGGTTGGTGGAGGTTTTTGTGCTATTGCCTTTTAAACATTTTACTCCCTTGTTTGTAGTCCTGGGATTCCTAACTGGTTACCGTGTCCTAATCATGTCTGACCCTGCTTAGCCTATTTGAGTTCAATCAAGGTTGACTACATGCTGTCACCTGATGAGGCCCTCTAACTAATAACTGGGATCAGAGCCTGCTTCCTTGTCAATTGTGCAAATAAAGAGAAATTGATACTAAAGATAAATTTGTCTTATCGTAAAGAAGGTTCTTTAACATACCTTTGCCTTTTATGTTCTCAGTCTAGTGACAATTAAATTCTTGTAGCAGTAGCCTCTGGCATCAACCTTTCCCTATGATCAAAAGGGAGCTAACTGTAGTCTTCCCCATGATGGTATATACAGCAGGGGTGAAATGCTACCAGTTTGGACTGGTTTGCCCGAACCGGTAGTAAAAATGCTGCCAGTTCGCCCGAACCTGTAGTAAAAAAGTCCTACTGGTTTGGGCGAACCGGTATTTCCAATGATCAGCTGTGACACATGATTTATATTAGCTAGAAAGCAGGATTTCCTGCTTTCTAGCTAATATAAATTGTGTGGCATAGCACACAATAATATAAATTGTGTGGCATAGCGGATCCCCCCCCCTCGCTGTTTGCTTACCTTTCAAGTCCGTTTTTGACGCTCTGTCCATTCGCGCGCTCATATTGCTACCATAACTGTAGCAAAGGTACGTTGAATTCACTCCTGATAGACAATATATTTAAAATACAATATGTATTTTAAATGTATTCGATAGTGCACATGTTTGCTAAACACTAAATATAGGTGAATAAAATTGCACTATTTGCATGTTCTTTCTTTAAATATCCCACGATAGTAACAGTTTCTCAAACAAATCACACACAACTCCCAAGAATATTAAAGGAAGGCAATTAAGACTGGTTTTCCCCCCTATAGAGACTAAGGATTCTATTGGCAAGTTTCCCATATGTTTAAGTAACATAATATTTGCAAAAGATATGGTAACTAATAGTACTTTGGGCTGAGCATAAGAATGGAACTTGAGGTTCCTTGAATATAAGACAGTAGTTTTTGATTTGGTGAAATTGTAATCCCTGTCCTTGTATATTGCTTTCAAAACGTTCTGAGATCTTCGAATTTTGCATAGTCAGATATATGAGACATTCTTAGGAGGGGGAAGTGTTAATATCTATATCAAATCTGGTATGGAGCCAGGATTTTCACAGTGACCTTTTAGTAGCAGTGTTTCATTATAAAGAAATAACACACAAGCTGCTACTTGTTTGAACTGCAGGACAAGAAACAAATTGTCATTAGAAGAAGCAGTCTCTTTTTATTATCTGCTTTTTGTAGCACAAAACATAGGAAGATGTAGAGATCAGAGAAAGTCAGTAGATTTTTATTTTTTGTTCTTAAATGTTATCGTCCTAATTTAAGCAGGTGTTTAAGTTTGTATTTGCTAGTTTGGATTTTTTTGTAAGTCACATGAAGTCTATGGAGTGAAGCAGAGTAAAAAAAAACTTAACAATAAATACATTCTACTCAAATGCATTTTCTATTCTAAAGTTTGTTTTGCATGTGGAACAAGATTAACTTCATAAACCAGTAAGTCATGTTATTCCTACTAATTGAACTCCCCTGGGTGTAAATTTTATTCCAGGCTAATCACAGAAACTTGGCTATTTCTAATGTCTTCCTTGGCCTAAAAGCCCTCTATAAAGGAAATAAATTCGAGAAATAAAATAAATAAAAGCCTGTGGTTGTTTCTTGGAATTAAATACCATGGTTTCCTGATAATAAGGCTCCTGAAATAAGCACTCGGCCTTATTTTTGGGGAGGTCTTATTATTTTTGAGGTGCAGGAGGCAGTGAGTGTGGTCACCTCATGGCTGCTGCTACTGCATTTCAATATTTTTGGGACGGCTTATTTTCAGGAGAGGGCTTATTTTAGCATATGCGCTCAAAAGCCTGATTGGGATTATTATCTGGGGAGGTCTTATTTTCAGAGAAACAGGGTATGTTTGTACTCTCAATAGACAGCTCAAATGTCTATTTTTAAAAGCACTATCCTTCAGGGAAATTGCTTGTTTCTGCCATGTTTGCTTTCCTTTTTGTTGTGCTAATTGAAAACTTTACAAGCCACAGTTTAATTTCCAGAAGTGCTTAGATCCATAGCAAATACTCAGATGCATATTTTGCAATTCGTTCACATCATCTGATAAACCTTGTCACTGTGATTAATAAGTCATGAGTTGTATCCTAGTGTGACAGTTGCACTTTCCAATTACATCTAATTAAGCAAATCATAGCTTCGTCTACTAATTAACTTTGTTATTTGTCTCACTTTCCCCTCCTATGAGTAACGAATTTGTCTCTGGATAGTTAGAAGGATGTATCTAGGGATGAAAATTATATTAGTTTCCTGGAAACAAGCAGTAGGACATTATTTGCATTTTTATGTCCTACATATGGGTGTTTGAGGGTGTATGAGTATTCATCAGGACACACAATATGTAAATTGGTAGTGATATTAGAGGTCCTGCTCAAAACTGAGAACCTTCCCTTGATAGAAACAGATTTTGTTTGTGGAAACACCTAACATTAGAACAAGAGTGTCATACTCTCGACCCACAGCCCAGATGTGTCAAGCGCTGGCCATGCCCACCCGTTTTACCGAAGGGGGAAAAAGTCACAATACATCACATGATGACAAGAGTTTGACACCCCTGTGTTAGAACATTACTGATCCTTTTTATAAGAGTTTTTCCTATGGTTTAATTAGTAAAAATAGTCATTCCTGCAACTAGATTGTTTATATTTAGGTTTTGGACATAGCTAACAAAATAGTAGATGCCCTATCTTGTATATGATCTCCAAGGATTGCCTGTCAATTAGTTGAAGTTGTGCAATTACTCAACAACTCTGCACCAACAGGGTCAGTCAAAAGGCCACGGTGTACTGCCAGTGCTGAAGTTCAGCTTACTAATAGCAGTACTGAAACCATGGAATTCAAAGTATAAGGTCTCCAATAACCTCCGGAACACTTCATGTACCTAAATCACCTTTCCTTACAATGGCTACCTAGTAGAGTGAGAGAGAGAGAGATGGGACGAGGTTATCACCAAATAGAGATTGCAATTCATCATGGGTTTACCTTGTAGCTTTGAATTTTGAATTACTAACTAATTAGTTTCGAATTACTAACATTTAAAGACTTTTTTACCCTACTTTTTTTTATTGAGGGAATGTGACCACATTCGTAAGCAGCTAAGGAGTCATTGCCAATTTATAACCTTTTTGTACCACAGTTAAGCAAATTACTCAGTTGTTAAATGAATCACACAGTCATTAAGCGAATCCAGTTTTCCCCATTGATTTGCCTTTGGGAAAATGGCTAGCCCCCAGGGACAAGGCAATCTATATATATAAAAAAATGGCTGTTGTGTGTATGTCCCAGCATAACTCTGGAACGCCTTGAGAAATTTCAACCAAACTTGGTACACAGATGATTTACTCTCTGGAGAAAAACACTGAGGGGATAGGACACCCTTAACACTCATTGGGGTGTGTGTTCTGTTAAGATACAGACTGTTGTGCCTTAAAATAGCTTCTACTGCACTGCAGTAAAATGGCTTCTACTGTACAGTGCAGTGAAGTGGCCAATCCGAAAACTCCAACATTAGAAATTAGGTTTGGTCTGGACATTTCCCCCCTATAAATAAATACCTGGGCAACACCAGTTTATGAGCTAGTTGTAAATATATGCCGGTTACCAAATTTTGATCTTGTGACTATAAGGATGCGGCTAAAATCATAAATGCAAGTACCAGTCATAAATCATTGTTTCCAGCGCCGTTGTAATTTCAAATGGTCATTACATGAATAGTTGTAAGTTGAGAACTACCTGTTCTTGACAGTGTGAGGAAAACTACATGAATAATCACCTAATCCAAGCTTTATATTTCATATGTAGATTTTATGTCTAGACAGTTTATAAGGTTATTTTGAAAGTATCTAATTAAGGCAGATATATAGTATCTCATTAGAGCTCCATGTTTTAGCATGCCACCATAATACATATATTTCCCTCAGTAAGGTTAAATGTTCCTATTATCCTTTGAATAATTGTTCATTTGCTAGAATAAGATTTTCATCGGTGCATTAATTTTCATAGGTGTTCTTGTTGCACCTTTCTGTGTAACATTTGCAATATCACTCATTTAATAGTTCTTCTTCCTTGCCTGTTTTAATTCCAAGAATAATCTGTCACTCAATAAATAGCTGCATTGGATTCCAACTTTCTTGTTTAACTCCAATTTACATTGTTCAATTATTAAATACAGTCCACTAATCAGTAGCGATAAGAGAATAGATAGTTCTGAACAGAGTAGAGGTTGTTTATTGGTAATATAATAATAATAATAATAATAATCTTTATTGTCATTGTAATAATAAAAATATGCAAAGCTTCAAATATAATATTTAATGGGGATGCAAAACTATAACATTATCTTGTGGATGATGATGTATAACAGTGGTGGGTTCCGGATCCTGTTGCAACTGGTATGGTGCAATGGGGCTGGGCGTCCATGACGCTCTGTGATGCCTCCGCGACACTTCAGCTGCTTGGTGGAGCATTGCGCAGGTACCATACGCTGCATGTATGGAAGCCCCGAACAACTCAAATACAGGTAAGGAGTGCGGGCAAGCGGGTGGGCCCTCCGGAGCACCGTACCAGAATGGTACCTGGTGCTCCCAGCAGGCACCGGTACGCCCGTACTGGGGGATACAGGTCGTATCCCATCACTGATGTATAGGTAAAGGAAATAGAGTTTGCTCTATCTTATTTAAAATAGACACAAAACTCCGTAATCTATCAGCACATATCACCAATATGATAATGGAGGCTGTTATTTTCCCCTCAATGTCTGTAGCATGTTAAAAGTCTGGATAGTAGGCTTAACTCTAGCAAGATCAAATGGCTGTGAGCTTTATGATTCCCTGGATCTTGGAATTTTGACTCCAAGTGGCAGACAAAAAATGCAAATTTAAGGGTTCTCTTGAACCCATGGCTCCTTCTTGGAATTAGGTGTCCAGGAAGACCTTTGCATCAATCTAATCATTTCTGCTTCCTGGAAGGATAGGAATGCCTTGATTCCATTCAATGGAACAGTGTCATCTAGCAGGTACCAGAAGAAATGTGTTCTCAGTCATAGCTTATTCCGTTATGGGACAGTATCCTTCCGAAAGCTTGGATAGATCTGATTTTGTTAATCTTCTGTAAGCCTTGACTTTCCTCTCAGACTATGGGCAGAAATATTAGTTGAGTCCATAATGCAAAGTTGCTTAGTTTCTCTCTCCCCTGTTATAAGGGCCCCAATGGCAGTGTATTTTTTATGTGTGTTTATTTATTATCTTTGGCGGGGGCTGTGTAGATATTTAAACTCTTACATTTTCTTTTGTGTTATAATCCATTATTATTATAATCCAATATTATATTATTGGATTGTTAAAATTCATAATTTATAGGAATTGTTGGTCAACAAGAGCCATTTTGTGGGAATGAGTAAACCATGAATGAATAAATGAATGAATTGCCGTGTGACCCGTCCATCTGAATATTTAGGGAGGAGCTGCTAAAGATTGTGATTTTAACTGGCTGTGATTGCAAAAGCAGACCTTATTGATGGTAATGTCTATACCAGGGATGTCAAACTTGTGGCCTGAGGGCCAGATGTGTCACGCTCTGGTCACACCCGCGCTCACTACGTCACATGACAACACAGTGCAGGCGCAAGTTTGACATCCCTGCTCTATATTGTGGAACACAAGGTGTCAGTGGTGCTATTTGATCCAGCCTTCTATAGGAAATGGACAGGCTGAGGGTAGGGTTAAAGGTATCATTAGTTTGGAGTCACTGCTCTGCCACAAGATATCCAAATTCAGCCCCCGTGAATTTCATTGATCCCTAGTTAGCACCAATTTGCCTTAACTATGTAGTCCAGATTCTTGTGTATAGGTAGCATGTAATAACCTTTTAACACAACTGCTGCCCTGATTATTTGTGCCTGACATATTCCTGTAAATCAGGAAAATTGTGAAACCATTTTTTTTAGTGGGCCATCAAGCCCAATAACTCATCGGCAGTTAGTAGGAAATCTTTATTACTGTCATTGGGAAAGTAATTGTGATTTGTTTCTGGGAAGGTTTTTTTTGTGCCTTGCCCAGAGCCAGTTTGTGCAATGGAGGAATTTAGAACTATTGTAATATAAAACTTACAATAGGGGTTTGGAGGGACGCAATGCCTCGGTGGTTAAGATGTTGAGCTTGTCGATCAGAAAGGTCGGCAGTTCAGCGGTTCGAATCACTAGCGCTACGTAACAGAGTTGGCTCTTGTTACTTGTCCCAGCTTCTGCCAACCTAGCAGTTCAAAAGCATGTAAAAATGCAAATAGAAAAATAGTGGCCATTTTGGTAGGAAGGTAGCAGTATTCCTTGCGCCTTCGGCGTTTAGTCATGCCGGCCACATGACCACAGAGACTTCTTCGGAGAGCTCTGGCTCTTCAGCTTTGAAATGGAGATAAGCACCGGCCCCTAGTGTTGGGAACCACTAGCACATATGTGCGAGGGGAACTTTTATCTTTTACCTTTAATATAAAAATAAACATTACCAGACCCAGTAGTTGCAGAGATTTCTTAGTGTGTTGATACTCTTGAGCTAGACCCGATAATATTGTGAGAAGATTCCCTTGGTGGGTTTCCGAGGGAGAGGGCTGTAAATTGGGCAGTAGGATTAAATGGACAGGTATCAGGAGGACTTTCACAATTTATTGTCAACAATTTCAGCAGAACTGAATTGTAGGTTGTGGAACAATTTTACGAGACATGCATACTCTCTTGACTTCACGCAGCCTTTGGGAACAAAAAGAATACTCCTTTGGGACATATTTCTAAAATCTCTGAATTTCCCTTTAAACATTAAAAATAAATTAATATTTTGATTGATAGGCTGTTGTACTAATGAACAACTAGCAATATTAATACTAATATTAATACTACTAAGCGTTGCTTAGTTTCACCTAACCCTTTTACTACTTTTTAAATAGCTTTTGTTTTAAAGGATACTGCTTAATTGTTAAATTTATTTGCCAATTGTTCCTACAGGTAGTCCTCAACTTATGACCACAAATTGAGCCCAGAGGTTTCTGTTGCTAAGTGAGATATTTGATAAGTGAGCTTCCCCTCCATTTTATGACCTTTCTTGCCACAGTTGTTAAGTGAATTCCTGTGGTTGTTAAGTTAGAAACACGATTGTGACGTGAATCTGCCTTTCCCATTGACAAGGTCGCAAAAGGAGATCACATGACCCTGGGACACTGCAACCGTCATGAACATGAGTTGAATATTGATCACGTGACCTGCAAAGATTGTGTGAAAATGGCCATCAGTCTTCTTTTCCAGTGCCGTTCTAACTTTGAACGGTCACTAAATGAACTGTTGTAAGTCGAGGACTGCCTGTATTTAAACAGCACAAGAACAAACAAACAAATTAATAGATTGCATCATTTTTAAAGTAGTGTACCTTCTTTTAGGAATTGTGACACAGGAGAGAGTACAGTTCAGGGAAAGCCCGCCAAGAACTAGAAGATGGAGATCAATTCTTTTAAGGAAGCCACCATTTTAAGCTCCTGAAGAAGACCTTGTTGGTCAAAATGCATTTGACAGATTTGGACATTTGGGCTTTCAATTTTAATTTCTAATAGCACCATCTACTCTTGAGTGTGATGCCTGTTTGGTAGCGAGACTTCTTGATAACACATTTATCAGACTGTTGTAAATGTGCTGGAGTTGCATGAATCTTATTCATCTATAGTTTACATCAAAGTGATTTCCCCACCCTCCCTAATGACTGCTTGTGTTATTCAGGCTAGCTGCCATATTAGCGATTTTATTTATTCTTGATTTTATCTAAATGTATCTTTCGAAGATGGAAAATTAAATCAGAAAAAAATGAAACCTAAATGGTTATTTTGTACATGTGATACAAAACAATACAATAGCAGAGTTGGAAGTGCTATGAAGTGCTAGTAATATACAATTGCATTCAGAATACTCCGAACTAAGAAAGGAAACTTTGGACTTTTTTTTTTGACTTGTCTCTGTTATGGTGAAAAGTAGAAATGAATGTTACTTCCACCATCCAATGTTTCTTATTTATGGTGGTTGATTCAGCCTCCTGTCCAGGGGTGATCTGGTTCACCTGAACCGGTAGTAAAAAATGCTACTGGTTTGGGTAATCTAAATCGCATGGCACAGCGTATTCCCCCCACTCGTTGTTGTACTTACCTTTGCAGACTCAGAAGGCTTCAAAATGTTCCTTTTTTAGTGCTGCGCGGGCACGCCTAAGGCACGCATGTGCTCAAAGCGCCCACTTGGTAGTAGACTCACCGAACCGGTAGGAAACTTCAAAAGATTTCACTGCTGCTCCTGTCCAACTCAAAATATATTTGTAGAAACTGGCCATCTGCTAAAGCCCCTTTAGGTCATACATCATGCTTATTTACATGAATAATTTATGGGGGGGGGGGATGGTACCCTATTTTGTTTTCATTTTTCCAGCACTGAGTAAATTGGCCTAATTTTTTCATTTTATGGATATGTATCAGCATGCAGACTTAACAAAAGTATGCTCTTAATTCTCGCCTACCTAGATCAACTTCTTTCTATATTTAACTCAACCCCTTTTCTTCCCACTTTTATTTTCACTTCTTCTTTTTTAGCATTTTGGCCACCTCCAGATTCTATTTGTCAATAGCACTTCTAGTGCTATAGAATTTCAGCACTCTATTTCCTGTTTGCTAGTATTATTTCTTCCACTGATCCTGACAATAATGTCTAGATATGCTTGGCTTGTATTTCCCATGACCGACTTTGTTTAGTCTTGGAAGCTAAACAGGAGCAGGTTGAGATAGTGGTTAAATTTGAGACTACCAGGAAATTCCAAGATTATGGAGTAATTGAGGAATTAGAAAAAAAACCCACCAGTACAGGTAATCCTCGATTTAGGACCACAATAGGCCAAAAATTTCTGTTGCCAAGTGAAACATTGGTTAAGTGAATTTTGCCCCATTTTATGATTTTTCTTGCCATACTTGCTAAATGAATCACTTCAATTGTTAAGTTAGTAATACAGTTGTAAAGTGAATCTGGCTTCCCCATTGACTTTGCTTTTCAGAACATCTCAAAAGTTGACACCACAATTGTCATAATTATGAGCCAGTTGCCAAACATCCGAATTGTGACACTGCAATGGTCACAAATGTGAAAAACGGTCATAGATTACCTTTTTCAGTCCAGTCGTAGCTTGGAACAGTCACTAAACAAACTGTCATAAGTCAAGGACTATCTATAGAAAGTAATGGTAAACCTCTTCTGTATTGTTGTTAAGAACACTAAGTAGCTATGTCCATGAGTTTAATTCTGAGGAGGCTTTATATATTTTCATGGCTTCCCTACACTGTAACATTAACATTTTTTTAAATTTTCTCCATCTTTTCCTTGTTCAGATTCTCACTTTTTCAATTCAGTGCTTTTTCTACTTCTGTTCTAAAATCCTATCTGTTCCATCTTTAATTTGCCATCTTTTATTTCACTACTTGTTATACTAGCATTTGGCCCACAAGACTGTGAATTCTGGTCCTCAGTTTTGTTCACTATCTGAGCAGGGGTCCCCAACCTTTGCAACTTTAAGTCTGAAGGACTTCAGCTCCCAGACTTCTCCAGCCAGCTTTGCTGGCTGGAGAATTCTGGGAGCTGAAGTCCTTCAGACTTAAAGTTGCAAAGGTTGGGGACCCCTGTGATAGAGTTCAGTGCTAACATAGAAAATAAAACCAACAATCATGGGAGCAAAATATATCCAATAAAAGGAGAAATATATTTCAATATTACTTAAAATAGTTTTTTGGAGTTAGGAGTTATAACCATAAAACGTCAACGTAGAGAATTATGTACCCACCTGCCTTACTATTAATTGGCAGTGTGCAGTATGCTACGTAAAAGAAAGTAAAAAATTCAATATATAAAAACAATTCCTGCAAAGTAAATCACACACACACAAACACACACACACACACACACACACTCAAAAAGATCTTGTTTGCAAACTGTGCAAAGAATAGTAGGCTGCAATGACAAAGAAAATCTAAAAGCTTTATTGAAGTAATCTCTTTGAATGAACACAAAAGACAAAATGTGGCATTCCATTGAGGACCTATGATGGACAAGCCGTATATGCACAAGAGGACTGAGAAAATATCTACAGACTCCTCGCATCCTGGACATAAACTTATACCCACAAAACAACTCTATAGGACACTGCATGTCAGAACAGTTGGACACAAGGACAGGTCCCATGCCCCCGCCATGCCATCACTCTGCTAAACTGCTAATTCCCACAACAATGTCAAACTATCTAGAAAGGCAGTGTTACCATCATTATTCTCACCTTCCCTATTACTTATCTTCTTATGACTATAACTTTATTGCTTGTCTCTTACGATTTATATTGTTTACTTAGTATCCTAGTATGATTTATGTTGATTGCATATTTAGTATCCGTGGCTATTACTAAGTGTGGTATCTAATGTTTTATGATGAATGTATTTTTACAATGACTATGATCATGATCTATCACTATTGTTGTATGTACCCTGAGAGCTTGTGCACCAGAGACAACTTCCTTGTGGGCCAATAAAGAATTCTATTCAGCATCTTTTGATCTGTTTCCGTTAAAAATAATTGAGAGAGGGAAGAGAAAAGCAATACTGAAGTGATGATGTTTAACTTAGTTTTAGGATGGAATATGGTAATATTCCATCATAAAATAATGCTAATATTGAATAGGAAATTGTACTTAATGCGGTAATTGTCATTACCCCCAGATTGTCATTGTGATTGCCAGAATGATATACAGTAATCCCTCGTTTTTCGCGGCTTCATTTTCCGCGGCATCAGTGCTTCGCGGGTTTTTCAATAGCAAAAAAATGCATTGGTAGGAGGCAAGCGCCCCCTAGTGCTTGCTTTAAACGATGTCCACCAACTCAAGTTTCCGGTATAGATATACAGAATCCTACTTCTCGGTTTTTCAGTTTCCGCGGAAGGGTCCGGTCCCGATTAACCGCGAAAAACGAGGGATTACTGTATTAACTCTCAGGTTGTTCTCCATTTTTTCTTTTTTTTATATTGAAAAAGTTTTATTGAGTTTACATTTTTTGTGGGGTAGGGTAAGGGTTACATAGAAATTTTGAGAGTGGTCACGTCAAAGTCGTCGGCTCCTCCGGAACCTCAAATTACATTATTAAAAAGAAAAAAAAGAAACATTTCACATAACACTACAAGCTGGGAGCAAGTACATATTCCTAAATTTTTCAGTTATATACTGTCAGTCAATTGCAAAAATCCAGATTACAAATATCATACAATATTACTCAAAAGAAAAACCAGGGCAAAGTTATTTTTTAGATCTAAGTCTCTTGGCAATTGTATCTTCCCCCTTCTCCCCCGGGCCCCCAGCGGGCGGGGCCATGGCTCCCCCTGCCCCCCCCTGGATCTTCTCCCAGGACAGAGGAATGTTTTTTAAGAAAGGCTTCCGCCTCAGCAACTGTTTTAATCTTTACTCTACCTCCTTCCCAGAACACCAGCATCCCTTCGGGTATCACCCACTTGAACCAGATCCCATGATCAAACAATGTTTTAGACAAGAAGGAAAATTTCCTTCTGGCTTCTCTAATTTTTCTTGGAATCTGCTTCAAGATGGTAATCTCCTTTTGTTGGTAAATCATAGGACTCCCTCTTTGCGCCTTCAAGATTTCCTCTCTGGTTGACCTTCTAACAAATTTTACATGTATCTCTCTGGGTACTTCATTCATCCTAGCATATGCAGAATTTATTCTGTAGACTAGGTCAATGTCCCCTCTGATCTCATCTTTGGGTTTATGTAAATAGTCTGCAATAATTGTACTCATAAGATCAGGGAGACATTCACCATCCATCTCAGAAACATTCTGGAATCTCAAAAAATATGTCATCCTTTCCAAATCAATCCTAGTCACATGCGCATTTATTTCCACAACCTCATTAGAAACATTTTTAATCTCTCCCTTAGCCCCCTCCAGCCCCCCTTTCAATTCTTCATTCTTCTGTGTATTCTCAAGCACTTGTTTTCGAGTGTCCAATAGTTCCTTTTTAAAGTTGACATTTTCTGCCCTCTGAGCCTTAATTTCTGATACCAAATTTTGTATAACAGTTTCAAGGGCAGTCATTCTTTGTTCAAGGCTTGCGAGCGTTGCTTCTTGTGCCATGTTTAGCTGTTAATATCCATGCCAGTAAAATGGCGTTTTTAGGGTGGGGCTGGTAAGGCAGATCAGGAGTCCAAAGTCCTCAAAGTTGTACAGCTGCAAAATTCAGAAGCCAACAGAGAAACACTTTTCCAACTCCATAGGTATAATAACGAAGGCAATCCAGAAAGGAAAACACAAATCCAAAAAAAGAAAATTCTTCATCAATAATTAGAGGAAGTCCAAATCGCAAAGAGACACTGGTAATTTTCCATAGGTCATAGTCAGTCGGGGACAAAGAGAAGCCATTTTCCGCCCAAACTCAGAGCCCGAGGGAGAAAGCGGTTAAAAAGCAAAAAAGAAACTGTTTCAGCCAGACCTCGAGACATAATTGCAAACAAGCCACAAAGTACTTTCCCTTGTTAGAGACCATCCAGATTTAAAGTTTCCGATTCCTCGCAACGAGGCATTTCCGAGTGCCGCTTTTAGTCCAAGGGGGGGTTTTTGGGAACAAACACCCCCCTCCAGTCCCTTTCAGCCCGGCTGACAGTACACAAAAAGAAAAGTTTTAAACGCTCACTCTCCGCTCGCAGCTGAGGTCCCGAAAAGCCTCCCGACTCTTCCGATCTTCTCTCTTCATAGAATTAAATGGTGCCGCCAACCTTTGGCGAAGGGAAGACCCCCCGCAGCATGTCCTCTTCCACCTAAGCCGAGGAGCAGGGTCGCTCTCCCCGCTGCCGCGGGGGGGGGGGCTTCCCTGTCGAGCCGGCTTTACGGGAGAAGCCCCAAACAAGGGGCTTCTCGCCCCCGTGGGGGGGCAGGAAAAGGATCAAAGCGGCGAGCGAACCCTAAGTTCGCCCGGCGCCGCCGGAGCCGGAACCAGAAGCCGTTCTCCATTTTTTCTTGTTCCTCCATTTTTCCTTGTTAATGTAACACTGATTATCTGTATTTTCTGCATTTCATAATATATTAAGCTAATCATGATCTTCTGAGGGGCGAGATTGATTTAATTTGTCAAGATGTCATTGTGCAAATAACATGTAAATTGAATCATTTGCATGGTGATACCATGGTCATCTTTGTGACTTATTATGGGATACCTGTGCATTGTTGCTAAGCCTCAATTTCCTTAAACTAATACATTGTCAGAGCTGCAAGATTTTACCTGAAATGGTGGAAGCACGTTGAATGGACCCAGCCTCTAGAAATAGAACAATTTCAGATAACTTGCGTGTCTGGCAATTATTGAAATACTGGCATTGTCTGTGAGATTGTGGAATACAATGCTTGCAACAAAATTATATGGTAAAACAGCCAAGTCTCCACCCCAATGTTATTTAGCTTTTTTGCTTGAATGTGGTTGCTAATTTCTGTCTTCTTCAGCCAAGAACTCAAAACTATTGTGTTATGATGTGCTCCTCCTTTTTTCATTCCCTCTTGCATTTCAGCTTTTTTGCTTTATAAAGCAAGTTGTAGCTTTGACTTGAAACAAAGCAGTTTTGTCTTGAAGCAAACATTTCCAGATTGCTGGATGGATGATTTGGCAGAGTTCTCCATATTATTATTATTTTTTAAAGTCTGAAATGGGTAGATGAGCCAAGCAGGAAAAGGTGCACAAAACCAAAATGTAAGGAAGGAAGGGTTTGTCAGCTTATATTTCCTGTAGAGAAAGTCACCTTATTTCATTATATGAAATGGCTAATATATTACTAGAAAGTGGATTTATTGATTTGTTCACGAGTGTAGGTATGCTGGTTTTGTTGTATTCAGGTCTTTTCCCATGTAAGATTGAGATTGTCTTGGCAACGTTTCGGTAAGGTTGCACTCGCCATCTTCAGGCTGGTGTTTTCAGATTCGTGCTTGTGTGAAGATGGCTAGTGTGACCTCGCTGAAATGTTGCCAAAGGTCTTGGCGTATTTGGGTCTTTTCCCGTGTAAGATTGAGAGTATCTTGGCGACGTTTCGAGGAGGTTCCACTCGCCATCTTCAGGCTGGTGCCTTTGACTTCGTGCTTGTGTGAGCAAAGCCTTTGCACAAGCATGAAGCCAAAGGCACCAGCCTGAAGATGGCGAGTGGGACCTCGTTGAAACGTCGCCAAGATACTCTCAATCTTACATGGGAAAAGTCCCAAATATGCCAAGACTTGCATACCTGTACCCATGAAAATCTATGAAAACACACACACACACACATATCCATATTCACATGATATTAAAAGGGAAATTGATAGGAGTAACTGTTACAGCAGAAGCAAATGTGGTTGCATCAATACTTCTAAGACTGGTTGATTGAATGGTTGACTATTTTTTGATAAAGCTGTATCTGAGAAATTAAGCCAGTTATGATCTGAAGGCAGAAAAAGCAGTCTTTCTTTCTATTTAATTTTTAAAAAGCAATTTTTTAAATTAAATAGATTTAGGCTGAGTACTTGAAAAGCCATTAAACTATGTATTTACTCCCTTAAATAGAGTTGGGTGTCTGTATAATAAATGAGTTGTTTTAATAGAGTTTGTTCTTCTGTTTATTGTGGAATTCATAAAATCTGGTTGGGTCTGACGCAGATACAGCATTTCCAATTAGTTAATTGAGACTGAAGGAACACAGAGCAACTGTTTATTTCCTCTCAGTTTTTCCATTCTTGCAAGAAAACATTGTGTTCCCATTTTTCCATTGGTACAGGTTTAATGTATAATGCTCTTTATATTAATGATGATTAATTCCTTAGTCATTCACTGAAATCAGGGGTGTCAAACTGAATTTCTTTGAGGGCCGGATCAGCATTGTAGTTCTCTGCAGGCCTGCCATGGGGTGGGGTGGGGAGGTGGGAAAGAGGCCTCCTACAGCACCCTGCCGGCCAAAATTGGGTACCGGGGGCCTCACGCGCCCACTCCATACCCCATTTTCATCCTGGATGGCCTCCTACAACACCCTGCAGCCAAAATGGGGTGTATGGGAGTCTTGTGCACCATCTCACACTCTGTTTTGGCTGGCAGAGTGCTGCAGGAGGCCGTCCAGGCTGAAAATGGGGCGTGGGGGGGGGGGGAGGGTTTGGCTGCCAGAGGCACCACAGGCCAGTCCTTTGCTACTTCCAGGCTGGCCCTACGGGCCAGATTTAAGTTCTTTTAAGCCTTAAGTTTGACACCCCTAGTTAAATGATTAGCTCCTAGTCTAATTGAGAAGTTGAAACTGACTGTGACCAGTGTACCAAAAGCAGTTCTAATATGGTGCATCACCCCAATTTTTGAAATAAATTGTGAATAGGAAAAATGATTTACTCTAAATTGATGCAAAAGAACAGAAGGCAGGTCCTATGGCAGTGATGGCTAACCTTTTTTGGCTCACGTGCCAAAAGCGGGGGGAGCGCATAATACTATGTGTGAGACCCCCTGCTTTTGGCGCGCTTTTTTCACCCTCCCCAGGCTCCAGAGGCTTTCTAGATGCCTGGGGAAGGTGAAAACAGCCTCCCCTCCCCACCTCCAGAGTCTTCAGGAGCTTCCCTGAAACCTCCAGAGGGCGAAAAATGGCCTCAAAAGAAGCCCTTAACCAGGGGGTGTGGTTCAAGTGGGTGATGCCAGAGGGAATGTTGGTGTTCTGGGAGGGAGGAAGAGTACGAATTAAAACAGTTGCAGAGGCGGAAGCCTTTCTTAAAAAACATTCATCAATCCTGGAGGATGAAAATGGGGGAGCAGAGGATGCCGCGGTCCCGCCCACTGGGGGCCTGGGAGAAGAAGACACAATTGCCAAAAGACTTAGATCTCAAAAGTGACTTTATCTTAGTATACCACAATTTTTGTTTGGATGTTCATACATGATTGCTAGCATAGTTTTTACAATGATATATTTGCATTTCTTTCCACTTTGTAGTACAAATGAAAATTTGATGTATTATTTATATTTTGTTATGAAGCCTCGGAAGGGGTCAACGACTTCGACGTGAAAGTTCTCACAATATCTTTTACACCCCCTACCCTTTACCCTATTTGTAAAAAATTATAAAACCCAATAAAACTTAAAAAAAAAAAAAAAAGAAGAAGCCCTAAATCAGCTGGCCAGCTGAAGCTGACAGGGCAATGCCTCGCGTGCCCTAAGAAATGGTTCTGCGTGCCACCTGTGGCACCCGTGCCATAGGTTCGCCATCACTGCCCTATGGCATTATCCACATATATGTTCTCTTGGTGCAGACTTTTATACTATAAATTATAGGGATAGGAAACCTCTTAATGGATGAATTCAGCCACTTATTTCAATCTACCCAGACTTGATCGATAAGGACCCAGTACATCAAAAGCTGTCGTTTCTGCAAGGCAAGGCTGCCTGGTTTTGTTTATTAACTTTTGTTTTCACAGCCACATCAGTGCCTATGTGTGCGCAAGCAAGAATGTTCAGGGATATTCAATCCTGAGTAATAATCAGTAGACTATTTCAGGAATCTAGCCGCAAAATGCACTTAAAAATATGCTTTTGTTTGGAAGTAATTGAATCAGCCCATAATATGTATGAAAACTGCTTTCAGGGTTTTTCCCCCCAGTACTGTTTTTGCCAGCATAAGGTCTTTTATTTTTCTTTACTGCAGCCATAGCAAAAAAAAAAAAAAAAGATTGGATGAAACGAAGAGTTTGTAAGTTGGGAGGGAAGGGGAGACAACTAAGGAAAGAAACAAATATTTCAAGTGTTCTTAAGAAATTATTTCATATCAGATTAACTGAGCATCAGTTTTGCGACTTAAATGCAATAGTCGCGCTCAGAGCACTATTAATTTTTAATCAGAATTGAGGATCATGCTCAGGATCTCCAGAATAATTTAATATACTGTGGGTGAAGAATACATTTGATGACATCTTTGCACAAATTGGTACTGGTACCTGGAGCTCCCAGCCAGAGGTGGTATTTAGCAGGTTCTGACCAGTTCTGGAGAACCGGTAGCGAAAATTTTGAGTAGTTCGGAGAACCGGTAAATATCACCTCTGACTGGCCCTGCCCCCATCTATTCTCCGCCTCCCGAATCCCAGCTGATCGGGAGGAAATGGGGATTTTGCAGTATCCTTCCCCTGCCACGCCCACCAAGTCACACACGCCAAGCCATGCCACGCCCACAAAACCAGTAGTAAAAAAAATTGAATCCCACCACTGGTCCCAGCTATATGTTTTGGAAGTCATTTCAAGGAATCATTGCAACTTACATGCACTGTAGAGCTGAAACAGCAGCTCTAAAGGGAAATTGCTGCAGACATTTTATATATTTTAATATCTATAAATATGTATATTATATGTGAACATTTTCTAAGGAAGTATGATAGCTGGCTGAAAAGTAGAAGAATAATCATCATCAAAAAAAAAAAAACTCAGACTTCACAGATGTGGTGTACGAGGAACTGAAATGTAAATGCATGGGACGAAGGCTTTTGTTTTTAAGCTTTGATTCACATAGCTACCTCCAAAATTCTCCTTCAGTTTATTTTAGGACTAATTCATTGGCGGTCTGTGCATGCAGCAGAAAGCAAAGCCAGTTGGATAAATGAGACGATGCCATATACGTTGTCACTATTGTATAAACTGCAAGTGTGTGTTTTTTGTTAATATGTTGGAAGCGTTTTATCGTTTATGCATGGGCCAGTCGAGTTATAAATCCATCCAATATACAATGCCACTCTTGTTTAATTTTAGGATGCAGCTGGTTTGCTCTTCAGTTTTGCTTTGCTGGGTGTAGATGTCTTGCTCTTCAATGTACTGATCTTTGGGTGTTTGGAATAAGACTTTGATTAACAGCTGATGTAAGTTTGGCTATACTGACAAGTCCCACTGATTAGCATTTTTAAGCATGAATTAAGTCAATGGGACTTCAGAAAGTGTTTGATCTGCAATGTGATTTTAGAAGCTAAAATGTAATGGACCCTATGGGACCCTACATTGCTTATGTAATTTGTTTCCTTTTCTCTTTTCAGAGCACCTGCAGCTCCAAAGCCAGATCCAATTCCTGTGCAACAGGTAAGAGGTTCTTCCCAGGTCCTAAGTACAGGAGAATTCCTGCTGCAGCCAATTTACTCATTCACATCCCTCAATGCTCCTTTTAATCAATATTGTCGATCTGAAAAGCTCTTCCAATGCAACGCGGTTCTGTTGTGTGTCCATGTCATTCATTTGGACATGCTATTTTGAAAATCTTGAAACATGCCATTTTCTTTTATCCAAAAATTTGGTCCTCAGGTATAATTTTTGGCTTTGAAAGTCCTCTTTACTGCTTGGCATTGGCCAGATTTGTATCAAGTGATAAGTGACCAATATACAAGTTTTCAAATATTTCAAAAACAAGGACTAACATGGGAAATGACTACTGTAGTTACAATACAATACAATAGCAGAGTTGGAAGGGACCTTGGAGGTCATCTAGTCCAACTCCCTGTCTAGGCAGAAAGCCCTATACCATTTCAGACAAATGGCTATCCAACATCTTCTTGAAGACTTGAGGAGTTGGGGCATTCACAACTTCTGGAGGCAAGCTGTTCCACTGACTAATTGTTCTGTCAGGAAATTTCTCCTCAGTTCTAAGTTGCTTCTCTCCTTGATTAGTTTCCACCCAAAAGTTCTTAACAACTTTTCTTTGAGTTGAATTCAACTCCTAGGAATTTCGTAATCACCCTTCCACAGCTTTTTTTTTGATAACAATGAAGAAGTGATTTGCACAATTTTTCCATTTTAGTATAGTTCCCCGCCTCCTTTCTAATCCAATCTACCATCCTGGGATTTCCTAATTATTCTCCATTCAAGTATTAACCAGTCCAGTTTACCTTCCAAGCCTAGATAAAAGTTAACAAAATGTTGTTCCTTGTAGGGATCATAAAAGATCCCAGTTCATTTCCTAAAATTTTAAGAGTAACTGATTGCAAGCATGTTTAGTAGGAGCTTTATAAAAAGGTGCAAATGAAATTAGATAAATAGGTACCACTTCTGTGGGAGGGTAACAACGTTCCGTGTGCTTCAGCATGTAATCATGCTGATCACATGACCACAGAAGGACCATACTGGCTCCTTCAGCTGGAGATGAGCACATAATCATAACATAGTGCTGTCCACATGGCCACAGAAGGTCCATAAAAGAACCACATTGGCTCCATCAGCTAAGAAGCAAAGGTGAGCACCATTTCCTAGAGCTGGACTTGACTGGACAGAGAAAATATTTACCTTTACCTTTTATAAAAGTGTGGCTTAATGTAAGACTTTTTCTGCCAGATCACTGAAAATATGATGCAATTACAAAGAGGAGTTTGCAAAGATGCAGAAAGATTTGCTTTCCTTAGTAGAACGTGATCAGGTGCCTATTGATTTATTTAACTACATTACAGATAAAATTCATGCACAGCAAGTCTAATGGCTATTGTGGTACAAAGAACTGAGTAAAAGAAGACACACTGTCACATTATTTTGTAGCAAAGATACCAAACAAATTCCAAACAAAATATGTGAGTTTGCCTTTAAGTTAAGGCAAGATAGCAATAGCTTTTAAATGAGGGGAAGGCAAGATTTAGGAATACCCAGAGCCTGATCATGTGCAATAAAACTAGTAAATTGTTTTTCTCTGGGTGTCAAAGTTTTTAAATGACCTCAAACTACTTTTGAAAGTAACTTCTAAAAAACAAATATTGGTCATTTGTCACTAGAAAGGCAGGTCATTGTTCCAATATAGACCTGCCTGAGACACAATCCTTTAGTAAGTAAAAATCTTATTATGAGGATTCTGTCTAATTCTTGCACTGGAGGACTGCACTTTTCTCTTAATTGTTGGACCCAGTTTTACAATGAAGTTTTTGGCTAAAATAAATCTAAGGCTACCAGCTCAAGCATGTTGCGTTTTGTTTTAGTTTTTCTTTTCAATGACGCATGCTGTGTGATGTTGGCAGGTCAATGCTTTAAGGCCAAGGTCGTATACTTGTGCAACCGGTCAGTCATAAAATTGATGTTTCACAACAAAACTGCTGCAGATGTCATGGATATATTTTGCATGTGTGTGTGTGTGTGTGTGCATGTGTGTGTGGCTTTTTTGTGTATTTTTTCTGTTTTTATTTCACCTAGGTAGAGCCCAAGGACCTAATTAAGCCTGTGCCCATTGCATCTCCAGCTGTGTCCAAAGTTACATCCACAACCGGCATGGCCTTCAATAAGGCTCCTAGACCCTTTGGAGCTGTGTCCTCCTCCAAGGTCACTTCCATCCCATCACCGTCATCTGCCTTCACGCCCGCCAGTGCCAGTCTTCCATTACATGCTTCCCCTACACCTCTGGCCACTGTCACGCCTCCCCCGTTCACTGCCTCAGGAGCGCATGTTAACCCCAAAGCTAACGCTGACCAGCGTTGCCCTGTGCTGAGTGACGCAAAGCCTACCGTTACTACCCCATGGCAATCCCCACACAATGCACCGTTCAGCGAAAGGGCCCCTGAGGTGACAGAGGGGCAGCGAAGTGCATCCAGAGAGAACCAGGGTGACAGTAAACAGCAAAATGGGTAGGTTGATTTGGGGCCTAGTTTTTCTTCTTCTTCTTTTTCCTGTTTTAAAGGTCTCAAAAGTACTTCCTCGGTAATTCATTGATTGTGCTTTTTACCTGAAATTATAAACATTAAAAAAATCAGGTTAGTTTAGAAGGAACTTGTTTGATTTTATAAACCAGATTTATAAATTGAGAGAGTGCTGAAGATGGTAGACGCCAAGCTGCAATGTTCAACGGCTCACAGCAATTTGAGAATCACTATTGAAGATTTAAGGAGGGACGCGGTGCTCGGTGGCTAGGATGCTGAGCTTGTCGATTAGAAGGTTGGCAGTTCAACGGTTCGAATCCCTAGCACCGTGTAACGGAGTGAGCTCCCGTTACTTGTCCCAGCTTCTGCCAACCTAGCAGTTCGAAAGCATATGAAAAACGCAAGTAGAAAAATAGGGATCACTTTGGTGGGAAGGTAAGAGCGTTCTGTGTGCCTTTGGTGCTTAGTCATGCTGGCCACATGACCATGGAGACATCTTTGGACAGTGCTGGCTCTTTAGCTTTGAAACGGAGATGAGCACCGCCCCCCACAGTCGGGAATGACTAGCACATATTTTTAACGGTATATTTTTAACTTAGTGATTTTAAAAGTTTTTAACCATAATTTTAGCACAGACCCCTAAATTGAATCCTTTTTTATATTGTTATTGTATGTATTGTCTTTTTATCCTTTCTGTGCATCGCCCTGAGTATATTATGGTTCTTGACTTGCATTACCAAAAATGTGAACTTGTAAAACGTAGGTAGAGTACATATATAAGTGTATATTTCTATTATAATTATAATATTATACTACATTTATAATATAAGCATAAACATGAGCTGCGGTGTCGCAGTGGGCAGAATGCAATATTGCAGGCTAATTCTGCTGATTGTCAGTAAAATGAAGACTCACATTGTTGGAGGCAATATGCTGACTTTGTAAACCACTTGTAGAGAAGGCTATAAAGCTCTGTGAAGCAGTGTATAAGTGTAAGTGCTATTGCTAATTCAGCCGACTACCAACAGTTTGATTCTCATCAGGGTCAAGGTCGACTCAGCCTTCCATCCTTCTGAGATCGGTAAAATGAGGACCCAGATTGTTGGGGGCAATATGCTGACTCTGTAAACCACTTAGAGAGGGCTGTAAAACACTGTGAAGCGGTATATAAGTGCTATTGCTAATTGCTTCCAATTTCTAGCAACAAAATGCCAATTGCAGACAGTGAGTTCACCTAATGACTATGTTCACTTAACGACCACCACATCATTTTTGTAAAATCAGGTCAGTCAACAACCAGCATGATTTTGATTAGTAATTCCAGGCTCAATTACAGTCATAGGTCAAGGACTACTTGAAACATTTTCTCAAATTCCTTTGACATTGTGAGAAGCTGTGAAGCCAGTAATGGGAATCTAAAGAGGCCAGTCACAGCATGTACTGAAAATAGTCATATTTCATTTTGAGGAAAGCAAGATGGTAGTAGAAAAGCTCAATTCCCCAATTCATGTTTTAATTTCCCATAGTTTTAATTTTCCTCTCTTCCCCCACTTAGTACATTCTACTGGGGGGGTTGGGGGGGTTGGGACAAGTAGTAGTTCATGATTCTGTAATTTATACAGCCGATTGTTAAGTATGCGTCCCCAAAGACTGTGGTTCTAACTTATTGGAAGAGATACAGCAAATCAAGGATCTAAGAGTATGCGCTTGTGAAACCCTTGTCAGTTTGAGTAACTGTTACGAGAGTGGATCAGAATCAGACTTAACCACATCTAAGGCTGCAGCTCCATTTCCTGATTATAAAAGATTGGCACTGGTAATAGAAGATAGACACAAAAAATGGTGTGGGAAACCAAGGCTAAAAAAAGTGATTACGCAGGGTTTTGAAGTTACTTAGGCCTAGCTCTAAAACAGGGCTGTCAAACTCAATTTCATTGAGGGGCCGCATCAGCATTGTGTTTGACTTCGGGAGGCAGCATGGGGGTGGCTGGCTATACGTCATTCGTGTCAGGGGTGCCTGTGGTGGGCCCGAGAGCTCTTGCCAATAAAAATGGTCTGTTTCCAAGGGGCCCCTGCGGGTCAGGTCTAAACACCCCGCGGGCCAGCTCCGGCTCCTGGGTCTTGAATTTGACACCCCTGCTCTAAAAGAAAGCAAATCACCGAAAATACATTACATCAAATACATTTGCAAATACATTGCATCAAATAATCTGTCATGTTCCAATTATTCATAGTTTGTTCCACGGAAGCAATGTGTCTAGGCCTCAAGTTATAGATTGTTGAAGCAATTGACCTTTGGTGCATTCAATTTTTTTCCCTCAGACAGCGCATTTCGTTCAGTAAAATACCTACTATGCAGAAATGTCACACATACTTTGTTACGTAGAGGGCATAGCTATTGTTATTTGCCTTAAGGGCATAGCGTTGTACGCAGCCACCCTATCTAAAATAGAGAGGATGAATTCCTGGTAAATCTCTCAGTACATATAAATATATCTTGGCAATGCTTCGGGCACCCTGGCACAAGGGCTTTCGCAAATTTAAAATACAGCTCTGGCATTCATTAGCATTCAAAAATAATTTATAACAACTAAAATAACTTTGTAGCAAAAAGACAAGCAAACTCTCTTCCCCTCCAGGCAAGATCCAGTCACCCACTGTAATTACAAGCAATTTTCTCAACAGTTAATGCATGCAATTGTTCCCTTTGCTTTCTGAAATCCTGCTATGAAAGAGCTTTAGCTATTGTCTAAAAAGCAGCCCTATGTTAGCCCAGATATTTAGATCTTTAATGCTATCTCCATTTTTAAATTTGGTTGGTTTATCAGTGTGGTTTGAGTTGAAGACTTTTTTGAACCAAGTTGTTGAACTAAACCAGGGATGTCAAACTGGGTTTCTTTGAGGATCAGCATTGTAGTTGTGCTCCACACGCCGGCCAGGGGGAGGGGAGAGACAGAATGGACAGCAAATGGGGCAGATGCCTCCTGCAGCACCCTGCTGGCCAAAACGCCCATTTCTTGTTTTGGCTGGCAGAGTGCTGCAGGAGGCCATCCAGGCTGAAAAAGGGGTGCGGGGGATCATGTGCCCCCTCCCCGCTCCCCGTTTTTGCTAGCAGGCTGGTCCTTTGCCAGACCTAAGCACCCCACGGGCCAGATGTGGGCCATGGACCTTGAGTTTGACACCCTTAAACTAAATGATTTTGATTTTTCAAGCTTTTACGTTTCATAATAAATGAAACTGATAGGATCAACCCAAGTGTTACCTCTCTGTTCTTTAAAACTGACTGAGGTATCCTGACAAGGTGCAGAAACTGAAAATATGGTTTCGAATGATGCTTGGGCAGGTTATTTGTGCAAGAAGAATTTGCTTGCACATGAAAGATCTAGTGCTGATTAAACAGTGAGATGCTGCACTGCCCTTTTTTACAAATATATTTAGCGCTTAGTAATACAATCTGTTTACTGAAACAGTCATAGATGCTAGCACTATATCTATTCAAGCAATGTAGTTTGAGATTAAACTCTAGCCAATTAAAAAGGCCCTTTACCTTTGTGTCTTAAGGAAATTGCTTACAGAGATTAGAAGAGAGTAGTTAATTTGTCAGTGTATAAAATGAGAAGACCGGTGGCTCTTATATTCTCATAAGCCTTACATGAAATTCAATGCTAAATAAAGATTTATATTAGAAGGAGCATTCAGACATTTAAAACAAGTATATGCAATTATTAAGCCTGCACAATTTTGTATGCATAGAGGTACAAGCTTATTGAAAATCAAAGGCTTTGCCTTAGGATAAATATGTAGAGAATTGGGCTGTGTTTGTGTTTAATATTTCTAGTTATTTTTTAAACATATTCTCTGTTTTATATTTCCTTTTTGAGTCTTTTTGATGCAACACTATTGTTACCCAATACACCTGATACTAATCATCTAGGGCAGGGGTGTCAAACTGGTGGTCTGAGGGCCGGATGCGTCACATGCAGGCCACACCCACCCCAGCTCTGCGAAGGGGAAAAGCATCACGATACATCACGTGACGCCGTGAGTTTGACACCTCAGCTCTAGGGAAACCCATGGTAGAATTGTAAGAGCCTCTACTTAAACATTGTGCCACATCAATGTATTGTAATAACTTAGCAGTCCTGAAAATCTGGAATATTTGCCTTGAATCTAATTGATTTGAATTTTTAGGAAACTACAGATATTGTTGTACCTTTTATCCAATATTGTTGAGTCTGCATGTTTTTGCAATCCACTTATCTACTTTTTCCAGTCGATAATGGGATACCAGTAGATAACGGGATGAGGATTTTGTTCATCAGCCATTTGTCACAGAGTCTGAAACTGATTAAGAGTGAGGTGTAATTCAACCAAAGTCACTTAGTAAGTTTCTGTAACTAAGGAAGAGGTAGAACCTGATGTTCCTTGCTTCACCAACTTAATACCACCTTGGTCCAACTACCAACCTATGCACTGTACAACATAGTTCTTCCCTATGTCGGAAAATATAGTGGTTTCAAAAACTAAATGAACTCCATGTCTATGGAGATTCTCATTCATCCAGGTCATGGTTGTACCAAAGATGCTTTTTCAAGAGCCAGCTGTACTTTCCGGTTTTTCTTTGAAGTCTTTTCACTTCTCATCCAAGAAGCTTCTTCAGAAGCGGAACGTCTTCCAAGAAAAACCAGAATATCCAGTTGCCTTTCGAAAAAGCACCTTTGGTATCAATGAACTCAAGTTACGTTTGTTGTAGAGTAATAAGTACCGTATTTATTCGAGTATAACGCGCAAAATTTTCTACCAAAAAAAGAAATCAAAGTTTGGGTGCGCGTTATAAACGAGGGCTGGGGTATGCGAGGGCGGGGGGAAAAAACGTCCCCTCGTCGCGTACAGTGGGCGGCCCGAACTGGGGGTGAGAATTCCAACAATGCTTGGTCTGAGCCGAGAAACAAAATTTTATACCGATTTTTAGTCGAAAATTAGGGGTGCGCGTTATACTCGAATAAATACGGTATTACTAATGCTTTATTTTTCCTCAAAGGTAACATTAATTTCTAAGTACAGAATGGCGTCTCTTAATTTCATTTAAGTAAAGTAGTCAGATAAACACAATAATATTAGGATTTGTCATGTTTGTCTATAGAGACAGAAATGGCTATTTCCACTTCATCGGTATCAAAAGTAATTTAGTAGTAGGAGCATATGACACCTAGTGGATGGCTTAGCACTTTTTAGACCAACATGAAAAGCAAATGTTTTAGTGTCCTATGCAAATCAGTCACTGCATAATCAATAAATGAAGTAAAATGTCTAATCTATCCCACTTGCTATATAAATCTGTGTTAAAAATAGAGGGCTCCTTAAATTTTGGCAGTTATAAATTTAAAATCAACATACATGATCTACTGAAGAAGAACAGATACTCAGGTGGGAGTTAGTTAGATAATGATGTAAAGGCAGAGGTGGGCTCCATCTGGTTCCCACCGGTTTGGATGAATCGATAGTTAAGCTTCCACTCAGTTCGGCGAACCGGCAAATCCTGCCACTGGCTGGCCCCGCCCCTGCTCATTTTTCAGCCTGTTTTCCGGGCTGGCCTGAAAACGGCCCAAAAAAACTGCCAAAAATGGCCTGAAGATAGACCAAACAACTGCCTAAAAATGGCTGAAAAGCTCCCCCCCCCCCCCAAATGGCCTGAAAACAGCTCAAGAAACAGCTGAAAAACAGGTGGGGGTTGGGGTCAGCCATTGGTGCGATTAGCCCCAACCGCTGAATCGTACCTCTGACTTTGAGGCGAGGAGGCGGGGCTGGGTGTGATGAGTGACATCACCCACCCAAGTCACATGACCAACCGGCCACGCCTATTGAGCCAGAGAACCGGTTGTTAAATTATTTGCAACCCACCACTGCCTAAAAGCCCACCTTGAAAGCAGTTTCTGCTATGGGATAGTGAACAACTAATCCAGTGTTTCTCAAACTTGACAACGTTAAGATGTGTGGAATTTAACGCTTGGCTGCTGATGGGGGAATTCTGGAAGGTAACAATCCGCACATCTTAAAAGTTGCCAAGTGTCAGAAACACTGGATTTGTGATTTGCTTTTTAAGTGTCTGCATTGTGTTTTTGCTTTGAATTGCTTTCTTAGTTCATGCATGGAAATTGTTTTTTTTGCATTAGATGGATCTCTTGGGCTAATCACGGGATGAAATCGATTAATTTATATTGGATTGAAATGTGTGAAAACACCTGAATTTACATGGTTTGAGTATGATGAAGTAGAAGAGTTGGGAAGTTGCTACAATAAACATATTGACTTTTTTTCCACCCCCTTTACAGGTTACAACAGTGACAAAGTTAGTATTTTGTTTGAACTAGAATGGAGTTGTGCTTTGTGCTTTAAATACTTGGCATGTGTGGCTGTCCCAGAATTAAAATCCTGCAAAGTAGAGCCTTGGCTTCTGAAATAAAGCAACATAAACTGTTTGCATTTTCACTGGTGTGTAGTTTTATTTACAATATTAAATTTTGTCACGAGTAACTGGCAAACAGTAGTGATAATAACAGCAAAAGAGTCTCTTTTTAATGTCTGCGATTAGACATTAAAATGGGTGATTCACCCCTCCCCCATTAAGATAGTAAAATGTTGCTAAATGCAGTAAAAATGAAGACATTTATTGGAATGAAATTTAATTCAAGGATTTTTCAGTCTCTTTCTCACCTCTTCCCTATGGACTTAGGGAAGAAATAAATTTACCATGACTTTACCTTAGCTTGTGCCGCCACCTTGTGGCATGATGTGGTAGCTGCTGGTAAAAGTCAGCAAGAAATTATTCTAGAAAAAACAATTGGAAACTCTGTTAGCTTTACCTGATAACTTTGATTAAATGAAACTCTTTTTATCCTATCTGTCTTTAATATTACAATTAACTTTCATTAACTCTTTTTTTGCTCCCATTTTCTATGTTATTCTTTATCTGTACTTGAACATCCTGGAATCGTATCCATTGTTTGTCTCTTTTCTGTCCCTCATTCCTTCAGTAACCCTGATGAGGTGTAAGTACTTTACTAATCACTCTCTTAATGTTTGAGCTACAGTTTATATAAAATAATTGCTGTATACTGTAGGTAGCCTTTCTGAATTAACTTCCGTTTCCTCTAAGTTTGGTAATAGGTTTTGTTATAATACTTTTTGTTTTGTTGAAAGAATGGAAATAACGTTTGCAGTAAATTAACTTTCTCCAATTGCTGTTCTCCCAGACGTGTTAAAGTAAAAAGGCCATCCTGCCCCTTTGGGGTGTATTCTATGACATAGGAATGATCAGAATTGTTGGCATTATAGTACATTAGTAGAATTGGGAAAGATGTACATTGGTTGAATCTGAAAAATATATCCTTTCCCTTCTATCTGTCCAGTATTTCATATAGAGAATTTTAATCTATATTCAGCACAAGGGTACCTCGATACTCATTGTTAATTGGTTCCAGGAGGTGTGATGAGTACCAAAAATAATGAGTACCAAACAAATTTTTCCCATAAGGAAGAATGTAGTGAGTCACAAGGCAGTTACAGCTTGTGCATTGAGTATCAAGCAGAGAATGAGACAAAATGTTCACATCAAAATGTGTTGAGTACCAAATTCAATGAGTTTCAAAGCAACTGAAGTATCAGATAATCGTTGGAAGGGACCTTGCAGGTCATCTAGTCCAACCACATGTCCAAGCAGGAGACCCTACATTTGCCTCTATCTAGGATTGAACTCACAACCTCCTGATTTGGAGACGAGAGCTCAATCTCTAGGCCACAGCAGCAGATATAATTGACCATAGTAATTACTTTTATTGTTTTAGTGTATGATGAAAACATGACAAAGAGAAGTAAATGTATACACTGAATTGCTGGATTCGCTCATAAAAGAGAAATACGGCATCAGAAAGTTTAGGAAGGAGTTTGATACTAAACATCAGAAGAAAGAGTTGAATGGCAGGAGGTAGCTCCAGAGTGAACATGATGCGTTTCTCTGTGATAGAAATAGTTAAGCAGAGATGGCAAAGTCCCGTGGATTTTTAGATGGCCTTTGTGATCATCTTACACGAGGGTCTATAATCCTGTTCAGGTATTGTGTAAAAAAAAATAATGGACCAGTCACAATGTGGGTTGCAATGAGTAGCCTATTTTCTCAGAAAAGTTGAGCTGAGGATGTCTGTGAAGTTGCCCAGTTAGAAGGTAGTTTATAGTGAAGAGCCTTTGCTTATTCCAAAGTAATTATAAAGGATCCCACATTTGGAAGAAAAAATATCAATATGCCCAGTAGTATCAAACAGGATAGGGATGCAGTGGCGCAGTGCCTAAGACGCTGAGCTTGTCGATCAGAATGCTCAGCAGTTTGACGGTTCAAATCCCTAGTGCTGTGTAATGGAGTGAGCTCCCGTTACTTGTGCCAGCTTCTGCCAACCTAGCAATTCAAAAGCACATAAAAATAAGTAGAAAAATAGGAACCACCTTTGGTGGGAAGGTAAACAGCCTTATGTGCACCTTCAACGTTTAGTCATGCCGGCCACATGGACAGTGTTGTCCTTTGCACTGCAGGGGAATGACTAGCACATATGTGCGAGGGGAACCTTTGCTTTTATCAAACTGGGATGGGGTTTTTTTTCCCCTTCAGTAGTAATTGGCTACATGCATATGATTGCTTTTTATTAGCTGTGTAAGCTCAACTGACAGGTTGGGAGTTTGCCAGTTCTTCTAAACCGAAATCAGCCCTCAGCTTTGTGCCAAGCTTAAGTGAGGAAATTGAGAGGGTAAAATGAGGCTCAAGTAAACCAATATAGTTTCTTCCTTGGGGAAAAATAAAATTATTATTAAATTATTTTATTTGGTGACTTGCTAATAGTACCAGCAGTTAAGCGTAATACTTATAATTCTTTTGTCTTTCTGTTCTTTCTCTCTCCTCCTTACGCTGGACTGTCTTCGGTCTTCTGTTCCTTTGCTCTTTCCAATGCGATTAAAGGAAAAACCCACCTAAACGGTAATAGCCAAAATCGTGCCTTTTGGGGGTTCAATATTACGTGCCTGTATTTTTGATCAGGATGGGTCAGAGGTGGGTTGCTCCTGGTTCGGCCCAGTTCGGGTGAACCGGTAGTGAAATTCAGGCCTGGGTTGCTGAACCAGCAGCAATCCTGGCCTGCCACACACCAGAACCGGTTCCCTCGGCCCTACTGGGCCGCCACCATTTTGGATTTTAGTGACTCTTCAGTTCACTGTAAATTGTTCTGCGCATGCGCAAACTGGTAGTAATAGCGGCAGCAACCCACCCCTGGGGTGGGTGTGGTGAGAGGGAGCAAGTATGATAATTTACAGTTTGCCTGAAATGGTTCTGCACTTCCATCACTAATTTTTGTACTATTGCAAATTCTTTTCTACCAATTTAACTATTTCCTTCCTTCCTTCCTTCCTTCCCTCCTTCCTTCCTTCCTTCCTTCCTTCCTGTCTTTTTTGTTGTTTTGTATAAGACAAAATCTTATTGTTAAGAAATTATCACCACCACCACCACCAATATTCATTTCTTTAGCTGCCAAAGAGGGTGTCCGTACATTTCGGGTCACATAATCTCAATACTGATGAACATTGCAAGTTAGCCATCTTCAACACTTGATTGACTTCATAATATTTTTTGAAATGTATCATTAAATTAATATAGTAAACTATATTTTAGAAGAGGTATGACAGGGAAGGCTATGCACAGCCATTTTGGTGAATGAGCAAGGTTTCAGGAGGCAAAAAATGCTGCATTCAGTGTATAAGATGTACCCAGATTTTCAGCCTTTTTTTTTCGAGGGGAAAAGGTGCGTCTTATACTCTGAAAAATATGGTATTTTGTTTTTCCTAGAGCCCAATACAAGGAGATATAGTTATGTGCTATCTTATTAAGAAATGTCCACTGAATTAAATGGAAGGATTCTACGGATTCTTAGCTTCTGTTCATGCAGGTTCTGATGTAGATATTTGATTGCAGCTTATGTGTCTTAAAAAAGGAACAGCTGAAGCCTGGGTGCCATGCACTTTCATGTTTTTATCTAACCTGAGAGAAATGAAAACTTACTGCAGCAAGATTTATATTAAATACATAACCTTAATATCTTGGTCAGTGTAAATGAAAAGTCAGCGTCATCAAGTTGTCTTTCACTTACGGTTTTATTGTTCTTATTCATTGTAATTAGTCCACCACGGAAACACGTTGTGTACAGAAATACAGAATTTTTCCATCCACCGGTTCACAGCAACAACAGCAAGAAGAGACTGATTGAAGATACTGAGGACTGGCACCCAAGGACCGGAACTACTCAGTCACGTTCTTTCCGCATCCTTCAACAGATCACAGGCACCGAACGTAGTAAGTATCTAACACAGGGGCGTCAAACTTGATTTCATTGAAGGCCGCATCAGTGCTGTGTTTGGCATCAGGGGGCTGGGGTGGGTGTGGCCAAGGTGGGAGTGGCCAGCTCGACATCAGTTGTGTCAGGGACGCTTGTGGTGGCCCGAGTGCTCTGCCTGCGAAAATGGGCTCCTAAGGTCCATTTTTGGCTGCAACTGCCTCCTGCACCCTTCTGTCAGTGAAAATGGGGCTCAGGAGGGCCCCGGGCAACCCCTATAATTATAATCATCTAAAAGTGATTATTTTTAATTAAAAGGAATTGGTAACAAAATATAGCAACATTGTATGGCTAAGGTTGAATGGTAAAGAACAAAACAATAATAAATATGTGAGAAACTAATTCTGTGACCCAGGTAGTCTTTGAACTTGACTTCTTTTCACGGACTACAGAGCTGATGCTTTGAAAATGGGAAACTTCTCAAAAGCACTTTGCAATACATTGGACCAAAGTGATTTGCTGCATGTAATGAACCCAGACGGATTGTAAAATCCATAACATCCACAATTATAAACATTCTCAGAAACTTTAAATGCAATTTAAAATGCAGGGAGGGTGTGCGGCATATGTATCTTTTAGAACAGGGGTTCCCAAACTTGGCAACTTAATAATAATAATAATAATAATTTTAATTTATAACCCGCTCTCTCTCCCCGAAGGGACTCGAGGCGGGGCACAGGGAATTTAAAATACATATAAAATCACAATATAATACAATATAAAATAAAATTAAACTAGCCCTGCGCTAAAAACCCATTATTTAAAACTAAAAATTAATCATAAAAACCCTAAACAGTTGACTATCCTAGGCCGGCCAAGCAGAAAAAGTGCGTTTTTAATTTTTGACGGAAGGAGCAGAGGTCTGTAGTTGTTCTAATTTCGGGGGGAAGGTCGTTCCAGAGGGTCGGGCCTGCCACAGAGAAGGCCCTTCCCCTGGGCGTCGCCCGCTGGCATAGCCTAGTGGACAGCACCCGGAGAAGTCCCTCTCTGTGGGAGCGGATCGGCCGCAGGGATGTATGGGGCAGGATGCGATCCCGCAGATAGCTAGGTCCCGTGCCATGGAGCGCTTTAAAGATGATAACCAACACTTGAAGACTTGTGGACTTCAACTCCCAGAATTCTCCAGCCAGCTCTACCACAAGTCTTCAAGTTGCCAAGTTTGGGAACCCCTGTTTTAGAACAATGATGATTTTCATGTTATCAGCGTACCAAAAATTCAGGAAATGCCCAACTTGACTCTGCTGATGTGTCACATACACACAGACAAAAGAGAAACAATTCATAACAATGATTCGCTTTAGATGGGTGGCACATAAAATAAATAAATACATAATTGTAAATATGTTTCCGTGAGAAGAAGGCCCTCTTGTGTGACTTCCAGAGGCTCCAGAGATCATATGATAGTACACCGCATTCTCATAGGACCGTGATGGCGAACCTATGGCATGCGTGCCACAGGTGGCACACAGAGCCCTCTCTGCGGGCACCCCAGCTGTACCCCAGCCCAGCTCCACCGTGCATGCACACGCGCCTCCCACCGACCAGCTGGTGTTCAGGACTCTGCTGTGTTTGCGCGGGGAGTGGGGTGCATGCGTAAGGGTGTGCTTTCATTTAATTTGGGGGGGCTCGCACAGTGCCCCCATGCCTCTTTTTGGCTTCCAGGTTGGTACAGGAGGCCTTCCAGGCCCAAATGGGCCCAAATGGGACTTCCAGACCCAAATTGGGGAAGGGGGAGCATGGGGGCTCACATCATTATGGGTGTGGGGGCGTTTTTGGCACGCGACAACAAAAAGATTAGCCACCACTGTCATTGGACCTCTAGGCGTGCCACCAAAAATGACCTGGCCTGTGTCATAAGTTCGCCCTCACTGTTTTAGAACATCATAAGGCATTTATAACAATAGGATGCTTAGATATTAGTCTTGTCATAAATTAAGGATAAAAGATTCATGGATCAATGAATAAAATGGCAACTTCAATGGAAACTGAATGAATGGTTTATTTTGTTGCAGTGAAAGAGCCGGAATCAGATAATCTAAAGAAGGCAAAGTAAGATAATGATTTTATTTTTTTAAAGATATATTGCATGGTTTTTCTTTGATGTATTGAAAAAAGTCTTTAAGATGTCACAAGGTTCTTTTTGTTTTTCGTGGACATTTTAAAGTTCTAGTTTATGCTTGTATGGCATGTTTCTTTTTAAAAAAATTGGGATAGTCCTTGCTCTTCCCATTTAACATTATTATTTTAAATAATTTGCATAAAATTGAATACTTATTTAGACTTCTAAAGTTATTAATAATACTTACATTAAAATGGAATGGTATCAGCAGTGGAAAGGAAATGTAAAAAAGGTGGTATGTCTTTTTTTTAAGTAGAAATAGTAATCAGAAGTTTTGAGGCAATTCTTTAATCTTTTTTAGGTGTTTTAAAAATGTGATTTTTTTTGTTACATTAAGCAGATTTAAAATTATATGTTTCACTACTGACATATAGACCAAATTCCAATTTAGAAATAAGTTTTTATGACAAAAATAACAAGAATGGCAATATTACATCATCTTTATTTTAAAAAAAAGATATTTCCAATGAGGCAGGCTACTGCAATTCCTAACATGTCCTGATTCCTTTAGCTTGTGATATTTGAAATTTTATTGTGGTTAATCTGTTTTGAGCTGTAATCTGTTTTAAATTGGGAATAAACCCATTGACTACAGCATGGAAGTATTTAAAAGCAGAAGAGTCTGTATCCTTGTTTTATTATTTTCATTTAGAAAATTTTATTTCTTAAAAACTGCACTCTGCTCTTCATTACCAAGTTTTCCTAGGGTATCTTACACAATATAATCACAATATAAAAAAAGTTAAAACCAAAACAATAATTAAATGTACCATATATGCATAATAGCAGAATCACAAAGCTTCAGAAAAACATAAAACGTATAAATGTTTTCTCTGCTTCCAGAAAGACAACAAGTAGGATGCTACTGTGGGTGTCCTTACTGGGTAGAGCATTTTACTATTGCTAGGTAGCTGTATATTACACCACAACATGTGGTTGCATCTGGAGCAGAACCTCTGAAGATGACCATAGAGAAAATGTAGCATCATATGGGAAGAAACAGTTTGGTCTTGATTAATAGGCATTTAAATCGTGTGTGCTGTGCAGAGTTATAAACCTGTATTCTATGGAAGTGCTGTCAATCAAAATAAGTTTCTTGAATTATTGCTAGCTGGCATTTGAGCAGTTCTGTAAGATAAGTGCTTGGGATGTGTGGACTGTGTAGTATTTTGCTTTTGCATTTTTAACTGCAATTGTACACAATTGTTCTAGCACCAATATTTATTGGCAGTATTAGAAATAGCGCTCACATTCCCCCCCCCCCCCAGTAAAAAGTTGGGTTCTGCATCAAGATAAACTAACCTCATTAATTTTGCCCAACTTCCCTTGCATAGTTTATTAATAATGGAAGGAATAGCAGCTTTTATTCTGGCCTTTGGCTGCTTGTTTAAAATTCACAACCAGAAGCAATAGAAATTGGTTTACTCATAAATGTCGACAGGTTTGTATATCGAAGTGCAAGGACAATTAGTGTAAACCTATTACTAATTCCAATTCTCAATTCCGCATGCTTTGGTTTGTGGTGTAGAATGGATTGAGATGCAGACTTTCTTCCTCTTACTTGTCTTCTTCTGTCACTTCTCTCTGCAGGGAAAAGATCCCCCTCCACATCATAGGCCCTAGATACACAAAATTACGGGACTGGCACCATGGCGTTTCAGCACGTGTCCTTAACGTCCAATGATTCGCCAAGTCCTAAAATTGGAATGAGTCCTTTTCTTCCCCTTCCTCTTCCAAATGCTTTGCAAAGAAAGAAATGACAAACAAACAAGCCCAGCTTTGAGAAAGTGTAGCCTTTTATCTGTCTTTTTTTTTAAAAAAAAATCCCCTATCAGTGTGTTAAGAGCCGAGGTGGCGCAGTGGTTAGAGTGCAGTACTGCAGGCTACTTCTGCTGACTGCCAGCTGCCTGCAATTTGGCAGATCAAATCTGAAGGTTGACTCAACCTTCCATCCTTCCGAGGTTGGTAAAATGAGGACCCAGATTGTTGAGAGCAATAGGCTGACTCTGTAAACTGCTTAGAGCGGGCTGTAAAAGCACTGTGAAGCAGTATATAAGTGCTATTGCTATTAAGAATGAGATGAACCTGTTCTGATTCTACAAAGCCAGCATCTCTGTAAAAAACAACAACAACCCACTATGCAGATAACGGGGCAAAATAGAAAATTCATAATGACTTGAAAAAGTAGGGTGCCTTTTCTGGCAGGGAACCTGGCTCTTATGTGAAAAAGGTGCTATGTGCTAAGATAGGGAGAAAGTTACAGGAATGCCTGCTGCGTTGGAAAACATGCATAATAAACTCTTTAAGTGTCATTGTGTATTTCCAATACGGCTTTGGTTCGATTCAGTAAAATCAGTGTTTGTTTCTTGTGTTGGATATATTTAATGGCAGAATGTAAATGTTTTTAAAGAGGTAATGGAAGAAGAGGGTTGTTTTTTTCATGTTAGTTAATGGGTCTTAGCAATAGTTGCATTATATAGTTAGGGGTGGTATTCACTTACCTTTCCTACGGTTCATAAATGTGAGCGGGGTGGGTGGGCGTGGCCACCCACGATTTCCGCTACCGGTTCGGGCAAACCAGTAGAATACCACCTCTGTATACAGCTCATGTTCTACTTGAGAAAAATGTTTTTCTGAAAGCATATGAAGTCTTCTGGACACAGATCCAAGTCAAAATTATATTGTAGAAGAAGCCATGTAAAACAGCAAAAGAAAATAGTATGACTTAAATGAATATAGGTTTTATTTATTATGTTTGGAGCTTCTTGTCCATTTTTGATCATGCATATTAATTTGTAATATAATGTATTATAGCAGATGCATACTCATCTAATTTACAGTATGCTTATGTGGGGCTCGAAACTACTGAATAAATATCGCATTTAATTTACTTCCTATTTTTTCTCTATACTCTTTCAAAGTTTGCACATGTAGGTACCATACATACATTTAGTTGAAAACATTACTGGTAAAAGAAGGGGCTGCTGGACAAGAACTACGAGGACAAATTATTTGTTACATTCCTTTGTGTAACAAACTCAGATATAAGCTTTGAGGGGAAATGCCCCAAATATGAACATATTCTACATATAATTTTCTTCTGATGTTTATTTTGTCTTTTATGATAGCGGTTGTCACTTTCTATTTGTTGACACTCTAGGGAAAGTCAAACAGAGAACGGAGATCTAAGGTAACTGAATTCTTTGACATTAATTGCACATGTGCACAAAAATTACCAAATAGAGTGGTTCACATGGTTGAATTCAGAACACCAATGCCTGATACCTCCTTCTTAAAGTCTGTACTTTACCGGTTCTTTACGAAAGAGTAAATTAGTTAACGGATGCTTCATTCTTTAACTCAGGGAATTGCTAAACTCACAAGTGTAATAAAACCTCACTTCTCTTTGCAGTTGCATGGGCACCAGATTAGTCTTCAGGGAATACACAAAATAGTGCAATGTGACACGTTGGTCTGTATTCTAATTGTCCCACCTGCTTGTGAAAGTGTGTAAAATGCTATTGTGGCTTCTAGTTAACAATTGTGGTGATCTTTTGCTACAACGCATCCCAGATTTCAAGATTCATGCTAAGAGTGCGTTTCTGTAGTTCTATGTTTAATTATAGTTTGCATATAGTTAAACCTGTATCTTCACCCACTTAGCTTTAGTTGTATATTAGTGTTCTACAATAGCATTGGGTCAAAAGCGAAGTAAGTCCATTACATTATGTTACAAAGTAAGTCCAGTACATATACAGTGGTACCTCGGACCACGAACGCCTCTCATCACGTCCAATTCGCTTCACGACCAAAAATTTCCCAAAAAATGTGCCCCGGTTCACGAACACCGTTTCGCTGCACGAACGGAAAAGTTCGTAAAAAATGCTCCGCTGCACGAACTCCGCCTCACTTCACGAACTCTGCCTCGCATCACGAACTCCGCCCTCGCATCACGAACGGAAAAGTTTGTAAAAATGCCCGGATTCACGACCTCCGTTTCGCTTCACGAACCGGAGCCGCGGACATTTTAAAAACAAGGTCAGAATGGATTAACCGGATTTACATTGAACCCTATGGAAAACTGTGCCTCGCATCACAACCAAAAAACAAGGTCGGAACGGATTAATCGGATTTACATTGAACCCTATGGGAAATTGTGCCTCGCATCACAACCAAATCGGATCGCGACCAGAGTCATTTCACGAATTAAGTTCGTGATCCGAGGTACCACTGTACATTAAAAAGCTTCTAGTTCACACATGTTAAACTCACGGCATCACATGATGTTTCATGACGATTTCCCCCTTTGCAGAGCCTGGGTTGGCGTGGCCTGCACATGATGCATTTGACCCCTGTTCTAGTTGATATTTCACTTCTCTCTTAATTGACTATATAGTTTTACATATATCTTCCCATCTGCATCATAATATTGACTTTTAGGAGTAGTATAAAGGAATGTCCTAATGCACACTAAACACTTGAAAATGTGTTGTTATATCATCGTATACGATGGGATGAACCCTAGATAATTGAATCTCTGATTTTCTGCCATAATTGAAATATTAGTTATTAGGAGCTCCTGATATGAAAACATATTAGAGATTCTACAGGCATTCGTGGGAAATATTTGGGAACACTTAATCATTGCTTTCTAGGCACTGTTTTCCAGGTTAACATTTCTGCTAACTATTTAGTGCAGGGTGCAGGGGTTTCTTTGAGGGCTGGATTAGCATTGTAGTTCTCCATGGGCCGGCAGGGAGTGGTGGTGACAGGGAGTCGTGGGGAGAGAGATGGGACGGATGCTTTCTGCAACACTTTTACCAGCTAAAATGGGGTACAGGGAGTCACATGCGGGGGCCCGTGTCTCACTTTCAGCCTCCATGGCCTCCTGCAGCACTCTGCTGGCCAAAAATGGGCCTCCCGAGGCCCCCTTGTAGCCCATTTTTTGCTGGCAGAGTGCTGCTGGAGGCCAAAAAATGGGCTGCATGGGGGGCCCGTTTTTAGTGGCAGAACCACTCTGACCCGGATTTAAGCACACCGCAGGCCAGATTTTCTTTCCAGTGTTTTTATTTACATACATGCATACCAAATTATGGGTAAACTTTTGTGCATGAGTAATTTTTAAAGGCTTAGGTTGCACAGTGCTCTGTGAAGGCTTCAGAGAATTGGTCTCTCTTTTTCCTCTTTCCCTTTCAGTAACTTCTGCATTCTGGGCAAAAGTGAAGGAGAAAAGTGATTTATATATTTTCTAAGGACTGGGCCTTTTTTTTTTTTATCCCAAGGACCAGTATCAGGCTACACACTGCAATATGGAAATGTTTTTTTTTCAATGTGTATCTAGTTACTCTGCAATCATTATTTTGAGGCTTTAAGCTGTTATTTATGCTGGGTTTTTTCAATGTTTAATCTTGCACTTGAGCCGTGTTAACAGAAGGCAACAAATAGGCTTTACGAATTCATTTTCAGAATAATCTATGATTTTTTTTCTGCCCACTCTTTTAAATTAGGCTAATTAACACCCCCCCCCAAAAAAAAACATTTTAGAGTTGCAAACCACCTTAAGGATTGCATGTGTGCATGGTTTCTACTCTGAGTAATATAATACAATAATATATCCAGGATTATTTTTAGTTCTTATTCAGTACTATCTGACCAACAGTGCCAGGTTGGATTATTCCAAATTAGTAGGAATGGCTCAACATCTGTCTTTACTGATATTGTGCTTTCCAGATGTTTTGAAACGGCACTTTTCAGAGTTCCAAAATAGCATGATTGAATTCTGGGAACTGAAATTGGTAAAAATGCCTTCCATTCATTATTTGGAACGAATAGAATTTCTACAAAAACCTTATATATAACAGCAGAAGTACAAACTGAAGTCTCCTTTGTTTGCCATATGCTACACTACCATTATTATAATAGAATGTTTGCTTTCTGGCAATAATTACCAGAATATTTACCAGGAAAAAAAATATGTCAGATAATTTCAGTTATGCGTCTGGTTGTTGTCTTTCATTTTGTAGCTTTGGAGAGTCAGGAAAATATTATGCAAAACAAAATCCTTTTCCTTTGCTAAAAAAAAAAAAAAGCATTGGTTTTGCAAAAAATGGGAAAATACTGTTTAATAAACATATTTTTTTTCTGTAATTATTCCTATGTTCGTCACCTGTTTCTCAGTATTTACATTCTTGTTTCTTTCTCTAGTCTTGTTTTAGGTCAATCTGCCTTTTGTCATTATATGTTGTGTCTTCATAGCACAAACTGTTTTCACCTCTATATCATTGCAGTTCTTCATCCTTGCAATCAAACGTTCTGGTCTGATGTAATCAAATTACCAACTTGCCATCAATATTTCTTGAGCAAAAATAATGATGTTCATCAAAAGACCTGCCAGGCATGCTTCTCATTGATACATAAATAGTATCAACATTGAACAAACAAAGGCATTTGAATACCTAGAGAAGCGTTTTCAGTCCTTCACAACCCAAACCTGCCACTAATTGAGTTAGGCCTAAACCAGGGGTCTGCAAAGTCGGCTCTTTTAAGACTGGTGGACTTCAACTCCCAGAATTCCCCAGCCAGCTATGCTGGCTGGGGAACTCTGGGAGTTGAAGTCCACCAGTCTTAAAAGAGCCGACTTTGCAGACCCCTGGCCTAAACCTAACTTGTATTTTTGGAGTCAGTGGAGGTGGTAGCCAACTGTGTGTCCTCTACTGCAGGGGTCTCCAACCTTTGCAACTTTAAGTCTGAAGTCCTGGGAGCTGAAGTCCTTCAGACTTAAAGTTGCAAAGGTTGGAGACCCCTGCTCTACTGTAAATATTTTCCAGGGCTAAACTGATTAATCTTTTGCTGGATGGTTCCCAAACTGGATTCTTTAAAGATCTAAGATATTTTAATGATACAGTGAAAAGTTTTAAAATCTACTCTCTGTAGATCTTAGACGGGTCCTAATTCATTTTTGGTAATTCAAATCAACATTTGCTTTTATGGGAATTTGTATTAGCTTCACCACCTAAGATTTTGGACTGTTGAACTTCACAGAAGTTTAAAAAATTACTTAATCTTTCCCCTGGTGTAGCCAGCAAAGTGAGGAGAGCCCATGGCTTAGAGGTTAATACATGTACCTAATATACAAGTGGTTCGGGTTTGAATCCCAGAAGGGTATGGCTAGCTGATGAGAGCTAAATAGCTAGAAATAGATCTATACCAGTCTCCCTTTATTTCTTTGTCAGTAAAACAAAAATTCAACAAAAAATAATATGTTGCCAAAGTGACTGTCTGTGAAGGCTCCTGGATTGGGGCTGAAAGCAGAAGCAGTACAGTGGAACCTTGGCTCACGAAGGCTTCTGACCACGACCAAATCGGGTGCCGACCAAAAAATCTGCTAAATGTTTCACTCTGTTTACAAACACATCCTCGGGTGGCAATCAATCACAGCCGTAGCGATTTTCCCTGACATAGCAATTTCTCCTTCCACGCCTTTTTGTGTGTGCACACATGCGCAATCAGTCTTGCTTCCAGTCACGGCCACATTGGATGCTGACCAAAGTCCTGGAACGGATTACAGTCAGGAATGGAGTTTCCACTGTATGTTCCGTCCCCATAATTGGTTAGACCAGGTTGCCCTGATAAAAAACACTTAACTTCACAGAAGGTTTTGTAGCCTTTTCAAGTGATCATCTGGATGATTTTTTTTTACTGAGAAGAAAGGTTTTGATTAATGTATTATTTATAGACTGTTACATCCAGTGACTTTACCCATCCACTCCCCCACCCCCACCCCAAAATAAAATATGATTAAAACAGGAGACATTGATTCAGCCCTGGCCATGTACTTTCTACTGTTTCTCGGTCTGAGGAAAGCTATTGATTTTGATCCTATACAACCTAACTTCTGAGTTCAATACCTAATTTCATTAGGGTCTGAACTTGAAGGATCCATTACTGAATTAAACATATTCTTGATATCACTGCATTACCATTTGAAAGATTGGAGAGCCATTCGGTTGTTTTCCTTTCTTTAATATGAATTTTGATCAGGCCTTTATAGTTATTCATTTTCTTGCCACAATGAAATCCGGATGCTTCTTCTTTTGCTGTAAGCCAGGGATGTCCAAACTTGGGAACTTTAAGACTTGTGGACTTCAACTCCCAGAATTCCCCAGCCAGCTATGCTGGCTGGGGAATTCTGGGAGTTGAAGTCCACAAGTCTTAAAGTTCCCAAGTTTGGACATCCCTGCTCTAAGCCATGAGCATTATAAAGAGCCATCGGATATTGTTCACGGTCAGTCCCTTCTCAAAGATCCCCTTCCTCCCCACATAGCTATTATCAATTTTAACACAAGCACTTGTAATTGCATCATTATTTTTGTCTTTAATTTCCAAAGCCCTAAATCAAATCTGTAACCTAATTCCCCTAAATCTTTATGTCCCAAACCATTACTATGTCCCAGGTACCATTTTGGTGCAGTGGTTAGAATGCAGTATTGCAGGCTGATTCTGCCCACTGCCGGCAGTTCGAGCCTGACTGGCTGAAGGTTGCCTCAGCCTTCCATCCTTCCGTGGTGGGTAAAATGAGGATCCAAATTGTTGGGGGAAATTTGCTGACTCTGTAAATCGCTTAGAGACTGCTATAAAGCACTATGAAGCGGTATATAAGTCTGAGTGCTATTACTGCTACCATTTTTTCTTCCTTTTCTCTGATAATCCTTGTCTGTGCTTTAAGTTTCAAGTTCAGTTATTATAAAGGTATTTTGCCAGGAATCAGTTCCAGATGGGTATAACTGTCCCTACTGATGGCTGCTGCAATAATTTAAAGAAGTGCACGCACACACACACACACAGCATTTACATATTCTGGCTTTGTAGGGCACATTAAATTTGTGTTTCTCTAAAGCTAAGATTTTTTTAAAAAATAATCTGTATTGTATTTGATAGCCCTACTGTTGTTTTTATTCTGTCCAAAGCTGTATTTTCTGCAGTAGTTAGATTGAAAACACAAGCACTCTGTATTATTATTGCATATAAATCATATCTAGAGATCTAATGAACGGATTAGAAGTTCAGCACTCCCATTCGGAAGCTACTCCGATCTGTGAAATACCTGAAGATTTTCAACAAACGGTACCATCACCGCCACAACCCCCACCGCAAAGGTTGGCTCCTCTTTTGTGATTGCATCACTTCACAGGTCACACTCACGACTAAATTTTGTGATGAAAACTCATTTGCACCTTGTAGTAATATAACCATTAATAATATCTTAAGAAGTCACAGGTAATTCTTCATTAAATAATTATCACATTTGGAAGTCAGAGCATTTATATTTATCATCACTTTACTACCAATTGCTATTAAGTTCCAGGCTGTGAGGAAAGCTACAGTTGATTCATTTTTGGCATAGAGGGCATGCTCACACACAATAACTCTTCATCTTCTTTTAACCACCTCATAATCCCTTGCGGGGTGGAGTCTGGGCAACTGAATGAAGCTAGCAGAGTGTTTACTGGCCGGATGCCCTTCCTGTCGCCAATGCGGAGTTTTGTTCAGCAGATAAATTCTCAGTGTGCACAGAGAGGAGAAATATCGGCCTCCACTTAGGATCGAACTCACAGCCTTCTGATTGTGAGGCGAGAGCGCTACCTCTAGGCCGCTGCACCACTCCACACAATAACTCTTCATATGTTTTGTGCTTATTGCATGGAAAGTCGTTAAGTGGTAAAGAAGACCAAGGGGAACATTGTGATTTCAGTTGTTAAGAAAAGAGATTATTTGATACTCCTCTATTGTGAGGTTAAAGTGGAGACACACAGTAGTACTAATGTGTCAAAATGACATGACATGTGCTTTTTTCAGATTCTGTTAAGCAAAGATGAAACAATGTATGTTCTAAATCTAATTAGGTTTACATGCTGCATTTTTATTAAATTTCCAGTATTTTGAGCATGTCTTCAGAATATTAAAATGCAAATTAAAGCTGGGCAAAAGTGAAGTTTGCATTTTTTAAATCAAATTAATTATTGAATTGCTCACACTGATTTGAATTATATTCAGTTTTGACTGTTTTAAAAGATTGGTAGGAACTCTATAAAATGCAACAAACTTCAAAGTTAGCATGGATACTAATCAAGTGTTTCACCCTCAAAATGATTTTTGCCATATAGCCAAACAAATGTGTAGGTGTAGATTGCAAAAAAAAATGTTTTGAACATTTGACTTATTCTCTGATTTGGGATGGAATGGAAACAAATTTCCATGAAACAGGGCAGAAGCAAATTCAACTAGTTCTGTGACCATAGAACCAGCTCCTACTACCATTTCTTCTACTACACTATCGGAACCTAACCTTTCTGCTCCAACTTTCAGGAGGTAAATACTTCATAGTTTCTTCAATATATCTCATAATATGTTCTTCATTCACCTTGTTTTTCTATCACATGATGTTTTGCCTATTCTGAACAACAGTTTTATTGGTAGAATTCCATAAATTATTTGGAAATATTATATGATGATGATGATGATAATAATAATAATAATAATAATAAACCTGATCAGTGGGTGCAGCAAAATTTCACAAACTGACTACCTACAACGCCATGACCGTGTTGCTAAGATCATTCACTGGAAATTGTGCCAGAAGTTTGGATTTGAGTACAGCAAAAATCACTGGGAACATCAGGTTGAGAAAGTTTTAGAGAATGAGAAAGTCAAGATCTTGTGGGACTTTAGAATTCAGACTGACAGGCACTTGTCCTACAACACACCTGATATAACAATAATTGAAAAGAAAAAAGTATGGTTCGTTGACATTGCAATACCTGGTGATGCACGAATTGAAAATAAGCAGCAAGAAAAAATCACAAAATATCAATTTGCAAATAATTTGCAAATTGAAGTTGAGCGACTGTGGAAGAGAAAGTCGTGTGTTATCCCGATTGTGATTGGAGCTCTTGGAGCAATACCTAGGGGACTTCCGCGCTATGTGGAGGTTCTAGGTTTGCCAGACTTGAGCATTCTGACTCGACAAAGGGCCATCCTGCTTGGAACTGCTTATATCCTCCGACGTTACCTTGACAGTTCCTATGTCCTTGGTTAGGACTCGAGCTGTTGAGCTACCAACCAGTCCCAAAGGCTGTGAATCTCACCAAAGATTAACCACAGAATAATAATCATCATCATCATCTGAAGAAACATTGTCAGTTTGTTGCAGAAAAATCAAATCCAGAAAGCACACACAGATAACTGATTCAGATGGATTCATTTATTTCTTTACATACATAACAATAGATGAATAAATGTACAATACCAACAGGTGGTTCTCCCAAGTAAACACAAGGCAGGAGAGTTACTGGCAAACACAAGCAGTTCGTTTCATATCAGCAGACACGCTCAGACAGACTGCTAGTTTACTTCTCAGAGCAGCAGACTCCTTAAGTTTCTGTTTCAATTTTCTGCACAGATCTGTTTAAGCTGCCATTGGCTGACTTAGTTGTTATGCCTATATTTATTGGCTGATTTTATTACCATGTCTCTCCCAGTCATGAATATTTTAACAAACATCAATAGGAATTCCATCACTTCTGAAAGAGATATATACAGTAGTTATAAAATTAAATGTCTGTCGTGGAATCAGAAATAAGATTAGTCTTTTAAATCATGTGGTAGGCATAACTTAATTTTCATTTGTTCCAGTAAACGTAATCTAAATATGGAGTCCCCATAGGTAGCAGTGCCTTCCCAATCTTGACTTAGTTCAAAACTTTAGTAGAATCAGTTTTAGTAGTACTTGGACCATGTGGGAATTCAAAGGATTTCAGCTAAACTAGCCTTCTAGTCTTGAAAATAGTCTTGAATGGATGCCATCAATATGATTTGTGTTGATTCAAATGTTTAGCTGAGTAAATTGAGTAAATATTGAGTACAATGGAGATAATCCATTGTAAGGAATAAAATGCTGTAAGGGTAAATGCACAATGTAGTCTATCCCAGCATTTTACTTACAGTGTTAACCAAATATTTGAGGAAGTTTAAGATAAATGTAGCTAGTCTTGTAAAGGAGCAATTTATTTTAATAATTGTTGAAGTAACTCCTTGATATGATATCGAATTACATGCAAAATACATTCTCCCTCTCTCTATCTAATATGTTACACCAACATACAATACAAATATTAAGGCCAAGCTAATTTTAATTGTATTATAAATCCATAGCTAATGGTTAGAAAACTTTATATTCTAAATTTGTGCTATACATTTTTTTTTCCTTCAGAGAACTTTTTATCAACAATCCTCTGGAAGCCTTACCTAAGGGTGCACCTCATCCACCTGTGACCATCCATATTTTGAGTATTAACAGCCAAGTAGCTACTGTGTCTAAAACATCAGTTATCGCTAGGTAGTTTCAAATCTATCAAATCGGATACTGTTTGTAAAATCATAGAGTGCATATTGTGGAAGGGATTTACAGATTATCCAGTCCAATCCTATTTGAGGGCAGGAATTCTTTACATAATTCTTAATCATGGGCATTTTTAAAATCCATGAGAACTGCTATTAAGATAGCAAAATGTTTGTCACCTTGGTAAACTAAGGGAAAAGACAGATAAAACTATTTTCTTTTAAATAGTATCTCGTTTGGCTGCCCTTGTTTTTCTTTTTCTTGTGACATTTGTTTGTCACGTTTCCCTTACAGAGAGGGGATGCTTTGCATCTTTTCTGCGCCCGCAAGAGAATTTTGTGTGATAAAATGTAGAAAGGAGTATTAAAAGTCTGCTAGAGGTTTAGTAATGTTTTGCAATATTCATCCTACTATAAAGGTAGTTTTATTCCACCAGATGGCAGCAGTTTATTGAGTAAAAAGAACAAACCTGTAGGTAGAGTATTACATAGTCCTTGAGATCATATATTTGTGGCCCTTTATAGATAAAATAAAGATGTCAAAACCTTCATACAGATATAATATTTAATAGGTTAATAAATTGCTATTAAAACCATAAGTTACTTTTTTGTCAGTATCAATTCCTGTATAAAGAAAAAAGTTGCATATCACTAATATTTAATTTTCAAGGAGAAAAAAAAGACCCCTCCTAGAAGCATATAATTTAATTCCTTTTTACTAATATCTGGGTGACCTTTGTGTGGCATGTCAACTGACCTTGATATGATGCTCCTACCTGCCAAATTTTGTGAAAGAATTGTAACATCTACTTTTAGGGAAAGAAAGTGACCCTAGGTGCATCTCAGATATGGGAAAGACAACCATCATTATATTCTCTCTTATTTCTTGGAAAGTGGATTATTTTCAGAGAAAGAAAGAACATTTGATAATCTTAAATGTGAGATTCATGTATACTATCCTTCTCCAATCTGCAGGAAAAGATAGAATTTAATCCAGTATTGGTAGAATTTAATTTTTATAATCCCTAGTAATAGGATCATTGCTGAGAGAATTTGGGGAATCTTTAAAATTCAGAATGTGATTAGGTTCAGAAAGTCTGTTCTAGATCAGGGGTCTCCAACCTTGGCAACTTTAAGACTTGTGGATTTCAACTCCTCAGTTGAGGAATTCTAAGAGTTGAAGTCCACAAGTCTTAAAGTTGCCAAGGTTGCAGGCTCCTGTTCTAGATCACAGGTCCTTCGATGTTTCTGTTAGTTCTTTAAAAAAAACTCCCAGTGCTTTAATTATTTGCTATTACTTATTAAGCGATTAATATAGTGTCTGTTTAAACCTAACTCTTAATTAAGGTCAAGAAGACTAAAAACTAGGTCTTCTGAATTGATTACCTCAGTTCCAAAGTTGAGGACAAATGAAGCTGATCATAAAAAGAATCCACCCATGATGAGTACTGTGGGAACTCAGACCTTTGAACCACTAGTACTTTCTCTTGCTTCTATGGAATCTACTTCATCAGCCCAGCCTGAGAAATCTACATTGGAGCCCCCACTTACTGGCAGGTATTCATATCCTGGCATTATTAACACTTACTTAAAAGAGTAGAAAATTCCTTTTTTTATCCTATGGTTGTGTACAACAGTTATGATAAGGCAGAAGACTGTTATCTACCTATCTTAGTTTTCTGCCAAGGTAGAGATTGAAAACTATTTATCTTCCAAAGTATCTCCAGTGAAGATGAAATATTAGTAAAAAAAATACATATGAATGACTATTATTTCAGTAGAAATAAGTCCTTCACCAGACAGACTGAATATAACAAATCTGTTTGAAACTTAATACTAAGCAGTAGCAACTTTACCTACAGTATATTGATTTTTTCCTGGGAGGGCAGCATCTTGAAATTATATTTACTCCAAGAACTTCTTAAGAGAGAGTTGCATAGCTTCATACATTTTTCTTCATTGCTACTATTTTTTTCTGTGAGGGATCAGCTACATTTTTAAACACCTGGAGTGAATTATTCTTTAAACATGATTAACTATTGATCCAAATCATCTGAAATAAAATGTGCTGTGTTAAACTTGGTGGGTGGAGGGAGTGATCAGAGAATGTATGCTTTAAAATAGAAATAAATACTTTTGACAAAACCTTTGTGCTGACTTCAAACTGCAATGTAAGGGTGCAAATATGTAGCTTAGATGCTGCTCTTCAATTGGGAATGATAAAAAAAAATAAATCCTTTCATTCAAACTGCCGCGCCTTCTTAGTAAGATGGAAGAGCCTTTTTCTCCCCTATGAAAACTTCACAGACTAGTCCAGATTAGTCCAGACTAATCTGTTGGTGCCTGATATCTGGCAGTAAGTAGAATCAAACTGAAAGGATAGGTAGGATCAGATTAGGGGTGGGCTTAAAAAATTTCAGCAACGAGTTTTTTGTCGGATTGCTAGTTGGGCATGGCCTAGGTGGCCTCCTGCACCATTGCCGGGGAGTCATTTTCGCCTTTCCCCAGGCTCCAGAGGCTTTCCTTGAGCCTCTGGGAGGGTGAAAACTGCTCCCCCCACATATTCGGCCTACCAGAACTTCCGGGAAGCCTGTTTCCCCCTCCCCAAGCCTCTGCATGGGCCCTGCACTTACCTCGCATCCAAGGGTCGGGTGGGCAGGGCCAGCCAGGGGTGGGATTTAGAGGTTCTCCGAACTGGCCATGCATTAGCTACAGGTTCTTCCGAATCTGAGCAAACCCGTAGCAGCCCACTCCTGAATCAGACCCATATGCTGTTTTACTGTTCAAATTCTTGCTCCTTCTCCAGCTAGCTTCCAGAAGACAGTTATTTTTCTAAATATTTGAACTGATAATCTTATAGAGGGTTTCTGAAATGAAGCTGGGGACTCTATATACTTAGACGGAGATCTATATTCACTATGGAGTTGAAGACTCCTTATACTATTGTACTGGCTTAGTGCAATTCCAATCATACACCTGCTGTATCATAAAGGATGCTTCAGCAACCTAATGAGGATGCTTGTACATAGGTAATACCAGTCAGTTCCCCAGGCTGGTATTTGGGTCATGTACAGTATTTCAATCATAAGCCATTGCACTTTTTAATTAAAAAGAGATTACATTATTAAGATCAATGCTTAATAATGTGCTTCAGAACAATACTGTCCAGGCTGCAAAGCCAAGCCCATTACACATTAACTGGACACACTGAATAAATTAGGATTTACGTAGGTTGCCTACATAGCTTTATAGTCTTAGTTTCTAACGCTAGCCATTTGGAAGACTTCAGGCAACCTAAATGCAATTTTCCAAAAGTGTCAAGGGTAAAAAGTACACCAGAATATAAGACTCTGACTTATACACTTGCTAACAAAGGCAAATTTCAAGGTGATGTTTCTATTAAGGAACAGTTTATCAACGTTTCTGAAAAAGTTGGTACATTGGTGTGCTGCTATACCTTTCAGATTATTTTTGAAATTTGTATGCATAACCTCTGCTTATCTACAGTGATCTCAGATTCGTTTTCGTTTTCTTCCCTTGGACTGAATCTTGCATCATAGGAAATTGCTATTGGACAATCCATTGGGAAGTTGTTTAACACATCCTCAAATGCCCTCCTTCACTTCATTTCCAGTGGAGGCAACGTCACATGTTAGGAGCAGTGCTGCTGTTACCGTATCTGCCGCTGTATCCATGCGCTCCAGGTAGACATTAGGAATATCGGAGAAGCTCAAATAGCACAGAAATATGTGAGATGTAGTTCTGAGTGCTTTTAAGATAAGAAATACGTGCCAGCACTCTTAATGCAGTTAATTCACAGTGTTGGATCATGTGATTAAAGTCTCAATTTATTCCCCCCCTTTTTTGGAATAGATCAATTAATCGTGTGATTAAGTCTCAATTTACCCCCTTGTTTCTTGGAATAGTTCAATTAATTGGATTTACAGTAGAGAAAATTGTGGGGTTGTTGCTGCTCTCAGAACTTAGTTGTTTTCTTGCAGACAGTTCATTACCCAAGCTAGGTAACAACAGTGCCAGCCACTGAAAATTGCCCCCAGTAATATAATCTGCCACATATGCCTGTATGTACATATGTATATATCTGACCTCTTCTATCCCAGTGAGTAGGATTTTATGATAATTCTGATTTGATCTTGAATTGATTGCTCTGAACAAAAACTCAAGTCTATCACCTTTAGATTTTGTAAAGGAGTTATAATCGGGAAGTAAGGGGGAATTATTCTAATTATTTAAATGAATTCATTGAAGGCAATTGAGCAGCTTCTGTGTTTGAAATTTAAATAACTCTTTGACCTAACTTTCTAATTTTGACATATCAATTTTGCTGAAATCTGAATTATCCTGTTGGCATATAATTCTAGTTAGGCAGTCTCCGAAGCTAAGTGGGGTTCGTCCCAATTAGCACTTCGGTCAAGGGACCAGCTGGTAGCTTACCTGGGAAATTGGAAGAGGCCCTGGATTGAATCAGTATAAATTGAATTTAAAGCTTTCTTTATGTATTCTAATAATAGTGCAGTATTTCATGAAGTCATTAGGTCATCATATATAATTTCCAAGTTCACAATTTTCATAAACATTAATATATTTTGCCAAGAGAGATGTGTTTAATATGTCATAAAAAACAGGATGAGGAGACTTTTGCAGATTTAGTAAGGTTTTAGTAAGATCTGAGGTACAAATTCTTTCATCCAAGATCAGGGAGCATTACTTGGTAATATACATTGGTTGATCGATTGATTGATTGGTTGATTGACTTGCAATACCCAGGTACTAGAAAATGAAAGGCAATTTTCCTTCTCGGTTTTAGCATGAATAGCTTTCTATTTATTTCATTATGATAACTAGTTTTCATTCTATTTTCTCTTTAAATACTTACTAGACTCCCAGATCATAGTAGCTATCGTTCTCTGTTGGATGCTCTTCTCATTACTCCTATTATTAAGCCCCCACTTCTGGAAAGCACAAGGCCATCAAGGAAATCTACAAGTGTTCTGGAAGTACAAAAGAAATGGAGGTAGTAAAAATATAGCAAATTGTCTCAGCCACTTGTACCTCATCCTCATCATTGTATCTAACTCACTGGCTCTTTGGATTTTTTTGAATTTCAATCCCACTTGCCCTATTGCAGTAAAAATTATACATTTCTTTTTGCTCTTCATTTTAAAAACTAAGAAAGGTATGTCACTGATTAAGTTACACAAAAGCTTTTGTGCATGAGTAGCAATCACTCACTACTAGCATAGTATCTGTATCGGACTAATTGAGTGGGAGAGAAAAGTCATATTTTAATGTTAAGATTGTGCTAAAACATTTCAGTCATTATAGCAAAATGTTTTATAAATGGCTCGTGTCCATTGCTGGTACCAGTCGTGTTATTCAAATCAGGTTAATTTAAGATATTTTAGGTTGGTGGTGGTCTTCCAACTAATTTTGAATTTATGATGTGATTCATGGCACAGGACCATTTTCCCTTATTTAAAATGTATGACCTTTCAGTTAACTCCAAGGTGGGAAAATATTACTAGAGTGGAATCAATAGGTCTGGATTGAGGTACTGGCAAAATTCCTCCAGTGTGCAAACCACATGTTGTTCTAAAGAAGTATTCTTAGAACAGAGAGCCTTTTTTTCTCCTATTCCCCTGATATTTACTGACTTAGTCTGACTGCAATAGTTGGGAAATGGGACAGCAAATAAAAGATTATTCACACATTTACCACCTACTCCATAAAGCGCTTCGCGTTTCCTGGTGGGGTGGTGCATTTTGCTTTGTGTCATATTTTCTGACCACAGCTATGATAACATGAGAACCAGCTTTTCTGGCAAGTTTTATTTTAACCAACAAAGCAGAGGTTTTGATGATTTAGATGCAGCTCACTCATTTATTGTGTCTAATAAACTAGTTCCTTGGGGACACTTGGATGATTTCACTGTTTAAATGCTTCATAAGTACATATTATTCAGATTATCAAAATGCGAACATATAAAAGCTTATTTTGTGAAAAAAATTTAAAACCTTCATGCTAAGTCCTCGACTTGCGACCAGTCCTAAAGTCCTTGACTTAAGACCAGCCACAAGTCCCCGACTTACGATTGACAGCCAGCAACAGCAGGGGGGTCACACACATAGCATTATGGGTGTGGCACACCACACATGAACCCCCCTGCACTCCCCCCACTTTTGGCACACGAGCCAAAAAAGGTTAGCCATCACTGACCTAGATGGAGATGGAGATGGGCAAGGGAGTTGCAGCACCCCCATCATGATAATGGTGCTGCCAGTGCCCAAATTTTGTTCATGTGACTGTTGGAGTGCTACAATGCTGCTTCAGGCAGCAGTCATAGCTGCTTTCGTTCAGCACTGCTATAATTTCAAGTGGTTGCTGAATGAACAATTATAAGTTGAGGACAACGTATGATCCTACTGGCATCTTTGTAAATTTTAAATTCATACAAAAAAAGTTTATTGTTTGGAATGATGTTAGAAAGCTGCTTTTCCAAAATACTCTGTATCTGAGGAAAAAGACATAATAGCTTTGAATGATTTGGGTTTTTAGACTTTTGCATACTCTTTTATCAGCACGGGAGGCCAAACAATCTTGAGTGATTTTGTCTTCTTATTTATCTTCCCCACTTCTATTTTTTCATATGCCTAGCTGTTCTTTCTTTTTCTTTAGTTTCTGCTAGAACAATGCTGCCTTTAGCAATATAAACATTAATCTTTGTAATTTTACAGTGGAGAGTTATTTAAAAGGAGAGAAATACGAATCTCTTCTGTAGAATTTCATCTTTGTGTTTTTTGTGAGTCTGGCACCAAGCACTCTTTATGTTGCCATACCCAGGCAATTTTTCCAAATATTTTTCTCACAGCTGCAAACATTGTGAAACAATGGTTATATTTTAAGAATAGTTTCCTTTGTTTAAAATTCCACAAATTGCAAAACAGGATATTTTTAAATTTTATTAAAGTAAATCTTTCAAAAACAACAATTTTAGCTGTATTTAAGTGAAATCTTTAGTTCAAAAGTTGATTCCCCATTAACTCTTAAAATTGAAGAAATCTGGATGGCTTCAATCAGTGGCCATTTCGAAGTGACTCTTCATGGAAAGTCTGACATCTTATGACCTATCCTCATGGCCTCACATTTGGTAAATCAGAGTCCAGTGATTTTCTTATGATATTGAATAAGAGAATGGCATGGGTGTCTTTCAACTGTTCTAGTTCATCTTGCTCACTCCCAGAATTATAACGAGTGACAGTGTTTCTTAACAATTAAAATTGGGAGTTCTATAAAAGGACTAAAATAGGTTGAAAAGATTTTTTGCTATCAAGAGTTGAAGTCATTTCTTTTGTAATTCAGATGCTTTTTGGATTGAATATCAGAATCTGATTTAAAATTCTTATCTGTCATGGGCTTATGACTATGATGGTGAACCTATGGCCTGCGTCTCTGAGGGTATGCAAACCGGTGCCTTAAGTCAGCTGCAGCATGCATGCACACGCCAGCTGATTTTCGGCCTTTGGAGGGCTTGGGGGAGGCCATTTTCACCCTCCCTAGGCTTCAGGAAAGTCTCCACAACCTGGCGAGAGTGAAAAACGGGCTGTTTCCAGCTTCCAAGAGGCTGGCAGAGGCCGTTTTTGCCTTCCACAGGCTTCCTGGGGTCGTGTGCACATGCATGGGGGTCGGGGCAGCAGGCAGCTCATGTGCATATGCGCAGGGTGTGTGAGGATTGAATTATGGGTGTGGGAACGCATGCTTTCGGCACCCAAGCCAAAAAAAGGTTAGCCATCGCTGGCTTATGACATTGGCAAAAGAAACTGACTTCATCCTTCCTGTGCTTATACATATATCCTAAGCATAGGTGAGATTGTGCTATGCTTAGAATATTTAAATTTCTGTGTGGTTTGCTAAGATTTAAGAACGATCATCTTAGTCTGGGTGTTCTGTAAATGATGGTGCATTAGTTCTAGAGATTGGGCAAGACACACATCAGTTTGCCTGAACAGATGATGGATTTAGTTCTATTTGCTAGTTATTATTAAGAAGGAGAAGGAGTCCCTCCTTGGAGTATTTTTGTAAGGCTAACAGAAAAATACCAATATATGAGATTCTATGACATTTTCTGGTTACACGATGTATTATACAACCTGACGTTTCTTTCTTCGGTCCAGTTTCAAAGCAGCACAGTGCCTTGATAAGTGAATGGCTCTGGTACAAATAAAGGTGGGGAAATGCCCATAAAAGCCAGGTGAATCAAGGGAGAAGGTTAAATGGGTTAAAAATATTTAACCCATTTAAAAATACTTGTGTAGGAGAAGTCTTTTGAGAAGACTGATCAGAACACACAAATCAAATTGGGTAATGGCTTTGTGTGTGTCTTTAGCTTGCAGAGGTCATTAAATCAGTTTTCCATTTTAAGTATTTTGCTTTTATGTAACTCACTTATTTCTGGAAATCTTCTAATTTTGGGAACATTCACTTGGAAAAAATACAGCAACATGGCCAGTTCCAGGCCAGACTGTTTATGGGGAAGCCAACTCCTCTTGGCAGAGAATCTAACCTAGAAGAATTATGACATATAAAAACCAAAGTGGTGGTCCTACTGAAATGTTGGCACTTCCTTTGATTGTACACCCCTAGCAGATGTATTTTCTGAAAATGGACGAATAGCTTTGGATAGTTTGCAGGCAAGAGGTATCTATCTTAGTAAATATCTCACATTTGGTATCTAGGTAACTCTTCAACCTAAATTTCTCCATTTTAAAATGTATTTCTTCCCTAAAAAGCAAAGAATGGAATGGAATGGAATGGAATGGAATGGAATGGAATGGAATGGAATGGAATAGAATAGAATAGAAATTAGACGGATAAGGAATTTGTCTTTGGTGTTGGTGTATATACTCTCAGTATACATAAAGAAAAATAAAATAGAATACAGTCATCAAGAATCATAAGGTACTATACTTAGTGACAGTCATAATTTACTAATAAGCAATCAAATTATACTAGGAAACAAATAAAACAATGTATGTTAAAGATACAAGCAACAGGGTTATAGTCATAAGTGGAACAAGTTAGGTACTAGGAAGGAAGAGAAGAATAATAGTAATACAGTGTTAGTAAATTATTGACAGTGTTGTGGGGATTATTTGTTTAGCAGAGTGATGGCATTTGGGGAAAAAACTGTCCTTGTGTCTAGTTGTCTTGATGTGCAGTGCTCTATAGCATGGTTTTGAGGGTAGGAGTTGAAACATTTTATGTCCAGGATATGAGAGGTCTGTAGATATTTTCACAGCCCTCTTTTTGACTCCTGTAGTATACAGGTCTTCGATGAAGAATATGGTCTTGCATTTCATTAGATATGCAATATCTAATATTAATTAATAATATGTCATTATTATTAATAATAATAATATTAATTAATAATATGCAATAGGGTCTTGCATTGCATTAGATCTTAATTCCTGAATTTGATGCACAAAGAAAGCAACTTGGAAGTGACAGAATGCCTCTTTGTTTCCTTTTAAAAGGCCTTTAGAAAGAAGATTATACTTTAGGACAATGGGAAATGAAACAAAAATCATTACCTGGAAAACTGTATCTGCTTGATAAATTTAATTCTACTCGGGGGAGATACAACAAATGGGAAACTAGCTAGGATAGGGTTCAGTTCACATGTACCTCATTGACTTTGACTTATGTGTCTCTATTGCTCTTAATTTATTAGTCACTGTAGCTAAGTTAAAATATACTAAATGTCATTAATGATGTTTTTGAGTATTCCATTGCCGGACTGCTACACTTCATTTTAATTTGATTTCTTGATAACTTAAAACAAATTTCTTTATCTTGAAACCATGAATATAGTGACTTCACATATAACTTGTATATGTGTGTCACATAGTGTCACATATATACAAGTGCTATATTACTGAAATTCAGGTAGTTTGTTCACACATGGGTTTCTGCTATAAATAAAGTTAGGTAAGACATGAAGGCCATTGTAGTGAGGACCCATAGCTCAAGTATCGGGGGGGGGGGGGCTGAAACCTCAAATTAATTCAGATTAATAATTTGTTTGACCACACACACACACACATTTTGTCTTGGCTATGGCCACTTTTGGAGTTGGCCATTCAGAGCAGGGAACTCTGCTTTACAGCTTCAATTCAAATTGGTAATTTAGGAATGCAAAGAAGGAATCCTTGTCAAAAAAGCAATCAGTGTTCCTCGGCTTCTCTTTATTTCTTTTCCTATGTGTGATGTACCTGTGTTTTCCCTAAAATAAGACCGGATCTTATTTTGTTTTGGGACCCGAAATAAGTATTAGGGCTTATTTGGGGCAGTGGGTATTTTTTCCATGTATAGGAGGCCCACTTCTGTTTGCTTGCTTGTGGTGGGTCAGAAGGCCTCACGGCGCGCTGGTACTGATACCACGAGGCAGGGAGTGGAGCTGCCCCACATATCCGGCATCGGCTTAGCTCAGGCCCCTACAGCCAGCCACCCACTCCCTGATACCTGCTTCACTTTGCAGCCATGGCATCAACACACCACTCAGCCTCCTGCTCCGCTATGGCCATAAGCAAGGAGAAGGGGTCAGCAGTCATGTGGGTTCCTGCTGCGCATGGCTGCCAGTGCTGCCGCCACAAAGCAGGTGTCGGGGCATGGATGGCCTGGCTGCAGGAGCCCTAAGGAAAGCCGGTGCAGAGGTACATGGGACAGATCCACCACCACCCCCGGCTGGCCTCATGGCCGTGGCACCACAAGCAACCAGATGGAATGGGCGCCTGTGTAGGCTTTTTAAGTAGGGTCTATTTTGGGCGTAGGGCTTATATTAGGCGCATGCGTAAAAACATGTCAGGGCTTATTTTTGGATAGGTCTTATTTTCAGGGAAACAGGGTTTTTATTTCTGTCTTGTCCCATGGCTGTCCAAGGGTTGCAATATGTAGTATGCAAAATGGGAAGAATGCCATTGTTCTGGCTGAGGAGCGCCTTAGTAGATCCGAATAATTCATAGGAAGGGCTGGAACAGCATAGATGCTCATTCCTTTACTTATACATTTCCTCTCTATCTGTATGTCAAGGTGTCTGTGCAGAGGAAGGGTGAAAGAGAATATGATAGCATATCACAGAGGCATATTGGTGTGCTGGTTAATTAGCATAGCTTCGTAAGCTTTGAAAGTTGGCTCTTAGATAAATTAACAGATAGTCCATCTGTTATGGATAGAAAAAAAAATGCACTCAAGCCAGGAATACCATCTATTCCAAATGTCATAATACTCGGTTTCTTCCTGGCTTGAGAGTAAGCATAAAACGTAAGGTACAAATGGTAGAAGTGTAATATATAGAGTGAATTTAAATAAGCATATAACAGGATAATGATATAGAGATAGTTTTTTTGTAAATAGGATTGTTACGAAAGATATGGATCCCAATATGGAAAAGCTGTTATAAGTGTAAATTTGTGTTTTGTGCTTTAATTTTTAAATGTTAGAAAATTCAATAAATATATTTTTAAAGAAATGCAATTAGATTAAAATATAGTACTTAATATGCTCTAAAAGTTTGATGGAGGCCTTGAAGTTACAGATAGGAATTTAAATGAAAATCCTGTTGAGCTCCAAAGGAGTTTAAATACAGAAGAAAAGATACCTCCCTTCTTCCTTCCTTCCTTCCTTTCTTCCCTTGAACTCTTTGATGATGATGAAAATTTGCAGACGACACCAAGCTGGCAGGAATAGCCAACACTCCAGAAGATAAGCTTAAGATACATAAGGATATTGACAAACTTGAACATTGGGCACTATCTAACAAAATGAAATTCAATTGTGAAAAAAGTAAGGTTCTACATTTAGGCAAGAAAAACAAAATGCACAGGTACAGTATAGGTGGTACCTTGCTCAACTGTGAGAGGGATCTTGGAATCCTAGTGGACAACCATTTAAATATGAGCCAGCAGTGTGCAGCAGCTGCCAAAAAAGCCAACACAGTTCTAGGCTGTATAAACAGAGGGATAGAATCAAGATCACATGAAGTGTTAATGCCACTGTATAGTGCCTTGGTAAGGCCACACTTGGAATACTGCATACAGTTTTGGTCGCCAAGATGTAGAAAAGATGTGGAGACTCTGGAAAGAGTGCAGAGAAGAGCAACCAAGATGATTAGGGGACTGGAGGCTAAAACATATGAAGAACGGTTGCAGGAGCTGGGTATGTCTAGCTTGATGAAGAGAAGTACCAGGGGAGACATGATAGCAGTGTTCCGATATCTGGGAGTGCCACAGAGAAGAGGGAGTCAGACTATTCTCCAAGGCACCTGGGGGCAGGACAAGAAGCAATGGGTGGAAACTAATCAAGGAGAGAAGCAACTTAGAACTAAGGAGAAATTTCCTGACAATTAGAACAATTAACCTCTGGAACAGCTTGCCTCCAGAAGTTGTGAATGCCCCAACCCTGGAAGTCTTTAAGAAGATGTTAGATAGCCATTTGTCTGAAATGGTATAAGGTTCCTGCCCACGCAGGGGGTTGGACTAGAAGACCTACAAGGTCCCTTCCAACTCTGCTATTGTATTGTATTGTATTGTATTGTATTGTATTGTATTGTATTGTATTGTATTGTAAATAGATTTAATTGAAAAATATATCCAGTTGCCCTTGTGTGCACTCTGGTATCTTTTTACTGTATATGGTAACTTGACAGATGCCCAATTCTTCTGCTCTTTTCTACTCTTAAACCATGATCCATTAATCAATCTCCAAGGCATCGAATTATATTAGAAAGCAAAGCAAGGTTGTTTTTTTTAAACCATCATGTTGCATCTTGATAACAATTCCACTATTACTTAAGCATAATATGAAGATTAACCCTGGAAGCAAACCCAAAGGGAATGCAGCCACAGGAACTCAAAATGTTCTCTGTTTGGGTAATGAACGCCTTACAAAACTAGTTCCAATATTATTGGTGTGTGAGGTCTACTGCAAATGTTGACAGAAGGACTCCTGCCAACCTCAATAGGCATAGCGTGTGCCATAAATCAAAAGTTTCATGTGAAGCCAATTGTTCGGCTGCATTTCAGCCTTTCCTCCCTTTAAATGCCCGCAGTTTCTAGTTTCATGCCTAGGAGTTTAGCTTTACTAGCTAAACTGATCCCAGCTGATCCCGCTTTTCACGTATCTTTCTGTATAAATTCACATGTTTAAATGCTTTCGGACGTACAGAGAGTTCTCACCTTAGAACCATTCATTTAGTATCTGTTCAAAGTTTATTTTTATTTATTTCTATTTAGTTTGTCACTAATGTACAAGATAACAGGAATAAGAATAAACACAAATAAGAACACAGGAAATGGGGACAAACAATGGGGACAGTAGGACAGGGACGTTAGACACTCTGGTGCGCTTATGCACACCCCTACTTACCAGCACTACTTACCAGTTGTAATGGTACTGAAAAAAAGTGACTTATGACTCTTTCGCAGTTACAACCATTGCAGTGTTCCCATTGTCATGTGATTAAAATTCTGACCCTTGGCAACTGTCTCATATTTATGACAGTTTCAGAGTCCTGGGTTGTGATCACCTCTTGCAAGCTTAAGGCAAGCAAACTCAATGGGAAAGCCACATTCAATTAACAACCATGTTACTAATTTAACAACTGCAGGGATTCAGTTAACAACTGTGTCAAGACAGGTCACAAAAATGGGTCAAAAACTCAACAGAATTTTGGGGTTCAATTGTGGTCATAAGTCAAGGACTATCTGTATTTAGGAAAGATCCCAAGAGAGCAAGCCAAACACTGTAATTATTATAATGTATACTTTGAGGATGCTTTCATACAGTTACTTCTTTTGGAATATTTTCAAGCAGATATACTAAATCTGGCCAATGTTTTAATAGTGAAAATATAGAATTTCCAAAGTGACTTAACCTGTATGCAAACTTAGAACTAAATCCAAGAAAAACTTGTCCTTTCCCAAAATGTAAACTTATTTCCCCCCCTAAATTGCTTCAGTTCTCACTTTTTCTAAGCCAGTAGATCTTACCAGTTATGTATACGATACACATAGTTAGTATTTTCTTGCTTTAAGACTTGTTAACTTTCTGAATATTTGCTGAATTGAAATTTTCATCAGATAAATGATCGATATTAAATGACATCTATAAAATATATTCTGGCTGCACGAATAGCCAGAACCATTCTTTGAGGTGGAATAAATGAAAAAGGGGTGGCTCAGTGGCTAAGAAGCTGAGCTTGACGATCAGAAGGTTTGCAGTTCAGAAGTTAGAATCCCTAGCATGGTGTAACAGGGTGAGCTCCCATTACTTGTCCCAGCTTCTGCCAACCTAGCAGTTCAAAAGCCCATAAAAAAGTAAGTAGAAAAATAGGGGCCACCTTGGTGGGAAGGTAACAGCGTTCCATGCGCCTTCGATGTTTAGTCATGCCGGCCACATGACCACTAAGATGTCTTCGGACAGCGCTGGTTCTTCAGCTTTGAAACTGAGATGAGCGCCGCCCCTAGAGTGGAAATGACTAGCACGCATGTGTGGCGGAACCTTTACCTTTACCTAAATAAATAGGAAGGCCCTCAATTGTTATATGCTTGGTTATGTCTTCTTTATTTTAAAGAAAGTGTAATATGAACACATGGACCAGTAGACCATTATATTCATAACCAAAATCTAAACTTTTGTTTTATACATTGTGAAAACGAATTTCGTTGCCCTGTCAGCTGGCCAGCGCGAAGTCACTTCCGGTTTGCTCGTAGGGTCGTTTTTAGTCCTCTGGAGCCTTCAGGGAAGCTCCTGAAGCCTCCGGAGGGTCAGGGGGGCTGTTTTCGCCCTCCCCAAGCTCCTATAAAGCCTCTGCAGCCTGGGGAGGGCGAATAAAAGCATGCAAAAAATGGGAGGGAGCATCTGTCATTTGCGCATGCATGCTGGGGGGGGTCACGCATTGCATTATGGGTGTGGTATGCCCACGCACGACCCCCCTGCACTCCCCCCCCCCCTTATGGCATGCGAGCCAAAAAAGGTTCACCATTGCTGGATTATGGTGTTCCATGAGATATGTAGCAGTGTGTGCCAAATTGAGAACAAACAGTAAAGGGGGCCAGTCTTTCTGCTAATCATTAAAAGTAACTTTCTTTGTAGTTATCTAAAGGAACATTTTCATTGAATCCTTGTGCTTGTTTGGGGATTGTGCTAAACTAACATTTTTTTTCTTCATACAGTGATTCTTTGGAACCCACACAATTCACCAGTTGTACTGCTGCTGCGGTAAGAAGCATGCCTGAAAACCCAGAAAATGGTGCCAGTAGGCCTATTTCAGCTGAGTCTGGAGCAGGATTCAAAGCCACAGGACCTCAATATGCTGAGAAAACCCCAGGCTGGGAATCTTCTAAGCCACCAGGTAAATTATTGAAGGTTTTGGTTGCTGATTATGAAATCAGAAGTTTTATATACAGATGACACCTGATAAAATTTGATACCGAGTCCAGATTTGTGCTTTACTTTGGTTGAAAATTAATTTTCAAATGCAATACGAAACTATATAAAAAACATAAAAGCATGGGGCGTGGTTATGGCCGGATGAGGTGAGGACGTTTTCTCCACCTCGTAGGGCTTTTTTTTACTAACAAATGTGGATTAAAGTGATTAAAACGCGCCGTTGGGAGCTGGAAATGTTTACAGATGTTTTGGAAGGTCGGTGTGACTTGTAAATTGCTTTTTCAAAGTGATTGAACAACCCGAACTGCTCGAATTTCAAAGTTTTGTTTCTCCGTGGAGCAGAGGGTTGGGCGAGCGGCCGAGGTAAGGGGGGTTACCCTTTGTCTTTGGCAAAGATCATTTGCATGCTTTTTGTCTCGCTACAAGGCTATAAACACAAGCTGAAGTTTAAGAAAGAAGGAAGTTGGTGATGGCATGTGGATTATAACTCCTTTGAACTTTCCAATTCTTTTAAAGTGGATTGTGTGAGCTGAATGTAGCGGACAAGCTTTTTGGATTACACTTAAAATGGAGGCTTAAAAGTTAAATAAACTGGGGAAGCTCTCCTAGGCTTTTTTTTTTTTTGGTTCCTTTGGTGCATTATAAGCCGGCTTAGCCTTATCTGATTTGGGACACTGTTTGCCCTTATTCTTTATAAAAGACCCTCTTGGCAAAGAAATATAAATATAAAGTTTGTCTTTGAACTGAAATGTCGACTCAACAGCCTTCAGAGCTGGAACGGATTTTTGGAGCTTTAAATACAATTGGCGAAAAGTTAACCGGACTGACGGATCATGTGGCGAATTTGACATTGGAAGTTCAAAAAGCTAAAGAACAGATAAGTGAATTGAATGTTAGTTTTGTAAAGCAAAACGCGGAGGTGAAATTTATTAAAGATGAAATTGAACAAATCCATGCACACGATGCACAAATTGATCGTAAGATGGAAGGAATTTTTTATAAAAACCAGCAACAAGATAAGAGAATTAGTCTTTTGGAGGAAGACGCTAGAAAATTCAATATTGTTATACGTAATATTCCAGAAAATAGATCGGATGATTTGAAGCAGAGGGTGTTAAAATGGTTGAATTATTTTGGATTTGAATATACAGCAGCAAATTTAGTAAGTGTTTTTAGAATTGGTTATAAGAGGCAAGGTGGAGCGATTAGAAATGTTTTAGTAAGATTTGCAAACCTTGGAGATAAACTAGAGGTCATGGCAAAAATAAGGGAACTGGAAGGTGTTCCTAAGTTTGAGGAGAAAGAAATCCAAGTTTTTCCGGATATTTCCAGGGAAGACAGAGCTTGGAGATATCATTTGAAACCAGTTACAAAGCTCTTGAGAGACAATGATATTAAGTACAATTGGAGGCCACTACAGCAACTTAAATTTTTTTATAAAGGAAGGATGCATACTATTACTCCAGAAACAGATGTATTAAGATTAATTCGGGGGCTTGGGCTGATTGAGAAAGAGGAAGATTTGGTAGAAATTAAAGATTATATGCTTAAGACGGGTGGAGTACAAGAGGAATCCCCAATTTTGGAAGAAAGAGGTGCAATTGGCGGCCAGGATCCCAAGAGTTTAAAGAGAAAAGAAATTTCCCCGGCAGTTTCTGAGTATAAGAAAATTCGTGAAGATACTGAACGAACGCCAGACAAGATGGAGGATCTTAGTAAAAAGCAGGAAGCTGAGTCCGGGGCGAAGCCAGTCTTGTCTTCTTTTTTTGAAAGTGGAATTTAAAGAACAGCCCGAAGAGGTGATCCGACCATCGGCACGTCCCACTCCCCCACACTCTTTATATAGAGGCGATATCTGATTGAGGATGTGGGGGATGAAGATTGCTTGTTATTTGTTGTGGTTGTTGTGTCTGATATTTGAGTTTTATGTTTATGTTGTTTGTTATATATTGTTTGTGGAGTTTTATGTTTTTGTATGTCTTTTTTGTTTGGTGTTTGGTGTGCACATAAAGGAAGAGGAGGGGTCAGGATTAAAAAAGTTACCGCTTAAATGCGGTTTATAAAAATAATGACATGGAACGTGAAGGGTACAGGCAATCATATAAAAAGGAAAAGATTGGAACTTAAATTTAAAAGGGATTCTCCAGATATATTATTTTTGCAGGAAACTCATCAAAAATCTGAGGATTTTAATAGAATGAATATTAAAGGTATGCAAATTTATGAAAAATCTTTTGGGACTTCCAAAGCTAGAGGAGTTGCGATATTGATATCAAATAGGGTATATTTTGAGAAAAGACAAGTAATTAGAGATGAGGAAGGCAGATATTTAATAATTATAGGGAATATTAACGAGCAAAAAGTGACATTGGTTAATTTATATTTACCGAATGAAAAACAAAAGGGATTTTTGGATAAAATTACTAAGATTTTGGAAACAGAAAGTGAAGGGAAAGTAATTGTGGCGGGAGATTTCAACCTAATTAGGGATAGAACTGATAGTAATAATCCCACCCGCTTTAGACAAACAAATAAAGGGGAAATTTTAAATAAATGGATGTTTCAAAACAGTGTGGCAGATGTTTGGAGAGAGTTGAAAGGCTCTGAAAGGGTGTATACATTTTGTTCTAAGGTACATAATACTTATTCAAGGATTGATTATATTTTTGTTTCTAAAGATTTGCTGAATAAAGTAGATAGAATAGATGTGGGAATTTTTAAGGATTCTGATCATGCAGAAGTTATGATGGAAATAGATTTTAATTTTGAGAAAAAGGAAAGAGGTTGGAGATATGATGAAAAATTGTACAAAAGGGAGGAGGATAAAATATGGATATTCAAAAAATGGAAGGAAAGTTGGGAATTGAATGATAATGAAGAGGTTAAATTTGAAATTGTTTGGGATACCATGAAAGCCATATTTAGAGGAGAAAGTATTAAATTGTCAAGCAGGAAATATAGAGAATACAAAGCTAAAATTGATCAGGATACAAGACAAATTAAGATATTGGAGAACCAATTCTCACTTACGAAAGATAAAAAATGTTTGGAGGAATTGACCTTATTAAAAACTAAATTGATAGAAGAAGATATTGAATTGGTTAAAAAAAAATTAAGATATTTGAATAGGGATTTTTTTGAATTTAGTAATAAAAATTCTAGGTTATTGGCAAAGATGGCGAAAAATAAAACTCAAAAGAGAGAAATTGGTTCTCTGATAGATGAAAAAGGTACAAGGTGTTATAAGAGATTGGAGAAATGTGAAGTAGCTAGGAATTTTTTTCAAAAATTATACTTAAAGAAATCAATTGATTTAGAAAAATTGAAGAATCATCTTGGAAAATATGGTATGAAAATAGATCAAACATACAAAGATTTGATGGAAAGAGATATAACACAGGAGGAAATCAACGAAATAATACAAGAGTTAAAATTAGGGAAGACCCCAGGAGAAGATGGATTACCTGCTGAATTTTATAAAGATTTCAAGGAACTAATAGTACCAAAACTGCAAAAATTATTCAATGGAATTTTACATGGTGGAGAAGTCCCGATGTCATGGAATAAGACAGTAATATCTATAATTCCTAAACCGGATAAAGATCTTGAGAGGATCGAGTCCTATCGACCTATTTCTTTAATCAACCAAGATGCTAAAATATTTACAGCTATTATAAGTAATAGATTAAATAGTTTTATAGACAAATATATAAGTTATAACCAAGTAGGGTTTGTTAAAGGTAGATATATGAGTGATATAATTAGAAGAGTATTGAATATTATAGATGTAGCAGAGAATAATGGAGATGAATTAGGTATAATATCGTTAGATATTTTTAAAGCTTTTGATTCTGTACAATGGGATACTATAAAAGTAATTATCGAGGCATTAGGCTTTGGTAATAAATTTATACATGTTATTTCAAAACTGTATCAAAAAAGTAGTGCAAAGGTAAAGGTGAATGGAACAATGACGGAAGAGATTAAATTGGAAGCAGGCACGAGACAAGGATGTCCCTTGTCTCCAACATTATTTTTGTTAGTTATGGAGGTTTTGATTAAATTGATAGAAGCAGATGAAGAGTTGGAAGGTTACAAGGGATATAAGATAAATTTGTATGCGGATGACACTTTGATTATTTTGAAAGATATAGAGAGAGATTTAAAGAGGATAAATAAACATTTGATAGAATTTGAAGAAATGACAGGTTTAAAGGTAAATTGGTCAAAATCTGAATTATTAATGAATAAAGATGGTAAGGAGTGGGAGAGTATGCAAGAACAATTTGGGATAAGAGCTAAGAATACATTGAAATACTTGGGGATAACACTTTCACTTAAAGTTAGAGAATTAAAAAAAATTAATTATGAGGTGATGTTGAAGGAAGTAGAGAAAAAGATAGATAAATATAAAGAGATAAAGTTGTCTTGGTTTGGTAGAATTGCAATGTGTAAAATGATGTTATTACCAAAGTTTAACTTTTTATTTGAGATGCTACCATTAAATTTGACAGAGAAAGATATAGAAGAATATCAGAAGAAATTAGATAAATTTTGTAATGGTGGGAAAAGACCAAGATTAATGAAGAAATTGTGGTATCAAAACCAAAAAGAGGGTGGATTGGGAATTCCCAATCTACTTAATTATTATCGGGCGTATAATATTAGAACTGTGATAAAAATACTTAAAGGTGGAGATGGTCATTGGGGAGATCTGGAGTTAAAAGATATTAAGAGATTTGGGTCTATATGGTTTTTAGATAGAGCAAAAACAAAAAAGACAATTAATAGTTATTGGTTAAAGGGGTTGAGTAAAACTTGGAATAAATTTGTTAAAAAATTGATTCCGGATATAACGTTTTTGGGAAAGACAACTGAAAGTTGGCCGATTAAAACTAATATAAGTCGGAACAAAGTAATTGAGGATGAAAATATAGGAAATATAGTAGATTGGTTAAGAGCTTTAGGAACTGAAAGTAGGAAGAAAAAAGTAATTCAAAAATTGGAGTTAAATTGGTTTGAAAAAATACAGGTAGAAAAATGGACTATGAAAGTAAGGGGAATATGTAACATAGATAGAAGTAAAACTAAATTTGAAAGTTTAGTATCTCAAATTATTAAAGATGAAACTGGGTTAAAAGGACTCGTCAGTAAGATATACAAGATTATAAACTTTGATGGAAATCCACAAATGGTAATGAAAAGGAATTGGGAGGAAGATCTAAAGATTAAAATATTGGATTTGGATTGGAACGAGAATTGGAAGAGTCGGATTATGAGGACTTTATCTATAAGGATTAAAGAACATAATTTTAAGGTTGTTTGGAAATGGTACTGGACCCCACTAAGATTATCACTGATAGATAAAAAAATGAGTGATAAATGTTGGAGATGTAATACGGAATTGGGAACTTATGAGCATATGTGGTATAAATGTGTGAAAATTAAAAAGTTTTGGCAGCAATTAGAAAGAACGATGTGTGAAATGATGAAAAGAATAATAATATTGAGACCAGAAACTATATTGTTATTGATAATTAATGAATCAGAGTTAACAAAACATGAGAAAGAACTGATTAGAATTATGATTATAATGGGTAGAATTGTAATAGCAAGATATTGGAAAATAGAGGTAAATATTAAAATAGAAGAATGGTACTGTGAAATGTGGAAATTAGCCTTAAATGATAAAATGACGTGTGATATTAAATTTAGAGAGGGGGTTTATAAAAACGATATCTTTTGGAAGACTTGGAAGCCATTTGTGGACTATGCACTTGGAACTTTGGACGTCTCGACGCCTGTACCGAGGGAACGTGGATTTTGGAGATCCTAAAGATAATAGATGATACTTGAAACCAACTCTTCCTTTTGTTTTGTACAGCACTGGGTGATATATTGTAAAACAGTATAAAAATTTCAATAAAAAAAAAAAAAAAAAACATAAAAGCATGTCAAAATAAATAAAAAGCACTTTCACAACTGGATCCCCTGTAAAGTAGAATTGTTCTGAAGAATGAAGACTGCCATTTCAACACAAGAAGCATGGAGGCTGGTTTTGCTTATTATGGAATTTATTCATATGTTGACTTGACGTGTTGGTATTATGTAACACATGACACAAAAATACACCTTATGTCTCTATACATCCCACTGCACATATACTTCTAGTTAGGACAGAGTAGACATTTAGGGATGTCTTCATGCATGTAATACCATGACCCAGATATTGCATGTCCATAAGTACAAGTATGTGTTGGGTCAATTTATATAGATGTAAGAATGTGGCTCAGTAGCAAGGGACGTGGTGGCTCAGTGGCTAAGACACTGAGCTTTTCGATAAGAAAGGTTGGCAGTTTGGCGGTTCGAATCTCCAGCGCTGCGTAACAGAGTGAGCTCTCGTTATTTGTCCCAGTTTCTGCCAACCTAGCAGTTTGAAAGCATGTAAAAATGCAAGTACAAAAATAGGAACCATCTTTGGTGGGAAGGTAACAGCGTTCCGTGTGCCTTCGGTCTTTAGTCATGCCATTTCCAGATCATGGAGATGTCTTCAGACAGCGCTGGCTCTTCAGCTTTGAAACGGAGAAAGGCTATACATGCCCCTTTTTTGACCAAAAAATGGGCCCGTTGTGTGAAAAACAGGCCATTTTGGGGAGGTGTACAGAGTGCAAAAACTTTTTTTAAAAATTTGCCTCTTCAAAATCTTGGTGCGTCTTATACTCCGAAAAATATTGTAATAGTTACTCCGGTAACTATTACACTTTTGCCATTATCTACTAAGCCATTTGCAAATAAGGTAACCAGTCTGGCACATAAGGCCACCAATATTGTGTTTAAAAAAAAACTTGCTGGATTTTTAAAAAGATGCTAATCATCACATTAGTCTTGCTGCCTTTGCTGTCACTTACAAGAGCACTATCTAGGAACAACTCTTCTAAATTTGATTTTTCAGCGGTATGAACATTCTCTTCTTTGGTATTTGTGAGGCTGATATTTCAAAATGTTAAACTTATAGAGACCTTCTCTGTGTGAATGTTAGGTATGAATTGATTTTTCTCCTCCCTGAAAGTTCTACCCTGAACTTTCATTCAGTGCAGTCTGCAGTGAAGGTTATAATAATAATAATAATAATAATAATAATAATAATAATAATAATAATAATAATAATAATAATAATAATAATAATAATAATAATAATAATACATTTAATTTGTAGACCGCTCCCTCTCCCCGAAGGGACTCGGAGCGGTGCACAGGGGAATTAAAACATACAAACATAGTAACATAAATATATATAAAATCAGATTAAACAATTTATCCCTGCGCTAAAAACCCAAAATACTAAAAACGAAACCCCTTAAAAACCCAATTAAACAATAAACAGATGACTAACCTAGGCCGGCCAAGCAGAAAAAGTGCGTTTTTAATTTTTGACGGAAGGAGCGGAGGTCCTTAGTTGTTCTAATATCGGGGGGCAGGTCGTTCCAGAGGGTCGGGCCCGCCACAGAGAAGGCAACAGTGATTTCATGCTGTTGTTTTTTTAATCATTTTTTTTATTCAGTTGAGCTCCATGAACTGTACAGTGCTTCAACATAAGACTGCAGTCTAGAATTAGATTAAATAAATAAATAACTAAATAGGGCACCATTACATTAAAAATCAAGCTTGTAATTATTGTTTTTCCCCCTTATGATCATCTGTAGGTAGAACATAACAATTATGCACATAACAATTTGGTAAGTCTAAAGCGAGCATATTAGCAAGTTTTCAGATCTTCCTTTTGTTTTTCCTTAGGCGGCAATAACACAGCAACAAAGCAAACTTATTAAAAGGTTGACTTCATTAACTCGGTGGGAAATTTCCGAGTGAAAACGTATTGGATTGTGCTGCTGAAATCTAATAAGGAAAGAAAACTATAGGCTGTTAAGCTAAGCAGGTGGTCCTTGACTTATAACCACAATTTGGACCTGAATTTCCATAGTAAACTGCTGCAGTCATAAAGCAAGTCATCCTAAAGCATAACTGGACCTGATTGTATGCCAATTTTTACTGCACTTGTTAAGTGAATCACTGTGGGGCCTGCCACGCCCCCGAACCAGTTCTGTAGGTGGCGCCATCTTGTTTCTGGCTTCTGTGCATGGGCAGAGTAATTTTTGTTGCACTGCGCATGTGCGCACGAAGTGCTTACCTGAGCGAATGGGCAGTAGCAGCAGCTGGAATCCACCCCTGCTTAGGGTGCTCTAACCAGTCATAAATGTGAAGTGGTTGAGAAGTGCCCAATTTTTGATCATGTGACTAGTGAGAGAGTAATAAGTGTGGTGAAAATCGTAAAACACTTTTTCCAGGACCACGACAACGTTGAACCATTGTTAAACCAAAAATTGTAAGCTGAAGATTACCTTTAGTAAATATGTGAAGAACGGTTGCAGGAGCTGGGTATATCTAGTTTGATGAAGAGAAGGACCAGGGGAGACATGATAGCAGTGTTCCGATATCTCAGAGAGTGCCACAAAGAAGAGGGAGTCAAACTATTCTCCAAGGCACCTGGGGGCAGGACAAGAAGCAATGGGTGGAAACTAATCAAGGAGAGAAGCAACTTAGAACTAAGGAGAAATTTCCTGACAGTTAGAACAATTAACCTCTGGAACAGCTTGCCTCCAGAAGTTGTGAATGCCCCAACCCTGGAAGTCTTTAAAAAGATGTTAGATAGCCATTTGTCTGAAATGGTATACGGTTCCTGCCCACGCAGGGGGTTGGACTAGAAGACCTACAAGGTCCCTTCCAACTCTGCTATTGTATTGTATTGTAAATATTTCCAATCAAAGATTTCAGTTCATTTCCATAGTAAAATCATAAATTAAATGTACTTAATTGATTTTTAGGATGCTAATGTTTGACTTTTTTTAAAGTACTTTCAGCTATATATAAACTGAATATAATACACATGGTTCTTTAAACTTTCTAAATTTAGTTCAGAGCTTTATTTTAGAGTAATTTTGGGAGGTTGGGACAATTTATTATGTGGACTGCAGATTCTTCACTCTTATAAAAATTGTCAGAATTTATGCAGATTTATTTTCCTGATGTGCTTCTCATCTAAGACTCTAGAGAATGTTTTCACTCATGATTGTACATTTTCGAATGGAGTGATGGCAATACTAAGAAGGGAGCAATAAAGACAAGGAAAAACAGATTTCTCTAGAAAGTTGACAGCATCTTCATGTCTGTTTGGTTGTTCTGTTTCCACACAAAGGACTTTTTGCAAATCTTCAAGGGATGGTTTTGGAGTTGCACAGTGTAGAGTTACTCAATGGAGACCATTGTAGGAGGGTCTGCTGACTTTAAAAGTGCAGGACTGTCGGCTTGTTTTGAACATACACAGAAGAGATATTTTCAGTATAAAATACCTCTTTGCCATCACACATTTTGTAAGATAAGCACTGTGTTTTTTGTTTTCTCCACTGTGATTTTTAAAAGATTTTCTACTCTGAGGAGAAAGATTAAACTGATGCCCCCATCCCTTCCCCCTCAAAAGTTCCCTTTTGTAGAGGGCAAAATTTGGCAGAGAACGCTCTGTGCTTCTTACTAAAAGAAGACCTTCCCAGTTACTTTAAAAAAATACTAATTTACTCTTTCAGGGTATTTTTATTCTGTTTATAACTGTTGTAATTATAAAGAGAGTCGGTTAAGGTTTTGAACTAGCACAGGCAAAGCCCAAGTTCTAGTTTACCTCAGACATTAGGTATTATTTGGACCTTACAAGGGACGTGGTGGCTCAGTGGCTAAGACACTGAGCTTGACGATCAGAAAGGTCCGCAGTTCCGTGGTTCAAATCCCTAGTGCCACATAATGGAGTAGGTTACTTGTTACCAGTTACTTGTCCCAGCTTCTGCCAAACTAGCACATAAAAAATGCAAGTAGAAAAATAGGGACCACCTTTGGTGGGAAGGTAACATAACCATGGAGAAGTCTTCGGAAAGCGCTGGTTCTTTGGCTTTGAAACGGAGATGAGTACCACCCCCTAGAGTGAACGGCTAGCACTTATGTGTGAGGAAAACCTTTACCTTATTACAGGGGTGTCCAAACTTGGGAACTTTAAGACTTGTGGACTTCAATTCCCAGAATTCCCCAGCCAGCATAGCTGGCTGGGGAATTCTGGGAGTTGAAGTCCACAAGTCTTAAAGTTCCCAAGTTTGGACACCCCTGCCTTATTATTTGGACCTATCAATCCAACCAACCTCATAAAGAGACTGTTATAGGGGAAAATGTAAGGCGGAATATTATGTATGCCACGTGCAGAAAAAGAGGTTCCAAGTCAATCAATCGGTCAATCAATCAATCTAATCAATAAAGCAATTAGATTCAACCACCACTTGTGAATAGATGCATTTCTTTTTTGATACATGTCATTACATAGTTATAGGGGAAGGATTCATAAAGATTTCTAGTTACCAAAAATGTATGTTTAATGTGGGAGGTAGTTTTAATTGTGGGGCCTAATTGGCCTACTATGGCTATGTTTGACAATAATTGGGGTGGGAGGGGGGAGAGATTTGGTGATGTGATACCTCAAAGTACCTTGAGGTGGCGATAAATCACTGCATTTGTACTTCCTTGAATGGCTTTCTTTTTTCTTTCTTTTTTTCTCTTTTAATGGCAAATGAAATGAGGGTTAACTTTGAGAGGACAACTTATATTTTGAGTGCACGGTGTTCTTTCGTTTATGGTACATTTAACAGAAATGATCTTTAATGTTTAACCTTCAAGGTATTCTGGTAGGAGTAAGTGTGTAGCCCCATGTATTTTATAACACAGGCAGGGCAATATTTCAAAAGGTTGTTTTTTTTTAAAGTTTCTCACGAATCTCATTGCTTGTAATTTATATTTATCTGCTGAAGTTCTTTCATTTGTTTTACTACTTTGTTTAATGGAATTAAACGATTCCCAAGCAATGAGATTTGTTTTCGAACGCTTGCCTTTTAAACTGGAAAAAAAACCCCACTAATACAGGAGTGAGAAAGTATAAGAAAGTTTCAGGCAGACAAATCTGCCTTTGGCTGAAGATTAAGAGTACAATATAGGCATGTGATTCTGCTTGCTTTCTTTTCCATCATTAGTTATTCACTTTTATTGCTTTAAAGGATGTTTTGGCTGTAGTGATGCTAAGTGATAACCATGTTTCTCCTCGAATTTACCAGAATTCAAAAATCAGATTATAACCGGAATTAAGTTTGGCCTCTCTAGAGCAGGCTGAAGAGATATGTGTTGCGGTGCTCTGAAACATGCATTTTTTTTTGGCAGGCTTTAGAAAATAAATGCTAAGCATCTTCAGTTCAGTTGAGTCCTAAGCTACAAATATTCTCTTCTATCAATAAGCACCTTCTTAGCTTGTCTCCCAGGCACCAGATCTGCTGTAACAACCCGAAACGCACATGCTTTTATAAAGTGGACTTTTAAATAATTAATTAATTAATTAATAATAATTAATAATAATAATTAATAATAATTTATTATATTTATAAACCGCCCCCTCTCCCCGAAGGGACTCGGGGCGGTGTACAGGAAAATTAAAAACCAACTAAAAGCATACAATACACACAAATTAAAAACGAATTAAACTACCCTGTACGAAATTTAAAAACCATTAAAATTACCACCCATTTAAAACCCAATAAACAATTTGAGAAAACAGACTAGGGCGAGAAGCGTAGATTAGGCCAAGCAGGCCTGATGAAACAAATAGGTTTTTACTTTTTGGCGGAAGGCGCGGAGGTCGGTAGTCGTTCTAATATCCGGGGGTAGGTCGTTCCAGAGGGTCGGGCCCATCACAGAGAAGGCCCTTCCCCTGGGCGTTGCCCGCTGGCACTGCCTACACTCTTGAGAAGCAACTTATCTTCCTATGCCACTGCAAACACAGGACACAGGACAGTGCCTGGATCAATGCAAACCAAGTATTTCAAAATTAAATAAAGAACCACAGTGCTTATTCAAGGCACAGCATTTTGTCATTGCCTTCCTATTCCATTCACCAGATCTTAGGCTTAGGTCTCTTAGTTCAGAGGCCCCCAACGTTTTTTGCACCAGGTCCACCAGGTTTTTACTTACCTTCCCTACTGGTTTGCAAATGTGTGTTTGTGCATGTGTTCCCCATCCATGCATGCGCCCAGCCTTCCGCACATGCACTTTGCTCAAAAAATAGGACAAAAGAGAGCAAGGGTGGGTAGGTCGGCCCTGCAATTTCTGCTACTCGTTCAGGTGAACCAGTCCAAACCGGTAGAATACCACCTCTGACCAAGGCCCAGTTTCGATGAGAACAATTTTTATTTTTTTCCTTTTTTAAAAGTCTTTTATTAAACACACATTAAAACATTGGACACAGTGTAACCGTCCTGACAACGTCTTTGCCATACATACTAGACTATAAAGTTAAATATTATAGCCACCATGCTTATTTACAATAAGTCTATTCAGTATTTACAAATATAAGGATATCGTATTTCCCTCCATGTTGCTTTGTTCTTGTCTTGCACATTTTCACTGTTACGATTTCATACATAATTCTAATCTCCATTCTATAAATCTTAGTCATTGCTTATTTGGGGTCTTTCCTTTTTTGGAGAACAGTTTTTCCACGTATTAGTGGTGATCCAGTGGGGGCAAATGGTTTTGCACACTCTCTAGATCCCACACATGTGCAGACAAAACTTGCTTGCTTGCATGACCCGGTTGCTAATAGGCCACGAAACAGTACCAGGCTATGGATGAGTATCAGGCCACGGCTGGGGCTGGGGCCCCCTGTCTTAGGTCACTGTTTTCCCAGTGTTTGAAAATCTTACACATTGACCTTTATAAGCAATAAACACATAGACATATTGTATACCATGTATACATACCATTCAGACCAGAGGTGGGTTCCTGCCAGCTCCCTTCCCCGCCCGTCCACACATTATCAAGGTGAAGAGCGAGAGGAGGAATTCTGAGAGTTGAAGTCCGCAAGTTTTAAAGCTGTCAAATTTGAACACCCCTGGGGTTTTTTTCCCTAAAGGGTTAGGAGTGCAAGGGTCTTGTAACTTGATAGCTTTAAGACTTTCATTTCTGAGCCAACATTTTTGTTGCTAAGCAAGAGCATTGTTAAGTGAGTTTCACCACATTTTACAAGTTGGCCACGCCCACCCAGTCACATGACTGGCAAGCCACTCCCACCCAGTCACATGGCTGGCAAGCCACTCCCACAAAGCAGGCCATACCTACAGAAGAGGTTCTAAAAAAAATTGAAACTGATTCAGACCAATCTTAAATTTATTATTAACTATTTGGAATAAATACTGAAGAGAATATTTATGGAGAACTAATTCATAAAGAACATGTGAAGAGATATCACTATATTTGTGAATTAATTTTGAATTTTTGGATATGGTAATAACCATATTGGTATGCAATTCGAGGGAAGCTTAATTTCTAAACCATACCAATCTTTGACATGCGAAGTTAGAATTGTACGAAGTGTTCTTAATTGGTTTTAAGACCTTTGTTTGTTTATGTAGGATCTTCCAATCCCAGAGTTCTTGCAAATCATCAATATCCAACTTGGCAGAACTTTAAACTGCTTATTAAAAAATGCTGCAGACTTAAAACTATCCAAAACATATTCCAATAATGTGGGAATTCTACATGCTGCTTATATGCCTGGACCAATTAGTGAAATCAGAACGATGATTAGACATAACAAGTTGCGGCTTTGTAGTGTCAGTTGATGCAGGACTAAATGCGCTGCAGAGAAGTGAAGAGGGTGTAATTTGACACAAGGGTGGGCAACATCTTTGGGCACAATCACAACCATTTCAAAAGGCTGGATGTTGCTCATTCATCACAGGACTGCCAGCATAATATAGCCCAAAGTATAACATCTATTTATCTGAATGCAAATGGATCAGTTCTTTCCTCCAATTCATCCAATATTCTCTCTGTGATTCTACTTATCTTTAGTCTTTTAATGGAAAACAGGAACATTTCCAAATAAAGTAATGAACTATCTGCCTTTTTAAAAAAAAATTCCAAAATGCTTATAATTGATATGAGACTGAGCAGCATTTTTTAAAAAAAATTAGGATGGCACTGTGGGGCTGGTATTTTATATATACACTTGGAATTCATTCAATAAATTTTTAAACAGTGGGCAGTTGAGAAAACCACAAGGGCCAAGGGTAGCAAACTAGAGCTGTTTGGCTAGAATTCTGTATTTCATGAAGTTAGATTCCTGGGATTAAAGCCCACGCAACATTGGCAGATTGGATTTTGACTTGTTTTTTTTTACAAAGATTGTTTGCTGTATTCCATCATCATCATCATCATCAAATCTTTATTTGGTCATAGACCAGCAGCATGCATTTGCTGCATTTTGAAACTGAGCAGGACATTAATTTAAATGAAAGTGCCCTGAAAGAGTTGAGTACATTTTAAGTTCAATAGCAACATCAGAGGAGTTTGTTCCTGACAAATAGACAGCCCAATGTTAATAATACTAAATTGTTTCGACATACCACAGGCTGTGTCAGATTAATGAATGTGAATTCCAGTGTAGCCAAGCAATGTGTTCAGAAACCACACCAAAGCTCTTCGTAAACATCACCTGTTGAAGCTGGAGCATTTCCTTGTGATGTGAGATGCTAACCTGTTGCAAGCATCGTGGAATAGAATAGATGTACCTTTGTTTTCTTTTACCTATGTAAAATATATAGGGATGCGGTGGCTCAATGGCTAAGATGCTGAGCTTGTCAATTAGAAAGGTCGGCAGTTTGGCGGTTCAAAACCCTAGCACGCGTAACTGAATGAGCTCCCATTACAAGTAGCTGCAAGTAGAAAAATGCAAGTAGAAAAATAGGGACCATTTGGTGGGACAGTAACAGCGTTCCGTATGCTTTTGCCGTGTAGTCATGCCAACCACATGACCACGGAGACGTCTTCGGACAACGCTGGCTCTTCAGCTTTGAAACGGAGATGAGCACTGTCTCCTAGAGCCGGGAATGACTAGCAGATATGTGTGAGGGGGACCTTTACCTTTAACTATAATTATAGTGTGGATTACAATTGAACACTTGGGTTACACTGGATACACAAGCAGTTCACAATAAGGAGGATATGATACATAAAGGAATATGATGCCAACTTTCCCCCCAGTTCCTTGGATCCCCTCATCATCTAACCAAGCAATCTCTTTCCTCAAAAGGTTTGTAGAATTAGTTCTGTCCATCTGCCAGTCAGCTCTATAATTCTTCCTTATCTCCTCAACCTTAAACCCACTGATACTGTGTTTTAATTTGTTTTGAAATTGTTATCAGGCTAATTGTTATATTTTAGTACTAATGTGTTCCATAGTGGTTTCCAGAAAAATATCAAACTTTGCTAATACAATTTATCAGTTATTTCTTTCATTTAAAATATTTGTAGCCCTTCCACAAATAGTGTATATTGCTTTATTTTTACAATATTGTGGAGAGAAGGCTCACAAAGTAAATTATTCAAGTCCTCTGCCATAAAAACATTCCCATGCATTGAACTTCAATGCAGAATGATGATGCTGTTCAGCAGACGTGTCAAACTGGCGGCCCACGGGCTGGATGCGTCACCCGCAGGCCACGCCCACCCCAGCTCTTGAAAAGGGGAAAACATTGCGAAACATCATGTGATGTTTGACATCCGTGCTATACAGTATTTGATCTCAACAGCTTTAAAAGTTGAAGTTCCTCCTTTGTCTCCAATGTTTATTATGTGGCTTATTTCAAATAATACTACATGGTGTAAACCGCATGAATAACAGAGGCAATTATGTAGGCATTAGGGGTATACATCCAGGGGTGGGTTTCAAATTTTTTAGAACCTACTCTGTAGGTGTGGCCTATTTTGTGGGCGTGGCTTGGCAGTCATGTGACAGGTGGGAGTGGCCACCTTTTAAAATGTGGTGAAACTCATTTAACAACGCTCTTGCTTAGCAACCAAAATTTTGGACTTAATTGTGATGATAAATTCTTTCTTTCTTTCTTTCTTTCTTTCTTCTTTCCTTTCTTCCTTCCTTTTTCCTTCCTTTCCTTTCCTTCCCGTTGGGTCACTGGCAGCGGTGGGCCAGATTTACTTCCAGGTACGCCGGTGGAACCCCTTCTCACCGGTTCTCTAAATTTCACCAACCGGTTCTCGCGAGTAGGTGCGAACCTGCAGAAACCCACCCCGGTATACATCACTTCGATTCGAAAGGCAAAAAAGTTCTCTAGGGCTTGTGGAGGGCAATCATGACACTCATCCATAAATTCTTAAATCAGTACATGGTTTAAGGTGTGGCAGTTTTAAGGAGTTGGAAAAGATCCTACATACTCCATGCTATTCTAGAACACTCCCCCCCCCCCCCCCCCGAGTATAACAAGCATATATTTAATGGGATGATATTCCCAATTTTCTTCCTTCTGAGACTGACTTTAGGCGGAACAAGGCAAATCCCTCAAATTTTACTGAATTTTGACTGACCCATAAATGCCGCCGATGAGAAAAATGACCTGACCCAAGCCAGCCCAGAATGTTCATTTTAATTAAGAAACTTTACAGTCCATTTAATCTGAGCTCTTTGGAGATGAAAGGCTAGCTGCTCCAGCAGGAAACTAACCTTCTGAAATTGTAACCCGGCCTCTGGTGCACCTGTTGTGATTTTTCATGGTGCACATTCTAGCTTTCCCAGACATTTTAAAAAATGATAACAGTATAATCCTTCCTGTTCTGCCTTTCATCGTAGGAGGATTTAAAGCTTTAATTATATTCCACAAATCTAGCAAAAAAAAAAGGCTTTGCTTTCTCTCATTGCCTAAGTCCATGCCTTTTAGGGAAATGTTCCGAGATTGAAATTTAGTTGGTGGAGTTTTTTCGTGGGAAGGCGGGAATATTAATAGGCTTTAAAACTCATCAATATTCATTTGGCCTAGAAATAAGAGCCAAGGAGTTATAGTCTATTAAGTAATAGGAACATCTATTTTCGCCCATCTGTTGTACAGTAGTATGATTGTGGTTATATAAACCACTGGACGACAGCACTTTATAATGAAATTCTGGCACTTGTATGCCTAGAAGTATCTTTATTATTATTTATAGACTTCATATGATGCCTGATCTTATGTTTAAGTGAGTGTTAAATATTCAGTCTCAGTGGTTGCTATGGTCAGGAGAACATCTGTCAGAGAAGGGTTGGCTCAAGTAGTGGACTTCACTCCTGTCTTAAATAAGATTATAGTTCATCATTAATGTTTAGCATTAGACTGTGCTATGAATAACACATAGTGTGTTCCGAATATTTCTCTAGAAAATAGAAGTATTTCCAGAAAAAATACTGTTCTTATAGAAGAATAATCACTCCATTTCAGTCCTCTGAAATAGAGTGTTTTATTCCATTTTGGATGACAGCCATTATTAAAAACCTTAACAAATTAAAGTGTACCCATTAAAAAACCTCTAAATTAATGAAGAGTCTGTTCCAAGTCTTACAAAGAGCAGAGGAGACGATAAAAACAGCAAACCTTCATTATCTAAAGGGTTAAAACTTCCAATTGGTGTATGATAAGAGAACATTACCCCATTGTTACTGCAGAAAGTAAGTCAAGAACCGGGAGAGGAAAACTGCAGAATTATATATTTTGGCTGAACCATGAACCTATGGTAAGGGTGCCAGAGGTGGAACACAGCACTCTCTCTGACAGCATGCAAGCCATTGCTTGAGTTCCGCCACGCATGCATGTGCACCTCCCAATGGCCAGCTGGTCTTCGGGTCCCTGCCGTGCATGCGTGGGAGGATGGAGAGCATGCAGGCGGTTACACATGCATGCGCTGGGGGGGTGCAGGCATTGCATTTTGGTGGTTCGGGCACATGCATGCTTTGGGCACTCAGTCTGGAAAAGGTTAGCCATCATTGCCATAGAAGAGACCTCTTATGAGAGTCAACATGGTATATTGGTTAAGGAGTTGCGCCATGAACAGGGTGAGTCAGGTTCTAGTTCTCTTCTAAAAAGAGAAGCCAGTTGTGTGATTTTGGACTAGTTGTTTCCTCTCGGCCCTAATCATACCTTGGAACAAGCCAATTGAAAAATACAAGCCAGTTTTTGTATCATTGATTAGAGAAGTCAACTGGATGACCATGACAGGAATACTAATTTTGGGTGGGGGGGTTGCTTTTAGTCTAATTAATAGTGTGTTATGTCTGTCATTGAAGACAGATCTAGACAACTTCTGGTTGTTGAAGGTTAGCTTCTTGTTTCAGGAAAGCACTTGGGTGGCTAGTAATCCTAGAATGGACTGGACAGGGTTGCATTGTTGTACGTTTGTTGTGTTTGCTGGTTTGCGAGAAGACAAAAAGAAGGACCCACTGGAAAAAAAACTATCCTGTACAGTTTATCCACCAGAGATCGAAGCAATGGAAGATAAGAGGCTCACCAGCCAGAGAAAAACGGCTGCCAGCCTGGACTAACAAACAAATTGCCAACCAGTATGCTTAAGCCTTTTTGAAAGTGTTAGTTTATTTTGTACTCTACCGTGAAGCTAGTATCTTCTATAGACATCGTTATCTTTTATATCCCAAACAACAGGTGGTGTTTTGGGTTTGTCTCAGAATAAGCTGCCCTTGAGATTCAAAAGTTGGCTATTCAAGCAAATAGTCCAACCAAACCCCTTACACGCACACAGCTGGCACAAGTATAATCAAAGTATTTACTACCTAATCAAAACACGTATCTTGGTGTATTTTATAAAGAAAGTTTTAGTTAACTGAGACAACACTCTGTGCCCAACAGTTGAACAAATTGTAGAGTAGTCTCTAAATGTATTAAATAAACTATGAAGCTGTTGCAAAGAGTAGCATGTATGGGTTGCATACAAGGGTTCTAGGATTAGTTGTAGGGTTCTAGGATTAGTTTTAGCTTAATTGTCTTATCCTGGTGTAAAATTGTAAAGCCGGAATAGGTTCTAAGATTCATCTTCCCATGAAATATACTTGATTGCACCAGGGATGAAATCCAGCAGGTTCTGACAGGTTCTGGAGAACCGGTAGCGGAAATTTTGAATAGTTCGGAGAACCGGCAGCGGAAATTTTGAGTAGTTCAGAGAACCGATAGCGGAAATTTTGAGTAGTTCGGAGAACCGGCAAATGCCACCTCTGGCTGGCCCCAGAGTGGGGTGGGAATGGGGATTTTGCAGTATCCTTCTCCTGACACGCCCATCAAACCAAACCCACCAAACCACACCACACCCACAGAACTGGTAGTTAAAAATTGAATTTCACCACTGTATTGCTGCTTGCATATATTTCAAATATTATCCTCTTCAACTTGTCAGTAACCTACCATAACAATGATAATTTTTTGCTGTGCTGTTGTAACATTCCTTTTTCATGCTTATGACTGTTGTAGCATCCCTATGGTCATGTGATCGAAACGCGGACACTTGGCAACTGTATTGATGATGGTTGCAGTATCCCATGGTCTTGTGATCACCTTTTGAGACCTTCTGACACGCATAGGGGGAAACCAGATTCATTGAAAGTTGAATTACTAACTTAACAACTCAATGATTCCCTTGGTAAGAAAGGTTGTAAAAATGCAGGTGAAACTCACTCAACACTTATCTGTCTTGCTTAGCAATAGAAAATTTAGGCTCCATTGTGGTTGTAAGTCAAGGACTAGCTGTACTGGTAACTTTCCACCCTTTCCATGTTAACAATAAAGACAAAGACATTTTTTTCCCTTTAGAACAAACTATTTGACACCAGCTGTAATACATTATAAATTCACATTTTTATTTAATGCTCCACTTCCCAAGTGCAGTTCAGAATTCATTATTGACTTTCAGGAAAATGATGTGCAATAACATGTTTTTATTTCTAACCTAATTGAGGGAGCAAAATCACAGCAGAGAAAGTGTGACTTTTGTGGGCTATTAATGAGTCTGTCTGTCTCTGTCCATTGCCTCTAAATTGTTCATCATTCCAGATGCTGCAACAATCCAGCAATTGAACGGTGCTAATTAGTTTTCTGTATTAATGGAAATTGTGCATTTTAATTGCAAGCGTTGGGCCAGGAACAAGACAAAGAAGTTTTAAAAGGCATTGGAGAAACGTTGAGGGGATGGAGCTCATTAAAGTTTCAGTGTCATCTTCTGTAACCATTTCCAGCATTTTACCTGGAATCTACGAAGAAAATGAGGTCCCACAGGGTCTTCTAGGTATTTAATGTTACCTGAGAAGCAACACTGTGCTCCTATAAAAAAATGTGTCTTGGATAAGTGCAACCTTTTAAAAGAGAACTTTTCAAACACAATGAAAATTCTCAGCAAATGCATCGGATTACAACCTGGGGTGTTATAATCAGGGAAAATCCATAATAACACCGCTGCTTCAGTAATCTCAAGAATATGCTCTGGCAATTTTCCTGTTTGCTGGGAGTTGAAAATGAAGTGGTAAACTCTCAAAGGTAGGGCTCAAAAGTGCAATTTGTCAGGCACAACAGCATTCTTCAACCTTCTTTTCCTACGTTCCCTCTTACTTATCTGGTGTTTATTTGTAGATCTGGAGAGCATTTGTAGTTCAAAATAAATTACTGTGATCACTGGGTCATAATGGAATGCCTCCCAGACAGAAAAGAGCCAATTTTAAAGAATACGGCAGTTTCTTGATAATGAAAAGCTGACCAATTACTTATTTATTGTACCCATTTCTCTGGAAACCTTTCCTATTTCTTTTACTGTCGTTATTTATTTGTCAGGAGAAGGTTATCCTGATACCGCATCATAAATATCTACAGGTGTTTATCACACTTTGGTGAAAAAGGAGGGAAAGAAAAGCATCGACTGTTGTCACTTTAGGTCTGAAAACATTTCAAAAGGTGCCAGCCTTATCTCTTAACTTCAACAGTTTGTCAGACTTTGACGTTTAATCAGGCAGAAAAGGTGTGTGACTAAACTGCCTTTTCAGTAGAATTGGCAAAGCACAAGCAGATAAATACACTTTAATGAATTTGACTATAGGCAGAGTTAAAAGCATGCAAGATATTACGGCAGAAAACAGCTGTTTTTGCATTATTTCTAAAGGAAAAGATGCAAAATAGGTGCCGTAGGACAAAAAAAATAAATAAGGGGTGGTCTGGTAGAATAAGATAGGTTTTGCTTGTGTTGAACCTCTGTTCAGACATGGTTATAAAGTTAATGCTATTTACTACAAGTGCCTATCAGAAAAAATTGAAAAGCAAATACACTCTTAAGAATTTAGGAAACCTTATTGTAGGGGTGCGGTGGCTCAATGGCTAAGATGCTGAGCTTGTTGATCAGAAAGGTCAGCAGTTCGGCGGTTCGAATCCCTAGTGCTCCATAACAGAGTGAGCTCCTGGTACTTGTCCCAGTTTCTGCCAACCTAGCAGTTCAAAAGCATGTAAAAATGCAAGTAGAACAATAGGGATCACTTTGGTGGGTAGGTAACAACGTTCCGTGCGCCTTTGGCGTTTAGTCGTGCCGGCCACTTGACCACAGAGACATCTTCAGACACCGCTGGCACTGTGGCTTTGAAACGGAAATGAGCACCGCCCTCTAGAGTCGGGAACAACTAGCACATATGTGTGAGGAGAACTTTACCTTTACCTTAATTAGTGTTATCTATTTCTTTGGACATGGGTGGCACACGATGGGTCTGTGATTAAAATGCTGAGCTTGTCTGCTGGAAAGCAGGCAGCTCACATTCGAGACCCGAGCACCACATTCCCATCTTTGCTGTAACTCCTGCCCACCTAGCAGTTCGAAAGCATGAAAATGAGAGTACTTTGGAGGGAAGTTAACAATATTCCATGATTACCACGGAAATGTCTTCAGACAGCACGACTCAATGGCTTTGAAACGGATATAAGCTCCACCCCCTACTGTCGGCAACATCTAGTGGAGTAAAATCCACAGAGACTCCTTTACTTTAGTTTTACTTTATTTCTTTGGACTATACCAGTAGCTTTGTAGTATTTCCAACAAGATATTTTTCCAGATCCTCTGTAGAGGTGAGAAGGTTTATACCTGGACTTTATTTTATTTATTTATTTTATTTTATTCAATTTATATCCCGCCCTTCTCCAAAAGGACCCAGGGCGGCGCACAGGAATTTAAAAACAACATACAAAAATAGTAGAAAACATATAAATTAAAAAATCTATTAAATAGCAAAAACCTGCGCTAAAACCAATTAAAATCCCCCAATTAAAACTATCTAAAATTAGTCCCAGCGGAGGCTATGTTAGGCCGGCTTGATGAAATAAGTGTGTTTTTAAACACTGGCGGAAGAGGCAGAGGTCGGTGATAGTGCGGAGTTCAGGGGGTAGGTTGTTCCACAGGATAAGGCCCGCCACAGAGAAGGCCCTTCCCCTGGGTGTCGCCAGCCGGCATTGTCCGGCTGATGGCACCCGGAGAAGGCCCTCTCTGTGGGAGCGTATCGGTCTAAGGGATGTATGGGGCAGGAGACGGTCTCGCATATAACTAGGTCCTTCTTTTGCATTCAAAGTATTTCTACTTCTACTGATGTTCTTTACTTTGAATTATTTTTGTATTATGTTCACTTATTAACCTTCTTGTATGTTATGGTTATCTGCCAGTAATTCAGCATTTCAGACATGGTTGGCTTTTACCCTGCTTTTTTTGTTGTTGAAATCCTTTGTTGCTTGTTCTTTAATTTCCCTTTTAGCTGCAATGTTGTGTGGATTTTTAAAAATCCACTGGGGTGTTCCCGAGGGTAAAAGCACTATTTTCAAAGTACACCATCCTCATGCGGAAAATCTCTATGAAGGAATTTATTTTTGATGCATATTTCAAATATTTTACCACTTGGATTTCTTTTTAGCATACTATAAAGTGTGATTAGTTCTTTGCCTGCCAATGGGTACATTTTCTTATTTGCTTCATGTAATTGTCCAGCTGGAGATAGAATAAAGTTTATTTAAGAACCCTTTCTTTGTTAGAATTTGACAATTCTGTTTTAATGGGAGCTAGCCTTTAAAGTCAAAGTAATGCAGATTGGCTAGAATACTGCGGTATAATATACTAGAAATATCTTACCAATTATAGTTTTATTTTAAAAAAATGAATTCAAGTCCTCTGCCCAGCTTGAAGGGCATTTTTGCAATAGAACTAGATTCTAAACTCAATTCAGAAACATAGTCTTTACATACTGTTTTGGAAAAGCATCTCTGCCCATAAAGGGAATTCGTGTATATGCAGAGGCAAGCAGAAACAGCTTTAAAAATAGTCACATAAGTCTTGCAAAAGATGTGCTCAAATTCATCATTCAAAGTTGCTCACAGGTGCTGAGTGAAGCCAATCATTTGAATGCTAGATACATCCCTAATGATCCCAAACTTATTTCTATCAATAAATGCCTTTCTAATTTTTCTGCATTTATATACTAACTAAAACATTGGGATTGCCAGCATTTGTCCTTGCAAGCTCAGTTTTGTCCCTTTTCAATTCACAGCAGCTGGAAGTGGATGGATTTCCAACAACAATAACACAACCACTGATGAGAAAGCTACAGCTGCACTTCTGCAAACCAATGAAGATACCTTGGTTCAGAGAGCAGAGCATATTCCGGCAGGCAAGCGGACTCCAATGTGTGCTCAGTGCAATCAAGTCATCAGGTCGGTACTATTTTCTATATACATGGTGGCTTTACATGAGGTGTAGGACCGTACCTCTTATTCTACAAGGAACTTCTTTTTGAGCAATTGTAACCCATTGATTGAAACGACTTCAGTGCTACTCTTGAGTTTCAACTCTTGAGCACACTGATTCATCATACAACAAATAAATGCTAATTAATTAGGTTCATACAGTAAAATCAGTAAAATTAATGCATGCTTCTGTCTGGAACATCACAGAAAGATGAGAAAATATTCACTTTGGTCCTCTGAAAATTGTGCAAGCATGTGAGTTCTTACATAGTTGAAAGGCTGTTAGTATTTTACTGGTTCTCATAATTCTCGCCAAGAAATCTCAGGAGGAATAGTTTCAGTGGTGGGATTCAGCTGGTTCTCACCAGTTCATGTGCATCGGTTGTTAAATTCCTCTCTCTCTCTCACACACACACACCTATCAAAGTGGATCCTGGGCATTGCGCTGCGCTGCAACGGAAACGGGAAACGGAGCGGAAAGCACGAGGGAAGGAGGAGGCCACTTTCCCTCTTTCTTCTCCCTGCTCCTCCTTCCCTTGTGCCAGCCACTCAGTTTCCCGTTTCTCCATTGCCGCGCAGTGCCCAGGATCCACTTTGTTGGGGTGGGTGTAATTTAACAATTGGTTCACCCAGGGTCAGGTTGGCCATCACGGGAGGATCATCCTGCATGTGCAGCAGAGCTGGAGGATGAGGATGGGCCGTGCATCCCATGACAGCCAACCTGACCCTGGGCAAACCAGTTGTTAAATTATTTTAATCCCACCACTGAATAGTTTTATTGAGTATTGATTGGTATAACATCAAGCTTATGGCTTATATGGGCATATTATTAGAAGCAGTTGTTGACATAGGTTCAGAAAGTAAAAGAAAAGACAAGTGAGAAGGTTATTTAGAATCACCTGGCATTCTTATAAAGATTATATTATGTTGTTTCTCTACTGTTGCAGTACAATACTTTGGGAAGCTTATGATAGCCTTCAGCTTTTGGGGTTAAGGTTTTAGCATAATTACAGTTCATGCCCTTTGAGGCAGTATTACCTGTGAAAAGGTAAGAACTGGATCAAGTGACATTCCACAGCACACCTGTGTTGCAGCCAAATGCATTGTACACCTGGTTACTTTACACTAATGCATAAAATAACCATGATGTGCAAGTCCCCCAAATTTAAGAGGGAGTATCTCATAACTTTTTAATTGATATCCTTAAATTATTGATATGTTTATCTAAAAGTTATCACACTTTTTTGCAATCTTATTACAGTCTCTCATTCTATCTTGCACTTTCAAGATGCTAAACTACCTGGTTTTTCCCATGTATAATATCTGTGAAATATTTGTAATTAAATTCTAATAGATTGCTATCTGCAACAGCTGAGGAGCCTCAGAATATCAATGAATAAAATAGTTAAACTTGTCAATTTAGAATCTTGGTATTAATATATTTCTATATCATTTACAAGGAAGGGTTTGAAAGGTATGAGTTTCTTTTTCTCCCTAAGTAATCATGGCATTACAATTACTGACAAAGAGAAATTTTCTGCAAGATAAGTGAGAAATTAAAGTGCAATTTAACTGTGCAAGAACTGGAAAAACTGTGTTGTTGGAAAAAGATACTTGAGATAAAGTTAGCATTTTTATCATGCCTTCATGAAACTTTAAAAATCAGGAGAACTTCTGGTCGTAGATCAGTTACTTTGTGCTTACTTAAATAATATAAAAAGCACCAATCTAACCTGCTATCTTCCAAAGAATATGGAAGGTCTATACATACCTTTTCACTCATTGTCTTGCATAAATAGTAACAGTTCCAGTAAATGACCTCTATGTAGAAGCATTTCCCCCCAACTTTGGGAGCACATCGATGACTTAACTCAATATTTTACTTTCCATTAACATAGTCATAGTTGGCTACCTCTCGCTACAAAACAGCTGTGCATTTATGCATTTCATCCAAATTATTTTCATTCATGAAATAGGACATTGGCCGGTTTACATAAATTTCACAATTAAAAGGATTACTGTTGATGCTGTCCATCTTTGCTCAGAATATAAATCCAATTGATGTTTTTCTGCCAACTATATTATGTTTCTTACCCACGTATGATTTCCACTGAGTTCATGCACAGTGTTTATAATAAAATCATTGGAAGAAAAATTCTATGCTCACTTCTTCAGTGGCATTACATGTGGTAGTCTCAACTGCAGAATTCACTGATTCATTCAAAATTCTAAATATTGGAAATAATAATTTGCTTTTTCCACACTGGAGCATTCCTCTTCAGGTATAAGCGTCAAAATATTAAAAATTTTAAAAGGCTGAAGAAAACTAAAGCACACCAAGTCTAAATATTCTCTGCTATATGTAGCTGGTGGTATCAAAATACTTTGCCGTCTTCCAAATTCCTATTATGTTTTCTTCCAAGACTGTACTTTTGTGCAGACAATTGGAAACTTGATCCTAAGTAGGGCCAGAAGTCCTTCTCAGACTTGGTTTTTTTCCTAATGAGTCTCGTACATTAGCCTGTGCTGTGAGAAGAGAGCAGTTTGTTATACATAAGTACGTAGCTGAAAGAGCATTGATGTTAAAGCGTGCTTGTATAGAGGTTAGAGGGTATTGGGTTAGACCAATTGCCCAGGTATCCACAGGGCAGCTAGGTTACCTGTAGAATTCAGGTATTTGTATTTTTTAAATGATTTTTAATAGGTGCAAACATGGGGGGAAAACACTGCTTTGTAATATTTTGAGAAATAGTTAGCCTGTGTTTTACATATAGGCAGAAAATAGTTCTACAGATGAAATGGCCTGCATTCTTTTTTTTTTTTCTTTTATATGAAACTTTTTTCACTTGGGTTGATTTAATTCTGCCTTTTTTTTAGAGGAACTAAACGAAAGCAATACATTCAATCCTTATGGTGAACGCATTAGGCTATAAGAATTTCCTATCAGATTGTTCTGACCTAGGCTTCCCCAAAAAGCACGAAGCAGAGTCCTGGTCCTGACAAAATCCCTTTTATTAAACGAATGTGAATCCCTCTCATTCACATTCAGAAAGGCCTGGCAAGCAGTCTTTCAAAGGAATAATTATGACTACAAACCTTATCTATCTTGGAAAGCTGCCATGTAAATATTTTCCAAATGAGGGGCTGTGCAAGAAAAGACTGGGCACAGAGTCTCTGACATTCATGGACAGATTTTCACACTCCTGAAACAAATCTAATGGCTGAACAAATGAATTGTTTCCTGCAAAAGCTCAGTCCCCTTTTGCTCCTCTTTTATGGGAGGGGCCTATCACCTTCCACTTGTGACTTTACTTCCAAGTTGACCCTAACATTTCTGAGTTGTTCTCTTCTTCTGGCAGCTCTGCGCATGCGTACACTGGGAACAGGCTCCAACTGTTCCTCTGACTCACTGCTGTCTAACTCTGTAGGCACCTGATCACTGCCAGACGACCTCGGCCCATCTCTGCCTCCAACGCAGAGCCCTCATCCGAGCCTTCCCCAGCATCCAGGACTGGCCCATGCTCCTCTCAACTTCCTCACTGTCCAACTCTGCAGCCAGCTCCACTAGCCACGGACGGTCCACCACACACATGTCTAGATATACCTTGGGTAGAATCAGAAAGTTCTGCCTTGATCTAGAACCATTTTTTGGAAATAAAACATTTCATTTTAATTGTATTAAAGCATAAGCATTCTGTTCCAAGGTGAAGCACATTGTGAAACCTATATATAAATCCAGTAGAAGTTTCTTCTCTTTTTAGCAATAAATTTTGCTTTCGGTCGGCTGAAAGAAGATGGAAAGTAGATGTTTGACTGCATTTCTTTAAACATGGAGTTTGAAATTAATGTTAATTTTTTGTTTGAAATAGAGGGCCTTTCCTCGTAGCATTGGGAAAATCTTGGCACCCTGAAGAATTCAACTGTGCTCACTGCAAAACTTCCATGGCTTATATTGGTTTTGTGGAAGAGAAGGGAGCATTTTACTGTGAGGGCTGCTATGAGAAGTTCTTTGCCCCAGAATGTGCCCGATGCCAGAAGAAGATACTTGGAGTAAGTAAGATGTCAATTTGTAATTAACATTGTGGAGTAGATAACTCACGTGCACAAACCAGCTGTTTCTGTAGATAGTATTTATTGGTGCGGGAGCAATAAAATAATTTATTAATCTCGGCTCCAAAATTAGAATTAATCTTTAGAGTTGTGCATTGCCTTTCTCTAGTTTTTCCCATTCCAGAATATCTTTGGTATCTTAATCCCAGTCTCAACACCTGGCTACTGTTCTCTGGGATTAGAAGCAACCTGGATCTGGTTATTACTTGAATGGAAAACACCAAGAATTCCAGAGCATTGGATAAGTCTGGGAAATAGAAAAACATCCCAGAAGGAAGCAATCACAAAACTACTGTGATATTACTGACAGGATAACTGCATAGATGTATCAGTAGAGTCACAAGGAGTTGAGTTTGAGAGTAACTTTATCATGTGTAATTATGTAGAGGAGCCGTAATGGCCCGGTGGTTAGAATGCAGTATTACAGGCTAATTTTGGCCACTGCCAGAAGCTTGATCCTCACCAGCTCAGTGTTGACTCAGCCTTCCATTCTTCTGAGATTGGTAAAATGAGGATCCAGATTGATGGAAGCAATATGCGGATGTTATAAACCACACCAGAGAGTGCTGTAAAGCACTGTGGGACAGTATATAAGTCGAAGTGTTATTGCTAGTGCTATGTAGTTTGGGAAAGGCTACACTGGATTTGAAAGCCATCAGCTCTTTAACCAAGTTCATTGTATTTAAATACAACGACAATAAAGATTATACTTGCTTAAGATGAATAGATGCATAGGCAGTGGTGGGTTCCTACTGGTTCAGCTGAACCAGTAGTGGTTTGGCGGCCTGGGTCGCTGGGACTGGCAGTGACCCAGGCCTTCTATGCCCCCGAACCAGTACTCTGGGTGGCATCATAGGCACCACCATACTGTTTTTTGCTAGACCAATTTTTATTGCACTGTACATGCACACAAGCGGGCGCGCATACAAGCGAACCGTCAGTTTATGCTTTTATGCTATTCCAAAAATATACAGAAAAATATAAGCTATCTACCATATTTTTCGGGCTATAAGATTCTCCAGAGTATAAAATGCTTCAAGATTTTGAAGACGTAAATTTTAAAAAAAGGTTTTGCACTCTGAAGGCCTCCCAAACCCTCTGCACGCCCCATTTTTTGGAAAAAAAAGGGGGGGGAGGCATGCATAGACTTTGGGAGGCCTGCAAAGTGCTACTGGGGGCTGGGAGGGCAAAAACGAGCAAAAAATGGCCCATTTTTCCCCTCCCCAGCCCCCAGGAGCACTTTGAAGGCCTCCCAAACCCTCTGCATGTCCATTTTTGCCAAAAACGGGATGTGCGGGGCGACATTTCAGGAGGCCAAAAATGGTGTATTCAGTCTTTTTTGAGGGGAAGGAAAGATATGTCTTATACTCTGAAAAATACGGTAATTCAAATACTCAAGTACTCACACATAAATCCTGTTTGTCTTGGTTTGCTTTGCTTTCCTCACTAGGAAGTAATAAATGCTTTGAAACAAGCCTGGCACGTCTCCTGCTTTGTGTGTGTGGCCTGTCACAAGCCCATTCGCAACAATATTTTCCACTTGGAAGATGGCGACCCTTACTGTGAGACAGGTGAGTATTACCTGTAGCAACCCAAATAAGAGGAATAAAGAGATGAGAAGACTTTTAAAAAAAAAAAATACTGGGCTATTCTTTCCTTGCTGATGGAAATTTACCAGTTCAGCTAATCATGTTTCTATTTTTAAAATAAAATTTGAAAACAGATCAGTTTCATGCTGTTAGCGCCATCTAAAGCAGGGCAGAATGTCACCCAGTTCATTTGAACTGACACGCCGTTCTTGATTTGATAGAAAAAAGGAGGACAATTTAGCATGATTAAATCTGGAATTTAAAGTTAGGTAAATGAATCATTTATAGGGACATATATATATCAAATAGGGACGCGGTAGCTCAGTGGCTAAGACGCTGAGCTTGTCAATCAGAAAGGTCGGCAGTTTGGCGGTTTCAATCCCTAGCGCCGCGTAACCGAGTGAGCTCCCATTACTTGTCCCAGCTTCTGCCAACCTAGCAGTTCGAAAGCATGTAAAAATGCAGGTAGGAAAATAGGGACCACCTTTGGTGGGAAGGGAACAGCGTTCTGTGCGCCTTCAGTGTTTAGTAATAATAATAATAATAATAATAATAATAATAATAATAATAATAATAATAATAATTTTGATTTTAATTTATAAAACCGCTACCTCTCCCCGAAGGGACTCGAGGCGGTGCACAGGGAATTTAAAAATACATACATAAAACCAACAAGCATAAATACAATTAAAATAGATTAAACTAGACCCTGCGCTAAAATCCCAAACTGACTAAAACTAGACCCCAAAAAGTCCCTAATAAAACAGTTCAATTACCCCAAGCCGGCCAGGCAGAAGAAATGAGTTTTTAGTTTTTGACGGAAGGAGCGGAGGTCCGTGGTTGTTCTAATTTCGGGGGGAAGGTCGTTCCAGAGGGTCGGGCCTGCCACAGAGAAGGCCCTTCCCCTGGGTGTCGCCCGCTGGCATAGCCTAGTGGACGGTACTCGGAGAAGTCCCTCTCTGTGGGAGCGAATCGGCCGCAGGGATGTATGGGGCAGGATGCGATCCCGCAGATAGCTAGGTCCCGGCCACATGACCACGGAGACGTCTTCAGACAGCGCTGGCTCTTCAGTTTTGAAACAGAGATGAGCACCACCCCCTAGAGACGGGAACGATTAGCAGATATGTGCGAGGGGAACCTTTACCTTTACCTAAATGAATCATTACATATAGTACTCTCTGTAGAAATGAAAACATTGATATAAAAGATTAACGTATCTAAAATGGGAAGTTATGTAAAAGTGGAATTTCCTACAGCAGTATATTCGTCATTTACTGTATATAATGTATCTCACTTTTATTGATTTTTTAAAATTAGTTATTGTTTGGGTTTGCTTTCCTATTTCATTTTTGTTCCTTTTTCTTTTTTATAGACAATTCTATTGTATTGCCTTCCTTTTATTGCAATCCTCTCTTTGCAAGGAAATTAATCACACTATTTCTTGCTTGCAATTGAATAAGCAAAAACCAAGAGGCCCTTTTCCTGGCAGAAGGCAATAATTGCTTCACAAACAAAACAGATGCCAGAAAGTTGGCAAATTTAAAAAAAAAGTACAATACAGATAAAGTAGAATACAGGTAGTCCTTGACTTATGACCACAATTAAGCCCAACATTTCTGTTGCTATGTGAGACATTTATTAAGTGAGTTTTTCCCATTTTACGAGCTTTCTTGCCACAGGCGTTAAGTGAATCGCTGAAGTTGATAAGTTAGTAACCTGGTTGTTAAGTGAATCTAGCTTCCTCATTGACTTTCCTTGTCCAAAAGTCGCAAAAGGTGGTCACATGACCTTGGGACACAACATAAGTATGAACCTGCAGGACCGCCTCCTACCACACACCTCTCTTTGACCTGTCCGCTCCCGCAGGGCGGGCCTCCTCAGGGTGCCGTCAGCTGGGCAATGCTGGCTGGCGGCGCCCAGGGGAAGAGCCTTCTCTGTGGTAGGCCCTGCCCTCTGAAATGACCTGCCCCCCGACCTTCGTACAATCACGGACCTGCGCCTCTTCCGCCGGACATTAAAAACTCATTTGTTTCAGATGGCTGGCCTGGCATAATTTTTAAGATGGATTTTAGTAGGGTTTTGAATTTATTTTAGCACAGGCTCGTAGATTTAATTCATTTTAATTATTCTTTATTGTATTTATTGAATATTGTTTTTATTATCTCCTGTGCACCGCCCTGAGTCCCTTCGGGGATATAGGGCGGTATATAAATCCAAATAAATAAATACATTAAATAAATAAATAAACCAGTTTCTAAGCATCTGAATTTTGTTCCCATATTTGGTTCCGCCCCAGGCGCCTGATGGACCCCGATGGGTTCCACGCGGCGCTTGGGCCACTTACTGTACCCCTGACCCGCGCCCCGATGGAGGACCTCGTGGCCGCATGGAATACTGCAGCCACGGGAGCCTTGGATCGGGTCGCGCCCTTGCGGCCTCTCTTGCGGCGGCGAGCCACCCTGGCTCCTTGGTTCACCGAGGAGCTAAGGGTGATGAAACGCCACAAGAGATGCCTAGAGAGAAGATGGAGGTCTACTCTATCTGAATCTGACCGGACACAGGTAAGAGCCCATTTACGGACTTACATTGTGGCGCTGAGAGTGGCCAAACGCCATCATTGTGCCATTCTCATAGCATCCGCAGATAACCGCCCTGCCACCCTGTTTAGGGTGACCCGCTCCCTCCTACAACAGAGGGTGCGGGAAACCCCATTACAGGGTAGAGCAGAGGAATTTGGGATTTATCTGCAGGAGAAAATTGCTCAGATACAGAACGAGCTAGTCTCCATTGATGGCCCAGTGGGATTGCACGAGGCGGATCTTGTTTGGGAGGAGTTTGACTCTGTTACTTCCGAGGATATGGACAGGTTACGTGGGCGACTGCGAGCCACCACATGTTTATTGGACCCGTGTCCTTCCTGGCTTGTACTGGCATCCTGGGAGGTGACACGAGGCTGGCTCCAGGAGGTTGTCAACGCTTCTCTGAGTGAGGGGTTCTTGCCTGCCTCCCTTAAAGAGGCCATGGTGAGGCCCCTCCTGAAGAAGCCCTCTCTGGACCCAGCTTTATTAGTCAACTATCGTCCCATCTCCAACCTTCCCTTCCTGGCGAAGGTTGTAGAGAGTGTGGTGGCACAACAGTTTCCCCGTCACCTGGAGGAAGTTGATTATCTAGACCCGTGCCAGTCCGGTTTCCGGCCCGGGCATAGCACCGAGACGGCATTGGTCGCGTTGGTAGATGATCTCTGGAGGGCCAGAGATGGGGGTTGTTCCTCCATCCTGGTCCTATTAGACCTCTCAGCGGCTTTTGATACCATCGACCATGGTATCCTATTGCATCGGCTGGGGGGGTTGGGGGTGGGAGGCACCGTTTTACGGTGGTTCTCCTCCTACCTCTCCGGTCAATCGCAATTTGTGTTGGCAGGAGAGCAGAGATCGACCTCGAGACCCCTCACATGTGGGGTGCCTCAGGGGTCGGTCCTCTCGCCTCTCCTGTTCAACACATATATGAAGCCGCTGGGTGAGATCATCCGTGGTTTTGGGGTAGAGTACCACTTCTACGCTGACGACACACAGTTGTATATATCTACCCCATACCACCCCAACGATGCCGTAGTGATGATGTGCCAGTGCCTGGAAGCCGTGCGGGCCTGGATGGGAAGTAACAGACTCAGACTCAACCCGTCCAAGACCGAGTGGCTGTGGTTTCCGGCCGCCCGATTCAACCAATTGACTCCATCACTGGCCATAGGGGGCGAACACCTTACCCCTGTGGATGGGGGGCACAACTTGGGTGTCCTCCTGGATACCCGGCTGTCCATGGAAGATCAAGTGACAGCCGTGGCCAGGGGGGCGTTTTACCAGGTTCACCTGGTACGCCAGTTGCGCCCCTTATTGGATCGGGCTGCCCTTTGCACAGTCACTCATGCCCTCGTGACATCCCGACTGGACTATTGTAACTCTCTCTACATGGGGCTCCCCCTGAGGTGCACCCGAAGATTTCAGCTGGTCCAGAATGCAGCCGCACGAGCAATAATGGGGACCTCTAGGTTCACCCATATAACACCACTCTTGCGCGAACTGCACTGGCTGCCTGTCGTCTTTCGGGTGCGCTTCAAGGTGCTAGTTGTCATCTTTAAAGCGCTCCATGGCACGGGACCTAGCTATCTGCGGGATCGGATCCTGCCCCACACATCCTCCCGGCCGATTTGCTCCCACAGAGAGGGACTTCTCCGGGTGCCGTCCACTAGACTTTGTCAGCGGGCAACGCCCAGGGGAAGGACCTTCTCTGTGGCGGGCCCGACCCTCTGGAACGACCTTCCCCCCGACATCAGAACAACTACGGACCTCCGCTCCTTCCGCCAAAAACTCAAAACATACTTTTTCTGCTTGGCCGGCCTAGGTTAGTCTCTACCTTTGGGGTGTTAGGGATTTTAGTGTTATAACTTGGGGATTTTAGCGCAGGGATAATCCTAATTTAATTCGTTTTTATTCATTGTATTTATTGTATTTTTTATAGTATTTTAATTTTTTCCCTGTGCACCGCTCCGAGTCCCCCTGGGGAGAGGATGCGGTATACAAAATAAATTTATTATTATTATTTATTATTATTATTATTATGATGCAAAGGTCATAGCTGTGAAAAATAGTCATAAGTCACTTTTTGCGGTGTTGCTTGAACGGCACTAAGTAAACAGTTGTAAGTTGAGGACTACCTGTATTTGTAATTCAGGGTTGAGGGGTCCTTGATGCTGAGCTTGATTTGCAGATGTTTCATTACCCAAACTAAGTAACATCATCAGTGGTAATAGGAAGGGCGGGGTTAACCAGTGGTAGGATTCAAGTAATTTAATAACCGGTTTGCCCAGGGTCAGTGGGAGGCCTGGCCCATCCCCATCCTCCAGCTCCACCACACATGCAGGATGATCCTCCTGCGATGACCAACCTGACCCTGGGCGAACTGGTTGTTAAATTATTCCCCCCCCCCCTTCAATCAAAGTGGATGCTGCACGCTGCACTGTGCTGCAGTGGAGAAACGGGCATTGGAGCAGCCGGCATGAAGGAAGGAGGCGGAGCAGGGAGAAGAAAGAGAGAAAGCAGCCTCTTTCCCTCGCGGTGGCTGCTCCATTTCCCGTTTCTCCATTGCAGTGCAGTGCAATGCCTAGGATCCACTTTGCTAGTGGCGGTGAATAATTTAACAACCGGTTTGCGTGAACCAGTTGAATCTCACCTCTGGGTTTAACCCAGCTTCACAACTTGAATGGAAAAGTAAGAAAGCAATAACAAAAATTCCTCCTTCTTGGGAGGAGTTTGACTTTGTTACCACCGAGGATATGGACAGGCTGTCAAGGAAACTTAGGGCGACCACATGTTTATTGGACCCGTGTCCCTCCTGGCTTGTACTGGCATCCTGGGAGACGACACGAGGCTGGCTCCAGGGCATTGACAACGCATCTTTGAGTGAGGGGTCCTTACCTGCCGTCTTGAAAGAGGCGGTAGTGAGGCCTCTCCTCAAGAAGCCGTCCCTGGACCCAGCATTATTAGAGAACTATCGTCCGGTCTCCAACCTTCACTTTTTGGTGAAGGTTGTTGAGAGTGTGGTAGCCCAACGGTTTCCGCGACACCTGGAGGAAGTTGATTATCTAGACCCGCGCCAGTCCGGCTTCCGACCCGGTCACAGCACCGAGACGGCATTGGTCGCGTTGGTTGATGATCTCTGGAGGGCGCGGGATAGAGGTTATTCCTCTATCCTAGTCCTATTAGACCTCTCGGCGGCTTTTGATACCATCGACCATGGTATCCTATTGCACCGACTGGGGGGGTTGGGGCTGGGAGGCACCGTTCTGCGGTGGTTCTCGTCCTACCTCTCTGGTCGGTCGCAATATGTGTTGACGGGAGGGCAGAGGTCGACCTCGAGGCCTCTCTTATGTGGGGTTCCTCAGGGGTCGGTCGTCTCGCCCCTCCTTTTCAACACATATATGAAGCTGCTGGGTGAGATCATCCGTGGTTTTGGGGTGGAGTACCATCTGTACGCTGATGACACTCAGCTGTACATATCCACCCCAAACCACCCCAACGATGCCGCCGAAGTGCTGTCCCGGTGTTTGGAGGCCGTACGGATCTGGATGGGTGGTAACAAACTCAAGCTCAACCCTGCCAAGACTGAGTGGCTGTGGTTTCCGGCACCCCGGTTCAGCCAGATTACTCCAACTCTGGCCATTGGGGGCGAAACACTGGCTCCCGTGGAGAGGGCGCGCAATTTGGGTGTCCTCCTGGATTCCCGGCTGTCCATGGAGGACCATGTGGTGGCCGTGGCCAGGGGGACGTTTCATCAGGTACGCCTGATGCGCCAATTGCGCCCCTTACTGGACCGGGCTGCCCTTTGCACAGTCACTCAAGCTCTCGTGACGTCCCGACTCGACTACTGTAATGCTCTCTACATGAGGCTTCCCTTGAGGTGCACTCGAAAGCTACAGCTAGTCCAAAACGCAGCCGCGCGGGTGATTATGGAAGCCACTAGATGCTCCCACATAACACCGATCCTGCGCGAGCTGCATTGGCTTCCTGTGGCCTTTCGAGTGCGCTTCAAGGTTTTGACAACTATCTTTAAAGCGCTCCATGGCTCGGGGCCTAGTTATATGCGAGACCGCCTCCTGCCCCATACATCCCTTAGACCGATACGCTCCCACAGAGAGGGCCTTCTCAGGGTGCTGTTGGCCGGACAATGCCGACTGGCGACACCCAGGGGAAGAGCCTTCTCTGTGGCGGGTCCAGCCCTCTGGAATGACCTACCCCCTGAATTACGTACCATCACCGACCTCCGCCTCTTCCGCCAATGTCTTAAGACATATTTGTTTCAACAAGCCGGCCTAGCCTAACCTCCCATGGGGACTTTTAGGTAGTTTTAAATTGGGTTTTTAAATTTTGGTTTTAGCGCAGGATAGGATTATTTAATAGTTTTTTAAATTATATTTATTGTATTTTGTATGTCTTTTAAATTTCCTGTGCGCCGCCCTGGGTCCTCTGTGGAGAAGGGCGGGATATAAATTTAAATAAATAAATAAAATAAATAAAAAATAAAAATATTCATTCATCCCATGAGTTTTCTTGGGGACATTCCTCTTCTGCTGGAATTTCAATCAAAGATACAAATTCAGTGTCCACACTTCGTACATCTCTGATCCGCCTTTTACTTGCACATATTATTTTAGGCTGCTGTTCCCATGGTTAATGTAACAGGAGAAAAACCTTACGTCTGTCTGTGTCTGAGGTTAAAAAGAAAAGAAAACAGAAGCTCTTCGGTCTGCGCTGGCTACTGTTCCGTAGAAAGCTTGTAAACCTCTTAAAAGTCTAAGCTGGAGCCAAGTTAAACAGATCTACATTAGTTTTCAGTATGATATTGTGAAATAGAGATGAAAGAGCTTGTCAGATTGAAAATAAATATATTTGAGTAAGGTGTCACATCAAAGATAGCATACAAATTTGGCAAGCTCCTTGAGCTGATAAAGTAGTTCTCATTTAACTTCAAGCGTGGAGTTGGTAGCTGCAGAAAGAGGTATACTTGATTGTTTATATAAATCACCACCTATCTTAAATAAATTGTGCATCATTTTACTTTGGCCCCTTCACCTCTGCAATAAGTAGGTTATTGGAGTACATGCCTACAGTGTGTATAGAATATAACAGTGATGGCAAACCTTTTTTCCCTCAGGTGCCAAAAGCATGCCCGCCCGCACTACCATGCACGGGGGCGTGCCCACACCTGTAATTAAATAACCCCTTGCGAATACAGCCTCCCCCAGAGACCCTCCAGAAGCCAGAAATGGCCCATTTTCTGACTTCCAGTGGGCCTGGTAGGTCCGTTTTTTGCCATCTCCAGGTTTCAAGAGGCTTTCCTGAAGCCTGGGGAGGGTGAAAACGCCCTCTCCATGCCCTCCGGAAGGCGGAAAATCAGCTGGCCAGTGTGTGCATGCACGCTGGAGCCGACATAGGGCAACGCCTCGCATGCCCTTAGATATGGCTCCGCGTGCACAGGTTCGCCATCACAGGACTATAAAAAGAATTGTACAAAATGGCTTAGGAAAATATTCGATAAATTCCGTTTTGCGGATTCTTTTATTGCATCTATTACCATATGAACGGTATTTCATTTGGTCCTTTTACAAAATCAAATTGTTTGATGCAAAAATAAAAAGTTTATTTGGAAAATTACAGTGACCCTAATAATTCCCATATAGCTACTTAGCTGTGATTTTTATGCATCTTACCAAATCAGGGCAGACATTGGAGAGCAGCAAAGAATTCTCTGTATTTTCTTTGCTGCCATCTGGTGATGATAACTAATTTTGTACCCTTAGATTAATCAGATTGCCAAATAGCAAAATATTTAATCCTCCTACAAGCAAGAGTGGGTTGTTAAAACTATAAAGATAAAGTCTTCAAGAATGTTGCCCACTGTTGTAGGCGTGCAGCATTTATTCTCTTGCTGAAATTGCTGGTATTCTTTAAAGTGTCCATATTATGTATTCTGCAGATTATTATGCCTTATTTGGTTCCATGTGCCATGGATGTGAGTTCCCTATTGAAGCTGGGGACAGGTTTCTGGAAGCCTTGGGTCATACTTGGCATGATACCTGTTTTGTGTGCTCAGTAAGTATAAAAAAATGTATTATGAATCACCATCCACCAGATGGATTTGCAACTGGCTGACCAACCGCTCTCAACGTGTAGTCCTCAGTGGAACTGCATCTACATGGAAGGAAGTATGCAGTGGAGTCCCCCAAGGCTCTGTTTTAGGCCCAGTACTCTTCAACATCTTCATCAATGATTTGGATGAGGGGATAAATGGGGAACTCATCAAATTTGCAGACGACACCAAGCTGGCAGGAATAGCCAACACTCCAGAAGATAGGCTTAAGATACAGAAGGATCTTGACAAACTTGAACATTGGGCACTATCTAATAAAATGAAATTCAATTGTGAAAAAAGTAAGGTCCTACATATAGGCAAGAAAAACCAAATGCACAGGTACAGTATAGGTGGTACCTTGCTCAATAGTAGCAACTGTGAGAGGGATCTTGGAATCCTAGTGGACAACCATTTAAATATGTGCCAGCAGTGTGCAGCAGCTGCCAAAAAAGGCAACACAGTTCTAGGCTGCATAAACAGAGGAATAGAATCTAGATCACATGAAGTGTTAATGCCACTGTATAGTGCCTTGGTAAGGCCACACCTGGAATACTGCATACAGTTTTGGTCGCCACGATGTAGAAAAGACGTGGAGACTCTGGAAAGAGTGCAGAGAAGAGCAACCAAGATGATTAGGGGACTGGAGACTAAAACATATGAAGAACGGTTGCAGGAGCTGGGTATGTCTAGTTTGATGAAGAGAAGGACCAGGGGAGACATGATAGCAGTGTTCTGATATCTCAGAGGGTGCCACAAAGAAGAGGGAGTCAAACTATTCTCTAAGGCACCTGGGGGCAGGACAAGAAGCAGTGGGTGGAAACTAATCAAGCAGAGAAGCAACTTAGAACTAAGGAGAAATTTCCTGACAGTTAGAACAATTAACCTCTGGAACAGCTTGCCTCCAGAAGTTGTGAATGCCCCAACCCTGGAAGTCTTTAAAAAGATGTTAGATAGCCATTTGTCTGAAATGGTATAAGGTTCCTGCCCATGCAGGGGGTTGGACTAGAAGACCTACAAGGTCCCTTCCAACACTGCTATTGTATTGTATTATTGTATGTATGGAGGAATGTGCAGGAGATGGAAAGAAATCCAACAAGGCATTGAGTCCTGAAAGGACCTGCATTTTATGTATGTATATGAAGTTTTGGAACACTGGCCTTTAATTAATTTTATGCTATTTCAGGTATGCTGTGAGAGTTTGGAGGGCCAGACTTTCTTCTCCAAGAAGGATAAGCCTCTATGCAAGAAACATGCTCACTCTGTGAACATCTGAAACGTCAAAGGTTACTGCAACAAATGGGAGGACAAGAAAAGAACATGGCTGGGTGTTGGTTTTCAAGATATATTTATATAAACTTTAAATTTGTAGAAGCAAAGACATGGGAAGAAATAGGGTTATGCCTTCACATGAAATAGAAAGTGGGGAAATTAATTTGCTGTGGTCTGAGCTTTTCGTTGTGTTTCAGTTGCAAAACTGAAATTTTCAATCCAGAATTTATTTGGAGGGCACCAGGTTAGAAATAGTTGAATTAAAGTATATAATAAAAGATCTAAGCTAAATGTTTGTTGTTAATGAGAATAAATGGGGGGGGAAAGTGAACGTTGCTGATTGGTTTTTATAATCAACTAATACTTTGCCTTAATCCAATACTTTGTAGCAAATTCTGCATTATTATTTAAGTACCGTAAGCAATAACTCCGCTTCTTGGATACTGCAGAAAGTAAAGAGGATGGAACCTGATACCTAGCAAATTTAGAATTGGGTTTGTAGCCGCTTTGCGGGTAGGGATAAACATTTTGGTTAATTGATCCATTCAGGTAGAATCCATCTATTTATCAAAGAAATATTTGTCTGTGAACTTGTTCTGACCTAGGCTTCCACCAATAGCACGAAGCCGAGTCCTTGTCCTGATAAACTCCTTTTATTTAATTTACAGTGAATTCGTCTCCAGCAAAGTCTTTCCTCTCCCATAGTCTTTCAAGATAGTTCACAATTAGCAACCTTTATTAGGCTCGAAGAGTGGCCAGGCCGATATCTTTTGATGCCGCAATACTTGGCAAGAATGCAGGAATGAACTAATTGTCTCCTGCAAACACCCCTCCCCTTTTGCTCCTCTTTTATCCCCTATGGGAGGGACCAATCATCGCCCACCTGTGGCCTTAACTGGTCCCTTCGTCTGGCAACTCTGCACATGCGCACACTGGGATCAGCTCCAGCTGTTCATCTGCCTCACTGATGTCTGACTCCGAAGGCAGCTGATAACTGTCAGACGGCCCTGGCTCCATCTCTTATCAGAGCCTTCTCCAGACTCCAGGACTGGCTCATGTTCCTCCCCAACCTCCCCACTGGTGGGCCACAACAGAACTGAGAAGAGTAATCTTAATTAGGTCTCTTCTGACTTCAGATATCTAATTCTTATGCTTGTATTCTGTCCAATGAACTGTTAGATATTTAGATTTTCCAAAATCAAGCTAGCAAATACAACTCTTGCACAAAAGAAAACATTGTTTTTGAGCAAAATTGAAAGAATTGTCTCTACATAGCTCCTTTAATTCCCACCAGGCATACAATTCGCTTTTTTTCCTTTACCTTTTTTTAAAACTTCAGAAATAACGCCTAAAAAGTAAAATAAACTTTACCCATTAAGTATTGAAGTACTCACTGTGATGAAAAGCTCTGTAAGTGTTCAGGGTAGGATTGAGGTAAGCACCGATTTACATAAATTAAGTCCTTACTTATCATTTACATTGTGTGCACATAGCACTTATTTTGTTGTTGTAACATACAGAAAAGGCTAGAGGGTTTTAATTCCAGCTTTTTTAGGTAGTGAGCTGTAGTGGTGCAGTGGTTAGAGTGCAGTACTGCAGGCTACTTCTGCTGACTGCCGGCTGCCAGAAGTTTGGCAATTCGAGTCTGAGTCTCACCTGGTCAAGGTTGACTCAGCCTTCCCTCCTTCTGAGGTGGGTAAAATAAGGACCCAGATTGTTGAAGGCAATATGCTGACTCTGTAAACCGCTTAGAGAGGGCTGTAAAGCACGATGAAGCGGTATATAAGTCTTAAGTACTATTGCTATAGTAAGTACTGAAGATTTTTATTTTCTTTTATGGTTTTGTCATCAGCTGCTTTACTCATATGTATGTAAAATACATACCGAATCGTGTTGAAATGCTTGTTTGCTTCCTTACATTTATTTGTGTGTGTAAGTAAACTTATGAACTAATTTTTCATCCTATATATCTCAGCTTCTCTTTTAATAACAGTAGCAAGAAGAGAGAGAGGAAAAAAGGAAAGACAATTGATAACGTAATACGTTCTTTAATACAAAGATTTAAAAGAATAAGTGGATAGATTCCCAAACAAGCAAAGAATTTAAATAAACTATAAGTGGTCCGAGAAGGCTGAGTCAAGGATCTTTATGAAGGGAGGGGAAAGGTCAAAATTTGCAAGTTGGTGAGCTTAGTGTCATGATTCAGGCTTCCCACTTTTGTGTGAAATTGACACTTCACACAAGTGGGATAGAGTTTGGGTCACATTGCTACACCTGCCATTTACAGCTGTTGACCTTGGGAATCTAGAGAGACATTGGCTACTACTACTTTTTTGGAACCTCTAACCTTAAGAAATTAAAAATCATGATACTTGAGAACAGAACCGAAGCATTAAAACAAAGAAAGACATAATTTGAATACATTAACATTTACAACTTGAAGACCTCTTGTTGTCAAGTTGCCCTCATAATACATTTTCAGAATGGCCTTGAGACTCATGGTGGATGCTTTTTGTGTGTACTATGACTTCAGTCAGAGCTGAACTATTATAATTTTGCATAATAAACTATAGTATTTCCATATTGGAACCAATTTAGAGTTCCCAGGTATTTACTAAAGAAAGGAGGATTATATTGAACTTTGTGTAAGTTGTGTCGTGATGATATCACAAAGTAAAAAGGGGATGATATTAAATCTTCAATAGTATTCATTCCAGTGTTCTAAGTATTCCAGCATTTTCATTTGACAAACATGGAATAAACAAGACTGGATAAGAGTTAGCCAAAATTATAATCAAAGGAATTTAAATTAACCATATTTAATTTAGATTCTATTGTTTTTTATGGATCTGTTCTAAGTCTGTATCTAGCCCATACATATGAAGTTTATTCTCTATTCCTTAACTTATTTAGATTTTTTTCATTCATTAATAAATATGATTCATTCATATATAAATACCATATCTATGTATTGTAGGAGAAATATGGTTACCAATCGGCATTTCACAGGGCGAATTACAATTTGTAGAATAAGGTGACTTTGACTTTAGTGGCAAATGTCCAGAATTTGAGAAGTTATTTTGCTCTGCATTCAGGAAAGGCATAGCCTTCCCATGACTGAGAACCTGGAGAATTGAAATTTCAGGCTCTGCCAATTGAGGAAGATTGAGGTAGCTGCTGTTATTAAAAATGGGAAATAGGACACAGGAGGAGGGGAGGATAGTTGAGTGGGTAGTTTATGTACACTTTCCATAGATAACAAGCCACTTATTTTGTAAGACAGGATTGAAATTCACCTTATTTATGACAGCCTAGATGAAGAACAAACGGTTGCATATTGTAATTAATTAGTTCATCATTCTTTGTAAATAGACTAATGTCCCTCTGGTACAAGAGCTAAGGTAAAAATTAAAGATGGTTTGGTCTTCATATCTTGCAAATCAAGCGTTTTGGGGTGATTTTCAAAAAGCAATAAATGAGTAAAGTTGGACTTGGTTATTCTGTATTTTTGTGAAGTTAGTGTTGTTTCAATCAATTTATATTCTAATGATCTTGATAACAGTTCTCATTTTATTGCATTGCTCTGTTTTAAAACAATTTTTTTAAACCTTTGCCTAAACACATAACTGCTTCTGTTGTCATTTGTCTTATCTGTTCAGTTGTTGTAAAGAGCCTAGTCATTAACTTGACCTGATGTACACATCAATAAACATACCTGTGGAATTATATAGTCAATGCTTTGTTTTAATGCCTCTGAGTTTAATACCATCACAGCAAAGTAGCCATATGCCTATACAGTTCATCTAGCGACCATTCGAAATTGTAACAGCATTGAAAAAAGTGAGTTTTGACCATTTTTCACACTTACAACCATTGCAGCATCCCCATGATCACATGATTTACATTCAGACGCTTGACAATTGCCTTATGATCAGGGATGGGCTGCTGGGGGTTTGCAGGGGTTTGGGAGAACGTCTAGCAAAGATTCTGTACAGTTCAGAAAACCCCCGAATCCCACTCCTGGCTGGCCCCTCCCCTCCCAGGAGTCCCTATGTGGCCTGTTTTGGATGCAGGTAAGTGCAGGGCACACGTGGAAGCTCAGGGTGGGAGAAAAAAGGGCCTGCCGGAAGTTTGGGCCCGTTTCCGGCCTCCAGAGGACCTCTGGAACTTGGGGAGGCTGTTTTCTCCTGGAGGCCTGAGGAAAGCCTCCAGAGTCCAGGAAGGGCAAAAACGTCCCCTCCCGCCATGGTGCAGAGGCTGACTAGGCCACGCCCACTAAATAACATGGCAGAAAATTCCTTGCTAAAATTTTTGAAGCCCACCCCCTGCTTATAGTTATGACCATTGCAGTGCTCCGCGTTCATGTGATCATATTTTGTGATCTGCTACCAAGATGGGGAAGCCGGATCCACCCAACAGGTGTGTCACTAATTTAACAACTGCACTGATTCACTTAACAAATGTGGCAAGAAAAATTGTAAAATGGAGCAAAACTCACTTAACAAATTTCTCCCTTAGCAACATAAATTCTGGGTCGAGGACTGCCTGTATTTGGTCTTACATCTTTTTTTTTTCATCAGCTGAAGGAAACAGAATAGCTGACAAAGTTGTGTACAAAGATTGGCTGATGTTCTTTCCAGGCTGGAGGCCATCAGTAGGAACTGCAATTCTATCTTTTCCAACGAGGTTTATCTGATACTGTATTTAGCCTTAGCACAAAGCATTCTCTGATTTCACTTTACAATACTTAACCATCTATAGTAACCTGGTCAATTACTTCATGATAACAGTAGCTCCTGGGATTCTAATGAGTGTGGTATTTTTTTGTCTAGGAGAATGTCCTGTTGCGTTCAACCTTGTTTGTACAATGAAAAAGGAGCGCTGCGTAGGACTATAAAAAACTAGAGGTAGCTTTACAGGAACCGGCTTCCGTTGCAAGTGTTTAGGCTACTATGATGACGAATGCAAGTCTACTTAAACTGTGTTAAACTCCAAAAGTAAAATTATTATTTTTTAAAGTTTTTTATTAGATAAACATTACAAACATTGGACATAGTGCGACATTTCTGGCATAAACGTTTCCATATAGTAATTAAATCTTACAACAATTACATTTTGCATCCATTACATAGGTGTGTGTAGTCAGTCAGATTACCTGTCTGTTGATCCTTTCTTATATATAATCACTAATCATACAAATACATATCCAATTCTTACATATCCTATCACACATTCTTAATACCATATTTTCCAGTTCTTAACTTGTCTGTGTTTTTCTCTCCCATCTTTTACCCCATTTCTAACCATCGGTACCATTTGCCCCAGATTTCGTGACATTTCGTCTCATCCTTGTCTTTGAGCTCTAGAGTCAGTCTGGCCATTTCTGTGCACATCAGTATCTTATTTATTATTTCTTGTTCTGAGGGAGCCTCTTCCCCACCCCCCACCCCCCATTTTTGTGCAGTCTTGCTGCGGTTAAAATATGCAGCATTAAATATAGCCCACCTTTGCCATGTTCTTCTTTTGTGATCCCTAGTAGAAATAATTCTGGCCTCAACTCCATCTTTCCAAAAGTAAAATTATGAAAGATGTCAAGACTATGCTCAAAGCTTTGACATGTTTTTCCACCATTCTAGCAAGAAGAAGAAAAAAAACATTCATTTGTGCATTAGGAAATTGGAATCTAGAATAATCTCTATGCCCTTAAAGCAAAATTTCAAAATGTAAGCCATTCATTGTTCAACACAAAGTCAAGTCAGCTGACTGGTTGAACTGGATGTCTTCAAAGCTTTTTCTTACAGAACGTGGCATAAATTCCTGTATTCAATAAAACCTTAGTTTAGGGCGAAGTTTAACTTTGCTGGAAATATTCATATCTGGCTTCCGACAAGGTCTTGGTAATATTATAAATTCATTGAGATTTTATTATTTTCTAGTGTTAATTAGGAGTGACCACAAATAGCATGATGAAAACATATTAGACAATGACACTTTACTAAGGGCAAAGTAGAAGTCAGGGAAAGATTGTAGCTTTCACTAAAACCACTTAATATGGCATTACAATTCCTCTAAGAACTATTTGTTGTCATGGGATCTCTCAACCAACAGTATAAATTTCAAAAGTGGGGGGGGGGGAACCTGCCACTTCCTATCAAGGCTTCCAAAATGATTCCATCCTGAGAAGTCCTTGTCTTGCAATTGGTACAGAAGTCTTGATTTTACAGTCCAAATATCAGCATGTAGTAAGTATCGTGACTTTTTTAGTTTTTTCGTTCCTGCAGAGAAATTATTATAACGCCTGAATTATTTTCACAGATGTATTATAAATACATCTTGGATGTTTCTTTCACTGATCATGGATCATAGTGAAGTTTTATTAATCCTTATTTTGAATTTCAAAATCTTAATTTTCTTTTAAAATTGCATGTAGAAAAAGGTTGGTTGGTTTAATATGGTTTAATACAGCTTTTCATTCAAATATTTGTTTTCATAGTTCTTCAAGAACTGAAGCTGTTCTTGAGGATTACATGACTTTTAAAAGTCACAGCATTTTAGTTTTGCTGGCCATAAAGTGCAGTGTGTTCCTTATCATTGTTATTGTTCCTATTCTTCCACAGCTAAACTTTACGTTCTTCGTGCCTATATTAAAACAATAAAATATAAAAATAATTGCTCTCCTCTGTATGATTATTCCAAAATTGATCAGGTTTTACAGAGATCTAGCTATTAAAATCAAGGGATGCGGTGGCTCAGTGGCTAAAATGCTGAGCTTGTCGATCAGAAAGGTCGGCAGTTTGAATCCCTAGCACCTCGTAACAGAATGAGCTCCCTTTACTTGTACCAGCTTCTACCAACCTAGCAGTTCGAAAGCACGTAAAAAATGCAAGTAGAAAAATGGGAACCACCTTTGGTGGGAAGGTAACAGCGTCCTGTGTACCTTCGGTGTTTGATCGCGCCGGCCACATGACCATGGAGACGTCTTCGGACAGTGCTGGCTCTTCAGCTTTGAAACGGAGACGAGCATCGCCCCCTAAAGTCAGGAATGACTAGCACATATTTGCCTAGATATTAAAATAGGGCAGTACTGTTCCATTCCTCCTTTTGGCCATTTGGTTGTTTCCACTTGCATTATAATAATTTTAAAATGTCAGGTTAGTTAGGAGCAAAGCCTGAAAATTCCCATAGATGCAATATATAATGTGTGCATTAGTTCAGGAATGCCATGTCAATCAAATCTGGATTTGGTCTATAGTTACCAGTAGTTTATTTTGTTAATTTAGCTTCTCAAACAGACGTTATCTCTTCATTGAAATGGTGGGTACTTACAATACAGGAATGGGAAGCAAACTCACAAGATAATCACTGACTCACATGGGAAAGCTATTTAGGGAGAACGTGTAAAGTCAATTAAACATTCACAGTTTTAGTTACATGCCAACTGATATTCTACTCATGGAACAAAGCTAAGCAAGCCGTTGGAATTGACCCGAGAGAAGTGACTGTTTATAGAAAGTGAATGTTGAGCTGTACTTACTGAACTCAATATCACTTAGAAAATAATAACCAGGATTGCAAAGCATTCAACTGGAACTTCATAAAGCCCAATGGCGCGAGTGAAGTTCCCCTCCTTGAGGTATTAAAGCAGCTGTTCTCCCTGGGAAGGTCAGCTCAGCTGCTTTGAAGATGCTTCCTGTTATCTGTACACATATGCGCTAGCAAAAACTCTTCACAGTCCAGTACAGAGTGATTTGTGCTTTTGTGCATGTGCACACAGTGAAGTTTTCAAAACAGCTGAGCCAGCCTTTTGAGAAGTTGTAGCTCCTTTACCGTGTTTGAGAATAGATTTCACTCAAAAAGCGTTAATATTTAACAATAATGATACACTCGACAGCTGAATATTTTTTTTCACATATTGTATACTGCAGTGTATTTACCTGTGGCTGTTTTTAATACAATTATCTGGAAAGCCATTTAAACTGCCTTCTCAGGGAGAATTGCTTGCTGCAACTCAGATTCTCCTTTTAACTATGTAGTATCATGATCTCTAGAGGGACGCAGTGGCTAAGACGCTGAGCTTGTCGATCAGAAAGGTCAGCAGTTCGGTGGTTCAAATCCCTAGCACTGCATAAGGGAGTGAGCTCCCGTTACTTGTCCCAGCTTCTGCCAACCTAGCAGTTCGAAAGGACATAAAAAATGCAAGTAGAAAAATCACCTTTGGTGGGAAGGTAACAGCATTCCGTGCGCCTTCGGTGTTTAGTCATGCTGGTGACATGACCATGGCGATGTCTTCGGACAGCGCTGGCTCTTCGGCTTTGAAACAGAGAAGAGCACCGCCCCCTAGAGTCAGGAACGACTAGCACATATGTGCAAGGAGAACCTTTACCTTTATAATGAGCTCTCTCTCCTCCTACTCTCCTCTCTTTCTTTCTTCTCTCCTTTCTTCTCCCTCCCTCTCTCCCTCTCTTTCACACATACACACACAGTCACAGAAATTTGTTTTCATAAATGGAAAGTGCAGCAAAGCTATTACATGTTCAAAAAATGGAATGGCTCAACACGACCTACAACAGAGGAATAGATGGTGAAGACAATGAAAAGATGCAAAGGTGGCTAAATTTTCCCGTACTAAAACAAATTGGGGATTTTTGTAACTGGAATGAGATAGAATTTTGTAAGTGTCATTAAAGGAAATTGGAGCTTCTGTTTTTTCCTCTCCATTTCTTTCTACACTTTTGGTTCTTTTTTCTCTACTGCTTTTGCATTTTATTAGGCTATGTTAGATTTTATTGCGTTTTGTACCAAAAATTATGAAAATAAATATTGTAAACGAAGATAATTTTGCTTAACGTCCTTATCGTTGGAATGGAACTCAGTCACGAAATAAGGAACGGTTAACCGTACCACATAACAAAAATTACAACCAGGCTTAAAACGTACAGTGGAATGAAGAATACAGATGAAAGTTATCATACTAGAAAACTATTCTGGTACGATAAAGTGCCATGGATGATAGCTTGGGGTTTCATCCCAGCCTCCTTGAACAAATGAGGCTCTTCAAAATGTAAGGGACTCCTGAATAGTCTTGTTGAGCAAAAAGATGTTGGGGTTAAGATACAAACCTTCACAGACTAACCTCTTCCATCTTCTAGGACCATGGTGTTATTTCAACTTGTTTGAATGAAATATTAAGAAACACCAATATCAGTGGTGGGATACGACTGGTATGCCCTGGTACAGGTGTACTTGTGCCTGCTGGGAGCGCCAGGTACCTGCCCGCCTGACCTCCTCACCTGTATTTGAGCCGATTGGGGCTTCTGTGCATGTGCACGGAGCGTATAGTGCGAGCAGCTGGAACATCACAGAGTCAAAGGTGGTAAGTATGGCTGCGCGTGCTGCGCATGTGCTGCGCATGTGCTGCATGCATGCATATGGTGGGCACCCAGCCCCATTGCACCATACCGGTTGCAACAAGATCCAGAACCCACCACTGACCAATATGGTCTTAAAATAAATGCAAACCTTTTTCTTTTCAGGGTACCTTAAAAAACCCACTTCATAATGGAGCATATCTGAAAAACACAAGACTGTTCTTACAGGACCTCATTCGTTTTCCATTTATCTTACTGCAAAAATGGAAAGCTCGCATCATTTTGGATGATGGTTTAAAGCCTCTGGGGGCTTGCAGAGCATGGAAAAATGCTTCCCTAATTAGAGTAATAACCATAAACAAGTTGGCATAAATATATATATATAATATATATCATGGATGAAAAAATAACATGCTTTCCCAGCAGTGATGGTTTTATAGCTGAGCTGAGATGATAAGAACTGAGCAAGGTTTTCTATCGTATGCAGTCTGAAATATTCCACAAAAAGCACTTTAAAATATAAGAAATGCATTGCTGTAGATTTTTTTGGTGAAGATAATGTTTTAAATACTTTTTCACGTAGAAAACTGTGTGTGTGTAAAAAATAATATGGAATAAATGTTAGAAGAATCATTTCCTAATATCTGAACTTGCATCAGAGGTGGGTTGCTGCCAGTTTGGCCCAGATCGGCCGAACTGGTAGTAGCGTTAGCTCCACCCACCCGCCCGGATGCTTCTGCGCATGCTCACGCAAGAGTGCGCCTGAATCAGCGGTAAAAGAATTGCCAACCTCTGACTTGCATGTAAAACAGAACTATTTAATAATGACAAATTATTAAAGGATATCACAATAAGTTTGGTATTAATTTTCTAAGTGTCAAATTCATTGCCAAATTAAATTGTTTTTAACATTTTATCTTTAAGATGTCATAAGTTCCTTTGTGTCTTTTCTCCAGTCTCTACCACTTGATGAATTGGTTATATATGACTGAGTTGGTGTTGGTTCCTAATGGTGCCATTGGGAAGTGTCAAAAATAATGTCTTCACTAGCCTTAGATCTTTGAATGATGCGCCCATGACACTGTAACACAGGGGTGTGAAACTCAAGGCCCGGGGCTGAGGGGGTGGGTGGAATAGGCCCCGGGGTGCTTAGATCTGGCCCTCTGGGCTGCCCTGGAAACAGCGAAGCCTAAGTCCACAGTGGCTCTGCCTTCAAAAAAAGAGCTCAGAAGGGCCGTGGCTATCTCTCCCAAACTCTGTTTTCACTGGCAGAGGGTTGCAGGAGGCCAGTTGCAGGCAAAAACAGATCTCGGAAGCCCATTTTTTCTGCTGAGCGCTTGGGCCACCACAAGCACCCCCGACATAACTGACGGGCTAGCCATGCCCCCAACCCTGATGCAGCCCTCAATGAAATCGAGTTTGACACCCCTGCTGTAACATGTATACAGTTTTTAACTTTGTTGTATATTCATATACAGGTAGTTCTCCACTAACCACAGTTTGTTTAGTGACCCTTCAAAGTTACAAGTGCAGAGAAAACAGTGGCTTATCATAATTTTTCACACTTATGACCATTGCAGCATCTCTTTGGTGACCTGATCAAAATTCAGATTTGGCAATATTTGTGATGGGCGCAGGGTCCCAGGGTCATGTGATCATCGCCTTCTGACAAGCAAAGTCAATGGAGAAGCCAGGTTCACTTAACAACCATGTTACAAACTTCACAACCGCAGCCATTCACTTAACAACTGTGGCCAGAAAGGTCATGAAATGCGGCAAAACTCACTTAACAAATGTCTCACTTAGTAATAAAAATGTCATGCTCAATTGTCATATGTTGAGGATCAACTGTATACAGATGTACAATATCTGCACATATATATATACACATATGGGACGCAGTGGCTCCATGGCTAAGATGCTAAACTTGTCCATCAGACAGTTGGCAGTTCAGAGGTTCGAATACCCTAGCGCCATGTAATGGAGTGAGCTCCCATTACTTGTCCCAGCTTCTGCCAACCTTGCAGTTTGAAAGCATGTAAAAATGCAAATAGAAAAATAGGAACCACCTTTGATGGGAAGGTAACAGCGTTCCATGCACCTTCGGCATTTAGTCATGCTGGCCACATGACCACAGAGACATCTTCAGACAATGCTGTTTCTTCGGCTTTGAAACGGAGATGAGCACCGCCCCCTAGAGTTTGGAACGACTAGCACATACGTGCGAGGGGAACCTTTACCTTTACCTATGCACACATATATAAAATATAACATGCTAATAGTTTATTTCTTGGTTCATATTAGCAATTTTAATTATTGTTATTTTACCCAGTTGCAAGTCAATTGCATTAATTGTAACTGGGAATTTAAAATGGCTTTAATGAAAGTTTCCTATGTAAGTGTGATGAAAGTATTTGAGCTAGAATGGCCCAGAATTCTACAAAGTATAGGTCTTGATGTCAAGTTACTGTAAAATCCCAAAACATTGCAAAACTTTTAAGTTTCTCCTGAGGGGGGGGGGGGGGGGAGCCAATATCTCAATTTTAGATTTTTCAAATGTTTGCAAAAAAGACTTTCAAAGCAAACAGGAAACTTATTAAGTTTAATGTAATGTTATCTTCTACCATCTCACATTAGAGAACTACTATAATTTTTCATCTTTGTTTTATTCACCGTCTCTGCTAATAGAAGAATGACATTGCTGCAGGCAGAATATAAGCCTATCCGTAAACTTCCAAACCTCCGTGTCAATGGTGCAGCTGCTGTGGAAGATTAAATAATCCTAAAGGTTAGTTGTCATGGTTGACTGTATAAAACAATCCCCACTGTGTGTTGACGGTATGGAGATTATGTGCTTCATCTGGTGATACTTTGCCTGTGAACATTTGGTAGATTACTTTCCAGCATTCCCCAAGGAATCGATGTTCCAGGATCCCTCAAATTCTAATCTCTGGCTTGATACACTGCCGTGTCATTTGACAGACGATCGGAACTCCTTTGGAAATTGTTCTCCATCTGGAATAGTTCTCAGCTGTAAAGTGGAAGGCAGCCAAGATATTCGGCTGTATTCTCTCTATCTCCGTCCCCCATGGTGGTGTTAACCTCTTCCGGTGGGCACTTAGCTTTTGACAGCAGTTGAATGAAACCTCAAGGAAAAACACATTTACATCTAACTTGGAGAAATTAACGAGGCTCTTGCTACATGTCCTGCGTAGTGTAATTCCAAGCGGGAGGAAGATAATAGCCATTAAATGGAGTTTATGTTGCAGACAATAAACAAAACCATTTTTTTCAGAATAAATATATCTCAAAATCGGCAGACAAATACTTTTTTTTAGGAAGAACGGCGTGATTGGGGAGTTAATTCTTTAAAATTTCTAGACCAGGGCTGTCAAACTCCTGACCTATGGGCCGGATGCGTCACGTGCTGGCCACGCCCACGCCCGGTTTAGCAAAGGGGGAAAAGTCCCGATACATCACATGATGCCGCTGTGACCACGTGAGTTTGACACCTCTGTTCTAGACCATTGGGTGTTGAGCTAATTCAGAAAAAAACAACCACAAAGACTTATGCAGCATATATAAATCGAACGCATTTATTTTGGAATAAGCATCTGCAGGCTATATATTAATGAGATAAGTATGTCAGGATAGGTGGTGGACTATAGGTACCACAAAATGCTTCATTCGAAAAATCCTTTATCAAGGATATATGATCAAGGACTGGTTTTACAAAACAATCATATGACACATTATTAGCCAAACACTTCATATTACATATTTAATACAATTCAAAGCTTCAGTTTGGTACTACCTATTGTGTGCAGCCTATATTTTCAAAGCAGAAATCAAGCATTCGGACTGGGAAGGATGAAATCTTGAAGCATTTGGAAAGATTAAAATCTTAGAAATTTGAGTTAGATTCTCCAACACAACATGAAAGTCCCCACCCAGATTTAGAAAGGCTGCCTTATCAATCTTTTTTACTTTATTCAAAATATATATTTTGGCAGTATCTATCCTACAGTACTGCTAGAAATGAATTTTTGTGTGTGTATCCTACAGTAGCAGGAATATACAGTATATACCCGTGATTGGCAAACCTATGGCACGCGTAGCCATATTTGGTGGCATGCCAGCCATCAGCTCTGGGCAACTGAGTTTTTTGGGGGGCCAGGCTTCAGGAAAGCCCCCACAGGCTGGGGAGGGTGAAAAATGGGCCCAACAGGCCAACCAGAAGTTCGTTCTCTAACTTCTGGTTGCGCCATTGTAACCGTTTTTCACCCTCCAGTGGAGGCTTTCCTGAAGCCTGGGGAGTGCAAAAACAACTTCCCCTGGCTTCTGGAATCCAGAAATGGATCATTTATGAACTTCCACTTGGCCCATTGGGGCCATTTTTTGCCCTCCCCAGCCTCCGAAGACTTCCCTGAAGCCTGGAGAGGGCGAAAAACGGTCCCAAAGGGCCAACTGGAAGTTCGTAAATGATCCATTTCCTGCTTGCAGGGGCTACCCAGGCTTCAGGAAAGCCTCCAGAGCCTGGGGACGGGTCGCGCGTGCATCTGCAAATGGGTGGGGAGATTGAATGGGCAATTTTTGGCACACCGTAAGAAAAAGGTTCTCCATCACTGGTATATACTTACTTGGTACCAACCACATTCTAATAGAAGATTGTTTACTTCAACATATATATACATATTGAATGAAGTGGACATAACCTTCAATTAGAACGTGGTTCAAGTAAGTGAAACCAAATATCTGAGTTACAAATTAAAACAATAGTGGATGTTGATTTGTGATCTTCCAGCAACCAACTGCTATCAGTTTCCTGTTAAACTCTTAGTGGGTAAGATGAAAGAACAGTGGAGAGGGAAGGCCAAATAAGTGACATTTAGTTCACCAAGCCAAGACTGCCAATGATAAACACAAATAGAATCTAGTGATCAATCCAAGAAGAAGAAGAAATAACGCTATTCAGATTGAACTTCAAAACTGTAACGTGGCATTACAATTCTCCATAAGACAATAAATGATTTCCTGCTTTATTCAGCTTCCACCAGTCTTCTTCACCAGTCTATTCTTCCACCAGTCACTCTCTTTCAGACCAGCTCACCTCACAGAGTTGTTGTGGGGAAAATGAAGAGGAGGAATGTGTGTTGGATAGGTTTGCCACCTTAAGTTCTTTATAATAAGGGTGTGATATTAGTAAATAAATAATAATTAGTAAACGATGAGAGATGCTTCTTTGCAAACCCAAATTCAACTCTATAAGCAAACAGAACTTGAACACCATCAAAGCTTTGACTTGGATGGACTATTGATTCAAATTTGTGTTGTGACCAGCAACCGTTCTTCAGGACTTCAGCCTGAGTTATTTCCAATCATTTAATTCCTAATTCACGTTGAAAATGAAAAGTATTAAGTGTGAGATGTAATGCAAACCCAAATCAACAAAACACCAAAATAAACTTTCTTGGAAATAAGAACCATCTATTTCTAATCCCTTGGACTGCAAGGTGATCAAACCGGTCAGTCCTAGAGGAGATCAACTCTTAACTGCTCTTTAAAAGGCCAGTTCCTGAAGATGAAACTCAAATACTTTGGCCACCTAATAAGAAGAAAGGACTCACTGGAGAAGAGCCTAATGCTGGGAAAGATTGAGGGCAAAAAAGAATGGAACGACAGAGAATGAGGTGGCTGGATGGAGTCACCAAAGCAATTGGCATGAGTTTAAATGGACTCCAGATGATGGTAGAGGACAGGAAAGCCTGGAGGAATGTTGTGCATGGGGTCAGGATGAGTTAGACATGATTTCACAAGCATCAACAACAATTTCTAATTGTAAAAGGAGAAGAGAAGTTCAAGTACTAACAGTTCTCAGCGTTCCCCTTCCAGCACCAAACCATTATTATTGAACAAAGTGCTGAATGCAAGTTCAAAACTGTTTTCTATAGTAGGTGGAGGCACACAGTTCTTACAGGTGTTTCAATATTTACAGGTACTTTCCTTGATGTGTCTTCTGTTGAAGAGTTTCTACACAAAACAAAATAACCCAAACTTTTGAAGCATTCATTTACAGGAATCCCTTGGACCTAGCTTAGATATTTTTAGCAACTAAAATAAGAGTTAACTCAAACCTAATGCTTTATTGCAAGTGTGCCATATGACCAGAAGGAAGATAAAGAGCTGAGATATTAAAGAACTGTGGAGAGTTTAAGAGTCTGGAAGAGGAGATTGAAACAGGAATAATGGTAGGTGTTCTATTTGTGTGTGACCTCAACATTTGTAGACAAAAAAGGAAGACCTTCAGTTGGGTTGTTCTGACCAGCATCTTGCTTGTTTGGACTCTGTGTCTCATTTCCACAGATGCCACTCAAGATAGGCAGGGAACATCTCGTTCTGCCTTCCGTGAAATGTATGTTTTGTGGCTAGATGTGATTACAATGGCATCCATTTGATAAAGGAACAAGTTGAATAGCAACCATTTTATGAGCAAACCTCTTTGTTTGTTTATATCCTGCCTTTATTATTTCTTATAAATGATATGCGTTCCCTTATCCATTGGCTGGAAAAAGTTAACTTTACCCTGTAGTAGAATTGGGGAGTTAATAGGAAAATCTTTGGGATCGTTTTTTGGGCTGCAGGGGAACTGCTAGTTGCTATCTCTGGAACTTTTTCAATCAAAATAGGCAGATCCTGTTACGGGCCATGTCAAATCATTAACTTACTGAGTGAAAGGACTTGCAGCTGCCTGGCAGCTTTCATGTGGGACATCTGATGATTAATTTTAAAGACATATTGTAAAAAAAATATGCTGCTAAAGTTTCCTGTAGTCTTACCAAAGTTTTTTTTATACACAGTGAGAAAGGGAATATTAACCCTCCAATCTGTATTTAGATAAAGAGTATTTTACCAAGATTTAGCATCTTGAGACTGTTGTCTATGTGGCTAAAAGATCTAAAACAGGGGTGTCAAACACAAGGTCCGGGGGCCGGATCCAGCCCATTAAGCCTGTGGGGCTGCCCTGGAAACAGATCTGGTCCGCGGGGCCACCCTGGAAACAGCGAAGGACTGGCCTGCTGTGCCCCTGCCAGTGAAAAAGGAGCTCGGGAGAGCCACATGCGGCCCTCCTGACCTCCATTTTCCCTGGCAAAGGGTTGCAGGAGGCCATTGCAGCTGAAAACGGAGCTCAGGAATCCATTTTTCTGGCCATCACAGGCACCCCTGACATGAGTAAGATTGAGCTGGCCACACCCACCCTGGCCACGCCCACTCCAGCTCCCTCCCCCAAGGTCAAACAACCCTGATGAGGCTATCAATGAAATTGAGTTTGACACCCCTGATCTAAAAGACCGAAGCTGTAGTATGGTATATTTGCTAATCATGTAATTACTAGCCCTTTCCAGATGTTATGGTCTGCAACTCCCATAGTCTTATCCCATTGGTCATGCTAATTACAACTGAAGGGAGCTGTCGACTAGGATGTATGGAAAACAGTAGCTTGCTTTTCCTCAATTTCATCACTAGGGCTTTGCTCTATGAGGTACATTGACGAATGTATCTTGTTTTTTTATGTACACTGAGAGCATCTGCACCAAAGACAAGTTCCTTGTGTGTCCAATCACACTTGGCCAATAAAGAATTCTATTCTATTCTATTTCTAAAATACTCACAATGGAAAGTGGAAACGTCTCTTTATAGTTGTCCATTCCTGCCCTTTGATGCAAATGCAACAATTTGGTAAGATTTCATAGGTGCAATCACATTTGTTTTTTTCTAGTTATTTAGAAAAATCCCCCCCCCTAAAATATGAACCAATTTAATCAAATCAAAACGTATATTAAAATCTATCTATCTATCTATCTATCTATCTATCTATCTATCTATCTATCTATCTATCTATCTATCTATCTATCTATCTATCATATCTCTCTCTCTCTCTCTCCCTCCCTCCCTCCCTCCCTCCCTCCCTCTCTCTCTCTCTCTCTCTCTCTCTGCCTACACACACACACACACACACACACACACACACACACACACAGGGGTACAATAAGGTTTCAAAGAATCAAAACCATAGGCTAAGCCCATATTTTAATCTTCCACTCACCTATAATGATTTACCTACAGTGTCGTTTCTAGCATCACTAAGATACGCAGACCCCTGCAGAAACCATAAGCTGTGGTTTAGCATTCACATTGTTAGAAACATTTGAATAAGTTGGAACTTACTATATTTACTTCTTATTCTCTAATAAGAGCCATTGTGGCACAGTAGTTAGAATGCAGTATTGCAGGCTAATTCTGCTGGCTACCAGCTGACTGCAATTTGGCAGATCGAATTTTCCCAGGCTCAAAGTTGACTCCGCCTTCCAGCCTTCCGAAGTTGGTAAAATGAGAACCCAGGTTGTTGGGGAAAATATGCTGACTCTAAAATGCTTAGAGAGGGCTGTACAATGACTATGAAGCAGTCCATAAGTCTAAATGTTATTTGGTAAATGAGGAATTGATGCTAAATGAGAATGAGACCTGTTTGGACTGGTCTGGTTCACACATTAAAATACAAACTTATTTCAGGGTTGTTTTTTTAACAGTTTCTCGTTTGCTTGCATTTTTTTCTTGCATTTTATATATAAAATAAGGGGGGGGGAAATTAACACCATTAACCAGATTTAACTTAACTACTAAACTATAAAACGTTTTTGAAAGATACGAGTGTTTTTTTCTGGTGAAACCAGTCTATCAGGGTAACCTGGTCTGCTCAAATACAGGATTGAGCATACTGCTTCTGCTTTCACCTTTCAGCCCCAATCCAGGAGCCTTCACAGGCACTCACTTTCGTAACAAACTATTTTGTGCGTGTGTTGAATTTTATATTTTATTGAGTTCGAATCCCAGAAGGGTATGGCTAGCTGATGAGCGCTAAATAGTTTGAAATAGATGCTATGCTAGTCTCCCTTTATTTCTTTGTCAGTAAAATATAGAATTCAACACTTTGGAAATAAATGTTTTCAAACCCGATAAGGTAAAGGTTCCCCTCACACATATGTGCTAGTTGTTCCCAACTCTAGGTGGCAGTGCTCATCTCCGTTTCAAAGCCAAAGAGTCAGGGCTGTCCAAAGACGTCTCTGTGGTCATGTGACTGACCTGTCTAAACACCGAAGGTGCACAGAACGGTGTTAACTTCCCACCAAAGGTGGTCCCTATTTTTCTACTTGCATTTTTACACGCTTTCAAACTGCTAGGTAGGCAGAAGCTGGGACATGTAACGGGAGCTCACTCCATTATGAGGCACTAGGGATTCAAACAGCTGAATTGCCGACCTTTCTGATCGACAAGCTCAGTGTCTTAGCCACTGAGCCACTACATCCCTGATAGAACACGTAAAATAAAATAAAATAAAATAAAACACTTTAAAAAACCCTGTTAAAACACTTAAAATCATTAAATCAGCTACATTTTTCCAGGTTCAGGGGACTATTTAATCAACTCCTCCTATCTATCACGGCTTATATGTGCATTACACATTCCATACATGTGAAGACACTCTGGGCAGACAACTTCAGAATTAGGTTTTATGTGCTCTCCTTCTCATCCAAAAAACCACCTCTTTCCATAGCCTTATTGGGCAGGCCGTTTAAAGTTGCTGAGACTTCTGATTTGGTGACAGCTGACGGACCTTCCCTGCTGCCAAAGTAAGTGATTGTGAAAGAAAAGGATGACAGTTCAATTGCTTCCAATGCTAGTAAGTAGGAATATTGGGATTTGCAGTGCCAACACACACAGAGCAGGAAGCTGGAAAAGCCTAGGTTAATGATAATATTATTAACACAAGAGTGACAGTTCTCTCCAAACCAGTATTGTAATCTACAATTGCTAATTGCCCATTATCTCTACATATTGCATTTTCTAAAGCACTTAGTAGGTTTTTCCAGGAAAAAAAACCCCATGAAGCTTAAAGCAACACATAAGCAGTCATACTAGGGTGGATCCAAACCACTTTGCTGCCTGAGACAAAGCTTTTAATGTCACATAAAAGGACAATGTTCTTCCCTGCATAAGGATAAGAGGCTACCTTAAAGGAGAAATGGAAGGCAATGCAAAAACACTGTACTTTATTGAGAGGAAAAGCCAGGAAGCTCAACAGGAAAAGGTACATAATAATGCCTTGGTAAGGCCACATTTGGAATATTGCAGCCAGTTTTGGTTGCCGCAATATAAAAAAAAGATGTTGAGACTCTAGAAAGAGTGCAAAGAAGAGCAACAAAGATGATTAGGGAAGCTAAAACATATGAAGAACCGTGACAGGAATTGGGCATTCCTAGTATAATGGGGGGGAAATGGAGTAGGGGTGATATGATAGAGGTGTTTCAATATTTATGATGCCACAAAGAAAAGGGAGTTAATTTATTCTCCAGAATATCTGAAGGGAGAACAAGAAGCAATGGGTGGAAACTAATCAAGGAGAGAACCAACCTAGAACTAAGGAGAAGTTTCCTGACAGTTAGAACAATGAATCAGTGGAATAATTTTCCTCAGAAGTTGTAGGTGCTTCAGCATCGGAGAGTTGTTAGAAGAGATTGGACAACCATTTGACCAAAATAGTATAGGGTTTCCTGCCTGAGCAGAGGGTTGGACTAGATCTCCAAGCTCCCTTTCAACTCCGTTATTCTGTTGTTATTATTATTATAGATTATTATTGCCACAAGGAAAGAGATCGCATGGGGGGGGGGGGCAAAGGAAGCGACACAAAGACACCTTGAAAGCCTCCTTCAAGTCCCTGGACATCAGGGAAACCCTGACACAAGATGATCAACATGGCGTGCGCTGATCCACCAAGGCTGCCAGACATCTGAGGACAGAAGAACAACCATAGCACAAGAGAAGTGAGCACTCCGCAAAGCCAGAGCTGCAAATGCTGCAACAAGGGTGCCCATACATGTCTGCCCGATGTTTGGCAGAACATTTTGTGTCCTTATAGGCCTTACCAGCCACCTGTGGGCACATCGTGGACAGCCCACAACCTGTTAGATGTCAAGGTTTTCTTCAAACACGATGGATGAACATCATTATGGTCCACATTTTCTATTCAATGGAAAATACAAGCTGTATCTCTGAGTAACTATTCTATACTATCTTCATTCTTCAGAGCTTTGTGGGTGCCACAAGGTTCAGAAATGGGAGGGAAGGCATCAGATTTTCTCTTGGGCCCATTATTTCTCTAAATTTTGAACTGTGATCAAACTCTTCATTGATTTTTTTTTTAATGCATTAGACCACATCTCTAAGAATTGTCAACCATCCAGTAACTGGAAAGGCATTTGCAGCTCTCCTTAACCCCTAATGAATGGGTTTTACTACACAGTAATGGGATAGTAAAGGGATGCGGTGGCTCAGTGGCTGAGCTTGTAGATCAGAGAGGTCGACAATTCGACTGTTCAAATCCCTAGCACTGTGTAACGGAGTGAGCTCCTGTTACTTGTCCCAGCTTCTGCCTAGCAGTTCGAAAGCATGTAAAAATTCAAATAGAAAAATAGGAACCTTTGGTGGGAAGGTAACAGCGTTCCATGCGCTTTCAGTGTTTAGTCATGCCGGCCACATGACTACGGAGACATCTTTGGACAGTGCTGGCTCTTCAGCTTTGAAACGGAGATGAACACCACCCCCTGGAGTCGGGAACAACTAACACATATGTATGAGGGGTACCTTTACCTTACACAGTAAAATTCCGAGAAGGATTCTGATTCAGACGATTTTGGTGACAAAAGCTCTTGGGACCCAACAGTTGTGAAGGTGCCTTGATCCCAAATTATCTAGGGTTTCAAAAATAACCCCACTGAATTGTGCTTAGAATTTTTTAGGAAGCAGGAGAAAATGGGGAATATGTTTTTTCCCCAAATATTGACTTAACCTTGCTGCCAATGGCTCCTATCTATAAGCTAGTCTCCAAGAAGTCCATTTGTTTAGTCTACAGTAGCAGGACTTAAGCAAACAACTTCTTAACATTTTTAATTAAATCCACCACCTTAAGGATCAAAGCTACAAAAGTATGAAAGGTATCAGTGGTGCACAAATGAGAACATTTATTGCGTTCCTTAGGATATCTTTCTTAGGAGCATGTGAAAATAGGGCACTGGTATGTTACAAACAAGACTTTTACCTACAAATCTAATAGTGATTTTAATAGTGATTTTAGTTTGGGATTTTAAATATCGGGCAATTATTTAATATTTCTTTTTAATACTGTTTTTTAAATTCTCTATTATCATTTTTATTCTGGCTGTAAACCGCCCTGAGTCCCGAAAGGGAGAAGGGCGGTATAGAAAACAAACAAACAAACAAACAAACAAACAAATAAATAAATAAATAAATAAATAAATAAATAAATAAATAAATTTCTGACCTGCCCAAATATATTCAAAGGCAAGAGACTCTGAGTGGCCTATGTGCTTTTTTTAAAAATAAGTATAGATACATTTTTCCTACATAAAATGGAAATTCTATTAATCTATTGTAAAATAAAGATCTAAAAGAACAACGTAGCATTCCTTTCCGAAATGAACATTTACTTATATATTAGCTGTCAGTGGTGGGATTCAAAATTTTTTACTACCGATTCTGTGGGTGAGCAAAGCAGGGGAAATGGAGATTTTGGTGTATCCTTCCCTTTCCCTCCCCACTCCTGAGGGAAGGATACTGCAAAATCTCCATTTCCACCCCACTCCAGGGAAAGGATACTGCAAAATCTCCCTTTCCACCCCACCAACCTGCTTTCTAGGGTTAGGGTTAGGGTTAGGGTTAGGGTTAGGGTTAGGGTTAGGGTTAGGGTTAGGGTTAGGGTTAGGGTTAGGGTTAGGGTTAGGGTTAGGGTTCTCCTGTGCAGGGCAACAAAAGAAGATCAGCTGGGACTTGGGAGGCAGCGAATACATTGTGGGCGGGGCCAGTCAGAGGCGGTATTTGCTGATTCTCCAAAGTACTCAAAATTTCCACTACCGGTTTGCCTGAACCGGTCAGAACTGGCTGAATACCACCTCTGGTATTAAACCTGTATTACATTATTATCCAACAGCACCCATGCTGTTCTACCAGTGCAATTCAACAGGGCAAGTTCTTCTGCCATATTATTTTTAGAAGAAAAGAGGGTCTAAATGTAATTTCTGTACCGTGAAAGGCCCCAAGCCCGAAATAGGGCACCCCTGCTTGCCAAAACTTTAACTTGGTATTTGGCAAGATATGTGTGCAAGTCTGGAAATTGGCAAAGAAAAACTGACCTGTGGCCAACCCAGTTTTAAATTGCTTTCGGAATAAGCTTTCAGTTGTCAGTCAGCCTTTTCAATGTTTAAATCCCATGTGAACTTTTTGATAATATTTGGCAACTCTTTTTATAGTCACACAATAATAGCAGGTTATTCAGCCTTTGAAAACTTGAGCAGAATGTATATCTCTGCTGTTTGCTTTATTAACATTTATTTTTAGTACAACTCTACCTCCATAGTGTTGGGTTTTATGAGTTTGGTGCAGTCAAACAGGCCCTGGGATTAAGGTTGCTTCAGAACTTCCATTATAAATTCTTGTTACTAGTTTTTATGTTGCAGGCATGCAACTGGGGCCTACCTATATATCCTGCTATAGTTGCTGTTGTTTTATTATTATTTGGAAAAATGATCTTCATAAGAAACTAATGCGGCTACTTTAAAGTGGCGTCTGTTTTAAATACCTGTTATAATAAATCATATTTTTTTATTGAAGTGAGAATTTGACTTTGTAATTTATTGTTACTTTTCTTGATTCAGCAAATGTATTCACTGATTAAATAGCCTGGGTCCAAAGTCATAAAACTGACAGATGCTAACAAACAGTGTAATTTCATTGCCATTAAGAACTTGTAAATTTTTTTAAACAGACAGACTATTAAACAATGAAAAGTGACTGTAATTGCTTTTAGGTGTAATTTTATATGGCTCTTTATTCCATGTTCTGATCTGTTTGGTAGTCAAAATCCTTAATGGAAGAAGTTTCCCTTGTGACTGAATAATGAGCAAACTTCTTGGCTAAAATTAAATGGAGACAGCTAATGGAGATGTTCCGACTAGTTAATTTTTATCTGTTTGATTGTCCAGATGCTATTGAGAAGGGCTCACATACAGATAGTCCTCAACATAACAAGAGTTCATCTTGTGACGGTTCAAAGTTATAACGGCACCGAAAAATGTGACTTATGACTGTTTTTCACACTTACGACAGTTGCAGCCTGATCATATGAATCTTCTGAAGCAAAACTTTTGCTTCAAGGCTCTCACATTTACAGAACTACACCTGTTTTTTCTTCTTTTCATGTTTCATTGACCTCCTAACAGAAAAATCTAGCTGCGTCTTAAATGCAGATCCTTAAACCAACTGCTTGTGGGCAGGTGCAAAGGCTATATGAAGGAGGAGAGCTGCCTCCTTAAATGGACTCAACCCAGTTTTATTTCTGCTTATCTCGCAATTTCCCCTTACTTTCTTAGTCCATTTTTCTATTTGTATTTTTTCAAACTGAAAACTGAATTTGAACATTTAGTATCTCAAATTATGAAAGATGAAATTGGGGTAAAGGGACTCGTTAGTAAGATTTATAAGATTATAAATTTTGATGGAAAACCACAAATGGTGATGAAGATGAATTGGGAAAAAGAATTCAATATTAAAATATCAGACTTAGATTGGAATGTGAATTGGAAGAGTAGAATTATGAGGATTTTATCTGTAAGGATTAAAGAGCATAATTATAAGATTGTTTGGACATGGTATTTGATTATCGTTGATGGATAAAAAAACTAGTAAAAAATGTTGGAGATGTGATATGGAATTAGGGACTTATGAACATATGTGGTACAAATGTGATAAAGTTAAAAAGCTTTGGCAACAATTGGAGAAAATGATATTTGAACTGATGGAGAAAAGAATAATATTGAGATCAGAAACTATATTATTGTTGATAATCAAGGAAACAGAACTAACAAAATATGAGAAAGAATTGATTAGAATTATGATTATAGTTAGTAGAATTATAATAGCTAGATATTGGAAATTAGATGTGAATTTTAGAATAGAAGAGTGGTATTGTGAAATGTGGAAATTAGCTTTAAATGATAAAATGACATGTGATATTGAATTTAGAAATGGTGTTTATAAAAAAGATACTTTTTGGAAAACTTGGAAACCATTTGTGGACTATGCGCTTGGAAATTTGGACGCTTCGATATCTGTACCCAGAGAACGTGGATTTTGGAGTTCGTGAGGATATATCCGAAGAACCAAATCTTCCTTTCTTATGTATAGCACAGGGTGAAATATTGTATATGTATATTTTGTTGTAATGTTTAAAAATTTAATAAAAAAATTTAAATAAAAAAAAAATTAAATGGACTCAACCCGCTCATTTGCATTGATCAAAAGAAAGACCCAAACAATATTTCTAACTCTCCGTATTCTTGGATCTCAGGGTAAGTTCATGACATATTTGCTGGAAGTCAAGGAAAAGAACAAAAGCCAAAGGATAAGGGACACAGTCAGCGTTATGATAGTGCCAGTAGATGGATTGTCCCAAAGGCGCTTTTTCAAGAGGCAACTGGACTTTCTGGTTTTCCTTTGAAGATGTTTCGCTTCTCTGAGAGGCTGAAGAAGTTTCTTGGATGAGAAGCAAAACTTCTTCAAAGAAAATCCAGAAAATCCAGTTGCCTCTTGAAAAAACACCTTTGGGACAGTCGTGATGTGGATGACTGAGAATATCCAGAGTAGTAGATCAGGGATCCCCAAACTTGCAACTTTAATACAATAGCAGAGTTGGAACGGACCTTGGAGGTCTTCTAGTCCAACCCCCTGCCTAGGCAGGAAACCCTATACCATTTCAGAAAAATGGCTATCCAACATCTTCTTAAAGACTTCCAGGGTTGGGGCATTCACAACTTCTGGAGGCAACCTGTTCCACTGATTAATTGTCCTAACTGTCAGGAAATTTCTCCTCAGTTCTAAGTTGCTTCTCTCCTTGATTAGTTTCCACCTATTGCTTCTTGTTCTGCCCTCAGGTGCTTTGGAGAATAGTTTGACTCCCTCTTCTTTGTGGCAACTCCTGAGATATCGGAAGACTGCTATCATTTTTCCCCTAGTCCTTCTTTTCATTAAACTAGACATACCCAACTCCTGCAACCGTTCTTCATATGTTTTACCCTCCAGTCCCCTAATCATCTTGGTTGCTCTTCTCTGCACTCTTTCCAGAGTCTCCACGTCTTTTCTACATCGTGGCGACCAAAACTGTATGCAGTATTCCAGGTGTGGCCTTACCAAGGCATTATAAAGTGGTATTAACACTTCACGTGATCTTGATTCTATCCCTCTGTTTACGCAGCCTAGAACTGTGTTGGCTTTTTTGGCAGCTGCTGCACATTGCTGGCTCATATTTACATGGTTGTCCACTAGGATTCCAAGCTCCCTCTCACAGTTGCTACTATTGAGCAAGGTACCACCTATACTGTACTGTACTTGAAGTCCACAAGTCTTAAAGTTGCCAAGTTTGAAGACCTCTGCAGTAGATGGATTGTATTATTATATTAAACATGATTGAATGGACCAGTCGTACCTCGCTTGAAGAAAGATGGGAAAAGTGAAAGCCGACATCTGCAAGATGCCTGAGTTGAGGGAGCGGGCAGTAGACGTTGAGGCAGAACATTCTGCTTCTGATTTAAAGAAACTGCTTTTGGTCAAAGCAAATAATCCAGATCTAGATCCAAATGATTGGCAATCATGCAATACTACTACACGGGGCTCCTTTAGCAAAGGGGCAATTTGGAATATACTACCCTGTTTCCATGAAAATAACACCTCCTTGGATAATAAGCCCAATCAGCCTTTTGAGCGCATGCGCTAAAATAAGTCCTCTCCCAAAAATAAGCCCTCTCCGAAAATATTACAACACAGCAGCAACCATCAGGTGACCACGCTCTCTGCCTCCTGCACCTCAAAAATAACAAGACCTCCCCGAAAATAAGGCCAAGTGTTTATTTCAGGGTCAAAAGAAAATAAGACCCTGTCTTATTTTTGGGGAAACACAGTAATGTAGTCTTGTCTGGTCTTCTCTGAAGCCATAGTTGGGAACTAAGAATTATTGTAACTAGAGATACAAAAACTAGCACAAATTGCAAAAGACTGGCAACTGGGTAAAATCACATGGCCTTGCAGCTTCCAAACTGTCCCATAAATTTTCTAACCAAACAACATATACCATTGTGTCTTGAACTTTAAGAAAGGATTCTTGTTGGCTGGAAATTAAACGTCTGGAATACAGAAATGCTATTCTAATTGCATTTGGGACAGGTGACCACAGCAAAGCCATGGAAACAGAAATGTAAGTATCAGGATTTCCCAGGCTTTTAGAGAACTGTGGTGCGTGAGTCTGCAAGATATCCAAGCAATCTTATATTTAAAAAATGTCAGGGTTAGATTCATTAATATATATATATAAAGAAATTATCAGGAAACAAAATTCAACAAAACAAAATAAACTTTTTTCTTTATTTTTTAATATGTCTTGATTCTATTGTTTCTTTGGTTGTTGTGAACAGTTGTGTTGCAGAAAATTAAGGGAGTCAGACTTCGAGATCAGGAGAAGTAGCTTTATTGCTACCAAGGTTCAGAGCAAGCTAGGCAAGACAACCATTTGAACATCTGAACAACCACTTATAGAAAAGACAGTTCTTTATATATCTTTCAAAAAGCAACAGAACACAGAAATGTAGCATGTTAGCACTGATGGGTTCATAGTTCCTGTTACTAAATATCTTGCCCAAGTTTTCCAGTAACTTCTTGTGGCTAGCTTATACTCTTGACTCATACGTGTGAACTGTAGCTGAATTTGCGGTTTTGGCTTTTAACATTTCCTGCTCTTGTACACGTCTCAAAAGCAGGTTTCTATTCCTTCTTTCTGTCATGACTTACTTTTATATCCTGATTCACTTTTATGTCCTGCCTTAGTTGTTTGAGAGTCAAGCAGTGCACAAGTTTAATAAATTATTATCAATTTATTGACGGACCTCCGCTCCTTCCGCCAGAAGTTAAAAACTCACTTATTTCAGCAGGCCGGCCTGGCTTAACTCTTATACCTAGCCGTAAAAAAATAAATTTGTTTTAATTTGAATTTTAAGGGTATTGTGAAGGTTTTTAGGGATTTTAAATATTGTTTTAGCACAGGGATAATTTAATTCAGTTTTAATATTTTGTATGTTGTATAATTGTTATTTATTAGATTTTAATTTCCTGTGCACCGCCCCAAGTCCCCATGGGGGAGAGGGGGCGGTCTATAAATTTAAATAATAAATAAATAAATTAAATATATCTCTAAAAGGAGTAAAAAAAATGCAAATATGTCAGATCAACAAATAAGAGTCGCTTTATAGGGGAGATGGGTGCCATAAAAATGTAATAAATAAATATTAAAAACTCAGTTACCACAAATATCAAGTGATGGGCAGTATGTTTTCCAACACTGTGAGAAAAATGTATATGAAACCTGCCCTGTTCCATTCCTCAGAATTAGTGAAGTTGCCTCAAAGAATCTAAAAGATTGGAAAAATCTGAACTATGCAATAAACTTTGAGCAAGATCTTCACAAGTCAAATAAAATCCTTTTATTTTTGCTCTGAGACTGTACAATGTCTAAGAATAATTGTGCAAAATAGAAATATTTAGTTCTGGTATTTCAACATTGTTGGCTGGAGTTTAAAAGGACAGAAACAATATAAGGCAAATGTATTTAGAGAAAGGGCCATAGTTTCCTGGGTAAGATGGAAAAAAAAACTTAGAGCAAACTTTTCTAAGTGCAAAAATTACAGCTTTCCTCTCAGTTTGCAGTTAGAGAAACAAAAATGATATATATTTTCTTTTTGCAAATAGTAAAAGGACAGAAATAAGTAGGCAAATCACAATGCATCCATTGTGACACCATGACACAAATTGCACAATTTACATTCACAGATATGTAATGCACATTTATGATGCATGAATTATTGTGCTGTCTAAATTAAATTCCACCCTTTGCAAAATGTCATAATGCATGTCTCATTTTGATGTCATTGTGGCTTATTAACAATTATCCCTGAGCTTAATCTCTATTGTATAGTCTACTATCTTTTAATTGCGGAATTTAGGTAAGATCTTTTGAAAGAGACACCCAAGAGTGATGAATAGATGAAGTTAAATACTATATTCATTATGAATACCTGTCGTTAAATTGTAGTATTTTCTTCCAAAACTGGTCATCAAACTTAGACAGCACTAAGAGGAATTGATCAGATTTATGAATGGTTGAAACTATTAATCAAGATGGCTGTTTTATTCTCAGGTGCAAGAAGTCGGGGAATAGGATAAAGTTCAAAAGTACTACAGGTTTATTTTGTGCTACCTATACACAAGAATATGAACTACTAATGGTCAAGGCAAATTGGTGTCAGGTAAGAGACAATGGAGGTGGACTTAGGTCTCTTAAGGGGGTTTAGAGTCTGCAAAATAATGATGAGTTTGACCCCACTCTTGGGCTCAGCCTGGTCAATTCATTCATTCATTCATTCATTCATTCATTCATTCATTCATTCATTCATTCATTCATTCATTCATAAATCCTATATAACTTCCCATTTCATAGCTGCAGGTCTGGATGATCAAAACAGGTGAAAGCCAAAAAAACAACCACAAAAAACAAGAAAAACCTCAGAGCTTCAGGAAATCGATGTTGGATTGGTAGGGGGTGTAGGAAGTTAAAACCCACCCCTCTCCTAGAAAAATGAAATATCCTGGAAAATATTGAAAAGGCAGAATATTATAGTTCCCTGGATAAGAAATAGAGAAACATGTTTTTAGGTAGGAAACGGACTAACTCTTAATAGCCCCCACCTTTGTCAATGGGTCATTAAAAGACCTGAGACAGTCTATTCTATTTAATAAAGATCTCCCCGCTTCAGCTCCAGGGGGATGGGATTAAGGCATGACAGTATTAGCCCTTAACCCATCTCACCACAGGGCACCTGGGAAAAAGCAATGCTCAACCAAGCCTGGACTCAAAACACAGCCTACAGAGTTGCCCCTGCATGGCCTCATGGGAGTCTGACAACGAATCAGAATACAAAATGAAGATCAACGGCCAGAAAGGGCATAAAACCAGGGAGTTTCTGCATCTGTCTCTTTTTCTTCTTCACCCAACATCTGGAAGCATGTGACCCGCCTTTTCTGTTCAGGAGCTCAAGCCAAGTGATCCTGTCCACCATTAAACCATCTTTCCAAGCAGCTTCCATGTTTCCAGCGTCTTTTTCCCCACTTGGAACTGAACCCAGAAGGACATTTCTCCCAACAGGGAAAAGCACTGATGATATTTTGGAAATAAGACAGGTGAGGATGATGGAATTGGAAAAGAGGAACACCATTAGACTAGATTAATTTTTAAAAAATAGACTAGGACAGCGATGGTGAACCTTTTTAGGGGGGAACGCAGGGGGTCATGTGCAGGCGTGCCGCACCCATAATTCAATGCACCCCCCAATGCGCATGTGCACATGACAGGCGTTCCCCATCTTTACATGCTTTTTTCGCTCTCCCCAAGCTCCAGAGGCTTTACAGGAGCCTGGGGAGGGTGAAAACAGCCCCCCAGCCCCCCCCCCCGAGGCCCTCTGGAGGCTCAGACAAACATTAAGACAGTGATGGTTAATCTTTTTGTCCTCGCGTGCCAAAATCATGCGTGCATGCGATAGCGTGTGTGTGCCCACACCCATAATGCAATGCGCCCCGCCCCCTGCGCATGCCATAGGTTTGCCAACAGGGACCTAGGGTTTGTACTTTGTGTACAGAGCCAGGTATGACCTCTACATAACCTCTACATGAGACTCTGGCAACAGCCAATAGAATACATGCTCTTGCACAGGAATAATATATATAAGAAATATAACAATTTAGTACTTGATGTTTCTTTGGGGGGGGAGTCTTCTTGCTTGCATTTCTCTGACTTAACACGAACCTGGTATACCTATATTATCCATTAGGCTCAATAGGCAGAAAACTATGGAGACCTTATGAAAATAGTTTACATTTTTAAAAAGTCATAAAATATGAAACAGCAAAGTCAAACAATGTACAACTTTAAATTATGTTAAAGAATTCATTAATGCCTTATTATGCATATTTGTTTATATATTTATTTATATTTCATATTTCTTAACCACCCATCTCCTTCAGAGAAAGGCTCTGGTTTGTATACAATATATTGACCGTAACTTATTTCCTGCAATTCATTGAAGAATATAGGTTCAAGAATGCTTTTTGTAACCCTAACCATCTGGAGTATAACACAAAGGAAGTATTCAGCTGGTACTGGAGAACTGGTAGCGGAAATTTTGAGTAGTTTGGAGAACCAGTAAATACCCCCTCTGACTGGCCCCACTTTCATCTATTCTCTGCCTCCTGAGTCCCAGGTGATCGGAAGGAAATGGGGATTTTGTAGCAACCTTTCCCTGGAGTGGGAGGGAATGGAGATTTTACCGTATTCTTCCCCTGCCACACCCACCAAGCCATGCCTACAAAACTGGTAGTAAAAATTTTGAATCCCACCACTGGTATAACACAATAAAGATCCACAAAGATAAATATGCCTAGGACCTGTGAGTTGGAGCAGGGGGAACCACAAACGCAAATCTGAAGTAAACCAAGATCTTGGATCCAGCTATGACAAGCCACACTTAAATAAAACATAATTTATAATCTTATTGTTTTCAATTAGCTTCCAGCTCCTTGCCATGCAATAGAACAGCAGGTCATTTTTTTAAAAGTTGGAGACAATGTTTACTTGCAAAAATTCTGGTCCGAGAGAACATTTGTCACTTCACAATCTTGCTTCAACTGTTAGCTCACCGTTCACAAATCTGGCAGTTGGTTTTCGCAGGGTTCCAATCTCGTGATCCTTATTTTTTAAAAAGGAGAAACAGCCTGCAATTGAATCTTGGATGTTCTGCATGCAGCTTATCTGCCCTTCCACAACATAGCGGCTTTTCCTATCATAAGAGGTAGATCTAATATTGAATGTATTAGAGGAGCAGTGAAAAGCGTTCTAGTTCTGGGATGTTCCATCTTCTACGGCAGGGGGGGGGTCAAACTTGATCTCACATCAGGTTTGTGTTTGACCTCAGAGGGCCATGGTGGGCATGGCCAGCTCAATGTCACTTGTGGTAGCCTGAGTGCTCTGCCAATGAAAACAGGCTCCCGAGCTCCGTTTTCAGCTGTGATGGTCTCCTGCAACCTTCTGCAAGAGAAAACAGAGCTTGGGAAGACCATGAGTGGCCTTCCATTTTCGGCTGCGATGGCCTCCTGCAATGCTCTCCCAGCAAAAAAGGAGATCAGTTGGCCATCCATTTTCTCTGGCAGAGGTACCATGCGCTGGTCCTTCACTGTTTCTACAGTGGCCCCAAAGGCTAGATCTAAGCACCCCTTGGGCTGAATCCGGCCTGCGGGTCTTGAGTTTGACATCCTTGTTTTATAGTAATCCTATACATTGCTAACATGGACTTTCCTCTGAGTTCTCACTTTATGCAACTTATTGAGGAAACAGCAGGAGTGAAATCCAGCAGGTTCTGACAGGTTCTGAAAAACCGGTAGTGGACATTTTGAGTAGTTCAGAGAACCAGCAAATACCAGCTCTGGCTGGCTTCAGAGTGGGGAGGGAATGGAGATTTTGCAATATCCTTCCCTCTGGAGTAGGGAGGAAATGATGATTTTATAATATCCTTCCCCTGCCACATCCACCAAGCCCCACCCACAGAACCAGTGGTAAAAAAAAATTGAATTTCACTACTGGGTAACAGTAACAGCAAACAGTGATAAAACAAAAGGTAGCTGCAGATTTTTCAAGCTTTCTAAATCTGGGCTTGGGAATTGCACATTGTTGTCAGATGTATATTTGAACATTATTATTTTGAGCGTACATTTTCTGATCCAGGGTGGTTCCTTATGAAAAATGCCCTGGAATGTATTGAAGAAGGTCAGAAATGAATCATCTGTGCTTTAAGGTATTTGTTGTTAATCTGTTTATTTGTTTGTTTGTTTATTTATTTATTTATAAAATGTATTGGCCTGCCCCTCTTACTATAGGATAACTCTGGGTGGCTTACCATCTCTCTCTCTCTCTCTCTCTCTCTCTCTCTCTCTCTCTCTCTCTCTCTCTCTCTCTCTCTCTCTCTCTCTGTGTGTGTGTGTGTGTGTGTGTGTGTTTCTCTGTGTGTGTACAGTTAAAGCATAAATAATTAAAACCATCAGTAAAACCTAAGGACATCTGGGGAGAGTGGGGACAGAGTAGGAACGAGGTGAGATGTGTTGTTACTCAATCAACCATCTTCACTGTGCTGTACCCTCACTAGGGCCCTAGGCCTGCTGGCAGAGCCACATCTTTAGGCCTTTGTGAAAGGACAGGAGGGCCAGGGCAACCTCACAGTGGGGGAGAGATGTTCCAAGAGGCAGGGAAGGCCCTCCTCCTGGACCGCATCAGCTAGAATAATCGGGCTGACAAGACTCATAGCATGACTTCTCAGATGGCGCGAGTGGGATGGGCCAATCCCAGTGGGGTGAGATGATCCCTCAAGTAACCTGGATCCATGCCATGAAGGGCTTTAAAGGTGATCATCAACACCTTGGACTGTACCTGGAAGCAGACCAGTAACCATTGCAGCTCACATTGGCAAAGTGATTCACCATTTTTTATTTGCCAATATATTCTCAGCCCTGAAATTACCAGATAGTCTGCCATCCAAGCACCAACTGCAGATAAACTTCCTTATTGTTCCTGACAAAGACACTTTCTCTCAGCCTCTGTTTAAGTCAACCCAAGCCAGATATTTCTTGTGAGGAATGGGGGGGCCACCTTCTCTTGAGCATTCTCACAGACCTCCTTTGAGCTTGACTCTGCTCCGCTCTCCTTGCCCTTGGATCAAGTGGAAGAGGCAACTATACAATACAATAGCAGAGTTGGAAGGGACCTTGGAGGTCATCTAGTCCAACTCTCTGCCTAGGCAGGAAGCCCTCTACTGTTCCTCATTAGAGGGGATCTGTTGCCTCTCATATCATTCCCTATCTGCAGTCAATTTATGCTTCTCGCCCCAGTCTGTTTTCTCAAATTGTTTATTGGGTTTTAATGGGTGGTAATTTTAATGGTTTTTAAATTTTAGTACAGGGTAGTTTAATTCACTTTTAATTTGTATGTATTGTATGTTTTCAGATGGTTTTTTTATTTTCCTGTACATCGCCCTGAGTCCCTTTGGGGAGAGGGGGCGGTTTATAAATATAATAAATTATTATTATTATTATTAATTCTTCCCTGTGTTTTCAAAGGCTGGCAGCTTCCCATCTGGTTGACCACCTCTCCCCATGCCTGAGAGGCCTAGGACAGCATCATCCTCAGTATTCTAGGGGAGACATACCATCCCCTGGGACAGGGGTCTGCAAAGTCGGCTCTTTTAAGACTGGTGGACTTCAACTCCCAGAATTCCCCAGCCAGCTATGCTGGCTGGGGAACTCTGGGAGTTGAAGTCCACCAGTCTTAAAAGAGCCGACTTTGTAGACCCCTGCCCTGGGATATTCTAGTTCCAACTTCTCCTCTTCCTCCGAACCAATATGCAAAACATTTCAGTTTTGACTGAAAAATGGAAAAAAGAAGTATTATGTTACAGCTATACAAATATCACTTTATTTTCATAATTCTGTTTAAATAAATCATTTAGAATCATTTGACTACCTAGGAAATTTCGCTTGTATCAAGAAATCAACAGATCAGCCCCCAAGCACAGTGATTTATAAATAACGATTTATGATTTTATATGTTGTACAACTTCATTCAATTATAGCTTATTCAATAAATCAACCTTAAATATAAATAAGGGCCTAGTGAAATGGTGCCTATAAATTCTTTCAAGCGTGTTTCTATTTCTGTCAGATTCATTGATTCTGTGGAGGCTTCCAGAAGGTCATGAGTTCTTTTGAGAAGTATATACTTCTCCAAATTAATTTCAGAAGATTGGATAATATTTCAGTATTTTGGGAGGCAATCAAGGAAATGGAAGGAGGAAAATGATTTCCTTCTCTTGTATTGATTGAAGCCTGCATAAATGCAAAACAGAAACTATCTCTTGCATTTTTCTATCAGCTCATGTGCAATTTTGTAAAATATTTATTTATTTTATTTCGGATTTATACCCTGCCCTTCTCCTTGTTAGGACCCAGGGCGGCGCACAGGCATTTTAAAAAAACCATAACAAAAACAATATATATCATTAAAACATATTAAATTATTAAACCCGTGCTAAAAACCCATTTAAAACCCTGCTAATTACAATTTATGTATAAAAAGTCAGAAACGGGGGGCTATGCCAGGCCGGCTTGTTGGAATAGATATGTCTTAAGACGTTGGTGGAAGAGGCGGAGGTCCGAGATAGTGCGTAGGTCGGGGGATAGGTCGTTCCAGAGGGCCGGGCCCGCCACAGAGAAGGTCCTTCGCCTGGGCGTCGCCAACCAGCATTGCCCGGCCGACGGCACCCGGAGAAGACCCTCTCTGTGCGAGCGGATCGGGCGAAGGGATGTAAAATATAATTTTCAGGTGCACTATGATGTTCTTGCATTAATTTATTTATAATGGCCATAACCCTTTTCTGTAAGAAGTGTGTTGACACAAACATTAGAATGCATTGTTGTTATTGTTGTTCAGAGGTGGGTTGCTGCTGGTTTGGTCCAGATCGGCCGAACCGGTAGTAGCCACAGCAGGAGGCTCCACCCACAAGCCCAAACCGGTAGTACAACTATCTCTATGTCAATTAGAATAGCAGAGTTGGAAGGGACCTTGGAGGTCTTCTAGTCCAACCCCCTGCCTAGGCAGGAAGCCCTATACCGTTTCAGACAAATGGCTATCCAACAACTCCTTAAAGACTTCCAGTGTTGGAGCATTCACAACTTCTGGAGGCAAGCTGTTCCACTGGTTAATTGTTCTAACTGTCAGGAATTTTCTCCTCAGGATTATCAAGGTTTTTTTTTTAGCTTTCCTATTCACTCCAAGTGTTTTGATATTATTTTTAATTCAGTTCTATGATTTTAAATTTCTGAATACACTAACACATTTTTTTGCATACATCCCAATATGTTTTCACAGTCATTCTATGCATGCAGATTTTATGGAAAACTTCTAAATACAATTGCTGAGTGTTTCATAAACCAGAGATCAGAACCCTGGAGACAATTCCTGAAAAACATATCATTCTTAAAGAAAGAATGTCTCCCAAACAATTGCTTTTCCATCATGAAAGAAGATTGATTTCCCAGACTTCGAAAAGAATTATGTTAATGTGGCTGGAGTTAAATAGTCATGGGGGGGAAAAATCACCTTTTTGGAAAATAACAGTTGGACTTAAACGTGAAAAGAAATATCAACCACATATTACCTTACTGAAGAAGAATGAGAAAGTTTGTAATCAAAGGATAATTATAAAGTTGATTATTTGGTCTTAAAGATCTCTTGAGAAATTACTTAAATGGGATTCCTCATCAGAATTTGAGTGGGGGAAATCAGAATACAAAGCAAAGCTCCCCCCCCCCCCCCCCGCCCTACCGTAATCTGAATTTCAGGGAATTCTTTCCACCGCAAAGTATTTTGGATACAAAAACTCACATCTATGTGATGTGTCATCACTTTTTGAAAGAATCCCTTTAAAAGTTCCTATGGTTTATAGTCATAATTTTTGGCAGAATTATGATTAAAAAATAAAGCTTTTAAAAACTTGCAAGGAAAGATATTCCATTTTTGGTCATTTTTTCTCCTATGCCTGGGTGTAAAAGCACTCAATAATGTTGACTAGACAGATTACACATAGTAGAATTTTCTTAAAAACTAAACATACTTATATTATCCTTTGTAGAATACGGACAGGTTTATGTCAGTGAGGATGAGGAAAATAAAATACTAGTATTGTATTTTTTTTAAAGCAATGAAAAATTATTTGTTTCTTGTGCTTTAGTAGGATCACTTTATATATAGAAGGAAAAAATAAATACATTCTTTGGACTTTTCAACACACAATGTCATTTTGCTTTGCCTCAGAGAAAGGAATAATGCAATCTACAGGAAAATGGTTTGCTTTAAAATAAACTACTGTGAAATTGAACATTAATGCTGGTGAGTGAAATCAATATTTATGAAGGGTCCTCATCTGTTTAAGTCCTGAATGAACATTATAATCCAAAACTGCTGGATGAGTCTTTTCAGGTGACCTTTTCAAACTAATCTGGATAAGGCTCTTCTTCAGTAATGATACCTGGATTTGTGCTTCAAATCTACCTGTTTCCTGTTCACTGTAATGTTTTAAACAAGAATGCAATATAACGGAACCTTCACCGAGAAAGCAAAATCAAAAGATCATGGCTTTATGAGAGATTAGCTATGAAAATAATCAGTCAATTTATATTATACCTTTCTATCCAGAAAGCACTCAAAAGATGTTGTCAGTTTACAGAATGTTGCATATGGCAGGTGTGTCAAACTCAAGGCCCGTGGGCTGGATCCGGCCCACAGGTTGCTTAGATCTGGCCCATGGGGCCACCCTGGAAACAGCGAGCTTGCCCCCGCCCACCGAACCCCAAGCTCCATGTTTGCTGGCAGAGGGCTGCAGGAGGCCATCAGTGAAAAATGGACACAGAGCTGGCCATGCCCATCCCAGGTCAAACACAACCCTGGTACGGCCCTCAATGAAATCAAGTATATGGTCATCCTGAAAAACAAAATTCCACACCATTTTTGCCCTCTACATACACCAAACTAGTTAAAATGGCATCTTTCTACATTTATCTGACCTGTAAATAATATAAATGGAATATATATAGAAATTGGAGTTGGGTAGCTATAATAAATTTAAATAAATGCATAAATAAATAACTTCTAATGTGGTTTATTAAAGGATAGGAACATAACGTTTTGTTTATATTTTCTGTTTATAGTTATATGTTAGCTTTATGTTCCTAGCATTTACACATTCAATATCCCCCAGAAAATTTTGTCCCTGGTGCCAAGTCTCCCACTGTGCCTGAAAGGCATGAAGCTGGCAATTCTACAACTTTATTATATAAATAGGGCTTCAGATGAATTCAAGGCAATACTGAGGCACCATCACTTTATTGTTGTAATAAAAGAAAAATGTAAGCTAGCAAGACTCACTCAGAGCTCCGTAAGGTTCTTCTTCCTGCTTGGTTCATTGTCCATCTTGCCTGATTCCTTCATTTCTTTTTTTTACGCATAGTCATGAATAATAATAATAATAATAATAATAATAATAATAATAATAATAATAATAATAATAATAATAATAATAATAATAATAATAATAATAATAATAATAAATTTTATTTCTAACCCGCTCTCTCTCCCCAAAGGGACTCGAGGCGGGGCACAGGTAAATTAAGAACAGATAACATAGAACAAAGTACAAAATTAAAATCACATTAAATCATATCCTGCGCTAAAACAACTATAAAATACAAACGATCCTAAAAAACCCTTAACCCCATTAAAACAATCATTCCCTAAGAAACCCTAAAAGAAGAGACTACCCTAGGCCGGCCAAGCAGAAAAAGTGTGTTTTTAATTTTTGACGGAAGGAGCGGAGGTCCGTGGTTGCTCTAATGTCGGGGGGGAAGGTCGTTCCAGAGGGCTGGGCCTGCATAGTCATGAAACAGTAATAGTGACCAAAATATATCATGCTTATTGATAGTGACTAAAATATATCATGCTTAAGCAAAAGATGCAAATTTTCAGGCTTAAAATTTTAGACTAGTTGCTTGCTAGATGATGGTGATAATACATACCCTCAGGTCAGTCCTGCAGTTTTCTTGGCAACATTTTTGAAAGAGTTTGTCATTGCTAATTTTCTTGGGTTGAGAAAGAGAGAGTGATTGTGCCATCTAGCGTTCTCTCTAAAACAGGGGTAGTCAACCTTTTTATACCTACCGCCCACTTTTGTATCTCTGTTAGTAGTAAAATTTTCTAATCACCCACCGGTTCCACAGTAATGATGATTTATAAAGTAGGAAAGTCAATTAAATTAAAAAAGGAAAGTGCTTCAGTATCGGACAAAACCCCTACCACCCACCATGAAAGCTGGAATGCCCACTAGTGGGAGGTAGGGACCAGGTTGACTACCACTGCTCTAAAGCAGGGGTCCCCAACCCCCGGGCCGCGGACCGATGCCGGTCCGTGGCTTGATAGGAACCTGGCCGCAATGAGCAGTGCAACTCTTAGGAAGGGCCGGAGAGGAGGAGGAGGGGGCAGCCCCCTGGGCAGAGCATGCACCCGGGGCGGGAGAGCGCAGGCGCGGTCACTCGTGCTATTGGGGGCCCGAGAGGGGCGAGTGAGCCAACTCACACACACCCCGCGCACGCATGCACCGCCTGTTCCCCCTCCCCTCGCTCCCCCTCTACACCGGCCGAGCAATGGCCACCGGTCCGCGGAATTTTTTTAACATGAAACCGGTCCCTGGTGCCAAAAAGGTTGGGGACCCCTGCTCTAAAGCATATGAAGAACAGTTGCAGGAGTTGGCTCTGTCTGGTTTAATAAAAACAAGAGCTATGGGTGACATGATATCAGTGTTATATCTAAGTGGTTGCCACAAAGAAGAGTAGGTCAACCTATTCTACATAGCACCTGAAGGCAGGACAAGAAGCTATGGATGGAAACAAATCAAGATAAGAAGCAACCTAGAACTAAGGAGAAATTTCTTGACAGAACAGTGAATCAGTGGAACAGCTTGCCTCAAGAAGTTGTGTGTGCTCCACTAATGGATGATTTTAAGACAAGTTTGAACAAACATTTGTCTGAGATGGTAGGGTCTTGAGCAGTTGGACTACAAAACTTCCAAAGTTCCGTCCAACTCTGTTATTCCCTTATGCTACTTCTACCGACTGCCGGCTGCCTGCAATTTGGCAGATTGAATCTCACCAGGCTCACAATTGACTTAGCCTTCCATCCTTCCGAGGATGGTAAAATGAGGACCGAGATTGTTGAGAGCAACAGGCTGACTCTGTAAACCGCTTAGAGAGGGCTGTAAAAACACTTTGAAGTGGTATATAAATCTAAGTGCTATTGCTGTTCTAAGGCAGAACTAGAACTGATGGTCTCATGGTTTTTAACCTGTTGTTTTTAACCACTACACCAAAGTACTCTCATTGGGAACTTGGGAAAAATCTACTCTATTAATGTATATAGAAACAATATACTTTTGCCAGACAAAGATGAGGTATTCCGAATCAGCAAAACAGACTAACAGAATAAAAATCAGAGGATGCGGCACCTAGAAAGCATTTAAAAATCAACTATGTATACTTTTATATTTATTTTTGTCAGCAAAGTAATAAACGCTCAAGTAATAAATTCATGAAACTCATAGTGAAAGAAAGAAAGAAAGAAAGAAAGAAAGAGAGAGGGAGAGAGAGAGAAAGAAAGAAAGAAAGAGAGACAGAGACAGAGAGAGAAAGAAAGAAAGAAAGAAAGAAAGAAAGAAAGAAAGAAAAAGAAAAGAAAGAAAAAGAAAGAAAGAAGGAAGGAAGGAAAGAAAGGAAGAATAAATATGATACATTATGAATACATAGGTACAAAAAACCTGGTCATAAATTGTAGCTATATAGTGTGTGTGTGGAAGGGGAATACCAATTACCATGGCACAGATCAGTGTTTTTCAAATTTGTCAACTTTAAGATGTGTGAACATCAACTTCCAGAATTCCCCAACTATTGGTGGAGTTGACGGCTCTTCTCCTCTCCTGGTATCATTCTACCCAATGGCTAACGCATTCTTTTATTTATATAGATGTTTCTTTTTAAAACAAATGTTTTAAACATTTCTGTCCACACTGGGATGACTGTTGGGCTGGCCTTGAAAATAGCTGTCATCATGTACATGAACTATCATTTAAAATTGTATTAAAGTTCCATGCCAAGTCTTTCTCAAGAGAGACATCTACGTAGGCCTAAATGTAAGCAATAGCAATTGTTTATTTTCCTTAAGGCTTAGTCAGCAGAAAATGAATGCGCTGTTCTTTCATCTAAAAAAAGATATATTCTTTTACCCCTGTTCACCTGACAGGTAGAGATTTGAGGGATTTAAAAGGTTGTCACAATACATGATATCATGAGCTGTTTCTAATGGTTTAATCTCTAACCTGAACAAATGGTGCCTGAAGCTTGTTGGGGATCACTGTATCCTCTCTTAGATGCTATGCTGATTGTGATTACTCATCGGTGAAGGAAGGGCCACTCCCATAGATGAGTAAGCGAATATGTCTACCTTCTAATGTTTTCATGTTCTGTATGTTCTCTGGTTTCTTAAGAGAGGTATGTTCAACTCTCTGGCAGAGCTCTTTGCAAATGGATCATTTGTTCTTTAATAATGACGATTATAATAATAGTCTGGATAGCGGAGGTGGAAGTACCTAGGGACAGCAGAATAGAAGAGAAAGATTTGGAAAAGATAACAAAATATAAAGACCTGCAAATAGAAGTATAATGATTGTGGCAAAAGAAAGCAAAGGTGGTACCAGTAATCATAGGCACCTTGTATGCAATCCTAAAAGAACTGATCAAGGGTGGCATTTACTTACCTTCCCTACCAGTTTGCAAATGGGAACACGTGTGCCTCCGTGAATGCGCTCAGCTGTCCGTGCATGCGCTTTTTGTGGCAAAAAGGGTCTAAATGGGATGCCATAGAGTCAGGGTGGGCGGGCAGGGCCACCCGCGATTTCCGCTACTGGTTTGGGCGAACCGGTCTGAACTGGTAGAATGCCACCTCTGGAACTGAGGCACCACATCAGCACTGACAAATCAGTATGTTGCAAAAGTCAGCTTTATTCAGGACAACTTATATCCTGCAACAATATCCCTAACAGCACAAAACATCAACATCAGTTTACCCCAGGTTCTGGGGAAGGCCTTGACAGGTGGATAAAAATGCAAAATCCAGTCTGAACATCGAGCTGACTGTGCAATGAATCGTAATAAGTGTCTGTGTTCAACAAATATACAAGAGTCTTATATGGTAAATGTGTATGCACCAGAGGTGGGTTCCTACCGGTTCGGACCAGTTTGGCCAAGTAGGTAGTAACTCGGCAGGCCATGCCCATGAACCGGTTCTATCGGCGGCGCCATAGGTACTGCCATCTTATTTTTAAACCGATTTTTACCTACTGCACATGTGCACGTAGCGTGCATCAAGTGCACGTGCATGCAAAGCGTGCATACGCGAAGCGTGTCCCTGAGCAAACTAGCAGAAGAATAAGTCGGAACCCACTCCTGATAGGCACCATAGATCAGCATAATTTGGTCTGGATTCTTAATTATCTTTCTGGATCTGGATTCTTAATTGTCTTTCTTAATGAAGCTGGCCCATCCATTTCTTTTTTCGTTCATAATAGTAGCTACATGGTGGGTCAAAACAGTCATCCAAAAATCAATCATAATTGATTCAAAAGTGGTATTCTACCGGTTTGGACCAGTTTGCCCGAACCAGTAGCGGAAATCACAGGTAGCTCCCCTCACCTGCCCCGGCTCTACGGCATCTCATTTAGGACATTTTTTTCACCAAAAGCACATGCAAGGAAGGCTTTGTGCATGGGTGGAGGTGGTGCATGAGAGTGGAGCGCGTTCACATTTACGAACCGGTAGGGAAGGGAAGTTAATACTACCCCTGAATTGATTACAGGTTTTATCCTGAAATGTCCTGAAATATATGTGTTTGCCCTCTCATATCCTCAGTGAAGTTGAAACCATGATGACTGTATAACTAATATGGCTTTATTTAAATTTCATCAGTATAATTATAGTATATGCATGATGTGTGAAATGCAAATATTTATGCAGTCACACCATCTTTCTCAGCAGTTTCAGGTCATTCATTGTGAGGCTTGTAGAAAAAAACCACCTCAATGTAATATTGGAAGCTGCTTTTCTTGTAGCGTTTTTATCTGGTTTGGTAACAACAGTGGGAAACAATTGTTTCCTCGTTGTTTTAAAGACATTTGGCTTTTTCGGCAGAATAGTCCCATATTCATTGGTTTTAATCCCGAGACAAAATTCAGGTGATCCACCATATCCAAACGGTTTGGAATTCATGATGCAGAGAGCACAACTAATCTGCCACAAAATTCATGCGTTTACTTGAATGATGTGAAATATGCAGACTAGAGCGAAGGTGAGTTTTTATGTAATCCCTATTTCGGTATGCCCTTCTATGACTAATGGATTTTTCTTCCCAGTACAGATTCACAAATAACTTTGTTTCCCTTTGTCCAGGGGAGAAAAGATTGGTTGCATAACATAAACTTTTCCTTGAGCCTAGCCCAGTGCTTCTCAATTATTTTCTGTCATGCCCCCCCTAGGAAGAAGAAAACATTTCGCGCCCCCCGCGCGACTGTAAATAGTATCATTTGTCTATAAAATTGTTATAAGTACACCTCTGCATAATACTGTATCCTTATTAACGTATAAGAGAATAAAAAAAAGAAAGAAATGTGGATCAATTTACAACAAAGAATAGCTTTTTTAACTGTAGCAGAAAAGGTTTAAAGTGCATTAGAAATTTAAAAAAAATTAAATCCTTTGCCGAGGTCAAACGCGCCCCCCTTTACGGAGCCTCGCGCCCCCCCTGGGGGGCCCGCCCCACTATTTGAGAAGCACTGGCCTAGCCATAATCCCTCTGAATGGACATCCTGATTTATTACTTGCTTTCTCAACAAGAGGAATCTTTTTGAGTTTAATTAGATGAAAATAGATGGTACTCAATGATGAAAAGTGGTTCTAAGTGCATAACGAACTGTATAACATAATAATATAGGTACTGTATTTTTTAGAGTATAAGATGCACCTTTTTCCCTCACAAAAGAAGGTAAAAATACAGCATTTTTGGCCTCCCAAAACCCTGTCCCCTTCACAAAATGGCTGTGCAGAGGCTTTAGGAGGCTTCCAGAGTGCTCCTGGGACCTGGGGAGGGCAGAAATGAGTGAAAAATGTGCTGTTTTTGCTCGTTTTTGCCCCCCTTAGCCCCCAGGAGCACTCTTTAAGTCTCCTAAAGGCTATGCATACCCTTTTTTGGAGAACAAATGGGCTTATTTTTTTGGGAACAAATGGGCTTATTTTTGTGAAAAATGAGCCATTTTTTGCTCGGTTTTGGTCCTCCCAGCCCCCAGGAGCACTCTACAAGCCTCCTAAAGGCTATGCATGGCCTTTTTTTTTGGACAAAAACCATGCCTGTTTATGCGAAAAGGGCTGTTTTCGGGAGGTCTGCAGAGTGCAATTTTATTTATTTATTTATTTTTAATTTGCCTTTTCAAAATCTTGATGCATCTTGTACTCCGAAAAATACGTTAGTTCTCAATTTACAATAATTCATTCAGTAACCATTCAAAGTTACAACGGCACTGAAAACAATGACTTTTCATACTTATGACCATTGCAGCATCCCCGTGGTCACAAAATAACAATTTGAACACTTGACAACGGATTCATATTTAGGACGGTTGCCGTGTCCTGGAGTCATATGATCAGCTTTTGTGACCTTCTGACAAGCAAAGTCAATGGGGAAGTCGGATTCACTTAACAGCCGTGTTACTGACTCAAGAACTGCAGTGATTCATTTAACAATGGCGGCAAGAAAGGTTGTAAAATGGGGCAAATTTCACTTAACAACTGTCTCTTAGCAATGGAACAGCGTTCTTAAGGACAGACTTTAAAAGAGATATTACTTTGAAAGATGAGGATTCCATCAACACGGCGCCTTCAACAATTATTCTTAAATCTAATCAGCTATGGTAATAAATAATTACAGTGTTTGGGCTTGGACAATCTGGAACTGCTCTGCCCACAGTATGATCTAAGCACAGTATACAAAATTGTCTGCTACAACGTCTTACCTGTCAACGACTTCTTCAGCTTCAAGCACAATAATACACGGGCAAATAATAGATATAAACCAGTGGTGGGTTTCTGCAGGCTCGCACCTACTCGCGAGAGCCGGTTGGTGAAATTTAGAGAACCGGTGAGAAGGGGTTCCACCGGCGTACCTGGAAGTAAATCTGGCCCGCCGCTGCCAGTGACCCAACGGGAAGGAAAGGAAAGGAAGGAAGAAAGGAAAGAAAGAAAGAAAAGGAAGAAAGAAAGAATTTATCATCACAATTGAGTCCAAAATTTTGGTTGCTAAGCAAGAACGTTGTTAAATGAGTTTCACCACATTTTAAAAGGTGGCCACTCCCACCCTGTCACATGACTGCCAAGCCACGCCCACAAAATAGGCCACACCTACAGAGTAGGTTCTAAAAAATTTGAAACCCACCACTGATATAAACTCAAGGTAAACCGCTCTAAATTTGATTGCAGAAAATACAACTTCAGCAACAGAGTAGTCAATGCCTGGAATGCTCTCCCTGACTCCGTTGTTGCAACCTCTAACCCTCACAGCTTCAACCTTAAACTGTCTACCGTGGACCTCACTCCATTCCTCAGAGGTCCATAAAGGGGGCGTGCATAAGCGCCCCAGTCTGCCTAACGTCCGAGTCTTTCTGTCCCCATCTATTTGTATTCATTTCTTTCGATTATATCCATGTTTATATTTATACCTGCTATCTTGTACACGTTTGACAAGCTAATACATACAAATACAAAAACATGGTGTAATCAGAATAGGCAAATCATTAAATATTCAGCTTTTCCATGCTCTTTCACAAAATGTCTGCTTATGCAAATGTTTATTCTGTTGTTCTTTTGATCTGACTATTTCTTTTTAGAAAGGAGTTCAAGAAAAAAGATTTGTGGCTCATCTGAAATTTTATTCACTTTATGAAGTCTAAAGGTTATATCAAAAGGCAAATGTCTAAGCCTTCAAGAACACAAAGATATTCCCTGGCTATGGTTCTAAGGCATTTTATTATTACTTGTAAGAAAAAGATAGAAGGATTGGGCTGTCATTCTTTTTTTAAGGGGAAAAATGTAAGGGTTTCCCCCCCCATTTTATTTCTTTCCAGCATGATCACGTGACTTTAAATATCTGTCTGAGTATGCAGGATGGAGGATAGAGTAAAGTTTATTGGTGGCTTGGCCTGAAATTCTAAAGAAACAATAAATTCCTGCTTTAATATGCCAGTGGAAATGAAATGCAACTGACATGTTTTTCTAAGTCCATAGCCATAGACACCTAAAAAATTGCCTAAATTTCTGGATGAAAATTAAAAAAAAATAAAAGGGAAATAAACATATACTGCCAAAATCAAGAATTCTGATGACTACAGGCCTCAATTGCCCATGAAAATTCCATGTTCTTGCTTCATCTGGATACCTGAAATCTGGGGAGTAGGTTCTCATTAAAAAAAAAAGGCTTAAAAGAAAACTGATTCAGAGATTTTCCAGGTGTTCAATACATATAAATGTTATATATATATATGTATGTATGTATGTATGTATGTATGTATGTATGTATGTATGTATGTATGTATGTATGTAGAAATACATGCTCTGAGCTTGCCCTCTTAGCTTTTGACTTCCTTTTGTTCATGAGGATGGTCTGAAGATTCTAGTATTGTTGCATTCTGCTCAATTAAGTGTACAGTAAAGGGTCCCCTTGCACATATGTACTAGTCGTTCCCGACTCTAGGAGGCAGTACTCATCTCTATTTCAAAGTTGAAGAGCCAGCACTGTCCGAAGACATCTCTGTGGTCATTGGCTGGTATGACTAAACATTGAAGGCACACGGAATGCTGTTACCTTCCCACCATAGATGGTCCCTATTTTTCTACTTGCAATTTTTACGTGCTTTCGAACTGCTAGGTTGGTAGAAGCTGGGACAAGTAACAGAAGCTCACTCCATTACACAGTGCAAGGAATTCGAATTACTGAACTCCCGACCTTTCAATCAACAAGCTCAGCGTCAAAAGCATCTACATGGGGCTTCCCTTGAGGTGCACTCGAAAGCTACAGCTAGTCCAAAACGCAGCCGCGCGGGTAATTACGGGAGCCACCAGAAGCTCCCATATAACACCAATCCTGCGCGAGCTGCATTGGCTTCCTGTGGTCTTTCGGGTGCGCTTCAAGGTTCTGACGACCATCTTTAAAGCGCTCCATGGCTCGGGGCCTAGTTATATGCGAGACCGTCTCCTGCCCCATACATCCCTTAGACCGATACGCTCCCACAGAGAGGGCCTTCTCAGGGTGCCATCGGCCGGACAATGCCGACTGGCGACACCCAGGGGAAGAGCCTTCTCTGTGGCGGGCCCTGCCCTTTGGAACGACCTACCCCCTGAACTCCGGACCATCACCGACCTCCGCCTCTTCCGCCAATGTCTAAAGACATACTTTTTTCATCAAGCCGGCCTAGCCTAACCTCCCATGGGGACTTTTAGAAAAGTTTTAAATTGGGTTTTTAATAATTGGTTTTAGCATAGGATCGGGATTATTTAATATATATATTAAATTATTTATCTATTTTCTATTTTGTATATCTTTTAAATCTCCTGTGCGCCGCCCTGGGTCCTCTGCGGAGAAGGGCGGGATATAAATGTAATAAATATAAATATAATATAAATATATAAAAGCAAAGCCGTTTCCCATGTTATCAGAATGTAGGGAAGGCAGATAAATCTTTTCATCTATGGCAATGTTTCTTAAACTTGGCAGCTTCAAGATGCATGGATTTTAATTCCCAGAACTGCATTGCTTGCTGGGGAATTCTAGGCATTAAAGTCCACATACCTTAAAGCCATGAAAGTTGAGAAAAACTGACCAAGGGCATTGACCACAGGGGGATTAGCCACTGCTAAGGAAAAAGATGGCATCATTTCCCTAAGTCAACTGATTGATTGATTGATTTTGTTTCACTGCTGTCCCTCTTGATGAAGCTTTCCCTTGCATCAGAAAGTTAGAAGATTTGGCTGGCATGCAATTATCCTCTCCAGAAACCATTGCTGCCTCCTGTTAAAAATGACTGAAGCTGTCATAAATAGAGATGAAACAAACACAGAGAAGATAAAAATTCAGGAATCATGATTAAATTATCCTTTCAGGGAAATATGTAAGAAAAAAACAAGTGGTTAAAGAAACAAAGGAGAAAAAAATCTTACCTGAACTAGACAAACTTGGCCTGAGCATATTGAAAACCCCTCAACCACAATTAATCTATGAAGTAAGAACTTTGAGGGTATAAAAAAGGATCTTAAACCCACCATTCCTTGAGTTGTCTTTGAATTTAGATATTGCAGCTTCTGTCCCTCTAGGTTAGGGGTGTCAAACTCGCGTCGTCACAGAAGCACCAAGTGACATACTGCACATTTTTTCCTCTTCGCTAAATCGGGCGTGGGCTAAATTGGGCATTTTCCCCCTTCGCCAAATCAGGCGTGGCTAGCGCATGACGCCTCTGGCCCATGGCTGTGACTTTGACAGCCCTGTTCTAGGTGATGGCTTGCAGTCTAGTTGGGAAGGAGGTGGATAAGAGTGGATATGTGTTTGTGTGAGCAAGAAAGAGCAAATCTACATTGTAACTAGTAAAGTTTTATTTAAATTCATTGGGCCTCCCTGTATGCCAAAGAACCTATTGTGCCTTAGTGTTGAAAGTTGAAAGTGATGTGTGTGTGTCTATAATTATTTCCAAGCTGTTGAGTATGTCTTGTCTTCTCTAACTGCACTTATCTGGAAACGCAAGGGGATTTGCAACTTTTTGGAAACTGGTGGTTACTTTTGATTTCTGGCCAAACAAATGCCCATTCTGAATAGGTTTGCTTAACAACGTGGTATTTGCTTTATGACTACCACATCTGCTGAAAAACTGTTGTAAAAATGAGTCTGTCATGTGATGTGTTTAATGACTGGCACAGCTGAAGTCCATAATTCTGGGCTCATGTGGTCAGGAGAGTACCTGTGAATCTACATACTGGACTAGATCACAAAAACACATTTAGATGTTAAAAAGAGAAACATTAGTTGCTCTTGTAAGAAATCAACTCACCACTCAGTTCTAGCCACTCTACAGCTGAATATATGTTACTTGATTAGACTAATTAACCCACAGAATATGACAAAAGAAATGGGAATTGGTCTACATTACCCAAATAATTAATGGGGCAGAAAGGAGAAATAAAACATAGCTGCAGGATAAAAAGATATTTGAACCCTTTATGAATTGTTAGCAACGTATTCATGGGAATGTTATTAGGCACAGATGTGTTGGTCTGTTAACAAATCTGTGTGTAACTCTACATCTTTGGCCTTAATGACTGCCTAACGAGAGATTGAGATCATTAGGACACTATTTTTATCCTGAGGCATTTTGTTTGTGTGTAGGTTTATTGCCATGGATGCAGTAACCCCTCCTTTTCATTTTATATTATTTTGAACCTGAAAGAAGGCTTTCCCAATGAAGAATCCAAAGGTTTTCACTGTCTTTTAGAGTTAGAGATATGCCACCAGCTCAGTGAAGGAAAATAGATCATGTTCTGCTTTCTTGGGTTGAGATGATTTAGAGATGGCATAGAGAAGAACATCATATCATCATCCAGATATTTATTGTGATGGATGTATACAGATATAAATAATTCCAAAGTTCAGAACTGCATAAACTAAACTAAGAAGATCTAGTATAAAATTGCTGGAAGGTGGTATTCTAGGCCAGCTTGTGCACAGATCCAGGAGTTCCAGATCCTTAGAGAAGTATGGAGGGGATCTAGATTAGTCAGCCTGTTTTTGCATAAACTCTCCAACTCTTTTGTATGTGCTGTGAACATTCAGTAGAGTATGAGGGTGAAGGTTCATTCTCCTCACTTGTAGGTTGGTTTCCAAAAGTTTTGTTACCAGGCTAGGTAACATCTTCAGTGGAGTTAGGGGATGTCAGTGTTCTTCTGTTTATAAGAGATTCAGGTGCGGGTGGGTCAAGTGAGGGTCTTGTGATGGGTCAGATGCAGTGGTGGGTTTCTGCAGGCTCGCACCTACTCGCGAGAGCCGGTTGGTGAAATTTAGAGAACCGGTGAGAGGGGGTTCCACCAGTGTACCTGGAAGTAAATCTGGCCCGCCACTGCCAGTGACCCAACGGGAAGGAAAGGAAAGGAAGGAAGGAAGGAAGGAAAGAAAGAAAGAAAGAAAGAAAGAAAGAAAGAAAGAAAGAAAGAAAGAAAGAAAGAATTTATCATCACAATTGAGTCCAAAATTTTGGTGGCTAAGCAAGAGCGTTGTTAAATGAGTTTCACCACATTTTACAAGTTGGCCACTCCCACCCTGTCACATGACTGCCAAGCCACGCCCACAAAATAGGCCACACCTACAGAGTAGGTTCTAAAAAATTTGAAACCCACCACTGGTCAGATGTGAGAAGGTTACATCAGGTTACATCAAGAGGTTACATCAGGTCAGGGTCAGAGGTGAATTGCTGGTGAGGGGGGTTGCGTAGGTTGGTTGAGGATCGGTGCTGTCTCTGGTTGGTTGTGTGGTTGACTTGAATTCTGAAGGGTTTGTAGGCTGGTTCATAGGTCAACGTGTCTGTTGATGGAATTGCTTTTGGAGTGCCAGGCTTTGATGAACTCAGGAGCATGGCAGGTGGTAGTGTGGCTGATGATCAGGTGTATGTGTGTGTGTGTGTGAGAGAGAGAGAGAGAGAGAGAGAATGAGAGGTTTTGCACTATTTTGAAATAGTGCACTAATGTTTAATGAACAGTATTAAAGAACAATTAAAGAACAGTAATTCAAGCATCATCCTCAAAAAGAAGGAAGGACCAGGAAATCCCCAACCTGGCTATAAAGTTGTGCACTCTTGGCTTCATTTCTCTCTCCAATGATGTTCCTGCATTCCAAAATACTGTCCATGTTTACAACTGATGAACAGGATGCATTGGAAGAAAATTAGTCATGGCTAACTAAGTGGGTCTTATGAATAACCAAGAAATCTGGACCTGAGCTGTATTATTAGATAGGGTGAATGGAACAAGAGAAGAGTTGTTGAAGGACTTGGGAACAGTTGGTGCAACTCTGAAGACTGTTCAATAAGTTAGAGATTTAAAATCTGCAACAGCCTTATATGCAATTTGTAATAATATCTTGCTGTATGGACCTTGCCCTTCAGAATATATCCACTCAGTGCAGATTTCTCTTCTGCTTTTATGGTTTTCTTCTCCAAAAGTTAGTTGTCACTCCACATTAGTGAAGATATTCAATCTTCCCTGTTTTCTCTTTTTTCTTTTATTCTTGTTGCTCATCTATCAACTTTTGAATTAGTTCAGATATGTGGACATGCTATTTTGTCTGTAAGTGATGGGTTTTTAAGATAAATTAAAATTGTAAATTAAAGGGATGAATTAACAGTAGTATATATGATAATTTCTAGATTTTACCTTGATGGAAATTCTATGAACATCAAACTCTATTCTATCATCACGAAATCTGCCACTCCATTGTTCTGCTACCATCCCTTTTTCTCTTATATAACTTTTCTAGATTTATCTTTCCTTTAGCACTGGGCATAGTTGAAACTGGCACTATTTCTTGCCTGTTGAGAAATACTGTACAATAGGGATACACAATTGTTTCTTCATAATTACACATAAGAAATGTTCAAAAGACCAGAGCATATAATCTTTCAAAGGAATGGATCACATAATTGTAACTGTAACTTATGGCTACAGTATATTGATATTGGCTATATAAACAATAGCAACTGTTTTGTGAACATTACTATAACATGCCAAATATGGAGTCTTCCAGAAAGTAATGTTTGTTTGTTTATCAAACTTATTAACAGCCCATCTACTTCATAGAGAAGCTTTTTATTCTTGTTCTTGCTTACTTCAAATAATTGTTTTGGGAACATAGATACATCAGTCTAAGCTTCTATGTCTTTAGCGATAAATATAAATTGATGACTAAGTGGTGTTTTAGCTGCTTCAAAAAATGCAGTAGGTGACATAAAGATGTTGTTGGTATTATCCAAGGAAAATGTATAAAAATCAACTCTGTGTTCCCTTTTTCCTCAGATGTTGTATGGCTGGAAGACAGAATTCTTTCTGTTTTGGCTTTTCTCTATCTCTCAGAGTGCTAGGTTCAAGAGTCACCCAATGCAGCTTGTATGGAAAACACTGCTTTATGTAATTTATCACTGTAAGATGTGTTCATGATCGCTAACTTGGATAGCTTTAAAACAGGATTGGATGAATTCGTAGAAGACCTATCTACCTAGGTCTCAAAGACTAACAGGTACTTCTGGTTGCTGGCATCATGAGTTTAAATACAATTCTCAGTCAAAAAACACTGGGAGAAGCCTCCAATTTCTGTATAGAAGCATTCCGGAAGCACCTGGTTGGCTTCTGTGAGAAACCAAATGCTGGATTAAGCTACTTACCCTGATCAAAATAGGGCTATTCTTAGGCTCTAATGTGATGGCATCTAGATTTGCGAACATCTTTCAAGGCTTGCTTTCTGCAGGACATTTAAGACCTATTACTTTCTCTAGGCATTTTGTTGCAGATTTAACTACAATCTCTTGAGACTTCTGCTGTTCCTTTTTTAAACACATGCTGCTCTGTGAAAGTTGTATATGGAGAAGCAAGTAAACAACAGCATAAAATGTACTATGAGGAGAGAGGGAAGGACAAAATGCCTTTTCTTATTTTCTTCTCTGGTTTGCAATAACACTGAATAATCCTTTGGTTCTAACACATTGCATTCTTCTAATTATACGATGTTATTAATTGTGGGAAGTTTATTGTCGCATTTTTATTTTGCTAGGAAATAAGGCTATTCAGGGATGGGTTGCTGCTGGCATTACTGCCAGTTCGGCGTGCACATTTGCATCTAAACTTGTCTGCGCATGCGCAAAACGTTTAAAAAGGAAAAAGAAACATTTCTGAAATGAAAATTGTTTGGCGCATGCACAGAAGCAAAAATCAAGATGGCAGCACTGTAGGCGAACTGGTTTGGTAGCGTGGCAGGCCTCAGTCACTACCGGATCCAATGACCCAGGCCGCCAAGTTACTACCTATTTGGCCAAACCGGTCCAAACCGGTAGGAGCCCACCTCTAAGGCTATTATAAAATGTCAATACATTTTGAAAAAAGTAACCCCTATGAGACAATATTAATTGTAGTATGCATTTAGTTTTAATACGTACATAGTGTTTTTCAATAGGCAAAGGTAACATATTGTAAAGTAATATCAGAAGCTGATAAGATCTTGCACAATATTGGAAAAATGAGGAAATTCCTACAGATGAAAACATAATTAAAAAATATTAGATTGTGTGGAAATAGATAGGTTAACATTAAAGATAAAGGATAAAGAAAATACATAATATTTTTTAACATGGGATTTATTTTACAAATGATTAGACAATAAAGGTAGAAATTAAAAGTCGGAAGAATACCACTATATACAAGTAAATATCGTTACTATTATTGATATTATGTATAAGTAAATTGACCCCGACAATACACTATTTATTAAACACTCATCTATGTTAAAGAAAAATGTACAAATAAATCTAATATATAAAAAAGAAGCTGAGTTCTTGGCATCTTAATGAAGTAGGATGAGAATAATACCCTAAAACAATCATATGAATAAATTAGCTCTGAAGAAATAAAATCTGTCTGAACAAACCAAGGTTAATATTTAAAATAATTTTGCAGAAGATGAAACATTAGAACTCTTTGTAATTTTTTTTTCTAAAAAACTCTGAAGCAGGCAATATCTACGAGCACTTGTTGCTACCAGTACAGGTTTATCAATCTTTAGATGTTGACAGAATATATATGTTTTAAAAGTGTTAATGCATCTTGTAATCTTTAGAAAGAGGTAATGTCTCAGCTTCCTGAAGCTGTGGGTGTTTGTGTCAGCAAGTACTGATATCTCTATTATTTCATTTTGATGGCTCCGGGTAGTAGCCTTGACTTAATAGGACATCTGAAGGAGCTCAGAATATCTCTCAACACTGATCATAGAGGTAAAATTACTTGAGAGCTTGAGTGTTTTTGCTGCTTATGTCTGATTACTTTGGAAATCATTTTAGATTTAGATACCAGCAATTCTTTGCTACTTTTGTAGCTGACAAATCCACCAGCAGCAGCAATGGCAATGAAATAGTCTTTCAGGAAAACAATGGCAATGAAATAGTCTTTCAGGAAAACAAAATAATCACAATCCTCTAATCTGTGTGCAAGCAATTTCTCTGATTCAGAGTTTTCCCAAGGGATAATGAAAGTGTAGGCATGGTGGACTTTGTGTGTGTCATTTCACTGCCACGGAGGTGCCTTCTACTGTCCTTACTTTTGTGCCACTGTAAACAGGAAGCATGGAGCAACGTGATGAGGTTTAAATGTAGAGGCACGGTACACAACACGTTTTGCAGTGCTTCACTCCACACTCTTTCCATGCTTCATTCTACAAGAGAGTGTTGGAAGAAATGTCCAAATGGGTTCAGTTCCAAGTGGGGAAAAGACACTGGATACATGGAGGCTGCTTGGAAAGATGGTTTAATGGTGGACAGGATCACATGGCTTGAGCTCCTGAACAGAAAAGGGGGATCACATGCTTCCAGATGTTGGGTGAAGAAGAAAAGAGAGCAAGATGCGGAAAGTCCTCGGTTTTATGATCTCTCTGGACTTTGACCTTGATCTTATATTCTAATTGGTTGACAGATTCCCATGGGGCCATGCAAGGGCAACTCTGTAGGTTGTATTTTGCGTCCAGGTTTGGTTGAGCATTGCTTCTTCCCAGGGTGCCCTGTGGTGAGATGTGTTAAGGGCTAATACTATCATGCCTTAATCCCATCATCCTGGAGCTGAAGGGGGAAGATCTTTATTATATAGAATAGACTGGTCCAGGGTTTTTTAATGGCCCATTGACAAAGGTGGGGCTATTAAGACTGAGTCTGCTTCCTGCCTAAAAATATGTCTCTCCATTTCTGATCCAGGGAAACACAATATTCTGCCTTTTCAATATTTCCCAGGATATTTCATTTTTCTCGGAGAGGGGTGGGTTTTAACTTCCTACAAGAGATGGGGAAATCAGTGTTTGGAAAATAAGTGCTTCCCATTAAAAGGTGCTTTTTTCAAACAACTGGACTTTGTTTTTCCTTGAAGTTGATTTGCTGCTCATCCAAGACTCAGTTCTGAATACTGGATGAGAAACCATATTTGAGGGGCTGCCACAAACAAGAGAGGGGGGGGGGTTCAACTTATTTTCCAAAGCACCAGAAAGCAAGACAAGAAACAATGAATGGAAACTAAATATTTATTTCATTTATTTAATTACATTTGTATACCGCCCTTTCTCCCTTGCGGGACTCAGGGCGGTGAACAGGCAATAATAAAAACCACAATAAAACATCCAATAATTCAATAAATATACTAAAAATTCTAAAACTAAATTAAACAATGGGCCTGCTCTAAAATAACCTATAAAACCCTTAATAAAACAAATTAAAAACTACGCCAGGCCGGCCGCACGAAATAGGTGGGTTTTCAGGGCTCGGCGAAAAAGGCGCAGGTCCGTGGTTGTGCGTAGGTCAGGGGGTAGGTCATTCCAGAGGGCAGGAGCTGCCACAGAGAAGGCTCTCCCCCTAGGGGTCGCCAGCCGGCATTGACTTGCCGACGGCACCTCTGTGGGAGCGGACTGGTCGGAGGGAGGTATTTGGTAGGAGGCGGTCTTGCAGATACCTAGGTCCCTTGCCATGGAGCACTTTAAAGGTTGTTACTAACACCTTGAAGCACACCCGGAAGGCCACAGGCAGCCAGTGCAGCTCGCGCAGGAGAGGTGTTGCATGGGAGCATCTAGAGGCCCCCAGAATCCCCCGCGCGGCTGCATTCTGAACTAGCTGGAACATCCGGGTGCACCTCAAGGGGAGCCCCATGTAGAGAGTGTTGCAATAGTCCAGGTGGGAAATAACGAGGGCTTGAGTGACCGTGCGTAGAACGTCACGATCCAGAAAGGGGCGCAACTGGCCTATCAGGCGAACCTGATAAAAAGCCCCCCTGGCCACGGCTGTCATATGATCGTCTAAAGACAGCTGAGTATCCAGGAGGATGCCCAAGTTGCGGGCCCTCTCCGCGGGGGCTAATGACTCGCCCCCGATAGCCAGAGATGGAACCAACTGGCTATGTCGTGACGCCGGAAACCACAGCCAGTCGGTCTTGGACGGGTTGAGTCGAAGCCTGTTAAGGAAAAAACCAACCAGGAGTTAAGGAGTAACGTCCCAACAGGGAAAACAATTAACCAGTGGAAGAGTTTGCCTTCAGATGCTGTGAGTGCTTCATCATTGGACGTTTTTAAGAAGAGCCACTTGTCACAAATTGTATAGGGACTCCTATTTGAGCAGGGCATTGGACTAAAAGACCTCCAATGTCCCTTCCAGCTGTATTCTGTTTGATCTTGAAGGAAAAACAAAGAAAGCTTAGTTGCCTTTTGAAAAAGCACCTTTGGGACAAATCATAACCTGGATGACTGAGAATCTCCATAGACATTCCCATTGGTAATGAGACAGCAGCATCTCTACTGAAAAAGACATATGATGGTATTTTAATATAGAAAACAAGGGAGGATGCAGAACATTTTTTCCCAGGGTTGTAAAAAGGGACATTTATTTTTACACACGTACACTCACTCACTCACTCACATTCTACTTGTTAGAATTTATTCAACATTCTTTTTGTTTTGGGCATTTCTCAATAATGCTTTTATTCACCAACTTTGGTTCGGAGTATGAAAGAAAGCAAGACAATCTCTCTCCCTAGCCACAGCCATCTTTGGGTGCCTTCTAATAAGATCATCTTGTGGTTAGAAAGATACACAACCAATTACACTGGAAGAAACATTTCCACAAGAGAGATGAAAAGTTACACTAAGTAGCAGGAATTAATATTGATCCACGCTAGGCACAGAAAACCTGCTTGGAGATGTCAGAGTTTCTGAATGCATGAGGATAACGTGGGAACTCTGATTTTGCCAACATAAGACTCACAAATCAAACAGGAGCAAACTTTCTTGTCATACTTCCAGTATTTCCGCTTCTGAGCTCAGTCAATGTTAAACTTTCTTTGCATGCTTTGAACAGTCCTGGCTTGGATCCCAACAGGTAAGGCCTACAAGCTCAAAGGTGCATGAAAGGAGAAGGCAAACAAGATTTCATTGAACATGTCAAGGACTTAATCAAAGGCTTAGTCCTCAAAGTGGGTGACAGGTCAGGTAGAGGCACTTTTTGTTCCTCTGTGTTTGCTTTTGAACTGGTTTGCACGCTCCTTGGTCTGTTTCAGTATCCTAAAATCTTGAGACACCTTCTTTGCTTCCTTCTTAAATTTCCTTCATCCCAGATTGAGAAAGAAAAAAATGATTTGTGTGACTCCAACCCATATCAATAATGCTCTAAGACTAGGTGGGTTAGAATATGAAATCTCAAATGAGTCTTCAATAACCAATCTTTTGAGAAAAAAATCCTTTTCAGGCAACTTTTACACTGAGAACTAATTGAGACACTAAGGAAAAGCATGAATGGAAATTTATGGCACAAGGTAGGGCTGTGATGGTGAACCTATGGCACGGGTGCCAGAAGTGGCATGCAGAACCATTTCTCCGGGCACGCAAGCCATCGCCCATTGCTCTTCCAGGGTTCCAGTGCGCTGGCCAGCTGGTCTTTACGCACAAAGGAGTGCCAGAAAATGGAAGAGCAGCCACCTAGTGTGCAAGCATGCACAGGAAAATGAGTTTGGGGTTTCCGGTACCCTCGTTTGGACCGACCAGCTGGTCTTCCAGTTTCTGGCATGCATGTGTGCACGAAGACCAGCTGGCTGGTGCGCACAGAAAACACTGGAAACTAGAAGACCATCTTCTTGGTGTGCGCATGTGCACCAGGCGGCTGCTCTTTTGGTTTCTGGCACACGTGCACCCGTTCCCATTTCGGCATTCGGTGCCGAAAAGGTTTGCCAACACTGGTAGGGTCTTTGGGGAAAAAGCAGGATGGAAACGAATGCACTGCTTGGGTGGGATTGTGACCCCACTCAGTTAGGAAGAGACATTTTCTTGTAAAGTGAGCATCCCTCCCAGGAAAACCTGAATAGATTTATGAATGCAGAACTGGAAGGTTCTTCTGCCATAACTTATCTATGCATTATTTTCTCCATGCAAATGTGTACTTGTAGCTGCGCCAAACTCATATCCATTGCATTATGTACTCACAAACAAAAATAAAGGTAGGAGAAGAGTTCCCATCTCTACCAAAGGACGAGGGAGTAAAATAAAATATTTCCTGGGTAAAGTTCAGAATCTTGGGATTCTTCAGCACAGCACACACAAGTTGGTAGCCAAGATTGATTGAGGTGAGAATTCTACCATATTAAGAATGCTGGGGAATGAACCTTTATCTATTTAAAAAAAAGGATGAAAAAGAAAAATCAGCAGAGAACTGGGGTAATAATGCCTCTGTGTGGTTGCATTTCTATCTGGACAGAGGGCTGGATTCTACTGTAATGAATTTCAAATTATAAACAACCAGCCAGGAGTGTGGAAAGTTCATCACTCTTATTACTATTTTAGTTAAAATTGAAAGTGGGAACTTGCAGTTTCCTAGAGGTTCTTAAATTGTACCTCTTTGTTACTCAAACCTGCATAGTTAAAAGTAGCGACTGGCTCTCGGTAACCTCTGGAAAAACTACAGATGTTACCTCTTGTTATTATTCTTAGGCCCACTAGTTATTTCGGATATTATTCCAAATAGTTTGTGTAGCTTATTTAAGTCTGCTTTTCTAAATTGCAGTATTTTTGCAGCCCAATTAGGTTTTCATCAAGAGTTCTTTACTACTTTTGTTGCCGACAACCCTACCACCACCAGCAACGGCAATGAAGTAGTCCTTCAGGAAAACAAAATAATCACAATCCTTTTGTGAATATTTTTGCAGCCCAATTAGATTTTCATCAAGAGTTGAAATGGGAATGCTACAATTTCTGGCTGCACGATACACAGGTTGTCTTTGATTTACAACCACAACTGAGCCCAGAATTTATGTCGCTAAGTGAGAAATTTGTTAAGTGGGTTTTGCTCCATTTTATCACCACATTAGTTAAGCAAGTCACTGCAGTTATTAAGTTAGTAATAAGGTTATTAAGTGTCTTGGGCTCCCCCTTTGACTTTGCTGGTCATAAGGTCACAAAAAAACAGACCCCGTAACACTGCAACCAGCATACATATGAATCAGAGGTGGGTTGCTCCCAGTTCGGCCTGGATCAGGCGAAACCGTAGTAGTGGTGGCAGGAGGCTCCATCCATCCACCTGCCTGCGCATGCACACACAAGCAAACCGGTAGTAAAAAATATGGAAACCCACCATTGATATGAATCAGTTGATACAATACAATAGCAGAGTTGGAAGGGACCTTGGAGGTCTTCTACTCCAACTCCCTGCCTAGCATCAGAATGTAAATAATGTGATCTGCAACAGTCACAAGGGTGAAAAAATGGTTATGAGGGACTTTTTTCAGTGTCGTTGTCCAATGGTCACTATTGTAAATCGAGGACTACCTGTCTGTAGAGATTCTCTGTCATCCAGGTCATGGTTGTCCCAAAGGTGCTTTTTCTGGAGGCAACTGGCTTTTGTTTTTTCTCTTTGAGGACATTTTGGTTTTAAAACAACAAGCTTCTTCAGCTTTTTCATTCCCCACCATCCAGTCAGAGCTGAAGAAGCTTCTTGGATGAGAAGAGATATGTCTTCAAAGAAAAAAAAACCCAAGAAAGTCCTGTTGCCTTCAGAAAAAGCTCCTTTGGGACAACCATGACCTGGATGGCAAAGAATCTCCATAGACAGTAGATCGATTGTGTTATTATATTTGGGATTACTTTGCGACTTCGAGGAATACCTGCGTTTATTGCACGTATGGATTACATTCATTTCATCCTGGTTTATTAGCAGAGCGGCTCGAACCTACAAAACACAACCCACCCCCGGGGGGGGGGGGATTTGGGCTTTTAACTTCACCTCAGCCAAGCAGGGAAACCCCAGGGAGGCCGATTACAACCCAGCTGACCTCCCTGCGCCGGTTCCACGTTTTGCAGCCGCCTCGCCTCCAACGCCCGTCGTAGCCTAAAAGCCACAGAAGAAGCAGGGCGCGGAGCTTATCCAAAAAGCGCGCCACCCGGCGAGTTGCTCGCAAAGGAGACGCGCGGCTTCTCACGGCGGATTCCCTAACACGTGCGCCAGCCCCTAAACCGAGGTAGCCGCCCGTTCTCGACCGGTGGGGTGGGGGGAGGAGGTAGAAGAAGAAGAAGAAGCCGAGCTCGGCCGTACGAGACTTTTTCCCTTTGCCAAAAAAAAAAGGGGGAAAAAAGCGCTTGGCTCTCGGCATTCACTAGTGGGAGCTGCAGAGGGCACGGAGACCGAATCCAGCAGCGCTCCTTTCTTTCTCTCTCTCTCTTTCTCTCTCTCTCTCTCTCTCTTTCTGTCTCTTTGCACCGGAGCAGCTGCGAGAGCCGGGCGGGCGGAGAGGAAGAGAAGCCAGAAGCGGCGCAGAGAAAGAGGTGCCGAGGCGAGCTCAAAAGGCCCGGGAGAAGGGAGGAAAAAGGGTGGGGGAAACCACCACCACCACCACACACGGTCTTTCTTTGCCACGATCTCCCTGCAAAACAAAACCCGGCGGCTCGGGAAAACTTCCCCAGCGTTTCGGACTTGCAAGTGAGTTTCGGCGCTCGGCGTTTCGGTGCGCGGCGGAGAGACGAAACTCGCCTCGGCGTCCGTTCCCTTCGCGCGGTTCGCGGCGCCTTCGCGGGGGGGGGGGGAGAATGGCTGCTCCTCCTTCCCCCCCCCCTCCTCTGCCTTCCCGTCTCTCCCCCATTAGCTGAGGGGGGCTTCGCCATGGGCAGCTGAGGGAAGAGGGGAGGGGGAGGCCGGGTTCTCTCAGGGGCCGGATTAGGTGCACGTTGTGGAGGTGGAGAACCTCTTGAGTCTGGGGTTGGCGGGGCGGGGGTTTGCGGGGAAAGTCAGCCCTCCGGCTTGGGAGAGAGCGAGGAGCCTCCTTGCCTTTTCTGCCCCGACCCAGAAGCTCTGCAGGGTCGGGAATTGCAAAGAATTTAGGCGGTGAGTAAAACGTGAGGGACGGTCCTAAGACGGGAGGGGAGGGAAACGTGTGTGCGGGGGGGGGGGGGGAGAGAATTGAGACGGCGCGGAAAGTTTGGTGGACGTTGCTAAGAAGTGAGCGAACGCCTTGAGTTCCCGAATCACGTGGAGACAGATGTGCAATATCTGGAGTGCGGGGTGGAAAAGAGCGGGACTTATTCTTTTATCCTTTTCCAGTGGAGCTCCCTAAATTGGGGGGGCGGGCGGGGGGGGGGGCGAAACGGAACCAGGATTATTCCTGGTAAAAAAAAAAAGGGGAAAGGATTATTCCTTTAAATGTAACCGGTGCAAAGGAATAATCTCTTGTCGCGATGGGAAATTCGACTTTGGAAACGGTATTGAAATGCATTGAAATGCATTGAAAGCAGAAAGCATCTCTCCCTCCACCCACCCACCCTCTGGGATAAGAGTACTGGGATAAAAGTTACATTTTGGCGTTATTTTACTCCAGTGGCCAATCACATGTAGAGGAGGGGAAAAAACCTAAAACTAGACAAGTTGACAGTAACTCTCCATTCTGCAGTTTAAATGGAGCTTCTTGTGTTTATAATTTTAAGAAGAAGTTGCTTTTCTTGTTCCTCGGCAGTGGACCAACAATCTTACCTCCTTCACATGTTTCGTGCATGTGTGTTACATGAGTTTGTGCGGGGTTTTTTAAAATGGTTTTTATTGTTTTGGAATTGTGATGTGCAAGGCGCAGAGGCCATGGAAATGGGCAACTGTGATGCTTCTTAAATAAATGAGGCTTAAGCAGTTTCAGGAAAAGCAGGCTACACCCTGCAGGTTGGACCTGTGATAGTAAATAGATTGTGATGTGTATGGTAGGTGTAGTTTTGAGTAAGGAGAAGAAAGATAAAAGCACCATGCCTTGGATTTTATAGGTTGTTGGAAAAGTACTTGTTCGTTTTACCAGATGCTGAAAATAACAAAGAGGGATGAAGCAGAACACCTGTATCAGCAGATGCAACTAATATAAAATCTGGATGAAGAATGATCGGCAAAGCATTGCTGATGGTCTATTTTATCTTTCCTAATAAGCTCTGTATTTATTGTTGTTTGTTGTCATATTTTAATTTCCTGTGCACCGCCCTGAGTCCATTGTGGAGATAGGAGCGGTATATAAATCCAATAAAACTGAAACTGACCAATTTCCTCTCCTTACTTTGCAAAACTTGTGGGTCTCATGCCATTCCACATCGCTGCAAGAGAGCAGCTGCAGTCAGAGTACTCTAACTATACCTTTGAAATGTGGCACTCCTGATTTAACTGCTGTCAAATTGCAAGTACAGTTGGAGTTTACAGTACTGGTTTATCCTGGTATTTTCTTGCCTTGTTTAATTCCATCCTCCAAGGAGCAGAGGGAAATTTAAATTCATGCCTTCTAAGTATCTTTGCTTTTGGGAGGGAACATCAGTGACTGCTCTTTCTGGGGTTAAAAACCAGTTGGGGCAACTAAGCTGTTCTTGAAAAGATTGTTTTGAGTACAAGGGAGTGAATGACTTCATATTCGTAATTTCACAGCGATGAATCTGTGAGACGAAGCCGCGTGAGGAACGTCTTAAAATTGTCATAAGTAGCTACAAATAAATTGGTGGACGTTTTTGGGGGGTATGTGGAGCTGTGCCTGGAGAAGATCTGTTTGCTTATTGATGTTTAAAAGAGGAGGTGTGTAAAAGTACAGAGGTTTAATCTACAGAAACGTACTACAGAACAAGAGGACAAAAATGTGATTTGGACCTGGGGAAGCCACTGATCCAAAGCAGCAGACACCAATCCATGGGAAAATTCATTTGTCTTTTTTATATTGCACTAAATACTCTTTATCTTTTTTAAAAAATTCATATTAGTGGTCTGCGGGATTTAAAATTACGAATTTAGTAATCCCTGAGGTCCGAAAGGTTGGTGACCCCTAGTCTAAAGGACAGTGGTGGGAAACCATGTCCCATTTATCCTGAATGAGTTTCTGGTGTTTAATTCTCCAAAGTGCTATAAGGATGTGTCCTGTGTTTATAAGGGCAAAAGTGTTGTTTTTAAATGTTTTAAAAGTCCTACTGTTTGTTTAAATTCCATGTGTGTTTTCCAGAACACTTTCTAACGTATAGAAAAAATATATATAAAGGTGGTGGTTTTTGTGGAAATTGCTGGAGAAGTTCTTCTCATGGCTGACTCAATAAGTTTACAGAAAGTTTCTAGCTAGTGTAATATTAGAACAGATATATTAGAACAGCATGCGTGGTTTGATGTTGTCTGTATAAAGTACAAAACCATCGCTTGATTTCAGAAGAGTTTATATTGCAATAAACATAGAAATCTTGTTGAAGTTCGATCTGCTCAAGATTGCTATTTTCCTGTTGCTGTTCCTTGTGGAAGGGCATTAATCCTTTGGGGAAGCAAATAAAATTTCTTCCTAATGGTATATATGTTGGTGGGACGGGAGAATGAGAGTATGCATAAATCATTGTGCAGTGTGTAATCCCATTATGCAGAGTTGCCCAAGGATTCTATAGGAGCCAGCATGATCTTCCCTATATAAAAAGTTGTTCTTAACTGTTGTTTGGGAAATTCATAAGTATTTAAATGGAAGAGTACTTTCATACTGAGGACCCTGAATATGCATGAATCTTGGGCCCCCAACCAGCGCAATATGCCATATTTCCATTTCAGTGATTCTTTTAGTTGGAGAAAAATAAAGTTACAAAGGGCAGATGTCATAATCTTGATTGCCCACTACCTTTTTACGTATGAGACAAGGGGATTGCGCAATATAAGCCATGCCTGGTACATCTTGCCCTTTGCAAATTTCTCATTGATTTACTACAGCTTCTGACACATAGATTCAGAGAACTTGAGATATAATACTGATATAAAATAATATCGCTGATGCTTGGTGGTGCAGTGGTTAGAATGCAGTATTGCAGGCTAACTCTGCCCACAGCCTGGAATTCGATACTGATGGGGCTCAAGGTTGACACAGCCTCCCACCCTTCTGAGGTAGGAAAAATGAGGGCCCAGATGGTTGGGAGAAATATGCTGCTATTGTAAACCAGCCAGAGAGGGGTGTAATGCACTAGGGCAGTGGTGGGCAAACTCATTGGTCAACCGAGCCAAATATCAACAATACAATGATTGAAATTTCTTTTGAGAGCCAGAAGAAGGTGGGGCCTATTTTGTGGGAGTGGCTCAGCAGTCATGTGACCATGTGGGTGTGGCCAACTTGGAAAATGTGGTGAAACTCACTTAACGACGCTCTTGCTTAGCAACCAACATTTTTGGCTCAATTGTGGTAATACAGTGGTGTCCAAACTTTTTTCAAAGAGGGCCAGATTGGATGAAGTGAACATGGTGGAGGGCCGAACATTTTTCCGAACATTCTTTGAACCATTACAATTAAATGCAAATAAATTATTTTATGCCAAGTTAATTGCAAATGACATATTTTTCATTTCATAACATTAAGATCAACTGACAGTTAAGTTTTCACAATGTATTGAAAATAAATTTAAAAAAAACTTACCTACCTCTTTCTCTCTTTCTCTCTTTCTTCCTCTCTCTCTCTCTCCATTTCTCTCTCTCTCTTTCTCTTTCTTTCTGTCTCTTTCTCTCTCTCTTTCTTTCTCTTTCCTTCTCTTTCTCTTTCTTTCTCTCTTTCTCTTTCTCTCTTTCTCTCTGTCACTCTGTGTGTGTGTCTGTCTGTCTGTCTGTCTGTCTGTCTCTCACTCACTTAATCAGTCTCTATCTATCTGTCTCTCCCTCCCTCTCCCTGTCTCTCCCTGTCTCTGTGTGTGTCACTCTCTCTGATTCTCTCCCTCCCTCCCTCTCTCTGTATGTCTGTCTCTCTCTCTTTCCCCGTCTGTCTCGGATTCAATCCGATTCCGATTCATTCTCTATCTGTGTCTCTCTCCGTCTCCCTCCCTCCCTCTCTTTCTCTCTGTCTCTGTCTGTCTCTCTGTCTTTCCCCCCCTCCCCTTCTGTCTCTCTCTGTGTCTGTCAGTCACTCCCTCACCACTCGCAGCGGGCGAGGGAGCAGGCGGGGTGAGCACCCAAGGCTACCGTCATCTTAAGCACCACCGAGGCTGTCGCCCGGCAGGGGCGTCAGGCAGGGAAGCCGGTCGCATCTCCATCGCGGCTCCCTCTGGCAGGCACCACGGCTTACGTTCTGAGGCCGCATGTCCGTCTTCCCTGCCTGACGCCCCTGCCGGGCGACCTTGTGCGGCGGGAACTGCACGTTCTGAGGCTGCGTGGCTGGGAGGGAGGTGAACGCGCCAAGCGGACGTTCTGGGGCCGCGCGTTCACCTCCCTCCCAGCTTCGCAGCCCCAGAACGTGCAGCGATGGAGGCGTAACCAGCTTCCCTGACTGACGCCCCTGCTGGGCGACAGCCTCGGTGGTGCTTAAGATGACGGTAGCCTTGGGTGCTCACCCCGCCTGCTCCCTCGCCCACTGCGGGAGGAGGCGTCCGTAACCTCTGTCCACCTCCCTCCCAGCCACATAGCCCCAGAGACAGAGGGAGGAAGGGAGGGCCACATTTACACAGAGCAGGGAGGGCTGTTGGAGGGCCGTATTAAACCGACCCCCGGGCCGCAAATGGCCCCCGGGCCTGACTTTGGACATGCCTGTGGTAATAAGTTCTCTTTCTTTCATTTCTCTCTCCCACTTTCTTTTTCTTTCTTTTCTTTCTTCCTTTCTTTCTCTTTCTGTCACTCTCTGTCTCTCTCTCTCTCTCTCTCTGTCTGTCTGCCTGTCTCTCTCTGTGGCTCTTTATTTCTCTCTCCCTCCCTCTCTCCCTCTCTGTCTCTCTCTGTCATTCTCTCTGTGTGTCTGTCTGTCTCACTCTCTCTCTCTGTCTCCCTGTCTCCCTCCCTCCTTCCCTCTCTGTCTCTCTCTCACCTCCCTTCCTCTCTGTCTGTCACTCTGTGTGCGTGTCTCTTTCTCTCTGTGTGACTCTGTCTGTGTGTCTCTCCCTCCCAACCCGCGGATGGGCTCCGGACCAGCAGAGCCTCGTCCTTTTTTTTAACCAGGCGATCTTTCCTAAGACAAAAAAAAAAAAAAGAACCTTAATTGCAGGCTCAACAAAAGAAGCTGGAAAGAGATACTGAAGCCAGGAAGCTGAAACCTGGAAGTGGAGAACAACCTTTTCTGTCCCCTTACCAGCCAATCCGGGAAGACAAGGAATGCGAGGGGGATCCCTCCCCCCGCGGAGGGACTCAGGACCAGCGGAGCCTCATCCTTCTTTTTAATCAGGCGGTTATCAAAGAGAAGAAGGCAGCGCGTGCCCAAGGGCTTGTGTAGCAGCCGAAGATCGCTTGGCTAAAGATGGCTAAAAAGAAGGACGAGGCTCCGCTGATCCGGGAGCCCATCCGCGGGGGGGGGGGGGGGGGAGATTCCCCTCGCATTCCTCTTCTTCCCAGAAAACATAGGTGCGCTTGCACAATAATACAATTACAGCCTCGGAGACTGCAGAAGCTTCCTTCCAAAGCCCTCTGAGCAAGGAAGAGCCAGTTGGGAGAGGGGCTTTGGTCCTGCTCTGGGCTGTAACTGTACGGTGCACGCCTATATTTTCCATGGAGTGGGGCTGCGGCCGGAAGACAAGGAGCATGAGGGGGGCAGCGGCTCAAGGGGCCAAAGAGCCGTGTGTGGCTCGCGAGCCGTGGTTTGCCGACCACTGCAACTAGGGTAATGTATATAAGTCATAGCGCTATTTCTATTGCTAGTTTTATAACTCATCTTTCAATAAATGTGGCCTGGCCCAGAGTAATTCTGAAATGGAATCCATGTAGATCAAGGGTGTCAAACTCAAGGCGCTTAGATCTGGCCTATGGCGCCACCCTGGAAACAGTGAAGGACTGTCCTGCGGTGCTTCTGACAGAGAAAACAGACCTTAGGGTTACAGATGCTCCTCCCGAGCTTAATTTTAGCTGGCAGGGGCTGTTTCCAGGGTGGCTGCAGGAGAGTGTTGCGGCCGAAAACGGAGCCTGGGTGTGTGTGCATGCCCCTCCTGAACTTCATTTTTGCTGACAGAGGATTGCAGGGGGCTGTTACAGCCAGAAGCAGAGCTCAGGAACCCATTTAAATTGGTAGAGCGCTCAGGCCACCACATGAGTAACGTTGACTGGCCAAGCCAACCATGACATGCCCACTTCAACTCCCCCAAGGTCGAACACAACCCTGATACGGCCCTCAATGAAATCAAATTTGACATCCCTGATTTAGATGAATGCTTATGTTGTATTGTAAGGATATGTGACTACACAACTTGATTCCCCTCTCCCCATGAATGAAATAGGAGTGGAAAAAGGAAATTTACTACGGTTGGGGACAATTTTCAAAATCCACGCCTGCCCTTAGATAGAAATTACTACTTTAATACACTTAAGGATTCCAAGTGTGGTAAAATACACAATATCACATTGGTCAGCATGGTAGTTTCCTTGGTTTTACATAGCAGAATACTGAAATATAGTAAACCGTTAATACTGACACACTATAATTTAGAGTCGTTTTATAATAGACTACTACTTCTAAAAAAAGGAGTGGCATTTAATTCTATCTATCGAAGTTCTCAATCATCCAAGTCATGGTTGTCCCAAAGGTGCTTTTTCAAAAGACAACTGGACTTTCCTGGGTTTTTTTCCCTGGAAAACATTTTGCTTTTTATCCAAGACATTTCTTCAGAACGGAAGATTAGAAGTGAAACATTTTCAAGGGAAAAAAACCCAAAACCCAGTTGCCTTTGGAAAAAACACCTTGCGGCATTTATCACTTCATAGAAAACTTCACAAAGGCATATGAAATATACTGCTCTGTACGAGTCTGTATAATGGCTCAATGGCTAAGACGCTGAGCTTGTCAATCAGAAAGGTCGGCAGTTCGAATGCCTATTGCTGCATAATGGAGTGAGCTCCTGTTACTTGTCCCAGCTTCTGCCAAACTAGCAATTCTAAAGCACATAAAAATGCAAGTAGAAAAATAGGAACCACCTTTGGTGGGAAGGTAACAGCGTTCCGTGCGCCTTCGGCGTTTAGTCATGCCAGCCACTTGGCCATGTGGACAGCACTGGCTCTTTGGCTTTGATACAGAGATGAGCACCGCCCCCTAGAGTCGGAAACAACTAGCACATATGTGTGAGGTGAACCTTTACCTTATGAGTTCTGAAGCCCATAGTTTTTGTAAAGGCAGTTTACAAAACAGTGTCTTATTTTCTTCTGACTCCAAAAATAAGCACTTGGTCTTATTTTCGGGGATGTATTACTATTTTTGAGATGCAGGAGGCAGTGAGCGTGGTCACCTCATAGCTGCTGCTGTATGTTGCAGTATTTTTGGGGGAGGGCTTATTTTAGTGCATTTGCTCAAAAGCCTGATTGGGCTTGTTATCCAGAAAGGTCTTATTTTCAGAGAAACGGTATAATTAGCATGCTTGTGAAAATCCAAATAATGAAAGAATTATAATAATATATATTATATATGCTATAACATATTATATAATGTGGAAGAAAACATTCTAGATCTTACTAGATGAATATTTGATACATTTATCAAGAACAAATGGATTTTTGAGCATTGATACCTGGGCAACAGTTGGGATGAAATTTTAGTTTTTACAATTTTCATGCTGACTTCGACCTAAAATTTTGAAATTATACAGGGTTGTGCTAAGAAATGATGCAGCTACAAAGAGTGGTCTGTTCGTTGTATCAGTTCAGTACTTGGTTTATTTATTCAGAATTTAGTCTCATCTAGTTCTAAATTAATGTATATATAGATTAAACACATCATGAAATAACTATTTTCAGTTGAACACAAATCCAAATACTATTGAGACTGTCCAGACCATCTGTAATTTTATTATTTTGTTCCCTAGAATCACCATTAGAAAAGAAACGAGACACAAACTGAATAAGCAAAATAAATTTCTATAGTAGTTTTGACTCCATGGGCCTTTGGGACTAATTCAGTTGTTTCTGAATTATTTCCTTGCTTATAGCTTGGTTCATTTTCATTTTTCAGTGCATAATTAAAAGCAGAAGATGGAATTTCTCTTCGTAACGAGGAAAACTTGCACATATTTCTTAATACAGGAAATGCAGATGTATTTCAGTATAATCTGTATGGGGTCAAGTAGCACAAGCCCTGTTTCTATGTGTATTAAGTGATCAGCTGTTTTCTTGAATGCTCCAATTTCCAATCCTTTTCTAAAAGGGATTAACCAATACAATGTATCTTCTGTCCTTCATTTGTTTTTCTTTTGGATTCATCTTGTAGCCCCTGAGAAACTATCTATATATCCTATATTATAAAGCTTGTTTATAAAATAATGTCCAATGTAGAGTCATGAAGGCCTTCTAGAGGACAGTCTATTGTTTTGTAAGTACCCTCCATCTGAGGACCCTTTGAATTCAAGCCACAAGAAGGACATTTGTCATCAACAATAATCATCTGTTGATTTGGTTAGAATCAAATGTCTGAATCATGGTTTTAAGAATTGGTGGGGAACATGGAAGGATCTAGACCAGTGATGGCGAACCTTTTGTGGTTCACGTGCCAAAAGCGGGGGGAAAGAACGAGGTGTGTGTGGACATGCCACACCCATAATGCTATGCACACAACCAGAGCGTGCATTCGCACATGACCAACGCTCCCCATTTTTGGCATGCTTTTTACGACCTCCCCAGGCTCCAGAGGCTTTATAGGAGCCTGGGGAGAGCGAAAACACCCGCCCCTCCAGAGGCCCTCCAGAGGCTTCAGGAGCTTCTCCCCACACCTCTGGAGTGTGAAAAACTGGCTCTACGTGCAAACCAGAGCTTCAGGAATGGACTTCCGGTTTGTTAGAAATGCACAATTGTTGTAATTATTTATGACCCATCTTAATGAAACTGAAATTAAAATAAATAAGCACCTGGACAGCTGATTGAGCAGACACGTACTGGTAATTTGCTTAACAATCATCTCTACTAGAGTAGCATATGTTGGGATGATGCTTGAATTTATATCTACATCTTAATTTAAAATATAAATTAGAATATGCGTCTGCTTTTGCTCTTTCTTCCTATCTGTCTCTAAGTAAAAGGCACTATTTCATGAAATTGTATTCATGTATACATTAGTTTGATTAAAGCCAAAAAGCAGGAAATATAAGCTGAGTCATCTGTACGTGTTATTAGAGGAATAGTGGGCTGCACATCCCATGAATTGCTTTGGCTACATTTGTCCAGTGCTTTCCAATTAGAATGGGAAGGAATAAGGCAATATGAAGACACCATCAAACTTATTTTTCTTTGAAACAAACATCGTAGCATGACAAGAAACCAAAGCATTTCTGCCCTTCTCTTCAATAGCAAAAATGTGATATAACTTTTGTTGACAATCTTGAAGATAGGACACCGTGCTCTACTGAAAGGACCTTACTTTAGTAATTAAATAAAAATATTAAAAATAAACTGGTAATGTGGTGGTTCAGCGGTTAAGATGCTGCCTTTTCACCTGGAAAGCTGACAGCCCAGGTTTGAAACTTGAGCTCCATGCAATGGGGTGAACTCCTGACAACATAGCAGCTTGAAAAATGCAAGAAGATAAATAGGTACCAATTCTGTGAGAAGGTAACAGCGCTGGGTGATGTCATGGTGGCCACATGACCACAGAAATGTCTTCTTACAGTGCTGGCTCAATGCTCTTGAAATGGAGTTGAACATTGTCCCCTATAATCACCAACAACTAATGGAATAAAACCACAGGATTCGCTTAATAAGGATAAAACATCTGGCCTTGGCTATATAACATGGAAAACTTGCCAAATTTTATGGGCAACTGGAAGAAGGAGTCTCTCTTTCAGACACTGAGTAAGAAGTAATGAAATATTTCATATGAAAGATTAATCCGTATTATGCCAACCTGAAGTATTCGAGATGTTGAACTCATGTCTTCACTACAAGCTATGCTTCCTAGGAATTTGGCAAGTTGAGCCACATCTGGAGTGTCACTGGCTTATCTTTTATGCTATTCTATATTGTGGCTTGTTTTGATTTGACTTAGCATTTTCCAAGAACTGAGCTTTTGTTATTTGTAAATCAAGCTATATGATTAGGGCATGTATGAACCCAGCCAGTAGTAAACATAAATGATGTCATAGTTCAGTGTATGAACTTGATAATTTTCAAATAAATTCTTTGTAGACCAGATGTTGGCAAGACAGAATTTAGGGAAAGTTTGCATTACAGTGATTTGAATTATTCTGTTAATAAGTTAGTAAACTTCAAATGAATTGCTAAATGAAATAGCAATATGTTTATTATACAAAAGATATAGTAGCTTTTTGAACGAAATAATGTGCTATTCAAATGGCACACTTCAAACATCTCATGGGTTTGAAGTTGTGGAAATAATTGAATTATGCAAATGCTTGTGAGTGTATTCTCATTATTTCTGTTGTTCTTGGTGACTTTCCATTTTCTTAAAGACTACTCTCAGCTTTTTGGCAATATTGTAAGTCATCCATGTCCTTAACTGTAATGCCATTATGAGATATGTTAGTATCAGGTTGGAGATACTATTTCATTGTATCTTATTTTAAACAAATAAGAAGTATAATGGGAGCACCCACTGAAGTGCCTTAAAACTTAGCATAATAATAATTTCAGACAATAATAAAAAATATAGGGGTTTTCCAAAGTTCTTCCCAGTACCTCTGCTTAGTTTAGCTGCTCAGCAAGCTGTTTTAATGGAGAAGAATCATGCCAATTGTTTTAAATACCAGAATATCAGGACATTGAAATTGTAGCACTATAAAAATGAAGTTTTTGATGTAGGTTAATAAACTGCTCTGTTTTTAATTATATGGCTTATGCTATGAATTATAAATGGTGAAGGTATAAAATTTTAGTCTTGCTTTATGACTAAGGAGACCTTTTGAATAATTGAGTCACTGTCTGGGTGAGTTCATGGAGGAATATTTGTTGGAAAATGTGGTAATAGCCTGAACTCTGGTTTTCACAGTTACATCATCCTTCTTCTCAATAATCCAGGTCAAATATACACGTTTAGAGTGTATACTGCTAAGGAAAGAGACTTTTTAAAAGAAAGCTTTGTACTTTGCTTCTTATATTTGGATCCATTTGTGAGAATATACTTAAAACTTTTTGGATAGTGCAATTATGCTTGAATGTGACTTTTGTTTAAAAATTTCAAAGAGAATTAATATCAATGTAAATGATGCTGTAACTTCTGATGGTTATTGAACAGATATATTTGTACCCAGATGACACACTGTTTAAGGAAAGATGGAATGTTTATATTTAAAAAATAAATAAAAACATTTTAAAAAAATATAATCCATAATTGGGAGGAAAAAACATTTTGGACAAGATCCTTAAGTCAAGAGTTTATGCAGAGCAATTGTTCCCAGTGATCTGAGCAGCTAATATCTTACATGAGTCAGCCAGAGCAAAAAAGAGATGTTAACAGCCTCTCCCAATTGTATAAATGTAATACAAATAAAACGCCTTTTGCCATCACAAGATCCTGCCTCTACATCTGTAGTAGGCCCCATCTGTCAATTCAAAATCTAATCCTTCTTTCACAAAAGATTCAGCGAAGAATAAACTTCTTTAAATTGTGAAAAGGCATTGAGAAGTCATCCTCTGAAGTCATCCTCATTTCACCTTTGAATATCAAGTCAAAGATCAAGAAGTTTCTTATGTGAGTGTGTTCTTTCTCTAAAAAAAACAGGAAATAAAGCATCTGAGGCATCGAACTACTTGAGACAAAGCTTTTGAGAAAAAAGTCCTTGTCTGTGAGAGATACTGACAATCACTGGAATCAGTCTCAGCTTACGATTCAGTCTCCAGTTACCGTATTTTTTCGGAGTATAAAACACACCGGACTATAAGACGCACCTTGGTTTAGAGGAGGAAAACAAGAAAAAATATTTTGCCTTTGTGCATTCCGTTCCCCCCCCCCCCCTCTGGCATCCAAAAGCACACTCCAGATGCCAGGGAGGGCAAAAACAGGACATGCAAAGGGTTTGGGAGGCCAAAAAACATTTTTGGTCTAAAGTGCTTCTGGATGCCAGGGAGGGCAAAAACGGGATGCATGGAGGTTTTGAGAGGCCAAAAAATGGGTCCGTATTTGCTGTATAAGACACACACACACACACACTCTTCCACCCACTTTCGTGCGGGGGGGGGGGGAGTATGTCTTATTTTCCAAAGAATAAGGTGTATGAATTTTCCACATAATGTTACAAACTTTTGGGGACACTCTTCCCCCTGAGACTTTTCTCCTACATTGTTTTTCCAAGGTCTTCATTATCTGAACAGTGTTTATCCATTTGACATTTTAGGCTTTGAATATTAATGGTTTTTGTTATTTATTATTAAATGCTCACCATGGTGCCTTGGGATGTCTTGCGTATAAAAATGGCATAATAGTTAAAGATACAAGTTATTCTAATCAACAAGTCTGAAGGACTGATCGTTGTTCTTCCTTGACAGCACAACACACCTGGAAAAGCTTTAGTTTAGGTTTGGTTTGAAGATCAGGTCTTACTTGACAAAAAAATACACCATCTGACAACTATTATGGCTAGGAAGAACGTTTGAACCTACATATTGATAGTTCATATTTTATAGAACTAGATGCATTTGCCAGATTTATACTAGTGTTTCTCATATGTGTCCAAACATTTAATTCTTAAGAGAGAGTGCCAACCATTGCTTCTAAATCATTCTAAGTTTCCCTAAGTGTGGGGAGATCCATATTTTCCTAAAGCATACAACATATGTCTCTTGTAGCCCAAACACTCTGTTCTGTAATCTTAGAATTATAGTATATTAAACAGTTGAACATAGTAAACCTGTTCATTTTTCCCTCTTAATGTATCATCTAATAAAAATATAATAATAACATTAAGCATAATAATCCTCATCATCATAATACTAACAACTATCATATTGTTTACATCTCTACCTTAATATATTTTCTACTCTTCTTTAATCTCCTTTTATTTCCAGCTTCCATTTTTATTCTGTAACCATTGATAAAATAATTCCCATTATCATATAATATTTTACCAATTTAGATTTACCATAATGTTTTATATGTGAGATTTGCATGGGCTCATGTAGTTCATGGATATGAATGTATTTGGGTCAAAATACTTGAATGTATTTGGGTCAAAATACTTGAATGTATTTGGGTCAATATTAAAGGTTGGGGGGGGAATGATATTGTCATAGGTCTATACTACAGGCCACCCAACCAAGCAGAGGAAGTGGATGTACTTTTTGCTAACCAGCTAACTAAGGTATGTAGGAAGCACACTGCAATAGTAATGGGAGATTTTAACTACCCTGACATCAATTGGGAAACAAACTCTGCACCAAGTGGAAGATCCAACAGGTTCCTAACAAACCTAGCAGACAACTTTGTTTCCCAAAAGGTAGAGAAGGGAACAAGGGGATCAGCAATATTGGACTTAATTCTCACTAACAGAGAGGAAATGATAGAAGGTGTAGAAGCTACAGGAACTTTGGGGGCAAGCGATCATGAAATACTGGAATTCAACATTATGCAAACAAAAGTAGTTGAACAAAGTCAAACTAGAGTCTTAGACTTCAAGAGAGCTAATTTCAACAAACTCAGAGAGAGCTTGGGAAGGATTCCATGGATGAGAATCCTCAAGGGGAAAACAACTCAAGAAGCTTGGGAAATTTTGAAAAATGAGATTATAAAAGCCCAGTCCAGCGCAATACCAATGAAGAAGAAAAATAACAGTTCCCAAAAGAAACCAGCATGGCTGCATAAAGAACTCTCTGACAAATTGAAAGACAAAAAGGATAAATATAAAAAGTGGAAAAAGGGGGACATAACCAAGGCAAAATATCAGCAAATAGCCCGAGCCTGTAAAGATGAAGTGAGGAAAGCTAAGGCTCACAATGAAGAAAGGCTTGCCAAAAAAGTAAAAAATAACAAAAAAAGCTTCTTCCAACATGTTAAAAATAAGAAAAAAGTTAAGGAAACAATTGGTCCACTGCTGGGAGAAAATGGCAAGAAGATGATAAGCAACAGGGAGAAAGCAGAACTATTTAACTCTTTCTTTGCATCTGTCTTTACACAAAGGGATAAAACAGTCCAATCAATCAAAAACAGCACCACAAATATCAGATTAGGAACACAAGTTGAAATAGAGAAGAAAATGGTAAGTGAGCACCTGTCTGCCCTGGACGAGTTCAAATCACCAGGACCGGATGGATTACACCCCAGGGTTCTGAAGGAACTGGCAGACGAGATCTCAGAACCACTGAACTATATCTTTCAGAGATCCTGGAGCACCGGGGAACTGCCAGAAGACTGGAAAAGAGCAGATGTGGTTCCCATCTTCAAAAAAGGAAAAAAAACAGATCCAGGAAACTATAGACCCATCAGCCTGACCTCAATACCAGGAAAGATTCTGGAAAAGATAATTAAACAACAAATAAGTGAACACCTAGAAGCAAACAAAGTAATAGCCAAAAGCCAACATGGGTTTGTCAAAAACAGATCATGCCAGACGAATCTAATTGCATTCTTTGACAAAGTAACAAAATCAGTGGACCAGAGGAATGCTGTTGATATAATTTACCTGGACTTCAGTAAGGCATTTGATAAAGTAGACCATAACCTACTATTAGATAAAGTAGAAAATTGTGGGTTAGACAGCACCACCACCAAATGGATTCGTAACTGGCTGACCAACCGCACTCAACGTGTAGTCCTCAATGGAACTGCATCTACATGGAAGGAAGTATGCAGTGGAGTCCCCCAAGGCTCTGTTTTAGGCCCAGTACTCTTTAACATCTTCATCAACGATTTGGATGAGGGGATAAATGGGGAACTCATCAAATTCGCAGACGACACCAAGCTGGCAGGAATAGCCAACACTCCAGAAGATAGGCTTAAGATACAGAAGGATCTAGACAAACTTGAACATTGGGCACTGTCTAATAAAATGAAATTCAATTGTGAAAAAAGTAAGGTCCTACATATAGGCAAGAAAAACCAAATGCACAAGTACAGTATAGGTGGTACCTTGCTCAATAGTAGCAACTGTGAGAGGGATCTCGGAATCCTAGTGGACAACCATTTAAATATGAGCCAGCAGTGTGCAGCAGCTGCCAAAAAAGCCAACACAGTTCTAGGCTGCATCAACAGAGGGATAGAATCTAGATCGCGTGAAGTGTTAATGCCACTGTATAGTGCCTTGGTAAGGCCACACTTGGAATACTGCATACAGTTTTGGTCGCCACGATGTAGAAAAGACGTGGAGACTCTGGAAAGAGTGCAAAGAAGAGCAACCAAGATGATTAGAGGACTGGAGACTAAGACATATGAAGAACGGCTGCAGGAACTGGGTATGTCTAGTTTGATGAAGAGAAGGACCAGGGGAGACATGATAGCAGTGTTCCGATATCTCAGAGGGTGCCACAAAGAAGAGGGAGTCAAACTTTTCTCCAAGACACCTGGGGGCAGGACAAGGAGCAATGGGTGGAAACTAACCAAGGAGAGAAGCAACTTAGAACTAAGGAGAAATTTCCTAACAGTAAGAACAATTAACCTCTGGAACAGCTTGCCTCCAGCAGTTGTGAATGCCCCAACCCTGGAAGTCTTTAAAAAGATGTTAGACAGCCATTTGTCTGAAATGGTATAAGATTCCTGCCCATGCAGGGGGTTGGACTAGAAGACCTACAAGGTCCCTTCCAACTCTGCTATTGTATTGTATTGTATTGATATATTATCTGAAAATTACATCAATTTTAAGTGTATCTCATATTTTCATCACTATGTATTGTTTGGGGGCTTTTTGGTCATATTTATGCTTCAGAGCACCTTACAGAATTTGAAAAGCAGAAAAGTATAATTAACAAAAAGTTCAGAAGCTGTTTTCCAGTATGAAAACCCAAATACCATGACATGTTATAATAGGGAGGAAATATATTACTTACAGAAATTAGACCTGAAAGCCTCATAGCTTCATTTTGGAAGGTTGTCCTGTAACTTAAGTCTTCTTTCCCTCTCATTTCAAAAACTTAAACATTCATAGGTCACATGGTGAAAATTAACTTGATTGATAATGTATTTCACAAGTCTTACCAATTTCCAAATAGAAACTCCTTTTACAAAATAATGCTTATTTACAAACTAATGCACACATAAAAGGACAATACTGAACTAAAATTTAAATTATGGTGTTATGTTGATATTTAGCAGAAAAATTTGATGGAGCAAGACAGTATTTGAACACTTTTCTTTCATTTGATGCCAAGTTATAGAAATTGAGCCTAAGTTCACATATACTGCCCTAAGCCATATTATGATTTGCTTAGATTTGGGTTTGAGTGATCCATAAATTTAACTGTTTTACTGAATAAATCATAGTTTATGGCTTTGTGTGAATACAATCTATGATAAATACCTTCATTAAACAAATCAGCTGTATTTTCTTGGATAATATTGATGCATATATCTACAATTCTGAGAAATGATATCTTTCGAAAAAGCATGTTTTTATAAACTGTTATTTTTAGAAGAGACTGGATTCCATGACAATATCGGCATCAAACAGGGCTTCAAATACAACTTTAAAGTTAATACTTTTCCTTTCTTCTTTTACATTGTGACATTTTCAATTAAATATCAGATCTTCTCTAGGGATTTTTAAAAAAAAGAGTATTATGTTTGAGACTCCCTTAAGTAAAGGTGTGTCAAATTCATATTGCTATTTTAAGAGTTTATGTTAAAAGCTTGTTTGATCCATTACAGAAGATTGTAAGAAAATCTATTGTTATAGTTGGTTCTTTATTTGTATTATATTTTTCCACAACTACCTAACTTAACAAGCCAAACCTAACTATTTTTGGGGCTTTTTTCCTTCTCTTAATTTGTGTATTTTATCATTCATTAAGAAACTTAACTTTATATAAAGTGATGCTGGACCAAATCCAGCAGAATTGAAATCCCATTGTTTTAATACATATAAATTAAGCACATGCTTTTTCTTCCATTGAATCAATAATGAATTCTGTTTGATTTATTCCATTAGCAGGAGATGGTGCATGAGTCTGGGTATGACTAAGACTGGTTTAGCCTTTTCTGTACTATTAAAAAGCCATATAAATGCCTCTTTTGTCCAATGCTGGGATTGGCTATGGAAGTCAATACCTTTGGACTCATTTGGAGAGGATTATAACAAATGGAATCTTTCAAGTTGAATGAAAGAAGTAGTAAATGGAATGAAAGGGAAAAAATAGGATAAGTGGTGTGTCCATGGAAATGATATAATAAAAGTGAAGTAGGTTGTTCCAACCACTGATGAATGCATGCAGAGAAATAGAGGTGTAGGCTTATTTATGAATTAAAAGGGAATAATGTTTGTTAGAAAATGTAAATTGGTACCATCTAGGTGGTTGTAGGAATCTATAGATTGATGATGGTTGCATGTCAACTCTAGCAAATTGTGACGACAGAAGAAGAACCCAAAATAAATGTGGGGGACAAATGTGCAACTTGAATGTGTTCAGTGGGTTATTTTGTTATTTTGTTTTTTGAATGGATGGATGGATAGAAATAAGGAAAAAATATTTTAAAAGTGATCAATTATTTGTAGATTCAAGAATACAAAGGAAGGATCACTTAGATAAGGATTTAATTTGAAAAAAATGTTTTAAATGTGTGATTTATGTATTTCTTTGCAAATGTAACAAATTAAGAGTACTGTAAAACTAAAATGTGCTTGTTTTAATGAAAGATGAGAGAATTGGAAGGATATAAGAGTCAGGAGGAAGTTCTGAATTCAGTCTTAGAAAAATGGACATGGAAGAAGAAAAAAAGTGAAAAAAACCTATAATAAATCCAGGAAGATGAAGGCATGAATATAAAAAAGAATTAGATGATATGAATGCTAATGGACACTAGGAAAGAGAATATAAAAGCTGCTTGGAATAGAGTGGCAATAATCCAGAATGCTGCAGAAGACTGTGGAAATACAACAATGCAAAATATGAAAAAGGAACGATAAAGTGAGAGACTGTGGATGAAAAAAATGCATGTAATAGAATTATAGCTTCAAAAATTATTATTTGTTGACTAAGCCCTTAAAACAGCCAGTGGAACATAAATTATGCTATGTAGGGTACCCTTGGCTTCAACCCTTAGCCTTTGTTATATCTCATTTCTCTGCTTGGTTCTTCACTGTTGCACATTTGTATTTACTTTTGATTTCATCCCTTGCTTTTGGCATATTTAGCTCAGTGAACAGGGTTGGGAGGTTTTTTTGGGTAAAATTTGCATGTCGGTGCAAAAGGTGGTATAAAAGGAATGTGACCAAGGCAGCTGGTGGCCTCTGCTGTTGACAGAAGAAAAAGTACTGCCAGCCAGGTTGCTGATTTATTAGTAAGACTAGCATCCTTTTCCAGGATAGAAGGTTTCTGATGTGGTTTTCAGCATCATCCAAATTAATTGGCCTCTGTGTGTGTTAGTGTTATGTGGGCTGACATCTTTGGAAACCAGGAGAAGAAACAGACACTGAATGATACACCTTTCTTCAGGAAGGTCATCTCCCATGTCTGATGAGTCAGTGGTACAATCCTCATTTTGCAGCAAAATGACCCAGTGCTATACTTTGTCTCTTCCTGAGACAGAGTTGCAATTTTGCTTCTTTTAACATTCTTGATTTTCATTCCACGTTTTAAAATCCCATCAATATGAAATAAATGAATCCTATTTAAATTGAGGATTAGAGCCCTGCATGACTTCTGTAACTTGACCAAACAGAAGTGCTTCTATTAGAGGTAGTCTTCTCCTACTTAAATGGGACAAAAGACAAGCTTTATATTTTCTGAAGTGCCACCTTTTTAATTCTGTAGCAACAGCAGCAGCTGGGATATTAATAGTAATACTGTCATCCCTACACATAGGAAGCAAGATTAAGGAAAATTAAACCTGTATATTTTTTCTTGAAAATCATATAAAAAGTACACAGAAATCAAGGATTTGATATAGGTAGGCATTTCATTGATTGGCAAACCATTGGTCCCCTAATACAACTGGATGACGTTGCCAGATCTCGCTGTTTCAGCAGAATAAGGAAGATACTTAGGGTTGATTCACACCCTGGCCAGTATCTCTTTTCTCTTTTACCATTGGGCAGAAGACATTGAAGTATAGCCAGCCGGTCAAACCGGTTTAAGAACAGCTTCTACTCATAGGCTGTCAGACTCCTAAACACAATATCGCACCACAGATTAATGTGACGAATTTCACTGGTGCCAGTGTAGTGATGTGTGTGTGTATGATACAAGATCATACACCAGAGTAATATACATATTACACAGAATATGATGTACATATGGAAACCTATGACTAGTTTTTCCCCCTAACTACTTGTATAAGGATTATTCTTTAGATTATTCATGTTGTCTTGCATTTTTCTATGGACTGCATCAGTAGAGGCTAAACCAATTTCGTTGTATACAAGAGATGCAATGACAATACAGGGTTTGAATTCCAGTTGAGGAGGTCCCACTAGTTCAGGGTTTGGCAGGGTTAAACACTCAAAGAGCCACAAAGGTCCTAACTGAAAGCCCCCTGTTCAGTTCTGGAGCAGATTGGAAATCCGGTTTTCCCACCATAGAGTCTCTCCCTAGTGCAGCATCCTTTTTCTTCTACCTGTCCTAACTGAAAGCCCTATCAATTGTGGAGCTGACTGGAAAACCTGCCCCTTGCCATAGAGCATTGATGGCGAACCTATGGCACAGGTGCCACAGGTGGCACGCTGAACCATTTGTTAGGGCACATGAGGCATTGCCCTGTCAGCTCCAGCGCGCATGTCCAGCTCACTTCAGCCTTCTTTTGAGACCATTTTTCACCCTCCAGAGGCTTGCCTGAAGGCTCCTGAGGGCTGAAGGCTCCTGAAGGCTCCGGAGGGCGGAAAATGACCCTACGAGCAAACCAGAGGGGGAGAAGCGTGTGCATGCGTGGCACACCAGCGCACAACCCCCCCTGTACTTCCTCCGCTTTTGGCACGTGAGCCAAAAAAGGTTCGCCATCACTGCCATAGAGTCTTCCCCTGGCATGTCTTCCTTACCCCTCTCCCAAAACCGGAAGGTCCTCTCAAAATTGTGGTGCCGACTGGAGACAGGGAGCTGCAGCAGGTGAAAGAGCCACATGCAGCTCCAGGGCCACAGGTTGCTGACCCCTCACTAGTCTGATTCAATAAAATTATGCTATAGTCATTTAAAGTATCAGTCTGTTCATCTGATTAGCAATGATAATCTTATTAAGAATTTTCTGTTATTTCCCCCTGAAAAGAAAATATATTTCTTGGATTGAGGGACTCTGGGATATATTTCAGGTCCACGAGAGGAGCTTACAGAGTGTCTGATGGACAGAACCTCTCAGATTGCCTTGGTACAGGCTCTGTAAAGATGCTTGGGAGAGAGTCTTGCTGTGTTATCTGGGAGGACTTTGAAACTGTTGGACTCAAGGAAGCAGAAAGAGTCTTTATGACTTTGATCTCAGCCATCTGTTTATTACATCCATGCCCTGCCTGATTGGTGAAAGCTTCCAGGAAAGTTAGAATACGGTTGGGTTTCAGAGGTGGTAAATGATGGCAATACCCCTTAAATGTTGCATCACCCTCTCCTCAAACAGTCATTGCTGGAGTCAACCATTCTGGGCAATCTTCTATTTTTTAGGGAAGACTGTTGAGGTTTCCCAAGAGCTTCAAAGATTCCTGGATGAAGATTATCTCTATCTCCCTTTCAGCTGGATTTCAGGCATGGTTATTTTGGATTGAGATAACATGGGTTGCAATTTCTTATGACCTCTAGTGAGAGTGGGATAAGGCTAGGACATCCATCCTTGATCTTTATGACTTTTGATACCATCAACCATGCTCTCCTTCTAGTCCGACTGCAGGGGTTGTGAGTGTGTGGCAGTATATTGAACTGTTTTTCTTGCTTTCACAATGACAGGTTTCAGTCAGTGTTGATTAGCACAAATCCTGTCTCCGGCTTCTAAATTGCGGGGTGCTGCAGGGTTTACTTCTGTTTAACATTTAATGAAGCCACCAGGTGATATCACCTGGAGCAGTGAGGTAAGAAGGTATCATATATTCATGTTCCAGGTAAGGTAAGAGATGTTGCTAATGTCATCTTGATGGTTGGACACTGTAGAGCATGGGTGTCACACTTGATTGTGTCATGGGCTGGATTGTGATGTATCATGATGTTTTTTGCTTTTGCAAAGCTGGGGTGGGCATGTATCAGGCCAGTTTCACAGGCCTGCTGTAGAGGTTTGGATGAGAACAAGAGGTTGGGTTCAACTCTGGCAAGACTGAGTATTGGGGCCACCTGGATCTAGCAATTTACCCATTCAGAACAATGAATGAGAATTCTGAATGGGATTGCATTTTCCCAGACAGATTCTTGTACAATCTGGGTTTTTTTCTAGGCTCAACGATTCCTGTTCAAAGAGCAGGTGGCAATTATGCTGAGGGAAACCTTTGCACAGCTTTGAATTCTGTACCAATTGTGCCCATTATCTGGAGGCTCTATGATAAGCCCCCTCTGTCCCGGTCTATTCCCATATGAATTACTATAATGCACACTACATGGGATTGCCATTGAAGAGTATTCAAAGGCTTCAATCGTCACAAAATACAGTGGCATGGGCAATTATATGCAGGTTTAGATCTACAGATGTTACATCTCTGCTCTGGGAGCTGCCTTGGTTAGCAATTTTTATTTATTAAATTATTAAATGTGTTGATCGCCCATCTTACCACATTTTTTGCCTCCTGAAACCCTGCCCCCTTTGCAAGAATGGCCGTGCATAGCCTTTAGAAGGCTTCCAGAGTGCTCCGGGGGACTGGGGAGCACAGAAATGAGCAAAAAATGGGCTCGTTTTTGCCCCCCCCCCCAGCCCCCAGGAACACTCGGTAAGCCTCCTAAAGGCTATACGTGTCCTCTTTTTTTGACAAAAAACAGGCCCATTTTTGCGAGGTCTGCAGAATGCAAACACTTTTTTAAAAATTTGCCTCTTCAAAAACCTGGTGTGTCTTATACTCCGGTGCATCTTATACTCCGAAAAATACTGTAGTTATTTTAAAAATTGTATGTTTGAGCATGGGTATAATTGAAGGGTGTATTTGGAGTCCCAGATGTGCATTCATTTCTAGGTGCACATATACAAACTTCTTAGCAGCTATTTCTGTTTAATTCTACAATAAACTTTTCTTTGTGACTTTCCCAGTTTAGCACCTCTCATAGTCTCTCACTGTTTTATGTATTAAAATAAAAATAAAAAGTATATGAATGTTAGTCATAAATTACATGTATGTAATCTTCACGGAAAAGTTGATACTGTTAGAACAAACAAAATTTCCTAGCATCAACATTCACTTCTCAAACAGCTTGCATAAATTCACAGCCAACTTGTTGGCACACTTAGCAACCCATTCTATGGTGGCCTAATTCAGAAGCAAATAGCAAGCAAACGTATCTAGGTATTTAGAGCAAATACAGAAACATTAAGTTAAAGACCCTCTCTTTCCTTCTGACAATTAAGTGAAAATCTTCCATTCTCCCATTTTTCGTCCCTAGCCCCCTCCAGCTGTCACAGTGCAAAATTCTTATCAGAAATCTGTTTGAAAAAAAGATACACTGTGATCTTGATGAAAATTTCTCTTTTCCCCTACATTTGGAATGATATACTTGAAAAACCTAGACAAATAATAATAATAATAATAATAATAATAATAATAATAATAATAATAATAATAATAATAATAATAATAATAATAATTTTATTTATAACCCGCTCTCTCTCCCCGAAGGGACTCGAGGCGGGGCACAGGGAATTAAAAACAGTTAAAACAAACAGAAATACAAAATTAAAAACAAATTAAACTTGCCCTGCGCTAAAAACTCCTATAAATTAGGCTATCCCTAAAACCCCTAAAATTAAAAATTTTTAAATTTAAAATTACCCTAGGCCAGCCAAGCGAAAGAAGTATGTTTTTAATTGCTGTCTGAAGGAGCGAAGGTCAGTAGTTGTTCTGATTTCGGGGGGAAGGTCGTTCCAGAGGGCTGGGCCCGCCACAGAGAAGGCCCTTCCCCTGGGCGTCGCCCGCTGGCACTGCCTAGTGGACGGCACCCGGAGAAGTCCCTCTCTGGGAGCGAATCGGCCGCAGGGAGGTATGGGGCAGAATGCGATCCCGCAGATAGCTAGGTCCCGTGCCATGGAGCGCTTTAAAGATGATAACTAACACCTTGAAGCGCACCCGAAAGACGACAGGCAGCCAGTGCAGCTCGCGCAGGAGCGGTGTTACATGGGAGAACCTAAAGGCTCCCATAACTGTCCGCGCGGCTGCATTCTGGACAAGCTGAAGCCTTCGGGTGCACCTCAAGGGGAGCCCCATGTAGAGAGCCACAAAGATGGAAACCATACATTTATCGAAATACATGATTAGATGTATAGTTTGTGAAAAGAAACATGCTTTTCTTAACTTTGAATTGGAGTTCCTTTGCTGTGAAGTCCAGTTTATATATGTGTTTTTTAAAGTCTGAAAATAATTGCCAAAATTATAAAAATTTCCTTTAGCAAATAAAGTATTTGGAACTTGATCTTTTTGATTTAAGAATCTGATTGGTGATATTCATATGAAAATCTTTGCTGAACTTCTGATATCCCTAGTAAGAAAATCAGATGTTATAATCCCAATGTATAATATTCTTCTTATTTCTTAATATGAACAATAAAAATCAATTTCACTGCAGTAATTCCATTCAAATAAAGGAAAAGATCTTTCTAAAAGAATTATTTGCAACAGTGGGTCTTTGATATATGGTAGAGCATATAACCATCTATCTAATGCCTACCAGCTACTTTTGCTCATGAAAGGCTCTTCATATCTATTTAAACAATTTTAAAATTACTAAAACAATATGTGAAAGGCGACTGATGTATAAATTTCAACAGCTGTTGTCTTTGGCTGAAGTTTCTTTGAGAAGACAAAAATGTACTTTTCCTTTCCTTGGCTCATACCTCCCTTCCTTTGATGAGCTCACCTTTTAAGTTTTTAAAAATATATTTAGAAGCCAATATTGCGTCTCATGGATGAGGCAAGACCCTATCTCAACAAGTATGTATGTATGTATGTATGTATGTATGTATGTATGTATGTATGTATGTATGTATGTATGTATGTATAGGAAGGCTACTTTTCACTATTCCTTTCATCTTAGCATTTTCTATGCCCCCTTTTCTAAAGATTTTTGAATTTGTTTCCAAATTACAATAATGAAGAGTCCACTCAACATTTTTTTATTAGGACTAATTTGAGAGTAGTTGTGCTGCTGCCAATGTATGTGAAAATCCTGGAAGAATGCAATTTGTTGTTGTATATTATTATATCTTAGGGTTTGTGGGCCCAGCTGCTGTATAGATTCTCTTAAGGGCCAAGATCCAGCACCACCTCTAAGAAGATTCATGGATTTGCACTTATTATTTGAGATTGTCAACATTACAAGATCCAGTCTGAGCCGGTCACTGGGCCCAGAGATTTTTTCTTCAAGATGGGCTCCATCACGAGTCTGAAAGCATGGAAGACAAAGCCTCTTGACTTGGGACCAAAACCCAGATTGGATCCTACAACATTCTCCTGGGACACCAGTGGTGGGATTCAAAATTCTTTACTACTGGTTCTGTGGGTGTGGCGGCTTGGTGGTATGGCTTGGTGGGCGTGGCAGGGGAAGGATACTGTAAAATCTCCATTTCCACCGCACTCCAGGGAAAGGATATGGCACAATCCCTGTTCCCTCCTGATCAGCTGAGACTCGGGAGGCAGAGAATAGATGGGGATGGGGCAAGTCAGAGGTGGTATTTGCCGGTTCTCCGAAATACTCAAAATTTCCACTACTGGTTCTCCAGAACTGGTCAAAACCTGCTGAATACCACCTCTGTGGAACACATATTCATCTTCATTCATGATTGTGAACATTATAGTGTGAAAATGTATCATGATGATAGGCTCCTTCTGAAATTTTTCCTGAGTTCTAGATGTGGTTTGCTATATGCAATAGAGGTCTGTTGGCAATAATTCAACCAAAAATCCATTGGCAGGTTGATTTTTTTTTAATTATAAGGAAGGTATTTATAAGAAAGCCATCAAGCATCGTCTCAATTTAGTTTCTCTCTTTTTCCCACCCTCCCTCCCTCCTTCCCTCCTCCTCTCTCTGTCTCTGTCTCTCTCTCTCACACATACATATTTCTATACTTGCAGATGAGTCTCAACTAGCTTTAAAGGGAATTGTGGGTTAAGCCTACTATGATAGCAATTTTGTATTCTCTTATTTAATGTTTTCTCAGTGCATTTGCAAATTGTGTCTGGAATATTTATTGAAATACAAATTCCCAATGGTATAACATATTTGAGGAAACATAATTTTTGGGCCTTATAGATTTAATACTTCTGGGAACAAAGACATTGAATAAGATGTATTTAAAAAAATCTTAAGTATCACAGAATTGCAATTTCAATGGAAAACTTTAAAGGAAATGTCCTAGGAAATAAAATATGCTTCTTCTCAGACAACCATCTGTATTAGGGGAGGCCTGTTTTCCCCCTCCGCGCAGGCACTGCACTTACCTCACATCCAAAATAGGCTACATGGAGACTCCGGGGAGGGGAGGGGTGGTTGGGGCCAGCCAGGGGTGGGAATTAGAGGTTCTAAGAACCTGCCATAATGTTAGCTACAGGTTCTTCTGAACCCGGGCAAACCTGTAGCAGCCCACCCCTGTATGTTCAACACAATTTTGATTTATATAACATGTTGCCCTTGTACATCAGTGTTAAAATATAGTGGTATCCCTTTCTTGCTCTTATTCTATTTTTTTTTTTAAAAAGATCAACATACCAACCTGTTTAAAAGTTAGTTTCCATAAGTGCATATTTTTAAAAAGTATCCAGAATTGTTTTATTGGGCATTCTTAAGAGATGTTCTTTGATCCCAGTGTCTTCCAACTGATATTTTTCAGTACAGATAAGGAATAGAAAGGCAAAGATGAAAATATTTATGAAATACTTTAGGTCTGGGGAGACTGTCAGTTCCTTAGGAATGTGTCTGTGGAACTGGAGTTGGCAAGACATCACTGCTCTTTTAGGTCCATTAAGACTCAGAATTTTGCTTCCATGTTACTGAGAAATATATTAGGTGATAACATTAAACACGGAACATGTTGTCCTTCCCTATATCTGGTTTTAATTTCTTTCATTCCTTAAAGACTGGATTTTTTTTAAAAAAACAACAACTGCTTGTGAGAAGAGACAGAAAGATTAGGATTGCTTATGCTAATGATGAGCCCTCATGCCCAGGGGTGGGATCCTACCAGTTTAACAACCAGTTCGCTAAGCGTGTGCTTCACCTAACATGCCTGATGTACACTGTGCGTGCATGCGCAGTTCACAGGAAAACAGCTGAGTCACGGCAATCCACTCTGCTGCTCCGATCAGCTGGGCTAAAAAACAAGGAAATATATGTAGGTATATCCCAGGGGCAGGCGGGCCCACTTGAAGGTCAGAGCAAACCAGTTTGCTCTCAGCTGATCTTCGGAGCTACTGGTTTGCCCGAATTGGGCCGAACCAGTAGAATCCTGCTTATGCCCTGTTTTCATTTGTTAAGTAAACCAAAATTAAATCTGCAAAGGTATAGTTGGATTCAATCCATTTTTGAGGAGCAGGGTTTACCGTTTTGGTTGTACCATAATCTATCAACAGTGTCTAGGTTTATCTGCCTTGTGATTGGTTCGTCGTGGTAATGGGTCTTCCAAAACAGATTACGTGGTTTTGAGGAAGTAGGCTTAAAGTTTAGTAATAACTGCTTTGGAGAACTGATTCAGGGTTTGGAATGTTTTTCCTAATTCAACCCCCCTTTGTCAGTGTTTCTTAATTTAGTAGTAGTAGTAGTCTTAAGTAGTAAGTAGTAGTCATTATCCCCTACCCATCAACTAAAAGAACAAAACAAAAACAAAGCCAGATAAACTATAACCTTGGGTTCAGGCTAACAAGTTTTGCAGTGATACACGTTGCTATAAAATAAGCCATTAGTTTCTAATCATAGGTGATGTAGTGACATTTAAAATTTAAAATCGCCTCTGAACAGAACATTGACATTATGTCTCCCACAGTTTTATGCTTATAGGAAGCTTGGAGATCAAATTAACTTGGAAATATATATTGACGCTGAATTGTTATCATGACTTAACCATTCTTTAAGAAATTCATCATCACTTCTACAGACGTTTTTGAATTACTGAGAAGATGAAGGTGGAATTAATACTTTAATTGCTACTTAGAAATATGACACAGCATACCTGATTTACCAGTAGAAGATCTGTTATACTATATCAGATATATCAAGTTGTACTACACTGTAGGAAGAACCCTCAGCACATCTGAATTGCTAGCTATATGAAATTAAACTTTTCTGGTATTGAAACTGATATAATGTAAATTGATTTACATTATAAGTGAAATCACTTTCTTGGCACAGTGAATTTCAATTCACTGAAAGCTAATTTACAATATAATTATAATTATAATTTTATTGCAACGTCTGTATACCAGATTAAAAAAGGAAATATTATATCCAGAAGTTAAAGGTAAAAAATTACAAAGATCTGCTTGCAATAACATGTAACTTTAAACATACACCCTTGTGTTTCAAATTTGCAGATTTTGACTAAAGAACAACCAGTTAACATTGGTGCCATTCTCTACAGAAGAAAAAAGGTCTATATTGTGGCTGTTTCTAATCATGTTTTCTTCTGGCATCTTTATACATTTACCTCCCACATACTAGGAATATTGTAAAACACAGTTGGTTTATGATTATTATTTTTACTGTTTCCAAAATTCAAAAAGAAAAGATTGAAGTGAAATCCAGATTGAATTTAATAAGGGGATGGACATTTAATATTTCTTCTCTGTCTGCCTCTTTCTCAGTGTATTAATGACTGAGAAATCATTGAAAGGAGTCAGTTGATCATAAAGTGCACATTTTCAAGAAATTACAATATTATAGAGTGCTATTGGCCTGGCAAATGGCTGTTTTCATATTTTTGTATTACTTTTCAATTTAAGTTGCAAGGATTTTTTAGAATGAAACTTGCAGTTTTGAGAAGTAATATAATACTGCACTAGTTATATTTAACCACTCCTTCTGAGCTTCCACTGGTGAAGTCTCATTATTATTAAGTTTCATCTGTTTGTGATAAACAGTGCAAGTGGTTGGTTATATGACTATAAAAAAAGCAAATGAAATTTCAGACTGCATCAATAAAAGTCACACTTTATGGAGAATTCTGAGACATTGGAACAGTTTCTGGAAATTGGAACAGATTCAAGAGTCCTAGAAACAGGAAAAGGCAATAAGGATGGTGCTAGAAAAGGGGGACATGATTTCACTCCTCAAATATCTAAGGGAATATATAGAAGGAGGTCAAGATTTCTCATTCAAAATTCCAGGATATGGAATAATGGAATTATAAGATGCTAGATGCAATGGACTGTTAGAAGACAAATGCCTATCAGTATTATCAGTTTGACACTGGAACTAATCATCTAAAGCAGGGATCACTTATTCCGTCAAGAAGCGGATTGCAAAAATGTTGGCTGAGCACATGAGCACGTGATATTCCATTTGCACTAGCAATGGGCACATGCGTAAAACCATTCCTTCCTCCTTCCTACTGCCCCTGCTGTAGTCCGCAAAACTGGAAAAGCTGGGGACCACTGATTGCATGGTGAGCTTTCGTTCTTTGATAGGTTGAAGCTACTCTGATAACTGACAATGCACATGAACTGCAAACTTTAATGATAAAAGTTGAGCACAGTAAGGAAATGGAGCTACAACTAAATATAAGGACCAAATTAATGACAATAGTTGCAGCAATACTTACAATTGACAATGAAATGGTAGATAGCTTCTGCCTTTTGCATTGACAATAAAGAAATCAGCAACCAAGAAATAAGTCACAGACAAGTTTTTGGTAAGGAAGTAATGAAAAGAAATTCAGGTGCCATGATGCATCTATATCTAATGAAGTTCAGAGCTATAAATGCAGTGATTTTCTTTGTGACAATAGGATATGAAAATTGGATTAAAAAAACAGGGTAGAAAGATGCTTTTCAACTTGAGTGTCAAAGAATGTTGAAAATTCCATGGGCAACCAACAGACTAATGGAACATCTTGCACAAATGATCAGATAAATGATCTGATAATGCATTTTGGACATGTTAGTGCAAACACCCTCGGGAAGTCTACTGGGAAAAGTGGAAAGAAAGAAGACTACCAGCAGTAAGGTGGTAGAGTCACTTACAGTATTGTAGAGTGCTATTGGTAGTTATGGATACAGTATTGAATTCAATACAGTAGTTATGGATACAGTATTGAATTCAAGGAGGAGATTGGGGACAGATGACCCTGGAGAAAGTTATCCATGAGGTTACTAAGAGTTGAGACTGACTTGAAGGGCAGCCTCCACATAGCAGGATATGGAAGCCAAGCATTAAATACTACATTTAGTTGACCAAATATATTTGTGTTAAGCAAGATTCCCCATGCTTGAAGGAAATACGGGGCTTGAAATTGTAATTTAAATTTTCCATCCTTATATTCGTTGCTGGGCTCAATAGCATATTACTGCTTCAATTCCTAATTAGGTAATTACCCAATTTGTAGTTGGGTAATTACTTTATTAGGAAGTAGCAAAACGGCACAAAAGAGTATAAGGGTTTGATTCTCCAGAGCCCTTCACACACAGCATATTAAGAAGTATAGTTTGACAAAGAAATTCATGAAGTTACAAAGTTCAAAAATTAGGCTATTTCTTTCAGTCATTTTCAGAAGGAAGGCTGTAGACTGGATTCATTTATTCATGGCAGGTGTCAGGCTATACACGTTCATGGATTTAAAAACTACAACAGCAGACTAGTCCAGTTTTGATTTTTGTATATAACTAAATAACCACATTGTACAAAGCTTGATTTCTTAAGCAGAACTGCTGGCTGAAGAATCCTGGAAACTCACATTAAAAGACTTGCCTGCTTTGCCCTCAAATTACAGGCATGACTGTTCAGTGTGCGAGAATAATCAATGGCTGTTTAGTGTGATATAATGAAATCTGTCACCCCTTAAAAGAGATGTTTTTACTTTGACCTTTGCTTATTGAGCAAGAAACATTTTTGATCCTTGGGTAGACTTTTATGTGAAGAACGGAACTCTTGCTGGAGGCATTCACAAGTGTAATCCGCAATACTTCAGCTCTGAATACTGTTCAGTATGCTCCAGCAGGCAATCATTCGCCTTACAATGAGATATTATATTGTGATTTTTCTGGCAGCTGTGACTATACCCTTTTAATTTCCCAGACCTGGGAGCACATCTGTTTCTAAGTGTGGCTGAGCTAGAGGTAATCCTATATATAAGCTGTTCATTGGACCACCCAAGTGGCTGTTCCAGAAAATAAAATACAGACACTTACGATCACCTATTTGCCTTTCCTTTCCCCATCTTTATACATCGTCCATCTTTTTTGCTTTGCAGATTAGTGTTTAGTAAAGAAATCGCTTAACTTGTATTGGACTTGTCCAACTAGAAAAAGGGACGTGGTGGCTAAGATGCTGAGTTTGTCGATAAAAAAGGTAGGCAGTTTGGCGGTTTGAATCCCTAGCGCCGCATAATGAAGTGAGCTCCCGTTACTTGTCCCAGTTTCTGCCAACCTAGCAGTTCGAAAACATGTAAAACTGCAAGGAGAAAAATAGGAACCACCTTTGGTGGGAAGGTAACAGCGTTCTGTGTGCCTTCAGCATTTAGTCATGCTGGCCACATGACCACGGAGACAGCGCTGGCACTTCAGCTTTGAAACGGAGATGAGCATCACCCCCTAGAGTTGGGAATGACTAGTTTAGTTTAGTTTAGTTTTAGTTTATTTAAACTTATATACCGCTCCCTTTCCCGAAAGGGACTCGGGGTGGTGCACAGGAAATTAAAAAGCATAAATAAACATAACAATATACAAAATTTAAAATCAAATTAAATTATTAGACCTGTGCTAAAAATTTGCAATAAATTAAAACTATTCCCCTTAAAAACCAATTAAAACAATTTGTTGTCAGGCTAAAGGCTAGGTAGAGTTAGGCCAGGCCGGCCAGTTGAAAAAAGTGTGTCTTAAGCTTCTGGCGGAAAGAACGGAGGTCCGTGGTCATTCTGAGTTCGGGGACTAGCACATATGTGCGAGTGGAACCTTTATCTTTAACTAGAAAAAGGTGGTTATCATGAACCTCATCAGGACGCAGGAGAAACATTGAGATTTGGAAACCAGGAACAAGTCAAAGCAAGCAAGAAGATGAAGCTTGCAGAATAGAGTGGAAAGGTCGGTTCATGCACAAAAGTTAGCAAAGGTCAATATGCAAAATATGAGAGATGAGATGACCTGTTCAGGCAGCCCTAAAGGTCAAAGGCAAAAGCAGAATTAATGGCTAAATTGAAGGCAAGCTAGGGCAAGGTACCAAGAGCAGTGTTTCATTAGAAAAAAATGTACTGTGTATGAATCCTTAGCATTGGCAGAAAAAGTGGATGCACTAAATCATTTAAGTGACAATATATGAGGAGGTAGAATTGGTCGCGGTTTGTCCTTTTGCAGAAAGGCTCCATGTGGGATGAATAAGGGCTTGGATGTTCTTCATAATTTCCCTTTTATAAGAGCAGCGTGGAAGTCAGTTTGACACGCCATTGTTCTACAGAATTATTTCTATTGTGTTTGCTCATAGTTAAGGTTTGAAATGTACTTTTTATTTCTGGACGGCTTCCCTTTTTGGATCACTGGAAACAGTCACTGATCAGTGCTTTGGCCACTGTCCCGATTTGAAAGGAGTGCTTTTCTCTGCTTGATGATCTGTAGAAGTTTAATGTGCGTGCAAAGATGAGCAGGACTTACAGGTGTAGCAACCTAAATTAAGATTGGCAACTTGGTCACTTAAATGAAGCAGTTGCTAAGTGAAATTGTGATTGTTCTTACGATAATACTTTGGTTTACAGAGCTGTGAAGGTCAGTGTATGTGAAGATTGGTTGTAAAGTTACTTTCATCACTGTTGTAACTGCTGTAGTTCCTATACAAGGCAGTGGCTAAGTAAAGATCACATGTATTTTGTGCCTTTTCTACTGGTTGATAGAGAGCAGTTCTTTGTAATGTTTCTCTTTCTGCAGAGGTCAAGGGAAAATTCGATCTCTGGTTTGGATAAATCTCTAGTTGTTACAAAACTTTTTCTATAAGTAAATTTATTTATTTAGTAAATTTATATGCTGCACATCTTATCTAGAGATTTAGCTTTATATCTCTTGTAAGCCAGAATTAAACTGTACTTGGTATGCTTTGTTCAAAGGCAGCCCTCAGAACGATAGTCAGTTTGGTGTAGTGGTTAAAGCATCAGGCTTCAGACTGGAAGATTATGAGTTCTAGTCCTGCTTTGGACATGAACTAACTAGGTGACCTAGTTACTTTCTCTCATCCACAGGAAGGAGACAATGGCAAATAACTTCGGAAAACCTTGCTAAGAAAACTACCGGGGATTGTCCAGGGTTCCCCAAAAATTGGATACAATTGAAAAGAAAAATATGTCTATATGTATAAATATGTAAATGTCTTTGTGAACTAACTGCAAAGAAAAGAAAGAAGAAGGGGATTTTGGAGTTGGTTAGGATAATATCATTGGGTTTACAAATTCTATTTGTAAAACATATACAATATTCATTAAAATCAGTGTGTGTAGAATGATCCTATTCATATTGCACTTCTAGATTAGTGTATACTTGTATAGCTTATTATAGCTATTTGAAAATTTATTTCTAGTTAAAAGTTTGGAGGACTTTATATTATATTTTATACTGCAGTCCATTTTATACTACACAGAATTAGAACTAAAAGCCTTAATAGACACTGTAGATGAGTAAACATTTCATCCATGTATACTTAAATTGAGGATTAAGAAAAAGTATGAGTAACAGGAAGAGAGAAATACGTTGTATTGATTGGATTAACTAAATGTCAACGGTGAATATTGGTTGAAGTAAGAAAGGTCAGGATGTTAGTTGAATGGCAATGGAATACTTAGGGGCCACAAAGACCAATCGATACAAAAAAATATAGAGTTCACTAGGAATACACACACACACTGTTGCCTAGGAATTAATTAAAGCTGATGTCAGTACATTTGGAACATACTGATATTGTGCATTAATTTAAAAAGATCATCCTAGTGATGATCTTTTTTTAATGATCAAAGCTTGTGTGTATATGTGTGTCTAATACCTTCATTTTTTTTACAATCCTGCAGTTCCTTAATTCTGGGTAGAATCGGAGCGACTGGGTGGAGCTGAGGGTTTACTGGATGGATGCCCTTCCTGACACTACACGGAGTTGGCAGCAGATATTTTTTTCTTTGTACCCTAGGAGATAGAAACATCTGCCACTATCTCAGATTGAACTTTCAATCTTCTGAGTGGGAGGCGAGTGTTTTCACATTAGGCCACCCTGCTGCTGCTGTATGTGTATATGTGTTTGTTTGGGAGGCAAATGTTGACTGGTCCCAAATCTTATTAGTTGCATCCAAACATTTAATTCCGGAGTAGTCAACCTTTGTATACCTACTGCCCACTTTTGTATCTCTGTTAGTAGTAAAATTTTCTAACTGCCCACTGGTTCCACAGTAATGGTGATTTTATGAAAACCTAATGAAAATGTTTTTAAATAATGCTATGAAAAAAATCAATTAATTTTTTAAAAAAAAGGAAAGTGCTTCAGTATCAGACAAAACCCCTAACGCCCACCATGAAAGCTGGAATGCCCACTAGTGGGCGGTAGGGACCAGGTTGACTACCACTGATTTAACTTATCTGGACAAAATCTGAAATTAGCAGCTAATACCTTTATATTTTAAGAAGTGACCACACAAGTGTCTGCAGATTCTGTCCACAATAAATAGTTTATAGAGGTGTGTATGTGTCTGAAGATGTGGAACCAGACTACCTGCATGCCAAACATTTGTGACTTTTTTTTAGTGGAGGAACTATTTCAGAACAGGTTATGCTTATACAAAGAATTGTCCTTTATTGTAGTTAGATGTTGAAAAGATAATGATTGGAGTTTCGACTGTTTCACATTTAATCTTCTAACCTCTTGTTTCCTCTAACTCTTAATGTAAAGACACCTTTTCATTTTTTCCATCATAGGTGTGATGTAACTGCTTGAAACAATACATGTTTCTCAGATCTCTGCTTAGTTCTATAAATGCTTAACCCTTACTCCATATAGGACTCGGACCACAACTCCCTAGAATTCCCAGCTATCGTGTAGAAGGAATGTCTGAATTACACTTCCCTACACCATTTTGGTGTGTGTGTGTGTGTGTGTACTTTTTTACTAAGCTATATATCACAGTTTATAGACCAGTGCTGGGTTTACACTACACAGTTGAACTCAGTTTGTCTTGGCCATGACATTACATTTTGGAATGTAATCTTAGCATCTTACTGAAAAGCTAGTGTTTAAACTTTTTCAAAGTTCTTGGGTAGATATTATTTCCTAACTGATCAGGAAAGGATAAAATTGCCATCTTAGGAAATAGAGTTTTATAGCTCAGGGGATACAGGATTAGATTTGGAACGATATTCAAACTTCCAGTCCCTGTTCAGTTATCAAGCTGTCATTGACTTGGCATTTCCTTTTTTAACTCTAATACATTTTGGGGATTCCAAAAAACAAACTGGGAAAAGATGAGGTGTCTTAAAACCTTACCTTGGCAAAGAAAGTACGCTAAAACAACAATAAAAAGAATGAAAAGGAAGTTAATGGGTCGATACAAGTACATTATGTTTTGTCCCTGAACCTATAGTTATTTATTTGCCATGCCCAGTAGTGTTCCTCAGTATTTTGAACAGGACACTGTAAAATTAGAATATAGATTCCTGCTTCAGTAAATAAATCATTTTGATAATAATATGGTGTAAAAATCAAGGAGTTTTTCTTTGGAAAGATTTAAGTGTTAGTAGAGAGAAGTGAAAAGATAGTGAAAGGGTGGCTAAGGATGGCTCAGTGGCTAAGACGCTGAGGTTCTCGATCAGAAGGTCAGCAGTTTAGCAGTTTGAATCCCTAGCACTGCGTAATGGAGTGAGTTCCCGTTACCTGTCCCAGCTTCTGCCAACCTAGCAGTTCAAAAGCACGTAAAAAAAATGCAAGTAGAAAAATAGGAGCCACCATTGTTGGGAAGGTAACAGTGTTTTGTGTGCCTTCAGCGTTTAGTCATGCCGGCCATATGACCACGGATATGTCTTCAGACAGCGCTGGCTCTTCGGCTTAGAAATGGAGATGAGCACCGCCCCTAGAGTCAGAAATGACTAGTATGCATATGCGAGGGAACCTTTAGAGAGAGATGAAGTGAAAACATGGGCTTTGTTTTTTATTATTTATAATTATATAATTTATAATTATAATTATTTTAATTATTGAAGTGAGGACCCTCTTTCTCTCTCCCACTGGACTTCCTTTCTTCAAACAGTTACCAGGCCAATTTGCGTGTGTGTGTGTGTGAGAGAGAGAGAGGGGGGGGGAGGGGGGGGATTTACGCCTTTACGGAAGACCAGGTGAGTGGAACCCCACGTCACCTCTAGGTGATGCATATTCCACATAATGGGAGCATTTCTTTAAAAATGTAAAGTTTGCTTCTACATGTTAACAGTGCATTTTGGGATGCAATGGAATTGCAGATGGGATGCTGGAGAATTGCATAACATCATCAGGCTGAATTCATGTGTGCACATCTCTCCAGGCTACTAATAGATTTTGTGTTTTGTCATTACCCCCTCCCAACTAGTCTGTACATTGAAAAAAAAATGTAGACTGTGCCTCGGCTAGTGTTCACAAGAGAGATAAATGACATCTATTGACTTTACTGTTGATTGTATGTCAAAACATTAATGGGAAGAAATCAACAAGCCTAATTTACAGGTCTCTGCTCTCTATCTTAAACTCTTAGTTGTATTTTGTTTAATGGAAGTTCCTGTAAACAAACTCGGAAAGAATTGAACTTCATTTTAATCCTCCTTATTGAAATAATGTTCATTGGTTAATTTATGTATGGTATTTATTATCCCACGTGTCATATAGGTCAACCTGCCAGAAAGCACTTTTAAAGGCATTGCCAGTATTGACACGATAAATTTCATTTAGAGAATGATTACATTTCCTTCTCAGGAATCTTTAAAAAAGGATAAGCTATTGTACTGAGAAAAGCAACTGATGAGCAACAGGAGAAGAATTCAGTATGGTACTTTAATGCTCAGAGTGCCTTTAATGCTCATTATGTTTCCCATATCAACTGATGTAAGTTGGGTTTTTAAAGCAGAGGTGGGATTCACTTACCCTCCCCCCTCCCAAAAAAATCTGCATGATCTTTATTTCCAGAACTTTCTCTGATCCTAACATGGATCTAATAGGTATTCTCCTAAAACGGAAAGGATTGTTGTTAGAACTACCCCAGCTTAGTAGAATTGGCTCATCTGACTTATTTCAATAGAAAGGGGTTTTTGTGGTCCCAGCTGGTCAAGGAAGCCTTTTCTGCTGTGGCCCTTCTCCTTTGGAACATCTTGCCACTCTGTTGACCTTCTGGAATGATCTTAAAAGTTGGCTCTGCTGGTTGGCTTGAGGTGCTTTATGTTGGAGGTAACTAAAAAGATCACTTGTACTCTAAATTCTTAATTGTACCTAATTCTTGTTAATTTTGATGTTGTTATCTTTATGGTAAGAGTCGTGTTGGATAGAAAGATGGGCAAATATAAATGTATTAAATAGATAGCTTAGGTCAGGGGTGCTAAACTCGATTTCAGTGAGAGATGCTTCAAGGTTGTATTTGATCTCGGTGGGTGGGCAGAGTGGGCATGGCTAGGGTGAGCGTGGCCAGCTCAGTGTCACTCGTGTGAGAATTTCTCTACCAGAGAAAACGGGCTCCGAAGCTCTGTTTTCGGCTGCAATGGCCTCTGCCAGCGAAAACAGAGTCCTTTCCTGTTTCCAAGGTGGCCCTGTTGGCCAGATATAAGCACCCCAAGCCTTGAGTTTGACACCCCAGGCACCTGGTGTGTGCCTGGTTTTGGATTCAACAGGGACCAAGAACTAATACTGGGTAGGACAAGAAAGGTTAGAAGAGAGGATCCTTAGCAATTCACTTTTTAGTATTCTAGATAAATATTTATGGCTGACCATACCCACTCTAGTTAATTATTTTGTGATTTATTGGATCCCTCACCATCCCTGTCTTTGTGATTGTACTAAAACATGCAGTCAAAATTCTAAATGTGTCCATAAATTAAAAAAAAATATCGGGAGAACTCTGATGTAATAATGCAGTAATAAATCGAGCAATATGCTCATCTTTACTGTCCCAGAGAAAAGAATCTGTGTTCACTGAATGTAAATAGTAAATCAGTATGATTTATGACTTTCCATATCTGCTATTATGGATCTATAAGGAAAAAGAGTAAATCTAACAGGTCTTAATTACACATATTTTATTTAACTGGTAAAAAGTAATTTGCTAAATTGTTTTATTTAATGCTGATTCCTTCATCATAAATTAATCTCATTTTTCTTTATAAAAACCTGAGCTACAGTGTTACAGGTAGGAAATTACACAGTTACATAATGTTTTGTTTGCCTGTTGGCTGCACCAGGTTAATTTATAATTGCAAGCTGTTTAAAAATAAGATCAAGTTAAACTGTAAACCTGGTATTTCCTGCTAAATGATTAGAAAATGCAAAAATAATCCCAATGAAAAAGCTGATTATTAATAGAATTGTTGTAAAGAATTACTGCCTTGTGCCTTGGAAAAAAACCTAAGAAATCCCAATTGCCTTTTGTAAAGCACCTTGACACAATAATGAGTTGGATGATTGAGAATCTCCATAGACATTTAGACCCACTTAGATTTCATTTACGATTGTTTTTAGTTGCAAAGTTGTGTCCGACCCATCGCGACCCTATGGACAACATTCCTCCGGCCTTCCTGTCCTCTATCATCCTCTGGAGTCCATTTAAGCTCACACCGACTGCTTCGGTGACTCCATCCAGCCACCTCATTCTCTGTCATCCCCTTCTTCTTTTGCCCTCAATCTTTCCCAGCATGAGGCTCTTCTCCAGTAAGTCCTTCCTTCTCATTAGCTGGCCAAGGTGTTTGAGTTTCATCTTCAGTTTCATTTATCACCTGGATGTAAATATTGTAAATTACACACTCATAACGAAGATGGAAAAATAATTTTCATTGTATCATATACAGATAATCCCTTGATTTACAATAGATCAGTTAGTCACTGTTCAAAGTTACAATGGTACTGAAAAAAATGACTTATGACTGTGTTTCACACTTACAACCTTTGTAGCAGCCCCATAATCACGTGATCAAAATTCAGATGGTAACTGGTTCATACTTATGATCGTTGCTGCATCCCAAGGTCATGTGATCACCCACTGATGAGCAAAATCAATGGGGAAGCCAGATTCCTTAACAGCCGTGGTACTAACTTATCAATTGCAGTCGTTCACTTAACAACTGTGGGAAGAAATGTCCTAAAGTGGGAGAAAATGCTATTAATAAGTGTCACACTTAAACAACAGAAATTTTGGGTAACAATTGTGTTTGTAAGTCAAGGACCAACTGTAATTGTATAAATCTCATAAATAAATCCAATGTTTTCAAAACTGATAATCTGTAGGTTTTTGCTTCCTCTCTCTTTTTAAACATTTTACACCGGATGGGGTACTGGAGACACTTAACTTTCACAATTGCTGCTATAATAGCTACTCCAAGGAGATTTCCATGGCTATCTGTACAACAGGTTCTCCTGTGAGCTGCTTGGAGAGTCCAACGATGGGTTAATTCTGCCTGATTGCCCTGGACTGGATTGATTTTCTTGAAGCCACGCCTCCTCCTGTGTGCTTGCCAGAATTTCAATCCAGTCTGAGCCCAATTGGACACGTTCTGTTGGTTCTCCTAAAGAAATATCTAACAGGACCTAGTTGGACTCTCCAAAGCTTTTTTAAATTTAGGTTTACAGATTGTAAGCGAGTTTACTCCTGAAGCTCACAGAAGAAGAGATTCCTGACGCGTCCTGGGTTCGCCCGGGCGCGCGCGGGCTCTGCTTACTGGCCCCAGGCTCGGAGTGCCTAGGGAGCCTGGCAGCGCTTCGGTCAGTGGCCAGAGTGCCCTGCCGCCTAGCGCTGACCTGCTGGAGCGTCGGAGCCATTCCCCCGGCATCAGGAAGCCGGTCTTCGTTCCAGCGGCTTCGCGCCGCTCATTCAAACGGCGCCCGCCATTTTTGGTCTCTGCAGCCATTGGCGGGCGCTTCTTACAGCAAAAGGAAGGCGGGGGCGGCTAAATTAGGCGCGAAAGCTGCCGGAAGCCCCAGATCCGTTGCTGAGCAGCTGCTTTCCGGGCGCCTTTTCTTGCTGCTTTGCGGAGGCGCGAAGAGGAATTTCTGCTGCTGCTGCTCCAATCTTCGCTGCATCTGCCGGCTCCAGCTTGAGGCTTAGGAAACGCTCCTGTCCGGCCACGATCCGGCAGGCTCTCCTTTGCTTCTGAGCAATCCCTGCTCATTGGAGGGTGCTTTTTTCAGTCTCCCAGGAGCTGATCTACCGCTCTCTCGTTGCTGCTTCTGCTCCTGCTGCTCCGTGATCGTCCTGCTGTGAGCCCTTTGTTGTCTTCAGGTGGTGAGTTAACAACCCCGGGATGTCTGAAAGAGCTGCCCAAGATCAGGAACAGCCAGGGCCATCCACCAGCAGGGGGCTCGTTAGGCAGGCCAGCAAGGCTGCCTCGGAGGCCCTTAGCAAGACCGGGGGCAAGAGGCAGGACAAGGCACAGGATAGGGCTGCCTCCAGGCGCCAAAAAGCCCTTGACAAAGAATTTGACAAGGCCCAACGTAAAGCCAAGGACAATTCCAAAGATATCACTGAAGTGATTGTTCAAGAAGCACAAGTGGCTGAATTTGAGGACGTTCCCCTGCTTAGCAGAGATGTTGCAGAGGAAGAGGAAGAACAGGAATTCTCCTCGGATGACTCCCCAGAACCTTCCTTGGGGGGTGATGATGACCTATTTCAGGAGGAGGGCACCCCTATTTCTAGGCCAGTTTCTCCTCCCCCAGTTCATTCTAGGCCTCGTAAGAGGGCCAGGCCAGTTGAAGATCAGGGGCCTGCCATTTCGGCTGAAATGCAGGCAATCATTGATAGGGCCATCTCCCAAGGGATTGCTGATGGCTTGAAGCATAAGAGCAAGCGGGCCAAGGGGCCTAGTGCCCCCAAGGTAGTTGAGCGCCAGGCCTTTCGCAGGTCCCCCTCTCCCCATTCGTCCCTGGATAGTGGAGACTCCTCCGTGGAGGATGACCTTGCTCCTGAGCAGGAGTTCTCTGGGGATGAGCAAGCTGCCCCGGAGAAGCCCGCCTTCAAGGGCCTTTTCCGCAGTTCCACCTTCAAGGTCATTCTAGGCAAGGCTAAGGTTTCCACCCGCATGAAGGTCACAGCGCCCACACCGACCCCAGAGGTGGTCTCTGATAACGATGAGGGTCTTTTTGAGGAACCTGAGGAAACTCAGGAGATAGTGCCAGTGCCCAAAATGTTTCTCAATCTGGTTCAACGCCAGTGGGCCCAGCCGGGCACTGCAGCATCACACAGTAATATAGACAAGCAGCTTTATACAGTAGATGCCCCACTGGAGGACCTGCTTAAGCTGCCTCCAGTGGACCCGCCGGTACAGGCCCTCACCTCTACATCGGTCCTACCTCCAGATCTCCTGGAGGGCCTTAAGGCGGAGGACAAAAGGTCAGAGAAGGCCTGCCATAAGACCCACACGGCGGCTGCATGGGCAATTAAGACTGCCACCTCGGCCTCCTTTATGTCAAGGGCCACACTCAAGTGGCTTAGACAGCTCCTTGCCAAAGTACCAGCGGGCGACTCCAAAACTAGACAGGAGTTACGTAAGATCATGGCAGGTGTTTCATACACCGCCGATGCCACCCTCAGTTCCGCCAAGTTCGCCTCCAGGGCCTTGGCATCTAATGTTACATCTAGAAGGCTCCTTTGGCTTCGTCATTGGAACGTTGACATGCGTTCCAAATGGAAGATCGCTTCTGCCCCCTATAAAGGGGAGAAGCTCTTCGGGGAGGTCCTTGACCCCGTGCTAGTGGAGAACAAGGACAAAAAGAAAGTCATGCCCTCTGTCTCCAAAAAATCCGATCGCAAGGGCCCTGCTTCCTTTCGGAAGCAGCCCTTTCGTGCCTCTGAGCCCTCCACCAGTTCAGGCCAGTACCATCGGCCCTACCATCAGGGAGCAGATAGAGGTCAGGACAGACATTCTTTCCGTGACAGGGGTCGCTCATCTTATTCCAAACGCCCCTTCCGAGGTGGGTCCGGCTCCCGTCCCTTCCGCAAATTTAAGTGACCCGCAGAGGACAGCTCCCATAGGGGGTCGCCTCCAACTGTTTCAGGCGGCCTGGGAGCAGACCACGTCCGATCAGTGGGTCCTTCAGACCATTCGGATGGGTCTCACCCTGGAGTTCACCTCCCTTCCTCCCAGGCGATTCATTCGCTGCCCCACCCCCTCCTCTCCCCTCAGAAGGTCCCTCATGGAGCAGGAGGTAGCCCACCTGAGAGAGATAAACGCGATAGAACCGGTGCCAGTGGAACATCAGGGGTCAGGGTTTTACTCGATCCTATTCCTGGTCCCCAAGAATTCGGGAGGCTGGAGGGGAATCCTAGATCTCAAACACCTGAATCAGCATCTGGCATACAAACGCTTCAAGATGCAGTCCCTCCAGTCCATCCTGAGCTGCATTCGACCGGGGGATCTCTTAACATCCATAGATCTCCAGGAGGCTTACCTCCATGTCCCGGTTCGAAAGGCGCATCGCAGGTTCCTCAGGTTTTATTACGCAGGCAACCACTACCAATACAGGGCCCTCCCCTTCGGTCTGTCCTCCGCCCCGAGGACGTTCACGAAGGTTCTGGCGGCAGTCCTGGCATCACTCAGGTCGCGACCGGTTCGTCTCCAAGCATACCTAGACGACATAGTCGTTCAATCGTCAAGCCACCGACAGGCGATCAGGGACCTACGTCTGACCATGCGAACCCTCGAACAACACGGGTTCTCCATCAACCTGAAGAAGAGCCACCTGACTCCCACTACCAGGATAATTCATCTGGGGGCGGTCATCGACACCATCGCCTGCCAGGTCTATCTGTCCCAGGAACGTGTGACAAGTCTGCTCAACCTTGTACAGAGAGTGAAGGCATCCAGGACTGCACCCATTGTCCTCTTGTCGCAACTCCTCGGCAAGATGGTCTCCTGCTTCTCCATAGTACCCTGGGCGAGGCTGCACTCTCGGCACCTACAGTGGTGTCTGTTACCCTACCAAAGAGCCAAGGCCAGCGACTCTCCCAGACCGGTTCCGGTTCCCAGCCGGGTATGATCGTCTCTGAAGTGGTGGAGGATGGCGTCCTTGGCCAAGGGCTGCCTCTTCCGCGAGCAGGACCGAGTGGTCATCACCACCGACGCCAGTCTCTTCGGGTGGGGAGCCCACCTGGACAACCAAGTCGCCCAGGGGACGTGGTCGCAAGAGGAGCTCAAGCACAGCATAAACTGGCTGGAGCTGAGAGCGGCTCGCCTCGCCCTTCTTCACTTCCATCTGACCATTCAGAACCGACATGTTCTTCTGCTCACAGACAATGTGTCCGCCAAGGCCCACATCAACCGACAAGGGGGCACTCGCTCCAGGTCGTTGATGGAGGAATCCGAACGCTTGGGTCTCTGGGCAGAGGCCAACCTGGCCTCCATCGAGGCGGAACACATATCGGGAGAGAGCAACGTCCAGGCGGACTGGCTGAGCAGGGCCACCATCGACAACTCAGAGTGGCAGTTGCATCCGGATCTGTTCCTAGAGATATCACGGAGGTTCGGCCTGCCAGCAGTCGACCTGTTCGCCTCTGCGGCAAATACGCATCTCCCGAGGTTCTTCACCAGGTACAGATGTCCAGGGGCGGAGGATACCAATGCCCTCATGTGCCGATGGCCCCCGGGTCTTCTATATGCATTCCCGCCTCTCCCCCTGCTTCCCGGTCTGATACGGAAGATCCTCACGGAGCGGGCGGAGGTGATCGTCGTCGCTCCCTACTGGCCCAGGAGGTCATGGTTCGCGGACCTGGTGAGTCTGTCTGTCAGCAAACCGTGGAGGATCCCTCCAGAGGAGGTGACGCTGATCCAAGGCTCCATTTCGCACCCGGAGCCACAGTGGATGCAGTTAGCCGTTTGGCGTGTGAGCGGCGGCTCCTAGAACGTGCCAATTTTTCCGAGGGCGTCATACGTACCATTCAGGCCTCACGTCGACCCTCCACCACCAGAATCTATGATGCCACCTGGTCGACCTTCGTCGCCTGGTGCGAACAGCGCCACCTCGACCCCGTTTCAGCCTCCATCTCAGAGGTGCTGGACTTCCTTCAGCGGGGGCTTGAACAGGGGCTGGCGGCTAACACTCTCCGCCGTCAGGTGGCTGCACTTTCCACCGTGCTCACCTTTGGGTCCTACTCGTCCTTGTCCAGACATCCTAGCGTGAAGAGTTTCCTGCGTGGGGCCACCAACCTTCGCCCTCCGGTCATTCACAGATATCCGACATGGGACTTGCACATCGTCCTCAGGGCCCTAATCGACCCGCCCTTCGAACCGTTGCGACGGTGCGACCTCAGCCACCTCACGTTCAAGACGGTGTTCCTGGTGGCCATCACATCCGCCCGTCGGATTTCGGAGTTGGCGGCGTTGTCGGTCAGGGAGGACCTCTGTGCTATCCATGAGGACAGGGTAGTCCTCCGACTCGATCCCACCTTTGTCCCGAAGGTCAACTCCATGTTCCACCGTGGCCAAGAAGTTATCTTACCTGATTTCTGCCCACGGCCAGTACATCCCAGAGAGCGCAGATGGCATAAGTTGGACGTGCGACGTGCGCTCAAGACTTACATTAGGCGTACAGCTGATTTCCGGCGTTCGGAAGCCTTGTTCGTCACCTTCCAGCCTCGCAACATGGGTAGAAAGGCCAGCTCCGCCACCATTGGCAGGTGGCTGCGGTCCTGCATCGCCTCGGCCTATGCTCACCAGGCTCAACGGGTGCCCCCGAACATCACGGCACACTCGACCAGGAGCGCGGCGACTTCAGCGGCCTGGGCTACTCAAGCATCACTTGGTGAGATCTGCAGGGCGGCCACCTGGGCCTCTCCGTCCCAGTTCGTCCGCAATTACAAGTTGGACAAGTTTGCTTCCTCTGAGGCGGCCTTTGGTCGTAGAGTCTTGCAGCAGGTTCACTTAGAGGCGGAATCTACCGGTGACTCTACTTCCCGCCCTGGGAACGTTTAGCTTGGGCACTTCCCATCGTTGGACTCTCCAAGCAGCTCACAGGAGAAGTGTCGTTGGCTTACCTGAACGATCTTCTCTGTGAGCTGCGAGGAGAGTCCAACCCCGCCCTTGCTCTAGCGTAGATTCCTTACACCTTGGTTGTTTGTACTGTTTTTCACCTATTTACTATCTTGACAGACTGTTAACTTGCACCAGGAGTGCTGGACACCTTGAGACCAACAAGAACGGACTACTGGTCCACGCCTATATTGAAATTCTGGCAAGCACACAGGAGGAGGCGTGGCTTCAAGAAAATCAATCCAGTCCAGGGCAATCAGGCAGAATTAACCCATCGTTGGACTCTCCTCGCAGCTCACAGAGAAGATCGTTCAGGTAAGCCAACGACACTTTTCAATCAGATAATATTTAATTATTGATTCAGTCAACCTCTTTGAGACTCAATACGAAGAAGATTAAGAGATGGTTGTCCATATAATGGTGTTTAACCATAACCATATGCCTACTGATCAAAGCACTAGTTTCATATGCCTCTCCTTTTGTTGAGTAACTAGACATGGAATGTCTACATTGGAAAAAAAAATCTTCAATAGCCTGGAGACCAGTTGAAAGAACAACATGAAATTATGCTAGCCTAAATATATGCTGTATTTTTCGGAGTATAAGACGCACCTGAGTATATAGCACCAAGGTTTTAAAGAGGCAAATTTTAAAAAAAAGTTTTTGCACTCTGCAAATCTCACAAAAGTGGCCTGGTTTTTTTGCGGAAATGGGCCCGTTATTTTTCTTCCAAAAATAGGGCATGGATAGCCTTTAGGAAGCTTATAAAGTGCTCCAGGGGTCTGGGGGAGGGGCAAAATGAGCAAAGAAATGCCCCTTTTATTTACTCATTTCTGCCCTCCCCAGCCCCCAGGAGCACTCTGGAAGCCTCCTAAAGGCTATGCACAGCCATTTTTGAAAAGGCGCGGGGTTTCAGGAGGCAAAAAATGTTCTAGTCAGTGTATAAGATGCACCCAGATTTTCAGCCTTTTTTTTTTTTTTAGGAAAAAGGTGCACCTGTGTATGTGCACACATGCGTACATATACATATGCATACACATCCATCCATACATCTATACATAAATTGACAACCTGCACAGCAAGTATCCCAGGATAAGAAATGCAGATTATCCTATTGCTTTAGAAAAAGTACCAATAGTAGGAGATTATTCTCCAGAGAGTATAATAAAACTTTAATTAAAAAAAGTTTGAGGAAGACCCTTGTGGGAAGGAGCAGTATCTTGCCAACATTGTAATCTTGATAATAGGATATTTCAAGTCTGTAAGTTTAATTTGCTTGTATTTCTAGCATGATAGCAGGTTTTGCTCCTGTGTGTGTTTCTCTTACCTTTAAAACATATTTGCTTATTTTAATAATTCTATTAAATGTATTACAGTATAAAATACAGATGTAAATGAAAATAGTAGGAAAACGGGGAAGGGAAAGAGGGAAAAAAGAAGTGTAGGATAAAAGGGAAAAAACAAAAGCATTGACTTCTGACATGGAGGGCTGCTGTCAGTAGAAACAGATTTGTCAGGTTGTTAATTTTACATTATACTTGTATGATCCTAAGCAATGGTTCTGTTTTGGTATTTGCTTATCATTCAGTGGCATTGCCTGTTTGGGACATTGCACTAAAATGGACAAGGTGCTCCAAAGCACCTGAGGGTAGGACAAGAAGCAATGGATGAAAGCTAATCAAGGAGAGAAGCAACTTAGAACTAAGGAGAAATTTCCGGACAGTTAGAACAATTCATCAGTGGAACAACTTGCCTCCTGAAGTTATAAATGCTCCAACACTGTAGGTTTTTAAGAAAAAATTGGATAACCATTTGTCCTAAATGGTGTAGGGTTTCCTGCCTTAGCAAGCAGTTAGACTAGAAGACCTCCAACGTTCCTTCCAATTCTGTTATTCTAAGATTCATTTATTTTTCTTTGTTTACAATACAATACAATACAATACAATACAATACAATACAATACAATACAATACAATACAATACAATACAATACAATACAATACAATACAATACAATAGCAGAGTTGGAAGGGACCTTGTAGGTCTTCTAGTCCAACCCCCTGCGTGGGCAGGAACCTTATACCATTTCAGACAAATGGCTATCTAACATCTTTTTAAAGACTTCCAGGGTTGGGGCATTCACAACTTCTGGAGGCAAGCTGTTCCAGAGGTTAATTGTTCTAACTGTCAGGAAATTTCTCCTTAGTTCTAAGTTGCTTCTCTCCTTGATTAGTTTCCACCCATTGCTTCTTGTCCTGCCCCCAGGTGCCTTGGAGAATAGTTTGACTCCCTCTTCTTTGTGGCACCCTCTGAGATATCGGAACACTGCTATCATGTCTCCCCTGGTCCTTCTCTTCATCAAACTAGACATACCCAGCTCCTGCAACCGTTCTTCATATGTTTTAGTCTCCAGTTCCCTAATCATCTTGGTTGCTCTTCTCTGCACTCTTTCCAGAGTCTCCACGTCTTTTCTACATCGTGGCGACCAAAACTGTATGCAGTATTCCAAGTGTGGCCTTACCAAGGCACTATACAGTGGCATTAACACTTCACGTGATCTAGATTCTATCCCCCTGTTTATGCAGCCTAGAACTGTGTTGGCTTTTTTGGCAGCTGCTGCACACTGCTGGCTCATATTCAAATGGTTGTCCACTAGGATTCCTAGATCCCTCTCACAGTTGCTACTATTGAGCAAGGTACCACCTATACTGTACTTGTGCATTTTGTTTTTCTTGCCTATATGTAGGACCTTACTTTTTTCACAGTTGAATTTCATTTTATTACATAGTGCCCAATGTTCAAGTTTGTCTAGATCCTTCTGTATCTTAAGCCTATCTTCTGGACTGTTGGCTATTCCTGCCAGCTTGGTGTCGTCTGCAAATTTGATGAGTTCCCCATTTATCCCCTAATGATGCCTTACATGTGTTCTGATTGCTAAAGGATGTAGAAAAGTGGTGTGTAACACTTTGACAACATCAACTGCTGTATACCATTAGGATCTTGCAGTATTCTTAAAGGAGGAAGGTGAAATTAGTTGCAGTGAACTGTAACACTTCAATTGGTAAGTAGTATATTAAATTATCTTTCCCCCCATCTTTAAATGAAAATGGATTGGCAAGCCTGTGGTCTGCGGTCCATTGGGCATCATTTCTAAAACATTATACGAAGCAGGCAGAACAAATTTTGAAGGCAGCAAAATTAACTCAGTAATGATTAACTTTGAAGCACATGTAGTTGTTTCGTGTATTTGGAATGATTGCAGTAGGTCAGGGGTTTCAAACTCAAGGCCCGCGGGCCGGATCACAAGATGAGCATAGAAGTATTAATGTGCTTCTCAATCTCTTGTAGTTGTGAATAACCTATAGTGTAATTGAGATCATTCTGCTTTGTTTAATCTCAACACACATTACCAAAATCAGTGACTCGAAGTTTTTGTTAGCTTATTGGTATGTGTGCCACAAGATTTTGAGATATGGCTGTTTTAGCAATCAGTGTCTTATATATATTTGATGCCTAATCGATTAAGCTTGGTCAATATCTGCATAAAGGCCAATTTGTGTTTAGATTTGTTTAAAATATATATATTAATTTTATTTTTTTCAAAAGAACACAATGAAGTAGTGAAGTGCATTCTCATCTTAAATTGTGGATATTATAAGAAATTATCAGATCACTTAACGCTTTTATCTTTACTGTTAAGGTAATTCTGATACATTTGCTGAATCTATATACAGTATATAAAAACGTGTTTGTGTGTGTTCCAGCATAACTCTGGAACGCCTCGAGCAATTTCAACCAAACCTGGTACGTAGATAACTTACTCTCTGGAAACAAATACTGTGGAGGTAAGACACCCCTAAAATCCCTTGGGGGGGGGGTGTTCTGTTAAGATACAGCCTGTTATGTCTTAAAATGGCTTCTATTGTGCAGCGCAGTGGAGTTGCCATGGTAATTGCTTCACACTTCTCCACAAGGGGGCTCCCTCTGGTAAGGGGGAAAATCCAACATTGGAAATTACATTTGGTCCAGACACTTTCGCCCTATAAATAAATACCAGACAATGCCAGGTTATCGGCTAGTTGTAAAAAAAACCACCACCACAAGATGGACACTTCATTTAGGGATTGCATCTTGTTCACTCTTTCCTTTTTTTCTAATGCTTCAAAATCCGTAGGAGTAAGGTCAAAATCAAACAGTTCTATAATGTTGTACTTATAGATCAGGTTTTCTCAGCATTGGCAACTTTCAGATCCCTGGATGCAACTGCCAGAATAGAAATCCAAACATCTTACTGTTGGTAAAGGTTGAGAAATACTGGTGTACAGAATCCCTATTCAGCTTGGCCACTGGCAACACATACTGAATGTGACAATACATATTTGAACCACTGCATTTTTGTGGAGCAAATGATCATGGTCAGTGGTGGGTTTCTGCAGGCTCGCACCTACTCGCGAGAGCCGGTTGGTGAAATTTAAAGAACCGGTGAGAGGGGGTTCCACCGGCATACCTGGAAGTAAATCTGGCCCGCCGCTGCCAGTGACCCAATGGGAAGGAAAGGAAAGGAAAGGGAAGGAAGGGAGGGAGGGAGGGAGGGAGGGAGGGAGGGAGGGAGGGAGGGAGGGAAGGAAGGAAGGAAGGAAGGAAGGAAGAAAGAAAGAAAGAAAGAAAGAAAGAAAGAAAGAAAGAAAGAAAGAAAGAAAGAAAGAAAGAAAGAAAGAAAGAAAGAAAGAAAGAAAGAAAGAAAGAAAAAGAATTTATCATCACAATTGAGTCCAAAATTTTGGTTGCTAAGCAAGAGCATTGTTAAATGTGTTTCACCACATTTTAAAAGGTGGCCACTCCCACCCTATCACATGACTGCCAAGCCACGCCCACAAAATAGGCCACACCTACAGAGTAGGTTCTAAAAATTTTGAAACCCACCCCTGATCATGGTTGATGATATCCAAACTTGGTAATAGGCCCAAAATTCAGAAGGGGACTGTACTTGTCACAAACAGGTTCCAGTAATAGGCTTATCCACCCAGATGACTAATGCCATCTTAATTTTACATTCTTGCTGAAAGATAGAAATAATTTCAGATAATCCATATGATCCAAATATACCTGAAATTCTAAGACCATATGATGAAAGACAGATTTAACTTTGGTTATAAGAGGTAATATATTCATTATATTTTTAGTTATTGACACCACCCTTTGTATCAAGGAACACACTGGTTCTCCTTCTGACTTAGCGATTTGGAGGTGCCAATGGCACCTTGATTTTAGCTAGACTTAGTTTTTATGTACTGTTTTTGTCATCATTTCATCAGTAGCTGTCGTATTGTAACTGAAGTGTGAATTTTATTTTGATACAAAAAGAACAGATTGTGTATGGCTAACCTATTGTCTGAATTACTCTCTGAATTTTTTGTTATTCTGTTCCTTGTAAATAAGGAGGATAAACATTATTTTTTTCTTAATTTACAACTAATGGCTTATTTTGGATTTAGATTGCGCCCCAAAATTTTCTGATTACTGATAAAGTTTTGTAAATTAGTTACAATCAACAGACCCAATACAAAAACCATTTTAATATAAACATTACAGAATTTATTACCTTAAGCAATACAGAAAAGAATTACACCATAAATATTCAACCCTAGTTAATTATTAACAATACATCCAAAATAATCCAACCATTCCTAATTACATTTCTAATTTTCACTACCAGAAAGTTGCAGTTTGGGATCTGTCAGACAAGAACAGCATAATCAAAATTAGATCTACAGGATAATAATTATTAATTTAAGCCAGATCAAACCTTGATGAATCACTATATAAAAATAAAGACCAGGAGAATATTCTTCATTAATTTTCCTTTTTGCTGTTTCATGAACAAAATCTTTACACAATAGAGATCTTTTGCAAATCTTCATGTTGTGTATGTGATCGTATGACATTTAACCTAGCCTTTGTAAAAACAATCCAGTATTCACCAGGGTAAGAATATTTAGATAAGAAACCATCTGGAAGACATAGTTAAAATGATGCCTAAATTCTATATGAGCAAAATGGTTTAGCTTTGCTGATTGGATCCAGTTCGCAAAACAGACAAAGTACAATGATACCTTGGTATTCAACTGCTTTGAAACTCATCAAATGTATTACTCAATGCATTTTGAGATGGAAATTTTGACCCAATACTCATTGTTTGTTTGGTACTCAACATACAAGCGTAAACTTGTCATGTCAAATGCCTTGGGACTCACTGCATTGTTCCTTATGGGAAAAATGTGTTTGGTGCTCATCATTTTTGGTACTCATTGTGCCTCCTGGAACCAATGAATGATCAGTACCAAGGAATCACTGTGATTAGAAACTAAACTAAAATGAAATTGAGAATGAGAAACTAAAGTGCTCTGGAATTTAGAATTCAAACAGACAATGACCTTTTATTTAATAAATAAATAAAAATTTAATAAAATTTAATTAAAATGTAATTAAAAATTTAATAAATAAATATAGCACCCTGCTTTTAACAATTATCAATAAGAAAGACAACAAAGTCTGGATAATGAACGTTGCAGTACCTGGAGATAGCAAAAAAAGAAGAGAAAGAAGGGGGATGGAGAATCACAAAATGCAAAGACTGGCAAATAGAAATAGAACAATTATGGACAAGCAAAGCAAAAAAAAAAAAAGTGAGGAAGTAATAGATAACTTCAGAGTAATCACAAAACACCCAGAGCACCACTTCAATACCATTAGCATTGACAAAATCACCATCAGTTACAGAAGGCAGTTTTACTTGGAACAGTTTACATCCTGAGATGAAACCTTTAACACCATCAAACAACATCTGTCTATCCTAAATCCTTGGGAAGGACTACATAGGTGGGTAAAGATGCCATATTCAGTTTAAACTTGTTGACAATCCCCATCGTCATCAGGGCATTTGATACCACATCCAAGAATTTTATAAGATACATCAACAAAAAGCAGTTTCCTGCAATAACACCAGTGGAACTGCAAAAAAAAATGCACTACTAGGAACATCGTATGTTTTAAGAAGGTACTTGGTTGATACCTAGAATGCTGGCAGCGACCCCTATCAACCATTAGCACCAATGGTATTTGTGATGCATTTTTTAATGTTCAGTTGACTGAGTTTCATGTTTAATGAATAAAGTATAACAACAACAACAACAACAGTAATTATTAGATTCTGTGAATTGGGTGTCCCCCCCCCCCCTCTTTGGTTATTGAAAATTGTGACGTGGAAAATAGATGTGGGAATTTTAGTAAAAATATTAAATATTTATCCTATTAGTAGAATAGAGAGGGTGTAACTGATTCTTTCCCACCATGTGCTCAGTTACAATAGTCATTAAAATTATAGTTAGTTATTATAGAAGGCAATTTTTGCTGTCAAGAAGGATAGCTTTTTACTCCTTTTGTTTATTTGTTTAAATTGATTTTTAGACAAAAGAAAAGAAAAACAAAATTTGGTGTTTTCCAGAGATTCTTTCCATTTCTTTCCCATACACCCTCATACACACACACACTATCCAATGTCTTGTGTATTATAACACACATTTTTTTGATACAAACATTCTTACTCATTTTGATATGTAATGGGAAACATTTCATAAACTACCTGGAGAACCGGCTTCATCTTGTAACACTTTTCTTGTAATTTGCTGCACTCTCAGAACTTTAATGATAGATTCTTATCATTTCAAATGTTTTTTTGAAGTCTATCGATTTTAAGTAATTTTCTTAATTACCTTAATGCTACCTACGTAATTATTTCAATGTGTTCCTCTTTATCCGAATTTGTCTGGTGGGGCATGTAATTGGCATAGCAGGATAAAGGCCAATTTGCTTTATTAGGTTGCCTTGATTTCACTTCTGCGGGATTGTTCACAGCGGATTAAGTTTTAAAGGCTGGCATTTTCTTTTCTTTTCAAATGTTGTTTGTTGAGGTGGGTTTAAAAGCAAACCTCTAATAGCACTGAAGTTCACTGACAACTCCCTGCAAAACATATCTATCTGCCATCTGTGCTTTTGAATAGAACAGGATTAATAAAGAGGTTTTAATCATTATTGTTTTGGTGTTACAAATGTTTGTTTTTACCTGAGCTTCTCTAATATTTTACTGCAGGGAAATTTGGAGGAATTCAGGCTACCTAGGTGGCTAATGAAGTAATTTGTTCCTGGTGTTGGAACTTGAAAGCTCAAGCGGTTGCACGTTTCCTGTTAGTGATACTACTAATACTCCTGCCTCTTTGTTCTATTAGAGAATTAGAAGTTCCTTCAATAGAGAAAACAATTTCAAAGAAAGTCTCAAGAGTACAGTGCATGAAAGGTTCCTGTATTTAGTTCATTATGAAGTAGCCAAAAGTGAGCGTAATGTATTTGCAGCAGGGGTAGGATTCAAATTTTTTTGCTACTGGTTCTGTGAGCATGGCTTTGTGGGCATGGCAGGGGAAGGATACTGCAAAATCCCCATTCCCTGCCCACCCCACTAACTTGCTTTCCAGCTCCCTTCTCCTGTTCAGGGCAACAAAAGAAGATCAGCTGGGAGGCAGCGGGGGCGGGGCCAGCCTATTTGCCAGTTCTCCGAACTACTCAAAATTTCCGCTACCGGTTCTCCAGAACCTGTCAGAACTGGCTGAATACCACCTCTGGTCTGCAGTTGTGGCTTCTTCAGTACAGGTGCCCCTCGACTTATGATCACAATTGAGCCTAAATTTTCTGTGAAACATTGGTTAAATGAGTTTTGACCCATTTTTACCACCTTTCTTGCCACACTTATTAAGTAAGTCATATGGTTATTAAATGCCAAAAATTTGCAAAAGGCGATCATGTGACTCCAGGACACTGCAACCATCATAAATATGTGCTAGTTGCCAAGTACCTGAATTTTGATCACATGACTCTGGGGATGCTGCATTGGTTCCAAGTATGAAAAACGGTAATAAGTCCCCCTTTTTTCAGTGCTGTTGTAACTTTGAATGGTCACTAAATAGCCTTGCTCTGAAGAAATAAGTGGAGAATTTCGGAAGAAGACATTAAAAAATTCAATCAACCAATTTCCCTGGAGAATTTTGAATTTTGAAACCAGTAGTGGAAATTTTGAGCAGTTTGGAGAGCCGGCAAATGCCACATCTGGCTAGCCCCAGAGTGGGGTGGGAATGGAGATTTTGCAGTGTCCTTCTCCTGCCACGCTCACCAAGCCACATCACACCCACGCCCATAGAACTGTTAGTAAAAAAAATTGAATTTCACCACTGTGTAGCTTCTATCATTACTGTAGCTTATATAAGTACTATAAGCTGGTGGATGTCATGGGCTTTCATTTTTCTCTCCTTTCTTATTCCTCAAAACTAAATAGATTACAAAAACAAAAATAAGATTGTATCCTGAAAATGCTGTTTATAAGGAGGCTCATAGACTGAATTTCCCGCCTCTGTTTTCCATTTTATCACATTTCCTACAGAGTGAGGGATATCTGTCATGATTTCCCCCCTTAATTTTAGATAGCCTCTTGCCCTCAATAGCTGCTCTAATTCCAATTATTTAGGAGACACCCCCCCCCCCCCCAATCATTTGGAAATGATTTTCAAAAGAGTGAAGGTGACTGAGGGAAAGTAAGAAAGTAAAACAAATAGTTCCCTCAACGTTGTCAAACTATTCACTAAGTCTGTATTACTATTAATCTTCTCATCGTTCCTATCAACCATCTCCTCCCACTTATGACTGTATGACTGTAACTTTGTTGCTTGTATGGTTACTATTTATATTGATTGTTTCCTAGTATGATTTGATTGCTTATTTTTACCTCATGACTATTATTGTTGTACCTTATGATTCTTCCTGAATGTATCTTTTCTTTTTATATACACAGACAGCATATGCACCAAAGACAAATTCCTTGTGTGTCCAATCACATTTGGCCAAAGAATTCTATTCTATTCTATTCTATTCTATTCTATTCTATTCTATTCTATTCTATTCTGTGTAAATATTATAAAGTGCAATAGTGTTCCAGATAAAGCAAAAGTCTTACCATCTGTTTTTCAATCAACAGATATTGCACTTAACTTTTCTTGTGGCAGACTATGGATTAATGCCCGAGTTGTAATAGGCAAAAGAGAGATAAATGGATAATGCTAGACCCTAGCGAAATCACTCAATTGCAAAAGATGGCATTTATATATGTACTTATTTAATTTGTACTTCACTTTTTCTTTAGGAATTGAAAGCATCATGCATAGCACTCCTCCATCCATATTTATCCATAGCAGGATAGGTTGTGTCCAGAATCACCCAGGGGGTTTCTATGACAGAGCATGGATTAAAACTTGGATCTGCCCAATTCTAATACATCTTCTTAACCACAACATCATACTGGTTCTGCAAACTACTGGTTCAGAATTATTTTCTCTCAGGTGTCTTTTTTGTGGGGTCTTATTTTAACACATCAGGAACCTGTCTTATTTGGAGCACTCTGTCCTAATTTGATAACCATTAATCAGGAATTCTGAGTATTATATCTCTATTAGAAAAGGCTAAGTAAAGAAGGGTTAATTCACGCCCCTTATTATTTCTTAAACTGAATTTCAATTATCCCTTCATAAAGCACATATTATGCTTAGTGGTCTGTTTAAAATCCCCAGCACCTTCTGTCAGGATTACCTATCTAATTTCTCATATGCTTTTTTTTTAAGAAGGAAAAAAACCAGCTTTCATGTTTATTTAAATAAAGATCTATGGCTTAGCTGGCAGTTGTGCAGCGGAGTACACAATAGGTTCAGTGTTCATTATGTATATATTGGTGTTCTTCACAGATTACTTTAGAGCTGACTCATAATCTTGTGAACTCCCTTTCTTGTTTTAAGAGTTGTGATGCCATCCAGACACTTCTCAAACGTTTGGCTGCATATTAACTTTCCTCAGATCTGTCTACCTTTTTACCCATCTAATCTGCCAGTCAGTGTCATTCAGTCAGACCGTCTGTCTCTATCTCTGCCTCTGTCTCTCTCTCTCTTCTTCATCAGTATCTATCAATGATCTAGCATTTAGTTAGTTGCCATCCAAGTCTGTCTGTCTGTCTGTCTGTCTGTCTGTCTCTCTCTCTCTCATCATCATCTATCCATCCATTCATCCCCCCCAATCAATAGAGGGTGTAATTCTTTCAAAGTTATCTTTTGAGATAAGTAAGTGGCTGTATTTAGTAATATTAAGTGAATGTTATTTGACTATATAATCAGTTCTGGGCATTTCCACACACTGTTTAATTTTAAATATTGACCTTATCCAGGAATAGTCATCAAATTGTATGGGGAGCAGACCTGTTAAATATATTTGTTGTTTATGAGGTACTTTAAATCAGATTGGAATGGAATACAGAACTGTCAGTGCTTTAGTAAACAAAAATGACTGGTTTTCTTAAGCTAATAGATGAAGAATAAAAATAGCTGTTTCAGAATTTTGTCAAATTAGAGCATGTATGCTACCATTTTGGCAACAATATCTATTGTCTACTTAAAATCCTTTTGGATTCTAATGAAAGTGGTGTTTAGATTTGTTTATAGAAACCATATTATCAAAGCTGATTGGCAAGAATGCCGACTGCCACTTGATGGCATTAGAAACTTACAGAAACCTCTTACTCTTCCCTGCCTTCCAGTGGTCATACAGATTGCTACAGTTTTTTCACCAACAAATAAAGGGTAAGCCACTTAAAAAATCTAAGCAAACACATCCTATGTCCCAAAAACACATTATTATTTTCCAAATAAAGGAAACAAAGAATACTCTTCCACAGCAAAGAAAAAAACAGACCTATCTAAAGTAGTATTAGGTTGATGGTTGAGTTGACTTCAACATAGGTCACCAGCTTAAAATACTTTTTCTTTTTTAATTTAAAAAATTTTGGGCAACTGGAGCTTATCAAGCACTTGCACTTCCAGTCTCAACATTAAACAGTGTTTGATGCTGAGAATCTTCTGTTTTGCAAAAAATATTTAATTTTATTTTCAGACAGATAAGTTAGCTCCTGTTTCAGAACTCTTGGAATACTACACGTCTATCTGACGAATGTTCTTTCTTGTAATTTTGTCAAGCAATTTTCTTCTCATTTGCTGTGACCATTTTCTTGGCAGGGAAGTAATGACAGAGATATGGCATGTGACTTTCTGAATGCAATGGATGGATTGCTGCAGATCAAAGATTACAGATTATAACCGGGACATTTCTTTCAGAGCAAAAATCATATTGGCTTGGTTCAGGCATTAATCTAAAACCTGTGTAACCTTGAATTATGGAACAAGTCCTATTGGCTGAGTTTGTATAACACTTTAAACTAATAAGCCATGGTTTAAAAGCAGATGCTTCAAACCAAAAATGAAAAACATATTTTGGTTCAATGCAATGTATAATCCCAGCCAACATGGCTGCAATGTCAGCATACATAGAAGCTTCATAATTATGGTGTCCTAGTTTGTGAGAGGAAACTTCTTAAAAGACTTGGGAACACCCAACACTGCTTGCATCCTGTTACCTCTAAGATAAGATGAAAGCAATTTTCGGTTGCTTCCTAAAAACCCCGGAAATGAATGCAGTAAGAGAAAAGTGTAACCCTAAATATAAATACATAGATGTGTAGATGAAATGGAGTAGGATTTTGCAATGAAGTGAAGTGTAATTCTTGACAGGTATTCCTCAAGTAGTGATTGCCTCATATAGTCACTGTTCACCATTACAACCAATTTAACCAATCCTTGCATTTACAACCTTTCCTAAAGCAAAAGAAAGCTGAAGTAAAATAATAAAGACAATCACAGTTTGACTCATGAACACTTTGCTTAACAATTGGGTTTCCAGCTACCAATTGTGGTTGCTTGTATAAATAGTTATGTACAGTAATCCAGCCGCTGCTAGAATGGGAACTAGATGCATTCAGATGGATAGTAACATTTATTACATGGTTAGTTGGCCAGGTGTTTAGACGGCATTTGGCATTTTTATCCAACTATTTGGATCTTTCCCTGGGTTAGGCAGATGTTGTTTGACCGTATTAAAGTTATTGTTGCAGGATGTAAGGTGTTAGTATAGCCTTTATTGTCATTGTACATCATGTACACAACGAAATTGGTTTTAGCCTCACTGGTGCAATCCATGACAAAAAAATACAATTACTGTTCCAAGTAAAGCTGCCTTTGCAATTGACTGATGAATTGGTGAATAATAATATTGTTACCTCAAGATGAGAAATAGCAGAAATGGGGTCTCTTAGGGATGGAAGACCATTTTTTCAAAAACTGAGGGATATAAGTGCTTAGACAACAAACAGTAATTACTTCCCATTTGGTGCTCCAAATTAACACCATATGGATGCAACATTCATGCTTTGATGCTTCAGCATGTGTTTGTTTACATATTCATTCAAGTTTTCACACTAGATCTTAGGATGTATTCTTTACCTTTGTTTTTCACATCTGAAATGGGACAAAAGAAGAACAAGAAAAACCTTTTATTTTTCTCCAGAATGAAGTGGTTTGGTTGCCTGCTTGCCACTAACCCAGAGGAGGTAAATTTTGCAGAACTTTAAGTGATGAGAATCTTTTGAAATCTACCATATAGCATATTTGATGGCAACATATTTAATTGGCTTTTGAAAGGCTATTCTGCATTTACTTAATTATAAGCTATTCAAATATTTAATTATGGCTGTAAAAACAAGGCTTTTAATAGTAAATTGATGATATCCCACTTTTCAGCCATGGACTAAAGCTATTAAGAATTCATACTCCACAAACATCTGCAGTATCTAAAGTACAATTTGTCTTGCACTACTGTGGAAATTTGGAGGAAATTTGATACTCGAAGTTGTAGGTAGGTAAAGGGGGAGCCAGTTGAAGTACTATATCAAGAGTCATTGAAATAGTGATTTATATACTTTATAAATATATTTTATATTATACATGATCTGTATTGTTTAATTCTTCTTTTTGTGCCGTATCTATCATCGGATGTTGGTGATCATGTTGGCGATCCTATTTTTATCAAGAGCCACACGAAAAAGTATTTTTGAGTTTTGTCCAAACCAGTCCCTCAGATTTTGAAGCCATGATGTTCTTCTTCTGCCTGCACCTCGTTTGCTTTCAATCTTTCCTTGGACGATTAAGTGTATTTTTCTGAGAGTCACATCACATGTCTAAAATATTCTAACTTTGGCTTTTTTATGGTTTTGATGATTTCCCTTGGCTGTCCCTGTTTCAAAAATACAGAGGCCTTTTGGGGGAATAGAAATCCATTTCTGATTAGCCTATCATTCCAATGTAGAATTTAGAGCCACCACTGAAATCAGTGGTGAAACCTCCTGTACATAGTGAAATACATTTGGGCTGATAGTTAAGATAATAAGCACCTAAAAGAAGTCCTGCATACGGTGGAAAGCTGGAAACAAAGAATGAGTTAAACTTTACTGCTTACTGATGGGAGTTCCAGACACATTTTGCACAGATTTAGAAATTTACCAGTGAACACTAAAAGTCATCTATTCATGATTGATTAAGTAGTACCAAATATGTATTTCCTTTTGAACTGAACTGAGCTCATCTACTGTAGACTGGAGCCTTAATTGGAAAAAAAAAAAGACCACCTGCATATTTCTGCAAAACACAATTTTTCTTTAGCAGCATGTTTAGAACTGAGATTTTCTTAGATGTCTGGCGTCAGATGTTCAGGATGTAGTTTCTTACATGGAGAATATTGGAATATCAAAAAGGAACTTTCTTTACAATGGTCCTTTGTGGGGAAATCAGTAACTGGTGTGATGGAAGGTTGGTTTGTCTCAGAGAAGAAGGAAGAGAATGTGACGCCATGACAGAAAGTATATTTAGGTCTTGGGAAATCAGAAAAAAATAAAATAAAAATCACCTTGAGTTGGAGTAGAAATTGGTTTGAAAGCTTTTCAAGATTCTCAAAGCAAAATAAAAAATATACTATCATATCTTCTATTTTCTATTTTTCCTTTTCTAGAGAATGCTTCACTTATTGTTTATTCCCATGTACATGTAGTGATATAATCAAAGGCTAAAATGCCAAAAACAACAACTTGAATTGGAATTGGATTGGAAAGCAAAAAATAAATAAATAATGGTTTGCTAGTTAAATGTTTCACAATGATTTGAAAGAGAACATTGGATTAAGTTCAGTTATCTATATTGGATCCAGGCAAGCAATTCCAAATCAATTTATTATAAAGATTTCTTATACTTAAACTAGAATAGGTCTTTTTTCTCTCAGAAAATTAATGTTGACACATTAACTACATTTGTTAGATTGAGTTGTAGTAGTAGTTTTGTTCGGTTAGCTTTATTTCTCCACCACAGTGTTTGATGCACATATATTTTCTCAGTATATCGTATTTTTCAAGTATAAGATGCACCAGGGTATAAGACCCACCAAGATTTTGAAGAGGCAAATTAAAAAAAAAGTTTTTGCACTCTGCAGACCTCCCAAAAACGGCATGCTTTTCATAAAAACGGGGCCATTTACCCCCCCCCCCAAAAGGGCATGAATAGCCTTTAGGGGGCTTTCAGAGTACTCCTGGAGGCTGGGTGGGGAGGCAAAATTGAGAAAAAACAATTGAGCTAGTAGCATGCCCATCCTGTCTGTCCTGGTCGGATGGGTAGATGTCCTTATGGAAAGATGTTCCTGTAGATAATCTGGCTTTGGGCCTTATAAGAATGAACACAGGAACTGTATTTCCTGAATTTAATGGGGATTGAAACTAGGTTTTTGTTCTGAGTAAATAAATGAAAATATGGAGAGTGGGGGAAAACCCCCAACAAAATTGTATATTGTACACCTTCTTCTTCTCAAGACTAATTTGAATGGATAGTTTTTTGCTAATCTCCAAAATTATTATCAAGAAACAGTCATATACTGTATATAAATCTATTTTGGTGCATACCAGGGGTGTCAAACTCAAGGCCGGGGGCCTGTAAGATACTTAGATTTAGCCCGCAGGGCTGCCCTGGAAACAGCAACCCCCCATTTTTGCTGGCAGAATGTTAGGGCCATCATAGGTGCCCCCCACACAAGTGATGTCAAGCTGATCACACCCACCCTGACCATGCCCATCACCCAAGATCAAAAACAACCCTGATATGGCCTTCAATGAAATTGAATTTGATACCCCTGGTGTATACTATTCTGCATATGAAACAAATATAGATAGCAATGATGGATGACAAGAAAACTAAAACTGGGCAAACCATTTCTTGGAGCAAACCAAACTCGGTTGCAAGATTTTACATTTTTTAGTTCTCTGTAAGATTGGATACAAGTATAAAATGCAAGGTCGTGAGGGCAAAATAGCAAATGTTCAAAACAAGTTGAAATCTGACATTGCAGCTATGAGTTCTGCTTTTAGATCCTTTTAAATTTGATCTGAAGACCCCTTGTAAATTGATTTAATTAGATTTCTAATTTTCCTGTTAGGGAAATTAGGAATAATTTTCTCGTATTGTCCTAATTTTGGGTCTGGTCCCAAGCTGGGTAAATATCGGTAGATGCAATTACAGAAATACATAGATGCATTTGAAATTAGTTTGTTTGTTATATTTCATAACAAATGTAAGATTGGTGTTAATGATTCAGAAAACTCGATAACAAATACTCAAACGTTTTGCAGTTTAATTCTGAATAAAATTAGCAGTTTCATTAAATACATAATGTAATATTGCCACTGTTTCAGTATAAATGTTACATATAAAAATATGGTTATAGAGATTTTACTTCAAGGTATATATAGATAGAGCTAAAATATAAATAAACTATGTCAGCAAAACACTATAAAGTCATAGTGGCTGGAAATGTGAAATTATTTGAGAAAGATAAGGTTAATGTTACTGGCTGAATACCTTTGTTCCTCCATAGAAATACATTTTTCCTTCACAGGTTAACACTTGGTACTTTTCTGAATGGATTTAGTGTCAAGGAAAGTGATGGTGAATGTATTTTCCTATTATGCATTTTTCTTAGCTTCAAAACAACTGTGTGTACATGGAATCAAATTCTTTAAAAATACCAAAAAGATGGAATAAGCTGTATAAAGGCATATGGTATTATTCAGGTTACTTCCTGTCTTTAAAAAAACTAAATATAACTTCCTATTTATTATTTTAGCCTAGATTTTTAAACTGGATATTGCTTGAGTGTTTGTATTTGTTCTAGTCTCTGTTATTTGACTGTAATAAACTTGATTTGATTTGCTTTGAACTTCTTTGTGGGAACATTGTTTGAGAAAGTATTATGATTTAGAACTATGTTTGCGAACCTTTTTGGTACTAAGTGTCGAAATAGAGGCATCCTCATGCACATACTGCCTGGTACACATGCATGTGCTGGGAAGATAACCTTCTGGTTTCTGGCATGGGCAGGCACACTGGCCACCTGGTCTTCCGGTTTCTAGTGCGCATGTGCACTGGGCAGCTTCTCTTCCAGTTTCTGGTGCTCCTGCATGTGTGAAAACAAGCTGGCTGGTGCGTAAGAACCTGGAAGAGCAACGGGTGATGGCTCGCGTGCCTGGAGAGATGGCTCTATGTACCACTTCCAGCACATGTGCCATAGCTTCATCATCACAGATTTAGAGGCGTTTACATTTTTTAAATATATACTGTACATGTTCTAAATAGTGACTTTTATAGTGAATAATTGGTGCAAATACAATCAGTGTAGATTCAGACTTGTAGGCTGGAAAGGAAGCACTGTTTGATTCAGAAGTCAAGATATCTCTATGCAAAATGTATTAAGTGATGTAGTTGTTATTTTGTTATACATAGATACAGTATAGTCCAGATATATCCATGCAAAATATATTAAGTGTTGTAGTTGTTATTTTGTTAGATACATGTACAGTGTAGTGCAGACAAAGCTAGTCTGTCTGTCTCCTAGAATTCACTTGGAAAATAAGATGTTAGAAACCATCATATTCTAAAAATGGAACAACATGAAGAATGCCTTTTCTTTACACACTCAGTCTCTGATCTCCTTTATACCATCTATCATGCACTAGCTTTTAACCTTTGGAGGTGTAAAGTTGGAATAGTATAGTCAGAAAATAATTGCACCATGTGTGTGGCTGATCATCTGGGTTAGTTCTCAGACAATTGGGAAAGATATGTAGGCATTTAAAGCAGACTTCCTGGGCTTGTGATTAATGTTTGCTCATTAGCTCTGCTTATTAACTGGAGTCAATAACTTTGCTGATTCAGAAGGCAGTTTGACCAATCTTGATCCAATCTAGGCCACATCAAAGAAGCCCTTGAGGAGGAACTGACCATGATATGAAATACTAAAGGAACCCTGGAGATTTGTGAAGGAAGAATTTAAATGCAAAGTCAAAATAGTTTTGCCTTTCTAAGCGAATATTGAGATAATTCAGAATCATCTAATTATGGAAGATCATAACTATTTATATTGAACAATTAAATATGTTACAATTTATTTTTAAAAACTATAAAAATATATATTTTATATGCCAACTGATTCCCAGAACCTCTGGGCACTTTTGGGTTGTTAACATTTAAAAACACAAAAACAGTACAAGACAAACAAACAAAAAACAAAGTTGGCTAAGAAAAGCATATAAGTGCAATACCAATTGACCTCACCATGTTGGCACATCATACTGGCACATATTTATTATCCCAGTAGCTCATAACAGAGCGCAAAGAACAACAAAGTTTCTAGCCCACCATTGTTTCATGATATGGTATTTGAAGAATAGGTTATGGGGCAGCTCAGCCCCCTCCCCAGACAATTTCTGTGTTTGTTAATTAAGAAAATAAACATTGCCCCTTCAAAATCTTCACCATTAAGTGTGGTGGTGTTTAAGCTGGAGCCTAAGAGAAATATACAATTCTTTGCTGCAGTTCATGACATCACAAGGAATGTTATGTTTGTTAAACCAGGAAAAATAATTTTAAAAGCAATTTGTTAGGTACATTTTGTTCATCTTAATTACCATATTTTAACCTAAAAAAATCATCATTTTTTAAATATTACTTCGTCAAGAAATGAAAATTTTGACCTTTAAGTGACTGACTTCCTTGTAATACTGTGTCACTGGTTACACAAAGGCTGATAATGTCCCTAAATCTTTTCTTTGGTACTTATTTAATTTTGCTCACTGAAGCATTTGACATTCAAGTTGATAGACATCAACTTTGGGGTTCAGGGGCTCTGGCTATCAAAGAATTTTTTGTTAGCATATGAAGTGGGTTCCTGCTGCAGGATATTTTGTGACAAGGGTAGACATTTGTTCCTTTACGTTGGGTCTGTTAGTTTGAATAGTCTTCAGTCTTCTCTTTATGCAAAGAACAATATGTTATATGCATGCAGCTGGGTTACTTGTATCCTGTCTTTCTACCTTTAAAAAAATGAAGGAATTCAGGCCAATTTTTAATATAGAGTACGAATAGAAGAGAATATTTGTATTTCAGGGTTGAACTGTGAGACCCTTGTTGCTCTGAGCTTCGTTGTTTTCTTGTAGATCTTTCATTATTAAACTAGGCAACAGAATCAGGGATAGTAGTGGGGGGGGGTTGCTCTCATTTTATATACTAGTGGCTTGCTCTGCCAGTGTTGGTGGGAGTGGTCTTGGTGGTTCCTTGATTGGACTACTGTGTACTGTTTGTTTGGCAGTTCCTCTATTGAGTTATTGTTTGCTTCCTGATTGTTCGTCTAATAATATTAATCTTGGTGTAATTTCTGCTCACCTGGGTGTTGTTTATTGGTGAGGTGGTGTTTTCATCTTTTTGTTTCCTTTTTGGCTTTTTGGTTCTTTTTTTAAATGGTATGTAGATGATGTTTATTTCTATGTGCCTGTTGATTGATTTGTCTGAGTGTCAGGCTTCCAGGATTTATTTTATTTATTTATTTTATTAAATTTATACCCCGCCCTTTGTTTGTTACTACCCATCCAGATCCGTACAGCTTCCAAACACCGGGACATCACCTCGGCAGCATTGTTGGGGTGGACTGGGGTGGATATGTACAGCTGAGTATCATCAGCGTACAGATGATATCCCACCCCAAAACCATGGATGATCTCGCCCAGCGGCTTCATATATGTGTTGAATAGTAGGGGCGAGAGGACCGACCCCTGAGGAACCCCACATACGAGGGGTCTCGAGGCCGACCTCTGCCCCCCTGCCAACACATATTGCGACCGACCAGAGAGGTAGGACGAGAACCAATGCAGAACGGTGCCTCCCAGCCCCAACCCCCCCAGTCGGCACAATAGGATACCATGGTTGATGGTATCAAAAGCCGCTGAGAGGTCTAATAGGACTAGGATATAGGAATATCCTCTATCCCGCCCCTCCAGAGATCATCAACCAACGCGACCAATGCCGTCTCGGTGCTGTGACCGGGTCGGAAGCCGGACTGGCGCGGGTCCAGATAATCAACTTCCTCCAAGTGTCGCGGAAACTGTTGGGCCACCACACTCTCTACAACCTTCACTAAAAAGTGAAGGTTGGAGACCGGACGATAGTTCTCTAATAATGCTGGATCCAGGGACGGCTTCTTGAGGAGGGGCCTTACTACCACCTCTTTCAAGATGGCAGGCAAGGACCCCTCACTCAGAGATGAGTTGACAATGCCCTGGAGCCAGCTTCGTGTCATCTCCCAGGATGCCAGTACAAGCCAGGAGGGACACGGGTTCAATAAACATGTGGTAGCCTTAAGTCTCTTTGACAACTTGTCCATATCCTCGGTAGTAACAAAGTCAAACTCCTCCCAAGATGGTGTCTCAAGAACTGCCTCGGACCGTCCGACTGGACCACTGTCGATGGAGGGTAACTCATTCGGAATCTGAGTGATTTTCTCCTGCAGATAAATCCCAAATTCCTCTGCTCCACCCTGTAGAGGGGCTTCCCACGGCCTCTGTTGAAGGAGGGAGCGGGTCACCCCAAACAGGGCGGCAGGGCGGTTATCTGCGGATGCAATAAAGGTGGCACAATACTCGCGTTTGGCCACCCTTATCGCCACTAAGTAAGTCTTAATATAGGTTCTAACTAGTGTTCGGTCGGCTTCGGAGCGAGAAGATCTCCATCTGCTCTCTAGGCGTCTCTTGTGCCGTTTCATCTCCCTAAGCTTCTCAGTAAACCAAGGAGCCTGGGTGGTTCGTTGCCGCAAGAGAGGCCGCAAGGGCGCGACTCAGTCCAAGGCCCCCTTGGCTGCACTTAATCATGCGGCCACTAGGTCCTCAGTCGAGTCGCGGGGCAAGTCCACAGGAATTGGCCCAAGCTCCCTCTGGAACCTTACCGGGTTGTTCAGGAGCCTGAGGTGGAACCATATAGGAATATCAGGCTCCGCCTCCCCACGGTGAGGTGCGGCGATCGGAAAGTCCAGCCGAAGGAGAGCGTGATCTGTCCATGACAGGGGTGTGATGGCTAAATCCCCTATTCCCAGATCACGACTCCACTGTCCCAAGACGAAGATAAGGTCGAGGGTGTGTCCACCCTCGTGGGTAGGGCCTAAAACTACCTGGGTCAGGTCCATGGCTGTCATGGAAGCCATGAACCCCCGAGCTGCACCAGAGGTTTCGCCTACCGACGGCAGGTTGAAATCCCCCATGACCAGAAGTCTGGGGGTCTCAACCGCCGCCTCGGCTATCACCTCTAGGAGCTCAGGCAGGGCTGTTGTTGCATAGCGAGGAGCCAGGTATACAACTAACACGCCCAACTGCCTCCCTAGGCCCCACCTCACGAGGAGGGACTCACACCCGGTCGTCTGAGGGATCGTGGTCTCCTTCGGCTCGAGACCTTCCCTAACCATAATCGCCACCCCCCACCCCTCCCTAGGGCCCTGGGCTGATGGAAGGCTCGGTAGCCTGGTGGACACATTTCCACGAGGGGTAATCCTCCCTCGTGGCCCAACCAGGTTTCCGTGATACCCACCAGGTCCGGGTCCCCCTCTGACACAAGGTCATGGATGAGGGGGACTTTTTGTACCACGGACCTGGCGTTGCATAACATCAGCCTAGGGCCCCGGGTCTGTGGTTCTTGCCCACCTAGTCTGCGATGGGAGCATGGGGGGTTGGAGCGCATGACCGCCCGTAGCCAACAGCCACGGTCCTCCAACCGGTAATGTCCATCCCGTCTCCCACCGCCCCTGCCCCTCCCCAAGACCGAACTGATGGAAGATACCTCAGTGGAAACGACCCCCCCTTCCCCCTCCTCCGTTTCTCTACTTCCGCCGGCTGGCCCTGTAGTTTGTCGCCCCCCCGCCTGACTGTCCCTCCCTTCCTCCCTGGAACCCCCTAAAAACCGAATTAAAAAGTTAAAAAGGAACCCCCTGAGTTTGCGCTTCGCCCACCTCTCAGGAGCAATAAGTCCATCCTCGAGGTGGGCCCGTGTTAAACTAGGGGGCCAGGCCTGCGAGAGGGGAGACTCCCGCAGGCAAAGGAGAACTGACCTTTGCCTGCGGGATAAAATAAGATAAAAACATAAAACGGCGCTGGCACTAAAAGGGGGGATCCCCAAAGATGATACACTGCAAGTCTACAATTAAACAGCGAGCATAAAAGCCTATAATACAATAGATGGTAAAAGATGGTAAAAGCGACAATTAAAGGGACAAGTGCAAAATATAAAAGTGATGAGTAGTTCGGGTGGATTGAAGCGTTCTATCCTGAGGGGGGTGAGGGTAGTAGCAGGTGGATCAAGTTAGTTCTGTGAATATCAGCCTATCCAATCGGAGAAGATGTGGTCTAATAAGTCTCCGCAAAGTCACTGTCTCTGTCCATAGGCTGTATCACACATTTTTCTCTCCCCTCTCCCGTTGGATCGGAGTGCGAGCCACATGGCTAGCTGTAATGCCATGTGGGGCTTTTTCCAGCCTTAGCTCTCAGTTCGGCTAGGACGACCGTTCCTCCATAACGTCCACCTCTCCATTCGGCCCTCCACAGACCTCTTCCCGCACCTCCAGTCCGAAGCCCCGTTTGATCTTCTTCCGACCCTTCCCCACCCAGCTCCTCCACCATTCCAGTTCCAGCACTGGGTCGGGTTGGGTCGGATAGGGGCCACATGGGCCGGGTAGGGGGCCGCGCGGGCAGCTGACATCCCCGCGTGGCCTGATGGTCGCTCCTCACCCGGCTCAACCTCCTCCGTCTTCGCCCTGGGCGCCCGGCCTACCTCCTCTCCTCGGCCACATCCGGACTGTGCAAGGGCCACCAGGGCTGCTCCGAACTCCCACACTGCCTGATGTTCGGCCAGATGTTCGGCCTGGTGTTCCACGGCCTCGACTAGGTCCTCCCACCTTTCATGGCCTCGGCTCGGCCCTCCCGTCTTTGCCCCGGCCGCCCGGCCTACCTCCTCTCCAGCGAGTGCCGGGACGTGGCAGGGCCGCTCCAGGCGTCTTGTCGTTGCTCCCTCGCTCGCCCGTCGCCCCCGCCGCAAACAAACAAAGCGCTCCTCTCGTCTTCACCCAGGCCGCCTGGCTGCCTGGCCGCCCAGCCTACCTCCTCTCCGCCTGTCCGCCCGGCCTACCTCCTCTCCAGCCGGGACCAGGCCGCGCCAGGGCCGCGCCAGGGCTGCTCCGGGCATCTTCGCTACTCCCTCGCTCGCCCGTCGCCCCCGCCGTGCACAAAGAGCTCTGGACGTGCCGGCGAGTGGCCGACTTGCAGGGCCAGCCCTCCTAGATGTCCATGGAGGGCTGGAAACGTCCACCCCGGGGCCATAAGTCCCCTAGGGCCTGCCGCACTCAAGGAAAGAACGCCATTCTTCGCGCATGCGCAAACTCAATTATATACATTTTTGTACTTGGCTTGCTCTTGTTCTTGTTCTACTCTAGTTGAAGCTATTGCTAAGTATGATCATGTTTTGGGAGATTAAGGATTCTTAAGCAGTCTTCTGCCAATTGTTGATCATGGATGCACTCTGCTAACATTAAATTACATAAAATATATATTTTTGGCATAAAGGTTTTATGATGAATGTTTTTTAGAAATTTCAGTTGAAGGTTTTAAAGGCTTCTTTAACATACAATTTTCTATTGATTCAAACTTATGTTGTAGATAAAACAATGGTGTGAACACGGGTTCACGTTGCAATGGCGTTATAAGCATGTTGTGGTCAAGAACCTAACTATTTTTGTGTAAGTATGATGAACAAATTGTCATAATAGGGCAATGTCTATGATCGTATCCAAGCTCCAGGTGAGCTGTGATACCCATAATATTCATATTGGAGAAGAGTGTTTAATATTTTTAGCTCGTAGCACATGAAATGCTGATATGGTTATATGATAACTTTTTCAAATAATTTGAGTCTCATTGCATGTTACCCATTTACAAAGGGTAATTCAGAGTGCTTTCCATGGATTGAATTTCAATCTGATGCACACATATTGATCCTAGCGTGGAATTCTTTTCCTTCTGGTGGTGACAATCTTTCTGAAAGTCTTAATCATAGAGAGATTACTAAAATAATATTTCAAGCCTCATTCCTCTTTTTTCTTAAAAGTTTATTTTCTCAGTTTCAGGGCAGGTCCCACCAAACTGGGAAGAATAAGCAGCAAAGAAATAGCCCAGTGAAACTGCACTAAAAATGTAATCAGTCCAAATCTTGATAATTAGTTTAGTGTAAAATTAACAGACTGGGTTAACATTGGAACAGTGGTATCAAAAAATCAAGAAAAATTACAATCTACATTGATTAATGTGGCCTGAACATGACATGAAGTTGGTTTCTGAGAAACTATACCTCTAAACCAGTGTTTTTCAACCTTGGCAACTTCAAGATGTCTGGACTTCAACTCCCAGAATTCCCTAGCCAGTGAATGCTGGCTGGGGAATTCTGGGAGTTGAAGTCCGGACATCTTCAAGTTGCCAAGGTTGAGAAACGCTGCTCTAAATTACTAGGAAGTATGGATATCAGATAGAACTCTAGCTCTCCCTCTATTTAAGGCATGGAAATTGAAATGTGAAACCTCATGTGATTTATGCACATTTTGATTTACAAAGAACATATTTTGAACATTTTAAAGTATGAGCTTGCTTTAGTACTTAATAATGTTCCATACCTCATTAATCGGCTGGCATAAGAGAAAGTGTGATTTTGTAGGTTTATATGCTTTGGGTAAATGGGTAATTGAGCAAAAGTTTAAGCTATTGGTTTTGATGTAGAACTGATCTTCAGTGCCAAAATCAAGTGTTTCATTTTTTAAAATTAATAATTGCGATGCTACTGGTGCCAAGAAAAGAAAACTTTACCTTTCTTTTATATCATGGCTTTGACATTTAACTGGAACATATTGTTAAAGACAGGATGAATTTTTCCTGATTTTCTAGTGTTACTAAGATGATCATAGAATCCAACAATATTGTAAAATTGGAAGGGTATAACAACAGGATAATCTAATTCAGTGGCCCCCAACCTTTCGGGCATAGGGATTGGTTCCGTGGAGGGCATTTTTTCAGTAGACTGGATCAATTTTCTGAATTGGTTTGAATCATCAGATTAAATCAGTAATCAATTCAAAGCCTTATTTACACACCTATACTCTGTGGTATCTTTTCAATACAAACATACCTGCGCATTACAATTGAATTAAGAGGAACATTTGGATGTCCCATTTCTGATGGATTTAAGGGGGCATTGGGCTTTACAAGTAATTGTACTTAAACTGAAAAAGTTTACATTTTACCAGAAAAAAATTAATGTCCTCTGGCAAATGTTGATGTTTGAGCAATATCTTAGCAATTTCCATAGGAAATATGTCTTATGTTTTAAGTACTGAAAAGGATCACTTTTTAAATACATCTTCTTTTGTAATTGGTTTTTACAAATTAGTATCACAAACTAATTTAATTTTATCTACTATGTTGAATCATGCAGCAGCCCCAGAAAGGTGACATAAAAGTTTATACTAACAACTAATGTCAGTATTTCTGAAAATGTATTTTGTATTTTGTAGTGTATTTATTTATTTGTTGTATTTATATAGCCACCCATTTCACAATCAAGTGACTTAGTTACTAAGTAGAAATAAAAGTGGTGTGCAGTAAATGTTAATATGATTCTTTATGAATGATATATGTATGTATGTGTGTGTGTATGTATATATGTGTGTGTGTGTGTGTATGTATGTATGTATATATGATATGTTTTTGTGCTGATAAATAAATAAAGGAAGACACTAGTACAGATCTATTTCAAGCTATTTAGCTCTCATCAGCTAGCCATACCCTTACTGGGATTCAAACCAGGGAAGTATTATCTGTGAGGCAGTTGTAATTGCCACTAGACCACTGGTTCTCTTCCTGATTTTATATATATAAATAACACACATGTAAAAAAAAAAGATACATCGAAACTAATAGCTTTCTGTTTAGATGGTCTCTGGTGATGAGCCGAAAGACAGAAAAGGAAAGCAGTATGCTTCCTTCCATGATTGGGGCTTACCAGGGTGTTGTGACACAAGTATATATATATATATATATGCTGAGCGAATGTTTTACAGCTCCTGTTTGTTAGGCCTATTTAAGGGAGGAGACAAACTTGTCATCCTTCTCTGCCCTTCGACTCAACCTAGAGATCATCTAGACAGAGACCTATTAAGATTGCTGCTGTCTTTTTAGATATGTGTTAGATTTTTTTTTTTTTAAGGATGATTAATAATTAATTAAGAGACCAGGATGGATCCATTTCGGGCTTGTTAGCCCTCTTCAGCTGGCCATACTTCTTCTACAGGGATTTGAACTGGTGCTTTCCAGCACTCGAGGCAGGCCTCTCTATGCCTTGAGCTAACCAGCTTCCCTGATTACAGTTCAAATCCCTGTAGTTCAAATCCCTGTAGAAGAAGTATGGCTAGCTGAAGAGGGCTAATAAGCCCGAAATGGATCCATCCTGGTCTCTTAATTAATTATTAATCATCCTTAAAAAAATCTAAAACATATATCTATCTATCTATCTATCTATCATCTATCTATCTATATTAGATTTTTAATATTTTAGAAATTTTAAAAATTTCACACAGCAGCAAACTAATTGGTTCTCTGTCTGGATGATGTCTAGGTTGAGTCGAAGGGCAGAGAGGGATGACGTTAAGTCTCCTCCCCTTAAAGGGACCCTTGAACAGGAACTGTGAAAATATTCTCTCATATATATATATTATATATATAGTATTAGGTATGTCTATGATTTGCAAATAAGAGAGGTTTTGTTGTGTACATGTGAGAGGCATAGAACTGGCATTCTGTGGTAGGTAAGACTCCATATCTACATGCATTCCTCAGTATTATTTTCCTCATAAACTTCATTTTATTCATGCTAAACCTTACTTTGAAGGGTTTAACAGCTGTTCAGGGTTTTATAGCTTTAATGCAAAAGAATGCTGTGTTGCCACACTAAGATCTCGTTCAAAGAATTTATAGAAATAGTTTAGCCAAGCTTTAACATTTATTGCTGAAAATGTATTGAAGATGTGCTAGACACCTTGAAGATATATTTCATTTTTCCATATGTTATGATTAGAAAATACTACATTATTTTACTTTGGGAATAGGAATGTGTTGAACGCTTATCCAGCATTTTTTTTAAAGTTCTACATAAACTTGTAAAAATCTCTCCTACTGGCCTCTCTCACAACCTACTGTTTGCAGATAGCTGTGTAATATATTCCATACATTTTCAGTCCATAGTTCTGGTGATAACATTGGCTGGGAATCATGAGTAGTGTAGACAGTGTTGGAAGGTTTAAGAAAACTGACTTGCATGAATTCTACCTAATAGAAGAAAAAAAATGTTTCATCTGCTAAATGAAGGCAAGTTTGATCTTCTGAATGGCTTGTATAGTAACGCTGATTATGGCATAACTTATTGTAAATCCATGTCAAAAGTCTACCAGTTGGCTTTTATGTCTGATATGGGTTGTTTCACCGATTCACTATATTCTTGGTAACACAGTTGTCTGTGCTTTTCTCTGTGTGAAGAATAGACGCATTCAAGATCTTTGTCTAAGTAGGATAACGATACAAAAACATTTGTAAGCCTTTCATGGCACCTGTCTTAATCGGGATCTTGCAGACTGTTTTGATTCATGATGTGCTTAAACTTGTCTTCCAACTTCCTGAAAACTTTTCCAGAAAAAGAGACAGGTGTCTTCCTATCTTATTTCTCAGAGCAATGGGGAATTTCTTTGGAATCCTTTGGTAATTGATTTTAAGCTTTTAATGTTGAAATTTTCCATTTGGAAAAAAACATCTCCTTAAGATGACATCCCATCAGAAACGTGAAAGAGTTTGTGAAATAGAGATCAATGTCTGTAAATTCTTGGGAGTTAAGGAAAAAAGGCTTGTGGGGTTTGAATGGGCATAGCATTCTGGAAAAAAAAAGTTACTTCATTAGCTAAATTGGACATATATTTCCCTGCCACTATCATTTTCTGTTAATTGTTGTTTTTATATGTTTTCAACATTGCACAATGCTAGGAATTGGAGAACCTCACAAATCCAATACTTAAATGTATAAAACAATATAATCCAACTTCTGTTTTGAATAAATAAAATCAGTTTTGGCCACCTTATAAAAAAGATATTGAGACTTATAAAAAGACTTATAAAAAGATATTGAGTGCAGAAAAGAAAAACAAAGATGATTAGGGGCTAGAGTCTAAAAACATATGAAGAATGATTTCAGGAATTGGGTATGTCTAGTCTAGTGAAAAGAAGGACTGAAGCATCTATTCTCAAAAGGACATGAAGACAGGACAAGAAGCACTGGATGGAAACTTATAAGGAGAGAAGCAATTTAGAACTAAGGAAAAATTTCCCAACAGTGAGAACAAGTAACTAGTGGAACAGCTTGCCTTCAAAAGTTGTGAGTGCTCCATCACTGGAGGCTTTTAAGAAGTGACTGGTTAGCCACTTTTCTGGAATGGTATACCTTTTTTCGGAGTATAAGATGCACTGGAGTATAAGATGCAGCAATATTTTTAAGATAAATTTTTTTAAAAAAAGTTTTTGCACTCTGCAAACCTCCCCAAAAAGGGCATGAATAGCCCTTAGGAGGCTTGCAGCTTGGCTCCTTGGGGGGACGGGGAACGGGGGACGGGGACCTCCCAAATTGAGTAAAATGGGCCCTTTTTTGTCAAAAAAAGGGCATGGATAGCCTTTAGGAAGCTTATAGAGTGCTTCTGGGGGCTGGGGGGCAAAAAATGGGCTGTTTTTGCTCATTTCTGCCATCCCCAGCTCCCTGAAAGCCTTCTAAAAGCTATGCATGACCATTTTGGTGAAGGGGGTGGAGTTTCAGGAGGCAAAAAATGCTGTATTCAGTGTATAAAATTCACCCAGATTTTCAGCCTCTTTTTTGAGGGGAAAAAGGTGTGTCTTATACTCCCAAAAATGTGGTAGGTCTTCTAAGTTGGACTAGAAAGACATCCAAAGTTCCTTCCAGCTCTGTTATTCTGTTTTAAAGCATAAGCATGTATAAACTTTCCAAATGAAAATGCGGTAAACATTTTCTCTAAATCCTGAGATTTATTACAAATGCTGAAACAAATATTATCCTTTGGTTAAAAGCTCTCTCTCATACTGGAGTAGTCAGTCAGTCTGTCTGTCTTTCTCTTTTTCTTTCTCACATTTACATCGCCATGTATTCAATGGATTGAAGTGGGGATTTAGCTGAAAGCAGAATGTTTTTCAATATTTCACTCGTGGCAACTGTGACATCACTGTACAGGAATTGATTACCCAAAATTAAATGTTGAATAAAAATTACTGCTTCTTGAAGTAATATAGGATTACTGAGAGTTGGAAGAATTGTGTAGTCTCATGAGATATCATCCTTTCCTTTTATGACATCCATTAGATATGTTATAATTGCAATTTATTTGGAATCCGAGGAATTATAATCATAACACACTTAAAAAACACCATCTTGGAAGAAGTCAATGAATGAATATAGCTCTTTTGAACTTCCCTGATTTTGCCAGTCTTTCTTTCTTCCAACCAGTTTCCTGATTGATTGCTTTTGCTCACATATGGTAAAGAAACTAGAAATATTCTTAGTCTAAGAGTCTGGAGAGATTTCCTACTCTTTAGTATGTCATATCATTTCAATGATCTTGCTAATGTTAATTGACTCTCAGCTGTGTATTCTCTAGCTGGGAATCCTATTTACATCTACTTATCATTTCCTGTCTCTTTACGGCTGATGTATGATGGTGGATAGAAGCTCTAAGGGAAATATAGCTTCTCTGCTGGATATGAACCTCAGCTGTACTGGATGTAATGTGATAATTGATACAGATTTTCCTCGTGGATTACGAGGAAAGAGTTTTGCTGACTTTGACAGAAGAATTATATTACATCACAAAACAGATTCTGTAGACTTACTTTTATTGATTCAGTACGGTTGCAGTTCAGTTGTAGCTTGATTTCCTGCAGTGTGCTCAGGAGAATTTATTAATTGGTTAATTTCTTTATAGCCAGACCTAGTCTTCAGTCTTGCAGTTCCTAAAGAACGAGAATAGCTTTGAGAGAGGTCGGTTTTTTTCTCTTACTCTCATGTAATACCAGATGTGTTTGTTTGTCACATTACTTTCTTTATTTGTTGAATATCTGTAGACTGAAATAAGACTGGAAAGATGCAGAGCCTTCAATGCATGAAGATGTATATAAAATTTTAAAACAATAAAATATATTTTAAAAGCAATAAATATGATTGCTTTTCAAACCAACCTTGAACTCTTGCTTAATGTAAGCAAAGTGATAAAGTTGTTTCATAAATTGAAACAGTACATTTTTATAATACACTAGCTGAAGTCGCTACGATGTAGAAAAGACGTGGAGACTCTAGAAAGAGTGCAGAGAAGAGCAACCAAGATGATTAGGGGACTGGAGGCTAAAACATATGAAGAACGGTTGCAGGAACTGGGTATGTCTAGTTTAATGAAAAGAAGGACTAGGGGAAACATGATAGCAGTGTTCCAATATCTCAGAGGGTGCCACAAAGAAGAGGGAGTCAAACTATTCTCCAAGGCACCTGGGGGCAGGACAAGAAGCAATGGGTGGAAACTAATCAAGCAGAGAAGCAACTTAGAACTAAGGAGAAATTTCCTGACAGTTAGAACAATTAACCTCTGGAACAGCTTGCCTCCAGAAGTTGTGAATGCCCCAACCCTGGAAGTCTTTAAGAAGATGTTAGATAGCCATTTGTCTGAAATGGTATAAGGTTCCTGCCCACGCAGGGGGTTGGACTAGAAGACCTACAAGGTCCCTTCCAACTCTGCTATTGTATTATTGTATTATTGATAACCCAGCGTTGCTCGGGTATTTATTTATAGGGGGGAAATGTCTTAATTTCTAATGATGGATTTTCTCCCTTTGGGTTTTCTCCCAAGGGAGCCCCTTGTGGAATACTGTGAAGCCATTACCATGTACTCCAATGTACAGTAGAAGCCATTTTAAGGCACAAGAGGCTGTATGTTAACAGAACAAACACCCCAAGGGGTTTTAGGGATGTGTTACTCCCACAGTATTCCCCCCCCCCCCGAGATTAAGTCATCTGTGTACCAAGTTTGATTGAAATTGCTTGTGGCATTCCAGAGTTATGCTAGCCCCCCCCCCCACACACACAGACACACACACAGACACACACGCAGGATCAGGAATTCAAAGGTTAAAATTTTCAAACTGGGAAAATCAATGAATTATGTATTCATAAAACAATTATGAATTATTGTAAACATTTTTATTCCCATTTTCTAACCAGCTTTTTTTGGAACCGAGACGGATAATTCAATTAAAAAAAAAAACCTCCATAGAAGCTTCATGCATTGCTATAAACACGCAGTTCATGCATGTGTTGTTAGAAGTGAAAAGGTTGGCCTTTTTTCCCCTTGATTGGATGATGAATGTCAAGCCACTCGTTTAATAGTTATGAGACTTCAAGCTTTGCATATTTATTACTATCTGGTTACGAGCAGAGTTTTATTAAATAAAACGACTAAAGCATGACAATTGTCCTCTCTCCAATGGTAATCTTCTAAAGGGTGCTATTCTTCATTGCCCTGAGCTTTAATGCAGATGGTGGAATATGTGAACACATATTGTTCAAGAGATTGAATAGCTTGACTGTCTGATACATTTTAATCAATTCCAGATTTTTTTCCATGACATCATTGCTATAACATACTTTCCTAGCAAGTATGAACAGCTGCTGTGTACTTGTTAGATGTTTTATGTTACAGAATGTGGCAGCTTTTCTGACAGTGAGATCATAGAAGCCTAGCTTTTAACTAGGCAAAATGATGAGTCAGAATACTTTGAACAGATTCTGTAATTTTTAAAAAGGATATTATTATAAGGAGTATCTCTTAAACGCATTAAAAGGTAAAGGTTCCCCTCTCATATATGTGCTAGTTGTTCCTGACTCTAGGGGGCAGTGCTCAACTCCGTTTCTAAGCCAAAGAACCAGCGCTGTCCGAAGACGTATCCGTGGTCATGTGGCCAGCATGACTAAATGCTAAAGGCACACGGAACACTGTTACCCTCCCACCAAAGTGGTCCCTATTTTTCTGCTTGCATCTTTACATGCTTTCAAACTGCTACATTGGCAGAAGCTAGGACAAATAATTGGAACTCACTCCGTTATGCGACGGTAGGGATTTGAACTGCCAAACTACCGACCTTTCTGATTAAAAAGGTCAGCGTCTTAGCCACTGTGTCCCTCTTAAATTACAGGCATTAAAGGTTAATAAATTGATGGTTCAACCTACATAATAAAACTTATTCTGCATGGGTCTCTCAATTGTTTTTTGAAATTGAATACAACTTGGAAGATTACAACAAGTGGTATTGTATTAGAGATGTTCCAAAACCTTTTATCTAATTTAAATCGTGTTTTGTTTATACTTTTGCGTAATGATCCATCAAGACCAACATGATGACTACAGGAATACTACCTTCTTCCTAGGGCTAAAAGTGACTGGCCAAAGATCACCTAAATGATTTTCAGGACTAGAATTTATGACCTCTTACTTTCTAATCTAGTGGCTTTAACTATCACATCAATTGGCTAAGTGAAACGTATATAATTCTTATTTAATTTAATTTAATTTATTTCAATTTATATACCGCGCCTTCTCCACCGAAATGGACCCAGGGCAGTGCACAGGAATTTAAAACAAACAATAATAAAAATACAATAAATACAATAAATAGGTAAAAAAGAATTAAATCACAGCCTGTGCTAAAATTCCCCCTAAAAATCTAACATCCATTTACGTGTTTGGCAGAAGCTATATTACAAAAGTCTAAACTATTACGCAAGACCAGCTTGTTGAAAAAAATATGTTTTAAGTGAACGGCAAAAGAGGGGAAGATCCGTGAAAGTTCGGGGGGGTAGGTCGTTCCAGAGGGCCGGCCCTGCCACAGAGAAGGCCCTACCCCTGGGCACCGCTAGCTGGCATTGACCGGCGGTTGGTACCCTCAGTAGGCCCTCTCTGTGGGAGCGTATCGGACACAGGGAGGTATGTGGCAGGAGACGGTCCCGCAAGTAGCTAGGCCCCGAGCCATGGAGCGATTTGAAGATGGTAACAAGCACCTTGAAGCGCACCCGGAAGGCCACCGGTAGCCAGTGCAGCTCGCGCAGGAGAGGTGTTACCTGGGAGTAACGAGAAGCTCCCAGAATCCCCTGCGCGGCCACATTCTGAACCAACTGGAGCCTCGGGTGCACCTCAAGGGGAGCCCCATGTAGAGAGCGTTACAATAGTCTAAGCGAGACGTCACGAGTGCTTGAGTGACAGTGCGGAGGGCGTCTCGGTCCAGAAAGGGACGCAACTGGCGTACCAGGCGAACCTGCTAGAATGCCCCCTGGTCGCGGCTGTCACATGGTCGTCCAGGGACAGCCGCGAATCCAGGAGGACGCCCAAGTTGCGAGCCCTTTATATTATTTTAAGCTGATTTTATATCATTGGGTCCCTCTGTGGGAGATGGGTGCGGGATAAAATAAAATAAAATAAATCATTGGAGATTTTTAGGAAGAAATTGGATGGGGGTTGGATTTAAAGACCACCAAGGTCTCTTCCAGCTCTGTTATTCTTTTATATTTCTATCTCCTAAAACTAGGTTTGAGATTTGACCATCAGTGGATTTGCAGTTTACTTCCTATGTCTTAATGTCCATTCCCTACATAAGTACATGCGTGAAAAGAACACTCAGACTCTTCATTTATGTCTCTGTATCTATAATGCAGGGTGACTCAGTGGCTAAGACATGGAGCTTGTGGATCAGAAGGTAGGCAGTTCAGCGGTTCAAATTCCTGTCAATACTTAACGGAGTGAGCTCCCGTTACTTGTCCCGTTACTTGTCCCACGTGGGAAGGTTAACAGCGCTTCATGTGCTTTCGGCATTTAGTCATGCCGGCCACAGGCATCTTTGGACAGTGCTGGCTCTTAGGCTTAGAAACGGTGATGAGCACTGTCCCCTAGGGTCGGGAATGACTAGCAAGCATGTAATACGATGGCAAGTTGCAGTAGGTAACAATAGCAATGTCCATGTTTCTGCAGCTTTTGCATTGATAAACCCAGTGTTTTTCTGAAACCTTTTCCTGGAAGAGGAGGACTTGCATTAACAAATTCTGAATCCTGTTACAATTTTAAGTTCATCTTTTCCTTTGGGGTTCTCTTACTTTCATATTTCAGAACAGCTATCATAACCACAACTTCTTTTAATTACTAGGTTAATCATAGTAATATCATGGCCACTGCCATTCTCCTTCATTCCATACATCCCTTACCAGATTAAGAAAACTCATAGAATTGATGGCAGATATCACATACTAAACGTCACTAAATCAGCTGGCATCATCAGATATGTGTGATTTAATCTCAAAAATTGAGGACTTAAATTTTGGAGAAGCTTACAGGAGATATTATTGGGTAGAAACAAAAATAGTGAAATGATACTCGTCCTCTGGTTTTTTTTTAGGTCTTTCATATGTTTGTAATTTATAATGCAATTAGTGTGAATTAGTTCACGCTGCCCCGAGTCCCTTTGTGGTGAGATGGGTGCGGGTTACAAATGTGTAAAATAAATAGTTGAATTTTATTGTGAACTATACCATATAAATTCACAAATGGAAAAGTCATTAACTTTGAGTATAGTGTGACTCAACGATCTGCTATGCCATGGTGCCTATTTAATAGAGATCAGCTTTTGTTTTAACCAAACTTTATTCTTTTAACAGAAATGCAGTCTTTTGGGTTTGTTCTGTCTAATAAATAATTATAGAAAGATGATTTCAAGTACAGTTTTTTTCTTTTTAATAGACATCGCCATAGAAGTTTATGAGCCAATGCAATTATGTAAAAAATAAATGCTTTCAGAGTATACAAAAGGCAATTTGATTCTTAGAAAGCAACAGCATTTTCATTAAAAAAGAAGCTGGAAAATAGTAATACTCCTTCTATAGTCTACATTTATATAAGGTTTTCCCCCCCGAGATGCTATTTTTGCAATCCCTTTTCAGGGATTTTCAGCTTATGTTTTTATTCATAAAGATAACTTGTATTTTTTATTTTCTGATTAATCTGTGAAAAACATAACATATTTATATAATTACTGTGCAGGCAAATTTTCTCCAAGCAAAGAATTCAACATGACCCTTTTCAGTCGTTAATAGGTGTTTAGACCTGTCAGTAACATCCAAAGTTTAAAGGAGAAAAATAAATTCTTAAAGTGCATTGATTTATTTCACAAGAAGCCCATAAAAATTATTGATGTCTTTTGGATGTGGTTGTTTGTGGTTGACTTTTTTTGATTAAGATTTTGTTGCCCTGAAAAAAAACTTATGAGTAAATTTTCAGTGGCATGTTTCCAGAAATAAGTATTGAGCCTTTTAATGTGTGTACGATAAGTGAGAGCTCATTGTGCAAAGTAAGTATTTTCCTCCAAATAAGACAACTGGAAAATAAGCCCTAGCATGATTTTTTAAAATGTTCGTAATATAAGCCTTACTCCAAAAATAAGCCACAATTAAGGTCATCAGCCAGACAGACACATTTAGTATGTCCATTGCAACACACAACGGATGTACTGAATTATAAAATAAGACATCACTTGAAAATAAGCCCTAATATGTCTTTTGGAACAAAAATTAATATAAGATCCCATCTTATTTGGGGGGGAAATACTATATAGATTAATGTTTTGCATCTGAACATAGGTGTGAAGAAAATCAAGAAAAGCTGCTAATAATAACTGTTAAACAAGTAACACAGCAGTTACTAAGGCCAGTTAGAAACCAGCTTGTTTTTAAAAAATTATTATTTAGTTTTATAATACATGCAAAATAGAATAAGAAAAAAAAGTGACAAACAGTAAACATCTTGACAAGAGATTACCCATCCTCTCAACCAAATCATTGACGAAGATGTTGAAAAGTATTGGACCTAAAACAGACCCTTGGGGTACCCCACTGCATATTTACCTAGATGCAGCTCCATCTAGGACTACACATTGAGTGTGGTTGGTCAGTCAGTTAGAAATCCATCTGGTGGTTGTGCTGCCTAACCCACATTTTTCTATCTTATCTAGTAGTAAGTTATGGTCTACTTTATCAAATGCCTTACTGAAATAAATTATATCAACAGCATTTCTCTGGTCTACTAATTTTGTCTCTTTTTCAAATAATGCAATAAGATTTGTCTGGCATGATCTGTTTTTAATACAATATAATACAATACAATACAATAGCAGAGTTGGAAGGGACCTTGTAGGTCTTCTAGTCCAACCCCCTGCATGGGCAGGAACCTTATACCATTTCAGACAAATGGCTATCTAACATCTTTTTAAAGACTTCCAGGGTTGGGGCATTCTTTGTCAAAGAATGCAATAAGATTTGTCTGGCATGATCTGTTTTTGACAAACCCATGTTGGCTTTTGGTTATTACTTTGTTTGCTTCTAGGTGTTCGCTGATTTGTTGCTTGCTTATCTTTTTCAGAATCTCCCCTGGTATTGAGGTCAGGCTGATAGGTGTGTAGTTTCCTGGATCTATTTTTCCCCTTTTTTGAAGATGGGAACTACATAATCTCTTATCCAGTCATCTGGCAGTTCCCCAGTGCTCCAGGATCTTTGAAAGATTTAGTTCAGTGGTTCTGAGATCGTGTCTGCAGGTTTCTTCAGAACCTTTAGGTGTAATCCATCTGGCCCTGGTGATTTGAACTCATATAGGATGGACACTTAGCCATTTTCTTCCCTATTTTAACTTGTGTTCCTAATCTGTTTTTTGTGGAACTATTTTTGATAGGTTGCAGTTTTTTCTCGTTGTGTGAAGACAGATGCAAAAAACAAATTAAGTAGTTAATTTCTTAATATCTGCTTTCTCCCTGTTGCTTGTCACCTTCTTGCCACTTTCTCTCACCAAATACTTTGAATTTACAATTGGACAACATAAATGAATCCTCCATTTCCTTATTATGTCCAAAAGGCTGATATTGCAGCATTGGAAAGGTAAATGTATGGTCTATTTCACTCAGTGGAGTTTGGACCTGATTGCATTTGCCACCAGTAACTTACTGTCTATAGAAGAGGGTCCCCCAACCCTTGGGCCGTGACCCAGTGCCGGACCTCAGCCCACTTGGAACTGGGCCACAGAAGTGGTGGGTGAACATGTGTGATAGTGCATTTGTGAAAGTGGTGCATGAGAAACTATCTGGTCGCCCCCCCCCCCCACCTCCACTGCCTCCAGTGGTTTACCAAGCTGGAAAGGTTGTAGACCACTGGTCTATGACATAGATTTTATATAGATCAAGGATTTAAATCTTAAGATTTAAATCCAGTAGGGAGAAGGTGCGGTATATAAATTTAATAAATACAAATACAAAGATTTGTTTTTCTCCTGTTCTCCTTCGAGTCAGTGAATTGTTGATCCTTCTTTTACTTTATGAAACTTTATTCACTCTTATGTTTCTGCTTGAAGTGAGTTGCCATGGTTCCCGCTTCAGCTGTTATAAACACCTTTCTGTCCTTGTAAAACATCCTTGTCGTCCACCATGCCTGTATAAACAGTTTATACATTGCTTTTTGTTCTTTTGTTCTCAACGGTCTCTTTTGCAGGAGTCACTGCCATTCAGCTACAGCTTTTTCCAGTTTTGCCCCTTTTTTTCAAACCATCAGCTGAATATTCTTGTTTTGCAATTCAGTTTTCTTCAGTTATGTCTAAATGACTAGTCCACTTAACATGCTGCTTTTGTAATGACTCACTTTGCTATTCAATCATCATTGATTCAGCATCCATTCACTCCTAAGCAGAATCGCTCTCCCTTTTCATTCTACTACATGTACTTCTGCATTCCTGCTGGATTCATCAATTTTCTCTTGTGTGCACAATGCTCACTTCGACATTATAACATGTGCAATTGACTGCTGTTACACAATACCATTTCAGTTCTTTTAATGACTATTGTGAACACGTCACCTAATAACAAATTGTTTTCTTCCAGCAGTCACAATTCATAAAATTTGTTTATCCAGTCTTTCATTTTTAGCAGCATGCTTCCCATATACAGGCAGCCTTCGACTTACGACCACAACTGAGCCCAACATTTCTGTTGTTAAGTGAGGCAGTTAGGTGACGCGCGATCACCGAATCGGTTGTTAAACCGGTAGGATCCCACCACTGAATTTTGTATATACCCTTTGGCCCTGTTGACAGTGGCATTATACATCAATTTGATTTTATGAGCCTAAATAATACCATGTTTTCCTGAAAATAAGACAGGGTCTTATTTTCTTTTAACTCCTGAAATAAGCACTTGGCCTTATTTTCGGGGAGGTCTTAATATTTTTGAGGTGCAGGAGGCGGTGAGCGTGGTCACCTGAGGGTTGCTGTTGTGCTGCAATATTTTCGGGGAGGGCTTATTTTAGCGCATACGCTCAAAAGCCCAATTGGACTTGTTATCTGGGGAGGTCTTATTTTCAGGAAAACAAGGTATTTATATATATGAAGTTGTGAGAATAGCCAGTTTCCTCCACCTCCTCTGCTTTCTTGTTTCCCTCCTTTCCCCTGTTCCCCCACGGTGTTTTCTTTCTTCAAAGGAGTTTTATAATTAGTCTTCCGTGCCTGATCTGAGTCTTCATTAAAAGGCCTACACAGCCTCTGTAAAACTGGCAGCAAAATGGTATTTTCCAGCTTGGCGGAAAGTGGCAGGTAGAGAGCCAATTCATGCCTTTGTCTGAGCAGCTGAGAGACTTGGCCACCAAGTCATTCCGAGGTATACAATAACACAGACCAATCTCATGTGCAGATGAAGGAGTGAGCAAGTGCCTGGAAATAATCTTTATAGACCAACATACAGCCGTACTAGAAAGGAGGCGAGACACCCATATATGAATAAATAGACTCAAAAGCAACGATGGACTTAATTTTAACTTGCATTTGGAGCAGTGCTTTGTATTTCTTCTGTTCATCGTGCTTAAACCTATGTTCTTTTCATCTATTAGGTTCAAAGGGCTTCTCGTGGTTAAGGAGAACAGTCTTCTAGCAACACACTGGAAATTGACTAAAGGAAAGATTGTGAAGGTATGTAACCATTTGTTATTTTTTTGTTTGTTTTCACTTCATCTATGATGCTTGCGTCATTGCGTGCCACTGTTTGAATGAGCATTCTTTTGCATATGTACTGGGTGCGTCTGGATGGAATGGGACAGGGCCGACAAACTTGGTTTCATTGAGGGGCCACATCAGGGTTCTGTTTGGCCTTGTGGGGGGCATGGCTAGGGTGGGCGTGGCTAGCTTGACATCACTCATCGAGGCTCCTTTTTCGGCTTCGAAAGCCTCCTGCAGCTCTCTGCTAGTGAAAATGGAGCTCGGGGAGGAGGGCAGAGGCTGCAAGAGGCTGAAAAGAGGACCAGCGTGCGTCCCTGAGCTATGTTTTCTCTCGTAGAGGGCTGCAGGAGCCTGAAAATACATGACCCACCCGAACTCCATTTTCGCTGGCAGAAACACCATGGACTAGTCCTTCGCTGTTTCCGGGGTGACTCCGTGGACCAGATCTAACTCACCAGGGCTAATTCATTGCTGCTTATTATGGACAACTTTCTGTGGGACAACTTGCTCAGCCAACTCGCCATGAAACAACACACTGTGGGACAATTCAACAATTTAAATTATTTAAAATAATTGGGAAATTATTTAAATTTTTATTATTCATATTTAATTTTGTTTCCCCTTTTGCATCTTTTCTTAATGATTCTGTTCCATCATTTCTTTTATATTAGTGTAACTTATCCTGCAGGGAGTTGTGCTGTGTGGTGAGTTAGCCACAGTGAGTTAATCCACCACATATCAATTTCTGGGCAGGATGGGTTGCACAGGATGGTCATGATCGCATACATGGGGGCATGAGGCGGGGGTCACACGCATTGCGTTATGGGTGCGCATGCACACTTTCAGTACTTGGTGACAAAAAGGTTAGCCATCACTGTCAAAATCTCTTGACTGACATCTGTTATGCAATATTGTCAAAGATTGCAAGAAAAAGTATGTGAACCCCTTGGGATTACGTGGAGTTTTGCATGAATTGGCCATAAAATGTGCTCTGAACTTCATGTAAGTCACAACAATAAACAAACACAGTCTGCTTAAAATAATACTACACAAACATTAGATGTTGCCATGGTTTAATTGAACATAGCATGTAAACATTCACAGTGCAGGGAGGAAAAAGTATGTGAACCTGTGGACTTAATACCTGGTTGACCCTCCTTTGGCAGCAATAACCTCAACCAAACATTTCCTGTAGTTGCAGATCAGACCTGCACAAAGATCTGGAGTAATTTTGGACCACTCCTCTTCACAAAACTGTTTCAGTGTGGCAATATTCCTGGGATGTCTGGTGTGAATCGCTCTCTTAAGGTCATGCTACAGCATTTCAATCGGGTTGAGGTCAGGACTCTGACTGGGCCACTCCAGAAGGTGTATTCTGTGCTGTTGAAGCCGTTTTTTTGTTGTTGAATTAATTGTATGCTTTGGGTCATTGTCCTGTTGCATCATCCATCCTCGGCGGAGCTTCAGTTGGTGGACAGATGGTCGTACGTTTTCCTGCAAAATGTCTTGATAAACTCTGGAATTCATTGTCCCATCAATGACAACAATCGTCCAGGCCCTGAGGCGGCAAAGCAGCCCCAAACCATGATGCTCCTTCTGCCATGTTTTACAGTGGGGATGAGGTTTTGCTGTTGGTGTGCTGTACCTTTTTTTCTCCACACATAGTGCTGTGTGTTCTTCCCAAACAACTCAATTTTGGTTTCATCTGTCCACAGTATATTTTGCCAGTAGTGCTGTGGAACATCCAGGTGCTCTTTTGCAAACTTCAAACGTGCTGCAATATTTTTTTTGGACAGCAATGGCTTCCTCCGTGGTGTCCTCCCATATACTCCATTCTTGTTTAATGTTTTCCTTATTGTAGATGTGTCAACAAAAATGTTAGCATGTGCCAGGGACTTCTGTAGGTCTTTAGCTGACACTCTAGGATTCTTCTTTACCTCATGAAGCATTCTGCGCTGTGCTCTTGCAGTCATTTTTACAGGACAACCACGCCTAGGGAGAGTAGCAACAGTGCTAAACTTTCTCCATTTGTAAACAGTCTGTCTTACCGTGGATATATGAACATCAAGGCTTTTGGAGATAGTTTTGTAACCCTTTCCAGCTTCATGCAAGTCAACAATTCTTGATCATAGGTCTTCTGAGAGCTCTTTTCTGCGAGGCATGGTTCACATCAGACAGTGCTTCTTGAAACCAGTAAACCCAAAACAGGTGTGTGTTTTTAAAGGGCAGGACAGCTGTCAGCAACACATCCAATATCATCACACTGATTGGAGTCAAGGTTGGCTCACTCCTGGTTCCAGAAGAGAGCAGCGACCGGTTGTCGGGCATGCATGCGCTCAACGGAACCCGGAAGAGCAGCTCGTGAGGGTGCCTACCGAGAGGGCACTGCATGCCACCTCTGTCACTTGTGCCATAGGTTCGCCATCATGGCGCACTAGCATCTGATAAGCATTTGGGAATCTCATTTAAAATAATTTAAAAGCATATTTAAAAGTGGGGGGAAAAACATGTGTAGAAGTAAAACCTTTAATTTGAGGTTTAATTTTAATGGTTTCCAAACTTCTGTTTTATCAAAATGGCAAGAATGTACATGAGAAAGTAGCTAGAAATTATCCGGTCATGAGGTATCCAACGCATACTAAAATCAAGATGATAAAAATTGATGCTGCAAATACCCTTTTGAGACAGGCACTTTGATTTGTGAAGATAAATTGCCCCTTGAGAATAACCATTTCATTTAGCAGAGATCCAGTTATGCTTCTATATTCTTTATGGTCCAGATCAAGTTACAATAAACCCTTATGTTTAAAATTTTTCTTCCCCACCCTGAAGGTCAGCATATCCTTTACTTAGTGCCAAAGCATTGAAGCAGGACCTGCTTTTGTTGAGGACTGAAATAAACCAGTGAGTAGCAGTTATTTATTACATATCTCCCTGCTTCGAGAAGTGTAAAGTATAAAGTATGACTTTTAATTAACAAGCACATTGTCTCTGTGCCTTGACGTGGAAAATTACATATCAGTTTCTGTACTGGTTAGCTGACGATGCCATCGTTCCCGGTGACAATGTATAATCACCTTCTCTGTTTTCCATCATCTGTTTTTTGGCTTTTCCTACTACATGGTTAATTAGCAAACTGTAACAAATGACCAGAGATGATTGTATGCAAGAAGTGACCATATTCCATCACATGCTGTTGGGCTGCAATCATTTGCCAGCCCATTGATGTTTGCTAATCTTTTGAAATGCGATTTCCATGTTTATATTCTGCTAGTAAATCGAGTTTGGCAAGTCAAATAAGTTGGCAAAGTCAAATAAGTTGGAGAAGCAAAGCGACCTGAATTCTCTTGGATGCTTTTGAAGGTTGCTTCACTTTGTAATGAGATTCATTATAATGGGAGAAAAAATCTGGCTAATTATTAATAGGGAGCCTTTGAGGAATTGTGGTTTATAAACTCTTTCTTGGTGCCAACTTAAGAAATATGGTAGCTGCTAATATTTAGCTACTAAATCCCGAAGACAGGCAGGGGCAAGAAAGAAAAATGGAAGTACAAGCATGTGGAGAATTGAAAGAAGGTATTTAGGTGGAGTTGGTGTCAGTCATTCTTGAGTTTGTGTTAATTAAATACAGGAAAAATAACATTCACGAATGCTATAGCAAGAGTCATATGAGAAAATTAACCAAGCATAACATTCTGAAAGTCTACACAGGTCATATCTAGAGCTGTTGGTTGTAGATTAGATGACAGCAAATCTACTGTCTTTTAGATGAGTTAATATTCCTATACATTTTTGAGGGGTGAGAGCACGTTCCCTCATGGATCTTGGCAACTATATGGACAAATCTTGGCAATTTTTGGGAAGTGGTTTATCTTCCTAGGGCTAAGAGAAAGTGGCTGGCTCAAAAATAATTGAGTTGGTTTCCATCTCAGAACGAAACCTCATAATCTTCTTACTTTTAGTATAGCATCTTTAACCATTAAACCAAACTGGCTGTTTTAAACGAAATAATTCTGAGAAATGCAGTCCAAACACATCAGAAAGTTTCCAGGTATAGATTAGGTAGAATTCATCAGTAGGCAGATTGGAGAATCTGTAATAATATGTAGGGATGGCCTTGGAAGGTGCTTCTTTCCAAGAGATGCTGCCTAGGGTGACAGCTTGGTCGACAGGTAGATAGTGGGAGGGGCAAGAGGATCAGAAAACACCCTCCCTAATTTCTCAGGGTGAAAAGAAGGGGGAGGGGCAAAATTGGATTTCAGACATGCAAGAATCTGTTAATGTGGCCTTACAACGAAGTAAGGCCACATTAACATCAGGCTGACAGGACCTGTCTAGTGGGCAGTCAGTGAGTACTAAGGACACATTGCTTTGAGAATGATACTAATAGTTAAACTCTCTGTTTATGACCCTGTAATCCATTAATTTTGACTCATAAATTTCAAAGTCATCATTTTTGAAACAGAACCAAGTTCAGATAATGTCCTATAATAAAACCTTACACAATTTCACTAAGAAAGTGATGTCTATTGTCTCTCATAGTTAAACAAGGATGTAGATTGTAACATACCACCCACTCTGATCACAGTTTCTGAAACAAGGAAGCAATTTATTTTTGCCTTATTCTGTAATTTAGCCTACCTCCTGGTCTACCCCAGTTACTTGTAAGTTGGTACTAACAGTGATTCACAAGGCCAAGTTGTCTACAGAAGTCTGATCCAAGTGCTGATAACTGAGATGCTTTATATCAGGGGTGTCAAACTCAAGGCCCGGGGGACGGATCCGACCCATGGGTTACTTAGATCTGGTCTACGGAGCTGTCCTGGAAACAGCAAAGGACTGGCCCATGGTGTTTCAGCCAGCAAAAACGGAGCTCCATTTTCGCTGGAGGACAGTTGCAGGAAGCTGTGGCAGCCAAAAACGGAGCTCGGGAGCCCGTTTTCGCTGTCAGAGCTCTCGGGCCACCATAGACGCCCACAACACAAGTGATGTTGAGCTGGCCACCCCCCCCCCCAAGGTAAAACACAACCCTTATGTGGCCCTCAATGAATTGAGTTTCACAGCCCTGCTTTACATCTTGATCCTACAAACTTTGATAGTGAACCTGAATCATCTTTATGGGCTTTACAATTCTCCTTTTTATTCTTTACTTTTAACCATCAGTATCCAAGTCCACCTTGCAAGGTCCTGTAGGTTTAAAGTTTTGGGTGTCCTCTACATACGTTGTATTACATCTCTGAGAAGTATTATGTTCCCTGGGAATTGTGAGTTAATCACAATTACAAAGGCACCACAAAGGTCAGTGTTTCTCAACTTTGGGAACTTCAACTCCCAGAATTCCCCAGCCAACCATGGCTGACTGGGGAATTCTGGGAGTTGAAGTCCACGTGCCTCAAAGTTCCCAAGGTTGAGAAACACTGACATAGGCTTATGGTTGAAAGCGAAATTTAAGACCGAATCAGTGATTTTGAATTTGTATTATATTTGGGGTTCTTTTTTATAATAAACCATGCACATTCACGTGCACCCACATTATGTTTAAGCAGCTTATTTGTGACCTTCATAAATTGTAAATACACCACCTAGTGTTTGGAAATAGATAACTAAAATAATTAAGTAAAGATACAGATTTGGTCATAGAATTATCTCACTGCAGTTTTGGTTTTGTACTCTAAATATAACATTCTATTGTACTAAAGGTTTGAAATGAATATTGCATATATTTGAATATTGCATATATTAGAAAGGGATGACAAGTGTTAGTATGTGTTTCAAATAATATTATTTTAGTTCTTAATATATATAATTAATTTAGACCAATTATTTTAAGATGGTGGAGATATTGCTTCTTAACTCCATATTTTATGTTTCTTTTTCTGAATTGTGATATCTTCATCCCAAGCTTATCTGAAATTAAGATGTTTACTATTGCAAAAATAAGCATTTGAGTCAATATAGTTTAAAAGTGTCCAATAGCAAATTACAATTAAATCTTTATTTTCTTTGTGTGCTGTTGATTTAGGGTTGGGTGTTCATCATAATGTCTTCTACAAATTAAATTCATGATACATTTAGATATTTTGTGTTGTGGACTGTTGACCGCCAGCCCCTCCAGCAGCTGAATCGGAGGAGGTGTGGGAGTCAGGGTCAGCATCATCTCCGTTTCTAAGCCGAAGAGCCAGCGCTGTCTGAAGACTTCTCCATGGTCATGTAGCCAGCATGACTAAACACCGAAGGCGCATGGAGGACTGTTACCTTCCCATCATAGTGGTCCCTATTTTTCTACTTGCATTTTTTTACGTGGTTTCAAACTGCTAGGTTGGCAGAAGCTGGGACAAGTAACGGGAGCTTACTCCGTTACGCGGCTCTAGGGATTCAAACCGTCGAACTACCAACCTTCTGATCAACAAGCTTAGCATCTTAGCCACTGAGTCACCGCGTCCTTGAGATTTTGATATTAGTATGTATGCTCCATTGTCAAAATTATGTGAGAAACATGAGTTTCAATCCTGATGGTATCCTTAAATTTTGGCTTTTCCATAACATTGACAACATCAACATGATCAATGTCCTGGAAGCTAACTGTTGAACTAAATATGAGATTGCCAGAAGGGAAGTCAATGTCACAAGAGTAATCACAGTGGGGAATAGGGTGGAGGATTCATAATGCGTGAATGAGTATCTTATACATTGAATACTTCTCAAAAAGAGCCCTGGTGGCACAGTGCTTAGAATACAGTATTGTAGGCTAATTCTGCTGACTGCCAGCAGTTCGAGTCTCATGGGCTCAAGGTTGACTCAGCCTTCCATCCGTCCAAGGTCAGTAAAATCAGATCCTAGATTGTTGGATGCAATATTCTGAATCTGGAAACCACTTAGAGAGTGCTCTAAAGCAGGGGTCCCCAACCCCCGGGCCGCGGACTGGTGCCAGTCCGTGGCTGGGTGGGAGCCGGGCCGCAGGGCTGGAGAAGAGGAGGAGGGAGGAGGGGGCAGCCCCCTGAGCAGAGCGCGCGGGAGAACGCAGGCGCGGCTGTTCGCGCCGTTGGAGTGTGGCTCTTCCTCCACCCTTGTCGACGGAGGGACTCCTGGGCGCCGCCGGACCGGCCACCGATTCCCTCCCCTGCTGGCATGCCGGCCACTCGTTTTCTTCCAGGGGCTGCGGAGGCTCCGCGGGTGGGGGAGGGAACTGGCGGCCTCCGGCGGCGCCCAGGAGTCCTCCGTCGACGAGGGTGGAGGAAGAGCCCCCACCATCCTCCTGCATTCTCCTGCGCGCTCTGCCCAATGGGCTGCCCCCTCCTCCCTCCTCCTCCTCTCCAGCCCGGCTCCTACCAGCCACAGAGCCTGAACGAGCGAACGAGCGACCAATCGCGGCAGGCGGGCTGAGGAGGCTGGGGATCGACGACGACGACAGACACACAGAGAGACAGAGAGAGGGAGGGAGGGAGAGAAAGATAGACAGAGACAGAGAATGAGTGATTGAGTGAATGCAAGACAGACAGACACACGCGCGCACACACACAGAGTGACAGAGATGGGCGGATGAAGGAGAGAGACAGAGAGAGAGAAAGAAAAAGAGAAAGAAAGAAAAAGAAAGTGGGAGAGAGAGAAAGACAGACAGAGAAAGAGACAGAAAGGAAAGAAAGACAGAAAAAGATACAGAAAGAGAGAAAGAAAGAGAAAGAGGGAAAGAGAAAAAGAAAGAAAGAGAAAGAAATATAGAGAGAAAGGGAAAGAGAGAGAAAGAGAGAAAGAAAGAAATAGAGAGAGAGAGAAAGGGAAAGAAAGAGACAGAGACAAAGAAAGAGAAAGAGAGAGAAAGAAAGAAAAAAAGGAAAGAAAGAAAGAAAGAAAGAAAGAAAGAAAGAAAGAAAGAAAGAACTTATGACCACAGTTGAGGCCAAAAGTTTGGTTGCTAACCAAGATCATTGTTAAGTGAGTTTCACATTTTCCAAGTTGGCCACGCCCACCCAGTCACATGACTGCTGAGCCACTCAGCTGGTCCGCAGAATTTTCTTTAAAATGAAACCGGTCCCTGGTGCAAAAAAGGTTGGGGACCCCTGCTCTAAAGCACCATGGGGCAGTATATGAGTCTTAAGTGCTATTGCTACTACCATATTTTTTGGAATATATTTTTCTCTAAAAAGGGGCTGAAAACCTGAGTACGTCTTATACACCAAATACAGCATTTTTTGCCTCCTGAAGCCCCGCCCCCACCCCAAAATGGCCATGAAAAACCTTATGGAGGCTTTCAGAGAACTCCTGGGGGCTGGGAAGGGCAGAAATGAGCAGAAAGTGGGCGGATTTTTACCCCCCCACCCCCCCAGCCCCCATCAGCACTCTGCAAGCCCCCCCCCCAAGGCTATTCATGCCTTTAAAAAAAAAGGGGGGGGCATTTTTGGGAGATTTGCAGAGTGCAAAAAATCTCCCCTCCCCTTTCGGAAAGCTGTTTAGTTAGAATGGTTGATGAGAATTACATTTATCAAGTGCTGTGCCAGCAGAGACAAAGTTTTAGGTGCTTCAGGTTGTCAGCTATTTCCTTCTCCAGCACATGGATAAATACACCTGGAAGCATCTACCTACCTCTCTCTCTCACTACCTACCTACTGTATTTCTCTCTCTCTCTCTCCTCTACCTATCTAGCTACCTACCTACTCTTTCTCTCTCTCCCCCTACCTACTGTATTTCTCTCTCTCTCTATTTTTCTCTCTCTATCCCTCCACCTACCAACCTACCTACTCTCTCTCTCTCTACCTATCTACTACATTTTTCTTTATTTTTCTCCCTCTACCTACCTACCTACCAACCTACCTACTCTCTCTCTTTCTCTCCCTACCTATCTACTGTATTTCTCTCTATTTCTTTCTCTCTATCCCTCTACCTACTATCTACATGCTCTTTCTCCCTCCCTCCCTCCTGTATTCTCTCTCTCTTTCTCTTCCCCTTCCTTTATCTACCTACCTAACTACTCTCTCTCTCCCTACCTACCTACTGTATTTCTCTCTCTTTCTCTCCCTCTCTATCCCTCTATCTACCTACCTACTTTTTAAAAATAAATTGCCTCTTAAAACATGGGTGCGTCTTATACTCCGAAAAATGCGGTGCTTATGCAAAACTGAATATTTACATGATCAAATAGGAGTTTTGATTTCTTTTGTAAAGTATAAGCACTTGGGAGAAGACTACATCAAGAACTGTAAATTTCATTTTACATTTTTTCTATAGGATAGGGTAAGGGATACAAAGAAATTTTGAGAGCATTCACGTCAAAAGTTGTCGGCCCTTCCGAGACCTCAAAATACACAATAAAAAAATAACAAAAAAAAAGCATTTTTCATAACACTACAAGGTAAAAGCAAGTACATATACCTAAATTCTCAATTCCATGCTGTCAGACATTTACAAAAAATCCAGAAAATATTATGCAAAATTGTTCAGTAAAATCAAGGCAAAGTTATTTTTTTGATCTAAGTCTCTTGGCTATTGTATCTTCTTTTTCTCCTCCCTGGCCCCCAGCGGGCGGGGCCGTAGCTCCCTCCGTCCCCCCTGGATCTTCCCCCAGGGCAGAGGAATGTTTTTTAAGAAAGGCGTAAAACCAATAAAACTTTTTCAATATAAAGAACTGTAAATTTAACTGGAGAAAATGGGATGGCACATTGGATACCTGCCAAAGTTTGGGCAGCTGAAGAGGATCTTTTTACTTATTATTTACTTACTATTGGAATCTCCTGACTGGGGTTTATTCTTTCTCCTTGCTAGTATAACCTGTCTGGGTAACCTTTTCAAGTATGCAAACAGTGACCAAAATGAAGAGATAATGTCTCCTAGACTTTTTGTGGCTATTCCCCGATTTTTTTTTTCTGATAGTAAAGATGCCTTGGTAGAATCACTTTAAAAACTGGGTGGTTTAATGCAACAGGCAGAAGTGAGGGAGGGAGACAAGAATAAATATCCTTTTTCAAAACATAATACTGTGCTTAGAAAATCTATACTCAAGTCCTTAAGAAACATTAACGGTTCATGGCTGTTTGCTAAGGTCTTCCTTTCTTGATAGAGGTAGTACTAAGTTCTTTTTCAATACAGGTAGTACTGAGTTCTTTTTGACCTTGAATCAAGCTATTAAACCACTCAATATACATACAGTGCTTTTAGTTTTCAGGGATATATTGTCTATGCCAACAAATCTCAATATACATTTGAAAATGTTCTAAAATTCCATGCCTACTTACAAACGATGATCTGTTTAGCATGTAATCACACACAGTTGTTAATACACTAGGTCAGGAAAGGCTTAAGTTCCAGTTGGAACAGGAATGTAGATACCTTGAACTTTCAAAAGTACAAGATATATTTTTTCTGCTTGTCTGCCAGTGGCTATTTATGCTGGAAGTGCAATACAGAATTCTTGTTTTAAAATCAAGACTGTCATAAATCAGAGTTAGTAAATGAACCTAATACTTAAAGACTAAATCAGTCTCTTGTAGTTCACATACTTAGTAATATGCTATTCAGAAGAATGATAAAACGACACCACAATTTCTGACTTTTTACCACCACTATCTTCTGTTTTACTGTAGAAACCAACAAGAGTTGCAAGGCATCTGATTGGGAAGGTGGGCCAACGTTTATGAACATGAAAACATCCATTACTTTACATGCTTCTTTTTGACTTACTTCTAGGGGAAATCCTCTAGAAGAATCCCAGTGAGACAAATGGAATTATGCTGTTGTGTTCTTTGACTTTTTGCATTAAAGTTTAGTGCTTCATCTACCGTAATTATTACAATTCAGGGGAATAGTGACAGGCATTTTGGTTAATAGTAATTGTACAAAATGGTACTTGTAAAACACTTAAATGCCCGTTCTACTCCATGGACTGAAAAACAGTTTAGATAAGTGCTGGAAACTTAGTTTTGCTATTTTACATTAGAGCATTATTATATGATAAAAAATAAAATTGGATCCAAGATTTTGCTTCCCTATACAAGAGATTATCTGGAAGCCTGTAAATAAGATGTATCATTATATTCATAGGGGACTTTTTTTTTAGACGCTGGTGGTCAAAAGACTGTCCCAAGTTGCTAGTGGATGAATTGAAGATGCAATTTATGCAAAATGTAGATTTGAAGATTCAGCTTTCTTAGAATGAAAAAGAATGAGGGTGCAAGTTCATTCTCCAAGCTTTAAACAGAAGAACACTGACAATGACATCACCTAAACTCCACTGAAGATGTTACCAAGCCTGGTAATGAAATGTTTGGAAATCAAACCCTCATCCAACACCTGAGCTACAGATATTCGCTACTGTTGCAGGAAAAAGTGTGTGTGTGTGTGTGTGTGTGTGTGTGTGTGTGTGTGAGAGAGAGAGAGAGAGAGAGAGAGAGAGAGAGAGAGAGAGAGAGAGAGAGAGAGAGAGAGAGAGAGAGAGCTTAGTTGCAATAATATAATTATGCAATGATGAGACCAAGAGTTACCATATTTTTCGGCATATAAGATGCACCTTCTCCCCCCCCCAAAAGGATGAAAACCTTATACACGGAATACATCATTTTTAACCTGAAACCCCACCCCCTTTGCAAAAATGGCCATACATAGCCTTTAGGAGGCTTCCAGAGTGCTCCTGGGGGCTGGGGAGGGCAGAAATGAGCAAACAATGGGCTGTTTTTTGCTTGTTTTTGCCCCGCCCAGCCCCCAGGAGCACTCTACAAGCCTCCTAAAGGCTATGCATGCTCTTTTTTTTTTTTTGACAAAAAAGGGCTCATTTTCATGAAAAATGGGCCATTTTTGGGATGTCTAAAGAGTACAAAAACTTTTTTTTAAAAAATTTGCCACTTCAAAATCTTGGTGCATTTTATACTCCAGTGCGTCTGATACTCCAAAAAATATGTCATGGGTTTTTTTTTTTTTACCAATTCATATGGCAATACCTATTTAAGTTTACTTGAACTGAGTGTCTAACAAAGCTATAATTGAGACTCATTTGGGCCTCATGGGTTACTATTACAGAAATAAATGTTGACTTTACTGTAAGCAATTTTTTTTGAAAAGTATGACCCAATATCCTGGGTGGGGGACACTGCGCGCCCCCCCCCCCCAAATCACTAAATCATTCAACTCCTGAATGCTTTGAATATATTCAGTTGGGCTAATTTTGACTATTCTTGGGCAGCTGAACTATCTGGCTGAAAAGCTTTGAATCTGTTTTTAGTACATTTATTTGATTAATTTTATATTGCTATTAGAACAGAGAGAGTAACTATTTATACAGTTGTGAAGATATGCTTCTTGAAAACATTAATAATACTATTTTTTTCTAATAAATGTAATATTTCAAACCCCGAAACCCCATTTCAAACATTTTATATATAAAATAACATGGATGCAATTATTACTACTTATTGAAAAGTGTTGATTCTTCTATTGTGGATTTTAAAAAATCTACCAAACCTAACTCAAGATGTTTCTGTGAAAAGACAGGAAATTGTAAGTACTTAGTTATATGAATCACTAGCCAATGGCCCAGCATTGCCCAGGTATTTATTTATAGGGGAAAAATGTCTAGACCAAATGTAATTTCTAATGTTGGATTTTCCCCCTTACCAGAGGAGAAAGTACTGATACAGCCTTGGGGAGTACTGTGAAGCCGTTTCCATGGCAACTTGACTGCACTCTACAGTAGAAGCCAGAACGGCAGTGCGACACAACAGGCTGTATCTTAACAGAACATGCCCCCATATCTTACCCCCACAATATTTCTTTCCAGAGAGTTAAGTCATCTGTGTACCACGTTTGGTTGAAATTGCTCATTTTAGGACCTTTCTCACCAAAGTTGTTAAGCTAATCACTGCAGTTGTTAAGTTAGGAAAACGGTTGGTCAGTGAATCTGCCTTCTCTATTGACTTTGCTTGTCAGAAAGTCACACAAGGTGATCACATGACCCCAGGGCACTGCACCAGTTATAAGTACATGCCAGTTGCCAAGCTTCTGAATTTCGTTCACATGGTCATAAGTGTGAAGAATGATCCTAAATCAGTTTTTTTAAAGTAATTTTGAATAGTCATGAAATGAATGGTTGTGTAAGTCAGGGGCTACCCATAGAGGAAAAAGTCCCAATTTTGGATGAAACTAAGTGGGTGGTAAGGGAAACCAGTTTTACGTGGCACTTGCTTGAATTGAACAATATAGCTTTATTATTATTATCTATTCACAATAATTTAAAATCACAGATAAGTCAAGTTCTTCTCAGGAATCTAGGACATTATAATGTTTATGTGCAGTTTACATATAAATGGCATAGTATACATGCAGATGTAAGCAGTATGGACTTTGGTGATTGATGGATGGAAAATTTGTCAGTATGCAGATTTTCTAAGCACTGATCAAGAGGTTTTGGAATGGCCCTCCGATTGCTGTTAACTAACAAGTATATTCACGGCTGGTTTATACCATAATCTTTCAATTTCCATTTTCATATCTTGATACTTGGTGTTTTTCTCCAATTCTTTGGGTTCTATTCTATTCTGCCTTGATATTGCCACATCAATTATTCACATTTCCTTCTTTTCAAATACAGTTAAATCTTGTTATGAGCCAAGATTTTATCAGTTTGTATTCAGAAACTCTACAGTATTTTAACTTTTTATGGTTCATTAGCCAAACATTTAGACTAGATTTGGCATTATTATTATTATTATTATTATTATTATTATTATTATTATTATTATTATTATTATTATTATTATATCAATAATCCATCTGAATTAACACTATTTGCTCTGATAGTTCTTCAGAGTATAAGAACTTTAATTTCTGTTTCAATCCACATATTGCAGTACAAGTCACCACAATTAAAACTTAAGGGCCTAAATTTTGAGCTGTATTCTAGTACACCCATGATGCTTTGATCTTGTGCAACATAGATTGGTAGCGTTCAAAGGACAATATAGTTTGGGTGCCCTAAAGCTTTTACCAAGAGAGAGCAGATTTGAAGTATGAGAATATTTTATTTATTTATTTTTATTTTATTTTAATCACATTTATATCCGCCCTTCTCCACAAAGGACCCAGGGCGGCGCATAGGAATTAAAAAACATACAAAACGATAAATACAGAATTTAAAAACATATTAAATTATAATCCTATGCTAAAATCCAAATTAAAATCCCCAATTTAAAACTATTTTAAAAAGTTCCAACGGGAGGTTAGGCTAGGCCGGCTTGCTGAAAGAGATGTGTCTTTAGACAATGGCGGAAGAGGCGGAGGTCCGAGATGGTACGCAATTCAGGGGGTAGGTCGTTCCAAAGGGCAGGGCCCGCCACAGAGAAGGCTCTTCCCCTGGGTGTCGCCAGACGGCATTGCCCTGCCGGCGGCACCCTGAGAAGGCCCTCTCTGTGGGAGCGGATCGGCCGAAGGGATGTATGGGGCAGGAGGCGGTCTCGCATATAACTAGGCCCCGACCCATGGAGCGCTTTAAAGATGGTCGTCAGAACCTTGAAGCGCACCCGAAAGGCCACAGGAAGCCAGTGCAGCTCGCGCAGGATCGGTGTTATATAGGAGCATCTAGAGGCTCCCGTAATCTCCCGCGTGGCTGCATTCTGGACTAACTGTAGCTTTCGAGTGCACCTCAAGGGAAGCCCCATGTAGAGAGCATTACAGTAGTCGAGTCGGGATGTCACGAGAGCTTGAGTGACTGTGCGAAGGGCAGCCCGGTCCAGTAAGGGGCGCAATTGGCGCATCAGGCATACCTGATGAAACACCCCCCTGGCCACGGCTGCCACATGGTCCTCCATAGACAGCCGGGAGTCCAGGAGGACACCAAAATTGCACGCCCTCTCCACGGGGGCCAGTGTTGGAGTAATCTGGCTGAAGAGTTGGAGTTGGAGTATTCTGGCTGAACCAGGGTGCCGGAAACCACAGCCACTCAGTCTTGGACGGGTTGAGCTTGAGTTTGTTACTACCCATCCAGATCCGTACGGCCTCCAAACACCGGGACAGCACCTCGGCATCGTTGGGATGGTCTGGGGTGGATATGTACAACTGGGTGTCATCAGCGTACAGATGGTATCCCACCCCAAAACCACGGATGATCTCGCCCAGAGGCTTCATATATGTGTTAAACAGGAGGGGTGAGAGGACCGACCCCTGAGGAACCCCACATAAGAGGGGTCTCGAGGTCGACCTCTGCCCTCCTGTCAAACATATTGCGACCGACCAGAGAGGTAGGACGAGAACCACCGTAAAACGGTGCCTCCCAGCCCCAACACCCCAGTTGTTTTATATCTTCTGTTGTCGCTGGATGTTAGCAACAGTAAATAGACTAGACCAGATAATCAACTTCATAGGAAGAGTATAATAACAAAATTGTGCCAGTCTGATTGTTCTATAGCCTCTCCCCCTTCTTATATTCCAGTGAATCAGGAATGTGTCTGAGTCACTTCCAAATGATAATGTTAATCTTTTTATTGTTCACAAATAATGGGAATATTGGTTCGATGCACACATATCCTAGGTCCGTGATGGCGAACCTATGGCAAGGGTGCCAGAGGTGGCACGCAATGCCCTCTCTGTGGGCCTGTGCACCATCATCAGTTGTTCTACTGGTTTCCGGCCAGCTAGTCTTCATGGGTGCCTGAGCGCCAGAAAACGGCCTGAAAAATGGCCAAAAAACAGGCTGGTTTTTTGGGGTTGTTTATCAAGCAGTTTTTGGGACCATTTCTATAACACACTTCTTTCACCTAGCTGGCCTAGCTTAGAGCTTAGATTTTAGATTTTAGCTTAGACCTAGATTTTAGACTAGAAATAATTTAACTGTATTTGGTAGGGGATTTTAAAAGTTTTTAGTTATATTTTAGCACAGGCTAGTTAATTTAATTTCATTTTAACACTGTATTGTATTTATTGTATTGTTTTATATTTGCCTGTGAGCCGCCCTGAGTCCCTTCGGGGAGATAGGGCGGGATATAAATCCAAATAAACTGAAACTAAACTGAAACTGAAACATTTTTTGCACACCACCCACCTGGTCTTCATGAGCTCCAGAAAATGGCCTTTAAAATGCCTCCAAAACAGGCTGTTTTGGGGGCCATTTTCCAGGCCCTGTTCACCCTGTTTTTTGGACCAGAAAATAGCTCGAAAAATGGCCTGAAAATGGCCCAAACAACAGCCAAAAAACAGAAATGCATGCGCTGGCCAGCTGGTCTTTGGTTTTCCAGCGCTCTGGCATGTGCACACGCACAAGCATGCACGCACATTCCAGTGCCGAAAAGGTTCACCATCACTGTGCTAGGTCAGGGGTCTGCAAAGTTGGCTCTTTTAAGACTGGTGGACTTCAACTCCTAGAATTCCCCAGCCAGCTTCGCTGGCTGGGGATTTCTGGGAGTTGAAGTCCACCAGTCTTAAAAGAGCCAACTTTGCAGACCCCTGTGCTAGGTTATCAGTGAACAATTCTTTAACTGATATTTTGTGAAAGGAATCACCTTTGGGGCAGCGGTTATGATCTTTTCAGGAGAAAAAGCCAGACCTTTAACTCTGTACTTAACTAGGCAAATATAAGCAAGACTTGCCTTTCCTTAACATCTGTTGAATGACCTCCAGGAAGCGATGAGGTGAGTTTGAAGCTTGGCTGGAAGGTTGTTCAAATCATGCTAATAATTATCTTTGAAAGACGTTTTGTGTTTCATGGCTGCATCCACAAATATGCGCCTTACAATAAAGCAGTCCGTAGAAATTTGAGAACATGTTTCATCCAGAGATTAGCCATTATTTAAGCCTCGTGATTTTTACACCATATTGACTAATGAAGTATCTTTCTTGGGTGGGGGAAAATGTGAGAAGACTTCTTTATGTGGCTGGTTGCAACCTGAACGCTGCATACTTTAAATAGGGTGTGACACGATCGGCTTCTAAAATCATATAGGAATGTATATATATTTATATAATACATAATGATTATATATATAATTTATCTACAGGTGTATAGTTTTCTTCAGGATTCTTAACAAAAGTTTAAAACTCTAGATTGGAGAGAAAGAATCATGCAGTGTAGCTCCAGTGTAATAAAAGTTTCCAGACATTGGATGTAGCTATAGGACATAAGAGACTATACGTCCAATCAATTCACCAAATCCCAGTTTGGCTTCTTTTATAGTTTCCTAATAGTTTTCTTTTTTATTTCTTCATTAGCCTGGATTCAGCTCCTACAATGACTCTTTGAAACTTTAGTTGTCATGAGTCTTAGATGAGAGACTCACACTAGGAGAAATCAGCTCCTAAATTCTAGAGCAGAGGTTGACAATGTTTTTGTCTGTAAAGCCTGGGAGCTGTTATGTGATAGATTATGAGCAAATGTATAGTAGCATTGAGAAAACCATGAGCAAATTTACAGTAGAAAACTGGACTCAACAAGTGAAGGCCTCTGCTCACTTAAATGTCTTGCTGAGAAACAGAAATGTACTCAATTGTGGTCAAATCTCAAAGGATTAACTGGCTGCCCAGAGTTTCATTAATGCATGTTGGGAGTGTATATATTTATATACATAAAGGTACAGGTTCCCCCGCACATAAGTGCTAGTCAATCCTGACTCTATGGGGCAGTGCTCATTTCCGTTTTACAAAGCCGAAGAGCCAGCACTGTCTGAAGACATCTCCGTGGTCATGTGGCTGGCATGACTAAATGCTGAAGGTGCACAGAACGCTGTTACCTTCCCACCAAAGATGATTCCTAGATTGGCAGAGGCTGGGACAAGTAACGGGAGCTCACTCCATTATGCGGTGCTAGGGATTTGAACCACTGAACTGTCGACCTTTCTGATCAACAAGCTCAGTGTCTTAGCCACCGAGCCACCACGTCCCTTATGTATATACATATATATCCTAAATAAATAATACAGTAAAGAATGCTTGGGCATTCAGAAAGGTGGTTTATTTGGAAATATCGCCTAAAATATATTTAAAGCAACATGTAATTGAAATACATATTTCTGCATTTGGCATAAATGTGTTTTGGGGGAAAGGTAACCCTAACTATTGAAGAGAGTCACGGTGGCATGTTAATTGAACTTTATTGGCCTTTGGGCTTCCATTGTTCTCTTTCTCATCTTATTGTTCTATGTTTGGAGATCAAAATCCCATGTGCAATTGGTAACCTGACAAACCGATTAAATGCAGAGAATGGCTGAATAAATAAATATATCGCCAAAGACAAATGTTTCTTCAGTGTTATATACCCTTGGGAAAGGAGAGAATGTTTGTGGAACATGACATGAGTAGAGAATGAAATGGTCAGTTGAATCTAAAGTACTAATGAGTTAATCCGTCATTATTTGATGGGTCTTGTAGAGGACTAGGAGAATAACTACGTCCTGTAAGCGTTCTTGTTAATTCAGATTTGAAAGACAAATAAATCAAACTAAGAAAGTGTCAAAATGTATATGTGGCATTTGCCAGAAAGGAGCACAGCATATATACCGTATTTTTCGGAGTATAAGACGCATTGGAGTATAAGACACACCCAGGTTTTGAAGAGGCAATTTTTTTTAAATTAGGTAGATAGATAGAGGGAGAGAGAGGGAGAGAAAGAGAGAGAAATACAGTAGGTAGGTATGGAGAGAGAGAGAGAGTGAGTAGTTAGGTAGATAAAGGGAGAGAGAGAGAGAGAGAGAGAAATACTGAAGGTAGGGAGAGTGTAGATAGGTAGATAGAGGGATAGAGAGAGAGAAATAGAGAGAGATAGAAATACAGTAGATAGGGGGAGAGAGGGGGTAGGTAGGTAGGTAGATGTTTCCAAGTGTATTTACCCATGTGCTGGAGAAGGAAATCACTGACAACCTGTAGCACCTAAAACTGCTGGCACAGCACTTGATCAATGTAATTCCCATCAACCACTAACTAAACAGCTTTCTGAAAGGAAGAAAAAGTTTTGCACTCTGCAAACCTCCCCAAAACAGCCAGTTTTTCACGAAAACCGGCCCATTTCTTTTTTTAAAAAGGCATGAATAGCCTTAGGGGGGGGGGCAAGAAACAAGGAAAAAACGGCCCATTTTGTGCAAAAAAATGGCTGTTTTGTGTCAAAAACATTGCATGCCTAGTCTTATGGATACTTATAGAGTGCTGCTGGGGGTTAGGTGGGCAAAAAATGGCCCATTTTAGGCTCATTTCTGCCCTCCCCAGCCCCCAGAAGCTCTCTGGAAGCCTCTATAAGGCTATGCATGGCCATTTTGGTGAAGGGGGTGGGGTTTCCGGATGCCAAAAATGCTGTATTCGATGTATAAGACGCCCCCAGATTTTCAGCCTCTTTTTAGAGGAAAAAAGGTGCATCTTATACTCTGAAAAATACGGTGTGTGTATGTGTGTACACGTATGTACATACATACGTACATACATACACATATACATACATACATACATACATACATACATACATACATACATACATAGCTTCTGCCAACCTAGCAGTTCGAAAGCATGTAAAAAAAGTGCAAGTAGAAAAATAGGAGCCATCTTTGGTGGGAGTTAACAGTGTTCCGGGCGTCCTAATGCTGGCCACAGTCACGCTGGCCACATGACCAAGGAGACGTCTTCGGACAGTGCTGGCCCTTCGTCTTTGAAATGGAGATGAGTACCACCCCCTAGAGTTGGGAACAACTAGCACATATGTGTGAGGGGATCCTTTACCTCTGTGTGTGTGTGTGTGTGTGTGTGTGTTTCAACTTATGGATGCTTACTCTGAGAGTAATCCTAGTGATTTCCCCAAGAACTATATTAAAATGTCACACTTATATATACATTTATGTATTCTAAAAACATTGATAAGCTTGGTACATATTTAGAGAGAGATCTGCTCTCTGCCTAGAGAGCAGATGGAGATCCTCTCGCTCCGAAGCCGACCGAACACTAGTGAGAACCCATATTAGGGCTTACTTAGTGGCGATAAGGGTGGCCAAACGTGAGTATTGTGCCACCCTTATTGCATCCGCAGATAACCGCCCTGCCGCCCTGTTTGGGGTGACCCGCTCCCTCCTTCATCAGAGGCCGCGGGAAGCCCCTCTGCAAGGGCGAGCAGAGGAATTTGGGATTTATCTGCAGGATAAAATCACTCGGATTCGGAATGAGCTACCCTCCATCGACAGTGGTCCTGTGGGACTGTCCAAGACTAGTCTTGAGGCTCCTTCTTGGGAGGAGTTTGACTTTGTTACCACCGAGGATATGGACAGGTTGTCAAGGAGGCTTAGGGCGACCACATGTTTATTGGACCCGTGTCCCTCCTGGCTTGCACTGGCATCCTGGGAGACGACACGAGGCTGGCTCCAGGGCATTGTCAACGCATCTTTGAGTGAGGGGTCCTTGCCTGCCGTCTTGAAAGAGGCGGTAGTGAGGCCCCTCCTCAAGAAGCCGTCCCTGGACCCAGCTTTATTAGAGAACTATCGTCCGGTCTCCAACCTTCACTTTTTGGTGAAGGTTGTTGAGAGTGTGGTAGCCCAACAGTTTCCGCGACACCTGGAGGAAGTTGATTATCTAGACCCGCGCCAGTCCGGCTTCCGACCCGGTCACAGCACTGAGACGGCATTGGTCGCGTTGGTTGATGATCTCTGGAGGGCGCGGGATAGAGGTTATTCCTCTATCCTAGTCCTATTAGACCTCTCAGCGGCTTTTGATACCATCGACCATGGTATCCTATTGCACCGACTGGGGGGGTTGGGGCTGGGAGGCACCGTTTTGCGGTGGTTCTCGTCCTACCTCTCTGGTCGGTCGCAATATGTGTTGACAGGAGGGCAGAGGTCGACCTCGAGGCCTCTCTTATGTGGGGTTCCTCAGGGGTCGGTCCTCTCGCCCCTCCTTTTCAACACATATATGAAGCGGCTGGGTGAGATCATCCGTGGTTTTGGGGTGGAGTACCACCTGTACGCTGATGACACCCAGCTGTACATATCCACCCCAAACCACCCCAACGATGCCGCCCAAGTGCTGTCCCGGTTTTAGAGGCCGTACGGATCTGGATGGGTGGTAACAAACTCAAGCTCAACCCTGCCAAGATTGAGTGGCTGTGGTTTCCGGCACCCGGGTTCAGCCAGATTACTCCAACTCTGGCCATTGGGGGCAAAACACTGGCCCCCGTGGAGAGGGCGCGCAATTTGGGTGTCCTCCTGGATTCCCGGCTGTCCATGGAGGACCATGTGGTGGCCGTGGCCAGGGGGCGTTTCATCAGGTACGCCTGATGCGCCAATTGCGCCCCTTACTGGACCGGGCTGCCCTTCGCACAGTCACTCAAGCTCTCGTGACGTCCCGACTCGACTACTGTAATGCTCTCTACATGGGGCTTCCCTTGAGGTGCACTCGAAGGCTACAGCTAGTCCAAAACGCAGCCGCGCGGGTGATTATGGGAGCCACTAGATGCTCCCACATAACACCAATCCTGCGCGAGCTGCATTGGCTTCCTGTGGTCTTTCGAGTGCGCTTCAAGGTTTTGACAACTATCTTTAAAGCGCTCCATGGCTCGGGGCCTAGTTATATGCGAGACCGCCTCCTGCCCCATACATCCCTTAGACCGATATGCTCCCACAGAGAGGGCCTTCTCAGGGTGCCGTCGGCCGGACAATGCTGACTGGCGACACCCAGGGGAAGAGCCTTCTCTGTGGCGGGGCCACCCCTCTGGAATGACCTACCCCCTGAATTACGTACCATCACCGACCTCCGCCTCTTCCGCCAATGTCTCAAGACATATTTGTTTCAACAAGCCGGCCTAGCCTAACCTCCCATGGAGACTTTTAGGTAGTTTTAAATTGGGTTTCTAAAATTTGGTTTTAGCGCAGGATAGGTTTATTTAATAGTCTTTTAAATTATATTTATTGTATTTTGTATGTTTTTTAAATTTCCTGTGCGCCGCCCTGGGTCCTCTGTGGAGAAGGGCGGGATACAAATTTAAATAAATAAAATAAAATAAATAAATAAAGAAATTAAAATTACCAATAAAATTATTTCGTAAAAAGCTGTTGCATTAAAAAAAACATTAGATGTTTGTATAGTAATCAATCTGTCTGAAACAGAAACCACTTTTACATAGTAGGATGGACAGACAGAGATACCCACTGCCTTATTTCTTTTTAATGTAAAACAAGGGTATATTTTTACTGGTGGAAAAAAGCAACATGATGAAATGTTGGATGAGAAGACGTGGGAGAAGAGATAAAGAAAAGAAGGAAGAGAGAAAGGAAGGATGGGACAGACTTCGGACCTTCATAACTGCAGTTACCAATTATGTTTTTATCAGTAAAAGCCCCTTTTGGATATCTAGAAAAATTTATCCATGTAAATATTGTTGTCAGGGTTCCAAATAGCATCCAAAAGTAAATCAGTCCAAGGCAAAGTATTGCTCAAAGTTCCAATTTATGAAGAGAGCCATGTTGGCGCATCTGGGAAAACCTGGATCTGAAAGCTTCCTGGTTTTCCCCACCCAGCTGAGAGTTCAGTGTAAAAGTCAGATGTGATGAATGCTTGATACCATAGTACAGGGGTCTCCAACCTTTGCAACTTTTAAGTCTGAAGGACTTCAGCTCCCAGACTTCTCCAGCCAGCTTTGCTGAAGTCCTTCAGACTTAAAGTTGCAAAGGTTGGAGACCCCTGCTATAGTAAGTAGAGACTACGTTACCTTAGAAAGATATTTTGTATATTAAATAGATCAATAACGATGGAAAGAATGATTGAGATATATATGAATTGAAACACTTGGTAACTTTTTGGTTTTATATAGGGAAAATCCTATTGGAGTTTGAATATGTGATACATAGTATAAGTATTGTATTCTCTAATGATAATTGAAAGAACGTTGTAAAACATGAATTCAGGGAAAGTTTTTCTTCCTTATTCTTTAAATATATAACAGAAAAAGATGAGTGATTTTATAAAGATTTATTGTTATTAAACAGATAATTAAGTATTTAAGGAAATAAGGTGGTTTGAAATGAAGGAACACTAATTTTTAATTCAACAATAATGGTGATATACGTGGCTATGGTTGATGAACAATTAGTAATTATACTTGTAACTGTAAAGATTGAGGCACAAAAACTTGTGATCAAACGACATGTTACACAAAACTGGATGTATGTTTTATTTGTTTTTATGCTAAAAATTAAAAAACAATTATTAAAAAAGAAAGAAAGTTCAAGATCCTGCCCCCACACCCACAAGTCCATCACATAGTCCAATCTTCCACTGCCAGGCTGGCAGTTTCACCCAGTTGCCAAGCATCTGAATCTTGATTACGTGACTGTGGGCATGCTGCAATTGTCATTTTTGTTTATTCATGTCAGAAGCATTACAATTAAAATAAGGCCTGCTACAGGACATACAATTTAAAATACAAAATACCAGATTAAAATGCGTACAAGTTAAACCTGTTGCCCATGAAACAGTTGTGTGAAAAGTAGTCATATTTCCATGCCATTTTTCCTTTGAAAAGTCACTAACTGAATGTTTGCAAGTCAAGGACTACCTGTAATTTAAAAGGAGGGAAAAGGGAGAAGGTGAAATTATTAAGTGCAGAGGAAGTTAATTGCTTTGGTTGAATGCTGTTAATCACATTTAAATTACCTTTCATTACAAATTAGTTTCTCTTCTTCTCTTGCCCAGCACTCTGGAGTCTTAATTTCAATCATGCCACTTGGAGGCTAGAAAAAAGTATCACCTTCCGGTTCAAATGCACAATGCAGATCGTTTTCTCTGCCTTTCTTTAGCTGAGAAGCCTATAGAAAACCTCTTTTCTTTTTACCCAAACCACACAGAAGTTTCTCTTTTGTCCTGCTTGGAATGCAAGCAAGAGAGGCGAAACTGACAATGGAAATATGTCACGCCACAAAGGATACTTTCAAAACTCTGAAACCCCGAAACTTTTATTTAGAGCCCTTCTCCTGAAATAATGGCAGCAAATGCTTTTGTGCTCAGTGTGAAATGGTTGGCCTTGAACTATGTTTGCTGACCCTTCCCTGCTTTTTCTGTTAATTGGTACCTCAGATTCAGTACCAATTAGTGAGGTTGCAGAGGGCAGATGCTGCCATTCTGTTTTGATAATCCTTGTCAGCAGCATCTGTATAATCTCTTTGTTTAATTAAAACAAATGTGGGCTCAAAAACTTCGATAGGCTGTTGTTGTTGGTTTAGTTCCCAGGTTAAAGCCCCATTATGGAATTGTCACTGTGAGCAGGGACACACTACCATTCCTTGTTTGCCAAGATCTGTATGAAAATATTCAGCTCCCTAATATGCATAATTCAGATTAGGAATGCAGCCTTCACTTTGGCCTTAAAATTCTTCAGGGGGAATCTTTACGAACGCTCTTGACATGATAAAAAATAAAAGCTTGGAAGGCATAGAAATAATGGAAAAATCATTGGGCAATCATAACTTCTATGTGAAAACTACACTCATATGCATTTCTGTCTTGAGTCTCTCTTGTTTTAGTAGCATCCAAAATAGAGCATTTGTACAGGTAGTCCTCAACTTACAACCACAATTGAGTCCAAAATTTCTCTTGCTAAGTGAGACATTGGTTAAGCGAGTTTTGCCCAATTTTATGACCTTTCTTGCCATATTTGTTAAGGCTGCAAAAGGTGATCACATTACCCCAGGATACTGCCAACACATTTGTATTTATGAGAGATATTCCGTGTTTCCCCAAAAATAAGACCAGGTCTTATATTAATTTTTGCTCCAAAAAGATGCATTCGGGTTTATTTTCTGGTTAGGTCTTATTTTAGGAGAAATACAGATGCACTAAATGTCTCCATTTAGCTGAATAACGGGCTTATTTTGGGGGTAGGGTTTAAATTACTAGCATCCTGAAAAATTATCCTAGGGCTTATTTTCTGGTTGGATCTTATTTTCAGGGAAACAGGTTATTTATACCTTTATGAACCAGTTGTCAAATGTCTGAATTTTGATCAATTTATCACAAAGATACTGCAATGGTGGTAAGTTTGAACATCTATCATAAGTCACTTTTTTTCAGTGCTTCAGTGAACAGTCACTAAAGGAACTGTTGTAAGTTAAGGACTACCTATATCAGGATACTGGTCTGAGTTGTTATGTAAACCGGAAAGTTCCTGTAGAACTGCACAGTCAGTGTTGCCAGCTTCCATCCCATAATTTTTGGGAAAAGGGATAGAGCATTTAAAATCTACTTGTCTCTAGCTATTTCGTATACCACCCGTAAGTGTAGCTCATGCTCCTGAAAAAGATATCATTCAAGGTCTTAGAGTTTCTAAAATAAAGCTTTGGTAGTGGATAAGTTTGATATAGGTAGGCCTCAAACAGTTCTAAGCAAGGCAAGTTGTTAAGTGACTTTCCCATTTTACAATTTTTTTGGGCCACAGTTGTTAAGCAAATCCCTGAAAATGTTAAGTGAACCATATGTTAATTAAGTGAATCTGATTTCCTCTTTGCTTGTTGGAAACCAACAGGAAAAGTTACAAGTTGTGATCACATGACTCTGGGACAGTGCAATTGTCATAAATACATGCCAGTTGCCAAACACTCGGATTTTGGTTATGTGACCATGAGGATGCTACAACAGTCATAAGTAGCTGTGTCTCTTGTTTCAGAGCAGTTATTTTGAATGGTCAATAAATGAACGGTTGTAAGTCAAGGACTACATGTAGTAAGAAAAGGTCTCTGAGGCTTGGTAGGCAAACAGATGTGTGCTTTCTGTTACTTTAGCAAATTAGAAAGAAATATTCTATTCTATTCTAAAAAAAAAAGAAATATGAAAAGCTGTCATTCCCATCTTATAAAAATATAAAACAAAAGACAGCTTAAATTTGTATATTACTAAGTTTTGTTTAGATGCTGAAGATTCTCTGGCTTCCTTTTCCCACGGTGTATAACTGGAATAGTTATTCTCCTAGAAATAATTTGGGTGCAAGGATTTTATGTAGAACAGTGGTGGGTTTCCATTTCTTTTACTAGCGGTTCGCTTGTGTACTTGCGCAAGAGGCTTCTACGCATGCACAGAAGCCTCTGGGCAGGTGGGCGGAGCCTCCCGCCACTGCCACTACCAGTTCGCCTGATCCGGGCCGAATTGGCAGAACCCACCTCTGATGTAGAATTCTCCATGATAATGGATCATTTTATTCTCCATGTTCCAGAACCAGCTGTTCTATCTTGTGATTCATTCTTTTGCTTCCTTTTTGGATTGCAAATCAGAATTGCCCATAACTAGAAGAAAAACAGTGAACGGCAAAAACACAAATATTTCAGGTGATGCAGTATCTAGCAGCATTTCCAGGCAGAAGAACTTATTCTATAAGTCCTTGAAAGCTATTCAGCTGGCAAATCTTTTCTGGAGAATCAAAAGGACAAGTAACCTTTTAGTTGCTTTCCTGTCTCAAATGCATTACTTGAGGATGCCCTCCAAATTGATACTGGCGAAAGATGCAGGTCTCCGAGGAGTTGTGAGTGAATTTAAATTTCTTCATCTGACCTCTCTTTTTCTGTGGTAGATTTCTTCTCTGAAAATACAAATCCAGTATTTGAATGTACTGTATGTAGATAATACAAAAGTGGAAAAGCTTAAAAGTGGTATTGTAATTGGTATGATTTAAATAAATGCCAAGTGAGTAAAAGGAAGATTAATATTTCCAACATGACATAGAAGCACGTGAGAATCCACCATTAAGTTGACAACCAGTTTGTCATTTTCCTTGGAAATATAAACTTGATACACTGGTGCTTTGAATTTTACAATGTCTAACATGCAACATGCATATTGTGCAATAAAAACATAACATTACTCTGTTACTTTCTAAGTTTATGCTGGATGTGATTTTATTTGGTGACAATTGTAATGGCAATATTCTGGTTTGGTAATAAACGCCCATTGTTGGCAAGTCATTTCTTTTTAAATTGGATAATCAGCATTGAAATTTAAATCATATTTGATTCTATTCTTTTTTCAATGTGTCTTGAAGAACAGGGGAATTTAAACCTTCTCTTACATATAGATGTGACAAACCTCCTGTATTTGGTGCCCTTAAATATATTGGATTTCAATTCCCAGCAAGACTTGCTTGTGGCATTTCCAACATCGTCTGTTCTTCCTACTACCATACTTGCAGAGCTGTTGACCATTTTTCTGGTCCTGAATTTCTTTTTTTTTTCTTCTTTCCCTACATTCTTGACATTTGTTGGTAATTTATGGAGGTAAGCTAGATACTACGAACCATGGGAAAAATAATTTTTTGGTGCTGACCTCTCTTAAGAGTCATGGGCATCTTATTCTACTAGCCATTCAAAGGAGGCACTGCCAACCCAAATTTACTCATTAGGAAAATAGGCATTTTTTTAAACATCCAACCTGTGCAGAAAGAGGCTTAATATCTTGGCACACATTGACTGATAGGAATGAACAAAGGAAGGGTAAAAACAAGAAGTCAGACTTGAAAGTTTCTGTTGCTGTAACTTTACACTGAAAGTAGTAGTTGTAACACTGACTTCCTAGTCTAGCCTACTTTGAAGGAGTGACATTACTGCTTCATCAGCTGATTACTAGTAGACTTTCATGTGGAATTCAAGGGTTTGGTTGATATCTATAAAGCCTTTCATGGCCTATGATCTGTTCATTTAGTGACCAAAGTTACAATGACACTTTCAAAAGTGATTTGTGGTCATTTTTCACACGGCCATTGCAGCATTCCCATGGTCACGTGATCAAAATTCAGACACTTGGCAACTGGCATGCATTTATAATGGCTGGAGTTTCCAGGAGTCATGTGATCACCTTTTGTGAGCAAAGTCAATGGGAAGCCAGATTCACTGAACAACTGTGTTGCTAACACAGCAACTGCTGTAACTCACTTTGTGAATTACAGCAGTTGCTGTAAAACTGGCAAAAAAAGGTTGTAAAATAAAGCAAAACTCACTTAACAACTGTCTTGCTTAAAATTTTGGGCTTCATTGTGGTTGAAAGTCGAACACTATTTGTATTCACTGCCTGTAAGCACTGAATATCTTCATATTCATCCTTTACAGGAAAATGGGGAAACACCTTACTAGTGCACCAATAAAAGATATTAGCAAGAGAATCAAGAAATCTGTGCCATAATCAATTTCCAAATAAATTGGATTCTAAATTAAATGTACCAAGCTGTCTGGATTTAGGTAACCTGATTCCATTTTCTTTTAAATAAAACTGGCCTCACAATTTGTACATTTTAGCAGATCCATTTCCAAATTATGAACACATACAAAACACACTCTTCCATTTAAAATTCTCCAGGGATTATATTCTCAGCTGTGTATAAGTTTCCAGCTTTTCCTACACACCACACCTGGAACTGGCTCTTCAAATTACATCCTCCCACATCATTTTTACTTACTTTAATCTCATACCAAGAGGTCATGCTGAACTATTTTCTTGATAAGTCCCAGAAGTTCAAGCAATCTTCCAGGACATCTCTGACTCTGAACATCTTGCTCCTCTTTAAATCGTGGGGAAAAATTCATCCTTGATTTCCAGTGAAATAAAAATAGACAATGAACAGTTAACTTATCTTACCCTTCAGAATGAGGTCATTAAGTAAATGCAGATACAAGATTCCAGGATTAGAAGACAATTTTATTGTCATATCTTATAAAGAAGGGAGGACAAGAATATTTGTAATTGTCACATATCAAATTAGAACACTAATCCACGTAAAAAAGACACAAAACCAGTCTCTAGGATTTCTGACTAGAGTTCATCCTAGTCCTATTTTGACAGCCAAACCGTTTCAATGCAAAAATCTGTATTTATCCTCCCTATTTATCAGTTAATGAAATAAGCCAAATCAAGTGAGATATCATTGCTTAGTCACTTTGATGCCAGAAATTTATTATTCATTTAAAACAACATTTGCCTTCAAAGCATTGGAAATATTATATAACGGGAGCTCACTCCATTATGTGGCGCTAGGGATTCGAACCACTGAACTGCTGACCTTTCCGATCAACAAGCTCAGCATCTTATCTACTGAGCCACCCGTTATGGAAGCCACCCCTTCCTTTCCAAAGGGAAGAATCATGACAGCCCTTACACAATTAATATTAACAGAGAAGTTGAATATTAATTCTTGAAAAGCTAAAATTAGAAAACTGGAAGTAGAGACGGCTTTTATATCACTGTGTGTCCCTGTCCACTATTGTAGAACGTGTAAGATTACAAATGTGGAATGTTGATGGTCTTGTATCAAGGTAGGACTGTGGAGATGATCTTTTTTCATTGCCAGATGTGTAGAGACATACATAAATATTTTATCTCCTTGATGCTGTCAAGACTTCCAGAACATGCTGATCGTGCAGATTTGCAAATGCTGTGGAGATTACCATCCCTTTTAACAGGCAAAGTTCTTCCTTTTTGTGTTGCAACATAGAAAAACTGATCAGGAAATGACTAAAAAAAAGAGCAAATCATTAGATAATATTAGTAAAGTTTGCATGTTATAAATTATAACATTAAATTAATACTGGGTATCCGATATTAAAATAACTTTTAAATTTTTTATGATTTCACATTTTTATCTTTTATAGATTTTATTCTATCACATATGTTGGTTATCAGCATTAGAACAACACCATTGAATTTAGAACTGTAATCTTTTATATCAGGTTATTAAAATTAAACTTATTTATTGCTGTAATATCTGCGGTTCTTATAGCTTTGTATTTTATATTGATTTTTGAATGATCTAAAGATTGTTATTTTTATTAAATAGGGCAGCCCTACTTTTTGCAGTATTTCCAAAATAGCATTTTCTAATTGCATATCTGAAAATCTGAAAAGTCAAATAGATTACTTGAATTGTATTGGGGAACAATTTTTAAATAAGCCTTGCCTATGATCTCTTATTGTTAATTGCCCTATGTACTGTAAGTTGCTGCGTAAATCATGAAATTGTTGTGGAACATGTTTCTAGTTATTGATGGCTTGTCATGTGCCCCTTGAACCTGAACTGATGGTTGTACATTGTCTGGAGTGTAGCAGTGATAGCATTTATCCTTGACAACTGTTGATTATTTCTTTGTTTGGCTTCTGTTGTGGTTTTTAATAGTGAGTTTTGCCTCACAACTTCTCTTTAGACTTCAATGTTCATTCAAGTTGGCTCTTTCACCGAATGAAATTTATTAGCCCCTGTATTTCAAATTCCAAACATTTTTGACCAAATTCTACTAATTTGGAAATCTTGAGTGACAATCCATATCTTACTATGAATGTGAGCAGTATGTATGTATGTATGTATGTATGTATGTATGTATGTATGTATGTATGTATGTATGTATGTATGTATGTATATTGAGACTATGCTATATTGTTATAGGATCAGTTAGGGGAATGCTAATGTATTTGCTAGGAATACAACTTTAAAGCCCCCAGTTTATTATTACTATTTTAAATGCTCTACATCTCATGCGATTGTCAAAACTTGCAAACTTTCAACTGTTTGAATAAGATTTATGGAAAGATTTCAGGTAAGTAAATTGAAACAGTGGACTATTCCTCCCTTAGGCAAGGAAGCTAACTTGGTGACTTTTGGCCTGTCACTCTATCAAGTCTAGACTGGGAAGTAAAACAACCATAGCAACAACAACTGCCTATCAAATTGTACTGGAAAAAATCAGGGCCCACGATCATCAATCAACAAAGCAGCTTTTAATATACAGATTCAGGCTGATAATGATGGATAATGTATGCATAATATATGCATGTACATGCCATCATGAGGGGATCACCCAAAAACATTGCTGAATTCTAATCCTGAATTAAATGACTTTGTCTCTGAATAAACATGCATAACATTTTGCCTTAATTGTGCGAGCTTGGAGCTTGCAATTCAGGTTTCATATCAGACATGAATTTCATGTGCCACTCTCTCTTAATCCACTTATTAGAAAAATAGGGACAATTATACTTTTGTGCTATATAATGTGGCTGTGGTTGCTGGTTGGCAGCGTGTGCATGTCAAAGTTACTCTAAATCTTTCTGTCTAAGAATGAAAGCAATGGATGTGAAGTACTTTTCAGCTCCAGTGCACTTTTGTTTATGTAGCCAAGGAAACTATATGTGTAAAGCTTATAAAATCTATGCGCAATTCTTTGCAGAGTTAACTGAGAAACATGGAGCTGTACTCAAACTCAGCTTGATGGCAGTAAGTTAGGGATGGCTGGTTTCCATAATTAGGGTACCAATAATTAGTTAAAGTAGATGAAAAGGTGACAATATTCACTCTTTTTCATGTGGTGTATGCGGTCCTGTGGATTACAGCTCTTGCACATCTTTTCTGTTGGAAAAAATCCATCCTTTGTTCGAAGAGATTTTTTTTGTTTGAGTAATAAGCATATGTTAAAATGTTAATTAAACCAAATAGCTTACAGAATTGGATACAAATAGAATTTTAAGCACATTTTATGATTAATTTGAGGTGGCTTTTCAGTCCATTTAATAGATTTGCATTCATTTTCTTTATTAACGAGTTGAGATTGGTGAGTGCAGCTGACGGCATTGCAACCAACATGATGCAGCTTTGTTAGTTTATTTTTGAAGCAATATCAATTAAGAATCCAACAACATCTGAAGGACAGCCAGCTTGTTACAAGATAAACTTCTAGGGCACAGTGAACTGTGATCCTTGAAAGCAAGCAGTGACTAATGATACTCGGATAAAGGATGTATGCGTCATACCTTGGAGGAGGTGGGGGTGTATCTTCTCAAGAGTACATTTGATTACGTTTGCCATCTTAAATAGAATTCCTTTGGAATAACCATTTTGAAAATACTGATATATATTGCCTAGTAATGTAATCAATTATAATTACATTGTAAATACTGCAAAAATAAGAACATGATATCAATATTCCAGGATTTGAGCGACTGTCACAAAGAAGAGGAGGTTAATGTATTTTCCAAAGCACCAGAAGGCAAGATAAGAAACTGAATATAAACTAATCAAGAAGAGAAGCAACCTGGAATTAAGGAGAAACTTCCCAACAGTGAGGACAATTAACCAGTGGAGCAGCTTGCATTCAGAAATTGTAGGAGGTTTATCACTGGAGGTTTTTAAGAAAAAACTGCACAGTCATGTATCTGAAATGCTATAGGGTCTCCTGCTTGAGCAGGGGGTTAGGCTAAAAGACCTCCAAGATCCCTTCCAGCTCTAATTCTGATTGGTCTGATTGATCAATCCTAATCACAAATAGGGTGATATCTTCGTTCATGTATGCAAATGGCAGATTAAATAGATGTTGAAACATTTCCCCCCAACATTTCTTCTTTTTGTAATATGTAAATTGTATTTTTTAAAGGCAAGTGCAATAAAACTAAGGAAATGTTTGCCACAAAAGATGTGTCCAAAAAGAAGATAGAAAAAAGGTGAACTGGGAAAGAAAACAGCAGGCGAAACACATGCTTGCTGGTTTGTTGGGTGGTCTGTGGAGCATTTGGAGTGGGGTGGGCAGAGAAGGCAGTTGGGCAAATATATGCTGACTGGGTGGGATGGGGCCACTGAGGTTTCCTGGAGCATCACAAGCAGCCCCAGAGCCGCCCTTTCTGGTGTTGTTTGCTGCCCTCAAGGCAGAGTTCAAGGAGGCTAAAAGATAAATGGCACGGCAGGAGATAGGCAGGTAGGAACTAATTGAAGTGCCCGTGTAGTTGTAGGTTTGGGGCCAATTTTGGGCCAAGTGCCCAAAATTTGATCAAGTGATCTTAGGAATGGCATGATGGCCATGGGAAGGACCAAAAGTTTATTTTTCAGTGCTGTCCCTGAACAAATGGTCATAAATTGAGAAGTAACACTAAATCTTTTTCCTCCTCACCTAATATTTTTTCCTATAAGAGGTGGTATTAATCCGGTTCGGACCAGTTCACCTGAACTGGTAGTGGAAATCATGGGTGGGCCTGCCTACCTGCCCTCGCTCTATGCCATTTTATTTAGGCATGTGTTTGAGGCCGGCTGCATGTTTGCAAGGCGCATGCGTGAGGAAAGTGCATGTGCGGAAGGCCGGGCATGAAGCGAGCGAGCACATGTGGGGTGAACCAGTGGTAACAAAATGTGAAACCTACCACTGGTACCTATGAGATCTTTTTTTTAAATTTACTCAGAATAATTTTTAAACTCAAAATTTAGGCCACGTGTTTCAAGCAGAAGAAGATTCCCATCTGAACTAGAAAGTGCTAGGAAGGATTTAACGGAGATTATTCTAAGTCTGTTTCCTCACAAAAGCACTTTAGTCATTTTCTAAACTCCTGTGATCCAAGAAGCTGTACTCTTTGAGGAAGAATGGGAAAACAGGAGTCAAGAGCAGAGGAAAGAGTTTTATTTTGAATTGGAAACAATAACAGTTTTTTTTTAAAACAAAACAAAACAAAATTACTGTTTGTATAAGGCAAAGTTCAGTGGGATTGCGCCTAGAGAAGACAATGAGTTTGAAAAACATCCAATTCGCTCAGGTTGGAGTAAATATGAGAATATATATGTGTGCATGATTGTATATGGGGTGTATGTGTTAAAAAAGCACAGATACCCAACCCACACTTTTCTTTGGCTATAAAAACAAATGAAATGAAATAAAATTGGACCCTCCCAGCTGAATTCCGTAAGCTTCTTACAGTTCAGCCGACTTGTTTACCCTGCCAAGGAGCCAAGGTATTTATTGGTAGAATGTCAGAACCATCTGTATATATTATTTCGGACAAAGGGTAGAGTCATACAATATATAATGCTAGGATAATTTTAATAGAGTCATCTTCTTCAGTAGCGTTGCTATCATTTTGCAAATTGTTAAAATCCCTTAGACATGAAATTTATAACCATAAGAGATGTGTGGGGTGTATGCGTGAAAAAGTCCAGATACCAACCCACAAGTTTCTTCGGCTATGCCTATTTGCTGTGAATGAAAATGTTTACAAAGAACTAGTCCTTGGACTGAAAAATATTCATCTTCCTAGTTGTGTATCCTGAGATCCTTAAACTTCCTTGCTTCTGTCAGTGGCTCCCTTCATCCTTCCTCTCCCCCCCCTCTCTTTCTCTCTCTCTAAATCCCTGTCTCAGAATATTAATGCAGCGGATAATTGGGTTCAGTTTTGGATTCTCTAGATGGCTTATTGCGGGTGCTAATCCTCACAGAGGCATCTGGGAAAGTGAAAGGTTAGCTGTGGCCTTTGATCTGGATTATGAAATTTGGAAAGAAAAAAAAGACTTCTGCAGTCATGCAAATCATCGTTGTTCGATTCCTAGAATGGGTACTGCTGAATTGGCTTTTTTTTAAACTCCTCCCCCCTCGCCCAACTATTGTGTGGGATTGCAATTTTTTTAAAAAAACACCCTCTCTGTGTTGGCAGTTGTTGCCCCCACAACATCTGGAGGATATCAGATTGCAGAAGCCTGCTTTGCTGTTTTAAAAATCTACTGTTGTTGCTGCTCAATGGAATGGATAGGACTCTCTCGGTTGTCTGAAATCTAAAAGCATGCTATATAATTTGGGGGGGACATGTGAAGAAGCAAAGAAGTAATGGACAAAAATAAAGATCTGGTTGGAAAAGATGATGAAACAACGTGTTTAAACCAGAATTATTTTTGTTGGGGATCTTGCCCGAAACTTATAACAAAGAAAATATTTATTTAATTATTCATGTAGAATTGTAGAATTCAGCTAGAATTGAATTTGCACAATATTGGAAAAGTGAAAAGATTCCTACTGAAGAGATGGTGATTAGATAAATATTGGAATGTGCAGAAATGAATAGACTAACACCAGCAATTAAGGAGAAGGAACAAACTGATTATTATAGGATATGCGAAGCATTTTACCAATGGTTAGAGAATAAAAAAGGAAATTGGAAATAAAGGAAGAAGATAAGAATAGAAAATACATTAAGATAGATATAAAAATAAAATGGCAACTGATAACATGATTATGATGATAATAATCATGTTCAATATAATTATTGTTTTTTTTATTAGAACATATGCTATGAAGGAAATGACGAGTTACACAAGGTATAGTTGTTCAATGTATATAATTTGTGGAAGGATGTTGCACAGGAATATTTGTACCCAGATGACATACTGCTTATGGAGAGATGAAATGTTTATATTTTTTAAAATAAAAAATAAATAAAATAAATATTTTTTTAAAAAAAAACTTTAAAAAAAAAGAAATCTAAAAGCATATTTTAGTGGTGGAATGCTTAGTGGTGTTAATTATCTCCCCCCACCCCAGTTTCCTAATTTAAAGATATAATTAAAAGACATAATTCCCTTGGTTTGTTTTTTTCTTTAAGAGAAACTGACTGATACTTACTATGAAAGTCCATGAGAATTGTACTAAAGCATCTTTTGCCATTTCTGTTCTTTGACTTTTTCTTAGCCAACTGTCTTAAGACATTTGTTGCCCACAGCAATGGTGAGAATTGGTTGAAAAACACACTTTTTTGGGGGGGGAGGGTAGACAATTGGACCTAAGTCTACCGTGACACAGCTTTAAACTTTATTAAGTCTGTCTTGGACTCTTCTTTCCTCTCCCAAGTTAAATGGAAGAAGGCTTTGGCAGTCGCCCTGCTGTGAGCTTGATTGATGCAGAAAACATCTGAGGGACTTTTGTTTCCCTGCTTGTTCTTCATGAGTGCATAATGTGTGAATACTCAAATAAGGTCAGCCCTTATCCCATGTAATCTAGGCCTGAAAGCAGATCAAGAGTGACAGTCATACCCCATAAGTGAGAACACAAATCATCCTTTGCGGGCTTTGGAAAAGTTGTGAGGTGTTTTTCCTCCCCCTCTCCCCCTCTTTCTCCTTCCATCTTGGAGACGGGTGGGAGGGGAATGACCCAACTTTTGTCTGAAAAGAAAGAGAATACATGTTTGGAATGCAATACTGTTCATTCAAGGCAGATCTGGTGGGACGGGAGGAAGGACTATTTTTTTTTTTTTTGGTAACGAAGTACTAGTCTTTTCACTGGAAGGTTCAAGGAACGGTTTTGGGTTGTTCCTGGCTAGCGACATGGAATACTGCAAATTGGGAACGGAGTGGGGGAAATTCTTTCCCCAGTTGAAGGTGGGGAAAGAAAGGTCTATTGCATTTTCTTTCAGAATAATTGAAAATAAAACAACAATCTTGGGTGGGTTTTTATTTATTTTATTTATTTATTTATTATTCATATTTGTAACCCGCACCCATCTCACCACAAAGGGACTCGGGGCGGCGAACAGAAATTTAAAATAAATATACATATATACAAAATATTAACAAACAACAACTAAATTAAACCAAAACCCTGCGTAAAATAAATTTAAAACCCATAAATTAAAAACCTTGATCTGCTACAAGTCAGTACGGTGTGGAGTAGTTCAAGCCAGGCCGGCCAGATGAAAGTAGTGTGTTTTTAAGTGCTGGCGGAACAGGCGGAGGTCCTTATTGTTGTTTTGGTGAACCAATCAACAGATTGCTAAGTTTTTGAATATTGGCGTTTTGTGATCCTATGTAATGAATCTTGGGTAGGGGGGGTAATTATTTCCATAGGACCTGGCCTGATTTTGAAGCAACCCCAGGCATGGATAAAGACAGTAAAACTATCCTGATACCCACCCCACCCCCACCATTGATATGTAAAATAGAGTCAGTCAGCTCTTTTTATGTCCTCTTTTAGGACAGGGTGATTTGGTCATTGATTGAGACAAAGTGATTTAAATTTGAATTGGGCAAATATTTCTATTTGGAGAAGGCGAAGTTTGAATGCAATTTGTAGCTGGCTTTATCATCATCATCATCATCATTAGTATGAGTATGATTATGGTTCATTGCAAAGTCGGCCAAACCTTTAGACTGGATTTGGCATTTTTGTCCACCTATCAAGCCCTTCCCAAGGACCTGGTATAGGTAGATGTGCTAAAGGTATTGTTTCAGGATGTAAGCTGTTCTGAGTAAAAACTACCTTTTGTAATTGACCAGTGGTAATTTTGTGGATACTGCTGGTGTTCAAATGGTGTTTCTGATGTGTCAGGATTGCATCTAAGGTGCCTATTACGATTGGTACCACCTTTGCTTGCCTTTGCTACAGTTGTTCTAGTTCTATTTTTAGGTCTTTGTATTTTGTTATCTTCTCCAGCTCTTTCTCTTCTCTTCTGCTGTCTCCAGGCACTGCTACATCCACTATCCAGATGTTTTTGTCTTTCTTATTGACAACTGTTAAGTCTGGGGTGTTATGTGGCAGGTGCCTGTTTCATCATCATCATCATCATTATTATTATTATTATTATTATTATTATTAACATTTATTCATTAAACGTGAAATTTATCATCATCATCATCATCATCCATTGTACAGGCAGTATCCGATATTAGATATAGACAGGTAGTGTATTTGGCATTTTTGTTATTATCAAATTTATGTGCCATCCTTCTCAAGGCTTAAGGTTTGTATTACATTACGCCATGGTTTGTTGAGATATACTTTAAAGAAAATGTCACATCTTAAGTCAAACCAAAGAAACCATATGTAAAAGTAAAAGTTCCACTCGCATATATGTGCTAGTCATTCCTGACTCTAGGGGGCAGTGTTCATGTCCGTTTCAAAGCCAAAGAGCCAGCACTGCCTCAAGAAATCTCGGTGGTCATGTCGCCGGCATGACTAAACACCAAAGGTGCACGGAACACTTACCAAATAGGTGGTTCCTATTTTGCTACTTGCATTTTTTCATGCTTTTGAACTGCTAAGTTGTCAGAAGCTGGGACAAGTAACGGGAGCTCACTCAGTTACGCAGGGATTTGAACCACCAAACTTTCTGATCAACAAGCTCAGCATCTTAGCCACTGAGCCATCACGTCTCTTACAGAAACCATATTAAGACCATAGCAGATAAACTCTGTGGGTGGCTGTTTGAATTTTTAAAAAATTAATGGCTAGCCATTTGACAACCACTATCTACCCAGGCTAGTAGATATATACAGGTAGTCCTCAATTTATGACCACAGTTGACTACCAAATTTATGTTGCAACTTTACAACTTTTCTTGGCACATTCGTTAAGTGAATCACTGCAGTTTGTTAAATTAGTAACACCGTTGTTAAGTGAATCTGTTTTCGCCATTGACTTTGCTTGTCAGAAGGTCACAAAATCGGATCACATGACCCCAGGCAGTACAACTGTCATAAATGTGAGATGGTTACCAAACATTCGAATGAAAATCATGTGACCATGGATATGTTGCAACAGTCATAAGTGTGGGAAATGGTCAAAAATCATTTTTTTCAGTGCCATTGTAATTTTGAACCGTTACTAAGTGAACTCTGAAAATATTCCCTGTACAGGAATATTTTATACATGCTAATGTCTAATCATTTTCTTTCCTATTTTACTGGTCCTTCAGGAACAAAAACCAGCATATTTACCCTTCCCTTATATTTCCAATAAAAATAATCCTGTGGTGGAAGCTGGGCTGACAGTGATTGGCCTGGTGTCAGGCCAATCCAATGAGATTCTGTAACTCAAAGTGGGTTAGAAAATGGGTGCTCCCATTTTAATTTAAACATAACCCTGTACCACTGTCTCTCTCTGTGTAACCAACGAAACTGTTGTGTGAGTATGTGAAACAAATTAACATTTAAAAAAAACCTACAGAACCAATTATTAACCTGTACAGAATTTTTATGATTTACTGGTTTCCGTATCAGTGAGAGAACAGTAATATTCAGCTCTTGGCTTATGTCATTTTTAATGCTATCAGAGACCTTTCCAATACAAGAAAATACGCTATAGGGTAATTAGAAATAGGAAGATAGAATTACACCACTGATAGAATTAAAAAGCACGGACACAAAGTTGATTTTTCATTTATATATACTTTTAAAGACTTTTATTGATGAAATCCTCCTTACAGAATTTAATATTTGTCCTAACAATATGTAATTGAATAATGTAATATAGATTATATTATATGAAAAAAAAATCTAAAAACCAAGAAGTCATCTTATCCTGGCATAATTAGAATAGCTTCACATATTATTTACTTTGAATTGTGCTGCTGTTATTATAGAGGGCCTAAGGTGTTTATTTAGATGAAGTCTGACTTCTTAATTGTCTCAGGACTATGCAAACAAAAATAAAATGAAATAAAATTGGATCCTCCCAATAGAATTCCTTAAGCTTCTTACAGTTCAGCCAACTTGTTTACCCCTGCCAAGGAGCCAAGTTATTTTATTGGTATTGTGTCAGAACCATCTGTATATATTATTTCGGATAAAGGGTGGAGTTATATGTAATGTTGTTAGGATAATTTTTATTAGACCCATCTTCTTCAGTAGCATTGCTATCATTTTTCAAGTTTTTAAATATCCCTTAAATACGAAACTTGTAACCATAAGAGATGTTGCTTCCTTAAATCAGATTTCCTTCAAATATCGTGCCTTAATCTTTAGGTGAAGTTAAGTTGAAATGTAGGAATAAATTCATCTTATGCTTTTATCCATATGGATGTCTTATCCCTTTCCTTTTTTTTTTCTTTTTCAAAAAAAGTATGTCAGTAGTTGATAAAAACCACCTTTTTGCAAACTTTATACAATGAGGAGCATTTTTGAAAAAAAAAATAGAAGTGGTTTTGAAACAGAGCAGACACACATTCAAGGTACATTAAGAACGGTAATAGAATCACTTTTGTGACATGAAAAATGTTGTAAGATAGGACACAGATTTGTGGAAGGTGATTGAGAAAACAGTTTTCTAGTATCTCCAGATAAAATCACACCTCTTCAAAAACAAAAAGGATTAACATGAGGAATTGTATGTATGCAATGTATCACTTTTCCTAGCTTGTTCCAAATTTTTAATTTAAAATTTGCATGACCTTGATAGAAATCAAGTACATGCAGCCTTTCCAGAAAGCTATTATTGTGTGAATTTTCCTTAGCATTTTTAGATTACATGAGTCCTGATCATATGAACTGAGCCTTAAATGAATGAATAAATGTAACAGTTTGTTATTATTTAACAATGTTTGCAGAACTCTGTTCCTAGTTTTCTTTAAAATCATATCGTATTCAGTATGATTGGCATATGAATAGAATGGAATGGAATAGGATAGAATAACAGAGTTGGAAGGGACCTTGGAGATCTTCTAGTCCAACCCCTGCTCAGGCAGGAAACCCTATCTCATTTCAGGCAAATGGTTGTCCAATATCTTCTTAAAAACTTTCCATGTTGGAGAATTCACAACTTCTGGACCCAAGTTGTTCCGCTGGTTAATTGTTCTAATTGTCAGGAAATTTCTCCTTAGTTCTAGATTGCTTCTCTTCTTGATTAGTTTCCATTCGTTGCTTTGGTCCTCTCCTCAGATGCTCTGGAGAATAGCTTTACTTCCTATTCTTTGTGTCAACCCTTGAGAAACTGGAACACTGCTATCATGTCACCCCTAGTGACATACTTAAGATTTGAACCAGAAGAATCTACTTTTTCTTTCACAGGTTTGATTCCTATATCATAATGCAGGGTTGGTTGGTTTTTTAAACCAAATTTATACGATTTAATTTTTTATGTCCTAAATTCTCAGTATGTACCATAGCATACAATCTAAGTATTAAGATAGTATTCTATAACTGTGAACAGATATGACATATATAATTCACTGGGTTCTTTCTGCAATATGGAATTTTCCTGATATTGCAGATATTGCAATATAACACTGAAGTTATATTGGCAGAAGTCTAGTTTAGGATAAAATGTACAAATAAGATAAATGTTTCCTCTGTCTAGTCATGTCCAACTCTAGGGCTGGTGCTAATCTCCATTCCTTAGCTGATGGAGCCAGCATTGTCCAAAGACATTTCCGTGGCCACCATGGCCAGCATGACTATAAGCCAAAGGTACACAGAACCCTGTTACTTTCCCATCAAAGTGGTACCTATTTATCTACTTACAGTAGAACTTGTGGTTACGAATGCTTCCAACCAAAAAATTCACAACATTTTTTAATCTGGTCATGAACACATACTTGGGGGCTGATCAAATACGGTCGGGGCTGATTTCCCCTTCTGCGCCATTTTTTATGTAAGCGACAACCAACAAGTGACCTTGTGTAGCCACTGCATTAATTTTGATTAGGTTTGGGTTACGACCATATCGGGTTGTGACCAAAGTTATGGAACGAATTATGGTTGTGACCAGAGGTTCTACTGTACTAGGTAGCTAGGAGCTGGGACAAGTAATGGGAGCTCATCCTGTTGTTTAGCGCTCGGGTCTCAAATCCGGGCTGTTAGCTTTCCAATTGACAAGCTTAACGTCTTTAACTGCTAACTGTGCCCCCTAGTGTAGTATGAAATGTAGTATGATCAGAACAACTTCAGTGCTTTTAAATTTAAGTGGATGTAAAAAAAGCTTTTAAACCAGTTTAAAAGCTTTTTAAACGCTGGACAGAACTTCCTCAAAGTAAGAATCTTTCTTTTACAGCAAACTTGAAAAAGATCTGTTGTTTTTTCCAAAATTGAACAGAAGGATATACAGGCAGTCTTCAGTTCAAATCATTCTATTAGTAACCATTTAAAATTAGAATAGTATGGGGAAAAGTGACTTATGGACGATTCTCACTCATTGCAGCACCCATGGTCATGTGATCAAAACTTGCTTGGGCACCAACATGTATTAATGAAGGTTTGAGAATCCTGGGTCATGTGATTGCTATTTGCCATCCTCCCAGTCAACAAGCAAAATCAGTGGGGGAAAGTGAACCCACTTAGCAACTATAGAGTTACATAACAACCATGGCAAAATAAAAACCTTGTAAAATTGAGCACAACTCACTTAAGAATTGCCTTGCTTAGCAATTGCAATTCTAGTCCCAGTTATGTCATAAGTCAAGGACTATCTGTACTTTTAAATTATATTTAAAAAGTTGATAGATGTCAAATCTGCAGAATGGGGGGGGGGTTTGGTGAGAGAATAGTGAAACATGAATTCTTTTATAAGATTGAACTGAAGTTTGGAACAAGTATGGACCACCTTAACTACTGTAGAGACTATGTGCTAAATTCCAAGTTATTTTTTTGATGTTTCATTTTTTTTTTACAAGCAGTAAAATAGTAAGGCCTTTTTTCTTGTAATCCTTAACTGAAGCAGTACATGCCTCTGGCAAATAGAAATAGAGGAGAAAGTTTAAATTTTAACATAGTTCAGCAGAACTAAACTAATTTACCCCAAAGGTTTCAAGAGGCAATTGGATATTTTGGTTTTTCTTTGAAGACTTTTTGCTTCTCATCCATTCTTCAAAGCTGAAGAAGAACCATGACCTGGATGACTGAGAATCTCCATAGACACAACACTAATTACAATCACTAAACCAATGGACCTAGATGAAAAATATGATTTGATTTATTTATTAGTTTTATAACTCTTTTCTACAAGAACTCAAAGTTGACTAATAGGGGGACTTCTTTCTTGTTATCCTCATGGCAGCCACCCTGTACATGGACATGTCTGCAGGGGTGTGTGTGTCACTGGAGTCTGAGGGAGGGCAAGTGACAAAAACAGCAACGGTGCAATGCCACCTATACAAAAAGGTATGAGCTTTTATTGGGATGGACCTGGAATTTCGGTCATTGGGAGAAAAGCATTTGATCCTATAGGTCAGGGGGATCAAACTCAATTTCATTGAAAGCCTCATCAGGGTTGTGTTTGCCCTTGGGCCAGGGTGGGCATGGTCAGCTTGATGTCATTTGTGTCAGGGTGCCTGTGGTGGCCTGAGTGCTCAGCCAGTGAAAACGGGGTCCCGAGCTCTGTTTTCAGTTGTGACGGCCTCCTGCAACTTTCTGACAGCTAAAACGGACCTTGGAAGGGCTGTGTGTGGCCCTCCAAAGCTCCATTTTCGCTGGCAGAGGCACTGAAGACCAGTCCTTCGCTGTACCCAGGGCGGCCCTGTGAGCCATATCTAAGCAACCCACAGGTCAAATCCAGGCCTCAGGCCTTGAGTTTGACCAGTCATTTGCTGTTCTCAGTGCGGCCCCCACGGACCACATCTGGGTGGATCTAGGCCCTGGGCCTTGAGTTTGATACCTCTGCTGTGTCAAATATTGTAGATGTAGATATTTATTTATTTATTTTTATTTATTTTATTACATTTATATCCCGCCCTTCTCCGCAGAGGACCCAGGGCGGCGCACAGGAAATTTAAAAGATATACAAAATAGAAAATAAATAAATAATTTAAAATATATATTAAATAATCCCAATCCTATGCTAAAACCAATGATTAAAAACCCAATTTACAACTTTTCTAAAAGTCCCCATGGGAGGTTAGGCTAGGCCGGCTTGATGAAAAAAGTATGTCTTTAGACATTGGCGGAAGAGGCGGAGGTCGGTGATGGTCCGGAGTTCAGGGGGTAGGTCATTCCAAAGGGCTGGGCCCACCACAGAGAAGGCTCTTCCCCTGGGTGTCGCCAGTCAGCATTGTCCGGCCGACGGCACCCTGAGAAGGCCCTCTCTGTGGGAGCGTATCGGTCTAAGGGATGTATGGGGCAGGAGACAGTCTCGCATATAACTAGGCCCCGAGCCATGAAGCGCTTTAAAGATGGTCGTCAGAACCTTGAAGCGCACCCGAAAGACCACAGGAAGCCAATGCAGCTCGCGCAGGATTGGTGTTATATGGGAGCTTCTGGCGGCTCCCGTAATTACCCGTGTGGCTGCGTTTTGGACTAGCTGTAGCTTTCGAGTGCACCTCAAGGGAAGCCCCATGTAGAGAGCATTACAGTAGTTGTGACGGGACGTCACGAGAGCTTGAGTGACTGTGCGAAGGGCAGCCCGGTCCAGTAAGGGGCGCAATTGGCGCCTCAGGCGTACCTGATGAAACGCCCCCCTGGCCACGGCCGCCACATGGTCCTCCAAGGACAGCCGGGAATCCAGGAGGACACCCAAATTGCGCGCCCTCTCCACGGGGGCCAATGTTTCGCCCCCAATGGCCAGAGTTGGAGTAATCTGGCTGAACCGGGGTGCCGGAAACCACAGCCACTCAGTCTTGGCAGGGTTGAGCTTGAGTTTGTTACCACCCATCCAGATCCGTACGGCTTCCAAACACCGGGACAGCACTTCGGCGGCAACAAACCTTATGATATAAGCTTTGTTGGACTGAACAAGAAAGGGAGACTGGCCTCTTGAATCTGGGTGTTTCCATCCTATCCAATACTTTTAACTACGGATCCCTTTACCGAAGGATAAACTCCCACTGATAGAATGGAATTTGCTTCTAAGTAAACATGTACAGGGTTTTGTGATGCGACTGGGTTGCTTACATAGGAGGGAACAGCCTGTTGACCCCAGGGGGCTTCTAGCTGGCCTAGAGACTTATAAAAAATGGTGTTAAGTAAGATGTGATTTATTTATCATCGTTCCTTGGGGTGGGGGAGGGGGGGCTGTCAGAAAAGGGCAATTGCCAAATACATTCTGTGAAACAATTAAAAAAAAATACAGTTACATTTGTGGAGGCAGATAAAATAGACTTATTTATGTTTATGGCTAATCCCTGGCAGAATTCTATATCTTGTTAGAAACTGTATGTTAGAGATTTGAAGCCGCATGGCTTTGTTTTGTGAACATGTGTGTGAAATTGACAAGGGAGCTGAGATTCTTTCTCATTCGGTCTTAGTTTCTCTCCCCCCCTTCCCCCCCTCCCCTTTCTCTCCTGATTTGCTGCGACTTCTAAGTTTACATGAATTCCCTGTGTGGGCAGAAATCAGTCCATGCTCCTGTCTCAGGAATCCAGTCCTGCTTGGAGTCCTGCTGCCCTTTTGTTGTCCTTCCTGCAAGGGTGATCAGTTGAGGACTATGTGGTGACAGAACCAGTTTGTAACAGGCTTGTCTTTCAACTTCTCTTCTTTAGGCTCTGCTGGCACAACTCATCTGAACTGCGGAGAGGCGGGAGCAGTGCGAGAGCTCTCTGCGAACTAAGCGAGGGAGAAATAGAAGAGAACTACGAGCTGCTGCCGCTACTGCTTCTGCTGCAATGAACTGGCTGGATGAACCGAATTGGCAACTTCACATTTCCTTCCTCGTGCTGCTCTCCATTCACACCAAGGGTAAGAAGACGAAATGCTGTGCAATGTTATCTCTGAGAGGGTGCTGAACATCTTGCCCTAAAAAAGTGCAACTTAGGAAGAATCTCTGAGCTTCTTGGGTTATTATTATTTTTTTAAAGAAAGATTTGTGTTCAAGGTTCCACAAGGTTTATAGTGTTGCGCCTGGAAAGGCTTAATTTAGAAATAGATGGATGTTATAACTCGCCAGGCCTCTCCTTTGTTTTTCTGCCTTTTAAAAATACTGCTGTGTGGTTCTTTGAATAATATTTCAAATTGAATGATGTTGTGCTTCAGAGAGCCCTTTTAAAATCAGTAGCAAGTGCTGCTCACTGTTGCCATTCCAAAAGAGCTATTGGAAAGAATTAAAGAGGCAGCATTAAGACATTTGGGCTCTTAGCATTTTTAAGGTACAGTAGCTAATTAATGCAAATGACACTTGAGGAACAGCAAACTTTATTTTCCCCTCAGAAGCACTGAAAAATGACTGAAAAAGAAGAAAGAAAATTTAATGACTTCTTCTGGGATCGAATGTTTGATGTGCTTCAAAAATCTAGAAACAGATATATAACAAAAGAAAGAAAACTGACTGATTTAAATAAATTATATCACCAATTAGTACATTTCCATGAAGTCAGTTGTATACACAGCTGTGGGAGTACTCTGGTCAAAAATAGAACCTTTCTATTAATTTGAACAATATTGTTCAGCTAACCTTAAGTGGGAGTTGAGAAATTAATTTTCAAAGCTTTACGTAACTTACAATGGTATACATACTTTTGACCTATTGAAATCAATTTGAACATATCTAGCTGTCACAGTTGTCTGGTGGCAAACCAGTGTCTTAAATATATCACTTTGGATTATGAACGCTTACCTTACATGCTCTTTGAGTATACATTGCCTGTATTTACATACAATCTTGAAATAGGGTGACATGGTTCTTATATTTTACTTGTAGCATTATCTGGCTGGTATCCAACACAAGGAGAAAGAATTTTATGTACTCACATAGATAAAACAATCCAAAGAATTGCTTATGGAAGATTAATCTAGTTTTCATAAATTAGTCCTTTTGGTCCATTCTTGGTCCTCTACCCCAGTGTTTCTCCATGTTGTTGTTTTTTAACCTGTGGCCCCCTTCTTACCTTTTTTTCCCTCCTGTGCCCCCCCCCCAAGTGTGTAGGTCCCATTCTGGTGAAAAAGATCAGCATTTGCACACTTAATGTAATGTATTACTTGAGTAATGTGAGCCTTGGGACAGTAACTGCTGTGCATTCTGGTTTCAACAAAATGGTATTTGCAGTATAATACATTTTAATGTTTGGTGCTCCCCATGGCACATGCCATGCCCTCCCTTTACATGCTTTTCACTTGTGTCCCCCTTGAAATATCCTTGTTTTCCCACATTATTGAGGAAGTTCAAGGGTGACTTTTGAAGAATTAAAGACTTAAACAGATTTTGGATAGTTTATATTCCATTCCCAGATGGCATGCAGCTCTTCCCACCTTAAAATGCAGATTCTTAATGGTTTGGCTGATTCTCAAGGGAAATAGATCTGTACTGAGATACGAACATCTGTAAGGGTGTGGAGAGATTTATGCAGGAAACCTGCAGTGAACTGCTGAGAGACTAATACTGACAATGTTTCCATCCAAAGGAACTTAATATTGTTTTTTGATTAGAATATTAAAAATGGGAAACATGAGCAAAACTAAAACAAATATGAATACAGAATCTGAACTAAAAATTGTTTTTTTCTTTTCCTTTTCCTGAATCTGTGCATAAAGCATATATACAGACTTTATTTTCATCTCTATTTCAATTATTAATATTATCCAGGTATTTTACAGGGAAGTATGGAATTCATCATATCCATTATTCAGTTTCTCCAGAGAGCAGAGCACTTCTACATTTCTTATATGGAAATAACTATTTCTGGTTTAAAAAAAATAAAAGCAGGAAGAGTGTTCTCTTTCAATATTTAGTCAAATGATATTTTATACCATGTAGAAATATGCCACTTGGTACTTACAAAGCCCAAATTATTATTTTCAGAAAAATCTTACTTAGAAAAATATACTTATTTGTATATCTCATCCTAGAACAGGAGATGGTTTGGCATCTCAAAAATGGATGATCTTGTTTATCTCCAACAAGTTTAAAAATCACTTAGTGTAGACATTGCCCAAGGCCAAACTAAACAAGAAACTAAATGTATATGGATTTTTCTTGAAATCAGATAGAGTAGAAATGGGGATGGACTAGCTGTTGGTGTTTGTCCTTCATAGGATTTTCCCAACCTAAATGGATATCTCTGAGCTTCTGTTGGGTCTCATTAGAGAAAATATGTATAGTTGTAACTTTTCTGTAACAAATCAAGTAATAATTTGGTTGAGTTTTAATTATATTGGGAAAACAAAGGAGGAGGGAAGAGCTTAATAGATTCCAATCCAGTTATGATTCAGCCATCTTCCTGAACCTTCAATGTTTGGGAGATCTATTCATATATCTCCAGCATCTTAGTAGTTTAGCAAAAGACCACCATTGTAGAATGAAGAATTTTCTTTCTAAAGGCTCTGTGTCTTTTATTTATAAGTGAAGGATAAGGAAACCATCCATGTATATTGCAGGTAGCTAAAATAAGAGATATTTAAATAAAACAAAGATATAATAGCTCAGTTTCAGTTTATGTCATCATGAGAATTTGCCTTACTCGAAAGTTGCTTTATTTCTTTTATTCCCCTATCATTTTCAGTACAAATTCTGAAGAAAAAGCATAGAAAATTATTGAATCATTTAGAACACTAATCAATAACAGTTCTAAATTTGGAGCGGAGCTTCTTGAATACAGAATAATGGGGTTATGCCTGGAATAGTGGATGTAGTCATAATTTGTAGTTATAATTTATTTATTTAGTTATTTAGTTATTTGTTTGTTTGTTTGTTTGTATCCTATATGTATTATTTTTACAAATAACAAAAAGTGGCAAACATATCCAGTATACCTTCCTTTTATTTTCCTCGCAACAACCCTTTAAGGTGGGATTGGGCTAAAAGGGAATGACTGGCCCAAAGTCACCCAGCTGGCTTTCATGGCTAAGGCAGGACTAGAATTCATGATCTTCTGCTTTCTAGCCAGGCGCCTTAACCACTAGACAAAACTGTCTCTCAGTTAGGCACACAGCTATTTTTCAATCACTCATTAATTCACAAAAATAATTTATGACAAGGAACTTACAAGTAGATACAAGTTAGTGTCCTTAAGCATGAAAAAAACCCTAAGTTTCATATTATGAAGTCAAAATTGATTTTAAATACTTGGAAAAGATTCTGAGAATATAACAACCAGCTTGTGGATAAGCTATTTAGTTCAGTTGGGCTGTTGAAAACATAGTCATATAACTTAACCAGTTTCTTCCCCCTCTCTTTGAACTCAAGTTGAAGAAGTGTTAAGAGACAGGTTACTGCTTCAATACTTTTTAAGCTACGTGCAAACTAACTTCTGAAGTGATTTTCGGAGGGGGTGATTAGTAGCACTCTCTTTTGGATTTGTTTTGTTGTTCACAGTTGCTGTACTTTATCTCACTTTTCCTGTTTACCCAGATGCTACAAAGCAAAGACAGTTTGGTATGATGCTAGTAAAGGGGTCGCAGGCTTTACACGACACATCTATTTTAGCCATCTTTAAAATCACTCCAAAATAGGTCACACAACTAAAAGTACAGATGGTAATTATTTTTAAATATTTATTCAAAAGGAAAACCTGTACACCCTGTAAAACTAAATTAGTACATGTTGTAAGATCGGGAAAAAACTAACTTAAATCGATTTTAACGACCATCTTTAAAGCGCTCCATGGCTCGGGGCCTAGTTATATGCGAGACCGCCTCCTGCCCCATACATCCCTCAGACCGATACGCTCCCACAGAGAGGGCCTCCTCAGGGTGCCGTCGGCTGGACAATGCCGACTGGCGACACCCAGGGGAAGAGCCTTCTCTGTGGCGGGCCCTGCCCTTTGGAACGACCTACCCCCTGAACTCCGCACCATCTCTGACCTCCGCCTCTTCCGCAAGTGTCTGAAGACACACCTATTCCATCTAGCCGGCCTAGCATAACCCCCATTACTGACTCTTAGATAGTTTTAAATTTGGGTTTTTTAAATTCGGTTTTTAGCGCAGGGTCTATTAGAATAAGTTTTTTAAAATTTTATATGTTTTATATGTGTTTTAACATCCCTGTGCCCCGCCCTGGGTCCGTTTGGAGAAGGGCGGGGTATAAATTTAATAAAATTAAAAAAAATAAAAAAAAATAAATAAGATTGTTGGTATTTGGGGATGGTAAGGGTCAAAATGGATTTGGCAAGTGACTGAGGTGTTTTTTTCTATTCCTTATGGGGACTTTAAAATATCTAAAGTATTGGGTTCTTCTCCCACTCAATTTTAGAAGGCATCTGTTATCATACAGTACCATATAAACCTGATTTAGCCCTTTACCAAGGGAAGCTGCTCATCTCTGTTTAGGAGCAACCATCAATTATTCTGAATATCTCCATGACAAGAGTTAGACTTTCACAATGGTTCCAAAACACTCATCTGCTCATCTGTTACATACAATTACATAAATTAATTCAGCTAACTATTCAAGCAAAATATGACTCTTAATTTTGTGCAGGTAAACTCAGTGGACATAGAGGAAAATAAAAATTGCCCTGATTTGGATTATGAAAATCCTATTCTCGGCTGTGTTTTGGGATGGGGGATCAGTTAAAACAATCCAGTGTCTTATAGCTGCTCCTTCCTTAAATTTCTTATTCCTAAATAATTCTAAGAAGGACGCGGTGGCTCAGTGGCTAAGACACTGAGCTTGTCGATCATAAAGGTTGGCAGTTTGGCAGTTCGAATTCCTAGCGCCGCGTAATGAGCACCGCGTAATGAGTGAGCGCCGCGTAATGAGTGAGCTCCTATTACTTGTCCCATCTTCTGCCAACCTGGCAGTTCGAAAGCATGTAAAAATGCAAGTAGAAAAATAGGAACCACTTTGGTGCGAAGGTAACAACAGCGTTCCATGCACCATTGGCATTTAGTCATGCTGGCCACATGACCACAGAGATGTCTTCAGACAGCGCTGGCTCTTCAGCTTTGAAATGGAGATGTGCACCGCCCCCTAGAATCAGGAACAACTAGCACATATGTGCAAGGGAAACCTTTACCTTTATCTAAGTAATTCTATTCGGAAATGTAAAAAAATAATTCCGCAAACTAAACACATACTTTTTTATTTAATAACTTGAAAGATAGTTCTCTATATTGTGATTGTCCAAATTCATTGGAACTGCTAGTGTAAAATTTTGGGAGGTGTAACTCAAATATTACCAAGACTACTACATTTGGGAAGGCAATCTAAAACTCTGGGCTAAATAGATGTATATCATGAGAAAAAAAATCAGGTTGGAATAATATTCAGATTTCCATGAATTGTGCTTAAGGGATTCAGAATATAGTATTTGGTATATTAAATTAAAATGTCTCCTTTTTACATCCAAATCGGGAATCTCTTGTTTAATGGTAACAAATTGGGATAGTAAAAATATGTCACTTGGGTTTACTAATTAATCTGACTTATTATCCTGGTATGAACCCAGAGTTCCCTTATTTATCCACAAGTTATCCTTCCATAATACAAATTGAACTAAAAACCCTTGGCAAAATTCATTTAGCAAAAAACAGGAGAGGCTAAAGAGGAATGTTTTGTTTTACTACTCATTGTGGCTCAGTTACTCATGTTACTGTAAGTTTCAAACAGTGGCCAAAATCATGCTAATAATTTGTTGCTTTATGGCACATTCTTTAATAATACTTCATTTCAGCGTAAAATGATCCTAGATATCAAATTGCAAATGTAGTGGAAATCTCATTAGTTGGGACAGACAGGTTATCCTAAAAAAGGCTTTTTGAATATTTAGAACTGGTAAATTATCTTGGAAAGGTAATGGGTATGCTCTATTAATTTAAAAACTAACTCCCCAAAGTATAATAAGAAATTTATTCTATAGCACTTCTGGTTTTATTCTCAACTATACATTCAGTAAATATAGCAGTTTTAATGCTCAGCATAGGCGATGTGATGGCTCACCTGTTAAGAAGCTGGGTTTGTTGGCTGGAAAGCTGGCAATCCAGGTTTGAGACCCGAGTGCCACAGGACAGGGTGAGCTCCTGCCAACGCTAGCAGTTTGAAAGCATGCAATTTCAAGTAGATAAATAGGTACCACTTGGGTGGAAAGGTAACAATGCTCCGTGACATCATGCTGGCCGCAATAAATGTCTTTGCACAGCACTGGGTCAATGGACTTAAAATGGAGATGAACATAACTCCCTATAGTTGGCAATGACTAACAGAGTAAAATTCTCAGGGACTCCTTCATCTCCTCCTTCTGATAAATCTTGCCAAATGTATATATCAGGGATGTCCAAACTTGGGAACTTTAAGACTCGTGGACTTCAACTCCCAGAATTCCTCAGCCAGCATAGCTGGCTGGGAAATTCTGGGAGTTGAAGTCCACAAGTCTTAAAAGTTCCCAAGTTTGGACATCCCTGGTATATATCATCCCTTGGAGAAATTTCCAAAAACTTGTTATTGTTTTACATTGCCTTTCCTTTTTTGCTGTGAAAAGGATGTAGTATTCCAAGACAACTTCCTAATTAGGGTATGCTTTTTTACATTTTGCCATAGTTCAGAGCTATTAATATTTTTATAATAATTATGTTTATTACTTACAGCATAATAACTGGGTAGTATACAAAAATAAAGGTAACAGGTCCCTAAATGCAAATCTATAATCTAATATTCCAGGCTCCCTCATTTTAACTGTCTGGCAATGTTTGACAAAGTTTATTACTATATTTTTATAATCACTTTTAAAGGATTGTATTAAGTGGATACTTTAAACTGATTTATTTAGAGTTAAATGGAAGCTGGTCTCTCATTATATTATCTAAAAAGCTTATCTTCCTTTCTCGGTTGTGGTGTTCCGCAACACTCCAATAAATATGTTGTTTTGTGTAAGATTGATGTCATGTTGGTGTATTACTTGAAAAGAATGTAAATTATCCTAAAACCACAAACATTTGACTTTCTCGGGGCAGAGTAAGCTAACACTTTAGTCGGTCCTTCCAGTCTTTGGCAGAGGCTGCATATCCTGCAGAGAAAATATTTAGAAGGTTAAAGCTGTGATACGTTTTGCATATCTCAACTCATGGAGACAATAATCCAAGGCATTCTAGGGTCAGCGGAACAGGAGAAAAATCAGTAGCATTCTAAGGGCAAGATTCAAGGTAGCGTAACTACAGTGAGATATCTCTCCACTCATTGTTTTTGCCTGAACTTTGTTTCTCCAAAACAAAGTGTACTTTTAGATGATATGTAGATTGAGAGAGCACATCATTGGGGAGGAAAGAAATCAGGATCTTGTGTACTATCCTTATTTCCTTTTTGCTCACCAGTGTACAATTTCATTGTAATTTGATTACAATATTATTACAATGACAATAAAGATTATTATTATTATTATTATCTTCGCCTGCTTTTATCCTCAAATCACTCTTCTACATTGGTTAAAATGGCTATTACTTGAAGGTGTTTCTCTTGGCCAGTCTCTTGGTATGATGTACCTCAGTTCTGAAAAAAAAAAAGATTATGAGATACAGATACCGTGTTTCCCCAAAAACACGACCTATCCCGAAAGTAAGTCCTAGCTTGATTTTTTAACATGTAAGCCCTAATTAAGATCCCACACACTCCAGGGTACACGGGTAAAAATTAAGCTCAGGTGAGGATGGGGGAGTGAAGCTGCCCTACTGCCCTGTATCCCCTAAAATAACTCCTCCCAGATAATAAGCCCCATCGGGCTTTTGCACGCATGCGCTAAAATAAGTCCTCCATGAAAATAAGCCCTCCCCAAAAATATTGCAACATAGCAGCAGCCATGAGGTGACCACGCTCACCACCTCCTACACCTCAAAAATAATAAGACCTCCCTGAAAATAAGGCCAAGGTCTTATTTCAGGGGGTCAAAAGAAAATAAGGCCCTGTATTATTTTCGGGAAAACACAGTACTTACCTTAGGACATTTACAGCCGTGCCTCGCAAACCCCGACACCTGCCTTGCTGGCCCATTTTTTCTGCAGCTGGCAAGGCTTCCCTAGAGGCCTTGATCCAGAGCTCTGTTATTGGCTACAGAGGCCTTCAAGAAAGTCTTGCAGGCCTTGCTGGCCACAGAAGTTCCTGAAGGCCTCTGACAGTGGAAAGGAGACTGGGGTGATGCATGCAAGTGAGGTGAAACAGTGGACAACATTCTCTCCCTGTCCAAAATATGATGGCGTGCCTTTTTTGGTGACATTAAAATATAAGACAGGGTGTTATTTTGGGGAAAACATGGGTAGTCCTGCATTTATGACCCACTTGGGCCTGCAATTTTGATTGCTAAATGTGATCATTAAGCAAGTGATCATTGACTCAATTTTACAATCATTTTACTACAGTTGTTAAGCAAATCACGTCATTAAGCAAACACAGCTTTTCCCATTGCTTGTTGGATATTAGTTGGACAGTTGCAATTTGCAATTGTGTCACTGCAGGATTCTGCAATCATTGTAAATGTGACTCACTTGCCAAGCACCTAAATCACCATTGTGTGACCACAGGGGTGGTGCACTGGTCATAAATTTGAGAATGGGTTGTAAGTTGCATTTTTTGGAGCCATTGCAAATTTAAACCATTCGTAAATGAATGGTCGTAAATCAAGGACTACCTATAATATCATTTTGGTGCCTTTTGCAAATATATTTGAGAATGTTAGAAGAATAGAATGTTCCAGTCTTTGATTCTAATCTTATCAAAATGATTACTTCTTTTAAATTAAAAACAAACAAGCGATGCACATTGCAGAGAACAACAACATTGTTAATTTGTTTTTTTTTAAAAAAAAATTGTAAACAAATCCTTAAAAATAACTCTCCTTGTCTTTTGTACTTCTGTAGTTTGAGGAACCCGATACGAAGCTGAAATATAATAGTGTAGTTTTGAGGCATCTACGTAGGCCAGACATGTCAAACACATGGCCCATGGGCCAGATGTGGGCTGCGGTAGGTCCAGAGTTGTCTCTTGGGGCCATCCTAGAGATGGCGAGGGACTAGCCCATGCCGCCCCAGACTACCCTGGCCACGCCCACCAAGTTGGCCATGACAACTCACCGTGACCAACATGCTGCAGGACAATTCACCACAGCCAGCTTGCAACAGGACAGTTAGTTGCATTAAAGAAATATTAAGGAAATAGTGGAATAGAGTAATTAAAGAAAGGATGCAACAGGCAGGACAGAATGAAAAGTGAATGGCAGAAATTAAAACATTTTTAAAAATTATTTTAAATATTTAAATAGAACTATTAAATTGTTCCCACAGTGAGTTAGTCTTGTTAAGTTATCCTCCAGCGCGTTGGCCATGGTGAGTTGGCCGTGGCAAGTCAGCCATGCCGAGTTAACTGCAGCGAGTTTGGCTGTGGCAAGTTGTCCTATTCCAACAGGTGTGGGGCCAGGGGTGGGATTCAGCCGGTCTGGACCAGTTCAGGTGAACTGGTAATTCCAGTGAGCATTTGGCCCTGCCTACCCGCCCCTGCACTTTCCTGCCCTACATTTCCCTGTTTTTTAGCTCAGCTGATTCACGCGGCACAGCAGATTGCCGTGCTTCAGCTGTTTTATTCAGAAGCACTGACATAGAAGGTAAGTTATGAAGCTTAAAAAGGTCATTTTTTTAATGCTGTGCACGCGCACTCACCGAACTGGTTGCTAAACAGGTTGCATCCCACCACTGGTTGTGGCCATTTGAATCTGGAGCGGTAGGGAAATGAGGTTCTACCGGCCGGGTCCAGTGACAGACAAAACACAACTTCTAGATCTCATAAGATGGCACAGTTTAAGAGATGGATGCTGGAACATTTCTGGTGTGATGAGCAGAGACAATTGAAGATGGGTGGTCCCAGGTGTAACATGTCACACGCTGGGTTTTATAGTTAACAACAAACACTTTGAATTATACTTGGAGGCCTATTGGAAGCCAACCAGCTTATGGGTCACAGATGATACATCACTGTATCGCGGAACCCTCAAAACTGCCCATCTGCTTGCTACATTTTGGATCAGTTGTAGCTTCTGTGCACTTCAAGAAGATGTGTTTATTTTCTTGGGAGGTAGGCGTAAAATTGCTTTGGCAGTTAGGTTTTCAAACTGTGAAAAAACTTTGAGCATCAGGCCAGATTTGGAACACAAATGAATATCGGAGCAAAAGATGTAATCCATTATAACTCACTACATTTGAATGCAGAAAAATCAGCTTCCCTTTTCTGTGCAAGCTCTTCCTGCAAAATTACTTTTTCTGTGTATCTCCTTCTTTTGCCCCATTTAGCCTACCCAAACCATATATTGCACAAACCTCTTAATATTTTAGCCAAGCCAACTGGGATTTGTTTATTTAGGTTTACTCTGAGCCAATGTCTGTTTCTTGCTAGTAAAACTGCTGTCATTTGTTTTTCGGGTGACTTTGCAATACTTGCAAAGCAAAACACATAGGCAAACTGAGATGTATTCCTATAATTTGGCATAATCCAGGGATGTCCAAACTTGGGAACTTTAAGACTTGTGGACTTCAACTCCCAGAATGCCCCAGCCAGCTATGCTGGCTGGGGAATTCTGGGAGTTGAAGTCCACAAGTCTTAAAGTTCCCAAGTTTGGACATCCCTGGCATAATCCAACCTGAATTCCAATTACATGTTTTATGGCCAATAATTTGTTGGTTATTTATCTGATGGCTAGCATGAGCTTTGAAAGTGGTGTTTCACAGAATGCCATATGTGATGTGCATCAGAGGTGGTATTCAGCAGGTTCTGACCAGTTCTGGAAAACCGGTAGTGGACATTATGAGTAGTTCGGACAACCAGTAAATACCACCTCTGACTGGCCTTGCCGCCATCTATTCTCTGCCTCGTGAGTCCCAGATGATTGGGAGGAAATTGGGTTATTTTCCAGTAACATTCCCCTTGAGTGAAAGCTTAAATTCCCTTTTCCACAAAGACTTAAGACATTTCCCACCTACAGCAAACCTGGAGCTACTCAGCTTCTATTTCATGCTTTGATTCTTGAAATTGTCTAAGCATTTATTCTTCACAAATTGTGTACTTTATGATCTTTCTCAGACAACACTGAAGGTACAGCCCAGCTTTCATAGCCTAGGCCCTAGGATGAATCAAGAAACATCTATAGGATTATAACATTTTCATTCATTGAAGATTATTATTGCATTGATAATTTCTATCCACTTTCAGAAGTAGCTGTGAAAGTTATGGGGGGAAATAGATTGACTTGAATCTGAACAACTCAACCTTTAAAATTATTGTAACCATAATTTTATTAGTAGCAGGATGTTACATTCTGTTTTGCAACAAGAATAATTTCAAATGCAACAATGTAAGTGGAAAAATAATACATGTATAAAAAGTTATTTTGTTCTTTTGTTACTTGGTTTAATTGGTTTGTTTGACTTTTTTCCATCTTATAGTAATGTTAAAATGGGTAGTTTACATGCATAGCTTCCCTCCTAATTTGTAGAACTCCAGGAAGCATTTTCTTCCTCTTTGTTATTAAAGCCTTCCTGCCTATCAGATATTATTTAAGCTGAATTCTAATATTGCAATATTAATTCTATCCCATTTAATAACATAAGTATAATTAGTTCCATTTTTCTATGAGAAATATACACTTGTGCACATTGACACATTGTTTTAAAAATGAAATCTCTTGCCCTAGAGCTGGCAAATTTCCTTTCCAGCTCTGTGCTTTAACTTCTAGTGGCTCCATATGTCTTAGCTGTAGCTTTTGAATGAATATGCACTTTGGCTTTGTGGTTGAGCTTTTAAGTTGCCTGTTCGATAAGTGAAGGGCTTTAAAGAGCTAATTAAAGATGTGGTACAGTTGCTATATAACATTTTGTCTTTACAAGGCTATTAGTGAAAATGACAAGATTTACCTTTCACTCCTAGTATCTTGGATAGAAGGGTGAGCCTACTGAAAAACAGTCACTGTGGTTTTGAATGTTTTGCTAAGTGGTGCAACAGAAAAAGGGAAAAAAATGAAGGGCAAAATACTCACTACAGTTCCCTTACTAATTGGTCAACAAACAATTTGCGTCCTCAATAATTTTGGGTGTATCCTACAGATTTTTGGCTGCTATTTCTTATTTCTCAAGATTCCTATAGCAGTGATGTGTGCTCACTCCAGTGGTGGGATACGACTGAACCGGTGCCTGCTGGGAGCACCAGGTATTGCTCTGGTATGGTGGTCCGGAGGGCCCACCTGGCCGCCAGCTGTCCTTACCTGTATTTGAGCCGATCAGGGCTTACATGCATGCGCATGGAGCATACGGCAACTGCGTTATGCTCCACCGAGCAGCTGGAGTGACACAGAGCATTGCAGGCAATAAGTATGCATGCGCACACTGCACATGTGCATGTGGTGGACGCCTGGCCCTATTGCACCATACCGGTTGCACCAGGATTCCGGAACCCACCACTGGTGCACTTGTTGGGGCTGCGCTCTGGAAAAGTTGATCTTCCGGGTTCTGGCATGTATGCACACCTGACAATTAGCTGGCTGTCGCGCATGCACACACCGGTTTTTGGCACTGCCGGGCACACAAATGGCAGCTAATTACTGTGCATGCTTGCGCGCCAGAAACCCAGAAGACAAACAGCTGTGCTTGCTGGGCGACATAACTTTGTGTGCTACTTTAGGCACACGTGCCATAGGTTCACCATCAGAGTCCTATAGGATATAGTCATTCTGAAATTATTTTTGGGTTCAGTGTGAAGGGATCTATCATAATCACCAAAAGTTTTTCAGGAAGCAAAACTCTTGGGGAAAAAAACTTTTTCATTGTTGTACATGAGATATTTTCTTACACTTTTGGTCAACAGCTGAGTCCTACATACAAAACGATAAATACAAAATTTAAAAACATATTAAATTACAATCCTATGCTAAAAACCAAATTAAAATCTAAAATAGCCCCGACGGGAGGTTACGGTAGGCCGGCTTGCTGAAAAAGGTGTGTCTTTAGACACTGGCGGAAGAGGCGGAGGTCCGAGATGGTACGCAATTCAGGGGGTAGGTCGTTCCAAAGGGCAGGGCCCACCACAGAGAAGGCTCTTCCCCTGGGTGTTGCCAGTCGGCATTGCCCGGCCGACGGCACCCTGAGAAGGCCCTCTCTGTGGGAACGGATCGGCCGAATTGATTTTGTGCATCAGTAATTAGGGGCAGTCCTTGAAATTTCTACAGGACTTCTGGTGACCAAATTAAAAGCTTTTTGATGATTTATTTATTTGTCAACAAGTACAAGGAAACAAGTATGAAACAAGTATGAGTCTGGCAAAGGTTTTTTTATATTGAAAAAGTTTTATTGGTTTTACATTTTTTCTATAGGGTACGGTAAGGGATACAAAGAAATTTTGAGAGCATTCACGTCAGAGTCGTCGGCCCTTCCGAGACCTCAAAATACACAATAAAAAAATAACAAAAAAAGCATTTTTCATAACACTACAAGGTAAAAGCAAGTACATATACCTAAATTCTCAGTTCCATGCTATCAGACATTTACAAAAAATCCAGATACAAATATTATGCAAAATTGTTCAGAAAAATCAAGGCAAAGTTATTTTTTTGATCTAAGTCTCTTGGCTATTGTATCTTCTTTTTCTCCTCCCTGGCCCCCAGCGGGCGGGGCCGTGGCCCCCTCCGTCCCCCCTGGATCTTCCCCCAGGGCAGAGGAATGTTTTTTAAGAAAGGCTTCCGCCTCAGCAACTGTTTTAATCCTCACTCTTCCTCCTTCCCAGAACACCAGCATCCCTTCGGGTGTCACCCACTTGAACCAAATCCCGTGATCAAATAAAATTTTAGACAAGAAGGAAAATTTCCTCCTTGCTTCTCGAATCTTTCTAGGGATCTGCTTCAAGATAGCAACCTCTTTTTGTTGGTAGATTAATGGACTACCTCTCTGCACTTTCAGGATTTCCTCTCTGGTTGACCTTCTAACAAATTTCACATGTATCTCTCTAGGCACTTCATTTATCCTGGCATATGCTGAGTTAATTCTGTAGGCTAGGTCAATGTCCCCCCTGATCTCATCTTTAGGTTTTTGTAAATAGTCTGCTAAAATTGTGCTCATAAGATCAGGGAGGCATTCACCAGGTTGCTCAAGAACGTTCTGAAATCTCAAAAAATATGTCATTCTTTCCATATCAATCCTAGACACATGCCCATTTGTTTCCCCAACCTCTACAAAAGGTTTTGTATGCCCCAGTTAGCGGCATACCAGAGAGGCAGCTACATAAAATAAGATCGACAACTCTGAATGCCTTTTGGGCATTGTTGTGAGCTCTGGGGCTTAGTGAGCTCTGGAGCTTAGGTCTTTCGAAATGAGTACTGCTAGGTCTGTAATGGTGAACCTATGGCAGGTATGCCAAAGCTGGCATGCAGAGCCCTCTCTGCAGGCACGTGAACTGTCACCGCAGCTCAGCTACACCGCGTATGCGCATGCGCCTCCTGCCGGCCAGCTGATTTTCGGATCTCTGCAGAAGACATGGGCACATGTGTGGTTTGGGGGGGAGAACACATGCTGGGGGAGTACAGGGGGTGCAGCATTCTCACCCCCCTCTCCACCGTGGCCCATTTTTGGTCCCAGGAAGCTGCAGGGAGGCCTGCTAGGCCCAAAACAGGGCATGGGGGGTGTCACACATGCATGCATGGGGGACATGTGTTGTGCGCGCATTGCATTATGGGCACTGGCATTTGTGCACCACTTTTGGCGCGCAACAACAAAAAGGTTAGCCATCACTGCCCTAGGGCTTTGACCGAGTGTGGCTCATGTTTTAGATCATTTCCGCCCAGCTTGTATTTGATGTTCTGATTTTTATTGCCAATGTGTAGGACTGAGCATTTGTTAGAGACTGAGATTTGGAGTTGCCAATTGTTTGGCTATTCGGATACATAATCTAGGTCGTTTTGTAGGGTAGTATAATTGCCTGCAGTGTTAAATAGTTTTACATCATTGGCAAATAGGATGCAGCTGCTTATAATATGATCACAAAGGTCATTTATGTAAACATCATTTATGTATTATGATATAATATTTGGGCCAATTACACACCAGTTATCCCACAATGTTTTAGAGATTAAATCAAAAGCATTGCATGGTTGTATGTAAGCATTTGGACAAATACGGTAGGTAGCTTAACAATCTGACATTTTGTGCATTACTAATTTGAATTTGAATTTGAATTTATTTATATTTATATCCCGCCCTTCTCCACAGAGGACCCAGGGCGGCGCACAGGAATTTAAAAACATACAAAAATACAAAAAATAAATACATAATTTAAAATATATTAAACTATCCTAATCCTAAAATAAATACCCAATTTAAAACTTTCTAAAAAGTCCCCATGGGAGGCTAGGCTGGCTTGTTGGAAAAGATGTGTCTTTAGACATTGGCGGAAGCGGCGGAGGTCGGTGATGGTGCGTAATTAAGGGGGTAGGTCGTTCCAAAGGGCTGGGCCCGCCACAGAGAAGGCTCTTCCCCTGGGCGTCGCCAGTCGGCATTGTCCGGCCGACGGCACCCTGAGAAGACCCTCTCTGTGGGAGCGGATCGGCCGAAGGGATGTATGGGGCAGAAGGCGGTCTCGCATATAACTAGGCCCGAGCCATGGAGCGCTTTAAAGATGGTCGTCAGAACCTTGAAGCGCACCCGAAAGGCCACAGGAAGCCAGTGCAGCTCGCGCAGGATCGGTGTTATGTGGGAGCATCTAGTGGCTCCCATAATCACCCACGCGGCTGCATTTTGGACTAACTGTAGCTTTCGAGTGCACCTCAAGGGAAGCCCAATGTAGAGAGCATTACAGTAGTCGAGCCGGGACGTCACGAGAGCTTGAGTGACTGTGCGAAGGGCAGCCCGGTCCAGTAAGGGGCGCAATTGGCGCATCAGGCGTACCTGATGAAACGCCCCCCTGGCCACGGCCGCCACATGGTCCTCCATGGACAGCTGGGAATCCAGGAAGACACCCAAATTGCGCGCCCTCTCCACGGGGGCCAGTGTTTCACCCCCAATGGCCAGAGTTGGAGTAATCTGGCTGAACCGGGGTGCCGGAAACCACAGCCACTCAGTCTTGGCAGGGTTGAGCTTGAGTTTGTTACCACCCATCCAGATCCGTACGGCCTCCAAACACCGGGACAGCACTTCAGCGGCATCGTTGGGGTGGTCTGGGGTGGATATGTACAGCTGAGTGTCGTCAGCGTACAGATGGTACTCCACCCCAAAACCACGGATGACCTCACCCAGCGACTTCATATATGTGTTAAACAGGAGGGGCGAGAGGACCGACTCCTGAGGAACCCCACATAAGAGGGGTCTCGAGGTCGACCTCTGCCCTTCCGTCAACACATATTGCGACCGACCAGAGAGGTAGGACGAGAACCACCGCAAAACGGTGCCTCCCAGCCCCAAGCCCCCCAGTCGGTGCAATAGGATACCATGGTCGATGGTATCAAAAGCCGCCGAGAGGTCTAATAGGACTAGGATAGAGGAATAACCTCTATCCCACGCCCTCCAGAGATCATCCACCAACGCGACCAATGCCGTCTCAGTGCTGTGACCGGGTCGGAAGCTGGACTGGCGCGGGTCTAGATAATCAACTTCCTCTAGGTGTCGCGGAAACTGTTGGGCTACCACATTCTCAACAACCTTCACCAAAAAGTGAAGATTGGAGACCGGACGATAGTTCTCCAACAATGCTGGGTCCAGGGACGGCTTCTTGAGGAGGGGCCTCACTACCGCCTCTTTCAAGACGGCAGGTAAGAACCCCTCACTCAAAGATGCGTTGACAATGCCCTGGAGCCAGCCTCATGTCGTCTCCCAGGATGCCAGTACAAGCCAGGACTGTGACTCCATCTTTTTTTAAAGAATTTTAACTCTTTACAGTTTAATGACTCAGCATCTTAGCCACTGAGCCACTGCGTCCCTACTTTTTAGTTTATCGCTTGTTGTAATTAATGTCCCGATCCCCCAAATTCTGAGGGTTTTAGTCTCACAATTCAGGAATACACAAGGTTAGAGAAAGATAGGTTGGAATATTTTATGGGGTTTTTTTCTTCCAGAATTCATGGAAGTTATAGTAATGTGGGCTCCATATATCATCCTATTTCATTGCCGATATGTTGGACATAAATCGACATAAATCTGTTATGATGAATTGCCTTGTAATGTGAGTTTTAGATAATAGGGTTATCATATGATGAATACAATCATTAACTGTGTGTGTGTGTATATATATATATATATATATATATATATATATATATGTGTGTGTGTGTGTGTGTGTGTGTGTGTGTGTGTGTGTGTGTGTGTGTGTGAAATTTCTTTAAGGGATGATATATATATACACATACACACATATATGCACATACACACACACACACTATAATTATATTGATTTCTTAAAGAAATAGAAATATATTTTCCTATCCATTGGCCTACTAGGGATCGTTTGTTAATGGCCACCACATTTTGACCTATTATTGATGGGGAGATTACATACAAAGACTGCATGATTCTATCAGATTTAATGCGCTCCTTATGTTCAGTGATCCATTCTCTTAGAGCACGCATTTGCAGTCGTCATGATAATGAATTTGCATCTCCATTCTGATGTAATTAGAAAGTACTTAAGTACATTTTAGTTTCATTTAAGCCTGTTGTCGTCCTGACAGGCATTGTCTGTGGCCTAAAGCAAAACTTATCCCCATAGCTGTTTACATTCACGATATTGTGGTGTCATGTTTCATCAGTGTAGAGAGATATAGCAAGTCACCTGCTGCAGATACATTTTTCCCTATGGGTAAAATAGTTTATCTTAAATCAAGAGCCCCTAGCTTCATTTTGACATGACAGCTTTCTGGGAGTGGATGCAGCTTATTACTGTGCATTATGTATCCCTAGAGTAGGCCTGCTTTATGCTTGCAAGGGATGTACAATCTATCATTCTGAGGCCATGGTTTTGGTATCCAGGGTGAGTTATTGTTAGGTTTGTGTGTTGATCACACGCAGCTCAACATTTAATCTTATAAAAAGCCATAGTCTCAAATATTTCATAATTGTACCATTTGCAGAATGGCAAGCAGCCAACAAAGCTCTAAATAGTTGTTTCTATCCATCCCCTTGTCTGTCTAACAATGTGTGCTGGGTTTTGTCTTGTAGACATTACACAGTCCTGTGTCAAGGAAACCTACTTTATATTTAGACCTGCAATAAATTACCTTTGGAAAAGGACCAAGACTTTCAGTTATATTTCTAGGCACGCAGGCTGAATATTGCACTTTTTTGGATATTATGTTTTCTCTTATTTTCACCTGTTTGGTACAGAATCTTTAAAGGAAAATTTAAACAAAGGTTATGTTAAAATGGGATGTGGTGGCTCAGTGGCTTTGATGCTGTGCTTGTTGATCAGAAAGGTTGGCAGTCTGGCGGTTTGAATCCCTAGCGCCACATACTGACTGAGCTCCCATTACTTGTCCCAGCTTCTGCCAACCTAGCAGTTCGAAAGCATGTCAAAATGGAAGTAGAAAAATAGGGACCACCTTTGTTGGGAAGGTAACAGCGTTCCGTTCGCCTTTAGTCATGCCGGCCACATGACCACGGAGATGTCTTCGGACAGCGCTGGCTCTTCAGCTTTGAAACAGAGATGAGCATCGGCAAGCAAACGGCAAGCACATATATGCGAGGGGAACCTTTACCTTTACATTAAATAATTTTAGTTAGAATAACTTCTGTTTCATGCATTTATACTTTTCCCTTCAATTTTACTTTGTGTTATTAAAATAAAATCAAAAATTGGGGTGAGGGATGGGCTATGAGATGAAGAGATGTCTCTGTGTAATGTCATAAATGTAGTTAATATTTAAAAGTATTAAGTTGGTTTGTACTTGTAATGGAGACTGGAAGCTATTTTTCAGTTACAACCTTTGCCACATCCCCATGATCATATGATCAAAATTCAGATGCTTGCAAACTGGTTCATATTTATGACCGTTGCTGTGTCCCATGATCATGTGATCACCTTTTGCGACTTTCTGGCAAGCAAAGTCAGTGGGGAAGCCGGATTCATTTAACAACCAAGTTATTAATTTATCAGCTGCAGGGAACTGTGGCAAGAAGGGTCATAAAACAGAGCAAAATTCACTTAGCAAATGTCTCACTTAACAACAGAAATTTTGAGTTCAGTTGTGGTTGTAAGTCGAGGACCACCTGTATGCAATAAATAAGAAATCAAAAAACTTTTTAAAAAAATTAAAATTTAAGAACACTTTAATTGTTAAATGCTGGTAGTTCTTGCTGCTGCACAGAAAATGCCTTCATTCAATTTCGTTGCTGTCCCGAGCATAGTGGTATAGTTCAGGTGTATATTTAAACGTATTCACTGCATCTTAAATCTTGAGACTTCTTACAATTCTATGGTAGGTGATTTCCTTAGGAAGCTTTCTTTTTTTGAGTTAAAGAAGAGATTAAGCATTATTTTGCTCAGAAGCATTTTGAGATGATACCTTCTTGCTCTCTTCCTTGAGAGAGTAGGAAGTCGATAAACTACATTTTAGCTCTTGCGAGAATATAGAAACACAGAGTGTTCTACTGTTTGCTCTGATAGTAAAAAGTAAAATGTATTTGAGTGACCCTTAATGAAATTAAATTGCACAAGTTCTTATCTTGCCTGTGACTCACTGGGATCAGGATATGGATAGTAGAGTAGAGGATCTACTGGCTTTGCCAGCCAAATTAACAACATCCATCTTCTGAAGTACTGCTTGGAGCACAAACAATGCCGACATATTTGGCCATGCTGATAATTTTGTTACAAATTTGTGCACTAAATCTAAATGCATTAAAATGGTAAAGAAGGTCCATTGTTAAATAGATCTGCAATTTTTATTAGGTAGCTTATCAACATAAATATAAGCTTAATTCGACAGCAATTGTGGGAAGCAATGTTTTATAAAAAAAAATCAGAATCCATAGAAAAACAAAGAATAACCAAAGTAGGGTTGTTTGCATCTAATTCTGTATGTGCTTGTATGTGCTTCAGAGGTGGGTTGCTCCTTGTTCAGCCTGGATCGGGCGAACTGGTAGTTGCAGAGGCAGGAGGCTCTGCTCACCTGCATGCGCCGAAGTGTTGTGTGTGCATGCGCGAGCGTGCCCAACCTGATAGTAAAATAATTGGCAACCTACCACTGATGTGCTTGTGCACATGTGTGGGTAAGGGTAAGGAGGGATAATTTTCCTCTATGATAGAATTAAAACCCAAATAAATCCAAGTAAATGGCCTCCAACATCTTCCATGACATCACCAGAGGATGTTGGCTGGAATTTGCAGCCCAATGGTCATAAACATCTGATATACTGTAATACTGTGTTTCTCAAGTATATAAATAACTACTAATGGATAACTTTTTGGAAGTTTCAGGTATCCAGATGAATATTAAAATGTTGTTACAGCACCATAGAAAGAACTATATCCATATTTAGTGTCAGGTTTGGAAGCCATCTTTGTATTGGGCGTCAAGCCTGCCACATATTCAAACATGTGGGAAATTGGGAGGGGGGATTGAATAGAGCATGGGAGATATGTAGCCATAACAACATTCCTTCTCAGAGAGTCAAGGTCATTTTATCCCTGTACCTTCATGACAGTAGTTGATTGGACCATGTGATGGACATATGGGTGCTGGGGCAGTGTCCTGAACATTCAATCGGGTGGGGAAAACCTGGGAGCTTTCAGCTTTGGGTTTTCCCAGAGGTGCCAACATGGTTTATTTAGACAAATTGAATTTTGAGGAATCTCTAGCTTGGATTCTTATTTGATGGAGGATGCTATTTGAAACCCTGACATTTAGATTACTTACCACTGCTGAAGCACTGATTTTTACAATTAGCTGAAAGTGAAGTTAGTGGCATAGCATTTGTTTATGTGGTTCTTGTTCTACAATATATTTGTACATAAACTGTTACGGTAGTAAGCTTGGTTGCTGTAGTATGTTTTTCCTTATGGGTCAATCATTTATATTTCTTTTTGACTTTATATGTATACATGCAAAGTCCCTAGAAGTTTAAAAGCACTATGTGATGATAAAAGAATAAATAGTACGTATCATTTAATTCACATCTGCCATGAATTGTATTTGGAATTTTCTTCCCTCCATCCAAGTAATCACTTTGCCTTAACTCCAGATCCTTTAATTCCAGCCCATCTTTCTTTCCATTTTAACTCTTAGCCATTACCCATGTGCATAATACAATAATAGCATTTAACAAGTAAAATCACTCAGATATATTTATTAAAGAGGAAACTATTTTCATGGTGAACATGATTAATCATGGAAGGTTGCATTGGCGGCCAATAAATGCAATTTCATGCAAATCCAGTTACTCTGTGCTGACCATAAGAATAATGAAGTTTGTTTAATTAAAAGAGCAAAAATCTAATAATTGTATGAGAGTAGATAAGTGGTTGTACTCAGGAGCTGTCCAGAGCTATTTTGTGAGCTTAAAAAAAATAGCATGACCCTATAAAAAATGATTTTATAACTTCAGTGATGTAAATAGGGGGGGGAAATATCTAGAGCTATTATTGATCTTACAGCTGCTGTCCTTTTAACCATATTAGCCTATGTCTCTTCCATTCTTTGCTTATTTTCCTTTTTCAAAGAAAGTCAGCAAATGAAAGAAGTCTGAAGAACTTCCAGACATGTGTCGGGTACACAATTATTCATAACATTCCCAAAACGTTTGAGAGGATTAAAGTCTGCTAGACTTAGGAGTTTCAGGAGGTAGGGTTTAGAGATATTTTTTTGTATCAAGATCTTGTAAAATGTTTCCCTTGATAATGTTTTGATGACAGACATCTTTCAACACCCTTACCAGCTTTTATAACTGGTGACAACACTCAGAAACCAAATAGTGTTCTGAACTAGGCCACACTTCAGCCATGATGGGGATAATATATGCTTCTCTGAACCATTGCATGTACAGCTGTCTTAGTGGAAGACAGCTTGGAAATTCAAATTTTGGCCATGAAAATGAACTTTACCATTTCCAGTATTATTATTTGGAGAGGAACTATGCATAAACCCAGTTATGTCTTCCAGCCTGGTCATTTTTAGGTTCTCATATAATGATGATAGACATTTATTTTTTGGGAAAAATAAGATTGGCCAATAGACTATGTCTGTGATGGCGAACCTATGGCAGGTGTGCCACAGGTGGCATGCAGAGCTCTCTCTGCAGGCGCATGAGCCATCACCGCAGCTCAGCTCTACCGCAGATGCGTGGCCAGCTGGTTTTTGGGTTACTGTCACGTATGCACAGACTTGTGCCCATGCATGGGGGTGGGCCGCGAGGGGCAAGGGGTTGCACATGCGGGGGTGCATGTACAGGAGGTGGGGCTCGGGGATTTCACGCACATTGCATTATGGGTGTGTGCATGCACTTTCGGCACGCAGCAAGAAAAAGGTTAGCCATCATGGGACTATGTTATGGAAGACACCGTGTATAGAGGAGTCTGAAGGATTCCATTAAAGCTTCTTTAGGTGATCACATTAGGGAAAGGGGTGCATAACATCTGATTTGTTATAAACCTGAAGTTCAGCATATTCATCAAGTAGGAGTTGTAGGATTTATTAAATGTTTAGACCGCCCTTCTCCCTTGCGGGACTCAGGGCGGTGTACAGGCAATAATAAGATTAATAATATAGAGCATAAAATACAATTAAAAATACAATTAAAAATATATTAAATAGACTGGCCTGATCTAAATCCTGTTAAAAAACCCTTACTAAAACAATTTAAAAACTAAAACAATTAAAAAAACTACGCCAGGCCGGCTGCACGAAACAGATAGGTCTTTAAGGCCCGACGGAACTGGCACAGGTTCGTGGTTGTCTGTAGGTCAGGGGATAGGTCATTCCAGAGGGCAGGAGCTGCCACAGCGAAGGCTCTCCCCCTGGGGGTCACCAGCCGGCATTGCCTGGCCGACGGCATCCAGAGGAGGCCCTCTCTGTGGGAGCGGACTGGTCGGTGGGAGGTGTTTGGTAGCAGGAGGCTGTCTTGCAGATAGCCAAGTCCCTTGCCATGGAGCGTTTTAAAGATGGTTACTAATACCTTGAAGTGCACCCGGAAAGCCACAGGCAGCCAGTGCATCTCGCGCAGGAGAGGTGTCACGCAGGAGCATCTAGACGCTCCCAGAATCCCCCGCGCGGCCGCATTCTGAACTAACTGGAGTCTCCGGGTGCACCTCAAGGGAAGCCCCATGTAAAGCAAGTGAAGTAGTAATTAAAAATTAGTTGGGCAACGTATGATCAGAATATTAAAACTTTCTCCCTTTCTGCCTGTGCCTCAGACAGAAAACATATGCTCCACCGGTGCATATGTTTTTTCCAAATTTTCTGCCTTTTGTCTCGAATGCCCTTTGCTTTGAAATGAGTGGTTGTAGAAATTGAATAAAAATAACTAAATAAATGCCACTTATAGAAGAGCTATTTGTCTATGGGAGAATAAAGAAGGGCGTATATTAATTTGCAATCTACTTTGGTGGCAGTTATCTTAAATGGGCACAATTCCTGCAAAAGTTATTCTTGGTTAATCATCATCATCATCATCATTTAATACTTATAAACCGCTCCCTCTCCCCATGGGAACTCGGGGCGTTGCACAGGTAGAATAAAAACAGTAAAAAACATACAAACATCAATAAAATATACAAACAATTTAAAAGCCAAATTAAACTCAGCCTGTGCTAAAATCCCATTTAACTAACTAAACTAAAATTTACCCAGTAAAACCCCAAGACAAGGGGACTATCCCAGGCCGGCCAGACGGAAAAAGTAAGTTTTTAATTTAAGACGGAAGGAGCGGAGGTCCGTGGTTGTCCTAATATCGGGGGGAAGGTCGTTCCAGAGGGCCGGGCCCGCCACAGAGAGAGCCCTTCCCCTGGGTGTCGCCCGCTGACACAGTCTAGTGGACGGCACCCGGAGAAGTCCCTCTCTGTGGGAGCGAATCGGCCGTGAGGATGTATGAGGCAGGATCCGATCCCGCAGATAGCTAGGTCCCGAGCCATGGAGCGCTTTAAAGATGATAATTAACACCTTGAAGCGCACCCGGAAGACGACAGGTAGCCAGTGCAGCTCGCGCAGGAGCGGTGTTACATGGGTAGACCTTGCGGCCCCCATAATTGCTCGCGCGGCTGCATTCTGGACTAGCTGAAGTCTCCGGGTGCACCTCAAGGGAAGCCCCATGTAGAGAGAGTTGCAATAGTCCAGTCGGGATGTCACGAGCGCATGAGTGACTGTGCGAAGGGCGTCCCGATCCAATAGGGGGCGCAATTGGCGAACCAGGCGAACCTGGTAAAACGCCCTCCTGGCCACGGCCGTCACTTGATCTTCCATGGACAGCCGGGTATCCAGGAGGACACCCAAATTGCGCGCCCCATCCACAGGGGCAAGATGTTCGCCCCCTATGGCCAGCGATGGAGTGAGCTGGTTGAATCGGGCGGCCGGAAACCACAGCCACTCGGTCTTGGTCGGGTTGAGCCTGAGTCCGTTACTTCCCATCCAGATCCGTACGACTTCCAGACACTGGCACATCACCGCTACGGCATCGTTGGGGTGGTTTGGGGTAGATATATACAACTGAGTATCATCAGCGTATAGATGGTACTCTACCCCAAAACCACGGATGATCTCACCCAGCGGCTTCATGTATGTGTTGAACAGGAGGGGCGAGAGGACCGACCCCTGAGGCACCCCACATACGAGGGGTCTCGCAGTCGACCTCTGCCCCCCTGCCAACACAAATTGCGATCGGCCAGAGAGGTAGGAGGAGAACCACCGTAAAACGGTGCCTCCCACCCCCAACCCCCCCAGCCGATGCAATAGGATACCATGGTCGATGGTATCGAAAGCCGCCGAGAGGTCTAATAGGACCAGGATGGAGGAACATCCCCCATCTCTGGCCTTCCAGAGATCATCAACCAACGCGACCTGCATTGTTTTAAGTGGAGGGCACAGTGAAATCTTGAGCTTTCTGTATTTGGTACATTTACTGTGTATGTTCTTGAGAGGTGGGGAACACCTAATCCCAATAGTATTTATCTCAGGAGTTTTTTCTCCCTTTGACAGTATAAATCAAACAGAGATACTCTTCAGTTAAAAACATTCAGCTTCCTTTCTTGAGTGTTTCTTCTGTGGGAGTGTTAGAAATGTTTGAAATATAAGCAAAACAAAGTGCAGGAAGGTTGTTGGAATCTAGTCAGAAAAAGAAATTTACAGCAAGAGCTTCTGTAGTTTACTTCTCTTCAGAATGCTGGATTGAACTGTGGCACCAGAAGCTGGGAAGAATGAAGCATGCTTCAGTAACAACAAGAATAAGGATAAGAATAACAATCCCTCAGCTTTTGGGGATGATACACTTGATTTTGTAAAAGATTTTTATTTATTTGTTTGGCTGGAAGCAAAGCCATCTGCAAATATTCTGCTTTCTGCTCAGTTGGTTTTGAGTATGACCAGTTTATTTTGTTTTCTGTCCGCTATTTACTTTGCTTTTATTTATGAGTCTCCAAAATGCTACCTTACTGTTATAATGTTATTATAACAGCATTAAAAACTAATCAGATAACTTTGTATTTGTTTGTTTATGGGTCACAAAAAAAAATTGGGTTTGAAAAACAAAGGGAGACCAGTAGTTTTTTTTTTTTCTTTAAGCAAAATTTTTGGGGGTGGGTGGAGTTTGATACAAACATGTTCACACATAAAACATGCAAAGAGCATTTTTTCTGCTCACCTCACTTTCTTTAACTTTGGGAAAGTGGACAAAATTTGTCTTCTGTGTTGAATTCCTGTCGGGTATGACCAATTTTTAATATTTTTTTATATTGAGGCATTAGAGTGGGGCATCCAAATATTTCCATGATATTATGCAATTTTGCTAGAGAGGGATCCTTCACAAGTTACAGCGAAACAGAGGAAGTTGCCTTCTATTGATGCAGATCACTTACTCTAGTTGTGTTTTTCAAAGGTGCCAAGCAGGATTTGCTGCTTGGCACCTGGAGATGTTAGGATTGACTCCAGGGCCTTCTTCATGCATGCATGGAAAAGAAAGAAAAAGATCATCCTTCTGCACTGAGCCAAGGTTTCCTTCATCTTTAAGCAGCGTGGATTTGATTTAAATCAAGCCGATTTAAATCACGATTTAAATTGAGTGGTTAAATGTGATTTTGAAAGCTAGTTTAATAATTATTGTGCTTTCCATACATTTTTTTTGAATTGTCACACCTGTTATTTCAGGCAGGCTTGTATAAAAACTTGAAAATATTTCAGTGCAAATATCAACCAGAAATGCCATAACCCAGACAAACATATTTTATAAAAGCAACTTTATGTTTTCGATTTCACAAACTTAATTAGAAAGAGTTTTGGTAAGTGTAACTGATTTGCCCATTGGCTAACAAATACTTTAAAGACATGTATAAATATTAGCATTCATTTCTCTGCCAGGAGAAAAACAGAAATGAAAGTATCAGCTGCAATAAAGTGTATTTTTTAAGGTAAAAAACAATAATATAAACCTAAGGGGTACTAATCTTTAGCATAGTTAGTTCATTTGAATATGCCACTGCTTTTATTGTAGCAAATGAATATTAGCATTCAGATAGCATTTCCACTGAGTTCATTAAAAGAATCCAGATACATTTGGGTAAAAAAATATGAAAGGATATGTTCCTTATAGGAACTATCTTAATAGTCTTTTATTATTTTTTCTTCTGAACTTAGTCTACATAGCCTAATAGGCAATTAAACTTCAGAGTCCTTTGCATAATTACTGTGGGGAGTATATTAGCTTGAAAGTGCATGGTTCACATTTAGAAATTATTTGTGGTGCTGCAGGAACTGTGAAATGCTCCAGATAAAATTCAGGAAAAAAATTGTTTAGGAATATGCAGTACATGAACACTACACTTAAAATATCCATCAACTCTGGAAACAAATCCAGAGGTTTTAAGGAGTCCCAGACAGTTGCTACTTTCATGTACCAATGTGTTCTAAAGCAACTTTTGTGGAATGGTGCACGGTAGATCTTTTTCCCCCTTGTTTCTTCTTTAATACTAAAATCTACCAAAGTCTTTCATGCTCTTCTTATGTGCTAGGTTTTTTAAAAGCTGCAATTAAAAAAAACCTGCAATTCTTCAAAGCCAGGTGACTGTGTATGTGCTTTCATTTGTATTTTTAGATTATCATAAATAGATGTCAAATAGTAAGATACGGTAAAGGTAAAGGTAAAGGTTTCCCTCACACATATGTGCTAGTCGTTCCTGACTTTAGGCGGCAGTGCTCATCTCCACTTCAAAGCCAAAGAGCCAGCGCTGTCTGAAGACGTCTCCATGGTCATGTGGCCGGCATGACCAAACACTGAAGGTGCACGGAACGCTGTTACCTTCCCACCAAAGGTGGTTCCTATTTTTCTACTTGCATTTTTACATGCTTTCGAACTGGTAGGTTAGCAGAAGTTGGGACAAGTAATGGGAGCTTATTCCATTATGCAGCCCTGGGGATTCGAACAGCTGAACTGCTGACCTTTCCGATTGACAAGCTCAGCATCTTAGCTACTGCATACCATAATAGAAAGGCATACAGTGGTTAAAGTCCCTTGTGCCTTTTTCCAGTTCATAAAAGAATCCTGAGAATACCGTGTTCCTTCATAATCTTTCTTTGAAATCTCCCAATCTGCACTTCTCTTTATTGCTCTCAGCTTTACCAATTTTCCGTAAAGTCTTTACAAAAGAACTCTCTGTTGAAATCATTGATAATTTTCCCCCAGAATATTCATTTCTCCCAATTAATTTTTTCTATTATTAAAGTTTACCTCGGGATATGTTTATGAAGAGTAGGATGCAGATAATGAGGCTGTATTTCTGTAGCAGATGCCCTCAAACTGTTTTGAATCCATTTGGGGGTTGAGAACAAATTAGAGTTAGTTCTTAATTGGGAGAGTTACATATGCAAAGTGAGATCAGTGTTACCCTGCTCTGCTTGGATAGGTAAAGTAAGAAGGAAAGTCTGGTTTTATGTGAACAATTTTAGACCATTGTAGAGTATGCCTCGTTCTAGCTGAACCGCTGTGTAGGATCAACAGGCACGACTAGCGTAAATGCATCCATAAACATCAACTAGCAGTCAGAAGACATGATGAAAACTTCTTAACATCACAACACATGGGCAAACTCAACCATAATTTCAACTTGGAACTGTGTGCATCCTAGACTAAGCTAAATCCAAAAACACTAGAGCAGTCAACTTTTCCAGACCGAGTACCCAAAATGTGCACCCAAGCCCCCAAAATGCAATGCAGGTGGCCTCAGTGCATGTGTGGGCGGCCACAACATGCGCCCCCATATGCACATGTGGCACCCAGCACCTTGCGCATGTGTGGCAGAGACCCGATGACCAGCCAGTCGGTAGGAGGCACATGCATGGTGAAACTGAACTGGCTCGTATGCCCACAGAGATGGTGCTGCATGCCATAGGTTTGCCATCATGTCACTAGAAAATTCTTGGAAGTTTTGCATTCAGATATTGTCTCAAAAGTGACAATAAAAAAGCCAAGAAAGAAACAAAAACACAAAAACTGATGCTCTCCAACAGCCTACAACCAGATAAGACTTCGACTTAGAACAGGGGTGTCAAACTGGATTTCATTAAGGGCCGCATCAGGGTTGTGTTTGCCCTCAGGGGCTGGGGCGGGCATGGTCAACTCGACATCACTCATAGCTGGAGTGCCTGTGTTGGCCTGAGCGCTCTGCCAGCGAAAACAGGCTTCTGAGCTTTGTTTCCAACTATGATGGCCTCCTGCAATCTTCTGCCAGTGAAAATGGAGCCCGGAAGGGCTGCATGCGTCCTTCCTGAGCTCCATTTTCACTGGCAGAGGCACTTTGGGCCAGTCCTTCATTATTTCCACGGTGGCTTTGCAGGCCATATCCAAGCACCCTGCAGACCAGATCTGGGCTGCGGGCCTTGAATTTGCCACCCCTGACTTAGAATAATTTTATTGTCACTTGAATGTACACTAATTGGCATACATTAAAGTGAAATTTTGTTGCTTACAGCTCTCTAAGGGTCTCCACCTCTAATATGCACTCCATAAAATCATAAATAGATCAGCAGGGATTCAAACCAGTGAAACAATCAAGCAGAAATACCCTAATCAAGGGCCACCAAGGAGAAAGTCGCACTCCCAACAACCCCGCAAGGCAAGCTACTGTATCTAAATAAGGAGCAAACCCCACACTCACAAGCACAGATGACGTTACTTAGTCAGGTAATGACATGTTTGCAAGCAAACAGTGATGCTCAGAGAGCACCAAGGACACAGAAAATGGTATAAACTGAAGCTACCCTATTTTTCTACAATATAAGAATGGCAAGGGACAAGTTGTAAAAAGGGAGATAAAATGTTACTGGTATGCCATAATGCCAACTACCTAGGTGTATTGTGTGAAGAAAACAGTTTGTTTTTATCCCTGCAGGAGAAAACATAAAGGAAGGTGAAAATACCTAAACTGTAATTATTACTAAAGTACAATTATTTATCCTATGCTTAAAGGAATAACAATTAATGTAAATAGGACTTCTGAGAATGGGTTGGAAGGTATTAAGTGTACTATTTTATTAGGATGCACACTTGGTTGTGTTAAACTACATTATCTCAATCATTAAAAATCTGGCTGCCTTCTTTCCACCTACCATCTTACTTGTGAACATCAGACGTGGCTCACTGCATTCATCTAACATTGTTTTGTTATAGCTACTTAATACTAATCCTTGTTTCTTCTCAATTCATTAAAACAAACCCCAATGAGTAAATCATCAGTAGAAAGGCAATACTAGGACTTTCCACCCTACAGAAAGGAAATCCATGTGTTCTCAAGGGAAAGAATTACCTCTAGCATTTGTGTGTATGCTGATAGCTCAGGCATTCATAAGTGGAGAAAATAATTGAACACAGACAAAACGAGATATTGGTTAGCTCTGTGGATCACATGAAATGACGTCATGAAATGACTGTGTGATGACAATAATAGATAGAGTCACTTGGTTAGGATTTTTGAGTTTTCTCTTCCATATGCTCTTGCGGTATGTGACTTGGGAAATTAAAAAAAAATATTTTGGACTTGGTTTTTACAGATATTTTGTATTCAAAATACTGTAGATGAGAGTTTTTCAACCTAGTTCCCTCCAGGTGCATTAGTGTATAATTTTTTAATTCATCACAAGCTAATAAGCGCATAAAGGAGAATACATTGAGATTTACTGCCAGGGACTCCACTTTCACAAGCCGGAATTGCACTTATGTCGTTTTAGCAAATATGTGTGTTTGCAGCATTTGTTTAGGAAAAGAAGCCATTGTCCTATGTCAATTATAAGAAGACAATAGGACTTCAGTGACGTTTGTGTTTTATATATCAGTGTATTTCAAGACACCAGGAAGATACCATAATATAAACTGAAATAATAAATGAGTCAACAGGGAAATATTTTTAAAAGAGATTGTGCATTGCCTGTCCAGAAGAACTGACCAAAAAGAGCATTAAAACTTTTCAGTTGAACAGTCTCTACATTTCCAGGCTTTGCACAATCTAGGGATGGTTTATAGAGATGTTTGTAAGACGTCGGCAGCATTAGTGTAATATTCCTTTAGGGAGGGTTGTGTAATGCCCAGAGGAATGTGTGGGTGGTGGGATCAGATTCCAGAAAAACCTGAGTTGTTTTCAGTTAGTGACATAATGCACACCTGGGCATTCTCACTTCTGGCCTGCCATTGTAACACCTGACACTTGCAACGCGAGAGTAGATCTTGTGCAATCTTTGGGTTCTTTCTTTGTTGATGGAGAAATAGGAATTATAATTTGGTTTATTCAACTGATAATACTGCAGTCTTTTTCCAGTCTGGTGTGTGTGTGTGTGTGTGTGTGTGTGTGTGTGTGTGTGTGTCTTCCACATGAATTGCAATTTTAGCTCTCAGAGTTTCTACAAAAAGTGATTGAGAACATAACCGAGAGGAGAAATATAATTTCAGCAGTCATGTATTTCTTGTTTGAGTTTATCGTGAAGCAGAGTAATGATCACCTGGAGACAGCCAGTTGGAATTTAAAAAAAAGGATTTAATGAGATGATAAATTTGGAGGTAGTCCCAACATTTGGCACAGTTTTGCAGGATTATACCACTTACAGCTCTCCAAATGCTGGACACAAATAGCTCCAGTGAGCATGATTCACGTTGAAATTTAAAATGCTGATCTGTAGGCATATGGATTGAATAGCTTTGGAAGCAATAGCAAAGCAATATGTTCAAAGGTAGAATCCAGACAAACTGGGACAAAATATAAATCAAATCTTTTCTACTGGTTCTATCCTAAATTCATTGGAAGGAAGTAAAGCATCACAAAATTTAAATTAAAGCATAGATAAGTGATAGTGTCTGAATTGATTGTGAAAGTGATCCTCAAGAGAAATATCAGTTCAATCAATTGCAGGTGAAGGAGAAGATAATTTGAAGTATGATTAGGCCATATTCCATATTTTTTACACAGAGCCCGTGGGGTAGGTTTACAATAACCCATCTCTAAACTATCCAGATTCAGATTATCTTATTTGGACAGATTCCATGAGACCCTACATCCCATGTGTGATGGAAACATGGAAGAGGAAGAGAAGAAGATGAATTCAATTATAGCAATAGTGACTGCAGCATGGAAGAAATAAAGCACGGGTGTCAAACTCGATTGCTGGATTGTTATGTTTGCCTTTACGGAGCTGGGGTGGGTGTGGCCTATGCATGGTGTAGGTGGCCCACAGGCCGCCAACTTGATAGATCTGATCTAAATGATGAAGTTGAGAATAAATCCACCTGGGGAAACTAAGAGTCAACAGTGACTAAAGATATGAATTCAGATTCTAAAAGAACTCCTATGAAAGATTGAAAAGAAACCAACCAGAACGATCATGATTACTTCCTTGCAAGAAAAAGAATTGTTATTAAAAATGATAAATATAAAGATCAATGAATGAAATCAAAATCTTCACTCAGATAAGCAGATCCCTGCATGCTTTAGAGCAGTCATTGTTTCTCACTTCAAGCTACCTGACTTGAGTTGTTATTACGAGAATAAATTTAGGTGAAACCCTCATTTTGACCTCATAGAGAACAGAGGAGATATAGATACAGTAAACAACACATTCGATACATAAAATATTTTTATATTTTGAATGTTCAATATTTAATATTGGATGCTATAGGACCGTGATGGCAAACCTATGGCATGCACGCCACAGCTGGCACGCAGAGCCAGCTCTATAGACATGTGAGACATTGTCCCAGCTCAGCTCCATCACGCATGCACGCATGCCTCCCGCCAGCCAGCTGATTTTAAAGTCTCTTCCACACATGCACAGGGGGTGGGGGCAGTGGGGGGTATCATGCACGCATTGCATTCTGGTTGAGGACAGACATGCTTTCGGCACATGACAACAAAAAGGTTAGCCATTACTGCTATAGGATAAGGAAGAGATACAATACAATACCAGAGTTGGAAGGGACCTTGGAGGTCATCTAGTCCAACTCCCTGCCTAGGCAGGAAACCCTATATCATTTCAGACAAATGGCTATCCAACATCTTCTTGAAGACTTGCAGTGTTGGGGCATTCACAACTTCTGGAGGCAAGCTTTTCCACCGGTTAATTGTCCTAACTGTCAGGAAATTTCTCCTCAGTTCTAAGTTGCTTCTCTCCTTGATTAGTTTCCACCCATTGCTTCTTGTTCTGCCTTCAGGTGCTTTGGAGAATAGTTTGACTCCCTCTTCTTTGTGTCAACCCCTGAGATATTGGAACACTGCTGTCATGTCTCCCCTGGTCCTTCTCTTCATCAAACTAGACATACCCAGTTCCTGCAACCGTTCTTCATATGTTTTAGTCTCCAGGCCACTAATCATCTTTGTTGCTCTTCTCTGCACTCTTTCTAGAGTCTCCACATCTTTTCTACATCGTGGTGACCAAAACTGAATGCAGTATTCCAAGTGTGGCCTTACCAAGGCATTATAAAGTGGTACCCAGGGGAAGAGCCTTCTCTGTGGCGGGCCCAGCCCTCTGGAACAACCTACCCCCTGAATTACGTACCATCACCGACCTCCGCCTCTTCCGCCAATGTCTAAAGACATATTTGTTCCAACAAGCCGGCCTAGCCTAACCTACCGTGGGGACTTTTGGGAAGTTTTTAAATTGGATATTTTAAATTTGGTTTTAGTACAGGATAGGACTATTTAATATTTATTTTAAATTATATATTTATCTTTGTATTGGTATGTTTTTAAATTTCCTGTACGCCGCCCTGGGTCCTCTGTGGAGAAGGGCGGGATATAAATTAAAAAAAAAATAAAAATAAATAAAAAAGTATTAACATTTCACGTGATCTTGATTCTATCCCTCTGTTTATGCAGTCTAGAACTGTGTTGGCTTTTTGGCAGCTGCTGCACACTGCTGGCTCATATTTAAATGGTTGTCTACTAGGACTCCAAGATCCCTTTCACAGTTACTGCTCAATAGCAGTATATCTTATTTATTGGTATAATCTTATTTATTTTCAATAAGAAAGAACTGCATTGAACCTTGAGGATAAAGGGATCTGACAGTCAGAGAAAAAAAGGTGCATGAATTGTAGGCATCACAGTTGGAATCACAAGCTTTGTAGGGAAGGAGATGTTATTAATTTACTTGTCCTCCTAAATTTAGAGATTTTTACACACTATTCAAAGAAAATAGTCCATTGAGTATCCAATTGTGCTAGAAAAGCAGGAAGGGATCTCTGGCACAAAGTTTATAATTTCAAAGAAGTAGTAGTTCTATTATCCAATTTTTCCAGGTTCTTGACTATGTGATCTATTTATATAAATTCCTTTATTATGGATTGGTTTTCATAAGGCCTCAAAATTTAAAGTTTGCCCATGAATCTAAAATATTCCAATTGGTCTTAGATGGAAAATATCATCATGGTCAACATGAATATGCACTTACTCGTAGCTGCAGAATAGAATAGCACTTAGATTTATATACTGCTTCATAGTGCTTTACAGCCTTCTTTAAGCAGTTTACAGAGTCAGCATATTCCCCCCCCCCCGCCCCCGAAATCTGGGCCCTTATTTTACTAACTTCGCAAGGATGGAAGGCTTAGTCAAACTTGAACTGCTCAGGATCGAACTCCTGGCAATGACAGAGTCAGCCCGCAATACTATATTCTAACCACTGCACCACTATAGGTCTTATACGTCACCGTGAATCTTAGAGAAACATTATTGAAATAACATTGTATAGAAAGTTAAATCAGTACTTGAGATGAGTAGAGAAGCCAAGAGAGATGGGTGACAAGGCAGATGACAGGTTTAATATGCTCCTTCATTTTATGACTCTACGTAATTTCTTTATCATGAAGTGAAAACTTTGAGTTTCAAAATAATTAGGTGTGTTGAAAAAAAATCTACAGTAGTCTTTTCCAGAATAGCGTATGCAATTAAAGAGAGTAGGATTTTTAAAAACAAAAGCTTTGCTTTCTAAACCAGGGGTCCCCAACCTTTTTGTCACCAGGGACTGGTTTCATGTAAAAAAAAATCCGTGGACCGGTGGGAGCCTCCAGCGGGTGAGTCGAGTCACGTGGGCCGTGCGTGCATTCGGCGGTCACATACAACCGGGCGGGAAAGCTGCCAGGTGTCCCGGGCAAAGGATCCTCGGCTGGGACAGGGAAGGACAGGCTGCGTCCCGGGCAGGAGGGCCTGGCAGCCCCTTCCCCCTGCGCAGGGCCAGGTGGTGCCCCAACCCCCCCAATGCAGGCCGTTGGCCCCATCCTGCCCCCAGGGAGCACCCCAGCCAGCCGCCAGGATAGCAGAGCATTTGCTACACTTTCCTAAGAGTTGCGCTACTCTCTCCGCCGCTCATTCCGGCCCGGTTACTATCAAGCCACGGACCAGCACCGGTCCGCGGCCCGGGGGTTGGGGGCCTCTGTTCTAAACCATAGTTTCAAGCAAAGCCATAGCACCCAGCAAATTTACCTTTTAACATTTCAAGACTCAGATAGGCAGGTCTGATTCTGGCATACTTATGCCCTTGGCATATCTTGTTACTTAATACTTACTTAGTGGTTTAGTCTTTTCAATGGTACTTTCCACTGTGGATTTTCTAAATGAATTGTCACAACAAATGGACCATTTGTGGGTACAGCAGCTTAGTTATTTATTTACCTTCTATTTATTTATCTCGGGCGAGACCTTATCAGTTAAAAACACATTATTTGCACTCTCTTTTAAACTTACTACTGCTGTGGAATGACAGCAGTAACTATTTTTTGCACTTTTGAATAGAATGACTCCTGTTTATGCTTAAAAAAATGTAGAAAGGTAGCCTTCAAAACACTCCAGTGAAATTGCTCCTGAGGCAAATTAAAATAAAATACACCAACATAGCTTTGAGACTCTGCTAGTCGTAACTACTGATATGTTGGGTTTCAGTTCAGAAGAAATCAGGATAAACTCTTCATATGGTAGGTGGATAGTTTGAAATAGTGGTCCCTATTTTGGAGTTTTGCTGTTTGTATTTATTAGAACAGAATGTGATAAATACTCCCTTCACCTCTAACTTATTGTAATTGAACAATTAACTGTAAAGAAAACACAGCTTAAGGCAAGGCTGCTTAAAAAAATGCACCAACAACATAATTGTATTGATTTGTTAGACCATACACACCAAAGCTGTTGCATTCTGACAGCTGCTTGAATTCCCCGGCAACAGCCAGTCGCGTCTGATTGGCTAAGACGCGACTGGCTGCAGCCGAGAGCGGGAGACGCGCCGATTGGCCCGCTGTCTGACAGCTCGATATAAAAGGAGCTGTCAGACAGAAGGCGCGCGCTTTTTCATACTTAGTTGTATTTTGACTTGTTGCTGTTCGATAAAAATAAAGCAGTTAATCTTACCGGCCTGAACGCTTCGTTCTTGAACCCACTTAACAAAAGCTTTTTTACTTTATTGTCTCTTTAAACTTTTTATTCCCCTATTCATTATTAAAAAAATAATGTGAGGCATAATTCATCATAATTTTCTGAATTATCTGTAATAAAGGTCTAAAAACATCTCCAGCCCCATGTTGGCTGTCCATTTGGTTTCTTGAACTTTTATTTTTCTGAATTTTTAATTGTTTTGAATAATCTTGTTATCATTTTATTATGATGTAAGTGTAATAATAAGCTTAGTGGCATACAAATGGAAAAGTGTAAGAGGGTGTGTGTGTGTGTGTGTGTGTGTGTGTGTGTGTGTGTGTGTATATGAACGGAGGTGTAGTGACCGAACAGCCCCCAGCCGTTGGGGCACCAGTTCTGTGGAGCGCAGTTTTTCCGTGGACCAGAGGGAGCATGATTTCACGTACTGCCTGCATCCCGCAGATGGGATTTTGCTTTGCACAACTCAGTTTATGGCATGCTGCAGATTTGTTCCAGGCTACAACCAGAGGTTGGGGACCCCTGGCCTAGTGGTTAAAATATTGGGCTTATTAACTGGGAGATTGGCAGTTCGAGATCCAAGCACTGGATGAAGCCAAGAGCTCCCAGTCTTGCTCCAGCTCCTAGCAACTTAGCAGTTCGAAAGCATGCAAATGTAAGTAGATAAATAGGTACCACTTCAGTGGTAAGGTAACAGTATTCAGTGTGTCATGGCGTATAGTCATGCCAACTACATGATCATTCCTTGGACAATGCTGGCTCTCTTAGCTAGGAAACATCCTCTAGAGCTGTTGTGGCAAACCTATGGCATGTTTGCCCAAAGTGGCACATGAAGCCATGTCACCTGGCATGCACAAAGTTGCTTGTTTGTCTTTCGGGTTTCTGGGATGCATGTGTGTGCGATGATCAGCTGTCCTTGGCATGCAAAGCAGTTCCAAAAACCAGTGTGCACATGCGCACTAGGCAGCTGATTGTTGGGTGCACATGTGGGCCAAAATCCAGAAATTTGGCTTTTCTGGAGCGCCCCCCCCCCCCCAACAAGCACATGCGTGTGACATTTCCGCGCAACCTTTTTGGCACTAAGTGCTGAAAAGGTTTGCCATCAGTGCTCTAGAGTTTACCTTTTTGTAACTCAAGAAAAATGTTTTCTAAATCATAGCTGGGACAACCTTTCTAAACTTTTCATATTTCATGTATCGGTTAAGAGTTTCAAATATGTATTTATTCTTCTTTCCTAATGAAATGGAGAGCTTACATTTATTATGGAATCTGTGTAGAACATCTATGCATCATTTGTAAAGCTGTTATACATTCTAACGTTCACTTACTGCTGACATATTTATAAAATAAAGTACATTGGCAACCTAATTGCAGAGTGCTGTAAAACAAATAAAACGCACCATATAGTTAAGTTTAGTAGCATAAATTAAAGGAAACCTCGGAATGAAAACAAGGTTTACCTAATAGTTGAAAAATATTGTGTTTGGTGTGAAACGATTTAAAACGTACGACAAGCATTCTAGAGATGGCACACCATTATGGAAGGTGTTATTTATAATGCCTTCAGAGGAAGGCACTTGGTGAAAGATTCTTTACTCCTTATAATCCAAATAATATCTCTTAGTATTTTCAAGAGCAAACATTTCGAATTCTTTAGCCAGAAAAAAACTGCAAATATGGCATCTGGATGACTATAACAAGTCTTGGAGAAGGAGAAAAATTATGTGGGGCTTTCCTTGAAGACTACCAAGAACAGTGATGGCAAACCTTTTCGGAATGCGCATGTGCGTGTGCTGGAGCGCCGGAAATTCAAAGACCACCTGGTCTTTGTGCGTGCCCGAGCGTTGGAAGCCTGAAGACCAGATGGCCAGCGCACACATGCACACAGGTCACCTGGTCTTCAGGCTTCAGTATATATGAAGATCAGCTGGCCAGCATGCATGCGTATGCTGAAAACCAGACGTACAGTTGGCGCCCAGCCACAGAGAGGGCTCTGTGTGCCACCTCTGGCGTGCATGCCCTATGTTTGCCATCACGGATCTAGAAGATTCAACTATTCGAGGTTCCAATGGCATAGGTAGGGATGGACACGCTTGAACTTCTGTTCAAGGTGCTGATTACTACCTATAATGCCCTATACAGCATACAGTCTACTCGAAGGACCATCTACCTCTCATAATAACTGCCCAGCTGATGATGGCAGGGTTGCCATGTTCCAAGTTCCTTCAATTAAATACTGCCATCTATAGGGAACTCAGAAGTGCATCCTCTCTGTAGCAGTGGCTGTCCTGCCCAATACTCAAATGGTCCCTACCTACTGGTGTTTTGAAGGAGCCTGAAGATGTGGCCGTTTGCCGTTTGCCTTTGGCAATCATGTTTGAAACCTCCTTTCCTTCTTTTACAGAATGCCTGCCCATTATTATTATTATTATTATTATTATTATTATTATTATTATTATTATTATTATTATTATTATTATTATTATTATTATTATTATTATTATTATTATTTGCACAGCTAGCCAGATGTTTAGACCAGAATTGGTATCTTTATATATCTATCTTAAGGGAGTCAAACTCGATTTTGTTGAGAACCACATCAGGTTGTGTTTGACCTTGGGGGTGGGGGTGGGATGGGCATGGCCAGGTTGGGCATCACCAGCTTGACATCACTCATGTTGTGGTGGCCTAAGCGCTCTGCCAGCAAAAATGGGCTTCAAGCTCCATTTTTGGATGAGATGACCTCCTGCAACTCTCTGCCAGAGAAAATGGACCTTGGGAACTGGGGGGCCCACGCCTCCCCCAGCTCTGTTTTCATAGCAGAGGTACTGCGAGCCAGTCCTTTGCTGTTTCCAGGATGGCCAGATCTGGCCACTGAACCCTAGTTTGATACCCCTGGCCTATTGAGTCCTTCCTAAGAACCTGAGATAGGCAAATGTTGTTTGGTGGTGTTGGAATTATCATTGCAGGATGTAAGCTGTTACAAGCAAAGCTGCCTTTTGCAATTGATTGATGGGGATTTTGCCTATGGTTTTTCAAGTGATGCTCCAGATGTTTTAGGGTTATTACTATTGGTACTATGCTTGCTTTCTTTTGTTACAGTTGTTCTACTTCTGTTTGTAGGTCTTTGCATTTTTTTTCTCTTCTCTTCATTATGTATTACTACTAATAGTAGTAACTAACTACTACTACTACTAATAATAATAATAATAATTTTTATTTATAACCCGCTCTCTCTCCCCGAAGGGACTCGAGGCGGGGCACAGGGAATTAAAAAAGTTAGAAAAAATACAAAATTTAGAACAATAAACATACATAAATACTGACTAAAAGGCATATTAAACAGAAAACCCTGCGCTAAAATTCCCAAATATTTACTAAAAATCCCTAAACAATCAGAAGAGACTATCCTAGGCCGGCCAAGCGAAAAAGATGTGTTTTTAGTTTCAGACGGAAGGAGCGGAGGTCCGTGGTAGTTCTAATATCGGGGGGAAGGTCGTTCCAGAGGGCTGGGCCTGGAATGTTACTAACTACTAACATGTGTAGTTCTATTAGAAATATATGTTATCTACCTATATTATCTACCTAGTAATTCTGGTTATTATTACAGCTGGTCTATAAAATTTCACATGGACTTTATAGGCACTTTGCAGTCCCTGGGAATCCCTGAGCTGGGATGGGCGTGGCTTGTGTGTGACGTATCTGGCCCGCAGGCCGCCAGTTTGACACTCCTGCTCTATATTTTCCGACAGTATATTCTTTTTCTTTCCTCTTTCTTTTGTCATTTAGTCAGTTTTCCATGATGGAGGAGGTGGCTGATGGAATAAGAAGACCTCATCCCTATCCTGTCGTCTCTTAGTTCTGATTTCAGTATAGTTTTAAAATCTTAATCTGTTTAGCTTTAATATTTTAGAATTATTTTTCTACTTGTTTTATCAGTTGTAAGCTGTCCAGATTTACCTTATAGGGAAGATGGGAGGCATATAAAATTAATTAATTAATTAATTAACATAAAACCACACATGTGGCTCTTTGCCTAGTCAAACAGGTTTCTGCTTGCCAACTGTGCAATCAAAGAGAATAGAGGCTGGGGAGAGAACAGCTGAGATGGATTAAGCACCCAAGCCTGGGCTGCATTTCATAACTGGTGAATAACTGATCACAGGTGCAGGCTTAGCCCAACATACGGCGTTCTGTTTTGTTAATGGAAACCCCCTTAGCAGCAGTACAGTAGTTTTACTGTCTGGTCACGTGATTTTCATTGGGGATTTTCATTGGAGATTTGGCCAGGTTGTAATAAGCCAACGTAAAATCATTGCAAATAGGCAAGCTCTAAACTATAGTTTTTTTCTTTACACAGGAACTTCCTACACAGGAAGGATTTAAAAAAAAAAAAGAATTATATATTCTTGATATATTAGTACATATCAGAGTATATTGTGGAGGAAGGAGAAAGACGGTCAGAAGCATTTTATTAAAAAAACAGGCATGGTGGTATCTCCTGGGGTGTCAAACTCAAGGCCTGGGAGCTGAATCTGTGCTTAGATCTGGCCCGCAGGGCCACCCTGGAAACAGAAAAGGAACGGCCCACAGTGCCTCTGCCAATGAAAATGGAGCTTGGAAGGGCTACGGGCAGTGCTTCCAAACTCCATTTTCACTGGCGGAGGGTTGCCGGAAGCCATTGCAGGTGAAACTAAGCTCAGGAGCCTATTTTCTCTGGCAGAATGCTTGGGCCTCCACAGGTGTCCCTGACAAGGGATGTCAAGCTGCCCACACCCACACTGCCTACGCCTATCCTGGCCCCCCAAGGTCAATCACAACCCTGATGCGGCCCTCAATGAAATAGAATTTGACACCCCTGATTTAAATGCAGTATTCTTTACAATGCTTGGACAAGTCTGACTATTATGCCTTTTCTTGTATGCACCAACTCTTTAGATCAGTGTTTCTGGCAGCTTCAAAATGTGTGGACTTCAACTTTCGGAATTCCCCAGTAAGCCATATGAGTGGGGAATTCTGGGAGTTGCAATCCACACAATCTTTAGTTGCCATTGTTGAGAAACACTGCTTTAGATACTTTAGAAACAGCTATCCCATCTTCTTCAGTTTTCTCTTCTCCAGATTATTTATTTATTTTATTTATTTTATTTTATTAAATTTATACCCCGCCCTTCTCCAAAAGGACCCAGAGCGGCGCACAGGAATTTAAAATACAATACAAAATCTAGTAATAAATTTAAAAAACTTATTTGATACCATCCTGCGCTAAAAACAAATTAAAATCCCCAAATTTAAAACTGTCTAAAATAGTCATTTGTGGAGGTTACGCTAGGCCGGCTAAATGGAACAAATGTGTCTTTAAACACTGGCGGAAGAGGCGGAGGTCGGAGATGGTGCGAAGTTCAGGGGGTAGGTCGTTCCAAAGGGCAGGGCCCGCCACAGAAAAGGCTCTTCCCCTGGGTGTCACCAGTCGGCATTGTCCGGCCGACGGCACCCTGAGAAGGTCCTCTCTGTGGGAGCGTATCGGTCTAAGGGATGTATTAGACATACCTGGTTATTGATTACTTTGGTTGCTCTCCTTTGAGCATGTTCTAGTTTGTCAATATTCTTTCTAAAATCTGATGTTCAGACTTATATGTACTAGCCCCCATTCACGCTCTCCGTCAGCCTCCAAGATTTGTCTCTTGCACACAGTGGTCTCCAGAAGAAACTAACATATTGTTAATTTACAGCAATCTGGTGTTTCCATCAGGCAAAAGCAGTGCTTCTGGTTTTCTAGGGATAAAATAAACCAAGTACTTAGAGCACAGGAAATCTGATGTCGCTTCAGTAATTCTTTATAGGATTGATGAGATCCTGTGTTTAGATAAATCTAGGATATCTGATACTAGTTCTTTCTTTCTCCTTGCAGTGTAGAAAAGTGCAGAAGTAATAACAAAAGCCACTTCTACTTCTTTGTGCTTGGGATTCTTTATGTCTGAACAGTCCTTGCTACCCAGAGCTTCAGTCAAATTGTCTTGTTTTATAGATAAGCATTTGTTTCATATTTTAATTCAAATTTCTGAGCTTTTCTTCACCAAAATCTCCATATGAACCTTTTACACACATCCTTGCAAACAGGACTTCATAGATTGAAAAGCAAGTGAAAAGATCTGACACATGTTTCTCTTCTGTCTAGAGCGAAGTACTATGAGCTAGTTAGTTGACACAGCACTTTTTTGTATGGCTTTAGAGTTCTTATTACAACCACCTCTTTTCTGAGTTTGTCGGGCTGTCTGCCAAAAGAGCAAAGGGATTCCACTGAATTCCTGTTAGAATATTAGGAAGCCAGGGTGCTTCTAGCATAACCAAACTTAACAGCTGCTCTGAATTTCTGAAAAGCAGAAATATTTGCACAGGTTGCGAGTGAATTTGGCAGATTACGTTGGGTGAATGCTCATTGTTCTTTCTTGTAGTCATTAAGATTTGCAATAAGGAAACATTTTCTGCCATTATAACAGATTCCACATTAAGCCAGTGGATTTAGGCTCCCTCCTCCTGATCCTGTTTCTCTATCTTGTCAATAAAATTACACATCCTGTTTCCTTACATTGAAATTAATAGCCTGTTGTGCTATCGTGAAAAGAATCCTCACAAATACAACAAAACCAGAAAACTGGGGACAATATTAAAACAAACCATCATAATCAGTACAGCACATCACACAGAAAAATGTTAACACAATAAGGGTTCTGTTATTAAATTAATCATCTGGGGAATTATTCATACAAGCTTAAAACTGCCTCCTGATGATGAACATCATAGGAACTCTCTGGAAAAATTGCCTTAACAAAGTAAACTCAGAATATGTTTCTCTGGTGGCTACTCTTCTCTAGATTTAGGATGGTGTCTAATATATGTTGTCTTTGTTTTTTGCAAGAGCTATTTTAGTTAGTAGGCAAGTCTGAATTACATAAGAGTCTGGATTATAGATTATTTGCTACAGTCGGAGACCTGTCTATACTAAATTACAGATTAGTTATTGTTGCTCTGGGAAGTCACTTTCTAAAGAGTGCTTTAAATCTTATAGGACTTAAAAAGTGCCTAAGCTTGATTACCGTATTTTTTGGACTATAAGGCACACCAGAGTATAAGAGGCACCAAGATTTTGAACATGCAAATTAAAAAAAGTTTTTGCACTCTGCAGACCTCCCAAAAACGGTCCATTTTTCACAAAAATGGGTCCATTTTTTTGTCAACAACAACAAAAGGCTGTCATAGCCTTTAGGAGACTGCTCTTGAAGGCTATGGGGGGGCAAAAATGAGCAAAAAACGGCCCGTTTTTAGATCACTTTTGCCCTCCCCAGCCCCTCGGAGCACTCTGGAAGCCTCCTAAAGGCAATGCATGGACATTTTGCAAAGGGGTGGGGTTTCAGGAGGCCAAAATTGATGTATTCTGTGTATAAGACTGATTGAATATCCAGATATTCACCCTCTTAAAGGTGCGCCTTATACTCCAAAAAATACAGTAGTTTGGGTTCCTGAATGTTTGTGGTGATTGTGTGGGGGAGAGATACTTATGTACAAGATAAATTGAATTTTCTTGTTCTATAAATTTCAGAAAAGTGAGAAAATACATATTTTTAAAAGGCATGTACATGGCTGGCCTTTTTTATTCTTCATTATTATTATTATTTTAATATTTTTTTTATTTCACTTCGCCAGATGTCTGAAACTTCTGCCTAGAACATTTGTAAAAAGTCACTCTTCTGTCCATGAATAACAATGTTAGTCACAATCCCAGTTTTGTGCTTATTTGCTGAAAATTGAGCTTTAGTTTTAAAAGGCTCTGTTCCACTGACCCAAAAAGCTAACATCTATTGATGTTAAATTCTTCTTTGTAAGTTGGAATTTAAAATGCCCTAATGCAAAAATTAATTCATTGCAGGTTATTGTGTGTGAGAGAGGTTTTCTAAAAGAAGTACTATATTTAAAAAATTCTTAGAGAGCTGAAATAACTGAAGTTACTTATCCCAATAAGAAATCTGCTTGTCCTAATGTGTAAGTCGCCTACTTTTCTGGTTAAGACAACATACAAGTTTGTTAAGTAAATACATTTTCTATATCTAAAATAAGATTTTCAAATTTGTAACTGTTAATATATTTGCTCTCCACTGGGCTAAAGAACTAGAGGGTGGGGGGAATCCATCTGTCATATGTATTGATGGGAGACTCTACAAAAATTCTTACTATACAATATTTAGAAAGTTAAAGTCAAATATTTTGAAAGCAAAACCTTTCACCCCCAGTTAGTTTCATAAGTAGTTGCTTGAAGAAAGCTAAAATGAATATGCGAATGCAGGTAGACATCAATTGGGAGCCACAACTTGGTCGTTAAGCAAATTAGTTACTAAGTGAAGCAGAGGTTCGGCTTACAATCTTCAGTTTTCCTTTGCTTTGCAGACCTGCAGTGGTCATAAAGGCAAGGAATGGTCGTACACTTACATTTTTATCCCTGTGGTAACTGCAAATAGTCACTAAACAAGGCAGTTGCTAAATGTGGACTATCTGTATTTTACATTGAAGATGTTTGTATCTGAAGAGCATTCATATATGCAGTCAACCATTGCCTTAAGTCTAGAACGTTCGTCATCATGTTCACCTGCTTTAGGTTTAATGCTGCTGCATAGTTTCTACTACAATTTGGTAGATCACGGTGCAGTTCCTGGTTGCAAAAGGCCCCAAACACCTTCCATCAGTGCTAGCCACAGGCTTTGAAATGCAAACTTGGAAACTTCTTTAGCTTCCCCTTTATAACAACTGATCAGGTCAGTTTTGGGTTCCGGATCCCGGTGCAACCGGTACGGTGCAACAAGGCTCGGCATCATCCATATGAATGCGCACAGCACGCACATGCATCCTGCCCTCCAGCAACGCCTCCGTGACACTCCCAGCTGCTCGGCGGAGCGTTGCGTAGGCGCTGTACGTGCTGTGCGCGGAAGTGCTGAAGAGTTTAAATACAGGTAAGGACGATGGGCAGGCAGGTGGGTGCTCCGGGCAGGCACTGGTACACCCGTACCAGGGTGTACCGCCGGCAACCCACCACTGGATCAGGTAGTCTATTGGAATAGCAATTAGCATTTAGGCTTATATACTGCTTCTCAATGCTTTGCAGCCCTCTCTAAGCAGTTTACAGAGTCAGCATATTGCCCCCAACAATTTGGGTCCCCATTTTACCCACCTCGGATGCATGGACGGCTGAGTCAACCTTGAGCCTGGTGAGATTCGATCTGCCAAACTGCTGGCAGCCAGAAGTCAGCAGAAATAGCCTATAGAACTGCTTTCTAAGCTGTGCACCACCATGACACTTCTTTGAGAACTATTTAAATTTAATTCACTTTTTTGCAACATATAGAATTTTTGTTCTATATAATTGATAATATCTCTGCACTCAGCTTTAAGAATTTGGGTAGTGTAAACAATGACGTATGAAAAAGCCATTAATATCATAAACGTCAAGGATGCCAGAGTCAAACGTGGGGAGGGATCTTTAATAAGGAATGTTTCTCAAATACAGTTATAATGATGGGTAAAATTTTATATGATCAATAGTAAAGAAAATACAAATTTAAAATAAATGTTCATGTTGTTATGAATTAGAAAAAGTTACAGTATTTCAACAGTGAGTACATCTAACAGTTGTGTGTCCTTCATGACCTAAATTTTGACATCTTCCAGAACTCTGGACTGCCCACTCAAAATTCTTAGTCTTATTTGCATTGTTGTTTTCTTTTCCTGTGCAGCAAACTTCCTAGACAGCAGGCCCTTAAGGAATTCTGGGAAAGGAAACATTGATCCTAGGAAAGAAGATGGGGGGAGCACAGCAGCTGCTCCTACCCAGAAGAAGCTGTGGTGTCACTGTCATCACTACTGTCCTGAAAATTCAAAAAACAACACTTGCAGGTTGGTGGGGAAATCTTCACACAATATGCAATTTACATAATTTGCTGCATCTGTGATTTAAATTGGTATCATGTCCCTTTGACTTAAAGGCTTTTAAAAGGTTAAACCAAATCATGAGAAATGCATCTGTAAATGATTGTTAATTTTGTTACCCAAATAAATACTGAGATTTTAGGACCAGTAAATATCAGTTGCTAAAGAAAGGGAAGGAAAATTTTGTCTAACTGTTGTTTAACTCATGTTCCTGCTTAACATAGCTGATGGTGGCAACCTTTGTGCAGGTTCTTTTTTTCTCCTTTTAATCTCCTTTTCCTATATTGGTATTCTTTTCTGGATAATGCTTTTTACATTTCTGAAAATACAGAAATATTATAGTCTTGGCAGAAAAAGAAGGCAAATGTCTTTCCAGATGGTGTTGATTCTGTTAACCTTTCTAACTTTATATTTGGTATTTGGAGTTAATACTGATTAATACACAACAAAATATTAAGTACAGTGGTACCTCGGATCACGAACTTAATTCGTGAAATGACTCTGGTCGCGATCCGATTTGGTTGTGATGCGAGGCACAATTTCCCATAGGGTTCAATGTAAATCCGATTAATCCGTTCCGACCTTGTTTTTTGGTTGTGATGCGAGGCACAGTTTCCCACAGGGTTCAATGTAAAGCCGGTTAATCCGTTCTGACTTTGTTTTTAAAATGTCCGCGGCTCCGGTTCGTGAAGCGAAATGGAGGTCGTGAATCCGGGCATTTTTACGAACTTTTCTGGTCGTGATGCGAGGGCAGAGTTCGTGATGCGAGGCAGAGTTCGTGAAGTGAGGCGGAGTTCGTGCAGCGGAGCATTTTTTACGAACTTTTCCGTTCGTGCAGCGAAACGGTGTTCGTGAACCGGGGCACATTTTTTGGGAAATTTTTGGTCGTGAAGCGAATTGGACATGATGAGAGGCGTTCGTGGTCCGAGGTACCACTGTATATTTGTTCTGTGCCAACACATTTTTCTACAAGTCTCAGGCCCAGAGAAACCCAAGTCACACATGGAGTTGACACTGATTTAAGGAGAATTGTTCTGGATAGAATAAGAAGGCAAAAGGTACATACTTTTCGGAGTATAAGATGCATTCCCCTCCCCCCAAAAGAGGGTGGAAATCTCAGTGCGTCTTATACACCCAATATGACCATTTTTGGCCTCCCAAAACTCTACCCCGCGGGTTCTGGTTTTTTTTTTTTATATATTGAAAAAGTTTTATTGGTTTTTACAATTTTTTCAGTAGGGTAGGGTAAGGGATACAAAGAAATTTTTAGAGCTTTCGCGTCGAAGTCATTGGCCCTTCCGGGGCTTCATAAATTGGTAACAAAAAGCATTTTCCATAAAACTACAAGGTGAAAACAAGTACAAATTTCTAAATTCTCAGTTCAATGCTGTCAGTCATTTGCAAAAATCCAGATACACATGTTATACAATATTACTCAAAAATCAAGGCAAAGTTATTTTTTGGATCTAAGTCTCTTGGCAATTGTGTCTTCTATCTCTCCTTCCAGGCCACCAGCGGGCGGGGCCGTGGCCCCCCCTGCCCCCCTGGATCTTCCCCCAGGAAAGAGGAATGTTTTTTAAAAAAGGCTTCCGCCTCAGCAACTGTTTTAATCCTAACCCTTCCTCCTTTCCAGAACACCAGCATCCCTTCAGGCATCGCCCACTTGAACCAGATCCCGTGATCAAACAATTTTTTGGATAAGAAGGAGTACCTCCTTCTCATCTCCCTAATCTTTTTTGGGATCTGCTTCAAGATGACAACCTCCTTTTGTTGGTAAATTAACGGTCTCCCTCTTTGCGCCTTCAAAATTCCCTCTCTGGTTGACCTTCTAACAAATTTAACATGTATCTCTCTGAGTACTTCATTTATCCTGGCATATGCAGAATTTATTCTGTAAACTAGGTCAATGTCCCCTCTGATCTCATCCTTAGGTTTATGTAAATAATCTGCTAAAATTGTGCTCATGAGTTCAGGGAGACATTCACCAGGTTCCTCAGAAATGTTCTGAAATCTTAAAAAATATGTCATCCTTTCAAAATCAATCCTAGACACATGCCCAGTTAATTCTACAACCTCACTGGTAACCTTTTTAAACTCTCCCTTTGCCCCCACCAGCCCCCCTTCCAACTCTTCAGTCTTCTGTGTGTTCTCTTGCACTTGCTTCCGCGTTTCCAGAAGTTCCTTCTTAAAGTTACTATTTTCTTCTCTCTGGGCCTTGATTTCTTGCACCAAAGTTTGTATCACAGATTCCAGAGAAGCCATCCTTTGTTCTAAACCTGCCAGTTCCAATTTTTGTGCCATAATTAGCTGTTAAAGTCAGTGCCACTAAAATGGCGTTTTTTGGGTGGGGTCGTTGAGGCAAATCAGGAAATGAAAGGGTTGTAAAAAGTTCAGGAACCAGAAGAGAAACACTTTTCCAAATCAATAAGTATAATAGCGAAGGCACTCCAGAAAAGGAATCACTTAATCCCAAAAAAAATTTCTTCATTAATAGCAAGAGGAAGTCCAAATCACAAAAAGATGCTGGTAATTTTCCATAAGTAAGATAGTCATTCAGGAACAAAGGGGAGCCATCTTCCACCGCCCAAGCTCAGAGCCAGAAGGGGAGAGTGGTAAAAGAAAAATTGTTTCAAGCCAGCCAGACCTAGATACATTGTTAAAAGATAAGCCGCAGATCACTTTCCCTTGTTTCAAAACAGTCCGGGTTAAGGATATCCGCTTCCTCGCAACGAGGAGCCATTTCCAAGCGCCGCTTTAAGTCCAAGGGGGGGTTCAACAAGCAAACACCCCCCTCCAAGTTCTTTCAGCCCAGGCTGACAGCAAAAAAATGTTTAAAATCACTCACTCTCCACCTCGCAGCCAAAGCCCCGGGGAGCCTTCTGATTCGAACGGCCAGCTCTCTCCATGTTCACGAAGCGATGCCGTCCACCGTTGGCGAAGGGGAAACCCCCCGCAGCATGTCCTCCTACACCTAAGCCGAAGACAAGGGTCGCTTACCCGCTGCCGCGGTGGGAGAGCAACCCAGGCAAGCCGGCTTTGCGGGAGACCCCCAAGAAGGGGCGTCTCGCCCCCGTGGGGGGGCAGGAAAAGAAACAAAGCGGCGAGCGAGCCCTAGGCTCGCCCGTCGCCGCTGGAAGCCGGAACCGGAAGTCCCCGCGGGTTCTGTTTTAACCAAAACGGCCTGTTTTTCGCAAAAATGAGGCACACAGAGGGTTTGAGAGGCCTGCAGAGTGCTCCTGGGGGCCAGGGAGGGCATAAACTTTTTTTTTTTCTTGTTTTCATCTTTGAAACATTGGTGCATCTAATATTCTGGTGCTTCTTAGAGTCTGAAAAATACTGTTCATTTTAGACACAAGTAATTATGCTTTTCATTCAGTCAAGATGATGGTTTGAATGGCTTTCAAGTTGTCCTTCCTTCTTTCCTTAACAATAGAGTTGCTGTCTTGGGTTACTTAAAAAAAAACACCCAATTCTTTGGATTAAAAAAAAGTATTGTTAGAATTAAATCAAGGAACAAACTTCATAGTTTGCAAATATAGTTTACTCAATATTCTATAGAGGCAGAATTTAAAACACTTGTAATATTTGGCTCTTCTTTTACAGAATATATGTTTGTACACACTCAGTCCTTTCAAAAGACATTAGGATGTCTGCATTGTTGAATGTGACAATGACTTTTATAAACTCACATGTTCAGGAACTTTTTAAAAAGTGTTCCCCACTGTTTCTAACTTTCTTAAGAAGTTGCCGGCCTTTGTGCCATAGAAAGTGTAACTTTAGTTATTCCTTTTGTGCAACTTCACACAGATAAGGGCTGTATGGTGAACAATGCAAACATGAAGCATCTAACTGCAAATATTTACTTGAGTACATAATACACCTCGCTATCTGTCCAAGTGCCACATAGTGAGAGCTGACAATTTGTATCCTGCTTGGAGAATTTCACAAGAAAGGTGACAATATTTGTTTAAAGTGCTTAATTTCGGCTCAGAATGAAACCCACAGACTCTGGTATATTTTTAAGGCGTGGTGTAGGGTTTCATTGTTACCTTGCATCACCACAAAGAATATGTAAATACTGTCAACCTACCTGCAGGAGGAGCCGACTGAGTGCACAGGTGGATGGATTAACAAGGACCTTTTCCTGAGAGAGGTGAAAGCTGTTGAAAGCATTTCCTAAACCCGGGCTTGTAAAGGTTATGTTAACCTTCAGCCTTTGGAAACACTAACCATCATCATGTAAACCTCCTGCACCTGGGAAGTTGCAAACACACATTTATTTTCCTAGCCCTTTTAGGAACAACTTTTTGCAATAAAAACTTGGATGTTATCAAAGCACTCATACATCTCTTTAAAAGCATTGAATTGTGAACAATTCCAGCCAAGTGAATGATCATTTTAGGCAGCTGACCATTTTTAAAAGCAGCCATGATGCTTATCTGAGGTGCTGAATTTGAGACATCTTCTTAAAGCTGTAAGTCAGTGATGCTTGTAAATTCGGCAGTTCGGCGGTTTGAATCCCTAGCGCCACGTAACGGATAAGCTCCTGTTACTTGTCCCAGCTTCTGCCAACCTAGCAGTTCGAAAGCATGTAAAAATGCAAACGGTATGCCTTTATTATGGGATGCAGTGGCTCAGTAGCTAAGATGCTGAGCTTGTCGATTAGAAAGGTCAGCAGTTTAGCTGTTCGAATCCCCAGTGCTGCATAATGGAATGAGCTCCCATTACTTGTCCCAGCTTCTGCTAATTTAGCAGTTCGAAAGCATGTAAAAATCTAAGTAGAAAAATAGGAACCACCTTTGGTGGGAAGGTAACAGTGTTCCGTGCACCTTCAGTGTTTGGTCAGACAGCGCTGGCTTTTTGGCTTTGAAATGGAGATGAGCACTGCCCCCTAGAGACAGGAATGACTGGCACATATGTGCGAGGGGAACCTTTACCTTTTTCAGTGATGCTTATAAAAAGCAGCCAACAACTGTCCTCACAGAGTTAAGTGTGTTTTTCATCTTGAAACAGCTCTATATTTAAAAAAATTGAAAGGAAAGGAATTTAGGAAATATTGACATGTCCCCATATTTATAAAGGCACTTTTGAGCAAGAAAAAAAATACGCTTATCAATTTTAAAAACTGGCAAGTTTTGCTCTCATGGTAAGAAAGAGCAGTTGTGTAATTTATTTCTGTCAAAAATGTTTAGTCACTGTCCTTTTGTTAAAAACAATCTAAATATAAAAAGCACGTATTTAAAATACCTGGCTTCTACAGTTAGTCCCCACTCAATGGCTACAATTGGGACAAGACCAGCAACTTTATCATTAAGTAGTTGTTAAGTGAAACCTCATATGACTGTGACATCATTTTCTCTGCACTCATAAAGTCAATCTTTAAGCAAGACAGCATGTGACAGGAACTTGTGATTTCACTGCCAACTTCATTGATTTCCTTCATCTGAATCCAGCTGTGAAGTGAACAAATAGTGATCATTGACCATGGGAGGCTGCAATGTTTGTGGTAAAGTTATTTTCTCAGCACTCTTGTAATTTTAAATGGTCACTTAACAGGGCAGTTGTTAAGCAAGGGCTATCTGTATTTGTTTATAATTTAACAAAAAGGTCCTACAGAAATTTTATTTATTTGTTTGTTTGTTTGTATTCTACCTGTATTGTTTTTAGAAATGACATGTCTTTTTATCCACACAATTCTTATTTTCCCCACAACAACAATCCTGTGGGTTGGGCTGAGAGTTATTATTTGCTCTTATTAGTCAATGAGGGGATTGGAATATTAGTATTTTTTTTAAAAAAAAAACTCATTTTGGATAATCTAATCAAATGCTGTGGGATTCAAACCTACTACTTTCATTGGATTATACCTTTAATAAATTTATACAGCCGTCCATCTCACATAAAGTGACTCTCTGGGAGGCTTACAAGCAAAATAACAAAACCATATCACAATCTATTTTAAAAAAATCAGACATAAATAAGAAAAAGAAAAGCATAAGGAATAAAGCAAAAGAAGAGTAAAGCCTCATGATCAAGGACTGAGCACATGAAATTCTGCAGGCCCTATTAGCCCTTATTTCCACCTGTTCCTTATACAGGGATAGATGCACCTGTCTGGTCTTACCATTTCTTTTCTGAAAAAGGCTTTTTGATTTGATGCCCAAAGAGATATCTTTTTAAAGAACCTTTTTTAAATATATCTGTTCCAAACTCTTGGGACTGCGGCCTAACAAAGTGATTCTTAAATGTATTTTTATTTAAATTTATTTTTACCTTATCATTTACCTTACCATAAGGAGGCTTGCTATCTTAATCGTAGTTCATGACCATCTAATTCAAATAGTTACTGGTTTTAGAGCAGAGGTCTCATTCTCGCGGCCCGCAAGCCAATTGCGGCCTGCAGGACGGTATCTTGTGGCCCCCACCATGATATGAAAGTATTAATATTAATATAAGGAATCCCTTATGCGGCCCAGCCTCACCCAGACTCTGCCTCCAGCGGCCCCCAGGTAAATTGTTTGAGACCCCTGTTTTAGAGAATCACTCATCCAGCTCAAACAGCAGGCATCAAAGTACAATTTCAGATCTAGTAAACTCAAACCTTCTCTTTCTTTAGCATCTTGCTGATAAATATCTAATTCTTGGGTTTTTCCCCCCCTTGCCATATAAATGTAGGAATATCCTTTTGCCATTGTTGAATGGACTGTTAGTTGTTAATATTGGTAAACTCTGAAATAAAAATAACATCTTTGGTAAAAATATTCATCGTATTTACATAGATTCTGCCCAATGAGGATAATTACAAGTTATCTCATGTTTAATATCATTCCACGCAGCTACAAAATTGTTTTGAAAGTTTACAGTCATTAATGTATAACCCCAAAATATTTAACCCTTTTCTCTATCTTGAACTCACTTTCTGTTTTTTTATATGCCAAAAATAAATAACTTATCTTCTCTGTCCTATTGGTTTTTTTGTCTATACTACACAGAAGACATCTGACCCAGTAATAAATCGTACATAAATTAATGTATACATAAGGACTTTTTTTTGACACAATCGGCTTCTTTCATATGGATTTTGTAGTCTTCAAAGAGGCTACAAGCCCTTTAGTAGTGAAATCTATTTACCAAATATTTCACTATTTTAACTTGGGTCAGTGGTGTAATTCAGCCGGTTCTATCCAGTTTGGGCGAACTGGTAGCAGTAGCGGCGGGATGCTCCGCCCACTTGCCCAGACGTCATCACATCCTGTTTTTGACACTGCGCATGCGTATGCTCAAATTTGTGAACTGGTAGTAAAGGTAAGTTTATTTCAATCCTGACATGGGTGTATTGATTTAGTAGATTTATTGCACTTTAAAAGAGTAATTCCTCCTGCCAAATAAATATGTAGATAGTGTTGTAAGGGATTTTCAGTTTAGAAGGATTGTGCCTAATCCAAAACAAGTTTTAAACTGAATTTAGGACTTACGTACAGACTTCTGAGATAAATGGTATAAACATTTCTTCAGGGCATAATTCCGTTTAAAGGTAATCACTACCAAATTAAACTTCTTTTACTTGAGGGAATATATGTATTTTGGAATATTAAAGCAAGGGCATTTAGCATCTTATAGTTACAAATTATCATACCATATCCAGGAGCTATGTGTTATGTTTGAAGAATATGTATATATTGAAATATATGGTATTTAAAGCCTATATCACTAGTAGTGTATCTGTTGCACGTGGCTAAAATATCAGTAGCTTGCAACAGCTGCCCACTTTAGATTCTGCCTCACTCAGGCCCAAAGGAGAAAAGGCATGGGGTGGGGAGTTGGGCAGGAAAAATGAAAGAGCAAAAACAGATGGCAGAGAAGGGAAGAACAAAAGAAAAAAAGGTGAATTAAATAGAGAGAAACGACAGTAATTTTATTGTTTCAAGTTTCTGTGTTACTCAAATTGATTCCATCGGAAAGGTTCTCTTCACTATCTCAGTGTGGAGACTGATCATATATGTCAGGGATGGCGAACCTTTTTGGCACTGAGTGCCCCGACTAGCACACCCAGAAGAGAAGCTGGGCATGCGCATGCCGGAAATGAACTTCCGGTTTCCAGCATGTGCATGCTTACCGGCCAGCTAGTCTTCCAGTTACTGGCCTGAATGCATGCTTGATGATCAGATGGCCGGCGCGCATACACAAGCTGGAAACTGTAAGGCAAGCTTTTCCTGTTTCCAGCACTGCCGCATGTGCGAAGGCCAGGTGATTGTCACACATTCATGCACTCAAGAAATCCAGAAGAAGAACGGGCGATGCCGTGCATGTCAGGCAACATGGGCACGTGTGCCATAGATTCGCCATCATGGATATATATTGTCCGTTGGGGATCGGAATTGAAAACCCTTTGGAAATATTTTTTTTTTGAAAAAAATATTGCAAATTGTTTAATCATGATCAATATTTAAGATACCACAACTTGTGATATCATAACTTGTGAATGGAAACTGGATAATGATATTGCTTAAACAGCTGGAAAGCTTCTGGGCTATGTCCCCCGTTTTTATATTTAGTAAACACCTTAGTTAAAAATCACACCGTGGGCTAGGTCAGAGGTGGGTTCCGGTAACTTCCACTGCTGGTTTGCTCAGGGACATGCTGCCCGTGCACACTTGATGTGCAGTATGCGTGCATCCACAGTCCTGAAAAATTGCTTTTGCGCATGCGCAGAAGGAAGAAACAAGATGGTATCACCTATGGTGCCGCCAATAGAACCGGTTTGGGGGCGTGGGAGGCCAAGTTACTACCTACTTGGCTGAACCAGTCCGAACCGGTAGGAACACACTTCTGAGCTAGGTATATTCGCGACCGCCTCTTGCCCCATACATCCCTTCGACCGATCCGCTCCCACAGAGAGGACCTTCTCACGGTACCGTCGGCCGGGCAATGCCGGTTGGCGGTGCCCAGGGGAAGAGCCTTCTCTGTAGCGGGCCCTGCCCTCTAGAACGACCTACCCCCCGATTTACGCACCATCGTGGACCTCCGCCTTTTCCGCCAACGTCTTAAAACTCATTTATTTCATCAAGCTGGCCTAGCATAATCCCCCGTTCTGACTCTTATAGGGATAATTTTATAGGGATAATTTTATAGGGATAATTTTTAAATTTTAGAGTTTTATCAATTTTAGCACAGGGAATATTTAATTTAGTTTTTAACAATTTTGGATTTTTGTATTTTGTATGTTTTAATGATGCCTGTGCCCTGGGTCCTTTTTTAGGAGAAGGGCAGGGTATAAATTTAATAAAATAAATAAAAAATAAATAAATAATTAAAACTTTGCCTTCTATTTTCAGGGTCTGTCAGTAATTCTATTGCATGTTGTATTTTCTCTCTCCAGATGTTTACTTTGGCTATTAAAAATACTATTGACCATAGAACACAATATACTTCATTTCATTTCATTTCTGCTTTCTTAGTTGTTTTATGGAAGATTGTAAAGTAGTAATAAACCGGTTTCCATTCAGACTTGATTGTATATTTTAAATTACAAATTTTTATTAATTTTAATCAGGGTTGGTTGGGTTTTTTCATTGTTAGGCCAAATTGTCTTATATTTCTTTTTTCTTTTTTTGGTTATTCATCTCGTCTTACTTTGTTTTCATATTGGAGATTTTGGGAAACTTTTTTTTTAACTTTTATACATTTGTTTTACTCTGGCTGTACACCGCCCTGAGTCCTTCGGGAGTAGGGCGGTATAAAAAACCAATAAAACCTAAACCTAAACCTATATTTGCACACATGGTGCTAAAATACATCAGTATTTTTTTAATATAAAAAAATCAGGAACATTTGAATTCAATAAGCCATGATTAAGTTTCTCTTTTTTTGGTTATTCATCTTGTCTTACTTTGTTTTCATATTGGAGATTGTGGGAAACTTTTTTTGATCTCAGTTTCCTTATTTTGACTTTGTAGAGCACCCTAGTTTTTTAATAAGATTGGAATATCAACACAAAAGTTAGGCTCCTGAGAAAAGGAAGTGTCTGGGTGGGTATTTATTTGCTTTCAGTTCATGGATCCCTGATTAATACCTGAAGTGGCTCAGTTAGAGCCTCTTTCTAATGTAATGAAATGTTGCATCTTTCATCCTGAATTCCAAGACAGTCATAACAACATATTAGAAAATCAGACTGTTTGCCAAAAAACCCAGGGATGCTACTTCCTTGCACTTGGAAGCAGGAAACAGTATGGTAGCGCTGTAGTATAAAACATATTGTAAGCTTAACATAAACTGGGGGGAAAAAATCCTCCACCAAAGATGTTTTTAAAAATGAATATCGGAGCCCTTGTGTAGTTTGCATAATTGTACAGGCTATTGTAACCCAAACATTTTGGCTCTCCACCCATTGCATTTGCTTTGTGAGAGGCAGCTCTGGCTGGAGATATGCCAATTCTTCCTGTGCAAATTGAACCCACAGTCTAGATGGGAAAGCTGATTTTCCTGACTCTGATAAGTTGGATGTGGATGTTTTTTGCAATATGCTCAGCCAAAGTTAAGGATAATGTGGAGCAAACCATAGCAGGACACAGCTCATACATTCCTCCACCCTCTTTCTGATCCATTTTCTTGGCAGTCTCCAGAGCAGTAGGAATGAGGAAAAGTCACTAACAGAAAACTCATAATAACAGTTTGTCAAATAATTGAATGTAGCAATGATGCATTACCTTTTTGTTGTTGCGTGCCGAAAGCATGTGGGTTCATGTGCGATAGTGCACACGTGCACCCACACTCAAAATGCAATGCACGCATCACCACCTCTGCGTACGCCTGCACATGCGCCCTGTCCCACCAATTTTTGGCTTTCAGGTTGGTGAGGAGGATTTCCAGGTCCAAAACTTGGCCTGGGGGCCCCTTGCGTGGCACCACTGTGCCCCATTTTGCGCCTGGAAGGCAACCTGCACCAACCTGGAAGCCAAAACTGGTTGCGGGGTCACTGTGTGAGACACCAAAATGCAATGTGAGTGCTCCTGTGCATGCGCCTCATGCATGCACCCCTTGCTTGCACGCACCCTCCGCATGAACGTGGCAAAGACCCCCAAAAAACAGCTGACCAGCGGGAGGCGTGCATGCATGCTTGGTGGAGTTGGGCTGGGGCAATGGCTGGCATGCCAGCAGAGAGGGTTCTGTGTGCCACCTGTGGCACGTGTCATAAGTTCGCCATCGTGGGAATATAGTAATAAACTTTAGAAGTTAACAAATGCTGCACATTTGGCCTTGCTTACTCCTTTCTAGTCAAACACCAGTGGAAAATAACTCCCAAATATCAGATTTTCAGGTTCAGATGCTTTTAAATTATGAACAACGCTTATGAGAATCATGAATATTAAAGGCTAAGTGAAATATCTTTCTCTTTTTTCTTGTATTCAGTACGGATGGCTATTGTTTTGCAATGGTGGAAGATGAAGATACGGGAGGACAAAGTTTTACTACAGGTTGCATCGGTTTAGAAGGTTCTGACTTCCAATGCCGAGTAAGAAAATGTTGTGAACTCAACCTGAACTTTCAGAATCTGTCTGAATATTGTCGGGAATTAAAATATTAATGTTTTACATTATTTTACAAGGTCAAAGAAGCAAATTGAGGACATAATTACCATTAATATGAACAGCAGAAATATTCTGTTGTGTTTGACCAACAATGCTAAGGAAAGAGTGACTCAGAATTGTAAAAGTAGTAATGGTTAAGAAAGCTTGGGTACAGTAGTCCTCGACTTATGACCAACATTTCCGTTGCTGAGCAAGACAGTTGTTAAGTGAATTCTGCCCCCTTTTACAACCTTTCTTGCCATAGTTATTAAATAAATCATTGCCGTTGTTTAAGTTAGTAACATGGTTTTTAAGTAAATCTGGCTTCCCCATTGACTCTGCTTGTCAGAAGATTGCAATAAGTGATGAAGATACTGCAACAGTCGTGCATACATGCCAGTTGCCAAGCATCTAAATTTTGGTCATGTGACCATAGGTCTTGTAAATGTGAAAAATGGTCATAAGTCACTTTTTTCTTTGGCGTTTTAACTGCTGTCACTAAGCAAATGGTTCTTAATTTATGTCCACAATTGGAACTGGAATTTCTATCCTAAGTTGTCGCAGTAAACTGGCCCAGTTTTACAACAATTTTTGTCAATCGTCAATCAAATCCAACTTGTCCAATGGGTGATTTTTGCTGGAAATTGGCAAAAAAAAGATAGCAAATCACAAGCAGGTAACTGCTGTACATTGCATCTAGCTGTAAATATCAATTTTGCATTAGTAAGATCTTCACTAAATTGGAGCCCTTGGTTTTTAATACAAACTCAAATCCTAATGTGTTTTTTTTTTTACATTTTCTCATAAGTTTTGGAATTAAACTGGACATGTAGAATAATATCCAAAAGAGTTTGATAATGATAAGCAACCTGAGTTATACGTTGTATCTGTTTTGAAATAGGTGCACACTTAATTTTTTTTAAGACGAGCATCTTGAACATTTTCTTTATGTGTTTCCTTATAGTTTAAAACTTCCATGAACTGTTTTACATAAACGTTATCTATAATTATTACAGGATACTCCATTGTCTCAACCAAGGAGATTAATTGCATGCTGCACAGATCAGGATTTCTGTAATAAAGATCTTCACCCTACTCTTCCACTATTAGAACATCCAGGTAACAAAGATTACTAATCCTAATATCCAACATGTATCTTTAAAAAAAAAAAAGACTATGTAAGTTTGTTAATGATGATACAACAATGTAAGCGTTTTGTATGCTGCCCTTTTTCATTCAACCTAGGATGATTTCCTAAATAGTTTGCTCCTCTGAAATCAGGCAAACTAATCTAATAATAATATATCCTTAAAATGCAGGAATGAATTTCTTTGATGCTTGTTTCTATTTAACTAGATGACTGGTTCATATATCCCAATATCTATAATTCAGTATGCACTCCATACAGTTTTCAGTAAAAAATGACTTCATTTTAAGGAAATGTTTTTCCTTGAAGAGTATGTGAAATTTCATTTTGTGCAGTATATCTCCTTAGTGGACACATTCGTCTTTAGATTCTCTTTCTTTAAGCACTTACATGAGCACTTTCTTTAAGCACTTATTATTGAGTCCCACTCAATGTAATAATTAAGTAGATGTTCAGTGCAATTTATTATTTATTTATTATTCTATTTATTTAATGATAGCAGTGTTCCAATATCTCAGGGGTTGCCACAAAGAAGAGGGAGTCAAACTATTCTCCAAAGCACCTGAGGGCAGGACAAGAAGCAATGGGTGGAAACTGATCAAGGGGAAAAGCAACTAAGGAGAAATTTCCTGACAGTTAGAACAATTAATCGGTGGAACAAGTTGCCTCCAGAAGTTGTGAATGCTCCAACACTGGAAGTTTTAAAGAAGAGATTGCACAACTATTTGTCTGAAATGGTATAGGATTTCCTGCCTGATCAGAGAGGTTGGACTAGAAGACCTCCAAGGTCCCTTCCAACCCTGTTATTCTGTTATTTTAGTCTTAGGCCAGTATAAGAAGTGCCCTCAAGAGCAACAATGGGAATCTGTTTTAGGAAATAAATAAATAACGTTTGAGATAAAACTAAAATACATTTATAAAACAACCTGACTAGGACCTGTGAGTAAAGTCTAAAAGCAACCATAGCAATCTTTGTCTTAAGTTGTAAGTATACAGTAACAGTATGACATAACATTACATAAAATGTGATACAGGTGACTGCGGCCAGATTTGAGCTAAGTGACAAAGTTGTTACGTGAGTTTTGGTCCATTTTACCACCTGTCTCCCCGCAGTTGTTAAGTGAGTCACCGCAGTTATTAAGTTAGTAACACGGTTACAGAGTGAATCGGGCTTCTACATTGACTTTGCTTGTCAGAAAGTCACAAAAGGAAATCAAATAACCTTGGGACACTGGCACAGTCACTAATAGGACCTGGTGGCCAACTGTCCAAATTTTAATCACGTGACCATGGAGATTGTCATAAGTGTGAAAAACATGCTGTGCTTTGCAAGGGTGTTTCCATTTTCTAAATATGAAAGAAATGTACTCGTTTCCCTGAAAATAAGACAGCGTCTTATTTTCTTTTGACCCCCGAAAAAAGCAGTTGGCCTTATTTTCGGGGTGCATGGTCACCTCATGGCTGCTGCGGTGTGGCAATATTTTTGGAGAGGGCTTATTTTCTGGGGAGGGGCTATTTTAGCTCATGCACTCAAAAGCCCAGTTGGACTTATTATCTGGGGAGGTCTTATTTTCAGGGAAACGATATATACATGGATATGTCAGAGTAAAAGCTAACCAAAAACAAAGGCCAAAAAAAAAAAGATCCTAGTTTACTGGAAACAAGATAAAAACAGAACATTCACCCCCACTCAATGTTCCTCATTTTAAACAAGCTTTCCTACGCAGTAAAATGAAATGTCCTCGTAAGAACAAGACAACCATACCCTGGTTAGGCAGGATTGCTTATTTGACAAGCAGCAAAAACAGTGAATTCCCATTATAACGTTGGAAAGAATAAAAAATATTGTTAGTGAAAAAAGCAGGTTTCAGGCAGAAGAGATGAAAAAAAATACGTCTTTACTGATTTTATGCTCTTGCAAACAGAGATGGTGGTGCCACTAAGTCTGGCTCTCAGGCTGGTGATGAAATAAGCGAGGACACGAAATTGAGTTTGATAGGCTTTCATCACAGATTTCTCAGGGCTTAGATTGCAACCGTAGTAAACCTGAACGCTTCTAGTTTGTGAATGAAGAAAAAAAGTTGGAAAAGATTAGGTATTTCGGAAATGTAGAGAGGTCTCTTTAGATACATTTTTTACAGGAGGTTGCATAGAATCTATCTCGGACATATTCAAACTGCCTTCAAGGAGAAGCATGGCAAACAGAAGACATTTCTCTGAAAGCAGAGCTGATAGCCGTAGCAAGAACCCAAAAAAACGGTGAATAAACTGGTTCTTCAGAACTACACCAGAAAAGAGGACACAAAATGACCCACATATGCTCCACATGGCTGCTTCTCTTAGGGTAGGACTCCCCAAACCCCAGGCCGTGGCCTGTTTGGAACTGGGCCACATGAGCAACAAGCTGGTGCATATGTGCACGCAGCTTGAATTGTGCAAGAAATGGGCCGGTGTGTAACATGCACAGCTCAACTCGTGCAAGCTCTAGAGCAGAGGGTCTCCTACCTTGGCAACTTTAAGACTTGTGGACTTCAACTCCCAGAATTCCTCAGCCAGCTTGCTGAGGAATTCTAGGAATTGAAGTCCACAAGTCTTAAAGTTGCCAAGGTTGGAGACCCCCTGCTCTAGGACACTGTAGGATAGTAGTCTTTCATGGGTTTGAATGCCAGGAGGCATAGGAATGTAGTCTTTGATGTACAACCTTGATTTACAGTTGGGACCAGAATTTTCATTGTTAAGCAAAGCAGTAGTGAAGTGAGTTCTGTCTAATTTTATGACTTTTATTTATTTATTTCTTGCTATGGACACTAAAGTATTTTCTCATCCGGTTCATAAAAGAAATTTCAAAATCATCAGCCTTGTTTGGTCTCTACACTAGTAGTAGATACTATAAAATTAAAGAATTAAACCTGATGTAAACCGAAGATAGATCCCTTGTCGGCCTCTGCCATCAGAGGCAAACGAGAAAGGAAATGTTGTTGGGGGCCAAAATAGAAGATGAAACCAGAGCTTGGCAGTAAACGTGCTTAATAAGAAAGCTAAGAGTCCCACAGGCACCTCCTTGTTGTATCACGCTGGTAGAGCTGAAATACAATAGCCATATTCCAGGACCGATCAATAAGGATAGAGGACTTGCAACTTCTGGTGTTATTTCTCTTCATCTTGTCTTGCTATATAGAACACCAAAAGAGCTCCTCTTACTCTCCAACAGCCAGATGCATGCTGGATCAGTTTGCAGTTCACAGATAAAGAAATGTATACTTGAAATGGAGACCATAATCCCCTAAAGTCTTATTCATATTTGTGATTTGCTATTAGAGATACATAAATCACAGTAAATCTTTTTGCTGCTACTATATTAATTGGACAGTATTTCAGTATGAGATATTTAATTTCTTTATGGAGTATTTTTTTAAATTGAATATATTCTTTTCCCCTAATTTTCTCACATCCCAACATTCCCTAATAAAAATGCATGAATTTGCATAGTTGCTAATAACAATTACATTGGAACACTGGTGGATTCCTACCGGTTCAGACCGGTTTGGTTGAACTGGTAGTGGTATGGCGGCCTGGGTCTCTGGAACCGGCAGCGACCGAAGCCTGCCACGCCCCTGAACTGGTTTCCTGGTCTCTTCTGCTGTCGCCGGCATGTGTCTGCGCATGCACAGAATAGTTTTCAGTCAACTGTGCATGTGCAGCAATGCATGGTGAGCACTTAACAATTTTCAGTGAAGTGCGCATGCGCAGCAATGCGCACGCAAGTGAAGCAAAGTTCACCCTCTCAGCGAACTGGTAGTAAACCGGTTAGGAACCCACCACTGCACTTGAAACATTTACAAATGTCATGATTTATTGTGTGGCTGCTCTGAAGCTGGCTTATATGTTTTTCTGCTGTAATTTTCATAAAAACACACTTCTAATTTTTAAGCTATGTTTTGAACAGTCCTTTATGAGTGTTAACTATCTCTGGAGGGATGATGTCTATTTGATTAGGGAACTGGAGACTAAAACATATGAAGAACGGCTGCAGGAGCTGGGTATGTCTAGTTTGATGAAGAGAAGGACCAGGGGAGACATGATAGCAGTGTTCCGATATCTCAGAGGGTGCCACAAAGAAGAGGGAGTCAAACTATTCTCCAAGGCACCTGGGGGCAGGACAAGAAGCAATGGGTGGAAACTAATCAAGGAGAGAAGCAACTTAGAACTAAGGAGAAATTTCCTGACAGTTAGAACAATTAACCTCTGGAACAGCTTGCCTCCAGAAGTTGTGAATGCCCCAACCCTGGAAGTCTTTAAAAAGATGTTAGATAGCCATTTGTCTGAAATGGTATAAGGTTCCTGCCCATGCAGGGGGTTGGACTAGAAGACCTACAAGGTCCCTTCCAACTCTGCTATTGTATTGTATTGTATTGTATTGCAGACTCTGCTAATATTGAAATATTGGAAACCCCACTGCTGATATGTTTGATTTTTCATGCATTTCTTTGTTAAATTTCTGTGCCATTAAATCCGTGTAGAGTCAAGGTTTCTTAGGGAAAAATGTTAATGGTGGTTGAAAGTTGGAATAGAGTTTGATAAAATTTGTAAACATTTAACTTCCACTCCAGCCCACTCATTTTTTTCTGGAGATAAGTTCCCTATCTCACAATGTGTATATTTGATTATTACACAATACTATAATGGTAACAACTGCAGATCTGTGGAAGTGGTGGTAAAGTATTTTACAATGGATACTTTACGGTCACTTCTGCATTTGCCACCATCACAAAATTGTGCAACACTCAAACTATTAAAAATAAAAATGGGGGTTATTAACAAGGAAATCTGGATTTAAAGGTGATTTAGCCTATTATAAAATGGTGGTGGAATCCAAAAAGTTCAGAAGCATATTTTTTGAACCAATGTGATTTTGTTCCAGCTCCTGTTCTCGGTAGCAGTGGCTAACATGAGGACCATTATAAATTGCACTGCAATTTCTAATATCACCACTGTCTTAATGTTATCATTCCCTCCTGCTTGTTGATGGTAAATATGTGTGAACTGCAGTTAGATATGATAAGTAACATTATCTCTAATTGATAAAAGTGTTTGTTTTTTTATTTAAGCTTTTTCAAAGGGAAACGTTCACCAGAAGGCCCTGCTCATTTCAGTGATTGTCTGTAGCATACTCTTGGTGTGCATCATCGTATTCTGTTACTTCAGGTATGTCTGAAAAAAGAAAATTATACTTTCTTCCTCGACTGTTTCTTTATATCACAATTTGACATGAATGATCGGTTTAATGTATTCTAATTTCTTGGGTTAATATGAAGAAAACAATTTGGTTTTAATAGTACTTTTGACATGCCTTTTTCAGTCAGAATGAAAACATACAAAAACTGAATTTGCATGTGTGAGGTAAATGTGAAGTGGGGTTGTGAATAAAGTAAAACAAACATGGTTAGCTTGGTATGTTAAAAATTGTCATTGATCCTGGTTTAAATTATTAAGCATTGAAGTTTTAAGGATTTGGGGTGAGGTAATAATTATATGTTAATTTGCTGACATGCCTAGAGGCATATATCCCATTTATATATGGGATGGTGGTTTAAGACTTACTTAAGTGCTTGAATGACACATATTGGGACATCCTAGTTGAAGTTTGGTTCTTTTCATGGGTATATGCCACTGTCCCTCATGGTCTTGGGAAACATAATTTGGATTTAGGAAGGTGTTGATAGTGTGCCATATTTGTCCATAGATACTACAAATCACCCTTTTCCTATTGAATCTGGGTCATTGCACAATTTTGCAATGCTTAAGTCTTTGTGATTTCACTTTCTGAGCAACATAGTGTCCTTCCTTCCTTCCTTCCTTCCTTCCTTCCTTCCTTCCTTCCTTCCTTCCTACCTACCTACCTACCTACCTACCTACCTACCTACCTACCTACCTACCTACCTACCTATCTTCTGGTTGCAAGTAGATGCATCAGTTATAGGATCTATACCTATCCAAGAAATTATTTTTTTGAGAACTGTTAGGATATTTATCCTTATGTTGGGTTGACAATATATCAAATATATAAGCCAGTATTCTTAAAGAATATATGTAGCTTTAAGAGCTATGTTGAATTCTAATTGGCTGTGCTCCTCAGCTCTACCATATAAGCAAGCTCAGAAACACAGTCCATTCCCTTTTCGATTCCCTTTGATTCCTTTGTTTACTGTTTGCCACTGAGACTGAAGACTGAAGAAGTATTTGTTTTGCCTCACATGTCCTCACGGCCGATCCGCTCCCACAGAGAGGGACTTCTCCGGGTGCCGTCCACTAGACTTTGTCAGCGGGCGACGCCCTGGGGAAGGGCTCTCTCTGTGGCGGGCCCAGCCCTCTGGAATGACCTTCCCCCCGACATTAGAACGACCACGGACTTCCGCTCCTTCCGTCTGAAATTAAAAACATATCTTTTCTGCTTGGCCCGCCTAGGTTAGTCTGTCTCTATGGGGTTTTAGCTGTTTAAGTGGGAATTTTAGTATGTAAATGGGTATTTTAGCACAGGTATCGTTTAATTTGTTTTTAATATGTCTGTATATTTATTGTATATTTATTGTTTTAGTTTCCCTGTGCACCGCTCCGAGTCCCTATGGGGAGAGGGAGAGGTCAAGAAATTAAATTATTATTATTATTATTATTTATTATTATTATTACTGTAAGATAACTCTGTGTTTGGTGAAGGACTGTTATTGTTTTGAGAAGTTAGAATCACAGGTCGGAAGAAGTATTTTAGTTGCTACAAAGTAAAGACTATTTATTTTCTTACTATCAGAGTTTTAGAGTTTGTGTGTGGTTAAAGCAACGTATCTGTTTACTGTCCGGTGTATTACACTATTTCGCATTCATTTTCAAACGGGGGTGTTTGTTACCCCTAACGCTGGTTACGGGACCAGAGTTGTAACACTGGTTCTGAACTCAGAGTTACTAACAAGAACAACAATGTAATAAATAATCCTGAAAAGGAGGGTTATGTTCCAAACCTGAAATTTTTCATGCAGGAGGAGACAATTTATTATGGAGGAGACAATTTATTATGATAACGAATCCTAATCTCTCACCTGAAGTACTGATAAACTGGTACTGGTTGCTACCTAGCATTGACTCTTATTGGTTTACAATAACTAACACAGCAAGTACATCTCTCCACCCACATACAGAGACACAAAACCCTTAAGAAATTGTGTATATGTACCATTAGCATGTATGTGTATAATTAGCATCATTCTCAACAGAATAAAAAAAATATCTTGGATAGGGCAGTGACAAATAAAGTAGCATAAGCCCTGTTGGATATTATCAAGGTTATGTTTTCTGAACAGATTTTTCTCAACCTGGAAATTCAATCCCTCAGGTAGCACAACCACTGTTGATTATTTGGGGAGCTAAATTGCTCACATCTGGCATATACACAAATTAGGCAAAGCTGCTTTCCTGCAGAATGAAATGGCAGCTTTTTTTTTTTTACCAGTTTTAATATTTAATTATTATGTTCCTCCAGACAACTCTACCACCAAAATAGCATGACAATAAAGCATTTTTATTCATAGGGAAAAATAACTGACCAAACTTTCTTTGAAATATACTGTTTTCTTCCATCGATTTAATTAGGATGGATTCCCATTTGGCTCTTCCATTCATAAAAGTATTTCCTGCAGCTCCATTCTGTAAATTTATTAGATTGCATGGTATACCTTGGCACCTTTGAATGGAGTTTTATTCTTTATTCCTGTCACTTTCTTCCATTTCTACTGAGTCTCCGAGATATTTTATATAATATACAAACTTGCTTTATTTTATATAATATTTTATACAATATACAAACTTGCTTTAATGTGAGATCATCCAGGGTTTTGGGGTAAAGTTCCATCAGTACGCTGATGATACGCAGCTGTACGTTTCGTCCCCAGACCACCCCAATGTTGCCCTTGACATGATGTCCCAGTGCCTGGAGGCTGTGCAGATCTGTATGGGGAGGAACAGGTTCAGGCTCAACCCCTCCAAGACCGAATGGCTGTGGTTCCCGGCATCCTGTTACAGTCAGCTGGTTCCATCGCTGGCTATGGGGAGTGAGACCTTAGCCCCCACAGGAAGGGTTTGCAACTTGGTGTCCTCCTGGATGCACGGCTGTCCTTGGAAAATCATATGACGGCTGTTGCCAAGGGGGCTTTTTATAAGGTTCGCCTGATCTACCAGTTGCGTCCCTTCCTGATCGGGATGCCCTGCGCACAGTCACTCATGCCGTCTCTTCCCATCTGGACTACTGTAATGGTCTCTACATGGGGCTCCCCTTGAAGAACACCCGGAGGCTCCAACTGGTCCAGAATGCAGCCGCGCGGGTAATTATGGGGGTGACGCAACGCTCCCATGTAACACCCCTCCTGCGCGAGCTACACTGGCTTCCGGTGGTTTCCAGGTGTGATTCAAGGTATTGGTTACTATCTTTAAAGCGCTCCATGGTTTAGGACCTGGGTACCCTATGAGATTACCTTCTGCCACCGAGAGCCTCCCACCGGCCAGTACGCTCCCATAGAGAGGGTCTCCTCATGGTGCCGTTGGCTAAACAATGTTGACTGGCGACACCCAGGGGGAGAGCCTTCTCCATGGGAGCACCTGTCCTTTGGAATGAATTGCCCCCGGAATTAAGAACTATTCCTGACTTACGCACCTTCCGCCGTGCTCTCAAAACCTTTTGTTCCCAACTAGCCGGGCTGGCATAAAACATGATTTTTAAATATAAATTTTTATTAATTTTAATTGGGGTTTGTTTGGTTTTTAATTTTATGAGAGGCCAAATTGTTTAATATGCTTTTTAAACTGTTTTTAATTTTTATGTATCTGTTTTACTTTGGCTGTACAACGCCCTGAGTCCTTCGGGAGTAGGGCGGTATAAAAAACTAATAAACTAAACTAAGCTTTTGTACATTACTTATATTTGCCGGTCATGACCACTCACGAAGGGATAAGTTGATGTGAAAAATGCACTAGAAAATAGTGTTGGCCACTAGCCCTATCCATAATTTAATTGTGAACGAGAGGATATCCTCTCGTATGTGTGTGTACGTGTGTGTGTGTGTGTGTGCATGTATATATATATGTATGTATGATACGTTTTTGTGCTGATAAATAAATAAATAAACAAATAAACAAATAAACAAATAAACAAATAAACAAATAAACAAATAAATAAAGGAGACTAGTATAGATCTACTAGTATAGACAGGGTCTTATTTTCTTTTGGGGGCACTTAGCCTTATTTTGGGGGCAGGAGGTGCAGGAGGCGGCAAGTGTGGTCACTTCATGGCTGCTACTGTGTTGCAATATTTTCAGGGGAGGGATTATTTTAGCGCATGTGCTCAAAAGCCCAATTGGGCTTATTATTCGGAGAGGTCTTATTTTCAGGAAACAGGGTATTACCGAAATCTGCTGATGGTGAAGAGTTCGCCCTCATGGAGGCCTATTCAGTCAGTCTCTGTGCATCAATCCTCAATTCTCCCAGAGCAGGAGAAATAGTGTGGTAATTTTATACTGGGACAGCTGACTAGACATGAGGGCTTGCTTATTATGCTCAGATCAAACTCAGAGAGCTTGTATTTTACCATTCTCCCAGCGGCATGGCAGCCTATGTGTTTCAATTTCATTGCAAGGCTGGTTGTGATTTTACCCAGGCTGCTAGCCTCCTTTCCATCAGATAGGAGGCAGTTCAGGAGTTAATGTTTGTCATGACAGCCATGGGCTTGTCCCTGTTTATTACAAACGTAATACATTTTTATTTGTAATAAATAAGGGACGCCCTGGCTCAGTGGCTAAGATGATCAGAAAGGTCGGTAGTTCGAATCCCTAGCTCCACGTAATGGAATAAGTTCCCGTTAGTTGTCCCAGCTTCTGCCAACCTAGCAGTTTGAAAGCAGGTAAAAATGCAAGTAGAAAAATAGGAACCACCTTTGATGGGAAGGTAACAACATTCCATGTGCCTTCGGCATTTAGTCATGTTGGCCACATGACCACAGAGACATCTTCGGACAGCACTGGCTCTTCGACTTTGAAACGGCGATGAGCACCGCCCCCTAGAGTCGGGAATAACTAGCACACTTGTGCGAGGGGAACCTTTACTTTTAATACATTTTTGTTCATTGTGAAATGTAATCATATAATGTAGTCTTATAATGTATGTATATAATGATGATAATGAGAAGGGTAAAAATTTAGAGGGACAAGCAATGTCACGAGGGCCTTAAAATGCTGAATTATTCATAGCATTTAAGGATGGAAAATGGTAGCAAACAAAGGTAGAAACATATTATTTTGCTTGTTTTCATGACCATTCAGTATTGGTACCATCACCTCTAGTTATTCTTATATATACCTGCAGGTATAAAAGGCTAGAAAGGAGACGGCGGCCTCCTCATTACAGTATTGGACTTGAACAAGATGAGACTTATATTCCACCAGGAGAATCCTTGAAAGACCTCATTGAGCAGTCACAGAGCTCAGGAAGTGGTTCAGGGCTCCCTCTATTGGTAAGAAAAGAGTACTGAGATCATAATTATAATGGTCAATCTATAATATATAAGAATTGTCATCATTTGCACAATTTGTTTGCATTGTATCTCAACTAAAGAAAATAACAACATTAGTGTTTCATGAAAAGTATAAGACAGAATCTGTAGGCTACAGGGGAACAGCTAAGAAGATCCCAGTTTTGTAGGTTCTCAGTTCTTGCTTTTGTGTTATTAGTTTGATCCAATTTTTTCCATTTTTAAAACTACAGAAACTTCATTTTAATTTTGTATTTTTAAACTTCATTTTCATTTCTAAACAAGTTGAAAGAATTTGAATCTTATAAGTGAGCTTTGTTCTCATGTTCCAACTGAATGAATTGAACAGTCAAGTGAACTTGATATAAAAACACTGGAAATGCATCTTTAGGTAGACAACTTTAGACAAGGAATTCTGGGAGTTGAAGTCCAGGCTAGGAATACTGGGAGTTGAAGACCAGACAGCTTAAGATTGCTAAATTTGAGAAATATTTTGTTAAGGAATTGACTTAAGACCAGGAAAATCCAATTGCATACATCTACTTAATCATAATAAAACTCAAATACTTTGGCCACCTAATGAGAAGGAAGGACTCATTGGAGAAGAGCCTAATGCTGGGAAAGACTGAGGGCAAAAGAAGAAGGGGCTGACAGAATGAGGTGGCTGGATAGTGTCATTGAAGCAGTGGGCATGAGCTTAAATGGATTCTGGGGGATGGTAGAGGACAGGAAGGTCTGGAGGAACATTTTCCACAGAGTCGCGATGGGTCAGACACGACTTCGCAACTAAAAACAACAACTTAATCATAGAGGTTCACTAGATATCGGAGCATCATTTGTTACTGAATACAAAAGTATATTTTGTCCTGATTTTGACTTACCCGTATTTATTCGAGTATAACGCGCATCCCCTAATTTTCGATTTAAAATCGGTATAAAATTTTGTTTCACTTTTTCTCGGCTCAGACCAAGCATTGTAAGTGACAAACGTTGTTGAACACGTGCGGCCATGATAAAAATCGTTTATAACGCACACCCTCGTTTATAACGCGCACCCAAACTTTTGAGTTCTTTTTTTGGTAGAAAATTTTGCGCGTTATACTCGAATAAATACGGTACTCAAAATATTTGTTGGGCACAGGGAGAAAAGAATCCTGGACTAGATAGGGCAGACCTGCAAGATCAGATCAGAGACCTAATACTATTAACTCAAGAGGAAATATCCAGTCTTGAAAATGGTTCCAACTTTTGAAAAATTACAAAAATTGTGCCTAGTGGGAAAGTCGGTATAATTCTAATATCTCTTAAAAGGTACAAAGGACCATAGCGAAACAGATTCAGATGGTGAAGCAGATTGGCAAAGGTCGCTATGGGGAAGTTTGGATGGGAAAGTGGAGAGGAGAAAAAGTGGCTGTCAAAGTTTTCTTCACCACCGAGGAGGCCAGCTGGTTTCGAGAGACAGAAATCTATCAGACTGTCCTGATGAGGCATGAAAATATTTTGGGTGAGTGGCACAGCGAAATGTAATCTCTGCATTGTCCAATCTTGCCTTCCCCTGAGGTGAAGTTGGCCTCATTCCTTCTGATCTTTTGAAGGTCTCTATTGTTAACATGTCTTCCTCTACTTTCAATTTCAGCAAAAGTTTTTTTTAATATAGTTTTTGATATTTTAATTGTTCATAATTATAAATATTTTTAGTAATTTAATAGTAGAGCTAGGTTCTTACGGCAAGTAAATTGCTGGAGTTATACATGCCATTGCTACTTTATTATGATGAAGTAGCTGCTACTGCTTTGAAGCGGGTCTTCCACTGGTTTGGCTGAATCGTGGGCCATTTCTCAGCTCGGCTTGCTGAAAAGCCCATTAACTATCCTAAATTTATGACCTACAGCAGGGATGTCAAACTCAAGGCCTGAAGTTTGGATTCAGCCCAAGGGGTGCTTAGATCTGGCCTGCGGGGTCACCCTGGAAACAGTGAAGCAATGGCCCACGGTGCCTTTGCCAGAAAAAACGAAGCTCGGGAAGGCTGTGTGTTGCTTTCCAGAGCTCTGTTTTTGCTGGGAGAAGGTTGCAGGAGGCTGTCGCAGCTGAAAACAGATCTCGGGAGCCCGTTTTCACTGGCAGAGCACTTGGGTCCCACCTGTGCCCCTGACACGAGTGATGTTGAGCTGGCCACACCCACCCTTGCTGCGCCCACCCCTGTTCCCTGAGACCAAACACAACCTTGATGTGGCCCTCAATGAAATCGAGTTTGACACCCCTGGCTTAGAGCATAACTTCAAGTGCAAAGCTGGATCTCTTCATCTATATTGTAACTTAGAACTGAGGAGAAATTTCCTGACAGTGAGGACAATTAATCAGTGGAGCAGAAATTGCCTCCAGAACTTGTGAATGCCCCAACACTGGAAGTCTTTAAGAAGATATTGGATAGCCATTTGTCTGAAATGGTACAGGGGGTTGGACTAGAAGACCTCCAAGGTCCCATCCAACTCTGCTATTGTATTGTATTATTGAAAGTTTTTGTGGAACTTTTTAAGTGTGTTTCAATTATTTGTTACCACTATCCTGAAGTGAACATGTTGGTGGTTATTTCTTCACAAAGGGGTAAATACAGGGAGGGAGGGAGAGAGAGAGAGAGAGAGAGGTGGGGGGATCTGTTGTCTGTTTTCTTTGCTTTAACAAACAGAAACTTTTACTTTTAGAAACATCTTGTCCTAATTTTGTCTTGCAGGATTCATTGCTGCAGATATTAAAGGTACAGGATCTTGGACACAACTTTATCTGATCACCGATTACCATGAAAATGGATCTCTGTATGATTATCTAAAATCTACTACCTTGGATACAAAAGCGATGTTGAAACTGGCCTATTCCTCTATCAGTGGGTTGTGCCACTTGCATACCGAGATCTTCAGCACTCAAGGCAAACCAGCAATCGCTCACCGGGACCTCAAAAGCAAAAACATTCTGGTGAAGAAAAATGGAACTTGCTGTGTAGCAGATCTTGGTCTGGCGGTTAAATTCATTAGGTGGGTAAAATCTTGCATATCTTACTGAAGCTGAGTCTGATAAACATTTTTAAAGGGGACGAAAAAGAGGAGCGACTTAGACATATCCTGGAAATGAATATTGGTTGGGAATGCTGTTCGTCCTCTCTAGCAGCCAATCTGTTGTGGTAGGAGTGAACAATTTGAGGAGTTGAATACCTCAGCTAATTGCCTCAGCTTGTTGCCTGTCAGCTGCCGGCCCCTCCAGCAGCCAAACCAGATGGGGTGGGGTGGGAATTAGGGCTGGCAACCTGAGAGTGTCAAGGGAGAAGATGGAGCTGTCAGAGATAGAGACAGAAGTGGAGCCTGGGCCGTCTATCAAACCTCAGACGGAGAGTCAACAGCCTCTGGAAGTGGCTAATGAGGAAGAGGAGGAACAGCTGGGTCCAGTGCCTGACGTGCGGATGCACAGAAGGCAGAGGAGAGGAGAGCAGTGGAAATATATGAGCTGGTCTTTGGGAGAGAAGACCCACTGCTGCTAGTGAAGGCCCAGCCTAGCTCTGGGGAGAAAAGGCAGGGGCAGAGATGAATAGGTTTGGTACACAACTATTCATCACACCCTGCCAGACAGACTTGTTAACATAGTGTGAGAGAGAGACAGACGTTTTGCCGGGGCTACTGGCGCTCCTAATAAAGGAAACAATAAGACCACACCTAAAATACTGCACCCAGTTTGGTCAAGACGTTACAAAAAAGATATTCAGACTTTGGAAAAAGTGCAGAGAAGAGCAACTAAGACGATTAAGGACAAGGAGGCTAAAACATACGAAGCATGGTTGCAAGAATTGGGTTTGGCTAGTCTAGAGTAAAGAAGGACTAGTGGTGACATGATAGCAGTAGCCCAGTATTTGAGGGGCTGCCACAAAGAGGAGGGAGTCAACTTATTTTCCAAAGCACCAGAAGTCAAGGCAAGTAACAATGGATGGAAACGAATCAAGGAGAGAACTAATGAGAAACTTCCTAACAGTGAGGACAATTAACCAGTGGGATGGCTTGGCTTCAGAAATTGTAGGTGCTTCATCACTGGAGATTTTTAATAAGAGACTGGACAACCACTTGTCTGAAATGATATAGGGCCTCCTGCTTGAGTAGGGGCTGGACTAGAAGACCTACGAGGTCCCTTCCAGCTTGATTCTGAGGGTGATAATAATAATATTAATAATAATTTATTACATTTATAAACTGCCCCCTCTCCCTGAAGGGACTCGGGGCGGTGTACAGGAAAATTAAAAAACCATATAAAAACATACAATACACTCAAAGTTAAAAACAAATTAAACTACCCTGTACTAAAAATTTAAGAACATTAAAATTACTACCCATTAAAACCCAATAAACAATTTGAGAAAACAGACTGGGGCGAGAAGCGTAAATTAGGCCAAGCTGGCCTGATGGAACAAATAGGTTTTAACTTTTTGGCGGAAGGCGCAGTGGTCCGTAGTCGTTCTAATATCCGGGGGTAGGTCGTTCCAGAGGGTCGGGCCCATCAAAGAGAAGGCCCTTCCCCTGGGTGTCGCCCGCTGGCATTGCCTGGTGGACGGCACCCGGAGAAGTCCCTCTCTGTGTGAGCGAATCGGCCGAAGGAATGTATGGGGCAGGATACGATCCTGCAAATAACTAGGTCCTGTGCCATGGAGCGCTTTAAAGATGATAATCAACACCTTAAAACGCACCCGAAAGGCCACAGGCAGCCAGTGCAGCTCGCGCAGGAGTGGTGTTACATGGGAGTATCTAGTAACTCCCATAACTGCCCGCGCGGCCGCGTTCTGGACCAGCTGTAGCCTCTGAGTGCATCCCAAGGGGAGCCCCATGTAGAGAGCATTGCAGTAGTCCAGACGAGACGTCACAAGCGCATGAGTGACCGTGCGAAGGGCGTCCCGGTCCAATAGGGGATGCAACTGGCGCACCAGGCGAACCTGATAGAATGCCCCCCTGGCCACGGCTGTCACATGATCTATAGACAGCCGAGCGTCCAGGAGGACGCCTAAGTTGCGTGCCCGCTCCACGGGGGCTAGATGTTCGCCCCCTATGGCCAGTGATGGGGTCAACTGGTTGAACCGGGGCGCCGGTAGCCACAGCCACTCGGTCTTGGGCGGGTTGAGCTTGAGTCTGTTCCTTCCCATCCAGATCCGCACGGCTTCCAGACACCGGGACATCACTTCGTCGGCATCGTTGGGGTGGTTTGGGGTAGAGATGTACAGCTGGGTGTCATCTGCGTACAGATGGTAATCTACCCCAAACCCACGTATGATCTCGCCCAGCGGCTTCATATATGTATTGAACAAGAGAGGCAAGAGGACCGACCCCTGAGGCACCCCACAAGTGAGAGGCCTCGAGGTCGACCTCTGCCCCCCTGCCAATACAAATTGCAACCGACCGGAGAGGTAGGAGGAGAACCACCCTAAAACGGTGCCCCTCACCTCCAACCCCTCCAGTCGATGCAATAGGATACCATGGTCGATGGTATCAAAAGCCACCGAGAGTTCTAATAGGACCAGGATGGAGGAACAACCCCCATCTCTGGCCCTCCAGAGATCATCCACCAACGCGACCAATGCCGTCTCGGTGCTGTGACGGGGCCGGAAGCCAGACTGGCGCGGGTCCAGATAATCAATTTCCTCCAGATGACGTGGAAACTGTTGTGCCACCACACTCTCTACAACCTTCACCAAAAAGTGAAGGTTGGAGACCGGATGGTAATTTACTAACAATGCTGGGTCCAGGGAAGGCTTCTTGAGGAGAGGCCTCACCACCGCCTCTTTCAAGACGGTAGGCAAGAACCCCTCACTCAAAGAAGCCCTCACTATTTCCTGGAGCCAGCCTCGTGAAACCTCCCAGGATGCCAGAGACATATTAATATAAATGGTTTCATTCCTAAACATTTTTATTAGCTAAGCATCTTATATCCACAGTATCTCTCATTTATGATCATAAATAGTAATTATTTAGTTTTTTGTTTCTCTCCACGAAAGCCTTGGCATCTGAGGCATCTTAAGATACTTGTAAGAGAAATATAATTGTAATTCTCAGCATCAGAATTCCAATTTACTGCTAGCAAACTCTCAGAAAAGTCTCCAGCATCCTCTGCTGAATTCTGAATTTTGCAATTGAATGCTTAATGTAAGCTTTAGGTAGGAAGGTAGGGATTGTGTTTTAAAATGAGCATTTGGTTAACACTTGATAAGCTTTCTCTGTTGGAATAATTTCCATTGAGATTACCTCTTAATTCTGATTTGCATAGATATAGTTTTAATTTGAAAAGGAGTGGGTGTTTCTCTTTTAATAGCAGTTTTGGTTTTCGAAGAGAAACTGCTTGCATACTTAATTTTTATATTCTCTTCCTCCTCCCCCTCCCCTCCATCTTCCAGTGACACAAATGAAGTGGACATCCCACCAAACACCAGAGTAGGAACCAAACGTTACATGCCTCCAGAAGTGCTGGATGAAAGTTTGAATCGAAACCACTTTCAGTCATATATTATGGCTGACATGTACAGCTTTGGGCTCATCCTCTGGGAAATAGCGAGGAGATGTGTTTCCGGAGGTAAATATTTTAGGCATGACTCTATGCCTTTAACATTATATTATCATCTCTTAGTATCTACAAAATTCGTGCTAGAATTATTATGTATCGTCCTTGACTTATGACTGCAAGTAGGAACAGAACTAACCAATGCTAAACAAAGTGGTTGTTAAACAAGTCACTGTTGTGGCCCAACAGCGGCCAGCAGAGCTGGCAGCAGATTCAGACAGTGAGGAGGTTGGGGAGGAACATGGGCCAGTCCTGGAGTCTGAGGAGGCAGAAGGGGGGCCAGGGCTGTATGCCATTTATCAGCTGCCTTCAGAGTCAGACATCAGTGAGGCAGATGAACAGCTGGGGCCTGTTCCCAGTGCACACATGCGCAGAGTTGCCAGACGAAGGGAACAACTAAAGAACAGAGGTTGACTTTCGAGTAAGGCCTTAGGTGGACAACGAATGGGAAATAAAAGAGGAGCAAAAGGACAGTGGAGTTTGCAGGAGACAATTAGTTTGTTTAATTGGTTTGTGATTCTCCGAGACTCCTTGCCAAGTTTTGCAGATATCGGCCTGGCAGCTCTCCAAGCCAGATAAGGTCTGTGACTCTAAATCCTCTCTTGAAAGACTTTGCTGGATGTGACTTCATAGTAAATTAATAAAATGGGCTTTTGTTGGGACAAGGGTTTTGCTTTAAGCTCTTGGGAAGCATAGGTCAGAACAGTCACACCTGACACTTACAACTTTAATTTGTGCCAGTTGTAAAATGAATCACTGCAGTGGTTAAGTTAATCATGTGGTCGTTAAGCAAGTCCATCTTCCTCCATTGACTTAGTTTTTGGAAGTTTGCTGTTAAGATCACACAAGGCAATTTACATGACCCCAAGATGCTGAAACCATCATAAATAACATGCCAACTGCCAAGAGGCCAAATTTTGATTATGGGGATCATAAGTACATAAGTATAAGTCATAAGTATAAGTCACTTGAAAGAAGTGTCCTTGTAACTTCGAGTGGTTGCTAAATAAATGGCCAGGACTACCTGTAGTTAGATTTTTAAAGTGCCATAAAATTTATTTTTCCTCCAACCCGTTAACCCAAGCTATTCTCCAGAAAATGTTTGTGGATTTTTTTTTTTAACAAGAGAGAAAAAGAATTATAATAGCTTTTTTAAAATAATTGGTGGCACTAAACTAAGTCCCTTTCTGCTCTTGGGACTTATTATTCCTTTTTTCTGGATGGTCTTACTTAGCCCGTAAAGATTTATTCTCTATTTAATAGACTCTTTTAAAGATGCAATATTTCATAATTGTAGTGGGAATTTGGAGTTCATTTATGGGAACTCTTGTGGTTATAAAAATTACTGCTAAAGCAAGAGCACAGCTGTTGTTTGAGCAAAAATACAATGAGGTTGATTTTGCTGAGGTACCATGATTAACAAGGAGATTAGTTAGATTTAAGAGCAGAAATATAGAAAATACAGGTGTTAGTTGGCTTTAGAAGGCCTGCAAGTGTGTAGCAAGGAACACATTATCCTGATAGAAAATTAACTTTGGATTCAGGAAGATTTGGAATGCTAACATTATTATTATTATGTGGTTAATCTTTGGTGAGATTCACAGCCTTTGGGGCTGGTTGGTAGCTCAACAGCTCGAGTCCTAACCAAGGACATAGGAACTGTCAAGGTATCGTCGGAGGATATAAGCTGTTCCAAGCAGGGTGGCCCTTTGTAGAGTCAGAATGCTCAAGTCCAGCAAACCTAGAACCTCCACATAGCGAGGCAGTCCCCTAGATATTGCTCCAAGGGCTCCAATCACAATCGGGACAACACACAACTTTCTCTTCCACAGTCGCTCAACTTCAATTTGCAAGTCCTTGTATTTTGTGATTTTTTTCTTGCTGCTTATTTTCAATTTGTGCATCACCAGGTATTGCAATGTCAACAAACCATACTTTTTTCTTTTCAATTATTGTTATATCAGGTGTGTTGTAGGACACGTGTCTGTCAGTCTGAATTCTGAAGTCCGACAAGATCTTGACTTTCTCATTCTCTAAAACTTTCTCAACCTGATGTTCCCAGTGATTTTTGCTGTACTCAAATCCAAACTTCTGGCACAATTTTGGTAGAACTTTTTATTACTAAAAATCAGAGGACAGCTTAATCTTGGGAAAGACCAGGTTCTAATTTTCTTGCTAAAGTTTTCAGCGTGAGACTTATAAACTCATTACTGGAAAAGGGCCTTCAGCTTTACCGGGTTTATATACTGCCCCACAGTGCTTTATGCAGGGAGGGGGGTACAGATGTCATCATATTGCCCCTAACAATCTTGGTCCTCATTTTACTGACCTCGGAAGGATGGAAGACTGAGTCAACTGTGAGCCCCATCAGAATCGAACTCCAGACTATAGGTGGAGTTTACCTGTAATACTGCATTCTAACCACCAGGGCTCATCAGCTTTGATGAGGGAGGGGTGAAGACAGCCCTTCCCCAATAGTTCCTAGAGTATATATTTCATGTACATGTAGTCTGCTTTAGTTTGACAAGATTCTGGGTATAGGTATGAATTGATAAACAAATCTGCTTCAAAGAATCACTGTGTTTTTCTTGTTTTCTGAAGCCCAGCAACTTTTAAAATCAGGGTTGTCACACGCAAGACCCAACGGGCCGGATCCAGCCTGTGGAGTGCTTAGATCTGGCCTGTGAGGCCACTCTGGAAACAGCAAAGGAACGGCCTGCAGCGCCTCTGCCAGTGAAAACGGAGCTCGGGAGGGCTACGTGTGGCCCTCCCAAGCTCCGTTTTCACTGGCACAGGATGGCAGGAGGCCGTTGCAGTCGAAAACAGAGCTCAGGAGCCCGTTTTTGCTGGCAGAGCACTCGGGCCACCACAGGCGCCCCTGCCACGAGTGATGTCGAGTTGGCCACGCCCATCCCGACCTCGCAAGGTCAAATACAACCCTGATGCGGCCTTCAATGAAATCGAGTTTGACACCCTGTTCTGAATACATTCTCTTTCACCATATTGATCAGAATAAAATATAGCTTGATCTTTTACCTGCTGCTATCCATATCTGTGTTAAATTTGTAAGTTCTTAATCCCACAAGAAAGTTCAATTGGACATGATTTATATATTTGCCAAATGGTTTCCTTGCTAGGTATTTTTGAGGAATACCAGCTTCCTTATCATGACCTTGTTTCCAGTGATCCTTCCTATGAAGACATGAGGGAAATAGTATGCATCAAGCGATTACGGCCTTCATTTCCCAATAGGTGGAGCAGCGATGAGGTAAGGAGACCATTTTCAAAAATACGAAGGTTGTTTCATCCCAATTCTGTGTGTTGCGTTTTTTTAAAAAATTTGAACCACATGCTTAAAAAGAAGACAAGGAATACCTAAATGTTAGGACACTTCTTACGTTAGGGAAATATTTTCTCGTCAGTCCTTCCTATCCATTACAAGTAGTCCTCGACTTACGACTGCCATCGAACCCAAAATTTATGTTGGGGAGATATTTGTTAAGTCAATTTTGTGCCATTTTGCAACATTTCTTGCCACAGTCGTTAAGTGAATCGGCGCAGTTGTTAGTAACACAGTTGTTAAATGAATCAGGTGTCGTCCGTCTCCCCGACTTTGCTTGACAAGGAGGTTGAAAAGGGGGAATGCCACGACCCTGAGACATTGCAGCCGTTATAAATATGAGTCTGTTACCTAGTGCCTGAATTTTGATCATATGACCATGGGGATGCTGCAACGGTGTGAAAAAAGGTCACAAGTCATTTTTTTCAATACTGTTGAAACTTCGAATGGTGACTAAACAAACAGTTGTTAATCGAGGACTACCTACAATGAATGTTTTTGAAAATTATTGAATAAAATAGGCGCCAAAAAGAGATTCTAACCCTAATAATGGAGAACCAGAGGTGTAGCTTTGACCGAGGAAGTGGGGAGGGGCATGGAAGATTCCAGAAAAAGGAAGTAGAAAAATCACTTTTAATGCATTGATGGATTGTTGTTGAGTATGAATCAGGGTTGAATTTAAGGACACTATTACCTTAATCAGAAAGAGTTCTAACTTTTATACACTAGTGCAGCAGCTTTGCTGGCTGGAGAACTCTGAGAGCTGAAGTCCTTCAGACTTAAAGTTGCAAAGGTTGGAGACTCCTGCACTAGCCTGTTCCCGTGGTTTGACATATTTGCTTGAAATATTGTAATAGTTTGTTCTCATGAACAAAGCAACCATCCAACCAGCCCATTTCTAGGCATGGCTAGCTTTAAACACTGTTGACTGGATCAATCTAATTCTTTAACTTGCGTGAGGAAAATCTTAACCCTATGAAATTCCTAACTAGGATGGCCAAAAATTGTGTGATAAGGCATGGAGAAGGATTGATAAGTGGGAAGACAAGAATATGGGCTGGATAACGACTGGAGCGTATGATATATGATCCAAAGAGGGGATCTAGAGAATTGTGGTTTTGCTATGGCCTTTATATTCTCCCAGCTACAGGCCTAGAAAAATTCTTTGTAGAATATGTCCTAAAGGTGCTTTTTCAGCAGGAAATTGAACATAATTGTTTTTTCTTTGAAGACGTTTCGCTTCTCATCCAAGAAGCTTCTTCAGCTCTGATAGGATAGTGGAGAATGGAAGGATTTCATTGATTGCAGGAAAAACGATTTCAGCAAGAGAGTAGTAAATTTGTGGAACACCCTACTTCAGTGATGGCTAACCTTTTTGGGCTCGCGTGCTAAAAGTGGGGGGGAGTGCAGGGGGGGTCGTGCGTGGGCATGCCATACCCATAATGCTATCCGCACGACCCCCTGCTTTTGGCGTGCTTTTTTCGCCCTCCCCAAGCTCCAGAGGCTTTCTAGGAGCCTGGAGAGGATGAAAACAGCCTCCCCTCCCCACCTCCAGAGTCTTCAGGAGCTTCCCTGAAGCCTCCAGAGGGCAAAAAATGGCCTCAAAAGAAGGCCTAAATCAGCTGGCCAGTGCACGCGCTGGAGCTGACAGGGCAACGCCTCGCGTGCCCTAAGAAATGGTTCCGCGTACCACCTGTGGCACCCGTGCCATAGGTTCGCCATCACTGCCCTACCTGATCCTGTTGTTAGTTCCTCCAACCCTCATACCTTTTACCTTAAGCCAGGGGTCTGCAAAGTCGGCTCTTTTAAGACTGGTGGACTTCAACTCCCAGAATTCCCCAGCCAGCTATGCTGGCTGGGGAACTCTGGGAGTTGAAGTCCACCAGTCTTAAAAGAGCCGACTTTGCAGACCCCTGCCTTAGGCTGTCTACCGTGGACATTACGCATTTCTTAAGAGGGGGCGTGCATAAGCTCACCAGTGTGCTTGCCGTCTCTTTCCTACTGTCCCATTGATATGTACTCTTTTTATGTGTTTATGACTATGTTTTGCTTATTTATATCCATTTATTTGTGCCATTTTTTTCATGTGTTTTCATACTTGTTTCCTTGTACTTGTAGATAGATAGATAGATAGATAGATAGATAGATAGATAGATAGATAGATAGATAGATAGATAGATAGATAGATAGATAGATAGATAATATTTATATTCCTTGCAGCCACTTGGAGATTTATCTGTGTTCACAGGGTCACTTGAGTGGTGCTCCTGGTTCCCATAGTCGGCAATTTTTCCTCTGGAAATCCATTCCTCCTCCCACACCATTCAAAGGGTGTTCATCCCAAATTGCATAGCTAATTGTATAGCTCACTACTCAGGTGACCCTGAGGACATAGATAAACCTCCAAGTGCTTCAACGACCCTCTGAAAGGACGCAAATGACCAGCTGCCTGCAAGGAATATAAATCCTTCCCTTCCCCATCATCCTGTCAGAGCTGAAGAAGCTTCTCGGATGAGAAGTGAAACGTCTTCAAAGAAAAAAAATAAGGAAGTGTAGTTGCCTCCTGAAAAACGCACCTTTGGGAGACAACCATGAGCTGGGTGACTGATACTCTCTGCAGACTTTGTTAGAATAGGGATACCTATAAATTATTTTACGAACTGGCTAAAGAGCGTAGTAGCTCTGCAAGAGGTAGTCTGGGGATGCTGAGACTCTTCTGCTCCTTGTTTCCACTTTTGTAAATTAATATGGGAAATTGCTTTTCTGAAGCTGATATACTGCTATTTTCCTTTAGGGGAAGGAGGGAGAAAGTAGTCTGTACACTTTCCACTGAGAATTTATAATGAAGCAAAATTGTGTTTTGGAATCAGTAGACCAGTAATTGATGTATTGCAGACAAAACTGCCGACAGTTATGGCGATGCTATGCAGAGGTCATTAATCTTGTTAAGTGGTACAGTGTAATGCTATTATTGTAGGAGACAGCTGTGATTTGGGAATAGCAGTCTTCACTTAAGTATTCTGCAATTAGATTTAAAAAGACTTAAAAATGGCAAGAGTTGTAAACAATCTTGAGTGAGTGATGGTGGAAGCCTGGGCAAAGTGGGCTTTTTAAAAAAGTGGGGGGGGGGGGGGGAATAGAATAAATTGCAGAAATTCCACTGAGATATTTGCTTACTACATTTACTGACTTCTTGGTAATCTCCAGCAACTTAACCCAGAAATTCAGGTTTAAAATAGCATGAAATTGAGTAGTTATGTTATATAAGTTGCAGATCTCTTATTGTAAGTTCAAACCAGCCCTGGAAATATCTTCCTATCCCCAACATTTGAAGAGATATGGTGTGATTGAATCCATATTGGAAGAGAACTGGAGCAGGACAGAGTTGTTTTTATTCTAACAGTAGTTGTCTTAGAAAGTTTTGGGTGTAATCTTCTCAGATCGCTATTTCATTCAAAAAAAAAATTAATCATCATGATGAAATGCTGAGAGAACAAACATATTGTCTGAATGTTATTAATCCCATTGAATCTAGTCTCATTTTGAAGGAGAGGGAGATTCTCTCAGAGGCCAAGTCTAAACAGAATTATACACAAAGATCTTGTAATATCTACATAATCAGAGCAAAGAGCAAAATAATGTGACTATTTGCATGTAAGTTTCCTTGCTCACATGAGTTCTTTTACTTAGAATAGATTTTTCAGTAATATTGAAGTGTTCTGTCTATAACGTGAAATAGGTAATATTGGCCTATGAAATATTACCTTTAACAGATTAACAGAGTTGGAAGGGACCTTGCAGGTCATCTAGTCCAACCTCCTGCCTCTAAGCAGGAGACCCTACATCTGCCTCTACTTAGGATCGAACTCACAACCTCCTGCTTGTGAGGCAAGAGCTCCACCTCTAGGCCACAGCAGCATGTTTAAGGCCACAGCAGCATGTTGTGTGTGTGTGTGTGTGAGAGAGAGAGAGAGAGAGAGAGAGTGAGAGAGAGAGAGAGAGAGAGAGCTAGCTTGTATAGAGATGTAACTATATGTATACCTTTTTTTTCCAGTGCCTACGACAAATGAGAAAATTAATGAATGAATGCTGGGCTCACAACCCTGCTTCTCGGCTCACAGCCCTGCGAGTAAAGAAAACACTTGCCAAAATGTCAGAGTCACAGGATATTAAGCTTTGATTCAGCTAACAAAAGCTAAAGCTCAGAGAGAGAAAAATGGACTTTCCTTCTGTGTTTCGAAGAGACAGGAAGAAGAATGACACATGCCTTCAGTAATACGAACCTCGAATACAGATTTTGGCAAAGCATTTTGCACACTGGGGCAGAAACCTTTCCAGGGGAAAGAAATGTGGCTCAGTCAAGAATTTTTGGTTCCTGTATGACCGACCAGACAAGGAGGCCCTTTAGCCTCCTTGGAGATGAATGCAAGAAAACGTATCGATAATTGTTTATAGACTATGTATGCTGCTTTCTGTGAAAGCCTTTATTATTAATATTGTTATTAATATTTGAAGTTTTTAATTTTTATGGGAATGAAGCATTGCAGTTGCAAAGTCCAAGGAAAGAATTATTTTCTCACGCTAAAAAAAAATGCAAAATTGCATCCAAAGTCCTATTATTTTCTACTGATAGGGGGGAAAAATGTTGCACTCTTAAAATGACCCAATTTTAACTTGTTATGCAGGATACATGCTACCCCTGAAAAATAGGCTCACCCATGAATTTGCAACCAAGCAGTGCCTTGAATAAAGAGATATTGTCATGCACTTCCTTGTGGATAACTTTTAATATTTTACCTTCCTGAAACTTGCAGGAGCATGCCATCAAAACAAATTTCTCTTGGCCAATTCTAAATTGTCATACTTGTCGAAACATGGGCTCTGGTGATACCCATGGGGTGTATCCTCTGCCCATGGAAATATGGGAGTGATATCAGCATATAGTTATTCACTTAATGAGACTTATGCAAGTTATTCTGACAGAGGACTGTGCCCTTGGGGGCTTTCTGACAATTTTTTTGGCCTTTTTACAATCGGTATTTTCAAAGGAATGTCTTCTAGAACGTTTGTTAAAGGTTGAACTTGTGTATTCTCACTAGCATTTCAATGGTAAATGAAGCTGTTCCCAAAACTGCATTAAAAACCTTTTGCCTTAAGGTAATTGAGTTAAAATAAACTGTGTTGATAGAAATGTTCCTAGAGAAAAATCAAGGTACGGTTTCCTTTTATTTATTTATTTTAAATATATATATAAATTGGACAATGCTAATCACCTACCAGCATCCCCATAGTTTAGGTAAAAAGGGATAATGTTATTTAAGACTTTCAACCAAGGTGCAAAAGTCTGCATATTTCAGAATTCCTGTGGTACTTTCTCTCAATTTTGCATTTTTAAACAAATGTTTCTAGTTTCAGTATATTGCAGAAATAGTTTTGAACATGGCTCTCAGCCTCTGTTAATCTTGTTTCAGAATTTGTACACTTTCTACCTTTTGATCTTAAATTTGAATTGCTCATTTAAAGAAATTCACAAAACAGTAATAAGAGCCATAAATGGGATACACATAAGAAAGATACATCTTTGTGACCTGGCTATGCCCACTCCAAATATTTCTGAGTTGCTCCGGACAGTGAGATGGAAGCATATAAATTTTAATAAAAGTTTTTCATATTTATATTAATCTTGATGCAATCTTTAAAACAATTTGTCTGAGGAGTAATTTTAAATGACCACAGTTGTTTTCAGAGCAGGTTGGGAAAATATAGATTTGAGGACCTGAGATTTTCTGCCGTGCTTTTCACAGAGAGAAATTGAAAACTGGGAAGCAGCCATGCATTTTCTCATTCTAAAAGCAATGCATTAATAGGACATTTTTTGAATCCAATCTTCTTCCTCTATCTATGAAATTGTTAGAATTCTACAGTTAACTATTGAACTTCCTGCCTCTTTGTAAGATGTGTGGATGTAAGTGAAGTTACCTTGCCATAAATTATTGGAATGAAAGCAAATGTAAATGGTAGTTAAAAATTATTTCCAGGGCCAAATTTCAGAGAAGAATATGAAGTATTTGGATGGATCGTGTTCATTAGTGTATCCTTTTACAACAGCACTTTTAGTGCAGTGGTGGGTTCCGGACCCCATCGCAACCGGTATGCTGTGTATGGGGCTGTGCATCCTAGTTGGGCATGTGCGCTGCGCATGCCACTGCCCTGTGACACCCAGCTGCTCGGCGGTCCATGCGCAATTGGCTGGTTGCTTCAAAAATTGGTATGGAACGTGGCCGGATGGGTGGGCCAAACCAGCCACCATACCGATACAGTGGCCACTCCTCCTTGCTACTACCGGTACAGCTGTATTGGGCGATACCACCCAAACCCCACCACTGTTTTAGCTAATATGAAGGAATTCCTACATTCAGTCCCTAAGAAGATCCCACAAAGCCATCTAGAAAGATTCATTAATTAAATACAGCATAGAGCCTCTATGCTTTAAAAATCTGCATGGACTTATTGCTGCGTTCAGTTAAGCATGGCTGATTCTCATTGATTTTGAGTAATTTATAGGCTATTCTAAAAGCAATTCGACTTCTGAAGCTATTAGCTGCCTTCACGTGAACACTTCTGTTCCAAAGCAGAGTTGATCATGCACAAAACCAGGCTCTTCATCAGTTGTACTCTTCTTTCTCCTGGGTGCCTGATGTCTTGACAGCTGGCTTCCATAAATTACCCAAGCCATGATTGTGATTAGCTTAATGGAAGCTAAGAATGCAAAGCTATAAAGAATCTTCTACATGGTTTGAACCAAGAGATATATAACCAGTTTAAGCTCTGGCTACATCATGCATGGGTTAAACTATTGCAATTAAACTGCAGATCTCCAAGACATCTTTCATTCCTCAGAGGTATAAATTCCTCAGTTTCATTTGGATACATCCCTGTAATTTATACATGTTAATCAAGGGTGGGATTCAAAATTTTCAGCAACGGGTTCTCTGCCTGGTGGCTGGCTGGGTGTGGCCATGGTGGGCGTGGCCTATTCGACCTCCTGCACTATGGCGGGGAGGGGGGACACATTTTCACCTTCTCCAGGGTTCCATTGAGCCTCTGGGAGGGTGAAAACAGTCTTCCCCCAGGCTCCGGAGGTCTTCAAGAGGCCCGTTTTCCTCCCTTCCCGAGCCTCCATGAGAGCTCTGCACTTATCTCACATCCAAAATGGGCCATATGGAGACTCCTGGGAGAGGTGGAGAGGGTGGGTGGGGCCAGTCAGGGGTGGGATTTGGAGGTTCTCCGAACCGGCCATAACATTAGCTATGGGTTCTCCCAAACCCGGGTGAACCCATAGCAGTCCACTCCTGATGTTAATAACTTGTAGAAAATATTCCATTTCAAAGCATGAAAAAATATTAAGGAAACCCATTGGCCCCTACACAATATTTATACTCAAGTTGCATTATTTTCATAGTTTCTATATGCAGTTACTCTTTACCACTTAGTCTTGATTACCAAACAACCAGAATTTGCAGGTGCAATTTATAAATTTTGGAATAAATGTCCACACTAGTTGGAGCTTTCAAGAAACTCATCGGATGCCTGAGTTATGAAGTCAAATCCTCTCGGGGCTCAAAGAAATTACTTCATGCCCTGGGCTCAAAATGTTTCTAAAAGTCTCAAAATTGGTAAATCATTTCACTGCTAACCTTAAAGCTCATTTTTTAAAGAAATGGTCTTCAAGAGATATTATCCTCAAGATGAATATTTGTGTGATTTACATCTGTTCATTAAATCTGCCTGGATTTAAATGTGGTTGTATGTCACGCTGTTGGGAATTGGAATAAATCCACCATGCATTTTAAATATAAGGTGTTGTACAATAGCCAATAACAGCTGCAAATAAAACTTTAATTTATAAAAACACTATGGTTAATTTTCACAGTGATACTGTGATCTGAAAACAAAAAAAGACATGAAAACATGCAATAATTTTTCTTTGTTTTGCTGCAAAAGTGAATTGCACATTCACAGAATCAGGAATGAGTGATTCAAAATGCTGTCCACAATGGATATTTTATTTAAGGACCTATTATATTTCATGACTACGAATTTATATAAGGCCAAAGGAGAGAATGCCTTTGTTTGGGTTTCTTCAAAGAACACCAAGTTTAAAAAAAATGTCTAGAAAGTTGTACAACTATCAAGTTACATTGAGAGGAAAGAAAGTTTAAGATGATTTAATGTTTGTTAATGCAGCTCAAGGAAGGTTGGTGATGTGATTTTTTTTTAACGATACTGATTTGTGTTCTTGTGAAAAACCAGTGCCTTATTTGATCTGTACATACTGTAATTATAAAGCAAACAGAAACATAGGGAACAGGCCTGGGTTGTGATTGTTCATAATGTTGTGTTTCATTTTAACATTCCCCAAATAAAATGTTTTCAATACCTCATTAAAAACAAACAATGTCTTTTCAAACAGCTAGCCTCTTTGCAACTTTTACCAATATTTGTGATTCTCCCATTTATAAGCAGCCAGAAAGCTGACCAAAATGCTTTAGTGTTGCTTTTATCACCATCAAGTGTAAATTAGTAAACTATAAAAACAATACTTTGGAGAAAGACCTTATAAATGCATCAAGGAATTTTGCCTTTCATATAAGAGAGCCAAGTTGAAAAATTATTGAACGATGGAGAAACATTTGTAAACATGTAGGATAATTCTACAGTAGGAGTATATTGTTCCTGGCCAGATTGCTAGATATTACTAGCTGTATGATTTGTAGTTATCATGAAAGTTGCCTATCCTGTTCCACAAATTTATACATCTCATGTTTAAAATACAATACAATACAATACAATATGCAGAGTTGGAAGGGACCTTGTAGGTCTTCTAGTCCAACCCCCTGCATAGGCAGGAAGCTTATACCATTTCAGACAAATGGCTATTCAACATCTTAAAGACTTCCAGTGTTGGGGCATTCACAACTTCTGGAGGCAAGCTGTTCCACTGGTTAATTGTTCTAACTGTCAGGAAATTTCTCCTTAGTTCTAAGTTGCTTCTCTCCTTGATTAGTTTCCACCCATTGCTTCTTGTCCTGCCCCCAGGTGCCTTGGAGAATAGTTTGACTCCCTCTTCTTTGTGGCACCCTCTGAGATATCGGAACACTGCTATCATGTCTCCCCTGGTCCTCCATACAATAGAGTTGCTCTTACAGGATGATAGGAAAAAGTATAAAGTTTATCATTCTTCTGAAAGTTTTAAAAAGTAGTGATGGACAATCTTTTCTCCATCCCACTGAATGTGCTTTCCTCTGCTTTTAAACATCTATTTGAAACTAAACATGCTTCTTATTTAAACCTGACTTTTATAATGACTCCAATATGAGAGCGTTGAACCAACAAAATGCTGTGGACATAGTCTACTTAAACTTCAGTAAGGCAATCGACATAGTAGACCACAACCTACTTCTTTGTAAGCTAGAAAAATGTGGGATAGACAGCATCACCACCAGATGGATTTGTAACTGGCTGATAAAACATACTCAACAAGTAGTCTTTGATGGTATCACATCTACATGGAGGGAAGTAAGCAGTGGGTACTACAAGGTTCCATCTTTGGTTCCAGTACTTTTCAATATCTTTATAAATGACTTAGATGAGGAACTCATCAAATTTGCACACAGAAGATACCACAGAAGACAAGCTCAGGATCCAAAAACAGCTTGGTAGACTTGAACAATGAGCCCTATCCAACAACATGAAATTTAATGTGGAAAAAGCAACATTTTACACCTAGGCAGGAAAAACCAAAGGCACAAGTACAGAATAGGCAAAATCTAGCTCAAGACTGAGTAGCTGAGAGGTCTCTTGGAGTCCTAGTAGACAATCACTTAAACATAAGCCAGCAGTGTGTGGCAGCAGCCAAAAAACCTAATCTAACTGGTTGTATAAACAGACATAGAAACAAAATCATATGAACTGTTAGTATACTTCATAAAACGTTAGTAATGTCACACCTGGAATACTGCATCCAGTTTTGGTCAGCACATTACCAAAATGATGTTGAGACTTTGGAAAAAGTGCAAAGAAGAGAAACTTAAGGTGATTAAAGACTTGGAAACAAAAACACGAACAGTTGCAGAAATTGGGTATGGCCAGGCCAGAGAAAAGAAGGACTAGGGGTGACATGGTAGAAGTATTCCAGTATTTGAGGAGCTTCCATTAAGAAGAGGGTGGTCAACTTATTTTCCAAAGCACCAGAAGGCAAGATAAACAATGAATGGAAACTAATCAAGGAGAGGAGCAACTTGGAATTAAGGAGAAACTTTCAGCAGCGAGGACACGTAACCAGTGAAACAGCTTGCCTTCAGAAATTGTAGGGGCTTCATCAGTGGAGATTTTTAAGAAGAGACTGGATTGCTACTTGTCTGAAATGGTATGGGGTCTCTTGGTTGAGGTTGAGGTTGGACTTCCAGGTCTATTCTGATTGAGGCTTTTATAGGAGGAACAATTAACAAAACTGCAATTTAAACCAGTCAATGTAGGGAAACTGCTGGAAAATTTCAACTTGTCAATGATACACCTTTACTTATGTAGTTCTATTGGTTTCTAATTTGATTCCGGGTCTAAGGATTCAGTGCTGATTTTAAAATATAAAACCAAAGTGACTTTCAAGTATTTTTTTACAAGTTAAAACATGATAAAATCCATTTCCCCAACATACATCTGATTGATGAATTTGAGGAAGATATCTTTCCAGTGGTAGGCCGACAATTGGATTCTAGATAATATCATTTTAAGAGGATTTAGAAAAACCTTGAAAACCTCTAATGTTACCTTTATATTGTCCCTGATAGCTGGCTTTAATTGAGGTTCTAATGGTTCTAGTATCTTTGTACTGTTTATTTTAAAAGGGACGTGGTGGCTCAGTGGCTAAGATGTTTGGCGGTTCGAATCTCTAGCGCCGCATAACGGAGTGAGCTCCCGTTACTTGTCCCAGCTTCTGCCAACCTAGCAATTTGAAAGCATGTAAAAATGCAAAAAGAAAAATAGGAACCACCTTTGGTGGGAAGGTAACAGCGTTTTGGCGTTTAGTCATGCCAGCCACATGACCACAGAGACATCTTTGGACAGCGCTGGCTCTTTGGCTTTGAAATGGAGATGAGTACTCCCCCTAGAGTCAGGAATGACTAGCACATATGTGTGAGGGGAACGTTTACCTTTACTGTTTATTTTAGGTCTATCACTATGCTTTTTTTAAAAAAAAAAAACCCAGTGGGTTTTTTTTGTTGAACAATATTTGTTCAAACCTGTAGTAGATAGCAATGAAAAAAATTACCTGCACTGAACTCTTGTAAGCATGGGTATTCTTTTCCACTTCCGGTCTGTCTTTTAACTTCAAAGACATGAAACAACGTATTAAAAATGGGGAACTATTATATTTTTTACCTGAAAATTAAGGTGGATCCAGTGTTTAGGTCCATGTAGAAAAACCTGAACTGGGATAATTATTTAAAACAAAGTGACAGGGTTAAAACTAGCATTTGGGTGCGCAAAGCATTCGCTTTTTGCAAATACTTTTTTATGTGTGCTTTTTAATTGTTTTATGTTTTCTGCAACCTGATTTTCATCCTCCAGTATTTGACTGCTGCTGTAGGGAGAGAATTGTACGTCATCATTAGCCCTGCTGGAATGGAATTATTTGAAAGGCTTTCACCAAATTAGTTGGCAGTGGGATTTGTTATGATTAGGCAGATATATTTATTTGTGAATTTATTTTGTATCAAAAAGTAAATTAATACATTCGCAATGTGTAAATATTGTTTTTTTTTTTTAATAGCTGCGGAGAAAAGCTGAAGTTGTGAAAGAAAACATACAGCGCGGAGTCTTTAAAATATTGAGAATTTCTCACCGCTTTATACTTCACTGCTACTGTTACTCATTTTCTCTCTGTCTAGTTATGACGGGTTTTTGCCCCTATGCGTGAGGCAAATTTTAAAATTGCAGTAGACAACCTAAGATTCATTGGGTCATCCTTGTTTCCAGATGTAGTATAGGCTGGCGCCATTTCCCGTTTCCTCATGACCGTCAGCTGAGCCTCACTGAAACCACTTTCTCCTTCTCCTCCAACCTGCAGATCTGGCTGCCACTTCATTTAGTTTGTCAAACATGTATGAGATAACAGGTATAAGTATAAAAATGGACACGAACGCAGGAAATAGGTACGAATAAATGGGGACAGTAGGACAGGGATGGTAGGCACGCTGGTGCGCTTATGCACACCCCCTTACAGACCTTAGGAATGGATGAGGTCCACGGTAGACAGATTAAGGTTAAAGTTATGGGGATTTGAGGATGTAACAACAGAGTCAGGTAGTGCCTTCCAGGCATTGACCACTCTGTTGCTGGAGTCATATTTCTGCAATTGATTTTGGAGAGGTTTACCTTGAGTTTGTATCTATTGTTTACCTGTGTATTGTTGAAGCTGAAGCAGTCATTGACAGGTAGGAAGTTATTTTGACTACTTGTTGCCTTTTTGACAGGAACGCAGCTATTCTCTTGTGCAGGGATTCGGAAATGCCATAAGAGCTTAGTTTTCACAGCAGTTTGTCGTGTACTACTGAGTCAAAGGTGTTGAAGAAGTCTATGTAAATTGCGTCTATTGTTTACCCTGGCTGAGTTGTGTAGTCCAAATGTTTCTGCTGTGCAGGAGTTGCAGATTACAGGACAAATTTTCCCTGAAACCAAACTGCTTGTTAGAGAATAGGTTGCTTGTCTCTGAGTGGAGAGTCATGGATTGGTTGATAATTGATTCCACGACTTTGCAGGTGATGCAACAGTGAGACTGGCCTGTAATTTTTAACCTTATTGGAGGGAGAGGAAACAAAGGAAGTCATGGATCACAAGGAAAACTACAACCCTGTTCCTTATCCCAAAGGTCCTCTCCAGGGAAGAAGAGACCTCGCCAGTCAACCAGTTTCAAAGCACACACTTGCTATTCACACATTAGGTCTTGGTGCTAGCTGATGGGTGTGTGTGTGGTAGAGGCCAGAAGGAGGTGGGAAATAGTATGGAGAATCTGCCCCTCCCATCTTCCTTTATACTTCATAATCTCCAGGTTTCAGGGAAGTGTAGCTGGAAATCCCAATCACGTGACCGAGGCTAATTGCACACAAGTTTGTGAACAGTACTAGTCTGAAGATTCTTGACATTTCAATTCCATGAGCGTTGTGGGTCTCAGATTTTGGAACCATTGGGTAAACTAGCCCTTTTGAGATATCTTGATTCAAAAATCATTGCCCTGGGATGCAATGTCTCACCCAACTGAACGTTACAGACCCACAAACTGCAGCCTTTTAGTATGGGGGTGATACTTTCTTTAATTTCAGTCAATAAAAATAAACACATCCAGGCAAGCACCATGAAATATAGTACACATGATAACAGGCACAACCATAATTAGTTGTCTAGATTGGATAATGTGTGAGAAAAAGTGATTAGTTTATGAAGTGCTGGCATATGGTGTGGATGGAGATACAGAAATTGATTTTATTTTTGTGGCTAGAATAACTTACAGATTCCCACAGCCCATTTTTAATTTTGCGATTTGGGAAACTTGCAAAGTGATTCCTGATCAGTGTTAAATTGGCAGAAAGGCTTATTTTAATAGGCATGAATTATAGGGAAAATACAAGTGCAGAATCTAAGATTTATTTTAAAATTGCAGATTGTCATTAGGAGAAATGTTTTCCCAACACTTTTGTTTTTGAAAATGAACTTTTTTTTGAAAAGTATGAAGTTTCCTTATACCTGATTCCTTCCACTTAGTATTAAAATTGCTTATTAATCTTACAATATACAGAGAGTGTGGTGGCTCAGTGGCTAAGATGCTGAGCTTGTCGATCAGAAGGTCGGCAGTTCAGCAGTTCAAATCCCTAGCGCCGGGAAATGGAGTGAGCTCCTGTTACTTGTCCCAGCTTCTGCCAACCTAGCAGTTCGAAACCATGTAAAAATGTAAGTAGAAAAATAGGGACCACCTTTGGTGGGAAGGTAACAGCGTTCTGTGCGCCTTCAGCGTTTAGTCATGCTGACCACATGACCACGGAGACGTCTTCGGACAGCACTGGCTGTTCGGTTTTGAAATGAAGACGAGCACTGCCCCCTAGAGTCGGGAAGGACTAGCACAAATGTACAAGGGGAACCTTTACCTTATACGGAGGAAAGAATATCTAGGATTAATAGAAAAGAAAAATAACTGGCTGCTGTTTAAAGAAAAAAAAATGTTTTGGAATTGATTTATTATGAACGGTGTGATGACCTAGTGGTGAAGAGGCTTGCTTCCCACTTGGAAGGTTGAGAGTTCAATCCTAGGTAAATGTTTTTCTCTCAGAATGCAAAGAAAAAAACAGCTACTGCAAACTCCGTGTGGTGTCAGGAAGGGCATCTGGTCAGTAAATGCTCACCTCCATAAGGTCTCCCTGATTCTGCCCCGAATTAAGAATTACAGGGTTGTAAAAAGGGAGTTATTGATTTAGTATATTCCGCCAAGTCCTGGTTGACTCTTAACCATATATATTTATCCCATGTTTTCCAGAATAAACATATTTAGATGAGAACCCAAGGGGTATACACAAATTGGTTGAGATATTCAGAGTTTTCTTAGAATCGTTAAAAAAAGAAAAAGAATGTAGTTAGACTTATGTTAGCCCTTGTAATAAAGTAAATGTTTAAGGTCTGTTTAAGGCCTAGAATAGAGATTAAAGGTAAACCTTATTTACTGGTCACCTTGTTTAGCAACTTGAAAGTTACAACAGTGTAAAAAAAAAATTTGTGCTCAGTCCTCACTTTTACAACAACCATAATGTTCTGTGGCTATCAGATCATCTGCTTCACAACCAGTTTGTGACAAGAAGAATTAGTGGAGAAGGCAGGTGTAAAATTGTAAGGTCTTAGAATGTTTTGCTTAATGACCAAAGGGGAAGTGAAGTCATGAGTCATGATTTTTCCACTTAATGACCATAGCACTAAGCACCAGATTTGCTGATCTCCACTGTGGTTGCCAGCCTCTCTTTTAACGTTAGTACTTGCCATGTGCAGCGGGTCTGTGGAGATGTAGAAAAGGAGAGGGGGTACTTTGCATCAGCTGCCTTTCACTTTGGAAATTCATTTTGAAGAGGAAGATGTAGTAACAAGAGTGGTTTAGAGCAGGGGTCTGCAGAGTCGGCTCTTTTAAGACTGGTGGACTTCAACTCCCAGAATTCCCCAGCCAGCATGGCTGGCTGGGGAATTCTGGGAATTGAAGTCCACCAGTCTTAAAAGAGCCCACTTTGCAGACCCCTGGTTTAGAGTGATCCGTGAGAAAATATTGCTGTTCTGCAGAAAAATTATTTGCATTTTTTATATTGCACTAAATCAGGACTCCTCAAACGATGGCCCCTGGGCTGGATATGTGCAATGAACGCTTGTGTTGCTGCAGAGTCTCCCTCTTCTGGGTCTTTTCGTGCAGATTGGAGGGGTGCAGAAATTCCAACTTGGGGTCTGCTTCAGCCTCCTTGTGCAGGGCTTTGGGTGAAGATTGGAGGGAAGAGCCACTGGTGGCAAAGAGCCAGAGACAAAGATCCAGGGGGACTGCATCATGGTCTGAAACTGGCTGACCATCTCAGCCTGCTGTGCTTGGAAAGCCTATGCTTGTAGTCCTCAGTGAGGTGCTCCTGCTGAGCCTCCTTCTCAATTTGAACTGAGCTCTTTTGGCAACTCTTTCTCATGGTGGCTGCTTAGCTCCAGCAACTGCTTTCTGTTGGGGCCTTAGGAAGCCAGGCGGGCAGGCCAGGAGTGGGGAGTAGAGGCTGGCAAGGTGCCCCTCGATGTGAGTGACATCGAGTTGGCCACACCCACCCAGTCACATGACCACCTTGCCATGCCTCGACTATCATATTAGTGGTCCACGGGATTTAAAATTATGAATTTAGTGGTCCCTGAGGTCCGAAAGATTGGTTGTTCCCTTGTTTAGAAAACAGCAAAGATGTTTTCATCAAGGACAGAATAGTGAGACCGGTAACAAATTATGCATTTCCATCTCCCTTTCCCTCCCTTTTTGGAATAAAGTAAATTACATTCTACATGGTATTACATGGGAACAAGGCAGTAATTTAAGAGCGTTGTTGTCACTGATTGATTGAACTCCCATTTCAATTCTTGTCTGGTTTTTTTAGCAGCCTTTATTATGCTTTTTGTGTGTTTTATGAAGATATTTTTCCTTAGTACTGGTTGTCCGATCATTGAAATGTCTGTTCTAGTGCAACTCCTTCTTCTTGGCCACCATATGGATTGGTGTTTTGCAATGATTTGAGCAGCAAGATCCCAAATTTTCTGTCCAATCTGAAAGACTCCCCCAAGGAAAATATAAGAATACCAGCCCACCATTAATTGCTCTAAAGACTATCCTTTAATTTACTTAACTCTAGTAGATGATGAAATTTTAATGTGCTCCTTTGAGCACCCAATATTTGTGCATTTTTGCAAGGCATACAACCTTTGGCCTTGGCATGACATGTCAACACCCCCCCCCCCGCCCCCAAATTCTGAGTTCATGGAACAAATGGTCTGATTTGTGAATTGTGGTTTGCAAAGCAGTTAACATCTTGAAATATGTATATTTTCAATGCCTTTGTATGTGTCATTCTCTGCAGTTGCCCTCTTGAGGTCGAGGCACAAATGTGAATGTGAACAAGCTGTGTTATAATCCTGGAAAACCCAAACCGCTTTCCCACAAACAAGGGAAACCGAAAACGCTTTGACTAAATGAAAAGACACACATGGTTTTGTTTTCACTTGCTTATAAATATAATTTATAACCTGTTTAAAAATTATTTCTTACACTTTGTACATGTCAGGCTGACAGCATAAATGCAGGCATTTACAAACAGAGGGCTGAAGGAAAAAGGGAGAAGGGGACAGAGGCACACTCTGAACTAGTAAACTACACCTCCACTGTACAGCAATACAAAGAATGCAATGGCTAGCACTTTGCTCTGTTAGTCATAGTAATTCTTTAGAAAAAGAATTGCATAGAAGATACAGCAATAAGGGAGATCAAAATCAAACCACACCCATTCCCTTAAACTGGCTCAACAAAACAAATGCAAGACCAGCATCTACTCCTAGCAGAAACCTAAAGCAAATATTCTGGCGGTTCAGCTGCGAGATGTGAAAAGTTAAGAAACAAGATTCTCGTCCCAAATTGTACCTTGAAGCACGCCGTTTCCTCTTCCCTTCTCCTGCTTTTTAGCAGGGATGTCTTATAGCCCAGGTTTAAACCAGCATCAAGTGTCTGCTTTCATTCTGTTACTGCTCAGTAGTAGATGAAAAGAGCATCTCAGTAAGAAGTAGATGCTCTACTATCAGCCCCAAGAGAATCATATTTCTTACCAATGATTATGTTCAGTGCCCGCTCACAGAATGAGGGGTTAGGAGGTGATGTATTGTGGTAGTGATGGTTATTATTTTAGAAGGGATAATCAGCAAAGGCCACAAAGGGGGAATAAAAATGAACATCAGGCATTTTTTTTTTTTTGCTTCACCTTGCCTACTTCATTTGGTTATTATTTCTTCATTTTTTTTGTTCCTTCTGGGTTTATTTTAGTTTGTTTGTTGAAACGCACATATGGAAACCAACATGCCCTACAAGCTCAACTAAACTTTTCCAGCCCAGCAAAGGCATTTATCTGAATCCCAGCAGGCCCAAATGGAACTGCCAAAGAAGTAAAATTTTAATTAAAATCAAAACGATCAGATAAGGACACCATAAAGATCATAACCTTATCCAACGGAGCTTACATCAATCACACAATTTGTACTTTATAAAAAGAAGATAAGAAAAGAGGGAGTGGAGGAATTAATATATTTGTCAGTCAAAATCAATACTAAAACCACAATATACATTTTCACTTGTCACAGAGGGTTGAATTCACTTTTTCCGGTAAGATACATCCGGCTGCCTTGATCTTTTTCAAAGACACAGTTAAGAGGATTGAGCTGTAATAGCAGCGAAGTCACAAACTGCCACATTTTAAAAATATATTCATAAAGAAACAGCCTAGTACAGGGGTCTGCAAAGCCGGCTCTTTTAAGACTGGTGGACTTCAACTCCCAGAATTCTGGGAGTTGAAGTTCACCAGTCTTAAAAGAGCTGACTTTGCAGACCCCTGGCCTAGTATATTGTGATCAGATCAGAGTAAAGCTCAAAGTCTAACCAACAATGCAAAGTGTAATACTGTTTCCCTCCCCCCCCCCCACTTTAGATAGTCTGAACCACTGATCTTCATCTGGCTTTGAGTGAGGCCTATTGAATCAAATAAGGAATAAAGCCCATGAGGAGCAACTTTCAGCCATAAAAATTGGTGGTTTTGTATGGACGTAACAACTTCCATTTGTCTAAAAAGCTATCCAACTAATTTAATAGGGGGAAATTGGCCACACATTCAAAATATGCCTGTGCTGTCACTACTTGAATCACAAGGAACAACTATGGGGAGTACCTGAAGATCAAGGGAGGAAAATTATTCATCCCACACACACACACAATGATCTTGTATGAATGACCCTGTGCCTTTATGATTTTATGCCCTTTCATCCTTGCTAAAGACGGATGTATTGAATGGATGCTACAATCACCAACACTGCTGCTATTCCGACTTTAGTATTCCATTTTGGAGGTGAGTTTACGTTCCATGAAAACAATCCAATTTCAACCTTGCCCTGAGTTTTTAGGACTAGGCTACTTCTGTCCAAAAAGAAAGATCAAAAGTGTCTTCCACTCATCATTATTCCACAAACCAAAAGCCACAGGCCTCAAAAGGGAATTGACACTGACAAAGGGCTACAGATGCAGAACATAAAAATCAGCAGGCTTGCTTCAAGGTTTCACGTTATGTTGTGTGATGGACACAACTCTTATCCAAACTTCTACCATAGGCTTCTAATCCTGTCCTGGATTTATCTACTCAAATAATTGCTTGCAATGCTGTTCTGTATAATGTGATCAGTTACAGCACTGCTTGTCTTCTAAATACATTACTCAGACTGGGCATATATTTGCCTGATCAGAGTGATATCTTCATCCACACAATGTAATATACTGAAGAAAGATAAGTAGGTAATTCAGCCTGCCAGCAAACAAGCTATGTTCCTACTGGGCTAGATTTCTTAAAGCCACTGTGAAGCACAGGTAGCAATTACCTTCAAGAAAGATATATCGATTATGTTTCCCATCCAGAGATGCTGGTCATGATATTGAGGATCAGAGAAAGAAATCCTAAAAAATTTGTGAAAGTCAAATGGAAAGTCTGCTTACCCTAAATCTAAGCAGAAAAAGAATGTATTTTCTACAAAATTCTTGAAAGTTTTACATTTATTGCTGCTGATTGATAAAAAATCACTCCCATGATTAATGGAATAGTATACTTAAAATTTCATACCACTGTTGATGAGTCAAAGGATTATTTATTTCTGTTATTTGTCCAATAAGATGGACAATGAGATGTCAGACAAGGAATTGAGCTACTGGCATGCTTAGAGTTTTTTAATGGGAGCACAATTCAGTCCCCCTCGTCCTCCAGGTGGCCTTAACGTCTCACTAAAATAATGCAAATGACCAGCTATCTGCAAGGTGTATAAATCCTTCCATTCCCCACCATTCAGTCAGAGCTGAAGAAGCTTCTTGGATGAGAAGCAAAGTGTCTTTAAAGAAAAACCAGTTGCCTCTTGAAAATGCAACTTTGGGACAACCATGACCTGGATGACTGACAACTCTCCCAAGACAACTCAGTTTTTTAGCCATTGCACTCCACAATGCATAAATAATCATTGAAATATGTTTCTGCGTGTTTACTACAAAAACAATAGCTCATAGGGAAAGGTAATGATGGATAGGGGAAAGATGTAGGCCCAACTAAGAGATGTTCATGGGGACGATGGTTCCGGTATCTGTGAAACTAGTTCACAACAGAAATTTTAAACATTATCTCAGTATTTGCACAGTCACTCCATGGATTGGGTCAGACAATATGCTCAATGTGGATAGTGAATTGAATCACAACTTACACACTTGCTAGAATACAGGCTGAGTTCAAGGAACATACTGGATATAGTCTAACATATTCAAACTTAGTATGTTACATGAATGCAGCAGCTAAATCTTTTAACTCAGGGGTCTCCAACCTTTGCAACTTTAGGTCTGAAGGACTTCAGCTCCCAGACTTCTCCGACCAGCTTAGCTGAAGTCCTTCAGACTTAAAGTTGCAAAGGTTGGAGACCCCTGTTTTCACTGATCTAGATAAGTGCCCTGTGCAAACCAAGTCCGTACATCTATATGCGAGATTTCCCCTTATTCAAGACTGAACTGAGATATGTATGTTTTCCTCCGTTCAAGCAGTGAATGCAAAGCTGCACAATTATCTCTTGATCATAATCCAAATGTAACATCCAATTCAATGAATTGTGCAGAAATGCATTATATTATTTCTGCACCAGCCAAAAAAGGAAGTTACTGCTAAACAAATCCAGTAATGTTTGAGAATGAGCTAAGTTCATACATTCTAGCAATATGAATATTATAATTCACTTCATATGAATATTTTGAGAATCACGTTCTCAAAAAAAGAATAAAAAGAAATAATAATAGAAAAACATAAACCAAAAAACAAACAAACCATCAAACACCCTTAAATGCTTTTTCATTATAGAACTTTAAAAAAAACAGAGAAAAACTAAAATGTTTTAAATATATTTAGTTACCTTTATATAACTGTATAGGTATAGTATTTATATATTTTACTTCTATCTCTAGCATTTGATATATCACTGTGAGGACCTGTATGCACAATACCTATATATTGTGTATACCTGTATGCACAACAGACACATCTGCAGAATTCTACAAAGGCGAGAAAACTTACTAATTCCTTTAGTCTCTAGAACCTTAAGTGGGAAGTTGTAGCAGATAGTACTGATTTTTTTCCTATAGGTCTTAAATAACATATGCATCTCATAAATGCCATTTTGAAGACCTTACTACTAGAGCTCAATATAGTTTTAAAAAAATATCAAGGATAAACAAAATTACATTCAATGCTTAGACAAAAACTGGCTTTGGAGATTTCTAAAATGCATTTAGATGGTGTACTACGCCACTAGATGGCAGTAGGCTCAAGCATATTCAAACTTAGAATCTGTTTTCCCTTCTAAAACTCCACCATTCTTTTTGCTTCCCCAAACTTCACTTTTTCAGGAATGTTTCCTATTGAAATCCGAAGTGTGTGTCACGCTGCATCTTGGGGATTAACTCTATGTACTTTAAACTGCAGGGCACCTGAAGGTTATTTGGTCACACTCATCTACTGCACAAGCCTTACTTCAGGAATAATCTGTGTTTCTTTTCCATAACTGCTTTACCTTGACTTAAAAACCTTTGATCAATATCAAACAGCTATGACAGTAGGTGTATTTCCTAGTTTGCTGTGCATTGATGGACTGTAAGTCCACACCACCTAAATACACACTCATCCCTATAATCATGGACTTTCTGTACACACTTCAGCCAGACCCATTTTTCAAGATGGTCTGAAAAGGGCTATGTTTAAGTAGGAATTCATGCCCACCTTCTCTTTTCTTAATTTACAAATAGTGTGTCTATGCATGTGTATAGTTGCTATTCATTGCATCCATTGCATCTAAAGCTGACAGCAGAAAATGACTTTTCAGACACTGTACCATGATAAAGGTTTGTATGGTATTGCCATTTTAAAAAATATATATTTTAAAAATAAAAATGGAAAAACATAGATGATCTTGAGAGAATTTATTTAAAATGTTAGTTAGTTTTATTTTTTATTTGAGGTTTCAGCTAATAGGCACCATCTTGCCAATTGTAAATAATGGTCCAATTAAAAAAAAAAAAATAGACCAGATAATGAAGGTATTTGTGTATGTTTTAAAATGATGCTTTCCCTTTTAATAATCTTTCTGGTTTCTTAGATGCAATTTCTAGGCACAGAGCAAAAAACCATCAGCCTTCTTTAGATATCCATTTTTCTCTCTGTCATCTGTATGTTATCAGGCCTACCTCATTTCAACAATAGCTATCTTTTTTTTTTTGTATGGGTACTTTAAAAAAAATCACATAGATCATTTATTAGTGAATATGTTTGACAGGATTATTAGACAGTGATAGGAAAACTGAAACTACTGTGTTTCCCCGAAAATAAGACAGAGATAGACATTTTCTTTTGACCTCTGAAATAAGCACTTGACCTTATTTTTGGAAGGTCTTATTATTTTTGAGGTGCAGGAGGCGGCCAGCGTGGTCAGCTGATGGCTGCTGTTGTGTTGTTTGAGGAGGGCTTAGTTTAGCGCATACGCTCAAAAACCCGATTGGGCTTATTATCCAGGGAGGTCTTATTTTCAGGGAAACAGTGTGGATAGATGACAGAAATAGCGAGACAGACAGATAGAAAGACAGATTTCGGATAGAGATGGATGATGGATAGAGATAGATGCTAGATAGATATAGACAGAGATAGAGGATAGAGATAGGTGGTAGATGGATGGATGGATAGATAGGCAGAATATAGATAGATGGATAAATATAGATGAGAGAAAAGAGAAGAGAGAGAGAAAGACAGAGACAGATGTGTGAAAGGGAGCATTAGGAGTGACATCATCTAAATTCAATGATTGTTGAAAAGTCAGAACTGGACTAAACACAAGAATCCAAATCAAAAGTTACTTTTAAACCCAACTACGACGTTCCATGACCAAATGCTAACTACCCTTTCAAAACAAAATCCACATTTAACTTGGATCAAAACCTGTTCACTGCTTCTGATTACCGAAAGACGAATGTCTGTGTTTGCTAGCAGAATGTTTTATGAATGGTGCTCTGTGTTTAATAAAAGCATAGTGACTGGGTGGATAATAAAACTCTGTGGAAATGTCAAAATGAAGAAAAGGTCAGGCAAAATTCACCTTCCCCTGCTATTTCCATGGTTACTTTTAGAAATGCAGATTTGAGAAGCTTCACGGGAAATATTACGAGCACATACGAACAGTATACAGAATCTTAAGCAAGTGAAGATGGTGAAATAACATTTTTTTAAAAGATGGAAAGAGAGAAAAAGGAAAGGGAAGGCTAGAACACAAATGCCACAATATTGTTTTTGTAAGAGAAAAATGTACCAAACCTGGACAACTACCAGTTTCATTTGCTCACAGGCCATCAAAACCTATCCAAGACACCACACACAAAAAACAGGACCCAAGTACTTAAAACTCAACAGATGTGTAGAGTACTCAAATAGTTAAAACTCAACAATGCGTAGATTTTTCTATTCTTAACAACAAATCTGAAACACACACATGAAATTATCATGTCCTTTTAGCTTCAAACTTTGCAATTACTTGCATGAAGTATTTTTTCGTCTTTGGATAAAAACCAGTATCCACATTTCTGTCTAAAAGAATAGCAATAAGGAGCGGTATGCATAGAACAGGTTGTTAATATGCAGACACAGAAAATTAATCCAGGTCCCATGGACGTTCATGAAGTTTTGATGGCTTACAGCAAAGAGAAAAGGCATCTAATATCCAAACTACTAAATAAACAGGAGTAATGTGCAGAGTTTCCTGTGAAACATCTTGTTTGTGTAAAATAATCCATCTCTAATTTAACAATTCTCTTTATCAAGATGAATGCACTGTTACCCATCTGTAAAAGAACACTTGACAGGAGAAAGTGAATTGCATGAGAGTAATTCATGCACCAGTTCACGGAAATTGATTGGGGGTGAGGTGGGGGGCAGGGAGGAAGCCCCAGGGCCAGGACAGAGAGGGGGATTAGAACAGGGGTGTCAAACTCACATTGTCGCGTTGTCATCACCTGATGTATCGTGACTTTCCCCCCTTCGTTAAACCAGGGGTGGGCGTGGCCAGTGCATGACGCATCAGGCCCAAGGGCCGTGAGTTTGACACCCTTGGATTAGAAGGCCCAAGTTAGCCATCATCAGCTTCCGGGGAGGGTGCTGCCATTGCTCAGATGATTAATGCTGTAGATCAGTGGTAGTCAACCTGGTCCCTACCGCCCACTAGTGGGCATTCCAGCTTTCATGAGCGGTAGGGGTTTTGTCCGATACTGAAGCACTTTCCTTTTTTTTATTTAATTGACTTCCCTACTTTATAAATCACCATTACTGTGGAACTGGTTGGCGGTTAGAAAATTTTACTACTAACAGAGATACAAAAGTGGGTGGTAGGTATAAAAAGGTTGACTACCCCTGCTGTAGATAATTTTGGTAAACAAAAATACTACTGCTAAAAGAAATATAATATTATTTGTACTAGATACTATGCAGTTACGGTTATCGTACAAGTAACTTTTTTTTTCTTTTTTAGGGAGGGGTCTTCTCAAAGCACACCAAAGTGAGTATCTGTATCTCTCTCTCACACACACACACACTCACACACACACTTTAAAGATGAAGGCAGGGCATACTGTAAGCTGGGGGAGAGGGAGAGGGAATCCCTGCAGTTGAAGTCACCAAGGGACCCAAGCTACCTTGGTGATGGTAGAGAGGGAACATGCATACCTGATCACCTTTCAGATTGTTTTCTTGCCAGACGCACAAGTTTCAAATTCTGTCTTAACTCATTCTAGGAAATTGAATAGGTAGGTTAGTTTAAGACATCTAATGGGCAAATTTGCAATTATGAAATCGTCTGAAATGTGTGTTTTGGAGACTGATTCATCAGAAAATAGCCAGAACCCTGCTTTGTCCACAGCTTGGTGTAGAATGGCTTTCAACAAAAGAAGAAAAAAACAATATATCAAAAAGTAGCCATGGACAGTCATTTCCATCCTGCTGCCCAGGATTTGATGTAAACAACGTTCATAGAAACTGGGATTGTTAAGAAAGTTTATCCATATATCTGGATAGCAATAAAAAGCGTTTCCTAGGAAACTGTAAGATCCTGCACTAAGCAGAGTACAGCCAAGCTGAGAGGAATGTTAGGTTGAATTATATTATAAAGGTAACAACTTTGCATGGTTTCTTTCAAATCCTGTGATAATATACAAAAAGGATGCATGTGTAAAGGCAGGATTCTGTGTCTTGTCCCTCTGGAATGCCTCTCGCTATGAAAACACATTGGTTTTTTGGGTGCTTGGTTTGTGTTAGTCACAGCTGACGGGATGGTTAACATTCCTTCATCCTCATTCCAAGGTCAGTTCAGTACTTTTCTTCGGCTACCAATGAAACAACTGTCTCGTGTCTTCCCATTTCTTCAAGGACGGTGGCCAGCATGCTCAAATTTCCATCGGGAAAATTTTGGGCTTCCCAAAGGTCTAAGATCACGCCGGTGGGACTTGATTTTGTAGCAAAATAATTGAGGTACCTGCAGGGAGAAATCAGCTGTTATTAAAACTGTACTCTTTGCTATTTCTTTTCTTTTCTTTTGCTTTTATCTGATATATAAATGTAATTTACATGGAGAAAAATATAAAGCAGCTTGCATTTTGGTCCAGGTAAAAGATCAGAGGTGAGTATTGTTCGGCATGATTTCTAATCTCATCAGAGATTGGACTCTATAGTACAATGATGGCCAACCTTTTTGTCAATGCGTTCCGAAATTGCACGCATGCACCCTTAATGCAATGTGCACCCCACTCCTGTGCATGCATGCACGACTCCCATCCTCCTGCATGCCCCCAGAGCATACATGTGTGGCCCCCATGCATGCATATGTGAAACCCCCACACACATCTCACCGCCACACATGCACACGTATCTCCCACATGCGCCCCACCCCTGTGCATGCACAGCACAGCACAGACCCAAAAACCTGCTGGCTGGTGGGAGGCGCATGTGCAGTGGAGCTGAGCTGGGGCGATGGCTCATGCGCCTGCAAAGACGGTTCTGCATGCCACCTGTGGCATGCATGCCCTAGGTTCGTCATCACTGCTATAGTAAATTGAGTACTTTATCAGTACAATTGCCAGAGAATTATGAATTCATAATTATAAATGAATTATGCAGTCATTTATATGTGGGGGAATCAACAAAATGCTGCAAAGACAAGTTATGGGACTGGTACACGTAGTTGTCTGACAGATAACAGGACCAGATGGATATGTATGTATGTACATATGTCAATGTTTATGTCAGACCACCTGGTATACCCAAATATGGGAGGAAGGGAATGGTTTTCTGCCTGAAAAGGCTCCTAGGTTGGAGCTGAAAGGCAAAATGGGTAGCAGTAAGCTCCCTTCCTCCCATATTTGGGTATACCAGGTGCTCTGACATAAACATTGACTTATTTCCCTGGCTCAGCTGATAAGGGAGTAGAACTCATGGCCTAATGGTTAAGGCTGCTGCCTGACATGCAAATGGCCTGAGTTTGAATCCCAATAATGGTATGGCTATCTGATGAGAGCTAAACAGCTCGAAATAGATCTATCATAGTCTCTCTTTATTTATTTATCTATCAGTACAAATGCACATGTACATATGTACATATATGTGTATATGTATGTATATATATATGTATCTCTATCTCTATCTATCTTATATGAATATAAGATATAATATATATATATATATATATATATATTATATTCATCGAAATAGAGAAACTTGCCATCAAAATAGTGAAACACCCCCACAACATGAACAAATGCGATGATACCTCCTGCCTACCAGACATCTGGAAACCAGCACTAGCCAACAAACGAGTCCCACCCACCACCCAGGCTGTTACAATACAAAAGAACAATGAACATACAGCCAGCACCAATCAGGACCAATCCACCAATCATGATACAACTACACAGCCAATCAACCCACTCATAGCAACAAAGCCAGCACTCCACCCCTCCCCCACACTAAGATTTATAGAAAGACGGCAGCTCCGTAGCCGAAAACACCAGCCTGAAGATGGCGAGTGAGACCTCGCCGAAACATTGCCAAGACAATCTCAATCATACACAGGAAAATACCCGAATACAACAAGACCAGCATGTGTGTGTGTGTGTGTGTGTGTGTGTGTGTGTGTATGTATGTATGTATGTATGTATGTATGTATGTATGTATGTATGTATGTATGTATGTATATATATATATATATTCATTAATGTAAGTGAAGGATGCAGAAGCATTTGCAATTAATAAGCGTATAAAATAAGCCACCTGGAACACAGGCATTATTTCTGCATGTCCTTCTGCTGTCTCCCGGTATACCTTGTTAATAAGGACATTGTGCCCTTCTTCCCTTCAACTGTCATTTATTAGCAATCCAGAATATTATGTTCCTTCCTACTGTTTTATCTGTAACTCCGTTATAATAGTAGCCACTCCAAGAGCGACATGCATTAAAGAAGAAAATGAACCATATTTTTTAACAGGTGGTTTTTTTTCCTGATCAGTAGAATAATCTGGAGGCCATCAATAAACCTTCAATTGTCCCATGCTACATATATTAAAGAACAGAGAACATAACTAGAACTTTTACAGTGTGATTTCTACTCTGGTGTCTGTGTATGGCAGTGCTTCTCAATTATTTTCTGTCATGCCCCCCCTAGGAAGAAGAAAACATTTCGCGCCCCCCGCGCAACTGTAAATAGTATCATTTGTCTATAAAATTGTTATAAGTACACCTCTGCATAACACTGTATCCTTATTAACGTATAAGAGAATAAAAAAAGAAAGAAATGTGGATCAATTTACAACAAAGAATAGCTTTATTAACTGTAGCAGAAAAGATTTAAAATGCATTAGAAATTTTAAAAAAATTAAATCCTTTGCCGAGGTCAAATGCGCCCCCCTTTACGGAGCCTCGCGCCCCCCCTGGGGGGCCCGCCCCACTATTTGAGAAGCACTGGTGTATGGGAATGTGTAAAGAAGTGAAAAATAGCAAAATAATTCCCAGGAGCTATATTTTAATATATCAATTTTACTGTTTTGGATAAAAAGATTTGATCATTTAGTATAGCAAGCCTTCAGATACAATTTGGATGGGACCCCCAGTGTCAATTGAGACAATTGTTCCCGTAGACCACTGGTGTCAATGATTCCATTGAGGGCCACACCAGGGTTGTATTTGACCTTGGGGGGTGGGGGGTCGGGTGTGTGTGTGTGTGTGTGTGTGTGTGGCCAGGGTGGGCAAGGCCAGCTGAACCTCATTCATATCAGGAGTGCCTGTGGTGGCCCAAGCACTCTGCCAATGAAATTGGACTCCCAAGCTCCGTTTTTGGCTGTGACATTCTCCTGCAATCCTCTTCCAGCTAAAATGAAACTCGGGAGGGCCACCTGCTTGCAGAGGCACCGCGACTGGTCTTTGCTGTTTGCAGGGCTGCCACGCAGGCCAGATCTAAGCACCCCATAGGCCAGATCTGGTGTCTGGGCCTTGAACTTGACACCCCTGCCATAGACCATAAGCCATTATACGACTTAATCCTACACAATACCCATGGTTATTGACAAAAAGGAACTTTTTGAAGAGCAGATTTCAATGGCAGATTTCTCTTGCTTAGCACTGCTAACACATATGAAAAAGTAACTCAACTAATGTCTAATGTCAAATGTACGTTGACAATATGCTTGCTTACCTGTCCAAGTTTAGTTTGTGGGCCAACATCCTCCAATCGTGGCCTCTTGTTTGAGGGGCATCTAGGCTACTACAAAGCTTCTGACGGATAGGAAGAGGGATGCTGAATGCACAGGGTCCTACTACGGTTGTAATGGTGCTTGCTGGATCCATAAGTGGATATTCAATACCAGTAGGTTCCTGCATACATGAAAAGTAGAAAATATGGCCATACAATAAGCGAGGAGACAGAATTAGATTAACAAAGAAGCCATCTGTGAAATATAAACCCTTTGGGTTGCATTAGATATAATGTAATGGCTATGAATCTTCGGAAGTTCTACTACCTTTTACTAGAAAGGCAACATAAAATACTTTAAAAGAAACACTTAAAATTACTAATACCCTCATATCCCTCATTTGAGCCATAGCATCCAGGGAATTTTACCACTGCCTGTTGCAGCTTCCCATATATAGTGTCACAACAACTTAATAAATTAAGCATAGTCTTAATTTTAGAAAATGGCCTGAGACACAGTCATACAGTTCTCTACAATCTGCTGGTTGTAACAATGAATGTTTATTACCATCCCAGTGGAACCATAATGGGGCATTCGTGTAACCATGAATAAATGAAACAAAGTTTGTGTTTGGCTTTCCAATACGAGCTTCCTATTTACTTGCTTACTTTTTTTTTTTAATTTAAAAGATTATCTGGAACAAATTGGGTACTACATTCTCTCCAGGGGTGAAATCGGTATGGTAGCAATGTGAGCATGCAAACAGCGTCAAAAAGGTAAGATAAGCAAACATTAATGGGGGATTGGAAATCCACTGCTTTCTAGCTAATATAAATCACACGTCACACAGCTGGTTGTCAGAAAAACTGGTTCGCTTGAACCGGTTTCATTTTTTTTACTACCGGTTTGGGCAAACCGGTAGCATTTTTACTACCAGTTTGGGTGAACCAGTAGCATTTTTACTACCGGTTTGGGTGAACCAGTAGCATTTTTACTACCGGTTTGGGTGAACTGGTCCGAGCCAGTAGCATTTCACCCTTGATTCTTTCCTATGCTTATATCGTCCTCATATATAGTAGGATGTTGATTTTTTACATTGCAATTGATAATTAATATGCCAGGAATGACTTGAGGTATTTTCGCTATTCTTTAGTGGAATATCCTTGACTACACCCAAAGGTGTTTTTTTCAAGAGTCAACTGGAGAAACGAAACATCTTCAAAGAAAAACCACGACAGTCCAGTTGCCTCTTGAAAAAAAGCATCTTTGGGACAACTATGACCGAGAATCTCCATAGACATCCTTGAGTAAAGGCGTCCCTGCAGATTTCACTTTGCTAGTTCTTGCCAACTATAGGAGGTGGTGTTCACCTCCGTTTCAAAGCCATTGAACTGATGTTGTCCGGAGACCATTTCCATGATCATATGGCCAACGGGACGTCATGGAATGCTGTTACCTTCCCACTGAAGTGGTACCTATTTATCTACTTGCATTTGCTTGTTTTCAAACTGTTAGGCTGTCAGGAGCAGGAGGCAAGGATGGGAGGTCATCCGGTTGTGTTGGCACAAGGGTCTCAAACATAAGCTGTCGGCTTTACAACCCACAAGCCCAGTGTCTTAACATCTAAGCCACCACTGCTTATATCCTTGAATGCTACAAATCATTCCATGTGTTGTCCTTGAGAGAATTCCACTGTGCTGCTGTTAGAGAACAATCCTTGGTCAAAAGACACTGATGGCTGTCAATAATGTACGTAAGGAACTTAAAATTTTATTTCTGTTTTTTAGGTAGATTTTTCAGAGTTGGAAAAACTTCTTTTTTAAAATTTGCCAGTCATTGTCATAGTCTTGAACTAGATAGATGAATCCTCTGACAATTGATCAATTTGTTCCATCCTAGGAATCACCCATTTTTCTCTCAAACAAAAGTATTGGTAAGCATCAACAAAGCTGAGAAAAGGCCAAGTCAGATCATACTTCAGACAGAATATGTGAATGTATGAATAGTTTATCATTGTATTTTAAAAGTGCAGTGAGAGTGGTGCAAAATATTTTTATGCATAACAGCCTGAATAATTTAGCCTGAAAAGCTACTATCACCACTGCATTTTTTTACAAATTGTTCTTGGCCATAAAAGATAATATTCACAAGTCTTAAAAAAAAAGAAAAGACATTTTTGCAACAATAAATATCATAATAAAACTAAGAAATCCATTGGTTATACTACATTGAAAAACCAAATACCTTTCCCACCACAAATGAAATACAAATAACAGTGTAACTACAACCAATGGTGGGATTCAGCCGGTTCGCACCTATTCGGGAGAACCAGTTGTTAACTTTCTAAGCAGTTTGGAGAACTGGTTGTTGGAAGAAATCTCATTTTGTTTTTTTCCACCTTACAGGGCTAATCCTATAAGGAAGGCAGGAAGGAAACATTCTGGTGTCAGGAAACTATAGACCTGACCTCAATACCTGGAAAGATTCTGGAAAAGATAATTAAACAACAAATAAGTGAACACCTAGAAGCAAACAAAGTAATAGCCAAAAGCCAACATGGGTTTGTCAAAAACAGATCATGCCAGACGAATCTAATTGTTTGACAAAGTAACAAAATCAGTGGACCAGAGGAATGCTGTTGATATAATTTACCTGGACTTCAGTAAGGCATTTGATAAAGTAGACCATAACCTACTATTAGATAAAGTAGAAAATTGTGGGTTAGACAGCAGCAGCACCAAATGGATTCGCAACTGGCTGACCAACCGCACTCAACGTGTAGTCCTCAATGGAACTGCATCTACATGGAAGGAAGTATGCAGTGGAGTCCCCCAAGGCTCTGTTTTAGGCCCAGTACTCTTTAACATCTTCATCAACGATTTGGATGAGGGGATAAATGGGGAACTCATCAAATTCGCAGACGACACCAAGCTGGCAGGAATAGCCAACACTCCAGAAGATAGGCTTAAGATACAGAAGGATCTAGACAAACTTGAACATTGGGCACTGTCTAACAAAATGAAATTCAATTGTGAAAAAAGTAAGGTCCTACATATAGGCAAGAAAAACCAAATGCACAAGTACAGTATAGGTGGTACCTTGCTCGATAGTAGCAACTGTGAGAGGGATCTCGGAATCCTAGTGGACAACCATCTAAATATGAGCCAGCAGTGTGCAGCAGCTGCCAAAAAAGCCAACACAGTTCTAGGCTGCATCAACAGAGGGATAGAATCTAGATCGCGTGAAGTGTTAATGCCACTGTATGGTGCCTTGGTAAGGCCACACTTGGAATACTGCATACAGTTTTGGTCGCCACGATGTAGAAAAGACGTGGAGACTCTGGAAAGAGTGCAGAGAAGAGCAACCAAGATGATTAGAGGACTGGAGACTAAGACATATGAAGAACGGCTGCAGGAGCTGGGTATGTCTAGTTTGATGAAGAGAAGGACCAGGGGAGACATGATAGCAGTGTTCCGATATCTCAGAGGGTGCCACAAAGAAGAGGGAGTCAAACTTTTCTCCAAGGCACCTGGGGGCAGGACAAGGAGCAATGGGTGGAAACTAACCAAGGAGAGAAGCAACTTAGAACTAAGGAGAAATTTCCTAACAGTAAGAACAATTAACCTCTGGAACAGCTTGCCTCCAGCAGTTGTGAATGCCCCAACCCTGGAAGTCTTTAAAAAGATGTTAGACAGCCATTTGTCTGAAATGGTATAAGGTTCCTGCCCATGCAGGGGGTTGGACTAGAAGACCTACAAGGTCCCTTCCAACTCTGCTATTGTATTATTGTATTGTATTATTGTTTCTAGCCTGATCTTTATTGCCCTGCTTACAGAAACTGCCTCTCCGGTTAACCCTTGTTACATTGTAACAGCTAAAGTGAAGTGCCCATTGACGTGGGTGATATTGAGTTGGCCATGCCCACCTAGTCACATGGCCACTGAGCAATACCTACCCAGCTGATCATTAGGGCAGAGAAGCAGTTGTTAAATTATTTGAATCCCACCACTGACTACAACCTTGGGAATCCTGATAATCCTGAAAATGCTCACATAACCTATGGACACATAATATGTAATATTCCAAATCAGTTTACAAGGTATAATTATCTCCATTTAGAGACAATTAATTTAGAAATATGGAAATTAATAGTACAACACTATCATCACCACCTGCTCCTTCTTTATAATACAGCCCTACTATACCCTTGCTTCTTGCTTCTTTTCTTGAGAAAAGTACTATACTGTTTGGAAAATAAGATTATGTGGGGAGAGGGTGCGGTTAATAAATTCTAATTTATTATTATTATTATTATTATAAGTCTGGTAGCAGCAGAACTGTGTTATCAAAAATCTGTATTGTAGTAATACATATATAGTATGCATACACACATATACACACACACATGCACAAATATCAATTTACAAGAAAACCTTAGATGACATTTACAGGAGATGAAACCAATAAAAACTTATTGTTTCAGGATCTTCTATCTCTGGCAAAGCAAAGGTTATGTTGTTGGTAAACTACTAAATAATAAAAAGGAATCTGCTTTAAATGTCAGTTTCTTTATGTCATCTACAGGTTTGAGTACAGCAGTGTACTAGAACCCAATTCAAAAACTAAAATCAATGTTAGAACTTGTTAGTGTCACAGTATAGTCAACATCTGAGAATGTAAATAAACTTTACCTGTGTAGTGAATGAAGCATGACATAATGGGTGGATGTGGTTAGATCAAAATGATTGCTCACAGACTATATTCTATACATTAAAATTGCTTTTTTTGAAGGGTACTTTTTCCAAACAGATGACAGCAAGAACTTCAGGAAAGGGCTGAGATTTTATAGATGCTATAACAATAAAGACTGATCCCATATATCTATTTAGACTAAAATCCATAGTAGAGAAGGAAGACCAGGTTTACTGGCTGATAGGCAATTCCAGCAATTGTTCTTTATATATTTTAGCCTCCAATCCCCTAATCATCTTTGTTGCTCTTCTCGGCACTAGAGTCTCAACTATTTTTTACATTGTGGCAACCAAAACTGAGCTATTTTTCCGTGTCTCTCTTGTCTATCCCATTCTTTCCATGTTTTCAACAAATTTATTGCTTTCCTACACTCCTGTACTCTAAAATTTGACTGATATCTGATAAATATGCTAACACGTTTCATACGCAAATCTCCTATGCACTATAATTTAAAGGAAATTTATCATTCAGATCCCAGGCGTTATCACTGCTGATGCCACAAGTGACAGAATTCCCATCTACCCTAATCCTTGCTCCCTTCATGAAACAGGACCAGTTTTATGAATGGCAAGAAGGCAGTAGGAAATTCAGAATTTGTGCACCAGTGATAAAATTTCACTGGACCATGAAACATATTTTATAGTACATCAAAGTACTGATCAGCAACTATCAACTTTCCTTTATTTCCCCAAATGTTATCACGATCAGTATATCCAAAAACCAGAACTCTGAATTTACAGATAAAAAAATAAATAATTATCACTTTGATATCAGATGGAGGAGAGCAAGTAGATAAGAGTGAAGTTTTCTGCATGTCATCACTGTGGAAATAACATAATTTAGACACAATCCTTGTTTCATGTAGAAATCTAAGAGGAGAGTATAAAGAATTTATTATGCTCTGATTTTAATCAAAAACAGACCCCCCCCCCCACAAGAACTGGTAAAACATTTCAAAATCTAATTTGAAATGGTTTTTTAAAATTCATTCATTCATTCTTCAAATTAGCACCAGTATTTTTTAAATACTGGTTTCATTCATACAATTAAATACATATTTTCAAAAGCAACACACCTCTATGTATATTCAATTTTTTAAATACTGGTCCTTCATTTCAACAAAAATTAACAAAACATTGATGCTTATTTGCCTTCAGCACTGCATTTGGGTGCCTGGGCTTCACGTGGAAGTGACACTGTAGCAATAGGAAAGGACTATCTTAATAATATATAATAATAAGAAAAAAGTAAGGTTCTACATTTAGGCAAGAAAAACAAAATGCACAGATACAGTATAGGTGGTACCTTGCTCAATAGTAGCAACTGTGAGAGGGATCTTGGAATCCTAATGGACAACCATTTAAATATGAGCCAGCAGTGTGCAGCAACTGCCAAAAAAGCCAACACAGTTCTAGGCTGCATAAACAGAGGGATAGAATCTAGATCATGTGAAGTGTTAATGCCACTGTATAGTGCCTTAGTAAGGCCACACTTGGAATACTGCATACAGTTTTGGTCGCCACGATGTAGAAAAGACGTGGAGACTCTGGAAAGAGTGCAGAGAAGAGCAACCAAGATGATTAGGGGACTGGAGACTAAAACATATGAAGAACGGTTGCAGGAGCTGGGTATGTCTAGTTTGATGAAGAGAAGGACCAGGGGAGACATGATAGCAGTGTTCCGATATCTCAGAGGGTGCCACAAAGAAGAGGGAGTCAAACTATTCTCCAAGGCATCTGGGGGCAGGACAAGAAGCAATGGGTGGAAACTAATCAAGGAGAGAAGCAACTTAGAACTAAGGAGAAATTTCCTGACAGTTAGAACAATTAACCTCTGGAACAGCTTGCCTCCAGAAGTTGTGAATGCCCCAACCCTGGAAGTCTTAATATAATACAATGACAGCATTGGTACAAAAATCAGTTACTGAACTTTATCAACAGGACAACTATATAATGTAATATGGATTTTCTGAGGTGAAAATGAGTCTGCCATAGTGGTTGGAAACAGCAACTGAAAGGAATTGTAAAGTTTGTGCTTTCCCAACTGGAAACTTAATCTTCACATCCTGACACTCCCTTCATGCCCCCAGTATATGTTCCGGTGGAGTGAAGCAAATAGTTGCTTTTTCTCCTTTTCAAACGCAGTAATACAATTATGATAAAGAAGAAAATGGCACAACTTTGTATGCCCCATAATATATAACCAGTCTGCTAATCTAGTGTACTTATATATAAAATAGCTTTTTCGGGGTGATTAAGAAAAAAAACGAACAAGTGAATAGAAATTGCTCTGAAAGACAAAACAAACAAACAAACAAACAAACAAACCCTGAGCCATTCCATGGATTTTTAAAAAACTTTTAGGGTAGATGATCAGATGAAAATTAACCTGACTTTGTGATCTGAGCATGTCACATCTTAAGCTTAATACCATCTAACAGGCCCTCTGAAGAATTTCTCCTCATCATAGTTAAAAATTAGACCCACTTTTTTCATAAGTGTTCTAATATTTACACAATACTGTTGTGTATTTTGAAATGAATACCCTATTTTTCGGAGCATAAGACACACCAAAGTATGAGACAGACCAAGATTTTGAAGAGGCAAATTTTAAAAAAAGTTTTTACACTCTGAAGACCTCCCCAAAACGGCCCGTTTTTTGTCAAAAAGCGGGCATGCATAGCCTTTAGGGGGCTTACAGAGTGCTCCTAGGGGCTGGGGGGGGGGGACGAGCAAAACATGGCCCATTTTTCACTCATTTCTGCCCTCCCCAGCCCCCAGGAATACTCTGGAAGCCTCCTAAAGGCTATGCATGGCCATTTTGGTGAAGGACACAGGGTTTCGGGAGGCCAGAAATGCTGTATTCAGTGTATAAGATGCACCCAGATTTTCAGCCTCTTTTTTGAAGGAAAAAGGTGTGTCTTATACTCTAAAAAATACGGTATATGATTTGATTAGTTATTGCTTTAAAATATTTCATAATAACTTTTAACTTCTTAGACTTTTCTAGCTGGAGAATTGGTTTTAGTTACACTGATTTCAATGTTATATGTTTCAAGAATTATATTCACTGATTAGAATTTTAATACATTTAAACATACACACCAAGGTCATTGGACCAGAAAATGGATTTTAAAAAATATAACCAAGGGTGTAAAATCCATGGGACAATAATGAAATGAGTTGGAGAATGGTGGCTCATTATTTTTGGTTTTCACCAAACGTTCATTTGACAGAGAGATAATTACAGATTACCAAAAGGTATGTGATTTATGATGGGATGGGATAGAGAGAATGGGATAGAATAGAATACTTTATTGGCCAAGTATAAAGAATTTGGTGCAGAAGCTCTCAGTGTACATACAAAGTAAATATAATCATAAGATACCCAAAGGAGAAAATAGTAAAGATAAGAAGGATAACAGTAATTCAGACATACTACATGGGTAAATATCCTTCGACATAGGACAGTACTGTGCTAATTAAGTGTTCAGCAGAGTGCTGGTTCAAGGGAAAAAATTGTCTTTGTGTCTACTTGTTTTAACATGCAACATCCAATAGCGGCATCATGAGGGAAGGAGTTAAAACAGTTTATGTCCAGGATGTGAGGGAGTCTGTAGATATATTCACAGCCCCATTTTTGACTCGTGCAGTATACAGGTGCCCAATGGAAGGCAGGCTAATTGCAGTTATTTTTTTCTGTAGTCCTAACTATCCATTGAAGTCTGTATGTGTCCTGTTTGGTTGTTGCACCAAACCAGACAGTTAGAGAAGTACAAATGACAGACTCAATAATTCCTCTGTAGAACTGCATCAACAAGTGGGGAAGTCAATTAAATTAAAAAAAAGAAAGTGCTTCAGTATCGGACAAAACCTGTACCGCCCACCAGGAAAGTTGGAATGCCCACTAGTGGGCGGTAAGGACCAGGTTGTCTCTACTATTGATACTGTGTTGTTTAATATTGTAGGAGGTGGTATAAGAGAAAGTCTCTTTCTAAAATCCACTACCATCACTACAGTTTTCAGTGTAAGGATTGGCAAGCACATTTGTTTCATTCATACAATTAAATACATACTTTCAAAAGCAACACACCACTATGCATATACCAGTGGTGGGATTCAATTTTTTTTACTACCGGTTCTGTGGGCGTGGCTTGGTGTGTGTGTGAGACTTGGAGGGAGTGGCAGGGAACAGATACTATAAAATCTCCATTCCCTCCCCGCTTCAGGGGAAGGATACTGCAAAATCCCCATTCCCACCCGATCAGTTGTGATTTGGGAGGCAGAGACTAGATGGGGGCAGGGCCAGTCAGAGGTGGTATTTACCGGTTCTCCAAACTACTCAAAATTTACGCTACCGGTTCTCCAGAACTGGTCAGAACCTACTGAATACCACCTCTGGTATATATTATGTATGTCATTCCGGGTGGTTTCACACACGTGTGAGAAATTTGTGATATGGCTCTTGGATGTCTCTACTCCTCCTTGATGACAAGGAAGAAAAAAGGCACTTCCTTATTCCTCATTTCCCTTCCAGTCAATACTTTGCACTATCATAATTTTTAGATACGGTGTCATCTGCTGCTACACAACCCTTATCAGCATTTTCCCCAGCCGCCGCTGCATATGGAAGCTTACGCTGAAACGGAATCATGAAATAAACCTTACTAAATCTCACATAAAGTCTTTACACTGATGCCACTGTCCCCTTTGAGGGGAAAAATGCCCACAAAAGGGGGATTTTCTTAATCTTTTCATTTGTTTTCTCCACCTGATCCACTTTTTTCTTTATCCACCAGCACTTGCAGGCAGAGGGAGCATTTATCAAAAGGACCGCTGGGTCTTAGCCTATCCTGAATTGCTGTTCCTCCGTTTGTTGCTGGAGTTGTGCAGTTATTGAATGACACAGACCTGCTGGGCTCAGAAATAAAAACACCATCCAAAGCCAGCAGGGGTGGAGCTGTGTGGCTCAGAGATATGGCCAGCAGAACAAAACTGATGGCTGGTTGCTATGGTGCTGAGATGCCAGGATCATTCCTTATTAATGTCAGTGAGGTCTTTCATTGGAGTTGTTTTGAACTGAAAAGGCTGGCGAAAGTCAGAAAGAGAACACCGATTCTGCCACTGCAGGAAGCAGAAGGAAGGCCAAGGAAGTGATTTTTAAGGCTAGCCCTTCGTTCTGGGAGATAGAAATGAGGAGGAAAGGTTTCAGCGTAATCGCCTTTTTGTCCCCGATTGTACTGCAACGATGGCAGGGTTTAAAACACTTTCGAAATAAAATTACATTTTAATAAGGGGCGCCCTGCTTTTATCCCATTTATGTTCCTAGGCGAGCCAAAAGACCCATTCCACTTTTCAGGTTTGAGTCTGAATTAAAATCCCCCCCCCCCCCCAAATTGTCCATGGTCAACTTAACACTATGGCATTTTTATTGATTCTGCTACTGTGCATAATCTAGTGCGGGATTCAATTTTTTAAATTACCAGTTCTGTGGGCGTGGCATGGCGGGCGTGGAAGGGGAGGATACTGTAAATTCCCCATTTCTTCCCGATCAGCTGGGACTTGGGAGGCAGAGAATAGATGGGGGGAGGGGTGGGCCAAACCAGAGGTGGTATTTACCGGTTGTCCAAACTACTCAAAATTTCCGCTATCGGTTCTCAAGAACTGGTCAGAACCTGCTGAATACCACTTCTGGTGCAGTCAGATCTGCATAAGACAAATCTGAATTGCAATAGTGGCAAATAGTAGCAAATCTGAATGTTACCCTAGTATGGATAACAGTGACCAAGGCCATCTCTATATAGGAGAGGCTGCAACTAGCAGAAATTGCTGCATATCAGAAATGCCAATGGAATATATAAATTTAACATCTCAGTTATGCTGAAAACTAGGCCCTTCATGGGAAAAGTGAAGTTATATTACAGAACAACGGATACACAACTGTCTTTCAGTCTTAGACAAACCCTCGTTTCTGTCTTGCTAATATTATCTTTCTTTTTCTTATGTGTTCATTACATAAAAGCATTTTCAGATTTATTTATTTATTTATTTATTTATTTATTTATTTATTTTTCATATTTATAACCCGCACCCATCTCACAACAAGGGACTCGGGGCGGCGAACATAGAATTAAATCAATAAATACAAATACAAAATACAGAGATATTAGATGCCTGTGTTGTAACCATTTTTAAAACCCTCGTTTATAATTGGCGGTGCTGGGGTTACGCAAGGCCGGCTAGTTGAAAGAAGTGAGTCTTAAGACATTTGCGGAAGAGGCGGAGGTCAGGAATGGTGCGGATTTCAGGGGGCAGGTCGTTCCAAAGGGCCGGCCCTGCCACAGAGAAGGCCCTCCCCCCGGGCGCTGCCAGTCGACATTGCCCGACCGACGGCACCCTGAGGAGGCCCTCTCTGTGGGAGCGTGTCGGTCCCAGGGATGTATGGGGCAGGAGACGGTCTTGCAGATAGCTAGGTCCTGAGCCATGGAGCGTTTTGAAGATGAAGTCATCTTTCTGTCATATTGCTTGATGGTTTTATTTCATTAACTTCAATGACCCAATAACACATGTTAATCCTAGTGGGTCAGATCAAGACATACTCTCAGCTTCTATGCTATTTCTTTGATTTGTAGACAATGACTATCTGCCTCTGAGGATTCACCCAGGGGTGAGATTCAGCCGGTTCAGACCGGTTGGAGCAAACCTGATGTTAATTTTACATCTGGTTCACCAAACTGGTAGTTGCGAAGACTGACTGGCCCCGCCCACCCAGCCCCTTCCAGGAGTCTTCACGTGGCCCAGTTTGAATGCCAGGTAAGTGTAGGACCTGCGTGGAGGCTCTGGGAGGGCAAAATGGGCCTCTGGAAGTTCCGTAAGTCTGGAAATGGGCATGTTTTGGCCTCTAGAGGGCCTTTGGAGCCTGGGAGTGGCTGTTTTCACCCTCCTGGAGACTTGAAAAAAGCCTTTGGAGCCTGAGGATTCCCTGTAATGATGCAAGAGGCCGAATAGGGCATGCCCACCATGGCCACACCCACCCAGCAACTGAGCAGAGAACTGGTTGCTAACATTTTTCATTCCACCCCTGGATTCACCCAGTTGTAAGAAAAGTGAGAGTGGAGAGATGCCTCACCTCAGACACCACACAGTTGAGTTGGAATATCTGCCCCTCTCCTTCCACCTGCCGTATGCAGAGTTTGCATACCAAATCCAGCGTGTTCAGGCTGAACCTTTCCAGGGTGAAGGTACAATGCAAATTTCTTTGACATCCACTCCAGATATGGTAAAAGGGAATTTCCTGAAGAAGAAACAACACTGACAATAAAAATGAATTTCTGATTTTTCACTTAGTCAAAATCTATGTTGGATGTAAATCTCACATGACTAGGTTAATGTAAAAAATGATGAAATGTAGTTAAGAGTAGAATGGAAAGAAATAAAAGATTAATAGTGCCATAACAAAATGCATAATTAAGGTAAGTATACATGTTTAACATGTTTGTTGTCCAGAAAAATATGCTCCAGAATTTTAACCATAACCTGGGAATTCTGGTCACAGAAATGCCAATTCTTTCAAATGGTGTCTGAGAGTCTAAATCAAGAAAAAGTTACTAACTTAGATTTAATTTAATGCCAAATAGCAGAGATTTATGTAACTGATACTTATTAAATTCCTACCACTCATTTTTATGTAAATTCCCAAAGAGATTTCTATCTTTATATAATATTTGCATTATAAAAAAGAGGTTAATTCTTGGAATTAACAGCAACAAAACTGGGTAGGCAGATAGATGGATTCTAGCTATCTTATAGCTGTTTCATATCTATCTATCTATCTATCTATCTATCTATCTATCTATCTATCTATCTATCTATCTATCTATCTATCTATCTATCTATCTATCTATCTATCTATCTATCTATCTATCTATCTATCTATCTATCTATTCATATGTAATCACCAGACTGGCTCTCTCACCTAAAGGTAATGCTCATGATCTGTGGAAAGAGGATGATATACCTTTCAATAATTATTATGAGAAGAACACATAAGAATAGTTCTGTTGAACTAGGCCAAGAGACATTTGCTTCTAATTAAACAACTATACTTTGGGATACTTGCCTATACCCTGTTCCCCTGAAAAACCTCCCTGGATAATAAGCCCAATTGGGCTTTTGAGCGCATGCGTTCAAATAAGCCCTCCCCAAAAATATTGTGACACAGCAGCAGCCATGAGGTAACCACTCTCGCTGCCTCCTGCACCTCAAAAATAATAAGACCTTCCCGAAAATGAGGCCAAGTGCTTATTTCAGAGGTCAAAAGAAAATAAGACCTTGTCTTATTTTTGGGGAAACATGGTAGCAGTCTGCATCTGAAGTACTCTCAAATAACAAGAGATAATAGTGAGTCATCAAGACTAATAGTACTTGGCAGATCTGTCTTCTATTGATTTTCCTTATTCATTTTTAAAATAAAAGTACCTAAGTTAGTAGCTTTCATCACATCTTGTGGTAATGACATCCACAGGTTAGTTATACATGGCTCAGTTATACAGTCTATTAACCCACTAGTTCTTTTTCATGTACAGCTCACAACCCCTTAGTGTGCATGTGAGGTTAGTGATACTTTTGTCTCAATATGCATCAGTTTACACTTACTTAAATGAAACAGATCCGCTATTAGGTTGACCCTTCACCCAGTTTAAAGAGATCTCATTGCTCTCTGGTTGATGTTTTCAGGGAACCTGGTCTGCACACTGTGTGCTTCTTATCAAGAGCCTTTATGAGCCTTTTAAAAGTACAAACCCCAATACACATACCAGCAATGCAAATAGAATCATTTAACCAAACAATGCAGCAGCAGGTGTTAAACATTCTTTTATCCTTCTCAAGTATTCAGCAATTTCAGAAATCCTGTATTCCCATTTGACTTTGAAATACTGGATGGTGCTTAATATTGCAAGAGGGCTGATGAATTCTCATAGAATTTGGCAATCCTTACCTGGTATTTTGCTAGTAGTTTACTCTTCCATAGGGAATGGGTAATATCGTGAATAGATAAGCGAAGATTATGAGTGCTACCCTTAAAATGTAAAGCCTTTGGGTCCTCCAATAATTGTCCACCCATTTGCCTCTCCAACTGCAGCACTTCCTGAGTGTTGGAAGAAAGATAAAGTACATTTAGCATGCTATTAAAAGAGTCATTGACAACATATAAATTAAAACAAAGTTGTGCACCCCGCTCAATTTTGTGAAGCCTAAGATCACATAAATTGGTCATTCATTCATTCTTATAGCACCCCACTTATAGCCAAATAACTTTGGATGCCTTACAATTCTAAAACAATTAAAAAAAATATTAAAACAATACAAATATTCACAAAATAAATTTGCACAAACAATAGCTGTGACGATAAATCAACGGATAGCAAAACCAAGTAAGGGGACCCTAAATACATTTGGAGCTCCCAAGCCTAGCTACAAGGATGACTTTTTAAAGTTTTGCAAAATGTCAACAGGATTGGAGCCATTCTAATCTCTGAGGGGAGATTCTCTAAGGGCTACAGCAGAAAAAGCCCATCAGCTGCATCGGTGAAATATCCACCAGAAATACTCACCAACTGTATCTCTGAAACATATTATTAGTCTTCTGTTCTATACACTGAAGCATAATGACTCCTAAATAGGTTATGGATTGATCAGTACAGGCAGGATTCGGCAACCTTAAAGGTTCAAAGAGCCACAAAGGTCCTAATCAGAATCCCCCTCCCATTCAATTCTGAAGCTGACCGGAAGTCTGGTTTCCCTACCATAGAGTCTCTACCTAGCACAGCATCCTTTTTTCTCTATCTGTCCTAACCGAAAGCCATATCAATTGTGAAGCGGACCAGAAAACCCGCCCCTCACCATAGAGTCTCCTGCCGTGCCGTGCTTTCCCCCCACAACTGGAAGCTGCACTAAAAATTGTGGCGCCAACCAGTGACAAAGAGCTGCAGCAGAGGGATAAAAGAGCCCCATGCGGCTCCAGAGCTACAGGTTGCTGATCCCTGAGCACAGGGGAAACATTTTGTACCAAGAAAGACTTCCTTGCTGATTGCAAGGAAGATATCTCTTATACAAACCAGTTATAGGATACAGCCAGAATCTGGTCAACAAGATAAGGTAGGGACTATATACGGTCCTATTCTGATTCAAACAGAAAATACCTGATAGGATGACTTGTCCTGCATATTTACAATGATTTTGCAAATTGATCCCACAAATCAAAATTAATGTAATTCCTATTTGTTCATTAACAGATATATATATTTCTGTACAAGGCTGAACTTCTTATATCACCAGTAATAATCCAAAGCAGAGGAAGACTTCTTACTAAAATCATAATTAGAGGAATGAAGGTAAAAAAGGACTTTAGGACACATATGTAACACCTGGAACCAACTCATCTTTGGTTCTTTAAAATGTAACCATTTCAAGGACTTTCAGACTTCACTTTTCTATGTGAGTATCTCCACATGCAGTCCTGTTAATTCATTAATTGGATTTTACAAATCACTTCCACAGCGTCCCCCCACGCATATGGATGCCCACTCTGCCAGTCCTAACCGAAAGCCATATCAAAGAAAGGAAAATATGTCTTTTCTTCAACATACAAGTTCATTATGATGATCATGATCACAAACTATTTAGCATAACTGAGAAGGCTGTTGTCTCCAACTAACCTGACAATTCTTAAGGTCAAAATGGTGTTTGCATTTAAATTGGAGGGGGGTGGGGTAATTAGAAAGCTTTTAGAATTACGATCTGCTAGTCAGTTTTAGCTTATTCCAAGAACGCCTTAATTATCTTGTGAAGATGCCTAAAAACCAAAGCAACAATAATAATTTGATTGGTATCGATGTTAATTACACCCAAATTATATTCCTGAGTTGTCAAAAGGAAAATTCGTTGTATCTCCTTATGGTTGTTCACTGATATATTCCTCATACAGACTTGATACTGTTGCACATAATTAAGATTCACTTAAACAGGAAAATTTAATAACACTGTGATCATTCTTATCTAGTAATCCTACTCAATATTTCAAAGCAATTCAATACAAGCTTGAAAGAAAGATGGATATGAATAGACAGTCTTTCTAGTTTCATGTTACAAGCAATGGAATGAACATTTTAAGGTCTTCCTTGCTTTTTCTTCCGCTAAACTTGGAAAATATGACATTAGGGATTTTTTTCTGAGTGAATAAGGGAATAAGATCACAGAAAGAATAAAGGGTTTTTTTGGTTAATGAATTGGATTATGTGTAGGAAGAATTGTGCCGTTTGAACCATCAACGCTGACTAGGTAACACTACTAATAATATATATATTAAAAAAAATATAAAAATATATATGTGTGTGTGTGTGTGTTCCAGCATAACTCTGGAATGCGTCGAGCAATTTCAACCAAACTTGGTACACAAATGATTTACTCTGTGGAAACAAATACTGTGGGGGTAAGACATTCTTAACACCCCTTGGGGTGTGTTTTCTGTTACAATACAGCCTGTTGTGCCTTAAAATGGCTTCTACCATACTGCCATAAAATAGATTCTACTGTAGAGCGCGGTGGAGTTGCCATGGTAATGGCTTCACAGTACTCCACAAGGGGGCTGCCCCTGGTAAGGGGGAAAATCCAACATTAGAAATTATGTTTGGTTCAGAGATTTTCCCCCTATAAATAAATACCTGGGCAACGCCTGGTTATCAACACTAGTTATCTAATAATAAGCAATTTTACTTAGAATAGCTTGCATTCTGAGACAATACCTTTACATCACCTGTATCTACCTATCCCAGGTCCTCGGTAGTGTCAGGCTCAATTAAAATGCCAAATCCACTCTGAACATCTGGTTGACATGCGACCAACAAAGCAACAATAATAATACTTTTCCTTTCCTTTCCTTTCCTTTCCTTTCCTTCCCTTTCCTTCCTTCTTTCTTTCTACTAAAGTTCAAAACAATTTTAGCATGTTTCAACTTACTCAAAAGAAACATGTAGTGTTATAAGATTCAGAGGGCTGATTTAATCTGAATGCCTTAGTGTTTATACGGGTGCCTTGCTTTTTTTTGTCAGGATGCCTGTTTGACATAAAACCAGAATAAGTAGGTAATTGTACTGCTAAAGTCTTTTAAGGCACCTATCCTTACTTTCATCTAGTGTTACAGTACTAAAAACAGCTCTAAATGGACCTGCTGTTTGGATACACGTTTATGGAAGTTTGCTTGAAGGTCTCCCTGGTGCTATGCACAACACTCCTGGAATGTACTATGACTTGCCAAATGTTTCATAATGCTTCTGTTGTCTTGCCCTGGTCAAACGTATGGTCAAGTATGACAGGAGGCTTTTATGCTGCTCAGTCCCAGGATAAGGCTTTATATGTGTGTGTGTGTGTGTGTATGTAAGCTTTGATTTATTTAATCAGACTGGAGGACATTAACCTGTACATTATTATATATTATACTCTTTTGTATATTAATGAATACAACATTTAAAAAAATAGGATGTGTATCTATGTAAAATACCTGAATTCCTAAAAAGCCATTTGGCTCCATGGAAAACCCAAAAACTTTGGAACCGCTTCACAGACTTCCTTGCATAAGCCAGCAGCTTAGTTGCCTCTACTGCTAATTCCCAGAAGACATTTGTTTGCACATAAAAAGTCTAGAGAGTACGAGAAAAACGCCTACCGATTCTGTGGGCCAAAATGGGCAGATAAGAAAAAATAATTTATCTCTGGGAGACTAAAACCTTGACACTGCTTAGAACTTAATCCCCTTTTAATGAGTTTGAGATGCAAGCAATAATATTCTAATGAGTAAAATGCAGTCATTTTCTAACCATCAGATACTGCCCAAAGAAACCACATGTGGGTTCAGAAAAGTGTTGCCACCTTGTATTCCATTGCTACAGGCACATAATTGTTTGTAAAAGTTTAAGATCGTATGGTACTTAAACCATACGTTTGGTCTATTGCTTTTATTGTTTCTATTCAAACAGGGGCTGTACGTTTCTGATACATTATAAAGCCCTAAAATTACTGTTGTAAGGTGTCAGGCTAAAGAGGAGTTTTAAAAAGCTGTCTCCTTTGCCTTTAAAAACGTATATGACCTGTTTTTATTGTTCTGTGGAAACTCTGTTGTTCTCTGAGCTTGGTTGTTTGCTTGCACACATTTCATTACCCCACTAGATAACATCATAATGAAAACACGAAGGACTATGCATCTAACACTGAATTACAGGTATTCTCTTTTACTTTAGTTGTATCAAATGTTTCCTTGTTGTGTTTAAAACAGTTGCAGGATTCAGATCGTTACCACTGTATTAACTGAGAGACACAATGTGTCTCTCAGCTTCAACCACAATAATACACAAGAAAACAATAGATACAAACTCAAGGGAAACCGCTCCAAACTCGACTGCAGAAAATACGACTTCAGCAACAGAGTGATCAACGCCTGGAATGCACTACCTGACTCTGTTGTTATATCCCCACACACCCCATAATTTTAACCTAAGACTGTCTACTGTTGACCTCATCCCATTCCTAAGAGGTCTGTAAGGGGCGTGTAAAAGCGCACCAGCGTGCCCACCGTCCCTGTCCTACTGTCTCCATTTATTTGTACCCATTTGCTGTGTTCATATTTATGTTTATACTTATATCTGTTGTTTTTTATGTTTGACAAAGCAAACAAACAAATAAATGGCATACTATAACAGTGTACTACTACCACTATTACTAGCAATGCAATAGTAATAATAACAACAGTAATAATTTGTTCTATTCTCTAAAAGGCGTGGCCAACGGCAGCTGGCGCCACATGGATTTGCAAGCCATGCACAACAATTCAGTTTTAGGAAGACTTTATGAATATATTTACCAAACAGCTATGTAAACCTGTTGAGAAAAATCCACTCAAGAGACAACCTACAAATAAAGACTCGGATATCAATAATGCTGTGCGTAATGATGGAGGTTATAACTGCGCCCATAGATTCCAACTACAAAAGAGGTGACAAGCTGTATCTGATGAGCCGCGGTGGCACAGTGGTTAGAGTGCTGCAGGCTACTACTTTTGACTGCTGGCTTCCTGCAATTTGGCAGTTCGAATCTTACCAGGCTCAAAGTTGACTCAGCCTTCCATCCTTCCGAGCTGGGTAAAATGAGGACCCATATTGTTGGGGGCAATAGGCTGACTCTATAAACCGCTTAGAGGACTGTAAAGCACTGTAAAGTGGTATATAAGTCTAAGTGCTATTGCGATCTCTCGTTGCCGAAACCCTGCTGTGAATTAACTGAATTCACATGAATGGATAAGATTGTGGTAGGAATACAGAAAGCACCAACCTTGCATCACGTATTGCAAATTCTCAGTGCAAACACTGCAAACAAAGTTATCTAACTAAGCGATACAACAGCAGGCATTGCATTAACAACCCTGGAGGTTCTTTTATCATTATAAAGTATTTACAAAGAGGCATTTATATGTTTTGTTCCTCTGGGGAGCTGGCACTTTGCATCAAAAATACATGAACCAGCAATTAAATTTTTGAGCACCTTATGGCCTTTTAATAATGCAAATATTGTGGAATCCAGATTACACTGCAGGTAAACAAAAGAATAAGGCATTCTGGGAGTAGAATTAGCTCACAATGTGAGGGAAAATGATGATGAAAACATCATTGTTACATTTTAATCTGCATTTTCCCCCTTACTCATGGCCATCTTTTGTTATAAAACAGATTGGTGGACATTTGCAAGAAAACAACGCTAAAGTTAAAAAGTAAATATTAAAGCAATCATCGTCTCTTTTTAATGATCCCATATCCCTTGTGTGGTGGAGTCTGGGCAACAGAATGGAGAGAAGTTTTTACTGGCCAGATGCCCTTCCTATCACCAATGCAGAATTTTATTCAGCAGATATATTATCCTTGTGCCCAGACAGAAATATCTGTCTCTACCTAGGATCGAACCCACAGCCTCCTGATTGTGAGGTGAGAGCTCCACCTCAAGGCCACCACACCTCTCAGTAAATATTAAAGCAATGCTGTAGTAGTAATAGTAGTAGTAGCAACAACAACAACAACAGCACTTAGACTTATATACTGCTTCACAATGCTTCACAGCCTTCTCTAATCTGTTTATATTGTCAGCATATTACCTTCAACAATCTGGGTCCACATTTTTTACTATTACTATTAGTCTTCTCATCGTTCCCATCACCCATCTTCTCTCTTACGACTGAAGGACTGTAACTTTGTTGCTTGTATCCTTATGATTTATACTTATATTGTTTCCTGATTGCTTATTTGTACCCTATGACTATCATTAAGTGTTGTACCTTATGATTCTTGACGAATGTATCTTGTCTGTTTATGTACACATATGAAAGCGTATGCACCAAAAGCAAATTCAATTCAATTCAATTCAATTCTATTCTATTCTATTCTCGAACTTGGAAGGATGTAAGACTGAGTTAACCTTAAGCTTGGTGAGATTCAAACCGCCAAATTGCAGGCAGCTGGCAGTCAGCAGAAGTAGCTTGCAATACTGCATTCTAACCATTGCACCACCACGGTTCTTGGTGGCAAGATATAATAATAATGATAATAAGAGTAATAGCAATGACAAGAAATGGAGGAGGAAAGAGAGACCATGATGATATCAAAAATGAAAATTACTTTGAGGGCATCTTGGGTGTCATCCAGACAGTAGACACGGATGTTGTATTCCAAGGAGGAGCAGATCAGTGGTCCAAATATGGCCAACTTCAGACGTTTTGTGGCTGCTTTGGTGACTGACTGCCCTACTAAGGCATAGGTGCTAAGAGTTTCTGTGAGTATATGGCATGCCTCTGGATCCAACTGTATATAACATGGAGTAGTGAAGTTTTCTTCTCCAACTGCTACTACATCCTGTAAAGATCAAAGACAATTGAATAAGAACAATTTAAAGGCTTGGACGAGTTGACATCAGTACATGCTATTTAGGCAATCATATTGCCTTTCCAGTTACAATACCATGTATACATGTAAAATATTGGGAAAAATCTGAGAGTAATTGATATCAAGCAAAGTGTGTTTCAGAAAATAGAATTCAAATAAATCAGGTACATATACTAGCTTTCAAAATACTTGCTCACTTATTTACTCTATATTTGACTATTATTTATATAATATGTTTTACTAATATTTCAAGTAAAAGTGGCCCCAACTTATTTTGATTTTCAGAGGCAAATTAAATTACTGTATGTTTGAAGCAGTTAACTCTTCCCCATGCAAGGATTCAAATCCAAAGTTTTAATAAAAACATACATGCATGTTTCATTAAAGATAAATATTCCCTCAATAAGTTTAAAATGTATCATGACATATACATTACAAATATAGAATAATTTTAACATGGAGGAAAATAAAGATGGAAATTGACATTTGCCAAGGATGGTGTAGGTCAGGGGTCTGCAAAGTTGGCTCTTTTAAGACTGGTGGACTTCAACTCCCAGAATTCCCCAGCCAGCCTCGCTTGCTGGGAAATTCTGGGAGTTGAAGTCCACTAGTCTTAAAAGAGCCAACTTTGCAGACCCCTGGTGTAGGTGGAACCATATACATCAGGGCTGTCAAACTCCTGGATCAGGGGCTGGATGTGTCACATGGTAGCCATGCCCACACCCAGTTTAGCGAAGGAGCAACTTTGAACATATTCTGTTTTTAAAAAATAATGTGCTCATAAACCACCAATAAAAAGTAATTTCTCTTAGTCAGGAAAAGGTAAACATTCCCCTAGCACAGGGGTCCCCAACCTTTTTTGCACCAGGGACCGGTTTCATTTTAAAGAAAACTCTGCGGACCGGCTGAGTGGCTCAGCAGTCATGTGACTGGGTGGGCGTGGCCAATTTGGAAAATGTGAAACTCACTTAACAATGGTCTTGGTTAGCAACCAAACTTTTGGGCTCAATTGTGGTCATAGGTTCTCTCTCTCTCTCTCTCTCTTTCTTTCCTTCCCTCTTTCTTTCCCTTTCTCTCTATTTCTTTCTCTTTCTCTCTCTCTTTCTTTCTCTTTCTCTCCCTCTTTCTCTCTCTTTCTTTCTCTCTCATTTTTTCTTTCTTTCCCTCTTTCTCTCTATTTCTTTCTCTTTCTCTTTCCCTCTTTCTCTCTCTCTCTTTCTTTCCTTCTCTCCCTCTTTCTCTCTTTCTTTCTCTCTCATTTTTTCTTTCTTTCCCTCTTTCTCTCTCTCTTTATTTCTTTCTCTTTCTCTCTTTCTCTTTCCCTCTCCCTCTCTTTCTTTCTCTTTTTCTTTCTTTCCCTCTCTTTCTTTTTCTTTCTTTCCTTTGTCTCTTTTTCTGTTTGTCTTTCTTTCTCTCTCTCTTACTTTCTCTCTCTCTCCCACTTTCTTTTTCTTTCTTTCTCTTTCTCTCTTTTTCTTTCTGTCTCTCTCTCCTTCGTCCGCCCATCTCTGTCACTCTGTGTGTGTGTCTGTCTGTCTGTCTCGCATTCAGGCACTTAATCATTCATTCTGTGCCTGTCTATCTTTCTCTCCCTCCGTGTGTGTGTGTGTGTGTGTGTGTGTGTGTGTGTGAGACTCTCTCTGATTCCCTCCCACCCTGTCTCTCTCTGTGTCTATGCCTCTCTCTGTCGGTCTGTCGTCGTCCCGCCCCCCCCACCGCGGAGTCTCCTCAGCTCGGCTCGACTCGCTCACTAGCCTTAGCCTGCCCCGCCTGGGCGGCCGCTGCCGCGCTTGGTCCCTCGTGCGCTCGGTCAGGCTCCTTCCAGGAGCTTGAGAAGGCTCCGTGGGGTGGGGGGGAGGAACCTCCGCAGCTCCTGGAAAAAGACGAGTGGGTGGCATACCGGTTGGGGAAGCTCTGGGGGGGCAGGGAGGAAGGGAATCCGCGGGCTGTTTTGCTGCGGCGCGCAGGAGTCCCACCGTCGGCTGCCCCCTCCTCCCTCCTCCTCCTCTCCGGCCCTGCGGCCCGGCTCCCATCCAGCCACGGACCGGCACCGGTCCGCGGCCCGGGGGTTGGGGACCCCTGCCCTAGCACACACGAGGTGGTGCTCATCTCAGTTTCAAAGCCAAAGACGTCTCTGTGGTCATGTGGCCGGCATGACTAAATGCTGAAGGTGCATGGAACGCTGTTACCTTCCCACCGAAGGTGGTCCCTATTTTTCTGCTTGCATTTTTACATGCTTTCGAACTGCTAGGTTAGCAGAAGCTGGGACAAGTAACGGGAGCTCACTCTGTTATGCGGCGCTAGGGATTCAAACCATCAAACTGCCAAACTTTCTGATTGACAAGCTTAGTGTCTTAGTCACTGAGCCATCGTGTCTTTATCAGAAGAGGAATATAGAAAAGGACAAAAAGAAGGAGAAAATATACAAAAGAAACTTTCCTATCTTGTTGCTTGTATAGCATTTGAAAAAAAAACAGAGGAAGAAGTAGGAACATCTCTTATACATAGTGACCAGGCATCACGTTAAAAAAAAAAAACCTCTTGTTTTGAAGACTACTTGTCTGACACTCAATGCAGATATAACACCCAAGTGGGTGTTGCAAAGAGGCCAGAAAGAGGAATAATACATGGTGTCAGAAGCTTGTTCAAGATTGCATGCTCACATATACAACAATCAATTGAACCAAAATAATGAGTATATATAACCCTGCCTCAGCAAGAGTTTTCCTAGGTTGGATAACCTGGAAATAAAATGTAGATCCTTATTTTTATATATTTAATTTTTGATATTCTTTCATAGCAAATGGTTTACAAGAATATTCAATAATGAAATCAAAGGTGTAGAAAATAACACAAATTCGTGTACAGGATAAAAGTTAATAGCATGGGAAAACATCAAAGGGAAAACATGATATGAATCTTAATTTGATCAAAAGCAAGAAAAAATAAACAGAAAAAGAGTCTACCAAAGAGAACTCCCTGGGCAGGTTGACAGTACTATGAAGTCTCTAAATGTAATTTCCATGTATCTTACTTTAGATAGTAAAAGTATTTCACAAAAACACTGCTGAGTACAAATGGGCCTAGAAACCTTAACTGGGCCTAGAAACAGATAATCAATGCAAGCAGGAAGCATTAGATATTCTGAAGTACAAGGTCTTCCAAGATAAGTATAACACATATCTTATCACAAAACTACAGTGTTTGAAAGAGCTTTTAGGACATTTCCTACTGTCAAATCCCCATGCAGTATGTACAAGAAGCAAGAAATAAAAAACGTACTGTAAAAATTGACCTGACAAGATTTGAATTTATCTTGTCAAGATACCCTCAGTCAACAAGTGTTCAGTTTATGTATGCATGTACATACATACTTTGCTTTATCTCCTGTTTTTCTCTATGTAGCTAACAACATTAAAAATAACATGGACAACCTAGATAAAACAACTCCACATATACCATGGAGTTATATGACATCCTTCATATTCAAAGGGGTATCTAAAAAGATCTTACGTGAAGTTAAGCAAAGAATGGCTATTCCAGTGCCAAATTAGGTTCTCAATTTTGTAAGTTTAGTTTCTAGACAGTGAATAAAACAAGCTGTTTATTTAACAAGTCCACTGCTTTATATTCTGAACGTTAATGGAAAATTCCACAAAGAATATATTTCCATATAAAACCAGCCTATTAAAGCCCAGATATGATTTTAGAACTGAAGTATCTGGTATTTTATTCAATTGCTATTGCTATACAAGTAGCAAACAATTCAAATGCATTTTATGTCAAGTGCATTTTACAAAAAGTAATTATACAAAAAGTCAGATTTTCAATGCAATTGCAACATGTATGTTTTCCTTTTTTCATACCAATATGCTACCAGGAGTAAATCTAGAAGGAAACAGGATGTGTTTCTTTAGCAAATAAGTACAATATTAATTCAGTATGTCCCCAAAATAACAGCAAAACAATGCTGATTACTTTAGTGAAGATACAGTTTTATTAGCAGGTGCCTACTGCAAAGCAATGTACAGGTTGCAGTCCTCCATTAATAACAATTTATTTTGAAGTTACAACAGAACTGGAAAAAAGACTTATGACCACTTTTCACACTTACGGCCATTGCAACATCCCCATGGTCACATGATCAAAATTCAGATGCATCCCAGATAGCTCATATTTATGAGAGTTGTAGTGTTCTAGGGTGATGTGATCACCTTTTGTGACGTTCTGAGAAATAACATCAATGGCGAAGCCAGATTCACTGAACAACTATGCTACTAATTTAACAATTCCAGTGATCCAGGTTTAAAGATAGCTTCTATCCTTGGGCTGTGAGACTTTTAAATTCAACCACAATCACTCCGTGCACATGCTAGTTTTTTCTTTTTTCTTTTCTCTCTCTTTTTTTGTTTCTGTTATAATTTTGCACCAGTGAAGCTAAAACCAATTTCATTGTAATTTTAGTACAATGACAATAAAGATGATGATGATGATTATTATTATTATTAACTTAACGACTGTGGCAAGAAAGATCATAAAATAGGGCAAAATTCACTATACAACTGTCTTGCTTAGCAAAAGAAATATTGGCTCAATTGTGGTCATAAGTCAAAGACTATTATGCTTTTATACAAAACCTGTTTGGACATATTTCCAACCACTTTACCAACACTGAGTAGATAGAAGAATTATTAAGACCATAAAACTGGTTTGAAGAGACTTTTTTTAAAAAAAGAAAGCCCATCATACCTTGTCTTTTCCCCCCCCAGTGACTTTCAAGTATAAAGTTAACGTCAGATTATAAAAACATAAACACATTTCAAGCAATCATAAATTATAGCACTTAGGTTAAGATGGAAATGTCTGAACTAGAGATGACTCTTTTACAACTGTGTTGTTGATAGGGAAAGTCTAAAGAAAAACTGTTTTAATACTTGGTTGAATGTGATTACTTCATTTAGTTTGATCAGGATTTATCTCTGGGACGATACAAAATTTTCACGTTCATAAAAGGCTGCCGTATGCATGTGAATATCATTAACACTCCTCTTCAATCTTTCCACATCAAGATGGGGGAATCAAATGTATATGGAGTATAACTAGATACCTCACATTTCTCCTTCATGCTTTTAAGAATTTATGAATTAAGGAAAGGGCTTAAAATGACCAAAGGTGTTCCAGAAAAAGAAAAGAGAAGAGAAGAAAAGAAAGAAAGAAATGCTCGAAACTCTACCAACTTCTGATAAACATTTAGAATTTTTCAAAAGCCCATTTTGCTATGTCCAACAGTTCTCCCTCCGGTTCGTTTGCCTAGGGGGCACTGTGCTCACTCCTGATTGGTTAACTGTTTGACAGCCAGTATATATAAAGACTGTCAAACAGGGTCTCAGCTGTTGCCGTTAGCTGAGACGAGCGCGTTGTGAATTGCCGCGTTGGCAACCTGTTAGCATTAAAGCGGTTAGCGTTTCAAACCTGGCTCACCTCAGTTTGTCCACCCAGCATTCTCCCTAGCTAGAACACATTTATCTACCTGAAATCAGCTTCATACTGATGGCATTAATTCTTAATTGATACGAGGGTGATTCAATAAATAAGGTGAATTTTTCTGTATAAGGACTTTTAATACAGATAGAAGCTTTTTATTTTTTATTTTTTGTGTTTTACTACTTTTTCACATGGATTTAATTTCTTATGCAGATTACAAAAAAACCTTGAGAGTTTTACCAATTAACAAAGAGCATGCTCCAGGATTGAACAGCGGTCAGTTATCAAGTTTTTGGTTGCTGAAGGGTGCAAACCCATTGAAATTCATAGGAGAATGTCAACTGTGTATGGTGCCACATGTTTCAGCCAAAAAAATGTCTACAAGTGGGCTACATTGTTTAAAGAAGGACGGAGCAGTGTTGAGGATGAAGGCAGGCCTGGGAGGCCTACAGAAGTGAGGTCTCCTGAGGTGATCGAATCAGTCAATGACCTCATTCAGTCTGACAGAAGGGTGACAGTGGATGACATTGCAAGGACTTTGAGCTTATCTGTTGGGACAGCACACAAAATTGTCCATGATGACCTTGGCTACTCGAAGGTCAGCTGCAGGTGACAACGCAAGGCCTCACACAGCAGTCCAAATGGTGCAGACCATCAACGAGCTGGGCTGGGAACTGCTCCCTCATCCCCTTATAGCCCAGACCTTGCCCCTTCAGAGTTTCACCTGTTTGGTCCCTTAAAAGCGTTCACGGGAGGCACGAAGTTTGAAAGTGACGATGAAGTCAAAAGTGTTGTGAGCGACTGGCTGAGACATCAGTCTAAAGATTTTTACGCTGAGGGAATACGGAAGCTTGTGCACAGATGGGAAAAGTGTGTGACAGTGCTGGGAGACTACGTTGCAAAATAATAAAAAAAGTAAGCTTCTATCTGTATTAAAAGTCCTTATACAGAAAAATTCACCTTATTTATTGAATCACCCTCGTATTCTTGGCACGAATCAGACTTTCCGCCCTAACATACCAAACAATTTTAGTATCAGGAATAATGCAATATGCTATCTACTATTCTTCAGAATGTATAGCTCTTCCCTTAATATCATATCCTGCTAAGATGCAAGTGTTACAACTGGAAACACTCATGGACGTTGCAATCCCAACACTCCATTGGGAAATGTGAATGAAATGATTAAAAACTGGCAACAATACACGCATTTCAGGAGAATATATTTTAATGGATATTTGATCAGACAATGTGAACCAGGCAGACGAAGGGTAAGAACCTCACCTCCCATTGTCCCTGGGCTGCTTGGTTCTTCAGCTGAATTTTCCAGTCTTCGGTGTTTGGTTGTGCACAGTGGTGCATCGTTAGAATGACTGGCCGCGTTAGTAATGCTCCTGGAGGCCCACAGCTCACTACAGGGGTCAAAAGGGTTTGACAATCTTCTACTGGTGGCCTGAATAGATTATAAAAGAAGAAGAAAATATATATATTCATCAGGTATCATTGAAACGGATTAATTTTACACCTTGTTATTGTTTATCACTGGAATGATAATGAAGAGAAGTTTGGTATTATTTATTATTTAAACGATAAGGTATTAACTATTATTTGTGCTTGAAATCACTGCAAAAGAATAAGAAAGAAAAGCAGAAAAATATCTATGATAAATATTGGTAAAAAATTAATTAAATAGTAAGTTTCTATACATTCTATAAGGTAAAGGTTCCCGTCACACATATGTGCTACTTGTTCCTGACTCTAGGGGGCAGAGCTCATCTCCATTTCAAAGCCGAAGAGCCAGCACTGTCCAAAGACGTCTCCGTGGTCATGTGGCAGCCTGTCTAAATGCCGAAGGCGCACGATTCTGCTAGACTTGCAGAAGCTGGGATAAGTAACGGGAGCTCACTCGGTTACGCGGCACTAGGGAATCGAAACGGCCAAACTGCCGACCTTTATGATCAACAAGTTCAGCATCTTAGCCACTGAGCCACCACATCCCTTTTTACATTCTATAGTAGATTTGAAATAGTAATTACTCTGTATTTTATTTATGTATCCTTGTAAATGACATTAATTCCACCACCATAGATTTAAGAACTCACGTAACATCTTGTTCCTTGAGGACAATATAGGAACATATAGCATGAGCTGAAAGGGAAATGTTTTTCTCTTTTAAAATATTGGATTCAGGACAATATATTGAAACTAAATGCAGAATAATTCAGGAATAACACAATAAGTTCTTTGTCCTATTTTGTTTTTACAGCTTATGCTGAAATTAAAAATAAAAATAAGAAGTGGTGTTATAACTCCTCAAGTTATCATGATTTTTTCAGCCCCCCCCCCCCTTCCTTTCAAAACATTCACTCTTCCTTATATATTAGTTTTGCAATTTGACCCTTATTCTTTGTCTCTATAGGTGGCCAAACACCCAAACTATTACTGGTAACCAACTCTATATTAAATCTAGAATGTAACCATTATTAACAATCCACAGACTACTTATTATCTTTCCAATAGTATTTTTTTCCATTATAGAAGGCTTTCTTTTATTTTCCCATACTTCATAAACATTTTACCAAAGTATATCAATACAGTCCCTTGTTCTAATTTCTATAATGCATCTCTGGGCACGCGCATACACACATAGACAGATGTAACTATAAAATCACTTGATTTTCTGTCAAACACAGCTATGTTTGTTCTTTGACACACTAATTTTCAGATTCACACTCTTTGCTACAACTTACAAACATTCTATCGAATATTCATTGCAAATCATTCAGATTGTCAGTCCAGAAACTAGCAAATGCTACATGGAAAAGTACATGTACATTTAGATCTGCAGCCAACACATCTCTACTGTCACAAGAACAATTGCTTATACATTGACAAAAATACACCATACAGCAAGGAGACATGAGAAATCCTTGCCTTACTCTTTCTTCGTGCTGAACCATTTCTTAAGCATTTTCACTCTCAGCTAAGCTTTGCCTTTAAATCACTCTTATCATATTAGCAGCCAGATTTAAAACTCATATTCACACAAAGCATTCCATACTCTGGGCCTAATCATTTTATCATACATACAATATCTTCTTTTGTCAACTTTTCATTCGTTCTTCAAGATTAATCTGCCTTATAATAGAGGATTTATACTTTTGCTTCTCCCCAAAAAGCAAAACATTATGTAAATTATCATGTACAAATTCACCCTAGCAATAATGCAAATATTTTCCTAATAGAAACCCTCATTTTGAGCCAGAAACAGTAATACGAGGCTACCACTAATCATAAAATCCAATCTAATGCTCATCTCATGCTAAAATTATGCGGAGGCATACTGCTTGATTACTCAGCTGATCGCTCATGCTGACAGTAAGAGTAGCTAACCAAGACAGGAAATCTGCCTGCAGTTTGTTTAGCATTATGTGTAACCTGTGATGCCTTGTTTGCCCCTCTACGCAAGCCAGAAATAAGAAACTGGAGGTGATCCAACTAGAATTCAGGATTCGGTTTCTTAAAGAATAATCCAAAATCACTAATTTGAATGTAGGCCTTGATTGGAGGATTAACAAGAGGAGTCAAGTAGAAGATTTGAGTTGGGAGATTTCTGCTAATACAGGTTTTTGTGTCGATGTTCTGTATTGCACTCTATAGAAGAATATTTTGATTGACTGATTGATCTGTATGCTGCCAAACCCATAAAGAGTCACTGTGACATATGATTGACAACTGGAACTCCAGTGCTGCTCTGGTATATTTTATAGTCTTATTCATATATATTTATAACTCTTCCCTTCTTTCCCCCAGCCAACACTACTCAAAAGAAGTTAAGTGCAGAAAAACCTATGTATTCGATTCAAATACATAGACTTCTTCATTAGGAAAAATGAAGGAAAAACCCTGACAATGCGGTGTTCTGGCTCATGTGGTAACCAACGCATGTACTGAGATACCCTCAACAGTTTTTACTCTTGCAGACAGTTCTGCTCTACAAAAGTATGCCTCTTCTGAACATGGTTGCCTGGGGATTCTTGCGAATTTGCTATGGTAAATATCCCAAATACTGAATGGGGCTCAGGAAACTGACTGAAATCTCTCTGAGTGGCACTGTAATCCAGCTGTGTGTGTGTGGGTGCGTGTGTGCATCTGTGTGTAAGCGAGAGAGAGGAGGAGGAGGAAAGGAGGGAGAGGGAGAGAGAGAGAGAGAGAAAGAGAGAGAGAGAGAGAGAGAGAGAGAGAGAGAGAGAGAGAGAGAGAGAAACCAACTTAATTCATGAACATATTTAGCCATAATGAGCCATTAAATATTGTTGTTTCTGTATAGATAAATATTCATTATCAGACACAGAACACAGTAGAACTAAGTAAGCCATTTAAATATTGCAATGCTGTTGATACCTCATTAGTCATATTTTGCAACACAGATTTAAGAATGGTCAAAATAGTAGATTGAGAAGAAAAATGTACTTTACTTTACTTTAATCGAATTTGTATACCGCCCTATCTCCCCGAGGGGACTCAGGGCGGTGCACAGAAATATAAAAAACATATACAAAACAATACAATATATAACAGTTTAAAACGGAATTAAATCGGGATCTGTGCTACAAATTTGAATTAAAAAGGTTAAAATCAATTAAAACATTATCCATTAAAATTAAGCCAGGCCGGCTTCTTGAAACAGATGTGTCTTTAATGCCCAGCAGAAGAGGCATAGGTCTGTGATAGTACGAAGATAGGGAAGATAGGGTAGGTCGTTCCAGAGGGCAGGCCACGCCACAGGGAAGGCTCTTCCCCTGGGGGCCACCCGTCGGCATTGTCCGGCGGATGGCACCCTGAGGAGACCCACTCTGTGGGAGCGGACAGGTCTAAGGGAGGTATGTGGTAGGAGGCGGTCCTGCAAGTAGCCAGGTCCCGTGCCATGGAGCGCTTTAAAGATGGTCACTAGCACTTTGAAGCGCACCCGGAAGGCCACCGGCAGCCAGTGCAGCTCGCGCAGGAGAGGTGTTACATGGGAGTAATGAGAAACTCCCAGAATCCACCGCGCGGCCGCATTCTGCACTAGCTGGAGTCTCCGGGTGCACCTCAAGGGGAGCCCCATGTAGAGAGCATTGCAGTAGTCCAGGCGGGAGGTGACGAGCACTTGAGTGACTGTGCGTAAGGCGTCATGATCTAGATAGGGGCGCAACTGGCGGATCAGGTGAACCTGATAAAAGGCCCTCGTGGTCACGGCTGTCACATGGTCATCCAATGACAGCCGGGAATCCAGGAGGACGCCCAGATTGCGAGCCCTATCCGCGGGGGCCAGTGACTCGCCCCCGATAGCCAGAGATGGAGCTAACTGACTATATCGTGATACCGGAAACCACAGCCACTTGGTCTTGGACGGGTTGAGTCGGAGTTTGTTCCTCCCCATCCAGACTCGCACGGCCTCCAGAAACTGGGACATCACTTCGACGGCATTGTTGGGGTGGTTAGGAGTAGAGAAGTATAGCTGAGTATCATCAGCGTACTGATGAAACTCTACCCCAAAACCACGGATGATCTCACCCAGCGGCTTCATATAGATGTTGAACAGGAGGGGCGAGAGGACCGACCCCTGAGGCACCCCACATGTGAGGGGCCTCGAGGTCGACCTCTGCCCTCCTGCCAACACAAATTGAGACCGGTCGGAGAGGAAGGAGGAGAACCACCGCAAAACGGTGCCTCTCACCCCCAGCCCCTCCAGCCGGTGCAATAGGATACCATGGTCGATTGTATCAAAAGCCGCTGAGAGATCTAATACGACCAGGATAGAGAAATGACCTCTATCCCAAGCCCTCCAGAGATCATCCACCAATGCAACCAATGCCGTCTCCGTGCTGTGCCCAGGCCGGAAGCCGGACTGGCGTGGGTCTAGATAGACAGTTTCCTTCAGGTGCTGGAGGAACTGTCGTGCCACCACACTCTCAACAACCTTCGCTAAAAAGCTAAGGTTGGAGACCGGATGATAATTAGCCAGCTCTGCTGGGTCCAGGGAAGGCCTCTTGAGGAGGGGTCTCACCACCGCCTCTTTCAAGGCGGCTGGCAAGAACCCCTCACTCAAGGAAGCGTTCACTATTCTCAGGAGCCAGCCTTGTGTAACCTCCCGGGATGCCAGTACAAGCCAGGAGGGACACGGGTCCAATAAACATGTGGTGGCATTCATCCGCCCCAGCAACCTGTCCATGTCATCGGGAGAAACAAGGTCAAACTCATCCCAGAAAACAGTCTCAAGACCTGCCTCCATCCGCCCGCCTGGACCAATCTCATCAGAGGTCAACTCGTCACGGATCTGAGCGATTTTATCCTGCAGATAACATCCAAATTCCTCTGCCCGGCCCTGCAAAAGAGCTTCCCGCGGCCTCTGTTGAAGGAGGGAGCGGGTTACTCTAAACAGGGTGGCAGGGCGGTTATCTGCGGATGCGATAAGAGCGGAGACATAATTACGTTTCGCCGCTCTTATCGCCACAAGGTAGGTCCGCAACCTTACCTGTGTTCGGTCAGATTCGTAACGAGTAGACCTCCAAATGCTCTCTAGGCATCTCTTTCGGCGCTTCATCACCCTCAGCTCCTCCGAAAACCAGGGTAGATCGACGCCAAAAGAGAGGCCGCAAGGGCACGACCCAGTCCAAGGCCCCTGTGGCCGCACTATTCCAAGCGGCCACTAGGTCCTCAGTCAAGTCGTGGGACAGGACCGCAGGTATTGGCCCAAGCTCCCTCTGGAACCTCTCCGGGTCCATCAGGCGCCTGGGGCAGAACCATATTGGTGTTTCTGGTTCTGCCTCACCGCGGTGGGGTGTGGCGGTTTGGAAGTCAAGCCGCAGGAGTGAATGATCTGTCCATGACAGGGGTGTGATGTCTATTCCCCTCAATCCCAGATCATTTCTCCACTGGCCGGAGGCAAAAACTAGGTCTAGCGTGTGCCCCCCCGTGTGAGTGGGGTCCTGAATTAATTGGGTCAGGTCCATGGCCGTCATGGAGGCCATGAACTCCCGAGCTATCTCTGATGTTTCCCCTACCGACAGCAGGTTGAAATCCCCCATGACTAACAGCCTGGGGATAACAACCGCCATCTCGGTTATTACATCAAGAAGCTCGGGTAGGGCTGCTGATACGTAGCGGGGAGCCAAGTACATAATCAGCATGCCCATCTGCCCCCCAGGGCCCCACTTCACACACAGGGATTCACAGCCAGCCGTCTGCGGCACAGCGATCTCCCTCGGATCAAAGTCTTCCTTAATAATAACCGCCACTCCCCCACCCCGACCCTGGGTCTGCGGCTGATGAAATGCTCGGTAGCCTGGTGGGCACATTTCCACAAAGGGCACTCCTTCGTGGCCCAACCAGGTCTCCGTAATACCCGCCAGGTCCGGCTCCCCCTCCAACACCAGATCATAAATGAGGGGGGCCTTGTTGACCATGGACCATTTTCTGTTATTCTAGGCTGGTTCCTGCTTGCAGGCTAAAATCTAGGATTATGTTACAAATGCTGTTAGTCTCAGGAAATGTCACAAGTGCATCTTCAGTGTAATTGAAAAGTGTATTAAAAATACTCATAAACTGTTATAATTGTGCCCCTCCATGATTTTTAGTGACCCCCATTTCCCATTTTCATAGACTAATGACTTAGGTTATTCATTCCACAAACTTCTGGGTGGTGTTTACTATTCTCATTAGAATGCATTGACAATAGCTTAAGAAATAACAGCTTTGAACTCCAGCAATGACATTGCTTCCCTTGAAGAGCATAAACCAGAATAAATTTTTAATGGGCAGGGAACAGTTTATAGTTGATCTGCTGTTGGTTCCTCAGAAATATGTGGTGAATGTCATGTACAACTTAAGATGACATTCACTTATGTACTACAATTACCTATGTTACATCTCTTGAAACTTGGTAGAAATCGTTTTTTTTCCTACGTATTTATCCTAGAGGGCATCATTACTATATTAAGCATTCATCTAGAAAATCAAACTCAGTAAACAGTTATTAGGACTTTTCCCAAGGAACCTGGTGTCTGTAGTTATGATTTCTGAGAACGCTACTAATGATTCTCTCTAATCTAAATTACAATATTGGGTTCTCCACAGGGAAAGCCATGCTGGCAATTAGTATGCTTGCAGAAGTTTTTAGTATATATAATTCTGAGTGACATACAGATTTCATTATTTCAATTGTGTCCTCTTTGTTATTGTGCCAATTATTTGGTTTGCTGGAATAAAATACTATATACTATACTTTGATTAACACAGAATTTAAAGGGGGGGGGGATATAGAGTGAAAGAATTGAGATGAATAACCCCAGGAGCAGATGGCTATCCTTCCAGACACGTTGAGTACTTTGCAAATTTTAAACTGAAGTTTTACTTCATGCAAATGTTTATACAAATGCATTGTCTTCTCCAAATTGGAATGATCAAAATGTTTTGGGCAACCTCCACCAATCCTACATTTGTACTTCTTTCTTTTGCTCAGAAACGCCATATGCTAGATTCAGTACTTTTAAATTTTCTATTACTATTTTTCTTATAACAAATATTCATTTGAAAGAACAATGCTAGATTATTGTAGGTGGCAAAAAAAATATTGCACCAGTAATAGCAAAATCCACCTTCCATAAGAACTAAAAAAAGAAATGTGAAGATATTATAATAGCAGCTGTTGTTATGTGTCCTTGATATTTAGAACAAAACTTTATTTGTCTGATATTAGTCATCTACTTGAGACTTCCATAAATTGACACTGAAGGTAATAAGAAAGTACATATATATATATATGTCTATTGTTATCATTGAAGAAAGAAAGAAAGAAATGCTTTCTGGATCCATATAATCTACTATTGCCAAAAAATTCACTTGGAAAACACATAAACCTAACCATATTTCAGATACTCTTTCAGGAAAATTATTATACTTATACAAGATAGGATGATACCAGAGATGGCCCACTGAACTTGCAAAATTATCCTTGTCTCAACACTATTTTTTGAAAACAGCAAAACAAGATTATGTGGTGTTCACTGAGGAACACATACATTTCATGGAAATAATGTAAATACATCTTACAATCCAGTCCTGAAGATTTAGCATAATGAGCCATTACATGTAATGTTGTTTCCACATTTGACACATATTCATTATCAGACTGTGCATTGTGAAACTCTACACCAGGGGTCTGCAACCTTGAACACTCAAAGAGCCATTTGGAACCATTTCCCACAGAAAAGAAAACACCGGGAGCCACAAAATCAGGGTGGGCATGGCCAACCCAACGTCACTCACTCCCAACCACTCACATATCCCCCCCAGTCATGCATGACCCCCCAGGTTTTGTCACTCACTCCCCCCAGTAACACATGACACCCCCCCCCCCGGTTTTGTGGCTCCTGATGTTTTCTTTTCTGTGGGAAACACGATGGAATCACACAAATGGGAGCCGCAGCAGAGGGACGAAAGAACAGCATGTGGCTCCGGAGCCATGGGTTGCTTATACCCGCTCTAAACCATCAATGTTTTTGAGAGTGTTATTCCTTATCCATAAATCTCCTTTTTAAAAAAATTCCCCAATCCAGCCAATGTCTCTAAATTTATGTAGTTCCCTTCTACTAGTAATGTAGAATTCGTCATTAAAAATAATAGCCTAATTTCACATGAATCTGTATAGTCCCCTTTTCAAACCTTCTAGACTGATGATCATCATGCCATATGGCAGCAAATTGCATATTTAACTTTATTTATATTTATGTTACATTTATAGGACTTCCCATCTAATATAAGTGACCCATTTAAAACATTAGCACAATACAATAACTCAAAATAAAAATGAGAAATGAAAACACTAAACAAGAACAAGACAAAAAAGAACAGAACAAAAACCTATGTGTTATATCACTTTATTTTTAATCTCAGCATAAACGGTAAACAAAATTAGGACAAAGAACTTGTCGCGTTATTCCTGAATTATTCTGCATGTAGTTTCAATACATTGCCCTGAGTCCAATATTTTCAAAGATAAAAACATTTCCCTTTCAGCTCACACTGTATCAGATAGACTTTGGAAAAAGTGCAAAGAAGAGCAGCTAAGATGATTAAAGGTCTGGACACAAAAACATATGAATAATGATTGCAGGAATTGGGTGTGGCCAGTCTAGAGAAAAGAAGGACTAGGGGAGACATGATAGCATAACTCCAGTATTTGAGAGGCTGCCACAAAGAAGAGGGGGTCAACTATTTTCCAAAGCACCAGAACGCAAGACAAGAAACAATGGATGGAAACTAATCAAGGAGAGAAGCAACCTGAAATGAAGGAGGAACTTCCTAACAGCGAGAACAATTAAACCAATAGAACAGCTTGCCTTCCACTGGTTAAGTTGTAGGTGCTTCATCACTGGCGGTTTTAAAGAAAAGATTGGACAACCACCTATCTGAAATGGTATAGGGCTATGATGGCGAACCTATGGCACACGTGCCAGAGGTGGCATGCAGAGCCCTCTTTGTGGGCACGCCAGCTGCATTTCCAGGTATTTTGGCACTCAGTGCCGAAAAGTTTAACCATCATTGTTATAGGCTCTCCCGCTTGAGCAGAGGGTTGACTTTCAAAGGTCCTTCTAGCTGTATTCTGATTAAATATATCTCCTTAGTACCCTACAGCCAAGTGAAAAAAAAGTTAGAACATTTTAATTTTCCAAACTAGGAGAGTTATTTAAGTCTCTAATGCTTTGATTGCTCTTTTGCAACTCTACTAGATCCTTTTTTAAAGAAACAGTAACCAAGTTAACATTATAGTTGTGATTTCCATTTGAAAGGCCAATCTTTCTTTCTTAAAAGCAAAATGGGTGCTTTTATTTAAGCTGTCACTACAAAAGCAGAGGGGAAAGGCACAGGGCCAAATGTGTACTATAGGCCAGTGATGGCTAACCTTTTTTGGCTCGTGTGCCAAAAGCGGGGGGAGCGCAGGGGGGTTGTGCATGAGCGTGCCACACCCATAATGCTATGTGCGTGACCCCCTGCTTTTGGCACACTTTTTTTGCCCTCCCCAGGCTCCAGAGGCTTTCTAGGTGCCTGGGGAGGGTGAAAACAGCCTCCCCCATACCTCCAGAGGCTTCAGGAGCTTCCCCGAAGCCTCCAGAAGGCGAAAAACAGCCTCAAAAGAAGGCCTAAATCAACTGGCCTGCGCACACATGCGTGCTGTAGCTGACAGGGCAATGCCTTGCGTGCCTTAAGAAATGGCTCCGCGTGCCACCTGTGACACCCGTGCCATAGGTTCGCCATCACTGCTATAGACAATCAACAGTGTATCTGTGTCACGGTACATTTGGGGTGGGCTGAATGTGAAGAAATTGTAGCTGCAATGACCTATTAGACATGGATTGAATAAAATTGGGTCTGATCCTATCTTCCTGTAACAGACATAGGCACAGCATTTATTTAAAATTTGACCTGCCTTGGAATTTAGGCTTATGAAGATTGAGGGAGTAATAGTACTTTATGAAATAAGTGGCAAATGGTCACGCAGTCAGACCTTTGTTATAATTCCTTGTTTCTAAAATATAAGTGACATATTTCTCTTATAATTAATTTTCTGAAGCAATTAATTTAGGGATAAGAGAACAGATTACCAGATTACAGAAGTGTGTCTAGCTGCAGTTGAGAACAGGCTAGGCTGTCACTGGAGAAAGTAAGTGAAAACTGAAATGATCAGATCAGAATGCAGGGCTTTTGGGATCCAAAACTGAAAAGAAGTGTGCAAAACACACATCACCTTCAGTAGTCTTTGTTCAATGAATACTTGTTCAGCAATCTTTCAAAATTACAGCGGTATTGTGTGTCAGGTCTGCAGCCATATCTCTCTTGGATCTTTGGCCTGCCACACTTTCTATTATTCTACTATGCCTTTTTCTATTGTGGGAAAATGGTAGGGAGGATTGTACAGAATTAGATGCTATGTGACCAAAACAAAATTCCTTCTAGGAAGCCAAGGTCATTGTCTTCGCACCTCTGCACCTGACTGGAACTGGATGGATGGATCTGCCAGCAGGTCAGTGGGAGATTGGGCCATGTGATGGATTTGTATGGGGCAAGATCTTGAACTTTCAAATAGGTGGGGAAAACCTGGAAGCTTTTCACGCCCACATCTGGGTTTTCCCAGATGTGCCAACATGGCTCTCTTAATAAATTGGAACTTTGAGCAATACTTTGCCTTGGACTCTGATTTACTTTTGGATGCTATTTGACATTAACCCAAATCTGACATTGTGGTCCATGCATCCCATGGTCACATGATTGCGATCTGGCTCATACTTACGACTGTGTCAGCATTCTGCAGTCTTTGCAATCTTCTCTGCTGGCTTCCCACCAGTAAAGTCAATGGAGGAGTTAGCAAGGAAGATCATAATCCTTCTTTGCTGGCTTCCCACAAGCAAAGTTAGCAAGGAAGTTAGCAAGGAAGGTCATAAGTCCATCTTTGGAAGCTTCCCACAAGCAAAGTCAATGGGGAAGTTAGCAAAGAAGGTCACAAGTCCTTCTGGTCAGTCTTCCCCACCTGGCAGCAGTCACCCCCAGCTCTGCCTTACTTGTAGCTGTGGGTGTAGCTTGTGGGTTACTCTGCACCCTTTCCACTCTGGCAGCAACTATTCCTTTGCTTGTTGTGAGCTTCCCAACATTCCATTCAATGTTTACATTCATGCACCTCTCATTTCACATGCTCAGAATAAGACAGTTGGAAGGCACCTTGTAGGTCATCTAGTAAACCTCTTGCTCAAGTAGGAGATGCTATACAATTTCAGACAAGTGACTGTCCAGTGTCTTCTTGAAAGCCTCCAATGATGAAGCACCCACAACTTGTGAAGGAAAGCTGTTCAGTTGGTTGATTGTTCTCAAAGTCAGAAAATCTCTCCTTATTTCTAGGCTGAATCTCACCTTGACCAGTTTTTCAACTATTGTTTCCTGTCTGGTCTTCATATGCTTTGGAAAATAGGTTGTTATCCTCCTCTTTGTGGCAGCCCCTCAAATATTGGAACACTGCTATCATGCCTCCCTTGGTCCTTCTCTTCAGTAGACTAGTCATGGCCAGTTCTTGCAACCATTCTTCATATGGTTTACCCACCACCTTGGTTGCACTTCTCTGTGCTATTTCTAGAGCCTCAACATCTTTTTATAGTGTGGTGATCAAAACTGGATGCAGTAGTCTAGGTGTGACCTTATAAAAGGCCTTATAGAGCAATATTACCACCTCTTATGGCCTTGATTCAATCCCTCTGTTAATGCAATGTAGGATTGCGTTGTCTTTTTTGGCTGCTGGCACGTACTGCAGGTTCCTTTAACTCCTTTAACAACCTGCACTCCTTGCTTAATGACAGGAATGAGGAATGCCAGAAGTGCTGTCACTAAGCAATGTGGTCACATGACATTATGTTTTACAACCTTATGAAGGAGTGATAGAAACATCAGTGCCAATTACTGTCATTAACTAAGGACAACCTGTACTTAAGAGAATGAGATGCACAATATAAAGTTTGGTTGATAAAGAATACCCTCCTATTCCACTCTTTCCCCTAGTCTGGGGAATGGTACCCTTATAGCTTCTTTATTTTGATACTCCTCCCAAATAGCTATTAACTACTCAAGCTGTTCAATTAAGTATCTAGAACAGGGGTATTAAACTCGATTTCATTGAGGGTTAAATCAGGGTTGTGTTTGACCTTGGGGTGTTGGGGGGTCATGGCCAGCTCGACATCACTCACGTTAGGGGTCCCTGTGGTGGCCCAAGCACTCTGCCAGCAAAAACAGGACCCTGAGCTCAGTTTTCAGCTGCGACACCCTCTTGCAACCCTCTGCCAGCGAAAACGGAGCTCAGGAGGGCTGTACGTGGCCCTCCTGACCTCCATTTTTGCTGAAAAGACACTGTGGTCCTTTGCTGTTTCCAGGGTGCCCCCACAGGCCAGTTCTAAGCACCTCATGGGCCAGATCCATCCCCTGGGCCTTGAGTTTGACACCCCTGGTCTAGAATCACACTGTGAGTGAGAGGGATGGTACCTAAATTTGACAAAAAAAACCCACCCAAAAACGAAACAGCTCCCATCTCAGACCATAGAGAAGAGACCTCATTTTCCTCAGCAAGGCTTCTCAGTTTGCTCACAGACCGTTTTACGGCCTCAGCATCTTTTCAGCCTTGCCTCAAATCCAAGCAGATATGCTGATCAGAAGGTTGCATTAGCACAAGCGGCCTCCCCCTCCTTCAGCGAGCACTCAAGCAAATGCAAGCCGCAGAATCTCTTTTTACCTCGTGTTCTCCTTTCGGTGAACCGTCACATACATTTCATAAACTCTCCCCTGAGGAATCGCCCCCGCAGGAATCAGCAAACTTACTCCTATAGAACAAGATGACAAAAAAAAAGAAAAAGCTGAAGCAAATAAAAGAGAAGGGGAGGGAGGGGAGAGAGAGACAGTCTGACCTTTTGAATAATATGCTTTTTTTGGAGATTGACAGAATTTTACCCAGACTCTTGAAACAGAAATGGGATTTTCGCAGCCATCTTAATAGATGTAGTTTCCTGACTTGGTGGTGCCTCAGTGTTTGCTTTCTGCATTCTAGGAGTCTGAAACGGCTTTTGTTTTATTTAAGAAATGAGCAGATGGTTGCACTGCTGCTCAGATTGTAAAAATGAGGAGGGAAAAGCCAAGAGTTGCATTTACTATTCCAAACAGTAGTAATGGGATCATTGTTCTTGGCAGTTCTTATTTAATGAAAATTGGAAAAAAAAGGGCAAAGAAACATTGCTCATGAAACAACAGGAGTCTCTCTCGTGTTCTTGAGGATGTATCAGCTTTTAACTGGTCATAATTCACCATTTAGATGAACGAATGTAAGTTTGGTTGCAGAATGGGGAATATTCGTTGACATTTTTGTATTGCCAGCAGCTTGGAATATTTATTGGATTGCAACTTAAAACCCAGCCTGTAAAAGTATGCTGTCAAAATGCAATTAAATTGTAATCATTTAAGATTCAGCAGCTGCAAAATTAAAGGTATGGTTCAAATCTCTCAACTAGGTCTAGAATCCCTAACCAGATCCTCTCCTCTTGAGAGGAAGCCTTTAGACAGGTGTGGTTGGGATGCTAAACATGCCAAAAGTGCTTTTTAAAAAAAAGGCAAGTGGGCTTTGTTTCTGCTTGAAGATGTTTTCAGTTTCCGTTCATTCAGTTTTTTTGCAACTGAAGAAGCTTCTTGGATGAGGAACACAAAGTCTTCAAGGAGAAACAAACTCCAGTTGCTTTTTGAAAAAGCACCATTGGGACAACCATGACCTGGATGGCTGAGAATCTTCATAGAGATTTAGGGGTCCTAAAGTTTCCCTTGGTGAAGGGAACCAATAATGCTTCCATTGGTATCCTTCCATTTCAGATATTCTAAATGGTAAGAAGAGCATCTATATGACGAGAGGAAAATGATGTGTTATCCCATTGACCCTCCCTGATCAATATATACTTATGAGAATGTTTGCAAGCTCCAAGACAGAGAAATAAACAGGCAGAGAGTTTGCTAGTAGTTAGGTGATGTCCTCATGACCATCCAGATTTTGACACCAACAGACTCCCTCAACATTAACCATGGCCTGTTGGTCTTGCCCTGCTATGTTTGACTATTACATGGTCTCAGCAGCTATATAAGCACATTAATTAACAAAGATTATAATACTTTGGATATTCCCCACCTTCCCTTTCTGAAATCCCTCCTGTATGGGAAAGTCCCCAAGTCTCCCCAAGTCTGGTAAGAACTTCAGTCCAACTTCAGTCCAACTAAGAGCCGTGGTGGCGCAGTAGTTTGAATACAATATTGCAGGGTAACTCTAATCACATTGCCAGGAGTTCGATTCCTTCTATCTTAACCGGCTCAAGGTTGACTCAGCCTTCCATTCTTCTGAGGTTGGTAAAATGAGGACCCGGATTGTTGGGGGCAATATGTTGACTTTGTACACTTACTTAGAGAGGGCTGTAAAGCACTGTGAAGAGGTATGTAAATCGAAGTTGTTCTGTGTCAAATTGATTGTTTCCTGATTGCTTATTTGTACCCTATGAGCTGACTCTTGAAAAAGCACCTTTGGGACAACCATGACCTGGATGACTGAGAATTTCCATAGACATATTGCCAGTTTCCCCCCTGAATGCCATCACTGTGCTAAATAACTAATTCCCACAACACTGTCAACACTGTATTTACTAAGACTGTATTACTACTCTTCTTCTCATCCTTCCTATTACCTATCTCCTCTCACTTATGACTATAACCATGTTGCTTGTATTTTTATGATTTATATTGTTCTGTTTGTTTCCTAGCATGATTTGATTGCTTATTAGTAACCTATTACTATCACTAAGTGTTATTATTCTTGATGAATGTATTTTGCCTTTTTGATGTACACTGAGAGCATATGCACTAAAGAAAATTTCTTGTGTGTCCAATCACACTTGGCCAATAAAGAATTCAATTCAATTCAATTCTACGCTACGCTACTCTACTCTAAACATCTCTTCTTATATGGAGACAGAACTTCACCCCGAAATATGTTTATTGGAATACCTGCAAATGATCATTATAATTATGGAAGATAATTAATTTAATTGCACAATGGATTTTGTTCTTTATTGTCGTCGTCCCCCCGTCCCCCCCATTTATCCTCCAAAGAGTTCATTTATCTTTAAAGGTATAAATTAAAAAAAATTCTGAGGTTGCAAATGCAGAGAGAAAGAACTATTGTATTATAAACATCTGCCTTCCTACTGAGCTGGAGGAAACAAACTGAAATTTGGAACGGATTTCTTTCTTATAATTAGTTTGTTCTTTTTATGTCAAGTGACAACGGAACTCTTTTTGCCTTGAACTTCAAGGTTTTCTCCCTCTTCCTTCTTTTTTTAATTGTGATATATGAAAGAAAAAAAGCCAAAGGGCTGAACATCCTACTTCAAATAATTTGACGGTAGAAGGTCTCTATCTGATGGCAATGACTGCATTTTTCTCCTTCAGAAGAAGTTAGAAGTTAGTGAGAAGAATATGTATAATAGCCAAGTAAAATCTAATGGGAGAAAAATATTTCTCTGATTTAAATGTAGGATACAGCTTTCTATAATGACCCAAACCTTTGCTAGAGGGGGAAAAAACACAGCCAACTTCCAACAACTCTGGAACTACACGACAAATGTTATTTAAAAGCAAATGGCTGTAAATAATAATTTACCTGAATTAGGTACAATAAGATGACCTCCAAGAGAATTGAAGGTCCCAAAAGCAGTGCATGATGGATCCGTCTGCCGCGCAAGGCTCTGGTTTTTCATATTTAATGCTTCATTATCCAATAGGGATTGAGTAATCTGTGGAGAGAGTTTGGATGAAAAATCCGACAGCTCATCCTGGGGTGTGACTGCACCCGAATTATTGTAAACTTTGATCTTCAAGTTGGGCAGTGGATCCAGGATTGGAGAGTTGGTCATGGGAATTTTATCAGAGACGTCATGCAAGGCATAAACTGGGCCCCTATACATAGCTGCTGCAGAAGTAAGGTCAGGAGGAACAGCTAGGAGATCTGTTTGAAAGAAGAAGAAGAAATGCAACATCAAAATCAAGAAGCTATGGCCTTAACAACAACAGCATTTCCAACAGGCCCTTTTTGGATTTGATATGAATGAAACCTTCAGAGTTTTATATTCAACCTGGCCTTCAAAGATATTTGGTTTAAAAAAAATAATGTGCTCATAAACCACCGATAAAAAGTAATTTCTATGTATTAGTCAGGAAAAGGTAAAGGTTCCCCTCGCATATATGTGTTAGTCGTTCCTGACTCTAGGGGATGGTGATCATCTCCATTTCAAAGTCAAAGAGCCAGCGCTGTCCGAAGACTTCTCCGTGATCATGTGGCTGACATGACTAAATGTCAAAGGCTCATTGAGAGCTATTACTTTCCCACCAAAGGTGGACCTTATTTTTCTACTTGCATTTTTACATGCTTTCGAACTGCTAGGTTGGCGGAAGCTGGGACAAGTAACGGGAGTTCACTCTGTTACATGGCGCTAGGGATTCAAACCGCCGAACTGTCGACCATTCTGATCGACAAGCTCAGCATCTTAGCCACCTAGCCACGTGTCCCTTATTAGTCAGGAAAGGCTTCACTAAATCAGGACTGAGGTATAGGATTGGCTGTGGACCTTGAAAATGTTTTGAAATATTAAGCTGCTGCATGCAGCCAAAATTATGTGAGTGATAATTTGTACAGTCATACTAAGGCATTTCACATATGAAGATTCACCTTTACAGATAAGAGCCTGATATTTTTCCAGATGATATCTGCTTATGGGCGAAGAACATGGTTAAGTGTTCCTAAGGTGGGATGGAAGGGAACAGGGCTATGTAACAGAAGCAGCGTAAACATTTGAAACTACCTCTAATCAATAATTTGTGATAGATACAGTATATTAACCTGCAGTTCTGGAGATGTCCCAAAGTAAGACTTTTTCCAGAAAAGCCAGCAAAGATTCACGAGCTTTGGCAGAATGACTTTTGACTTTGCACAGAAGTTGCAGACCAGCAAAGTGATCAACAAAATTGACAGAAATGTTGGGAAGAGACAAGAAAGCTACTGCAATGTCAGCATGGCAGGAAACAGATGTCAGAGATTGTAAAGGCTTAAGATTGTAAAGGCAAAGAAATGCCCAGGAGGCTGATAGGGCTGGGAAAAGATGCGAAAAGTACTATATCCTGAGTCTTTGAAATGTGGAAAATACTTTGTAGAAGTTTAATCAAGATGGAGGCCAACCTTGTCAACCTTATACCATGCAATATAGGTAACATCCTGTTATAGTGCACAAATTGCCCTAGTCTGACAAGCACAAATTATCAACTCCCTGGCAGAGTACTTGGGGGCTTTAAGTTGGAGCATGCTTACATCTGTGGGCTAAAAATTGCTACAGGGCTAAGCGTTCACTTGTATTTTAGCAACAGAATTCTCCTGAAAATGGATTCTAGAAAATTTCAAGAACTTGAGAAGCAAGTAGACTGCGAGTAGAAAGATTTTCCAACTAATGCAATCAATGCAAGAGCAACTTAAGTTCAGGATCAAGTTCTCTCTTGCTTCTTTATATAAAAGATAGTTGTTAGGCGGTACATGTAATAGAAGTAGGCAGAATTGAAGTTCTATGATATGAAGGTTCCTTTCTTCAAAAGTTCATAAAGCTGAAATCTGATGGGGCCCACAACATGTCCCTTCCAGTCAGTCTATTGTGTTTATCTGCAGTAGATGTGATCTGAAGTGTTCTTACAAGCTAGATGTCACACCTGCCATAGCTTAAACCTCTAATTAGAAACAATCCTTGATTCCATTTATTGAGAAAGGTATCGTTTATTAGAAGTCAAGTGTATTGCAGTAAAGCATATCCAGAACTGAGAATGGTATGTCAAAATCCCCAAGTTCAACTTCTCCTTCCCTTAATTGAATTTCTGTTTTCCAGCGTGGGCATAAATGCCAGCCAGCTAGTCTTCCGGTAACTGGCGTGCATGTGCATGACGATCAGCTGGCCAGCACGCATGCTCATGCTGGAAAATGAAAGACCAGCTCTTCCAATTTCTGGCACTGGCGCTTGCAAGAAGGCCAGCTGATCGTTGCGGGTGAATGTGCGCCAGAAACCCAGAAGTGGAATGGGCAATGCCATGCGTGCCAGGCAACATGGCTCCGGGTGCCACTTCAGGCATCATGGCTATATAATTAATGATATATCCCTGATCAAATATTTAGATTTGGTAAGAGGAAAAGAAAGGTAATGATTTTTAAAGGAGGATGAAGAAAAGGGCCAAATGACATTAGTTCTTATAGATTATGTTTTCTAGATAAATTTATCTACAAGGTATTTAGTTGGAGAAATCTGCTTTATGGCATATCTCTAAATTTTGTTAATAGTGACTGGAAACAAACCTTGTCTTGCAGCTTTTATATTTACAGGCTGAAATCCACCATTTAGTGCTGAGGAATCTATAATATCTGACTCGAAGTCTCGATGGTTCTTCCGGTAGATGAATAATGCAACAGTTACCGAAATAGCCAAGCACACAATCACCGCTATCACAATGCCAACGTAGAGAGCGACATCATCTGAATCAGGAGCAGCTAGGAGTGGGGTGGGGGGTGGGGTGAGGGGGGGTGAGAGAAAAAAAAAGAAATTGAAACACAAAGGTAGAGAACATATTACTGTATTTTTTGGAGTATAAGACATACCTTTTTCCCTCAAAAAAGAGGCTGAAAATCTGGGTGCGTCTTATACACTGAATACAGCATTTTTTGCCTCCTGAAACTCCACGCCCTTCACCAAAATGGCTGTGCATAGCTTTTAGGAGGCTTTCAGAGGGCTCCTGGGGGCTGAGGAGGCCAGAGATGAACAAAAAACGGGGCATTTTTTGCTTGTTTTTGCCCCCCCCAACCTCCAGAAGCACTCTATAAGCCTCCTAAAGGTTATCCATGCCTCATTTTTGACAAGAAACGGGCCCATTTTTGTGAAAAACAGGCCATTTTTGCTTCTAAAGGCTATTCATGCCCTTTTTTAAAAACAAAAACAAGCCCGTTTTTGTAAAAAATGGGCTGTTTTGGGGAGGTTTGCAGAGTGCAGAAACCTTTTTTTAAAAAAAATTGCCTCTTCAAAACTTTGATGCGTCTTATACTCAGAAAAATACGGTAATTGTCCCACATACTTCTATCAGCTCCTATAGGCGTTTATTATAGTTTTGCAAGTTAATTTGAAATCAAATGCTCTGCCACATGATTTTGGAAGGAGGAAAAAATATCCGAGGCTTTAGTCATAACTGTTTTCTTACTCTTTATGTATTATTTTTTGTCTTGGAAGCAAGCAAAATAACACATTGTTTGCAACTAGACTGTCAAGGCAAATTTAATCAAAAGACCCATTTAGCACTTTTTTCAGTGCTAATTTATTCAGCAGGGCACCTGTTAATAAGAGGCTATATTTCCTTTTTTTGGCATACCGAAGCTTTACTTTTAAAAGTAAACAAATCTGAAAATAAAATAAATGGGAAATGGTGACATGTCTGATAGGCATCTTGCCTACTTATTAAACAAAATACTTTGAGGCCAGAGCTCCATAACATGCAGACATACAAGTAACTGTATGTTAATGCTTTCCAAACATGCATGTGTAATTTATTTATTTGAGTCTCTATCAATCAGTATGCGCATCTGTATGTATGTATAAGTTGGAGTGGCCGCTTATACTTATGCCTAAAGAAAATTTAAACCTCTACATATTGTTGACGTGCCCCCCGCCCCCAGACAAGCTGAGGGGAATCTATTTTTTTAAGTCCCAAACATGCAGTTCTGCTCTTAGGTTATAGGTGACTATTGAAAAGAATAGTGGCACATTAAAATCTGGACGAAAGTATCATAAATGTGAGAAAATTCAAAACCTGTTTCTAATACATCACTGATTTTTGGGTGGTTAAAAAAAACATATTTTCCACGTGTGTGTGTGTGTGTGTGTGTGTGTGTGTGTGTGTGTGTGTGAACATCGCTGTTTTATGCATGCTGACAGAATTCGAGAAGTCTGCAATCTGTCAAGAGAGCCTACGGCAGCTGTCCAAATCAGATTTGTTCCTCCTGTTTCCAACATGGTCTGACATGAAAATCCAAACAGCCTCAGCTTTAGACAACTTTCAAGAACAAAACAACAATTAACAGCAACAGAACCAGCTGATACCTCACCATGCCTTGGATAGCTTGCTGGAATGTACTGAGATGAAGGATGAAAAAGGAACCAAATGGCGTCTAAGCTAATATTTGAGGCCTGGTAGTTTTGCCATAGGAATATTTTTCTTCCTTTCTAGCATCTGTCTCCTCCCATTTATGACTATAACCATGTTGCTTGTATCTTTCAATTTATATTGTTTTATTTGTTTACTGGTATCATTTGATAGCTTATTAGTAACCTTGACTATCACTAAGTGTCGTATCTTTTTATTCTTGAGGAATGCATTTTATTCTCCTTCTGTATAACTGAGAGCATATGCGCCAAAGACAAATTCCTTGTGTGTCCAATCACACTTGGCGAATAAAGAATTCTATTCTATTTCATGCATTATCAGCCTCCTTCCCTGGAGCCTATTCTTCCAAATGAAGTGGCTGGTGACCAGTGATGTGTTCTTTCATTGCCCTGAAGCAAGGTCGTCATTTGAATGTCTCTAATTTAAAGTTAAGCTTAAACGTAAAGCATCGGGCACAATTCTTCTTTTCTACTAGTCTTTTAAAATGCAACTGAACTCCAACTGGTTTGTAAGCATGTGTGTGTGTCTACTCTTTGATGATCGCTTATTGTTCTGTTGTTTTCATTTTAGAATTGTGGTTTTGTGAAGTTGCTTGTCTGTTGGAGTTATTTTAGTTGGATTGTGAGCTGCCCTTCAAGCTTTATGTTTGGTTTGATTTAATTTGGCTTGTATTAAAAGACTGGGTAGAAGCTGCTGTGGCCTAGACGTAGAGCTCTTGCCTCACAAATAGGAGGTTGTGAGTTCGATCCTAGGTAGAGGCACATGTAGGATCTCCTGCTTGGTGCAGGGGGTTGGACTAGATGACCTGCAAGGTCCCTTCCATCTCTGTTAATCTGTTAAACTTCAACATACATATAGTTATCCTTGAATTCATTACCGTAGGTAGGTATTGTGTCTTTTCTCCCAGAGCTCAAGACAATGTCTATGGAATAACCCTTCATTTTATCCAACAAACTCCTGTATCTACGTTTGGGCTGAATGCAAGTGACTGTCTCAAAGTTTCCAATTTTCCATTAATAAGGTTGGATTGGAATCCAGGTCTGTCTGATCTATCTCGTTATAATCCAGCATCTTCTACTACACAATACTGGCTTTATTGGATGTTAGAGTCCTTCACTTATTCCCAAATACAATGCTATAAGGTAGCTCAGTGTGATCATGTCCACAACATTGGTTGAGTGAGGATGAATATAATCATCATCCCCTACTGTGTTCATAGTTTATTCTTCATTTATTCTAAATATCTAAATATTAATCCTCTAAATTTCCCAGCTTATTGATTTTCACAATGCAGATGAGCAAACTGCAAAAACAATAATAGCAAGGTAGAATTTTCGATGGTTCTACTGTAGGAATCAGACCAGCTTTAGTGATCTTTTCACTTATATGTTTGTAGTACATCCTTTCACTAAACCCACTGTAATATAACAGACCACATCATTGCTTCCCTCAGTAAGTCTTTCCCCCCAAAAAACCTTCCCTATGTGACATAAATATGATGCAAACTTTTTCATGAACAAAAAATATTTTACTTATGTTTAAATAGACCAATATTACAATACTTAAATGTACTGATATACTTAAATAGTAAGCCTTTGGATTCATTATGTACATAGGCAATATCTTCTTAAAATAAAATATCATGTTCTAAAAATACTTAGTTTTGGTTTTCTTTAAGGCCTAATACTGTGTTTCCTCCAAAATAAGACAGGGTCTTATTTTCCTTTGACCCCTGAAATAAGCGCTTGGCCTTATTTTCGTGGAGGACTTATTATTTTTGAGGTGCAGGAGACGGTGAGTGTGGTCACCTCATGGCTGCTGTTGTGTTTGCTGCTGCAGCAGTGCAACACAGCCGCTTGTCAGCTAGACGCTTTTCAAAGCACCGCTCAGCTGGAGTAAATGGCGATAGGGAAGGAATGGTGTGCGAGGTGCATTGCTGGGGCTGATGCTCCTTTTGCGGCAGCCATTAGCATGACAGAAGGAGCGTAGTGACTAGGGTTGCGGGAGTGGCCATTAGGTAAGGGTGTGTGGGTTGCGTGGGGCATATTCCACCCTTCCTTTTCCCCGCTCCAGCCTCAGCAAGCAACCAGAGCGCATGCGCTCCAAAGCCCGATTGGGCTTATTATCCGGGGAGATGTTATTTTCGGGGAAACAGGATAGCATAGATGAACACTGATTAGATGACCAAAGGACATTAGGTTCAATATATTCTGCCTAATGGAACTCAAAAGGTGCATTTGAAAATGCTACTATTTTATTTTATCTTTCAGAAATGGATTTAATGGAAAAAAGTGTGAGAAAAATCACAAAGGGAATCATTCTCTCTCATTGTTTTATCCTCTTTAATCCAATTTAAAAATTTCAATTATTCCATGCTTTGTAGGAATCTTAGTTGGTTTCTTTGACTTTCTTTTATCTTCCTTCTCTAAATTTGTTCTCCAAGTGTGGACTCTGTCTTACACAAACAAAACATAACTCTGGAGAAGTTGAATTTCTCTTCCCCAATGGATATACAACCTAGTGGAAAGTAACTCTTGGATCAGCTAATCAGAATCCAAGCACATATTATCAAGCAACACTTACAAGAAAATCCATATTCATTCTGGGTTCTCTGTTCAGTTGAAATAGGGTAAATGAAACCTTTAAAAGAAAAAAAAATGGGAATAAAATCAAATTAACACAGGGAGCTTTTAAACACACACATTCACACATACACACAATTGCACCCAAATGCTTTAATTTAAAAATAAAACAAAAGGAATGGAAATGGGGGGAAAAAGGAAGGAAAAGAAAAGGAAACTCATGGCATTTTAGAATTCAGATTCTGCACACTACTATAATTTTGCATCTCCTGTCTGCTCAATAGTCTTACTCGGAATTAATAAGTAGCCAAAAATTGGTCTCGAGTCACTAACTTTGGAGTGCTTAAAGTCTTTCTTTTATTGAGCATAAACTCTAATGGATCTAATTTATTTCAGACATCAAGGATCATTAGCATATGGAAAGTCTTCTTCCTCCCAATTCCTGCCATATGCCTTAATTCCCAGGATATATTCAAGCAGAGCTCTAAATAGTTTTTTATTTAATTATAGAAGCTAAGCTGCTGGTCTAATAGAACTGCAAGAGCCTTGCCTTCAATGGTCAAAGGTTAAATATCCATTTACCAAGTGTTCAACCCATGGAAAAGCATCATTCCTTCCACTCTTCCTTTTCCCCTAGATTTCAAGGGAATGGTTTTTAACCTTCCCTTTAATAGAAATCCAATTCTGTTCTCCGGGGAGCAAGCAATTTGCCAGAGAGTTGGAGAAGGCATGTGTTCCATTTGAGATCATTAGAAAATCAATAGGAACCTTGACATCATAAAGTAATTTATTTCAGATTTTGAAGCTTTGTGTAATATTGACAAAACCATAACACAATTTTTTTTCCTCTACAAGAAACAAATAGAAAGAAAAGTGACTTTCCCCTGATTTTTAGTGATAATGCAATTCTCAAGCAATCTATTTTTTCTTCTTCTTCGAGCAATTTGCTCTGAAGCTGTGCAGTGAAGAAAAAAAAAAGTTGTTGTTTTTTTGGTCTATGCCAACGGAGAAACATTTAGCTGGAACCAAATTCCCACTGTGATGAGTGGAAATTTTACTTCTAAGTAAGCATGTTCAGAATCAAGGAAACAGCTGGGGGGAAAGCTGGCTTACTTTTTTTTTTAAAAAAAGGAACCAAACCCCAAAGAAACCTAAAAGGTTGGAATTTAAAAAAAAAATCTAAAATATTTTGAAAACATTTTAAAATACCATGAGAATGAGATTGAAAAACCGAAGCCACTTTTGTAGCAGAGGAGAACTATTGAGAAGCCATAACACAAATTTCAATATAATGTTACTTAGTATTTGATGACTAAAAAAAGGTTTTTAATCAAGGTAGGCTGCAATGATATAGAGCAGTGGTCCCCAACCTTTGCAACTTTAAGTCTGGGAGCTGAAATCCTTCAGACTTAAAGTTGCAAAGGTTGGAGACCCCTGATATAGAGAAATGGCAGCCAAGTTTATCCACCTTGTTACAGAATCCCTACAGCATGGATCTATTATCTTAAGGCCCACATAGTTCAAAGTATGAAAACCAACAACTTTCACAATTTTCATGCTTTAGCATGATTTTCAATTGGGAAAGCACAATTTATAATAATTTTACTTTCAAGTTGTCAATTTCTCTTGACCAAGTAGAGCAAGACCTCTTTTTGTAGTTATCTTCATAAATTGCTGATGCTCTAACGTTACTCTACAATAGAGATGTCAAACTCGCGCGTCATGTCATCACATGATTTATCACAACTTTCTTCTTCTTCACTGAACCAGGATGGGCGTGGCCTGCGTGTAACACATCCAGCCCACAGGGTGCGAGTTTGTCAGCCCTGCTCTACAAGTGAGTACTTGGAAAGACAGTACTCACTCTACAAGTGAGTACTTGGAAAGACAGTACTCACTCTACAAGTGAGTACTTGGAAAGACAGGAGGCCCCAACCTACACAGACCTTTTTATAATTGTGGCTTCTTGCACATGGATTTCAACATCGGTATGTAAAACAAGGATGCATATTGTGGTATCTTACATTAATTACAATAAGCTTCAAGTGATGTACAACTTCCTTTTTAACAAAAAAAAAAGAAGGTGGGAGAAACCTATGAATTGCTGAAATAGAATGAGCATTAGAAAACACGGTACATCATTCTGAGAATCTTCATGGGCTGGTCCTTAATAAAAATCTGATTTCAGCTGACAGCATTTGGAAATATCCAGCGCCTATTCTAATATACTTTACATTAGGAAATGCTTATAACTACCGGTATGTATTTGTCGGTTTCCCAATTTTGTTTGTCATGCCACTGATATTGGCATTGGCAAGTGTTGCCTCAGACACTTATTCTTTTCTCTCTTTTGCAGCTCAGCTGAGAAGTGCTGTTTTGCTCAAGATAATGTGGAGTTGCCAAGGACAATCACAGTCAGCCCATCTCTCATTACAAGAATTGCTAAACGAATGTTACATTGCTATGCTGGTTTTACAGAACTGCTGCTTCAATTCTGAGGTGCTATGGTTTGCTTTGATAGCACTTCCAGATAAGTCACTTTTCCCATACTCAACTTCCTGAATAAAGACAACAAATAAATCCATTCTGGGAAGCCCCAAGCCATGCACAAAGTCAAGGTAAAGCTACAGGTAGGCCTGGATTTATTATTGTAATTGAGTCCAGAATTATGAGCATAAAGAAGTCGTCCGACATGATTTTACATTCTTTTGCGGTGGTCATTAAGCAAAAAAAGGGCTTGTTAAGTGAAGCCATTGTCCACAATGGGCAATTTGACCATCTTTAAGATGGTCTCTATTATATAAGCAGTTTTTCTTTGTCCATTTTAAACCAAAGCCCTGATCTGTAGCAAATAAACATTTTGTTTTCTAAGGATACCTTTGTGGTTTTTTGTGGGTACTTTCTTTTCATGAATTAATAGTATGTATTTTCATTTTTTTCCTCCAAAAATAATGAAGTGGCTAAAACGAAGTACGAAGGAGGTGACATCATGAATATGTATTACTCCAGGGGATCCTAGTATCAATATCGCTACTGATAGATCACCTATGCCCAGAAGACTGGTACATATGTACTTGAGTGATTTTTTTCCTCCTGAGTGTAGATGCAACAGATAGAATCGGAATGTCATAAGAGGTTATGTGATACGAATATCTAAAATCATTTTAGTTGACAGATTGACGATCACACCGAAATTCAAATTGCGGCTGATATGTGCAAACCTGATACACCTTGGAGAACAGGGACTGATTTTAAGAATTTGTCACATATCAAAAATAATCTTTCCTAGAGTATTTAAAGAGATTTGGACCAGCAAAGAGAATATTGTGAGAGATCCTGGAGCACCGGGGAACTGCCAGAAGACTGGAAAAGAGCAGATGTGGTTCCCATCTTCAAAAAAGGAAAAAAAACAGATCCAGGAAACTATAGACCCATCAGCCTGACCTCAATACCAGGAAAGATTCTGGAAAAGATAATTAAACAACAAATAAGTGAACACCTAGAAGCAAACAAAGTAATAGCCAAAAGCCAACATGGGTTTGTCAAAAACAGATCATGCCAGACGAATCTAATTGCATTCTTTGACAAAGTAACAAAATCAGTGGACCAGAGGAATGCTGTTGATATAATTTACCTGGACTTCAGTAAGGCATTTGATAAAGTAGACCATAACCTACTATTAGATAAAGTAGAAAATTGTGGGTTAGACAGCACCACCACCAAATGGATTCGTAACTGGCTGACCAACCGCACTCAACGTGTAGTCCTCAATGGAACTGCATCTACATGGAAGGAAGTATGCAGTGGAGTCCCCCAAGGCTCTGTTTTAGGCCCAGTACTCTTTAACATCTTCATCAACGATTTGGATGAGGGGATAAATGGGGAACTCATCAAATTCGCAGACGACACGAAGCTGGCAGGAATAGCCAACACTCCAGAAGATAGGCTTAAGATACAGAAGGATCTAGACAAACTTGAACATTGGGCACTGTCTAATAAAATGAAATTCAATTGTGAAAAAAGTAAGGTCCTACATATACGCAAGAAAAACCAAATGCACAAGTACAGTATAGGTGGTACCTTGCTCAATAGTAGCAACTGTGAGAGGGATCTCGGAATCCTAGTGGACAACCATTTAAATATGAGCCAGCAGTGTGCAGCAGCTGCCAAAAAAGCCAACACAGTTCTAGGCTGCATCAACAGAGGGATAGAATCTAGATCGCGTGAAGTGTTAATGCCACTGTATAGTGCCTTGGTAAGGCCACACTTGGAATACTGCATACAGTTTTGGTCGCCACGATGTAGAAAAGACGTGGAGACTCTGGAAAGAGTGCAAAGAAGAGCAACCAAGATGATTAGAGGACTGGAGACTAAGACATATGAAGAACGGCTGCAGGAACTGGGTATGTCTAGTTTGATGAAGAGAAGGACCAGGGGAGACATGATAGCAGTGTTCCGATATCTCAGAGGGTGCCACAAAGAAGAGGGAGTCAAACTTTTCTCCAAGACACCTGGGGGCAGGACAAGGAGCAATGGGTGGAAACTAACCAAGGAGAGAAGCAACTTAGAACTAAGGAGAAATTTCCTAACAGTAAGAACAATTAACCTCTGGAACAGCTTGCCTCCAGCAGTTGTGAATGCCCCAACCCTGGAAGTCTTTAAAAAGATGTTAGACAGCCATTTGTCTGAAATGGTATAAGATTCCTGCCCATGCAGGGGGTTGGACTAGAAGACCTACAAGGTCCCTTCCAACTCTGCTATTGTATTGTATTGTATTACACATGATTGACAGTTGACAATTGTTCTGCACAAACATGAGAATTTCAAAAGCTGTGTTTCCCCCCTCTTCTGCTTCCCTATCTGATCTTTACATAATAAGGAAGGGCACTTTCCTCAGATAATGAGGCAAATCTGGTGAGATTAGTACCTGTAATAACAGAAAAATGACTTTTCTCTGAGCTTCAAAGCAAGAGCAGAGCAAAGTGGGGATTTGTTCTTCTTTCTTGATCTATTTTACTCATGGTCTCAGCACTATTGCATGGTAAGTACCTGGGGTTCTTCTGATAACACTATCACATCAGGGGTGGGTTCCTGCCAGTTCTAACATCTTCTGTAGAAGAAGTTCCACAAATCTACAGTGCCGTTTAGAACCAGTTCCAGCTCCCTCCCCCCGCCCGTCTGCACATCATCAAGATGAAGAGCGAGAGGAGGAATTCTGGGAGGTAAAGTCCACAAGTCTTAAAGCTGCCAATTTTAAATACCTCTGGGTTTTTTTCTAAAGGGTTAGGGCTGCAAGGGTCTTGTAACTTGATAGCTTTAAGACTTGTGTGCTTCAAATGCCAGAGTTTCTGAGCCAACAATTTGGTTGCTAAGCAAGAGTGTTGTTAAGTGAGTTTCACCACATTTTACAAGTTGGCCATGCCTACCTGGTCACATGGCCGGCAAGCCACTCCCACAAAGCAGGACACACCTACAGAAGAGGTTCTAAAAAATTTTGAAACCCCCCACTGTATCACATTAAAAAAAACCCTCAGGTAAATATATAAAAATCTGCTGCTTAATTTGACTCCATAATAATTTCTGGGCATTGTTGAGACTTGAGATGCTGAGTGACAAGTCAGTAACTTGACTTGAGAAAAAAATGTAATTTAAAAAGCCTCAAGTGGTTTTTTTTTAAAAAAAGAAGCAACACATTTCCCATGGATTCTGTAATGTTTTTTCCTTCAACTTCTTGTGTCTTTACTACTAGAGTAGTTAGAGTGCTATCAGTACAATGCTTATTTTATCTCCCTGCATTTAAATTAATGAATTAAATTGTTTAAATTAAATTATTTAAAATCTGGGAAATTAATTCTTACAGTTTCAAGGAGGAAAAAGTGGGACAGAGTTAAACTTGAAAAGCTTTGTTAGAACTTCAGATATCATTTATATTTTTTCTTAGAAGCCAGTGTGAGTTTGTGAAGAACAGATCATGCCAGATAAAACTTCTTTGATAAAGTGACTAAATTAGTGGATTGGGAAAATATGGTGGATATAATATACTTAGACTTCAGTAAGGCATTTGATAAAGTAGACCATAGCCTACTTTTTGGTAAGATAGAACAAAATGAGATAGTACTATCATCACTCAGCATGGAGCCTTCAATGGAACTACGTCCATGTAAAGGAAAACATGCAGTGGAATACCTCTTGGGCCTAGTGCTCTTCAATTTTCTAAATGAACTAGATGAGGGGGTAAAAGGGGAACTCATCAAATCTGCAGATGATGCCAAGCTGGGGAGGGGGGGGGGGTTGCTAACACTTTCCAAGGCAGGCTCAAGATTCAGAAGGATTTTGACAGGCTTGATCCTTCGACCCTATCCAACAAGATGCAGTTTAGTGGAGAGAAAAGTAAGTCCTGAACTTAGGCAGAAAAATCAAATGCACAAGTACAGAATGGATGGTACCTTGACTCAGCAGTAATAATGGTGAGAGAGATCTAGGTGTCCTAGTGGGCCACCCCTTAATATGGGCCAGTAGTGTGATACAGTTGTTAAAAAGGCTAATGCAATCCTAGGTTGCCTCAACAGAGGGATAGCATTAACATCTCAAAATGCGATATTACTGCTTTATACTGCACTAATGAGGCCACACTAGGAATACTGAATCTAATTCTCATCACCAGGATACAAAAAAAGAAAACTGCTGTGGTCCTAAGTGCGAAGAACGGCAACAAAGATTATAAGAAGTGTGTAGGATAAATTGTTCAATGAATAGTTAAGGGAACTAGGTATGGTTAGTCTAATGAAGAGAAGGTTTTGGGATGGCATGATAGCTGTCTTCTGGTACTTGAAGGGCTCTCAAAGAGAGGAAAGGTGACTTCTCCAAAGCATCTGAGGATAGGACAAGAAGCAATTTGTAGAAGCTCATCAAAGAGAGTTGTAACTTGTAACTAAGGACAAATTTCCTGACAGTAAGAACTATTAATCAATAGAAGAGCTTGCCTCCTGGAGTTTTGGGTGCTCCATTGACGGAAGTTTGGATATCCATTTGTCCAGGGTGGTATAAGGTTTCCTGCCTTTTCAGCTATAGAGACAGATTGGTGGGCTTATGCTCAAATACAATCAAGAATCAGAAGGGATAAAGAGAAGGAAAGAATATATAGAACAGCACAGGAATTGGATAAAATCTTATTGGGGTCAGAAAAGAAATTATTGTCCAGATGTTATCAGTTTATGATACAACGATGGATTGGTGAGGAGGTAATTAAGGACTCTATGATTGCCTGGGGAAAGAATCTAGGGTCCTCTCCTGACCTGGATAAATGGGATGAGATTTGGACCAAAAATATGAAGCTCACAATGGCAACCTCCTATAAGGAAAATATTTATAAAATGGTCTATCGCTGGCACCTTCCGCCGGCAAGGATCGCTATAATGTATCCAGGAACGTCCCCAGAGTGTTGCAAATGTGGAAATAATAAAGGATTTACTATCACCAATGGTGGACCTGTCCCCAAGCAAGCAAATATTGGTCAAAGATTAGGAAATGGATCATAGAGGCTACAGGTTATGCAGTTGAGATGAAACCAGAGGTCTTTTTATTGGGAATGAAACCCGATAAAATAAACAAGGACAAATGATATCTGACCCTCCACATTATTACAGCAGCTAGAATATTATTTGCACAGGAATGGAAAAACGAGTTGCTACCCTCAGAAAGTAAATTGATCTGGAAAATTACAGAATGTGCGGAAAAGGTTTCCTGCCTTTTGGCAGGAGGTTGACTAGAAGACCTCTAAGATTCCCTCCAACCCTATCATTCTATGAATAAAAGGCAAAGCATTCTACTTCCCAAGTAGAATGGAAAGTATCCGGAAATTTCAACGGGTGCAGAATGTGGCTACATGAGCCATATTGGGTAATCAAAGGAAGGGCACATTTAATACCTTTGCCCCATGAACTGCATGACAGTATGAATGCCAGTTTGCTCTTGGGTCTAATACATAGAGCCAGGGTGTCTACAGAACCGGGAAGGGAAATGGGTGATTAAAAATATATGAAAAATAAATAAATAATAGGTAAAGGTGAAGGTTCCCCTCTTGCATTTGTGCTAGTCATTCCTGACTCTAGGGGGCAGTGCTCATCTCTGTTTCAAAGCCGAAGAGCCAGCACTGTCCAGAGACATCTCTGGTCATATGGCTGGCATGATTAAACACTAAAGGCTCACGGAACGCTGTTACCTTCCCACCAAATGTGGTTCCTATTTTTCTACTTGCATTTTTACATGCTTTCAAACTGCTAGGTTGGCAGAAGCTGGGACAAGTAACGGAAGCTCACTCGGCACTAGGGATTTGAACTGCCAAACTTTCCGATCAACAAACTCGATGTTTTAGCCACCGCGTCCCTAAATAAATAATAAATAGAGCATATTACAATACAATACAATACAATAGCAGAGTTGGAAGGGACCTTGGAGGTCTTCTAGTCCAACCCCCTGCCTAGGCAGGAAACCCTATACCGTTCCAGACAAATGGCTATCCAACATCTTCTTAAAGACTTGCAGTGTTGGGGCATTCACAACTTCTGGAGGCATGCTGTTCCACTGATTAATTTCAGGAAATTTCTCCTCAGTTCTAAGTTGCTTCGCTCCTTGATTAGTTTCCACCCATTGCTTCTTATTCTACCCTCAGGTGCCTTGGAAAATAGTTCGACTCCCTCTTTTTTGTGGCAATCCCTGAGATATTGGAAGACTGCTATCATGTCTTCCCTAGTCCTTCTTTTCATTAAACTAGACTACCCAGTTCCTGCAACCGTTCTTCATATGTTTTAGAAACTATCACCATCTGCTTAGCTAAATGTGTACTTTAAACAAAACACCTTGATGTCGATCTTTAAATTTAAAGTACACGAACTTTCAAACAAGATTGCAAAGCATCATGAGGTTTGCATAATAATCATAAGGATCATTTTGGTCACGAAAGAGCAATTTCTGGAAAACGCTAAGGCAGGGGTGTCAAACTTGGGTCATCACGTTGTCATCATGTGATGTATCACAACTCCCCCCCCCCCCCCCCCAGCCAGTGGGATAGCTTCAATTATACAAGGAATGGGTGAACGATTGGAAGACCTGAAGGTCCAGGCCAAGAACAGAGCCTCCTAGAGAAAATCTATCTATTTATGTGATCACTAAGAGTCAACACTGACTTGAAGGCACATAATCACCATCAATCAGAAAGACTTTGGTTTGCACTAATGATGCCATAGGTCAGTGCTGACACTAGATATTCTAGCAATAAATCACATACATTTATCTTCTTTCTGAATAGCTAATTATTGCCAACTATAGGATGAGAGATCACCTTGGAATATGAGACCCAGGAGATTCTCCAGCTATTTACTCATCTATACTGGCTTTTTTTCCTGAGGGGTAAGCTTAAGTGACTCCTGCCTTTCAAACAGTGGAAATGACATTCCACACTTTAGACACAAATAAAAAATGCATATAGTTAGGCATACATTGTCTTTTGAAGTAATCACATAACAACTATTAAACCTCACCCCCACCACCACAATGTCAAACTAAATATTACTATTATTTTTAAATCTTTCTCTTGATTACGGAATGATATATTTCTCTTTGGAGAAATGCAAAACATGCAGTCCCTTCGGGGAGAGAGAGCAGGTTATAAATTAAAAATTATTATTATTATTATTATTGTTGTTGTTATTGTTACTATTGTTATTGTTATTGTTATTGTTGTTGTTATTGTTCTTATTCTTATTCTTATTCTTATTATTCTTATTATTATTATTATATGTTGTGGCCTGCCAGCAGCCAGCACAGCTGGTAGCAGATTCAGGTAGTGAGGAGTTTGGGGAGGCACATGGGCCAGTCCTGGAGTCTGGGGAAGGCTTTGATGAGGGCTCTGTGTTGTAGGCAGAGAGGGGACCAGAGCTGTATGCCAGTTATCAGCTGCCTTCAAAGTCAGACATCAGTGAGGCAGACAAACAGCTGGAGCCTGTTCCCAGTGTGTGCATGTGCAAGGTTGCCAGATGAAGGGAACAGTTAAAGAACAGGTGTCGACTTGGGAGGAAGGCCACAGGTGGACAATGAATGGCCCTTCCCAGAAGAAATAAAAGAGGAGCGAAAGGGGAGTAGAATTTTGCAGGAGACAATCAGTTCGCTTAATGGTCTCATGACTCTCCGAGACTCCTTGCCAAGTTTTGCAGATACACTATATTGCCAAACATATTTGCTCACCTGACTTTACTCGCATATGAATTTAAAGTAAGTGACATCCCATTCCTAATCCATAGGGTTCAATATAAGGCCGGTCCACTGCGCACTGTTCTTGAGCTAATCTGAAGGCCACATGAAGTTTGGAGGTGTGTAGCGATTGACTCTGCAGAACGTGTGCGACCTCTTCGTACTATGCGCCTTAGCATCCGCTGACCCCGCTCCGTCAGTTTACATGGCCTACCACTTCGTGGTTGAGTTGCTGTCGTTCCCAAACACTTCCATGTTCTTATAATACAGCTGACAGTTGACTGTGGAATATTTAGGAGCGAGGAAATTTCACGACTGGATTTGATGCAGAGATGGTATCCTATCACAGTTCCACGCTGAGCTCCTGAGCGCAACCCATTCTTTCACAAATGTTTGTAACAACAGTCTGCATGTCTAGGTACTTGATTTTATACACCTGTGGCCATGGAAGTGATTGGAACACCTGACTGATTATTTGGATGGATGAGCAAATACTTTTGGCAATATAGTGTATCCGCTTGGCAGCTCTACGCCAGATAAGGTCTGTGGCTATAAATCCTCCCTTGAAAGACTTTGCTGCAAGTGAATGAGCAGAATTCACAGTAAATTAATAAAAGGGGTTTTTGTCGGGACCAGGAGTTTGCTTCATGCACTTTGGAAGCCTCAGTCAGAAGGAACTTATGTATAATATGGTAAAAAACCTCATGGTTGCTTTTCAACAGTGATCAGCTTTGATGCTTCGTGATTGACCACAGACCGGGTATTAAGGCAATTTGTATGTTCAAAAGAAAAAAAAAGTTCAAGGATTCCAAAAGCAAGATGAATAGGTTAAGACTATAAAAGGAAAATGAAAGACAAGTTTGTTGAGCAGCCTTTAATTAAAAGTCATTTGGGAAGAGAATGAAATGCCCTTTTTGAAATGCCAGTAGGATATTAACATCTCATCAAATAGGGTTAAATCTTTGTTCAAATCTTCATCCAGTCACAAGACTCACAGAGAGCTTTAAGAATAGTCATTAAACACAAAAGATGAAGATGAAAGAAAAAGGCAGAACTATGTATACTGACTTGGGCAACTTGGAAATGGACAAGATCTAGAAGTTTATTTTATTTATTAAATTTATATCCCGCCCTTCTCCACAGAGGACCCAGGGCGGCGCACAGGAAATTTAAAAAGAATACAAAATACAATAAATATAATTTAAAAAACTATTAAATAATCCTATCCTGCGCTAAAACCACATTTTAAAACCCAATTTAAAACTACCTAAAAGTCCCCATGGGAGGTTAGGCTAGGCCGGCTTGTTGAAACAAATATGTCTTAAGACATTGGCGGAAGAGGTAGAGGTCGGTGATGGTACGTAGTTCAGGGGGTAGGTCATTCCAGAGGGCTGGACCCGCCACAGAGAAGGCTCTTCCCCTGGGTGTCGCCAGTCGGCATTGTCCGGCCGACGGCACCCTGAGAAGGCCCTCTCTGTGGGAGCGTATCAGTCTAAGGGATGTATGGGGCAGGAGGCGGTCTCGCATATAACTAGTTGCAACATGAATGCACTTTTCAGGTAAAACAGATGCAATAGCAATAGAACTAAGACTTATATACTGCTTTACAATGTTTTAAAGCCCTCTCTAAGTGGTTTACAGAGTCAGCATATTGTCCCAAACAATCTGGGTCCTCATTTTACCCACCTTGGAAGGATGGAAGCCTGGTGACATTTGAAATGCCAAATTTGCAGGCAGCTGGAAGGCAGCAGAAATAGCCTGCAGTACTGCAGGCCTAGGTACTTGAATTTATACACCTGTGGCCATGGAAGTGATTGGAACACCTGACTGATTATTTGGATGGGTGAGCAAATATTTTTGGCAATATAGTGTATGTTCATACCCTCCATAAATAATTACGTACAGTGTATTTATAGAGGACTTTAGCCTGCATATGCTAACGGATTTATTTATTTTATTTTATTTATTTAAATTTATATCCCGCCCTTCTCCACAGAGGACCCAGGGCGGCGCACAGGAAATTTAAAAAGCATACAAAATACAATAAATATAATTTAAAAAACTATTAAATAATCCTATCCTGCGCTAAAACCAAATTTTAAAACCCAATTTAAAACTACCTAAAAGTCCCTATGGGAGGTTAGGTTTATCTGACTTTTGTGTTCATTTATTTTTATATTTGCCATCTCTCTATCCTTCTATCTCCTTATGACTAGTTGCTCCATTATCTCATTATAACAGGATTTTTCTGGCCCTTGAATTATTTTACCACTGCATCCTACTCTGTTAGTAGAAGCTGCAGAGAATACTCCTTCTTGGCCCAGGTTGATTGCAAGGAGAAGGAAAGTGTGTTGCGTCTTCCAGATTCTTTTTTTTCTGCTCACGACCCATTGGAAACTGCTTCTTACATAATCAATCAATGACTTACATGGGGGAATAGAATGGATCGTTTCCAAACTTCTGGTTGGCCTGTTGGGCTCGTTTTTCACCTTCCCCAGGCTCCAAAGGTTTTCCTAAAGCCTGGGAAGGGTAAAAACTGCCCCTCACAGCCCTCAGGAAGGAGCTGCACACCAGAGCTGACGGCTCGCGTGCCAGCAAATAGAGCTCCATGTGCCACCTGTGGCACGCATGCCATAGGTTCGCCATCAGAGCCCTAGATGACAGGCTCAAGATCCAGATGAATCTTGACAGCCTTGAGCCCTACTTAACAAAATTTCAATGTAGAGAAAAGTAAAGTCTTTCACTTAGGCAGGAAAAACCAAGTGTCCACATATAGACTGGGTGAAACCAGGCTTAATAGCAGTAACTGTAAGAGGGATTTTGGAGTCTTAGTGACAACCAATTAAATATGAACCAACAGTGTGTGGCGGCAGCCAAAAAATGCAAAGCAATCCTACATTGCATTAACAGAAGGATTCAGTAAAGATTGAGTGAGGTACTAATACACTCTCTATAAAGCCTTAATAAGACCACACTTAGAATTCTGCATCCACTTTTAGTCACCACACTATAAAAAAGATGTGGGGACTCTAGGAAGAGTGCAGAGTAGATCAACAAAGATAATTAGGGGAGTGGAGGCTAAAACATATGAAGAATGGTTACAGGAACTGGGCCTGGCTAGTCTAGTAAAGAGAAGGACCAGGCTTGACATGATAGCAATGTTCCAATATTTGAGGGATTGTCACAGAGAGGAAGGGGACAACCTATTTTCCAAAACACCTAAAGACCATACAAGGAATAATGGATGGAAACTGATCAAGGAGAGATTCAACCTAGAAATAAGGAGAATTTTCTGACAGTGAGAACAATCAACTAATGGAACAGAAGTTGCCTTCAGAAGTTGCACAAACTTTATCACTGGAGGCTTTCAAGAAAAGCCTGGGCTGCCATCTGTCAGAAATGGTGTAGGATCTCCTGCTTGGGTAGGGGTTGGACTAGAAGGTCCCTTCCAACTCTGTTAATCTGTTAGCCTTTGGCCTGCTTCAGCTTCTTGTGATAAGGCTTAAAAGAATGATTGTTTGGGATATTGAAGTTGCTGCTGGCAAGGTCAGCATCAAAGGGCTACTCCAACAGAGGCCATTCCTTTAGACTCTTGGCAGGGACAGAACTGAAAAAATAGGGATGGTGGCTGGAATCTGGTTTGTCATGAAGTTTGTTAAGATCTGTGTTAGGAAACTGAGACAAAGTGGACCATGGAAAGTGGTGACTGGTTGAAATCAATGAAAAAGCTTGGCAGGGGCAGAAATGGTGAAAAACTAAAATTGATAACCATTGGATAAAAAGGTTAGAGAAGGATGAGTTACTCGTTCTCTGAACGAAATTTGTTGCTATTTTGTTTCTAGTAAGTCTTAAATATTTCAGCTACCATTTTGTTATCTCTGACATCAATATTGGCATAAATGTAATTTAATATGTTCTATTTATTAAACTTTCCCCTAAAAAAAATCCATCTAGCCCTTTTACAACTAGCTCTTTTTATTGAGCTATAGTGCATTGATACCTTGGTATTATTTGCAAAAAAAAAAAGTGCATTGTAAAATAAATTCTTCTGGATGGCAACTGAATAGTTTTTAATTTGTTGGTCAACATACGATATGGGTGAAGTCTACTTAAATCCATTATAACAATTAAATAATTGTAAAGGATTCACTTTAATGTTGTTGTCTACTTAGGCAGCCTCCTCTAGAAATGGCACTATAGCTAGTTTTCTAATTCAGTCTCTGTGAAGGAATTGGCTTATTGACTATTCATCCTTTCACATTAGGGGGAAAATACTAACTACAGAATGAGAGAGAGCTAGTGTATGGGCAAGATCATTAGTCTGAATAAATGTGACAGCCCAGTTGCACCAGATATACCACAGTTAGCAGTAAGCAGAAACTACAGCTTTGGGTGAAAAATACAGTAATTACAACCAATGGAGAGGAGAAAAGGAAAACTCCGTAGTTTTTATACTAAGAGAAATCAATACCAGTTCAGACTGCTATTTTACACAGGAATAGGGATAGATGAATGAAGGAGCTTATTGATTGCTTGAGTGATATAACTGTAGTGAATAATAAAGTGCAAAGAAAATACTTGTAAATGTGACCAAGATTTGCTAGGATATCTTGTTTATATAGCAGCCCTTCTTGTTGATTTTGCAAGAAAGGTGCAATTGATTGTACAGGAAAGATGAGACCGTTCGGTGATTCTTTTGCCAGTTCATTTAAATTGGCTTGGATGACGATGTGGTTACTTATGTTACTTTATCTAGATCCGCGCCAGTCCGGCTTTCGGCCCGGGCATAGCACCGAGACGGCATTGGTCGCGTTGGTGGATGATCTCTGGAGGGCCAGAGATGGGGGCTGTTCCTCCATCCTGGTTCTATTAGACCTCTCGCCGGCTTTCGATACCATCGACCATGGTATCTTATTGCATCGGCTGGGGGGGGGTTGGGGGTGGGAGGCACCGTTTTACGGTGGTTCTCCTCCTACCTCTCTGGCCGATCGCAATTTGTGTTGATGGGAGAGCAGAGGTCGACCTCGAGACCCCTCACATGTGGGGTGCCTCAGGGGTCGGTCTTCTCGCCTCTCCTGTTCAACACAGATATGAAGCCGCTGGGCGAGATCATCCGTGGTTTTGGGGTAGAGTATCATCTCTACGCTGATGATACTCAGCTGTATATATCTACCCCAAACCACCCCAACGATGCCGTAGTGGTGATGTGCCAGTGCCTGGAAGCCGTGCGGATCTGGATGGGAAGTAACGGACTCAGGCTCAACCCGACCAAGACCGAGTGGCTGTGGTTTCCGGCTGCCCGATTCAACCAGTTGATGCCATCTCTGGCCATAGGGGGCGAACATCTTGCCCCTGTGGATGGGGCGCGCAACTTGGGTGTCCTCCTGGATACCCGGCTGTCCATGGAAGATCAAGTGACAGCCGTGGCCAGGAGGGCGTTTTACCAGGTTCGCCTGGTACGCCAGTTGCGCCCCCTATTGGATCGGGACGCCCTTTGCACAGTCACTCATGCTCTCGTGACATCCCGACTGGACTATTGTAACTCTCTCTACATGGGGCTCCCTTTGAGGTGCACCCGGAGGCTTCAGTTGGTCCAGAACGCAGCCGCGCGAGCAATAATGGGAACCTCTAGGTTTACCCACGTAACACTGCTCTTGCGCGAGCTGCACTGGCTACCTGTCGTCTTTCGGGTGCGCTTCAAGGTGTTAGTCATCATCTTCAAAGTGCTCCATGGCTCGGGACCTAGCTATCTGCGGGATCGGATCCTGCCCCATACATCCTCACGGCCGATTCGCTCCCACAGAGAGGGACTTCTCCGGGTGCCGTCCACTAGACTTTGTCAGTGGGCGACGCCCAGGGGAAGGGCCTTCTCTCTGGCGGGCCCAGCCCTCTGGAACGACCTTCCCCCCGATATTAGGACAACTACGGACCTCCGCTCCTTCCGTTTAAAATTAAAGACACATCTTTTTCGCCTGGCCGGCCTTGGGTAGTCTCTTCTAAGGTTAGGGGTTTTAGGGGTAGTTTTAGTTTAGTTTATGGGTTTTTAGCGCAGGACTAATTTAATTCATTTTTAATTTTGTATTCTGTCTGTGGTTTTATCTGTATTTTTAATTGCCTGTGCCCCGCCTCGAGTCCCCTTGGGGAGAGAGAGCGGGATATAAAATTAAAATTATTATTATTATTATTATTACTTCCTCAATAATGGTTGCACAGGCATAAAAGTGCTGTCAGAATAGAGGTAAGCAGCTGTCGCCATCACTGCAATTCAAGTGGTGTGGAAGGTAGCAAGGGTAAGTAAGAGAAGAATGGAAAAGGACTGGAGAAGAAATACTAGGAGTTGGCAGGATCCATACAGTGCTGGTTTGAGCTCTTGGGTTTTTAGAGATACCCAGTCATTCTGACTACTTCCTGTCCTCTTTCCTTCAATACAAGTATAGAATTCAGATTAATATGAATATCTAATAAATTACATCCAGCAAGTAGTATGAACATTTTTTTGTATCAGAACTTATATTACTCATCGATTGTCTCGAGAAAGCTCACAAATAGCATACATTAATTTAAATGTAACGGGGAACTGAGGAAAAGTGTAAGGTTTGATACCATGTTAAAACAGGCATTTGATAGCAATAACACTTAGATTTATATACCACTTCACAATAGTTCACAGCCCTCTCTAAGCGGTTTACAGAGTCAGCATATTGCCCCCAACAATTTGGGTCCTCATTTTACCGGCCTTGGAAGGATGGAAGGCAAAGTCAACCTTGAATTGCATGAGATTCAATCTGCCAAATAGCTAGCAACTGGCAGTCAGCAGAAGTAACCTGCAGTACTGCATTCTAACCACTGCGCCATCATGGCTCATGTACAAGGTTATCTTAAACCAAGATTATCTTTATTGACTGCACGATTGGAAGAACTTCTCAGCATGATGGAACAGTAGAAAGCACTCAGCCTTCTTCTATTGGATGTATTTAAACTGACATTGAAAAACCACCTGAGATGCTCTAATATGGGTTTCTAAATTCAGCAGAAGAAGCTAACGCTAAATGACTGCATCATTCTCTAATCGAGATGGGCAATCTAGGATGTAGACTTTTAAAACTTTGAAACAACATAGTTCGTACTTAAAATGAATGGTTTAAAAGTCTGTTTGAATGAGTCAAGATAGCCAAGGAAAAGAGTAAAAACTGCAAAGAAGAGGCAGGTATAGGAAAGATATTTTTCCTCATACATCCACACGGCCGATTCGCTCCCACAGAGAGGGACTTCTCCGGGTGCCGTCCACTAGACTTTGTCAGCGGGCAACGCCCAGGGGAAGGGCTCTCTCTGTGGCGGGCCCAGCCCTCTGGAACGACCTTCCCCCCGACATTAGAACAACCACAGACCTCCGCTCCTTCCGTCTAAAACTAAAAACATATCTGTTCTGCTTGGCCGGCCTAGGGTAGTCTCTCTTCGATGGGGTTAGTAATTTTAGATGGGGATTTTAGTAATTTTTAACTGGGAATTTTTAGCGCAGGGATAATATTTAATCTGTTTTTAATTATGTGTGTGTATTTATTGTTTTATTAGCCCTGTGCACCGCTCCGAGTCCCTTCGGGGAGAGGGAGCGGTCAACAATTTAAATTTATTATTATTATTATTATATTTGATGAAGCTGGTGTTGTGGCCCTCCACTGGCCACCGGAGCTGGTGACAGACTCAGACAGTGAGGAGGTTGGGGAGGAACATGCGCAGAGCTGCCAGGAGAAGGGAACAGCTAAGGAACAAGGATAGACTCAGGAGTAAAGCCATAGGTGGATGGTGAATGGCCCCTCCCATAGGGAATAAAGAGGAGCGAAAGGGGAGTGGAGTTTGCAGGAGACAATTAGTTCAATTCATTAGGGTGAAGATCTGTTCCTGATTTCTTGCCAATAAAGGTCTGTAGTTGTGAAATCTCTTGAAAGACTGTTGGCCGGGACTTTGCTAGAGAGGAATTCACGTTAAACTAAATAAAGGGTTTTTTATCAGGATGAAGAGTCAGCTTCATGCTTTGGGGAAGCCTAGGTCAGACCAGCTGGAGGAACAAAGTGCACTCATTCTTTCTCTTGATTTGACTTTGTTTGATAGGAGTTAGATGTTCATTATGATCAGCCAAACAAATCTAAATTCCTTGTTCTGTTCATGTAAATTATACAAAAAGGTTATAACTTACATTCTTGCAGAGTCTTTAACAACTGCATGCTCTTAAAAATGGGCGGGGAGGGGGGATTGCAGTGATCACATTGTGGCCAACAGTACTTGTAAGAAAGCTTCTTGAAGGGAAAAAGAGGGAGGAAGGTACGAGAAACCTGTTTCATTTAAGTTCTTTGTTCATTATCATATCAATGGACCATTGATATTAATAGGCTATCGCCACCAGTGAAAAATAGTTGTTTGTAAGAAAACTTAGCATATTTAGTACCCCGTAGTATAATTACTAGGTGGACTAATAAATAATCAGATAAATTTGCAATCAGCTAGTCATGCTGATATATACGGCTTCTTGTTACATGTGAACATTAAGGCATTAAACAAACCATCGCTTAGCTCAAGATTATAATCTAGCTGTAGTTTGCCTTTGATTAATCTAATAATAATGCATGCAGTGTGTCAAATTACATATTACTTTTAATGTACAATATTTGAACTTTGTTTGGGGAACCCATGGGAGATGAAGTAGGCTGGTGCTTTATTCTGCAAGCAGAAAAGACCCCTTCATTTGCTTCAATGGGGGCTTTTGGTTATTCTTCTTATTCAGGAAAAATGTCCCAGCATGCACGCATTAAAGACAGTGTTTATTTTGTCTCTAGGCAGAATTGCACTCTGTGGCTGAAAAGAATAGCCTCTCTTTAGTTAACCACTTGAAGAATATTGGTGGAACCAAACAACTGGAATACATTGGTAGATATGAGAAGTGGAAAGGGGACATTTGTCTGGGGCAATGGTGGTTGACAAATCAAAACTTTTAGAGGTCTCACTAAGGAGTGATTAAAAGTCAAGATGATAGCTGCAATGTAGAAGATCCACTTGTTTTTTAACTAGGAGATGCAGAGATTATATTTTAACTTTATTAAAAGTTAAATAGCAGTGGTGGTGAACTTTTTCAGCACCGAGTGCCAAAAAGGTTGTGCTGAAATGTCCGTGCACATGCGCATGCTCATCAGGGTTCGCTCCAGAAAAGTCAAACTTCAGGGTTATAGCGCGAATGTGTGCCATATGATCAGCTGGCTGGCGTTCCCAGTGGTTTTTAGCATTGCCATGCCCGAGAAGGGATTACACTTCTGGGTTATAGCGTGCATGCTCACCTGACAATCAGTTGGCCAGCATGCATGTGCACACCAGTTTTCGGCACTGTCACATGAGCGAAGGACAGCTGATCATCATGCTCACATGCACACAAGAAACCCAGAAGACAAACAGGCAGCCTGTGCTTGCTGGGCGAAATGGCTTTGGGTGCCACTTTGGGCATGCCTGCCAAAGGTTCACCACCCCTGGGTTGGCTCATATTTCAGGATTAAAAATGAACAACTGTGCAACTCTCAACTGTAAAATACTTGGACATAGTTAACCTAAGCAAGAAAGCTTAATTAGGGCAGGGGGCTCTAAGAGTATGATACTGTCCTGGGGTTGGTTGGTGGCTTGAGAACACTCCCTCTGCCTTGTTAACTTTTTAATCTTGTGAAATTTTTTAAACAGGTTTTTTTGTTTTAATTTGTAAATTTTAATTTCCCCCCGAAAATTTGTTTTAATTTGAGCTTTTATCATGGTTTATCATGGTTTATTATGTTGTAAACCACCCAGAGTCAACAAGTGATATGGGTGGTATAGATATATGATAAATAAATGTAAGCTAAGTATACATACACAGCTTTCTTAATAGATCATAAACTTTCCTAAAAGTAGCAAAGTCTTTAAACTCAGCAATTTAGCCTTGCTAAAGAAAAGGATATAATATTAACACCCGGAGGTACTTTATAATATTTCCACTCCAAATTTCTGCACAAAAGGTTGTTTCATCATACATGCAAGAACAGTATAATCCTATCTAAATATCAAGTGGTAGCATAAAATGCAAACTGATGGAAATGAATATTTTTTCTTCATAATTTATCACAACAGGACATTCACACTATACGTAGTTCTTGACTTATGACCAGAGGTGGATTGCTACCGGTTTGCACCGTTTCCGGCAAACCGGTAGTGGTATTTTGGCCGCCCTGGAAACAGTGAAGAACTGGCCTGTGGTGCCTCTGCCAATGAAAATGGAATTTGGGAGGACTGCCTAATGGCCTGCCAAGGTCCGTTTTCATTGGCAGAGGGTTTCAGGAGGCCGTCGCAGCTGAAAACAGAACTCGGGAGCCCGCTTTCGCTGGCAGAATGCTTGGGCGCTCCAACACGAGTGATGTCAAGCTGGCCACGCCCACCCCAGTGCCCTCCAAGGTCACACACAACCCTGATGTGGCCCTCAATGAAATCGAGTTTGACATCCCTGATATACACAATCTAAAACAGTATGCAGACTTGTTATTTAAAGTATCACCTTTCTCCCATTGTTGTTTTGCCAGGTTTTGCCTGTCCTAAAAGATCTCAAAAGAGTTTGCATGCTACAGGTCCCATATTTGAGTGTCAGAGATGCCATGCTTCAGTATTTGCCTTTTGAAACAGAATACTCCAAGACAGCTGAACAGTTCTAATCCTATTTTTCCCCAGAAATGACTCTTTCCCCAGACATTGGACTAAGGAATGCTGTGAGCTCAATACATGGTGGTTTTAACGTTACAGAATTTGTTTTTTCTCCATTTTCTCTTGTCTTTAGTTTTGATTGTTATTGATTTTTATGTTTGTAGTCTGCACATTTCTCGGAGTTAGTCTAAGCGGCTGGCCTGCAAATATCATTAACGAGTAAAATAAATACAATTTTATTCAAGTGCTTTCCAGGGAAGTAACAGAATCAACAAATGCAACTGCATGTATGTTTTCAAATTCTATGTTTACTGTTGTTGATTACCCAGTATTTTATGTAAGGACACAACTAATTAAGAAGAAAAAACTTAACAAGACTATAATAACATAATCGCGATCTTTCCTTTAAAAATCCATATGCACCTATATGTTTAAACAGAAACTAACTCTTTTTCAATGAAATTTGGTATCTTTTCTATCTAAAGGATTGTTATCCTGATTTCCATCACAACATAAGGTGAAATAGTTATAATAATACTAATATAACAACAACAATTTATTATTACAATCTTAGATAAGCAACCAGAACAAATGAAAACACTCAGTATACATACACTTAAAACTTCTAGTATAAAATAATAAATAACAACTAAAATCTATAATTAAAATCCAGTATCAATTATACATGGGCTGACTATATGATAGTTGCAATCCCTAAACTGTGTGGCCCGTTGTAGATTCAATGCTAAAAAGGAAGTGACTAAGCAATGCACAGGATCCAGGGGATAATAATTGCAGTAATAATTGCAATAATAAGAATTGCAGTATCAGAAATGCTTCCCATCATTTTTAAAATAAGGTATAGAGCAATGAGAAAAATGATAATGTGGACTTATGAATGAACACATGCAAAGCAATAGAGATACCTATTTACATTACAGCTAGTACTGTATTTGTCAGGTGCCAACTACAGTCAAGAACAACAAGATAAAGAGGATATTTTGCTCCTCATAAAAACATCTCTCCTAGCTTAAATGCCAGGCTGAGTAAATCAATAAACGGAGGGCTTTAGATGTCACGACCCAACCTGAATGACTGACTGTACTAATTCTGTTGGAATTTTGAGGGACATCTGAAGGTCAATTCCTTCCATACTCAAACTAGCAGGAAGCTATAATCCAAACACAGCGAAAAAGGGATTAGAAGAGCACAGGGGATGACTTGTTTCTGCCAAGCTATGCCAAACCTTTAAAAGGTGAGTTTGTTCCTCTGCTATGGAGAATTTCATTTGAATTTATTCCAGTACAGAATTCTTTCTTTCTTCAAATATTAAGAGAAGGCTGGAGCTCTAAACGGGTTTCACTCTGTCTGTCCATCCCAAATGGCAATGTCAACAAAGCAGCATTAGGGTACTTCCACTTACTCTGCATACACAGCCCATCTGTGCAGTTCTTGGACTGCAAGACAAGGCCCTCACAGTCTCTGCCGCCGTTCCTGGGTGCTGGTGCGGTGCAGCCCCTCCTGCGCCAGTGGGTACATTCTGTTCCACAGGTAGACCATTTACTCCATGCTGTCCACCTCCCATCCACTGTCATAAGAAAATGGAAAAATGTAAAGCCAAATTATAAAGACAAAATGAGGTGGGAGTGGAAGAAATAGAAAATACCCAGATTAAAAAAAAAAAGATTTTACATTAAACTCTATAAGAAGTCTGCTTGCTGAAAATACAAATAATAAAAGTGCCATTCTGTCCTTTCCTTTCCTCCCCCTGTGTTTTCTTCCCCCTTTGTTTTCCTTCCCTTCCTTGCCTTATTTCCTCTCCTCTCCTCTGCTCTCCCTCTCCTCTGTTCTCCCCTCCTCTCCTCTCCCCCTCTCCTCAGTTCAACTCAACTCTGGTGAGATCATTTGTATATAAATAGCAGCTCCATTTATTGGACTGCAGTGTTGAAATCCTAGGATAAAATCTGCCTGTAGAGTCTATGTAAGATGAAATCCTTTTTATCCTACTGCCAATCACAGAACTGCAGAAAAAACGTTAAGAATCACCCAGTCCAACTCTTTGCAATATGCAGTAAAACCAATAAACCATCCACCAAATGTAGCTATAGAGCTTATTTTTAAAGCCCTTAAGAAATGCAGAACTATATTGATCCAAATTTCTTGTTTTGGTTCTGGTGTACTTACTGAAAGAAACATGAGTGAAAGATGTTCAGTTTTTGATATGTTTTTTCCTTAAACCATACCTCTAGCATAGGTGTCTGCAAAGTTGGCTCTTTTAAGACTGGTGGACCTCAACTCCCAGAATTCTGGAAGTTGAAGTCCACCAGTCTGAAAAAAGCCAACTTTGCAGACACCTGCTCTAGCATAAAGCGGAAACAGAGATGCAGTAAATTGAAGAACTGATGCTGCCATTAGAAATGGTGCCAATAATAGATCATATGAAATCTACTAATCCAAACTGTGTTTTTCAACCTCAGGAATGTTAAGACATGTGGACCTCAACTTGGCTGGCTGAGCAATTCTGGGAGTTGAAGTCAACACATTGCTTAGGTTGAAAAACACAGCTATACATAACAACAATCAATAAATTGCCATGCAAATGTTTTTGTTCACTAAATGTGAGTAGGGATGGACATTCTATTTTCTTCAGTGACATCAGGAAATGCTGTAAATTAGCTAATTAGAAATGTCTTATTGAGACAGTAAAGATTCAAAGATTCTTTCAAATTCTACCTACTCCGCATGAAGAAATCACGATAGAACGTCTGCAGTTTAATATTGTGTTCTAATCAAAATACTGCATTAAATCATACCAATGATCAGTATGACGGGATATCATTTCTTAAAATAAAGAATTATACTTCTCCATTCTTGGTCAGCAATAGGCATACTTTGTTGCAGAAGCAATATTTCTTCCCATGTTCAAATCTATGTATCAACTTTTTAGGGGTTTCCTTTACCAAAATCAAGGATAATCCTGCATGCATGATGGTCAAAAAGAAATGATACTACCATAGTAATAGAAAGCTATGAGTCCAATATACTGCAGTATGACCAATACAGAACTCATACTTGAAAAGGAGATTATTTCAGATCTTAACAGAGCATTCTGTTTCACTGATCATATGGAGATGGAGATTCTAACAGAAATATTAGCAAGTTTCACAAAGTAAAAAATGCTGTCAGTTTGTTGAAATCCTACTTTGATTTTAAACTTATTGATTTATTCTACATTGTCTAATCTGTGCAGGAAAAAAAATACTGACTATCTTAGCAACTCCAGTTGATTTTTGTCACCAAATAGCACTCTTTTCCTATAATGTATGCTAATGTCTCCACTTTCTGATGAAGCTTCTTAAATGACAAGTGAAGCAATTTCAAAGAAAAAAACCCAGTACTTTGGGGACAACCATGACCTGGATAATTGAGAAAATCCATAGACATCTGCGCCTTCTTGTCCTACTAGGATTTTGCATGGTAGTACACAATGAAAGAAGCTTTCATGGGAAATTCATGTATAAACAAGAGGGAAGAATGGTGTAGCTATAAGCAAAGAGAGATATGACACTGGGATTAATAGAATAATTGGATAGAAGAGCTGTTCTGCTTTTCCTCCAGCCACATCACTCCTGGTATGCCAATAAGTTGAATTGTGTTTGATGGTGCTTCTGTTTTCCCAAAACCCTTAATTAAGAGAAAACAAGATCTTCTCTTTAGGATTCAAAAAACCAGAGGTCATATTCTTGCTGACGTTACCTAAAGTTGCTCTAAGAACATTCTGAAAAGTCCTTCTTTAAGTGCATCCTTCAGAAGAAGTTTTAGATAGGTAGTCACTAGGCATTTGGATGACTCAAATTTTGGCTCTGACCTCTTCTACCACACTGAATTTAAGGCAAGGTATTTGTAACGTTTACTTAATATATACATATTTAAAAAGCACCTTGAATTCTATGCAATAAAAGCTGTAAATTCTTTGTTCATTTGGTATATTATAAAAAACTTAAATGCATAATCTCCCTACATCTCATGTTTCGGTTTGACATTGGTCTTGTGAGATGCTATCCCGCCATCTATTTCTCCTCTGATCTGATCTAGATACCCAAAATAAATATATGCTTACTGAATTTCTATTAACGTATAGATTTCCCGAAATATTCCCTACTAAAATAATAGTTTCACACAGAATTCAACAGATCTGCAACAAATTCTTACAGATAATAGACACAAATTTTGAAGTTGTTTTCACTGTTATGTACTTTTGTCCTTTAAAATCTGTATTTTATTCCTTACTTCGATGTAATGTCGTATTGTTGAGAAGCATGCAGTAAAATGGAACTTTGAATTTGTAATGTTTCAAGGGAAAGTTTAATTGATGTCAAGTGCAATAGAAAGATAGGGAGGGGGAACGAAATAGGTTTTCTTCCAATCATTATGTTAACACTATTTAGATCACTATTGCCAAATAGATAAAGGAACGTAGCTTATGACCAACCTTTAAACCAATGTTTTGTTGGTTTAAAGGTTGAATCAGGTTTTGAGCTAGAGAAATCAGGCCTGAGCTTTATTTGAACTTTTTGTCCTTGGAAGGAATTAAAATAATTTTCTACTCCATCCAAAATGAATAGATTTTACCCATCTTAGTGAATAAGATGGCAGTCAAAAACATTCTGAAACATATTCTTAAGAGACTGTGTATGGTTTTTGTTTATAAGGTGAAAATTTTGTTATTTTATAACAAGGATAAAAACATGCTAATTTTATGTATCATGCAATTATTACATTTATATGCCACCTGTCTTCATAGTGACTCTGGACAGTTTATAATAAATACAATAATCCAGGGGTCTCCAACCTTTGCAACTTTAAGTCTGAAGGACTTCAGTTCCCAGAATTCTCTAGCCAGCAAAGCTGGCTGGAGAAGTCTGGGAGCTGAAGTCCTTCAGACTTAAAGTTGCAAAGGTTGGAGACCCCTGCAATAATCCATCTCCTTCAGATAATATTTTTACTTTTAGTAAAAAAAAATCTTAACTTTGCCTTAATATGTGCAAGCTTATTAATACATAAAATCATGTTATTATTTAAATGCAGAGTTTTTAACAGATCCAAGGCCTAGGGTCCCAAGGGTCTAAATCTTGACTCATTATGTAAGTGTTCAGAATAACAACTGCTACGAGAGGCAAACATTGCATAAAGATAGTGCTAATTATTCATCTTATTTGTATCTGAATGGCATAACAGAGTTCACTTTAAAATTAAAAGTAAGGGTTCATCGTTTTCACTATCACAAATGAAAAGAATACAAGACTTATTCTAGATAATATTGCATTGTAGTGACACAACATACCTGGACATAATGTGGTGCAAGCTATTTTCTGCAAATTTTGGCCTTCACAGAAGGTTCCTCCATTGAGGGGTGCAGGATTGGTACATGTTCTTGAACGCTTCTGAAAGCCTTTTCCACAACGGCTGTTACAAACTGACCACTCTGTCCATGTTGACCATCCACCATTGACTGAGAAGGAAGGAAGGTAGGAAAATGACTTAAACGAAGAACCAGCAGTTTATGAAGCCTACAGGCTCCTATGAATTAAACTTTGTGTGTATGAAAAAGGGAAGTTTATATATATATATATATATATATATATATATATATATATATATATATATATATATATATATATATATATATATATATATATATATATATATATATATATATATATATATATTATGCTTCCTTTGATTTTAAAAGATAAAAGAAACAGTAATATCTTCAAAAGAAACAGTAATATCACAACAAAGGTATTCCCTCCGACCTTTAACGTGTAACCAAGTGAGATTAAGATCTGGACAAAACTAGTTTCTGCACATTGAAAATTCAGTAATATTTGGCTCTCTTAGGAAAGACATGCCTCTTAAAAAAGCCTCCCCTATTTGGATAATCAGGCAGAGTCTGCACAGGATCTCCACCTATCAAGAGGGGCAACAAGAGTTGTCCTGAGCATTGTGGTGGTCCCTCAGCAGCCAGCAGAACTGGCAGCAGATTTGAACAGTGAAGAGGTTGGCGAGGAACATCTGTGTCGGAGGCAGAGATGGGGCCACATCCATATGCCAGATATCAGTTGCCTTCAGTGAGGCAGACAAACAGCTGGCACCTGTTCCCAGTGTGCGCATGTGCAAAGTTGCCAGAAGGGAACAGCCGCCCTGGGTCCTCTGTGGAGAAGGGTGGGATATAAATATAAATAAAATAAAAATAAATAAATAAAAATAAGAACAGGGGTCGACTCAGAAGTAAGGCCAGAGGTGGACAATGAATGGCCTTCCCAGAGGAAATAAAAGAGGAGCGAAAGGGGAGTGGAGTTTGCAGAGAAAATTAGTTTGCTTAATTGGTTCGTGACTCTCTGTGACTCCTTGCCAAGTTGTGCAGATATCGGCGCCTCAGCTCTCCAAGCCAGATAAGGTCTGTGACTGTAAATCCTCCCTTGAAAGACTTTACTGGATGTGAATGAGCAGAATTCACAGTAAAGGTTTTTTGTCGTGGCAAGGAGTTGCTTCATGCTCTTGGGAAGCCTAGGTCAGAACAAGTATCTTCTATTGGGGTTCTCTGGGAAGGCTTATTCTTCAAATTATGTGGAAAGTTGTACTTATTGCCTTTTGTCGAAGTCTTTCAGGATTGAATCCAGAAACATCAGTACAAAATTTAGTTTACTGATGTATTGCTTTCTACATTATTGCAGACATATACACAAACACGCACATACACACAAACCCAACATACACATTGTGTATAATCAAATTGGATAGAGGCAGTGTATACATTTCATAAGGGTTCTTCTTTATACCCATTAGTGTAGTATGTCTTTCTAATAAGTTATCTGAAAAAAAGAGTAGGAGGGGATAATCATTTATATAAACTATCCCCAAGGTTAAAAAAATATAGTATTTTTAAATGGGAGAAATTGAGAGAAATGGAAGGCCGATGTAGTTGGTTCAAATGATACAGCTGATGGTGAGTTTCTGGAATGCAGGCAAGATAATACTGTGATCAATAATTCCTGTACTTGCTGAAGTCTTCAAATATTCTTCAGGGAGAGCTTCACCTAATGCATATTACAACTATGAGAAGGTTTGTTCTGAAAATAAGGCTCATGATGGGTAGATCAACTTTCTCTTGGATGGATAAAACAGACATGCAATTTGCCTATATTGCCTACTCTCACTATACAATTTCACGACTTCTGTATAGGTTGAAGTAAAATAAATACATATTTTAATGAGAACCATTTAAAAAAATTGGATGACCTCCATACCAACTAAGTAATATACTAGCACTAACTTTAATAATAAAGAACCAAACATGTAAACTGCCAAGGAACTAGGCCCTGCTATATGAATCAAATCTTATTTATCATAAGTAATTAAGTGAGCTTAGGAAAAGGAAGTGAAGGTTTGAAGGAATTTCTCCAGCATGGACCACATCAAGCATTGCTTGGCCAACTGGCAAGGCTATGGGCCCTGATATTGTTTCATTCATTTTCATTGACATGCCACAGGGACTCTAATTCAGAGTATATGTCATTTTCAAATCAAATATTGAAAATTATTGCATATTAGCAGGTGATTTCAGGTTTAAGGAAAAGATAAATATAACCAATAAGAGCCTTTCTCACTTCTCAAGTGAGATATGAAATGACTCGGATAGTGACTTCAAAATGGCCATTAAGACTGTTCAATTTCCACTGATACACCTCTTAGGAAGACCAGTAATAGAATCCCCCTTTTCTATGAAGCTGTCTTATTTCAGGGTATTTTTACACCAACTGATGAAGCTGAAAATGGAGTCATCCAAATTATAATGATAAATCGGAATTTACTCTCTCTTGAATTTAATGTTGCAAGTGATTCTGAACAACTATATCAGCAAAGTTATATGATAAGTAGTCATATAAAATTTCTAAGATTTCCACCTTAATATCGTAGGGGACAATATACTGTAGGTTCTTCTCTACCCAAATAATTCCATGGACAGTATTGTGAAGCCACTAACCTATTCTTTGCTCTTACTACTACAGTATGGAGGAAGATAAAGAATACTCCCCAAAAGTCAATATGTGCTTTATTGATTATAGAAGACTCTTGGCATATAGTTACCATGTCAACCTATGTAATGTACTTGGGAAACTTACCGGTTAGGAAATAACAATCAGGCTGAACATAGTGAAACTGATTGTCTCCAGCTTGCCAAAGGAGTAAGACAAGGCTATATTTACTCTCTTTATTTGTTTAACTTATAAATTGGATCAGAATTAGACAAACATAATTTAAAAACTGGAGGAAGGAACATCAACATCCTGGCTTATGCTGGTAATGCTGTTAGCTAAAGTACAAATAAACTGCAACCTCTAGTAAGGAATGTCAAGAGCCCACAGTGGAAAAATGGGACAAAGATTACATTCAAAGAAGTCCAAACTAATGACTGCAGGTACAACAATGGTACATAGAACTGACAATAAAGATATTGAAGTGGTGGATGATTTCTGTCTTTTCGGATCAACTGCCAACACTAAATCAATCAGCAGAACTATGTCACACATTAGCATTTGATTTAGTAGCAATGAATTCTGGAAAATATATTCAGATCAGTGGTGGGCGAACCGGTCCGAACCGGTAGTAGCTTGGCGGTCTGGGTCACTGAAACTGGCAGAGACCCAGGTCTGCCATGCCCCCGAACCTGTTCTCTTGGTGGTGCCATAGGCGCCACCATCTTGTTTTTGGTTTCTGCACATGTGGACTCTCTGGATCAGCTGATCTGCGGGCCAAGGTTAGGGGAGCCCTGCATCTCAAAAATAATAAGACCTCCCCGAAAGCAATGCCAAGCACCTATTTTCGGGGTCAAAAGAAAATAAGTCTCTTATTTTCGGGGGGAAACGGCATTAGTTACAGACTGCTGGAAAAATATATGATCACTGAAAGATGGAAGACATAGATTTTCTACATTATATCCATTCTTGTAACAAAATAAACCCAATGATGATATTCTGTTCTCCTTTGAAAGAAATATTGAAAGCTATTCTTTATCACGAAATTGAATGAAAAGTGATGGGAAAATGTAGGAATAATTATTCTTTATGGCACTTCAACAGATAGAGAACTTTGGATGTTCTTTGTGGATAGAGTATATGAGAGTAGGTGCAATCAGGCAACACTTATTTATTTCCTTTTTCCTACCTCTATCTCTCCCCCCCCCCCCCCTACTCTACCTATAACTCAACAGGAAGAATGCCACACTGATCTCAAAGGCTAAGTATAATGTATGTTCTGGTTCTAATTGCAGGCAGATTGAAAACTGTAAGGCTGTATTATTCAAGCTGCCTTGGTTTTAGGCTTTTGATAAACACAGTGAAATTTGAAAGCATGGAGAGGGAGGTTGGGCTAACCTTCCAATAAAATGAGGGGAACAAAACCCAGAGGTCTGTGGAGTCCCCCCGCCCCTCAAACCAACTTGTTTTAATTAACTACAAAACGAAGGACATTCTACTTTCATTATGAATTATCTATATATTGTTTCTAGGCTTCAACTAAATATACAGAGCAGAATAAAGTAGAATTCAACTTTAGAAGTCCATTGATTAAATTTCTCATGCCTGCATGGATGAAATTTTGTTTATACATAGACTAAAATCTATAAATAACCCAAATATGTAACCTGATAATTCTCTTACCATAGACAATGACAGCAGCAGTGGTGCTCTTCCTTTTTGCCACAATATTTTTAGCAACACAAGTATAATTGGCTGTATCAGAGAGACGTGCCTGCTTTATGATCAGGTTGTGGTCAATAGTGATATAAAAATTTCGATCTTCAACAGGGTCTATCACCTCTTCATTTTTCAACCACTCAACCTGTTGAGAGATTCACAAATGTGATCAGATAAAGAATTTTCATGTGAAGCACTCCGGTGAACTATGTTTTTAATTACATGTACTTATATTCTTTGACAGATTAATAATTCTCTCAAATCAGTTTACAAGTTAAGTATACAAAATAAACAAATAAACAAAAATAGCATTTAAATGCAAATACAACCAGCAATTGTCAATAATCTTCTTCTAGGACAGCTGATAGGTCTTTTTTTTTTTATATTGAAAAAGTTTTATTGGTTTTACATTTTTTAACAGGGTAGGGTAATGGTTACAAAGAAATTTTGAGAGCATTCACGTCAGAGTCGTCGGACCTTCCGAGACCTCAAAATACACATTAAAAAAGTTAACATAGAAAACATTTTCCATACCATTACAAGATGAAAGCAAGTACATTTACCTAAATTCTCCCTTCCATGCTGTCAGACATTTACAAAAAGTCCGGATAGAAATATTATGCAAAATTGTTCAAGAAAAATCAAGGCAAAGTTATTTTTTTGATCTAAGTCTTTTGGCTATTGTATCTTCTTTCTCTCCTCCCTGGCCCCCCGTAGGCGGGGCCGTGGCCCCCTCCGTCCCCCCTGGATCTTCCCCCAGGACAGAGGAATGTTTTTTTAAAAAGGCTTCCGCCTCAGCAACTGTTTTAATCCTCACTCTTCCTCCTTCCCAGAACACCAGCATCCCTTCAGGTGTCATCCACTTGAACCAAATCCCGTGATCAAACAAGGTTTTAGACAAGAAGGAAAATTTCCTTCTTGAATCTCTAATTTTTCTAGGGATCTGCTTCAAGATAGTGACCGTTTTAAGTTAAAGGTTTCTCTCTCTGCGCTTTCAGGATTTCCTCTCTGGTTGACCTTCTAACAAATTTCACATGTATCTCTCTAGGCACTTCATTCATCCTGGCATATGCAGAATTAATTCTATAGGCTAGGTCAATGTCCCCCCTGATCTCATCCTTAGGTTTTTGTAAATAGTCTGCTAAAATTGTACTCATAAGATCAGGCAGGCATTCACCAGATTCCTCAAGAACATTCTGAAATCTCAAAAAATATGTCATTCTTTCCATATCTATCCTAGACACATGCCCATTTATTTCCCCCACCTCATTAGAAACATTTTTAATCTCTCCCTTAGCCCCCTCCAACCCTCCTTCCAATTCTTCATTCTTCTGTGTGTTCTCCAACACTTGCTTCCGGGTATCCAATAGCTCCTTTTTGAAAGTACTATTTTCAGCCCTCTGGGCCTTTATTTCTGATATCAAAGTTTGCATAGAGGTTTCAAGAGAAGCCATCCTTTGTTCCAAATTTACAAGTGCTGCTTCTTGTGCCATGGTTAAAAGTTAGAGTCACTGCCACCAAGATGGCGTTTTCCGGGTGGGGCTGGTGGGGCAGATCAGGAGCTCAGTTCAGTTCAGGGCTGTGAAGTTGCAAACAATTCAGAAACCAAAAGAGACACAATTTCCCAAATCAGCAAATAGTAATAACGAAGGTATTCCAAAGAAGAAATCACAAATCCATCAAGAGAAATTTTTTTTTTTTCAAAAATCCAGAGAGAGTCCTGCTTTCAAAGAGACGCTGGAAATTTTCCTTAGTTGAAATAATCAGGCAGGGACAAAGAAAAGCCACTTCCACCGCCCATCTCAGAGCCAGAGGGAGAGAGTAGCAAAATAAGAATTTTTTTTACTCAGCCAGACCTAGAAACAATGTTGCAGAGAGTCACATTCCACTTTCCCTTGTTAAAGACCGTCCGGAGTGAAAGTTTCCGCTTTCTCTTTTCAGAGAAGCCATTTTAACGTGCCGCTTAAATCCGAGGGTTTTTTTTAAAAAAATAAACACCCCCCTCCCAGTCCGTTCAGCCTGGCTGGCAGCAGAAAAAAAAGTTTTTTTAAAAAACTCACTCTCTCCTCGCAGCTGAAGCCTCGGGAGTCCTTCCGACTGAGCCGATCAGCCCTCTTCATTATTGTGAATGGCGCCGTCTTCCTTAGGCGAAGGGAGAACCCCCCGCTAGCATGTTCTCCCTCACCTAAGCCGCGCCGGGAGCCACTTCCTCCACCGCCGTGGGGGGGGTGCCCCCCGACGAGCCGGCTTTACGGGAGACCCTCAAAAAAGAGGAGTCTCGCCCCCGTTGGGGGGCAGAAGAAGAAACAAAGCGGCAAGCGAGCGCTAGGCTCGCCCGTCGCCGCAGGAGCCGGAACCGGAAGCCCAGCTGATAGGTCTTGATTTAGACCACAATTGAGCCCAATATTTTTTACTGCTAAGCAATACAGTTGTTAAATGAGTTGTGTCCCATTTCACAACCTTTTTGTCACAGTAAGTGAATCACTGCGGACATTAAGTTAATCATGTAGTCCTTAAGCAAATCTGGCTTTCCACATTTGACTTGGTTTATCGGAAGCCAGCTGAGAAGGTTACAATGGTGATCCCATGAACCTGGCACAATGCAACTGACATAAATACATGCTAGTTGCCAAGTGCCCAAATAGTGATCACATAAACATGGAGATGCTACAAAGGTCATAATTGCAAAATACTGGTCATAAGTCACTTTTTCCGTTGTTGTTGGAACTTTGAATAGTCATTAAATAATAATAATAATAATAATAATAATTTAATTTCTATCCCGCTCTCTCTCCCCAAGGGGACTCGAGGCGGGGCACAGGCAATTAAAAATACAAATAGACCACAAACAAATACAAAATACAAAGTTAAAAATAAATTAAATAAATCCTGCGCTAAAACCCATAACTAGACTAAAAATTACCCCTAAAAAACCCTGACCTAAAAAGAGACTACCCAAGGCCGGCCAGACGAAAAAAGTGCGTCTTTAATTTTAGGCGGAAGGAGCGGAGGTCCGTGGTTGTCCTGATATCGGGGGGAAGGTCATTCCAGAGGGCTGGGCCCGCCACAGAGAAGGCCCTTCCCCTGGGCGTCGCCCGCTGACAAAGTCTAGTGGACGGCACCCGGAGAAGTCCCTCTCTGTGGGAGCGAATCGGCCGTGAGGATGTTGCAAATAAATAGTTGCAAGTTGAGGACATAAGTTAAACATATTTAACTTATGTCCTTTAACACCAAAATATAGTAGATACAGGAAAAATGCCTAGCTGAAAAGACTTGTAAGGTGGTTGTTACTTTTACACTACTTCTTATTTCAGGGATCATTTTCAGAATGTATTGTGACAACCATAAAGGGCTATTTGCCATTTATCAGTGGCCAATAGCCCTAGGGACATGAGGAGACCATATTGGAAAGGCAAATCTAGATTTCCTATCAATCTCAAATATATTTTGAATTGTAATTATTTTTATCCTACTTTTCAATTGGGAGGGCGGTGGCTCAGTGGTTAAAGATGCTGAGTTTGTCAGCTGGAAATCTGACAGCTGCAAAATGGGGTGAGCACCTACAACTTGGCCCAGCTCTTGCCCACCTAGCAGTTCGAAAGCCTGCAAATGCGAGTAGATCAATAGGTACCACTTCAACGAGAAGCTACAGCATTCTGGAAGCTTCAGCATAGAGTCATGTTGGTCACATGACCATGGAAACCTCTTCAGACAACACTGGCTCCTAGCTCACCCTAACCCTAGGCTAATAAACAGAGATGAACACTACCTACTAGAGCAGGGCACAACTGGACTGGGGAAACCTTTACCTTTTACATTACCTTTTAGGAGTGTTCTTTGGAAACCAAACAGTGAATTTTTAAATTTAAAGAAAAACAACATTCGGTGACCTCTTTATGCAAAGTGATTCTCTGGCCCTTCCAATTTTAAGAATGTTAACAACTATGGTTTTAGAGAACTCTGTGGAATTTATGTGGGTCATGATCTTTTGAAACAAATGATTTTTCATTAATAACTTAGTAGGAACATAGGTTAAACATATTTTACCAACAATAATGCATCTTGTGTTGACTTAAAATAAGATACTGTTTGCCCTATATTTGTGAACTCTCAATGAGACTCTGTATGACTTGCATATATACAATCACACCCTATATTCATACAAATATTTGGTGGTGGTTTTTTTTAAAGGCTTTTAGAAAGGCTGAAATGGTTAAAGACCTAAAAACATGTTTCTCAATGTATTCCATTCATTTCTATCATAAAGAATCACCGCAGTCTCTTGGAGCTGCCTGAGGTAAGCTAGTCTATATAAATTGGCTGAACATTCAGTAGCTTATTTGCTTTTGAACTGAGCATGTTTTACAGCCTGGGATGGATCAAAGGAATGCCTTCATGTCACTAGATCACTGGAATTTATGCCCAGCACTTTAATCAAAAAAATATAATCCTGCCCCTGGCCAACCCAATGGAATAGAGAGAATTCTCACAACAAAGTAAGGCCTGGTTCGTCCAGACAAACATGCCATTTACACTAAACAATTTGAACATTTGCCCAAAGAGATTGAAAGCCAAGAAGGTTTTTTTTAAATCACAGAAATGATTGTGATCAATCATTCATCCAGGCTTCTTCTGTTTTTGTTAATATAAACATACTGAGTGGTGGCGCAGTGGTTAGAGTGCAGTACTGCAAGCTACCTCTGCTAATCACTGGCTGCCAGCAGTTTAGGAGATCGAATCTCACCAGGCTCAAGGTTGACTCATCCATCCATCCTTCCAAGGGTTAATATTCTGACTTTGTAAACCGCTTAGAGAGGGCTGTGAAAGCATAGTGAAGCGCTATATATCACCTAAAATAAAACTTGGTTGAAAATATGCAACTATCTGTTCTCAGATCCATAAATTAATGTTCATCAACTTAAGATTTTGCATTATAGAATTACTAATGATTCTATGCACTGCATAAATGAATTATTTCTACTGGAAACTATTGCATTTAAAATAGTGTGAAATTTCATTTATTTTCTGTGATAAAACACCACACGCAATCATGCATCAATGAATCTATAACCTTAGATATTTCTTATTTTTGAAATTATAATTCATGACAAAATGTTAGGCAGAAAATATTTCTTCATGGAAACAGTCATCATAAGTCCAATAAATAATAATAACTTGATAAAGTTATTGTATTATCACACGCAGATAGTCCTTGCTATGCTTCTGGGGATTTTAGACAATTACACAATTTGCACTATAGAACCAAAGGCAAGAGTAGCATTCCTTATTGCACTCCTACACTCGTGTATTTTCCCTAATACCTTCCAGAATGTAATTCTCAAAATAACATGATTACATTTTGTCAGCTTTAATATAATCTAATATATATATTTGGGGCACTATCAGATCTTTCTTACTGAAACTAGATTCTACCACAGTACAGCACTTAGATGTACTTTTCCGGTGTGTTTTGGAGTGTGTGGAAATATATCATAGCACCTGCCTGCAACTCTATAAACCAAACATTTTTTTGGGTCATAATTACCCAAGAAAAATACACAATTTGCAGAAGATAACAAGCTCACCCTTGACATAATCACAGTCCTTTGTTCCTTGCCCTATTTTTGTACAGTATTCTAGCATCACACCGACAATGAAGACAATATGTATAAAGATAGATAATACTCCCATGTTTGCTTCTTCACCAAGAGGTAATGGTAATACACGGCACACAATAGATACAGTACACCCTGTGGCAACACTAGGCAACTTAAGACTAGACTACAAGCAAGACCTGGCTAGCATTTGGGAGTGGGATCAGAGGTTCAGCTGGTTCTCTCCAGTTCTGGTGAACCGGTAGCGGTGGCTGCGGGAGGCTCCGCCCACCCACCCTGATGTAATGCACTGCGGATGTGGAGATGGCGGCGTGCAGACGAGGTGTGAGCAAACGAAGCAAGCATGTGTGCAGTGTGTGCACGCTCACATTTGCGAACCTATAGGGAAGATAAGTGAATCCCACCTCTGGGTGGGATTATATTGTTGCTCTATGATGCCCAAGGAAAGGCACAACTGCTCAAAAGTGTTTTCACATGTTTCAAATGTCTTTTCGGTAGACTGAAAATTGCACAGCTTTATCTATTTCATTAATGAAGGCAAGTATATGTATTGTTTATTTATTTCCATGTACAAATTCCTGCTCGATATGAAGCAGAATTTATCTTACTTTACTTTGCTAGGTCACAAAGAAAAATCTTACTGCATTTTATTATATTAGCTCCAATACAAACGAAAAGAAAAAAGAATTCTGATAAAATTTGCAGGAGTAACATGTGATATCTTGCATTTCAAAGATGAAGTAAGCAGTGGAGCGTATAAAGATCCTATTTTTTCTGAGTGTGTGTGTATTTATAAATATATACATGTGTATATAAATACACACACACACACACCATGTAACCATCTACCCAAGCAGCCTAGAAATCATAGATGGCAAAGTGAATATTGATAAAAAATGTAGCTTGAATTTGTTATGTAGAATCTAAGAAATCGATACAGTTGAGAACTTCTCTAAGATACTGGCAGAAATTAAAAAGAAAAACTAGCTACTAAGTACATCTTTTTTGTTTTTGGACTTTTTAAGGCAACCTTCTTTCAAAGAGCACTTGTTTTTCCCCCTTTCATTACATTTTTCAAAGCTCAAGCCTTTTTCAGGAGAGCTGCTAATATTTTCCTCTAAAGCACATCACATACTTTCAGAGAATGAGCATTCAAGTCATTTTGATGTGCCTAATTTATCAAAGACAAGATGTTGCACTTAAAGCTCCTTAGGTTGTTGATCAAAACCACAGGTCTTATTTGCAGGGCCTTTTAGTAATGAGTCACTTATAATGTCCTTGGTAATAGTACTAAATGTCAAATTAAAATTGCTTCGGCTATAAACATATAACAATTGCTTTGGAATAAATACCTGTTTTCAGTAAGGCATTTCTTCCTTTAAAGCTTTTATATATAATGCCATTATAATTTAAAACTCCAAAAATACTGAAGTTTATGCCTATGTTCAAAGAATGCACCAAACCAAAATGTCAGATCATATTTTAGCGTAGCGTGCTGTATGAACCCAGTTCATTGTAAAGTAATGTTCAGTATGTTTTGCCAAGTCATAAAACAGAGTTAATTGAAACAGAGTTAATTGAGCAAGCCACAGTTAAACATGGATAACCATGTAATTCATATTAGATATTATGCTTCCTTCTACAAGCTACATACAGTAAACCATTTTTCAGCCTCTGTTCTGGAATTACTCCTAGAGCATACAATTTGTCCTTCATTCTTAGTCTCCCCCAAGACATTATAGTTCCTAACACATCTTTCTAGGCTAGAATGATATGCGGATTTTATTAATAGCAATAGCATTTAGTGTTAGCAATAGCACTTAGACTTATATAGCACTTCATAGTGCTTTACAGCCCTCTCTAAGCGGTTTAGAGTCAGCATATTGCCCTCAACAATCTGGGTGTCAGGATTCCAAGTAACATACCCATAGCAAACAAAAATTCCAAACAAGGCAATTTCCTCAAAAAATAAGTTTATTGGATATGTCATATTTGCAAACTAACATATTTCACTTCCTTGCAAGGCATATAAATCTTTCCATTCCCTACTATCCTGTCAGAGCTGAAGAAGCTCCTCGGATGAAAAGTGAAATGTTTTCAAAAGAAAAAACAAGGAAGTCCAGTTGCCTCCTGAAGAACATGGTTTGGGACAACCATGACTTGGATGACTGAGAATCTCTACAGGCTAAGTTCATTTAGTGATCATTCAAAGTTACAACGGTACTGAAAAGAGTGACTGTTTTTTTACACCAGTACCATCCTCTTGGTCATGTGATCAAAATTCCGGTGCTTAGCAATTGGTTCATATTTATGATAATTGCAGTATCCCAGGGTCACATGATCACATTTTGCAACCTCCTGACAAGCAAAGACAATGGGGAATCCAGATTCCCTTAATGACTATGTTACTAACTGAACAAATTCAATGATTCGTTTAACAATTGTGGCAAAAAATGGGGCAAAACTCACATAACAAATGTGTCACTTAGCAACATGAATGTTGGGCTCAATTGTGATCTAAAGTCACGGACTATCTGTACTTATGGGATACCTTACATCCAGATGTAACAGAAAACCTGGATTTTAATATTATTATTCCTCCAGCAAATTTTCATAAATCTTTCTTGCATGTAATTCAGAGGTGGTATTCAGCAGGTTCTGACCAGTTCTGGAGAACCAGTAGCAGAAATTTTGAGTAGTTCAGAGAAGCGCTAAACATCACTTCTGACTGGCCCCAACCCCAACTATTCTCTCCCTCTTGAGTCCCAGCTGATTGGGAGGAAATGGGGATTTTGTAGTATTGTTCTCCTGGAGTGGGGATGGAATGGAGATTTTACAGTATCCTTCCCCTGCCCCGCCATGCCCACCAAGCCACGCCCACAGAACTGGTAGTAAAAAAAATTGAATCCCACCACTGATGTAATTCTATACCTCTGTACTATTATTCAGTGCAGGCGCCAGTTTGGTGTAGTGTTTAAAATATTGGGCTAGAAATTGGAAGACCCAAGTTCTAGTCTCGCTTTAGGCATGAAGCCAGCTGGATGACTTTTAGATCATTCATTTTGTCTCAGCTTAAGGGAGAAGGCAGTGACAAATCATTTCTGAAAAGCCAGCCAAGAAAACTGCAAGATTAGCCCAGGTCATCATCAAGAGCCAACAGTGATTTGAATTTTGTGTATGCGTGTACGTGTGTTTAGTAAGATGGGTGGTATATAAATTTGATATACATATAATCTGAGAGCACCCAGATCTATTTCTCTGTTACTAATTCAGCAAACAGTGAGACTCCCTTGAACACCTGTTTGCTATCAGTAATGAGCTGGATTGAAGGACTAATATTCACAGATGAAGGTGAATATAGGGGTTCAATAATGTCGCAGGATCCAATCAAAAGAAGTTTAGTCTTTTGAACTTTTGGACTCATGCTGGAGCCCATCTTCGGGGAACTGAAGTTCATGGAAGTTCTCTGAGGATGGGCTCCAGCAGGATTCTAAAAGCTCAGAAGACAAACTCTTTGGTCCCGTTGACCGACCCAGATTGGATCATGTGACTAATATTATTCACTTTTAGAAAGTCCTTAAAGCATATGCTTTTAATGTCTTGATTTAATATTTTTACTATAAAATCTCAGGGTCTTCACAAGTTAATGGTATATTAGAATAAGTCAAACAAAAATATGATGTATAGTCAACACATTTAAAAGTTGTTCATGCTATTGTGCATTCATATTTGGGGGGAAAATGTGCAATCCAATGTGGCAGCAATTTGGAGCACTTTGCACTTTGTTCTTCTATCTTTTTTTATCCCAATCCCTTAGCGTGAGACAGATGTGTTGTCTCTAATTATTCACTGATTGGCATCAGGAGATATATTAACATAATTGGGACATTTGTTCTAATTAGAAAGGAGAACCTGCCACATGTCACCCAACATGAAATGTGAGGCCAACTGCCTCAACAAGAGAGAAAAACACACCATTGTCACAATGACTCTTTGTTACAGTCCTAACCGGTCTCTATTTTTTAGAAGATTATTCTCAAAAATTAAAAGCTAAAACATATTCTATGTACAAATAGTAGCAGACAAATAGATAACATTTTTTTTAAGATCTAAGTTTTGGCTTCAAATATTAATTGGTCAACTACTTAAATACTGGAAATTATTAATGTTTAAGGAACATTAAGATAGTTTAAGTTCATTCGAGGCAGAATGGAGGAGTAGGAGAGTAATAAAAAAACAAATGGTTCATAGCAATTAATATTTATTAAATTCATAAACTTAATTTATGAATGCATTAACTTAATTTTAAAATGAATGCATTACAGCTGTAGATGCTTCAAAACTAATTTGGAAGAAGTGCTTGGTCAACCATAGGACCTCTCTGCCCTTCATTAAAGCAGCCCAATTTTTCCCCCCCAAAACTTTCATGTCAGCCTGGAAAAAATGCTAGACCTGCTTAAACAGTTACCAAAATTTTAAGCAGTAGATTCCTTAAAGTATTTAAGGAGTGGATTTCTTAATTCAGGGCTGTCAAACTTCTGGCCTACAGGCTGGATGGATCATGAACTGGGCACGCCCCTGCCCGGTTTAGCAAAGTGGGGAAAAGTCCCAATACGAGCATGACACTGCTATAACAACGTGAGTTTGACCTCCCTAGCTTAATATATTTACATATTTTTTCATGAATAGAATAAAAAGTAATAGCAAAGAACTGCTGTGTTAGAGAGAGGTTCAAAATACTTCTGGATTATTTTCAAAGAGTTTACAGACCTAGACTTTATCACACAGGTCAGGTGATTAAAAAACAAAGCTGTTCCTTGAAAGAAAATGCAGAAAAAACCAGAGGTGAGAAGGATAAGGAAACTGGAGAAAACAGAACAAGGAAGAGTCCTGATCCAATCATCCAACCAAGAAACCAGCTACTGCATGTACAAAACCAAGCCTAAGAGTGAATAAATACAAAGAAAGAAAAGAAGGTAGTTTGTTTTCAAGCAAGAAAAATGGAAGCTGGCATTCTGCCTAGATGTTCAATCGCAATCCATCTCTATAGCAGACGTCGTATATTTTCCCAATCTGACTATTTAAATGCACTTAATTTTTCTTATGATCTCTCTTGTTTCCAACCTTTCAGATACCTTCCAGAAGATAAATCACACCAGGATAACAACACAAAGCACTGAGAGTCACTATGTCTCTTCTTGGTATGCACAGCCATTCTCCTCCTCCTTCAGCTCCCTATTCTTCCTATATAAAAGGTTCCCTTTTCTGAACAGAATGCAAAACGCTGTCAGGTCCATAAAGTACCTGCAAGAAAATAGGTACACACAGGAGTTCCAATTAAAGGCAACGGCTGCAAAATCAGGAAGTACTCTTGCTAAACAAAGCAAACAGCAGTTATATTAACAATCAATTAGATGCAGCAGCCACCTGATGCCACATGTTTGTATAGGTCCCATGTGCTCTGTACATTTTGCCCAGCTGAGTAGCATTTGTGTCACATTCTTTTAGAGTTGGCAAGCATAATGTAATCACTTGGTAGCACAGTAACAATCTCTTTACTCAGCTTCCACCAGCCCCAGTTGGTACCTAACTTGATTGGAGTTAATACAACGGTTTTTAAGCTCAACTGGGTCATCCAATGTTATAGCTGATGGCGTTGAATTGAATTCTTAGAAACTTCCTTCTATACTTAGCAAGGCTAATTGTTCAAATGCTTATAGCTTATTAAGTAACCGCAGATATCACTGATGGGTTGATCTATAACCTTAGGGTGAGAAGTTAATTTGATGAGGCTGCCTCGGTCTGAGATCATTTCTCCTATGGATAGTGGGGAATCTTTGAAAATAGCAGAAGCAATGAGAAAAAAAAATCATTAACTACCAAAATGGTCCTTTCTTTACTACAGGAGAATGCCAGTAACCGCCATACAGATGCTTTATTAAATTTTTTACAGATATCTCAAAACATTTTATTTTTCACTCAAGGGAAAAAAATACTTCAGCCGATTGTGATGTACCGTCAGTACCAGAGGTGGTATTCTACCAGTTCTGAGTGATTCGGCCAAATCGGTAGCGAAAATCGTGGGTAGCCCCGCCCACCCACCCCGGCTCTACCGCATCCCATTTAGGCCCTTTTTGAAAGGCAAAGCACATGTGCAGAAGGCACAGCGCATGCACAGACGTGCATGTTAACATTTGTGAACCTGCAAGGAAAGTAAATGAATACCACACCTGGCCAGTACACAAAGTCTCTTCTCCATACATTGCATACTCCGAACACGATTTATGATAATTCAAGAGCTTATCTAGAACTGCAAAAACTAACTACAAATGTGATTTTTTTTAAAAGCATATCCACTGAGAGCTCTAGGAGTTGAAGAACTGTTCATCCATCCTTGACTCAACAGGAAACTATACTAGCATGAAATTGCTGTCCCCATCGTCAATTCCTATTCTGCTTTTCTTTTATGTCCCTGCAGACCTCTTCCTTCCTTCCAAAATAATGGATAACAATGCTTAACAGATTTTCTGCATGGAGGCTGCTCTTGGAGAGTGTTAGAACTTAAACTTGACCGATACATGGGTTGGGATCAAGTGAAGGCAACATCTGGGGACACATCAATGTGTTTGGGCCAAAAGGTTCTGAAGCATCTGAAATAATTGTACTCTGAATTATTCTTATTTGACTTCTATAGCCATCCATTTCAAGTGATCAGCGTATATCATAAATCATAAAACAATTATGAAATTATATATATATATACAATACAAGACAATACAATAGCAGAGTTGGAAGGGACCTTGTAGGTCTTCTAGTCCAACCCCCTGTGTGGGCAGGAACCTATATATATGGTTACCAAATGAAACTATTGCCATATTATGTCCCAAAGGTGCTTTTTCACCTTTTTGACAACCAAGACTTGGATAAGTGAGAATATCCGTAAACATTTAGCTATAAGCTACAGAGCTGAAAAAGCTTCTTGGATGAGAAGCAAAACGTCTTCAAAGAAAACCCAGAAAGTTTAGTTGCCTCTTGAAAAAGCACCTTTGGGACAACTATGACCTGGAAGACTGAGAATTTCCATAGACATATTGCCACAGTTCCCCCCCCCCCCCAATGCCTTCACTCTGCTAAACAACTAATTCCCACAACACTGTCAAACTATTTACTAAGACTGTATTACTATTATTCTTCTCATCCTTCCTATATCTATCTCCTCTCACTTATGACTATAACCATGTTGCTTGTATTTTTATGATTTATATTGTTCTGTTTGTGTCCTACTTTGTTTTGATTGCTTATTAGTAACCTATGACTGTCACTAAGTGTTGTATCTGATGATTCTTGATTAATGTATTTTTTCCTCTCTTTTTTCTCCCCCCTCCCTTTTTTTTATATACTCTGAGAGCATCTGCACCAAAGACAAATTCCTTGTGGGCCCAATCACACTTCGCTAATAAAGCATTCCATTCCATTCTATTCAAAGATGTTAATATAGCCAAGAAACTGGACTTTTAATATATTCAGGATCCCAGGCTGCAACTCCTAACCAGGTCTTCATGGTGTTATAGGAAGCCAGCAAGATCAGGGTCATTCTAAGCTCTGAAGAAAGAATGTTCCAGAAAGCATGGGCAAAGAAGGTTTATCTTCTAGTTTCTTCTAGCTGACTTTTTTGGTTGATGGATCTATAGCATATCCAAACTACCAGTTTGGATTGGATCAGAGGTGAGATGCAATTTTTTTTACTACCGGTTCTATAGGCATGGCTTGGTGGATGTGGCAGGGGAAGTAAAATCTCCATTCTCTCCCCACTCCAGGGGAAGATTACTGCAAAATCCCCATTTCTTCCCAATCAGCTGAGACTCGGGAGGCAGAGAATAGATTTGGGGGAGGGCAGTTAGAGTTGGTATTTACCGGTTCTCTGAACTACTCAAAATTTCCGCTACTAATTTTTCAGAACCGGTCAGAACCTGCTGAATATCACTCTGGATTGGATGGATTAGAAACAACTGGGAGAAGACAGTCCCTTAAGTAGTTCAACCTTGCATCATGAATTTACTATCCATGTAGCCACAAAATGCACCAACTGAAGGTTTTGAATGCTCTTCAAGGACAGCCCCATGTAGAACAAATTGCAGTAATCAAAACCAGAGGCCACAATGGCATTTCTAATGCAACTCGTGATCATAATCTGTAAAATATGTGTTGGGAACTATAGATAACTCAAAGAATCAAAGATAAATTGAATTCTTCTTCTTGGGAAGAAGAATGTTTCAAACATCAAAATGCTCATGATCTCAATTTCTTTGGAATATAACAAGAAAACCTAAGAGAAATACAAATGTTGCCAATACAAAGAGTTATATCGGAACTGGTCCACTTAAGAGTTATACTTCCAAACAGATTCTGGAAATTACATATTTAGCTATTACTAGAACATGGAAGCTCATGCCACTTTTTTGAAAGAAAAACAAATTCCCAAATGTTCAACTATTTCAACTATTGGTTTAAATGAAAAAGGACCAAATTAAAATTACAGACTTTTCATAGCAGCATAACAGAAGATAGTGTGTTATGTAAACTTAAAAGCATCTAGACTTTAGGAATAAAAAAGAAAATTTCTAGTGCTAGGGGTTTCTTTTAAAGCCTCATCAGGACTCCATTGTTTAGTGCATAAATTCTTTGTTACAAACACACACAATTTTCACATACAGTTTTTGGGTTCAAATGCCTGAGACTTTGTTAAGATGGAAATTTGGGAGGAAGGTGAAATAAAATAATAAATTCCTACCTATGATGTTGTGCCAGACTAGAAGTATAGTGTGAGAACATAGGCAGATGATTTTTTAAAAAAATATTCTTATACCTACCTCCATTTTCAAGTTATGATCACACTTTTGGAAAGTGTGATTTTGGAAAGATTGGAACTTTGGATAGGACATTAAACTTTGGAACCGAAAGTGTTGTTATCTTTATAACTAGTTGATAAACTGGCGTTGGTATTTATTTACAGGGAGAAAATGTCTGGACCAAACGTGATTTCTAATGTTGGATTTCTCCCCTTACAAGAGGGAATCCCTTGTGGAGTACTATGAAGCCTTTACCATAGCAGCTACACTGTGCTGTACAGTAGAAGCCCTTTTACGGCATAACAGGCTGTATCTTAACAGAACACATACCCGAGGGATGTTAGGGGTGTCTTACCCCCACAGTATTTTTCCCCAGAGGGTAAGTAATCTGTGTACCAAGTTTGGTTGAAATTGTTCGAGGCATTCCAGAGTTATGCTGGAACACACACACACACACACCCCACGCATATGTGTGTGTGTGTGTGTTACATTTTTGAACTGATCAATATATATATAAAACTAACACACATATCTAAAAAAAAAAAATTACACAACGTAATTCTTGGCTTGCTGTCTAGATGGTCTCTGGTGATGAGCCGAAAGGCAGGAAAGGAAACAGTATGTCTCCTCCCTTAATTGGGGCCTATTAACAGGTTGTTGTGAAACAATTATATATATACCCTGTCTCAGCTGATGCAATCAGGGGAACCGGCTTGGCTAAAGTGCTAGGCTCCTTGCCTGGCATGCAATACAGCCCTGGTTCGAATCCCAGTAAAGGGTATGGCCAGCTGATGAGAGCTAATAATCTCGAAATAGATCTATCCTGGTCTCTCTCTAATTTAATTTATTGATCAGCTCATAAAACTAACACACACACACACACACACACACACACACACATATATACATATACATATACATATACATATACATATACATATACATATACATATACATATACATATACATATACATATATATATATATATATATATATATATATATATATATATATATATATATTCGTAGATTTTCACGGGTGTAGGTATGCTGGCATAGCTGGCTTTGGGGATTTTCCCGTGTATAAGGCATAGAAATGTTATGTTATTGCAACGTTTCGACAAGATCTCACTTGTCATCATTAGGCAGGCATCTCAGTCACAGACAGAAGCCTGCCTGATGATGACAAGTGAGATCTTGTCGAAACGTTGCAATAACATTTCTATGCCTTATACACGGGAAAATCCCCGAAGCCAGCTATGCCAGCATATATATATATATATATTTGTTCCACAACATGGCTAAAGTTTCTTGCCTGATATGCAATACAGCCCCAGTTCGAATCCCAGTAAGAGTATGGCTAGCACAATAATTCCAAATGGGAATTAGCAGTTAGTATCAAGTGAATGTAATGGTTAGGGTTAATTCTATGATTCATTTACTATTGTTAATGCCTCCATATACCAGCTGCATTAGAAAAGCAAATATTATTGGAAGCTCATACTTCTTTTGTTACAGGCAGTTTTCAACTTACAATAGTTCGTTTAGAGACCATTCAAAGTTAAAATGGCACTGAAAAATGTGACTTATGGCCATTTTTACTGTTGCGACCTTTGTAGCATCCCTATGTTCATGTAATCAAAGTTCAGATGCTTGGCAACTGGTTCATATTTAGGACCTTTGCTGGATCCCAGGGTCATATGATCATTTTTTGTGACCTTTTAACAAGCAATGTCAATGGGGAAGCCAGATTCACTTAACAACTGAGTTACTAACTTATCGACTGCAGTGATTCACTTAACAACGGTGGCAAGAAAAGTCATAAAATGAGGCAAAACTCATTTAACAACTGTCTCACATAACAACATAAATGTAGGGCTCAATTGTGTTTGTAAGACGAGGGCAAAAACTTTTTTTTCTTGTTTTCCTCTTCAAAATCTTGATGCATCTTATACTCCGGTACGTCGCATAGTCTGAAAAATATGGTATATACAGTCTAAATAGGCAGCTAAATTTGTAGATGACATACAGCTTTCCGTGTGGTAGGTTAAACAGTGTTCCTTCCTGCTGAGGACAAGCAGCATAGCAAATATGATTCATTTACTTTCTATGCCATAAAATATTCCAAATACACAAAATGATCTTCTGCAGTGCCTGCCACTAATCAGTCATAAGATCCTAAAATCTAGGAGGAGTTGCAAATTCATTTGTAAAAAATGACCATACCCACATCTTCAAACAAATGTGCAGACCATGTGTAGATTTCACACGCTCTGAACCACAGGCAGTAAGATGTGGATGAGATTATTTTCTCATAGAGGTTTTAAATGTAAACACATACTTGTGTATTTCAGGAAAAAAAATCTCATTTAAAAGGCTGGTTATGACTTTTCTTTCTTTTAAACAGAGCAATGAGAAGCACTTTCAAGCTTGCTGGTTTTATTTGTATTAAACAAGTTGACTTGGAAAATTGCAGCCAACTTTCTAACTTCGTCTGATAATTATTATATCTTTCAAGCACATGGAATCGAAACAAAGAACGCACACATCTTCAAATTAAAATAATAATCTAATACTTCAACTGAGTTATCTTATATAGGTTTGCCTTACCTTCCCCCCAAAATTTTATATCTTGTTCATTGCTGCTAGTGACAACAATAAAATACTAAATAAAGTTATTCACACTCATTAATTTTCTGTATTTTGTTCTTCTAACAATGTTGGAAGGAGTCTATACAGAAGCTCTCTTATGCTAATCTCCTCTCTTGCATGTTTGACTTCCCTCCTGATTTTAAGATAAATAAAAAATAATAAAAAAGGCAAATGGGAATTGTGTGGAGTGGAAGACATTAAATGCCTTTATGGATAGGATTCTTGGACCTGCCAAGTGTTAATTGGTGTCTGCCCCGATGGCAGTACAAATAGGCTTCACAGCCAATTAGCTTGTGGTCATCAATCTTTTCTGCTTGACAAAGTGAATTAATATGTTTCAGTCTTCAAAGCACAATAGTTACTAACAGACCAACTTGTGGATGACAGCGTATCAAAGATGAACTGCAAAAAATTGCTTTTTGAATGGCATCAAAAAGTTAGCATTTTCTGAATGCTTTTGATGCTATCAAAGGATAGACACAATTTTAATATGCCAAGGAGGATGACCTTTCTGAAGTTGAGATAGTGTGTGTGTGATTTCCTTAGTGATGTAAACCTTCACAGTATCATCCCCCTCTTGTTAAAGTAACACAACGCCTGTCCTATTTACTGTTATTTGAAAGATTTGCTGCCCAGAGTCCATTGGAGTTAGGCAGCTAGTAAATTCAAATATATAAACACAATTTAGGAGTTATTATAGAAGATACCATAAGAATTGACTTAGGGACTATAAAAAGTAATCACCCCCCACCCCCCAAAAGAATGAAATATTTTGGGGAAATATTAAAAGAGGCAGAATATAATATTTCTCCAAAGGAGAAAAAGGCAGAAAGCAGCCCTAACAGATGCCTGAAATATTTAGAGATGGATATCTTATACCCATTAAGAAATCTGGGACAACCTATTTACAAACAAAATACCTTCAGGTCCAGATGATGGGATGAAGAATTTGCACACATGTGCGTGCGCGTGCGCACACACACACAATTCTAACAACAGAAAAGGACCTTTAGGGCATAATAGGATTAACCCACCACCATTAGAATAGCAAAAGACACTAGGTTCACTATATTGCACAATGTAGCATCAGAACCCTATAAAAATCCATGTACTCATCAAACCAATTATCAGCTGCCCCAGCACTACATGCTGTTGTTTGTTCTGCTCACCAATAAGCAGAGTCCTTCTTTCTAATCAGCCTTCATTTTATTTCCAGCACCTTTCTCCCGTTTGGAATTGGACTGGATTTTTCTTCCAACAGGACAAAAAAAGAGGAAATTCCAGCTTCCTCACCAGGAATGTATCCGGAAACTTCATCATTTAACCCTAGATGTGAAATCTGAAAACCAGCCTTAAACTGCTAAGCAATTATGAAAACAGTGTGTAATACTCAGTGACCTGTTCTCTTTAAAGCATTTTAAACATTTCTAGAATGGATAACTGCTCCAATTATTACGAACTTTTAAATTAATATTTCTTCAATTATTTTTGATAATAAAGAAACTCCAAATCCTGATTTGCCTTATTTATCCTTAGAATATTTATACAAAAGTTGATGCTAATGGAAAAAAGAGGAGGAAAGAGTACAATTTAAGGGCTTTGATGTCCTAATATACAGCATCTTGAACAATAATAATAATAATATTTAATATTTGTAAACCGCTCCCTCTCCCCATAGGGACTCGGGGCGGCGGTTAATGAAATATAGTGTTTTTAAATGACAATATAGTGAAATGAAAGAAAAAATTCCTCTTTCTCTTCCAGAAGGTTTTGAAGAGCTGGTTCTGCCAGCGGGACTGGGAAACCCAGAGAGGGGTGGAACCAAGTGTGGGATTCAGCCGATATGGACTAGTTTGGACGAAGTGGTAGTTGGCCCCACCCACCTACCCCTGCACTAATCTGTCCTATATTTCCTTTCTTTGAAGCCCAGCTCATAGGCGCGGCAAAGTGGATTGCTGCATGTCAGCTGTTTTACTCACCAGGGCTGAGGCAGAAGGTAAGTTTGAGAGCTGTTCCCAAATGCATGGCAAGTACACACACGCCTAAAGCATGCAGTGAACTGGTTGTTACACTGGTTGACACTGAGCTTGTCGATCTGAAAGATAGGCAGTTCAGTGGTTTGAATCCCTAGTGCTGCGTAACGGCATGAGCTCCCGTTATTTGTCCCAGCTTCTACCAACTTAGCAGTTCGAAAGCATATAAAAATGCAAGTAGAAAAATAGGAACCACCTTTGGTGGGAAGGCAACAGTGTTCCGTGCTCCTTCGGCATTTAGTGATGCCGGCTACATGACCATAGAGACGTCTTCGGACAGTGCTGGCTCTTCGACTTTGAAACAGAAATGAGCACCGCCTCCTGGAGTAGAGAACGACTAACAGATAGTATGTGCGAGGGGAACCTTTACCTTTAACTATAGAATATTTTAAATCATTTGCTTTTAATTACCTTTTCCCCCCTGTCAAAAAACTAGTGTTTTGTAACTGGTTGAATATGACATAAAAAAAACCCTGAAAACTTTTCATTCTATTAATTGTGTTTCTTCTCCCTTTGCCTGCACACAATCATTTCTGCTTTGGGGACAAAACTATTAAAACATTGGGAGGGACGATCTGTGTCTTGTGCATAATTTAGAACCCAGTCAATCTGCCAGTCATGAATAATCTCAGCTTCTAGCAAAGGTAATGAAGTCCCTAAATACCATCATGCAATTGCGATATGACGCGCCCCGTTATAAATATTCTTGTCACTATGCAACAGCTGGTTGTTAGGCAATTCAGAAGCAAGGAAACTGATAAGTTCTTCTTGAGAACAGTGGTTGATTAATTCTAGCGTTATCACAACGCTGGCTTCCAACCTATCTCCGCATTAAATTATTAATCTCATTGCACCAGTCTATAAAATAAAAATGGGAAAGGAGTGAAATACATTAACCATGTAATTATATTTATCTGCTGCTGTTTTAAGAAATCAGGATATGCTTTGAGATATGCTTTGTACAGACTAGCTCAGCTAACTTATAGAATCCCTCAGAAATCAGTCAGCAAAGAGATGACAAGCATCTTGTTACAAAAATGATGGTAATGCATTTGGATTTACTTATCTGGCAGGCCTTTAGCACCGGGTAGACTGAGAAAATATGAGGTGTGATTAAGAATAAACAATGTTTTATTACTAAGTTGTAAAAATGCCTTCTATCATTTGGAAAATACATTGTGATGGAAAAACCTCCTTGCTTTCTCACATATTTATATATTAAGTTTATATCCTGCCTTTCCTTCAGGTGCTCAAGGGAGTGTTTCTAATGCTCCCTCCTGCTATTTCCCTTCACAATGATCCTATGAGGGAGAGAAAGGGAGAGAGTGAGGGAGGGAAGGAGGGAGGGAGGGAGAGGGAGGCAGAGACTGGCCCTAAGTCCTCAACGAAGCTTTCATGGATGAGAAGAGATTTTATTTTATATCTACTGTTCTGATCTTAAACAGACTCTAGAAAGAGTGCAGAAAAGAGTAACGATGATAACCGGTCTGGAAGCTAAACCCTACAATGAATGGGAACTGAGTATGCTTACTACAATGAAGAGTAGGACTAGGGGGGTGACATGATAGTAGTTTTTCAATATGTGAGGGACTGTCACAGAGAAGACAGAAATCAACTTATTCTCCAAAGCACCTGAAGGCAGGACAAGAAGTAGGGGGGGGGGAGTTTTCAAGGAGACCCAATGTAGAACTAAGGTGAAATTTCCTGTCAATTAGAACAATTAATCAGGGAAATAACTTGCCTTCAGAAGTTGTGGATGATCCATCACTGAAGGTTTTTGAGAAGAGATTGAACAGCCATTTGTATGCAATGTCATAGGGTCTCCTGCTTGAGCAGGAAGTTGGACTAGAAGTCCTCAAAGGTTCCTTCCAACTCTGCTACTTTATATTCTTTATTTTATGACTGTTGTTTAGTTTCTAACTACAGTGATCCCTCGTTTTTCGCAGTTAATGGGGACCGGAACCTTCCGCGAAAACTGAAAAACCGCGAAGTAGGATTCGCACCGGAAACTTGAGTTGGTGGACATCGTTTAAAGCAAGCACTAGGGGGCGCTTGCCTCCTACCGATGCATTTTTTCCTGTATTTTTGAAAAACCCGCGAAGCACTGAAGCCGCAAAAAACGAGGGATCACTGTATACACCTTCCTTTGTGCTGCTATTGTAACAACAGCATGTCTGAGTATATGCAAATGCAATCCCCCTGTAGTCACTCACTTCCACTGCCACTGAGCTCAACTCAGTATTGTTATAGTTATAATCCTCCTAATTTCCAAGTCACTGATACACCTGAAACAGACCACATAAGGTAGGAGAACGTGCATACATTGTTATACAACTGAACAACATCTGTTTCAATCACAGAGGCCAGCTAGGTCGGAGAGGTAGGAGGAGAACCACTGTAAAACAGTGCCTCCCAACCCCAACCCCTCCAACCGGTGCAATAGAATACCATGGTCGATGGTATTGAAAGCCGCTGAGAGATCTAATAGGACCAGGATAGAGGAAAAACCTCTATCCTGAGCCCTCCAGAGATCATCGACCAACGCAACCAATGCCGTCTCTGTGCTGTACCCAGGCCGGAAGCCGGACTGGTGCGAGTCTAGATAGACAATTTCCTCCAGGTGCTGGGGAAGCTGTCGTGCCACCACACTCTCAACAACCTTCGCAAGAAAGCGAAGGTTGGAGACTGGACGGTAGTTGGCTAACACAGCTGGGTCCAGATGTCATTTGATGCAGCATCTCAGCAAATAGTGTTAAAGCTTTTACCATGAACTGTATTATAAAGTCTTTATTTATTCAATATAAAACAAGTATTGCATAAGTCTACTCAACAAGTAGACGAAGTGGAAGTCTTTAAGTCCAATTTAAAAGAAAGTCCATAAGCATTTTTAAAAGCAGCATGACCTCCACGTTTGGAGGGTAGGTTTTTCTTAACAGATGGGCTCCCTAGTCAGAACATTTATAGTTTTTTTCCCTTTGCTCAGTAGGTCACTTCCTCAAGATAGATATCAAGATACTTATTTCATGTGTTTTTAATTGCTGTTAAGTAAAACAGACATGGAACATTAAAAGATGGATTATAGTTTTCCTTTGTTCCAGATCCTTATCAGACCACAGCAGATGCATACTTATCGTGATGCAGTTTAAATTAGTCGCCATATGTATAATCATAGCTGTAAAAGTAAATGCAGCATTAAAATTATTTTAATAATATATATGAAAGCTGGTTATCTCAGTATTCGAATGCTGGCATGGCCTGGTGGGGGAAGAAAGAGTTATATTCATACATTCTACATGGTGCCTGTCTTAAGAGACTGATGTTAACTGTGTTCTTGTTTCATCAGAGGAAGCATAAGAGTGGAAGGAAGCAACCCATTGTAACTCTGCCTAGTGGGGCATTCTAATTGACTTTGAAGTCATTAATCAGCTCCCAATCAATCTATTCCACCAACAGCAGACAGTTAGATGTCCATTACCTTCCATTTATCATGCCATCACCTAATTCACTGCACCATTAGCCACAGATTACGTCTCAGGATAACAGCATCAGCTCCCCACCCTTCAAAGACTCCTGTCACTCACCTCAGCCACTGGGATTCCTTCAGGTGGGCGACACTGAAGTAGGACTTCTTGCTCCAAAGATACTTCCTTTCCTAATGGTTCCTGTTCAAAAGTTTTCCGTAAATCTAGGATGGGAGGAAAAATATATTTAGATGTACTATTTGTTAAAGACATTTTTTCCAAAATTGTATCTCCAGGACTAATATATGGATTGCAGTTCTTTAGGTTTTGTGAGGCTGCTTCTAAGGTATACTAATATTGTATACAAAAAGTAGAAGATAAGAGAGAGAGAGAGAGAGTGAGTGAGAGAGAGAGAGAGAGAGAGAGAGAAGGGAGGGAGAAAGGCAGGCAGAAAGAAAGGAAGAAAGGAAGGAAGGATTTGTTGGGAAACTAAATAGAATGGAATTGTGTTTCAGTAGATTGAACTGGCATAGACCGGAATGTGATTGATTCAGCCTTTCCTAATTAGAATAGGAAAGATTAGAATATTAGAATACCAGTAAAGAATATTAGAATACCAGTAAAGCACCAAGCATTAAGGTGATGTGATGGCCATGTACCAAGAAAATGTATAAGTGGCATTTTTAATGAAAGATCCCCATTATACTCTGCTATGACTATCTTATTAATAATGGAGAGTGGGATCTTAGACAATATGTTTTGCTCCTACTGCTTTGCACTTAGCTTTATAGGAATGAATTCCAGTTATTACTTGTACCAAACGAAGTAAGAGATGGGGAGGGAAGATATAAAGACCAAGGCAATTTGAGGATAAATTGCTCTTTGATTTTTTTTTTAAAAAAAACGGGAGGTATTTATATTTGCTTATCTTATATCATCTGTCTTTTGTTCACTTGAAAATGTGACAAGTGAGACTGGATTTCTATATACAGATGAAGATGGAGCATGTGAGGCTCTTACAATCAGGTATTTATTTTATGGTTTGCTTTTCCAACTTGTTTTGAAAAGTTAATTCCGCCAACGTCTTAAGACGTATTTATTCCAACAAGCCGGCCTAGGATAGCCCCCATTTCTGACTTTTTAAGAAAATAATTTATAATTGGCAAGGGTTTTAATATTGGGTTTTAGCACGGGTTTATTAATTTAATACATTTTAATAGATATTTATTGTATTTTGTGTTCTTAAATAATGCCTGTGCGCCGCCCTGGGTCCTAACAAGGAGAAGGGCGGGGTATAAATTTAATAAAAAGAAAAAAAAAAAAAAAAAGAATTGAAAATAATTTCTTAGCCAGTCATTTGTTGAAATGGCATATTGCCATTTTGCTTTGTATGCATGAATTCAGAAGGCACTGAACAAAGTTGATGGGTGCAATTACTAACAAAGGTCTCAAAAGAAACCCAAGGTCTCTTACAAATTGGATTACTTCTGTCAAGGAAGTTCCATGGCAACCCTTTGAAACTGAAGGATCTTTTAGGTTATCCTATAAAACATTTTTTATAGAAACATAAACATCAAATTCAGTTGTAATCAAGTGTAACCTAATTGACTGCTAACATTTTATAAAATCACTTATTCTCCTTATTATACCTTTACTTATCCTTAAGGATGGTCATTCATTTTTTTATTTAATAAAACAATATACCTAGGGTCGACTAGCAATAATATTACTAGATGGTTCATTTATTTCCATGCTTCCCAAACGTGGTCAATAACCACGTACGTTTGGACGATTCGGAGTAACAATGAAAAATGCACCACTCTGTGGTCAGTTGTCAATAGGATTCAATGGTATGTGGACAGTATTCAAAGTTATGTCCAGCTGTGCTGTTGGTTAGAAGTAGCCCAACCATCACAAAGAATAAAATAATGTCTTGGATTGCAAATGATAACATAGACAAAGTCCCATCTTATGTCCCTGACAATCACCTCCATTTTTAATATTTCCTTTTTCGATCAGTGCTTAGCTAGTAGCAATTTCAACTTTCTCTAGATATTTTCCTTCATGATATCACTGACATCATGAGCCGAAAGAGTACACCGGTACAAATTCACCTGCACGACAAATACCTATAGTATGTGTTGTTCTGTTCCCATGATACAACTTGGTGCACTGCGGCATTTGTTGCTACAACCAGCTAGCAGTGCCAATAGAGAAATGAACAACCAGCAAGGAATTGTAGGGCAGAGCAATTAGCCTGCTGCCTTAAAGTGTGTAGTTGGAACTGTTCTCTATTAGCTTAATCTGCTGTTGAATTTATGTTCTGCTGCCAGCCATCTTGGGTTAAAAGGCTGGATAGAAACTAATCAAGGAGAGAACCAACCTAGAACTAAAGAGAAATTTCCTTGCCAGGCAATTAATCAGTGGAACGGCTTGCCGTCAGAACTTGTGTTTACTAAGCTAGAAAAGAAAGTAAGGAGAAGATACAGAACCCAGATAATGCACTATTAAATGAAAAAGGGGGGAAGAGGGGGGAAACAGAAAAGAAAATACTAAATATATAAGTATACATTCAAGAGCGAGATATAAAGGGGAAAAACATAGGATAGATTAGCAAAGATAAGGGAATAAGAAATGATACTAAATTATATTTGGGTTTGCGGAAATGCCATCCTAAGAAAACATAAACTGAGACTTGAAAGAGACACCTATAAGAACAGAAAAAGAAAGGGAGAGAGGAGGAGAGAATGAGAGGAAGAGGGGGGAAAGAAGAAAGAAGGAAGGAGAGGAGGGTGGAAGGGAGAGAAAGAGAAGGAGAGAGGGTAGGAAGAGGAAGAGTAGGAGTAAGGGAGAGATAAGGGAAGAAGGAAGGAGAAGGAGAGGAGGAAGGAAGGAAGGAAGTAGAGAAGGGAGGGAGGGAGAAAAGAAAGGGAAAATAAGGTGGTGTTACAACAGGTGGAAGGAGTGGTAAATAAAGTAACCCAAACGGTATATTATAATCTATTAGATGGAATAACAAATGTGTAAGAATGACAAATGTAAAGAAGAATAAAAATTATGTGAATGTATACTTGAAATGGTATGTAAGAGAATAAAAAACATTAAAAATGGGGCAAAAAGAACTTGTGGGTGTTGGGTCACTGCATTTTAAAGAAGAGACTGGACAGACATTTGCCTGAAATGGTGTAGCGTTTCCTGCATGAGCAGGGAATTGGACTAGAAGACCTCCAAAGTACCCTCAAAATCTGTTATTCTGTTATTCTTTAACTACACAATCACTGGCTTGGATGAATCTCTTTTTTAGTTTAATTCATGACACAATAATTTAGGAAATAAATTGATGAGAGATAATCCCCCTCCCTTTATATGAATTTGTGTTGCAGGTAGAAAGGTAGAATATACATGAAATAAAAGGTACTTTTTATTCAGGCACAAAATATGCTAAAAACCCTTCACCGCTTCACACAGCTTGCATTTCTCTCTCCCTCTATAAAGATTATTAGGGCGCTGTGCCATTTTAAACTTAGGATGACAAAGAAAAAAATACAGTAATAACTGCAGTAGCATACATAGATACAGTGATAAAGAACGTCAAGATAATAAACTAGAAGCATTTATATTTACTGCAGTGAAAGAAAAAGGAGTATACTTGGAATAGATAAAAATCTAAGCTAGTTCATGGAGTCTGGTTTTGGCTCTCTAAAGCATTAATTCAAACTTGAAGTTAACGTACAAGTTTTTAATCTTCTCCGTTTCTAACACACTATGTTTATGAAAGAATCGTTCAAGAAACAGCTTTATTAACTTGTAACAGTGATAATTTGTTGTTACAGCTTCCATGCAACCTAAACCCTGTTTTGCCTGCTGAAAAATGTGACACAGGCAGCCACAGATAACATTTCTTTTACTTACACACACACACACACACACACACACACACACACACACACACACACTCCGGAAGGAGTTTCTTTACGTTTGGTTTATTTCCATCAACACAGAATGATGTGGTGTAACTTGAAATGACACCATTACTCTCCACCAGGTCACTGATCTACAAACTAAAAGACTTCTAATATTGACTGGCATAATAAGCGGTAATGTCCTTAAAGTACCCTTTGGAGATTATCAAGTGAATAATATCCTTTTTAAAGAAAGGGCGTAATTGTGTATTTACAAGGCAGCTTGTTGGTTGCTTCCTTTTGTGTACTGAGAATAGTAGTCTACTATTCCACTACAGAAACAGGCACTGATTATTTGTGAAATGTACTTATTGGTGGTAAACCAATTGTAGTATGTATGTATGTATGTATGTATGTATGTATGTATGTATGTATGTATGTATGTATGTATGTATGTATGTATGTATGTATGATCGGGATTGATAAATCGACACAGCTTGAAAATTAATGAGTAGTTAGGATCAGCCTCTCCTCTCCCCTTCTCTCCCTCAGGCTTGCCCCACAGAAGCCTCTCCTCTCCTCTCCCCTTCTCTTCCTCAGTGTAACTCCTTAGCACCAGAGCGTTTTTCAGGTGGGGAGGGGGAGTAGAGTGTCTACATAGATATACATATATATTACAAATACAAAAAAGAGCTAAGACTATTGTTGATGTACAACTACAATGTCTGTGTGCTTTTTCTATGCAAAAGTCATGTTCTCGCTGTGATTCCAATCTTTTGACTACCATGTGTTAAAGAGAAAACCTCTTTTTGTCTAAAAGAAAGTTTTGAATCCCCCCCCCCTCCCCTAATTTATCTAAGGAAAGCATTGCTTACAGTGTAGAAGTCAGTACTGGCAGCTGATTTTTCTCTCCCTGTTCAATTTTCTGTTGGAACTTTTAAAATCCAGATCTAATGTTATCCTCCAGGGTTCATGTGGTCCGTTATGATTATTGCACTGAATGTATTTGCATATCTAAAGTACTCTTCCCTAAACTGGTACCCTCTAGTTGTGTCGGGAAATAGTTGTCGGAGATGCTATTGAGAATTCTAGGAACTTCCGTGCAAAACTCTTGGAAGGTGCACCAGCTTTGCAGATAGCAAGTTCAGAATAGGTTTCTGTAAATACAAGCCTGTGCCTGGAAAACTCCCAACAACAGTGAGATTCAACTCATTGTTTATAGCATAAATTAAAAACAACTTAAAGTTCTCTTTTTAAAAATATGCAGTTCCATCTTACCTTGCTTGTATTTACTTTCTCAGAGAATTCACCCATAGTTCTTCCATTAATTTTCATTAAAATAAGTTTAATAATTTAAAAATATCCTGGCATTATATTCACTAAAATCAAGGTGGTTGACTAAACACAAAAGTCATTTCACATACAGAAATCTTCCTATTAAAATATTAGCCCAGTGTAACTTAATAGTTAACTAGATTGGTTCCCCCAAGGTGTGTTGGACATATTCTCCCTAACCTTCATGCCACCCGTGACAATGGCTGAGTAGGATACACCTCTAGGCCCTCAAGTTAAGAACAGTTACTCCATAGTAATCTTGAAAAGCACAAGTTGCTATCTCATTTCTGTGTTAATCTACTCCATTTATTAATAGACTATAGCCATGATGGCGAACCTATAGCACGGGTGCCACAGGTGGTACGCGAAGCCATTTCTGAGGGCACGCGAGGCATTGCCCTGTCAGGTCCAGCGCACATGAGCGTGCTGGCCAGCTGATTTTCAGCCTTGATTTTCAGCCATTTTTTGCCCCCCTGAAGCCTCCAGAGGGAGAAAAATAGCCCAATGGGCAACCTGGAAGTCCATTCCTGAACTTCCAGTTTGTGTGTTGGGCCTTTTTTCGCCCTCCCCAGGATTCTAGAAAGCTTCTGGAGCCTTGGGAGGGCAAAAAAATGGATCTACTGGGCCCACCGGAAGTCAGAAAACGGGCTGTTTCCGGCCTCTGGGGGAAGCCATTTTTGCCCTCCCCAGGCTCCAAAAAAGCTGTGTGTACATGCGCTAGACAGCAGGGGGTGTCACACATGTATTCTCAGGGGGCACGGCATGGGTGGCATTAAATTATGGGGGTGGGCACACGAGTATGCACAATAGCGCGAGCGTGTGTGCTTTTGGCACCCGAGGCGAAAAAGGTTCGCCATCACTGGACTATAGGAAGTCTCAATCTTACAAAAACACAGAATTATGTATCTGAGAACCGCAGGAAGTAAAACTGAAGATTTATCAAATAAAATAATGCCGTGTGTTTCTAATAAGTAGCTTCTCTTTTTCCTTCAGGTTATCTATTTTCTTTTCTATTTCTTTTACATTTGAAACATTAAGTCTTTTTAATAAGCACGGCATTTCTTTGCCAGTTAAGATCAGATTTTATTTTGCTTTACCACTTCTACTTTAAATTCATAATTCATCGCAAATTTTTCCCCTTTTAAAAATGGTCACTTAATCTTTTTCTGGTACTTTTGCTGGACTACAATGGAAGTTGTTTATGGGTAAAGCGAAAGGGTATCTTTTATCGTTTTCTGCAAAATGTGATAAGAGCTAGGTGAGGTGCCTTCAAGGCACTGGTAATACAAGGGTGACTAATGAATAAGCATGAAAAGCAGACACTTGTCTGCCAGGAATTACGGTAAATGTAAACTGGGAACACACTGTGCTATGTTGCATTACTAGCAAAAAAGCAGATGGATTTCTGCCCTTGGTAGACTTTAAGGACTTATTTATTTCACATGTACTTGTCAGTAATCCCAGCTAAGACTTCTAAAACAAATGCAGCAGAATTCTATGATAAACTGGAATAGCTTGTATTTATATTTTTATGGAACAGAAATCTTGATTTTGAGGAAAACAGCCATGCATAAGCACCATCTTCAATACATAATTACAAATTATTCAACTTTAAAGACTTCGATATTTAAATATTTTAACCACTGGATCAGGGTAATTGATTTTTTTTTTAACGTGTTTGCATGCATACCACAACCAAGGGTTTGTGCATATTTGGATTTGGCTAACGTATGGATTTGGCTCTGTGGCGGGCCCTGCCCTTTGGAATGACCTACCCCCTGAATTGCGTACCATCACTGACCTCCGCCTCTTCCGCCAGTGTCTAAAGACACATCTTTTTCAGCAAGCCGGCCTAGCCTAACCTCCCGTGGGGACTATTTTTAGACAGTTTTAAATTGGGGATTTTAAAATTGGTTTTAGCATAGGACTATAATGATTTAATATGTTTTAAATTATGTATTTATTCTTTTGTATGTTTTTTAAATTCCTCTGCGCCGCCCTGGGTCCTTTGTGGAGAAGGGCGGGATATAAATGTGATTAAAATAAAAAAATAAAAATAAAATAAATAGTATGATATTGCAAGTTTATAAGCGCTCATTAGAAATAATAACTTAAATACCTTGTAGTAATTACTTTCTGAAGTCACATTTCATCAGGCTTTGGTATTTAAATATTTTAACTACTGGATCATCATCGTCATCATCATCATCATCATCATTATTATTATTACAAATCCTTAATTTATTATCTAGATTGAATGTAAACAGAATTGTGATAAAATAATGAAACTTTGGACATAATGGAGACAATGAAGGTGTCCTGTTATCCTGTAAAGTCTGCAGGGCCAGACTTTTCTCTTTTCCTTCACCAAACATAAGCTTAGAAAGGGCACTCTATATTTATAAGAAATCTACCCTTGTTGTAATTTAAATGTTGTGAATGACCTGTGGTGAACATTCTGCATATTTCACTAAGATTAAGTTTTCAGCACTAAGCCTACCACTGCTACTGTTTCATTTTAGGCCAAGAGTTTGATCATTTAACAGTAATTATTCTGCCAACATAAATGAGAGGATTTTCACATTGCCCAGCTCTCCAAAATAACCAGTGTAGGTATTTACCTAAAAATAGAAGTCCAAAAGCATATTAACCACAATCACTCCACGCACATACTGAAACTTATGACTAGTTTTTCTTTTTCTTTCTTTTTCTTTCTTCTTTTCCCCTAATTACTTGCATTTTATTCTTTATACTATTTATGTTGTTTGTATTTGTTGTCATGTATTGCATCAGTAGGCTAAAACCAATGTTGTTGTATTTATTCGTGTGTGTGTGTATGTTTATTTATGTCAAAGCACCTGGTATGCCCAAATATGGGAGGGAGCATACTGCTTCCCTTTTGCCTTTCAGGACCACCCTGAAAACCATTTTTTGTGTTGCATTTGTGCTGATAAATACAATACAATACAATACAATAGCAGAGTTGGAAGGGACCTTGTAGGTCTTCTAGTCCAACCCCCTGCGTGGGCAGGAACCTTATACCATTTCAGACAAATGGCTATCTAACATCTTTTTAAAGACTTCCAGGGTTGGGGCATTCACAACTTCTGGAGGCAAGCTGTTCCAGAGGTTAATTGTTCTAACTGTCAGGAAATTTCTCCTTAGTTCTAAGTTGCTTCTCTCCTTGATTAGTTTCCACCCGTTGCTTCTTGTCCTGCCCCCAGGTGCCTTGGAGAATAGTTTGACTCCCTCTTCTTTGTGGCACCCTCTGAGATATCGGAACACTGCTATCATGTCTCCCCTAGTCTTTCTCTTCATCAAACTAGACATACCCAGCTCCTGCAACCGTTCTTCATATGTTTTAGTCTAGAGTTCCCTAATCATCTTGGTTGCTCTTCTCTGCACTCTTTCCAGAGTCTCCACTAAATAAATAAATAAAGGGAAACTAGTATATTCTATTTCAAGCTATTTAACTCTCATCAGCTAGCCATACCCTTACTAGGATTCGAACCTAGGCTGTTTTTACATGTTAGGCAGTTGTATTAGCCTCTAAGCCACAAGCTCTCCTCCCTTATCAGCTGAACCAAGGAAATGATGAAGTGTTAATCTTATTTATTGATTAACACTTAAATTTATTTATTTATCAGCACAAATGCTGTATGTATGTATGGGTATAGGCATAGGCATATGTATATAAATTCAAAACTGCTGCTTCTAAAAGCACTTTGTAGCATTTTTATCTGGATTATCATAGCAAATTTTCTCCAATCTTCCTTTTAAAAAAAATAGTTTCAAAGGTTCCTCATTTTAGTCAGAATGACATTGCTGTTGTTGTTTTTGTAGTTGTTATTGTTGCTGTTGAAAATATTAATTGTACCCCATGATACTAGGAAGTTGAATAAAAGGTTCAACATTACATGAAAGTCCATGAATTGATAGTTGCATACTGATCAAGAGCTAGTGTGTTCCAATTATCTAATAAGCCACAATTTTTTAATATACTCCTGTTTGGCTCGAATCAATACATCATACTTAAGTGAAGTATTTGAAGAACTTCAACATAGAGAGGAGGAGATATAATCCATAAATCTTGCTGTAGGAAGCTAATTACAATCATACCAACTACCATGATACATAACCCTGATACATTAGATAACAATAACTTCAATTAAAAAAAAAATCTAAATATGATATTCTGACAATCTGTCACGAGTAACGTGGCAAAAAACCAAAATCAAATAGATTCCATAATTTAACATAGTTTTTTTTAAAAAAAATAATTATTTCAGCATTTAAAACAATATATGCAGCATTTTTCAATGTGTCTTGGACTCATTACTAGTACTGTAAATGAATAGTTATTTTGATATTTAACAGTCAAAAAGCTCCCCAGGGGCTAAATATATGCTTGTTGCCAAAAACATACTCTCAGTAAAATGCTAGAGCTTGCATCTTTTACTTAATAAATACATATACTTGTTACTGGGAGATGTGGAAGCAAAGTCAACATGCAGATGTTTATCCATTGAGCTTTAAATATCACAGAAACCTTACATATATACATCCAGCAACAAGCTCTACTAAACCCACGGCAGCACAGTTTTAGTAGACAAGATGACTGATTTACTGAACATGAGGTAAATCATGCAGATTTGTTCTATGAAGTCTGTTCGGTTCTATAAAGTTTGTTCTCTGTCCTATGAAAAATCTGTAAAAAGCACTTTTTAAAATTTCAGTGCAGATATTCCTAGCCAGCCTTCTGCTTTTTTTTATAAGTGCTATAAAATAATAATAAAAAATACACAGGCTCCAGAAGGTACTGAGATTTTGGGATAGCAACTTATAACAAATGCTGATTGCCAATGCTGTCTCTTCATTGCTCTTCATAAAAAATAATAATATTCCATTCATAACTTTAGATCCACAAAAAGAAATATGTTATACCAACCTAGTCTAGTTTCATGTGTAAAATAAGTATGTTATATCTGGAAAATACATGGTTAACAAAAGACGAACAAAATGCACTGGAGATTCAGGTTTTTAGCTAGTACTGGAAAAATGAGGTGTGTAAAAATATGCTGTGTTGAATAGCACCAGGACAACTTGTCAAGTTAACGTATTTTAATTTAAATATGGTTGACTTCCTTTTACTAGAAATAAAATAGAATGGATGAAATGAAACTCTTATGCAACTGATGGACTAAAAATGCTCCAATAAGAATAAACGCTATGTTTTTTAATTCATCTGTAAATGTCATTTCTAGATGTGGCAGTCAGGTGATAAAACATGTAGCTCTGGCTTTTAAGTTTAGGATTTAAAAAAAAAATCTGTGCAGTTTTGCATTAAAAGAAACCTAGGTCAGTGATGATTTTTTTCCAGAGTGAGTGCCCAAAGCGCATGCGTGCACACCCAAACGTGCATGTGTGTACATGTGCCCGAACCCCCAAAATGCAATGCGCATGTGTCCCCCTGCATACTCTCCACCATCCCACACATGTGCACACCCCTGCACCCTGCACATGCCCTGCACACCCCACCCCACACACATGCATGGCAGAGACCAGCTGGCCAGTGGGAGGCATGCACACATGCCTGGCAGAGCTGAACTTGGGCAACGGCTCATGTGCCATCAGAGAGGGCGTTGCATGTCACACGTGCCATAGGTTCACCATCACAGACCTAGGTAATCACTTGGTTACCTTAATTTCTTGCACTGGTAATCAGTTGTAAGCATCACTAAAAAAAAAAATCAAGCAAATCTCTACATGAAACTAAAGAAACAACAAAAGCCCCAACTTTAAGCATTAGTTAGAAATTTGAAATTAGGATTTAGTAGATGATACTGAAACAAAATATGTGTCTTAATAATTCTTGTTTATGAATTGTTTTAATCACTTTTATAGTGTTTCATGGAAAAATTGAACATTCTGATAAAAGGATTCTGGAATTTATTCATAGAAGTGAGATTCACTTTCACTAAAATGTCAGGCTAAATGCCAGACTGATAGACAGTTTCCAGTGAGCATTCACCAAAACTTGTTTATTTCTCTTCCCCAAAGGCAAAGAAAGGCTGACTCTGAGTAATGGCCCTGGCTTTCATTGTTAAGTCAAAGTAAACTCATTTTATCCACATGATGGTAGAATGAGAATCTCCAGTGCAAATAGTGCTTTAGAAGAGAGTCTTCTCTTTGAAAATTAATGGAAATTAAATATTTGTATAGTAAGGTGAATATCTGTGTTTCTGTTTGCCTTGAATAATGTCCGGGAAAGTAGGGAAGGACAGAGTAGAAGAAATAATATACTATTAAGATGGATGTAAGTTAAGGACCTTTTTCCAATCTTATTCTCTTCTCTATTTAAAGCAAAGTAGACTGTTATCCATTCTCTCTTCAACATATTAAAAGCAGTGGAATGAAATGATTACACAGATCTAATCTACTACCATGGATTGCATTTATCCTGTCAAAAGCTTTATTTGGATAAAATAACTATTTGTTTGACTGCAGACAATTTCTCTAGATGGAAGGCCATTAGTCGCAGCACACTTCAGTTCTGACAGATTAATGGATCTACATGGTGCAACTCAAAGTTCATGAATCCATCAAGGGAAATACATATCCAAAATTGAATTGTGAATTTTAGAAAAATAAAACCTTATTCATTTTCATTTAACTTCAGCCCTAAAAGAAGTATTCACACTATGTTTAACAATCAGACTTATTCCCACTTTTTGCAATTTATATTCAGTGTGGTAAATAAATATGGAGAATCAAGTGACTTAACTTAAAGAGGTTTTATTGCCAAGTGGTGCACTGCTTTTCAGAACTGGAACAACATTTATCTTTTGAATGACTTGATTATTCTACATATGTCAGTAGTCAGCACAAAAAAGCAGCAGAAATTGCTTTCAATATTGTTAACACAATAAATTCTATGCATTTCATACTTTCACCTTTGTCATATTAATAATTCAATTCAGCTAAAAATTTTGGAGGAGCTTGGAGACCATGTTTGCTTTTGAGGTCACGAGTTTTATAACTTGGCTCTTCTATTTTCTTGATGACAGTTTCATTGGCAATTGATGTACCACACTACATTTGAGAAACTATTATGCTGAAATTGCAATTATTGATGTTGATAAGTGGGAATATTCATTCAGTTACTGGATCATAATCTTTCTGTTATCTAGGATCAAACTGTCAACCTTCCGTGTGGGAGAGGAGTACCTGCACTTCTAGGCCATGGCTCTACTCATTATTAATCAAATTTATATAGGCACCTATCTCCCCATTTACACTAAAATGTAGAATGTATACTTTTTGAAGTATGTTTTTGCTTTTCACTCAGATTTGAATTGCTTTGTACTATTGATAAAATTTTGATCTTAAAAGAAATTTCACAAAAGAACTGGCTACCTATATTAAGTATTACTTTAAAGACAATAACAAAACTACCATATTTTTCGAAGTATAAGACACACACACACACAAAAGAAAGAGAAAATTTAGGTGCATTTTATACACTGAATGTAGCCCTGCCTACCCTTTGGTTTCTGCCTCCTTGCAGCAAACAGCAAACAGCCAGTTTCAGCTTCAGCACATTCTGATTAGCGCAAGCAGCTGATTGTCAGACTCTTGACCAGTGGTTCTCAACCTTCCCAATGCTGCGACCCTTTAATACAGTTCCTCATGTTATGGTGATCCCCAACCATAAAATTGGTGTCTTGGTTCCTAAGGCCATCAAAAATATCTGTTTTAGGTGACCCTGTGAAAGGGTCATTCGACCCCCAAAGGGGTCGTGACCCACAGGTTGAGAACCATTGCTCTTGACCATCAGCTGTTTCAGACTGCAGGGATTGCCATTGCCTATTGCCACTTCCACACGCCCCATTTCTGGCCTCCGCATCCCATTTTTGGCCTCTGTGTGCCCCATTGTCTGCCTATTCCCATCCCCACCTGAACAGGTGGAAAATGGGGCTTGTGGAGGCGGCTTGTGGAGGCGGCAATAGGCTATGGCAATCCCTGCAGCCTGAAACAGCTGCTTGTGCTAATCAGGCTGTGATGAAGGTGAAACTGGTTGTTTGCTGTTTGCTGAAAGAAGGCAAATTGCTGGGAGGCAGAGGCAGATTTCCCCCCACCCCCTTGTTTTCCTCTCCAAAAGCTAGGTATGTCTTATACTTTGGAGCATCTTATACTCTGAAAAATAGGGTAGATGCAGTAGCAATAAAAGTGTATTATAGTAGCCTTTTTTATCAACTCTAGAAATAACACTTGCCAAAAATAGACAACAAATAAGAAGCTTATTGTCTAGTGGTTAATAATACACTGGCTTAAAAATTAGGAGACTGTGAGTTCTATTCCTGTTTTAGGCATGAAATTTGCCTGTCTTAGGCATGAGTTGTTGCATATGAGATAAGTAGCAAATAAATTTCATAATAAATAAATAAAATTAAAGCCAACGAGGTGACGTTGGGGCGGTCTCTCTCTCTCTCTCTCTCTCTCTCTCTCTCTCTCTCTCTCTCTCTCTCTCTCTCTCTCTCTCCAACCTATCTCACAGAAGTGTTCTTATGTGGAAAATAGGAGGAGTAGGAGTAGTTTTAGGTATGTTCATCACTGTGAGTTGCTTATAAAGTAATAAAGGCAGAATTAAAAAAAAACCCTGATAAATAATTTTATTTATCTTTCAGGAAGGAACACTTTAAACAAGAGATTACAGTAAATATCTGTATGTACAAAAAGTATATAGTAGTATAGCATAGCCTTTATTGTCATTGTACATCATGTATACAACAAAATTGGTTTTAGCCTCACTGGTGCAATCCATAGTATAAAGAATAATCCCTATGCAAGCAATTAGGGGAAAACAAAGAAAGAAAGAAAAAGGAAAATAAAAACTTATTTTCAAATGTTTGTGTGTGGAGTGATTGTGGTGGTGTTTAAGAGTCTGAAAGCCCAAGGATAGAAACAATTTTTAAACCTATTTGTTTGGCTGGCTATGCTTCGATGTCTTCTGCCCAATGGTAGAAGTGCGAAGAGACACTGACCAGGGTGTGAATCATCTCTGAGTATCTTCCTTACTCTGCTAAAGTAGTGAGACCTGGCAATGTCAACCAGTGGTGTTACAGGGCAACCAATGGTTTCTTGTGCCGAATTGATCACCCTCTGTAGTGCCTTCCTGTCCACACCAATTAAACCAGTGTACCATACTGTGATGCAATATGTGAGGACACTTTCTATCATGGAATGATAGAAAGAGGTCATCAGCCATTGTTCCACCAGATATCTGCGATATGCTATAGTAAAATCGCTAAAGTATACATGCTACACTGATCAAATGTAAATTGGGATACATTTTTTTTTAGAACTCTACACAAGCATAAATGCTAACACAAATAAAAGTTTAATGAAATCCCACTGAGTCAGGTTCTGACACAAAGCAAAATAATGAAAGAATTTTAATTTGATGACAGTATTTAAAAAAGCTTTCTAGCAAAGTAAAGAAGGAAATACTTACAGGCAATACGGACATAGGCCTTCCTACTCTTGGTTGTCCCTGCAGAACTCCAAGCCACACACTGGCACCAGTAATCTTCAGGTCCAAAGAGTTCTTCAACTTGTTGCCGTGAAATCTCAATGCTTACCTCTCGAACAATGAGTCCTACCAAAACATAACCAATTGACTTGACTTTGACTTCAGACTTACTTTTTAGACATATTTTCAAAGAAAAATAAGAGAGTCCAGTTGTCTCTTGAAAAAGCATCTTTGGAACCACCATGATCTGGATGACTGAGACTCTCCATAGACATTTCTCACTTACTCTTCCCATTTTAATCCAGAGAAAATAAGAAAAGCAAAGTAATAAAATATATCTGTAAATACTGTGTTTTCCTGAAAATAAGACCAGGTCTTATTTTCTTTTAGGCCCTAAAATATGCACTGGGGATTATTTGCAGGGCTGTCTTATTTTTAGTGCCACAGCCACAAGGTGGGGTGGTGGTTGAGCTGCCCAATGGGCACTGGCAGTCATGTGCAGCACAAGCCTACATGGCTGTCAGTCAACTTCTTCTGGCACTGGTGTGGCACCTTAACAGGAGGCTGAGTGACATACCCAGGCTATCCATGTCTCGACAATTGCCTTGCCTTGTGGTGGTGGCCCACTTCTTCTTCTGGAAATGGTGTGGCATCGCAGGAAGCTGAGCGATGTGTTGTTGCTATGGTCATGAAGCGAGGTGGGGAGGGAGTGGAGGACGAGGCAGATGAGGTGGAGGATGACACAAGACAGGTGGAGATGGTGGATGAGTCGAGACAGGAAGGGGTGGAGAATGGGTGGCCAGCTGTGCATACACTTAAGTAGGGCTTATTTTTTGGGGGGGGGGTAGGGTTTATATTGGATGCACGCACAGAAAACATGCTAGGCCTTATTTTCAAGATAGGCCTTATTTTCAGGGAAACACACTTACTGAGGTACTGACGAAGGTAAGAAGAAGGGAAAATACGAATTTTTATAAAAGATACATGTTACATAGTTATACACATAATTATAAAACAAAGCTAAAATAAGTAGTAGATTATTGCCAGGGCCATGAAATGAATCAAGTTATGCTCACTTACATTAGGTGGGCATCAAATAGCTTTTCAACTGGATCATGTTTTCTCATTTTTTTAAAAAAAATATTTTTTCACATGGTGTAAAGCCGCACTACTGATTGCAAAGATCATAGATATCTAATATAATATACCCCAAGCTTGCACTTTAATTATAACTTCTAGAACCTGCACAAGATTTACAACATGCTGAGTAGCCTTCATTTACTGATCCATACTGTGATTTTAAATTACAGTATGATACTGAGTGACAAAGAAAAAACACAGCCCTTCCGTTGTTGATAAAATATTTATTCATACATTTCACATCCAAGGGTTTGCTATAGACAGCTTCTATTGTTTCAGTTATTAGATTCGAGTCTAATAACTTTTTTATTTTATTTTTATCTATTGGGTGTACAATAAGGCCTACATTTGCTTTAAAATGCCTGTGCCTATTTGAACTTCCTTTTTCTATTCTTGTGCTTTCTCTTATTAGAAGAAATAAGAAATAACTGTTGTTAATTGCTACTGCTTAGTTTATATTCTTGTGACCTTCTTGAACTGACCTCAAACACATGTTGTCTTCTTTGTATGTGAGGAGTCATAAGTAGCTTAGAGCCTGGATAATGTCAACAAAGCTAATGGAATAGGGAAGAGGGCATGGATACAGCATCCTGTCTGCCAATCAGACAAAAAAACCCCCAACAATTTAAGGTTGGAGAGATGCCTGAATGAAGCCAAGCTGTGGGGATCCTGTCTGAAGCCTAAATGAGGCTCCAGGTGTGAGTCTACACTCTAAACCAGTGTTTCTCAACCGTGGCAACTTGAAGATGTCCGGACTTCAACTCGCTGGCTGGGGAATTCTGGGAGTTGAAGTCCAACATCTTCAAGTTGCCAAGGTTGAGAAACACTGCTCTAAACCAATGTGATGAGAGTCTTCAAAAGCATTCCCTTCTTTTGAGGAAATGGCAGAATTTCATTTCTACTTGCTTGGTGGAAGGCATCTTATCATATGTTTTCTGACACATGGCTCTTCCTTTCAGCTTAATGTATACTTTTTCTTTTTTAGCAATAGCCTTTTAAGCTATTTCCATGATGGCGAACCTATGGCACGCGTGCTAGAGGTGGCAAGCAGAGCCCTCTATATGGACATGCGTATCATTGCCAGCTGCTCTTCTGGTTTCCGGGTGTGCACCGGCCAGTTGGTCTTTGAAGGTGCCGGAGTGCCAGAAAATGCCCCCCAAAACAGGCCATTTTCCGAACCATTTCAAAGCCAATTTTTAGACTGTTTTTGGCCCCAAACATGAAAATGCCCCAGAAATAGCCCGAAAAAGGACCCCAAAACAGCCAAAAAACAGACCATTTTGGGGGCTGAAAATGGCCTGTTTTTTCGTCATTTTTCAGGTTGTTCCCAGGTCATTTTCTAGCGAAGACTAGCTGGTCTGTGCGCATGCACACGCATTTGAGTTTGGGCACTTGGTGTCTAAAAGGTTCGCCATCACTGACCTACTTCATCTTTCCATATAAGGTTTACTTGACAAACACAGAGAAGATTGTAAGTACCTACGTACGTATATACGTACGTACATACATACATACATACGACATATAACTCTTGTATCTGCATCTAGATATATTCTTATTCTAACAATTCTTATCACTTTTATTGCCTATAAATAAAGTAAATATATATTTAAATGTATTCTTTGCTTGCTGTCACATTATATAAAGCAAGCAAGGTATTTATGAAGGAAATACTTTGCTTGCTTGTGTATTATGTTGCATGCATGAGTGAGTGTGCCAGATGAGTAATTCATAGTCCCTAGATAGATGATACAAGCCAGAAGTACTTGGACATATGCTCTGGATCCTACGAATCAAATGTTTTAGGTCACAATTTAACCTTAAGCTATTTTAGTCTGTGTTAGCAATTTTTTTTTCTCTTTTGTACAAGGGTTTCTTATTCGGAGTTCAGGAGTCAAGTTTTGTTGCCCCTGGCTCCAAAGACAAAGAGGCCTAAGGTCTGCCTTTACAGTGGAAAATTGTGTTCTGCAAAAGCACTGATTACAGAAAGCACACAGTGTGAAGTAGACTATTGCAGAATTGTTAAAAGCATCAAAACCCACATAAATGTGTTGGCAGTAAATGTGTCTCCAGTTCATAGGTTGCAGTGGCCACAGAAGTGGAAATAAAGATTATTACAGAGAGGGGAAAAAAGCAGGAATGCATCCTTAAACCTGCCAATTCCAATAAGATAACACACACACACACACACACAAGTTATGATATAAGGCTAGCTAGCTACCTTCCTAACAACTAAGCAAAAATCTAGATAAAATGTCAGGGAAAAAAATGGGCAATAAAAAGCAATTAATGTAGCAATCTTCCCACCAAATGTTTACCAGAATCTGAAATCTTGTGACATTTTCTTAAAACAGCCTTGGAAAATACTGTTGTTCATTGGCACCTGTTTCATGTAAGGTGTATGGAAGAAGTTTTAGGAGTAAGGTTAGAAACACATTTTAGAGAGTTATTCACATTCAAAAAGATATGTTGATTAGTAAAAATACCTTAAAGAACCAATGGCAAGAAGATTTATGGCTAGATTCTAATGTCTGAAGTATGATTGAAAGTAGGAAGAATTTTCTGGCACTAGATTTTTGTGCCCCAGGAAAATACTGAATGTCATTTTGGTTAAAGTAGATGTAAAAAGAGATGTAGAAGAACACAAAAAGGGTATATTTATTGTATCTTTTTGTTAGACTCCTCTACATCAGAAATGTAGACATTTTATGCATCTTCTAAGACCGTGATGGGAAACCTATGGCAGGCGCGCCACAGGTGGCCTGCAGAGCTCTCTCTGTGGGCACGCAAGCCGTCACTCCAGCTCAGCTCCGCCACGCATGTGTGCATGCCCCCCCTCTGGCCAGCTGTTTTTTGGGTCTCTGCCGCTCATGCATGGTGGGCGGGGTGCATTTATTTATTTTATTTTATTAAATTTATACCCCGCCCTTCTCCAAACGGACCCAGGGCGGCGCACAGGAATACTAAAAATACATACAAAAACATATAAATTTTTAAAAAAACTTATTTAAATAATATCCTGCGCTAAAAACCAAATTAAAATTCCCAAGTTTAAAACTATCTAAAAGTCAATGATGGAGGTGATGATGGAGACATGCACACACGGAACATGGGGGGGGTTGCACACACATGTGTGGAGGTTATGGTTCGTGCAGGGCACACACTGGGTGTCACATGCGCATGCGCAGGGTGCACAGGATGTGTGTCGCATGCGCATTGCATTATGGGTGCACACACACTTTCAGCATGCAGCTACGAAAAGGTTAGCCATCACTGATCTAAGAGAGAATAATTACAAATCAGTTGCCAATTGAAGAAAAGACCATACCCAGATATTGATACAAAAAAACCCGCTCTTATTCTATAGAGTAGTAGTTAATTCACCTATTTTTCAAAAATGTTAACCTAAGATAGCCTTAATTTTACTATAATGCATAGCTGTTGAGTTTTTCAGGGAAATATTTGTCTGATAATATTGATTGTTTTGGTTTGGTGGTACACCGGATCGTGAAATTTCCTTTCTTTGCAAAACAACTGTATTGTGAGAATTGCTGGCAGCTCGTAATATAGTTAACGTTATTAGTCAGACCACACTTTTGGGTAAATCACAGACACCTTTATTTTATGCTGCTTAACAATTGCTAGATTTGAACTTAGCAGAAAATTCGGTAACCATTCGGTAACCATTTCTTTATTTAAAATTAGACTCTACGCAACTTTAAACTGACTCTGGGCAATTCACAATATAATAAGCAATAATTAATGCAAAACAAAAAAAGATGGGATCCAGTTTTTTTTTTACAGCCCTGTAATCTCTTTTTATTGGGGTGCAGTCAGACCAATTGAATGGAGCTGAGCATTTACTGGCTGGTTGCCCTTTCTGATGCCTATGTAGAGTTCACAGCAGATATTTTCTCTTTGCACCCTGATAGAGAAACATCTGCCTAAGATTGAACTCTCAACCTTTTGAATGGGAGGCAAACATCTTCATCTGGGTCCTAACATCTGGGTCCTAACAAGGAAAAGGGCGGGGTATAAATTTAATAAAAATAATAAAAAATAAAAAAATCTCTAGGCCATCCCGCTGTCCCTTACTTCGGCTTTAGCCTCACCAAATTTTAAGGACACACACAATTAATTGTTATATTTATACAATTTCACAATACACTAATATTGTAAGTAGTATGAACTCTGTTAAAAACAGTAAGAATTTCAAACTGCAACACTATAAAAGAAACAGAGAGACCGAAACAGCTTTCCACAACAACTTGTGGAATCATCAGATAGTGCCTGGGCTCACACAATGTGATACAACACAGTGTGCATTGTTTGGACTCGGACCTATTGTGTTGCTGAAGCCAGCCATTATGTTTTTAAAGACCTTTTTATAGCTTACCACACTGCAGCAATAAAGTTCATTATGGTTTATTCAATTGACTTAATACAAATTGTGTGAACACAGCTTGTAACATCTTGTTTGGTTGCGGTTTTTGTTGTATTTCATTTCCTTTTTCTTAAAAAAACAAATAAATCAACAAAATGTATTATTCTTGGCATTTTATCCTTCAAGCTGTGAACTATTTTGCATAAATAATACTTCATAATAGCATCTTGTGAAATTAAAACACTCAAAGTGTACTGCTGTGATTTAAAGGAAGCAGCCCAAGATAAACTAAAGGAATATATACTATATTTGAAAAACCTAAGAAGGCATGGTGTTACACCCTGCTTTCCTCTGAAGAGCTATTTTGACTCCAAAAAAAAGGTCCCAGATATGTCCTTTCTTCTATTCAGAGTATGGTTTTTTTTTAGAACTGCAGTTGTCTCTCAGTTAATGCTTTTTACCTATTTTCCCAAAATTACCTTCACTGGAGAAGAACTGGGAACAAAAGAAGAAGGAGATGACAGAGAATGAGGTGGCTGGATGGAGTCACTGAAATAGTAGGCATGAGCTTAAATGGACTCCGGGGGATGGTAGAGGACAGGAAGGCTTGGAGGAATGTTGTCCCTGGGGTTGCGATGAGTCGGATACCATTTCGCGACTAACAACCTTTAAAAGGTGAGAGCAACAATTCAATAAGAACCATCTTACGGCTACAAACCTGATCCCTAACTATGTTTGGAAATGGCCTTGCTATTCTTCCTATGCAGATTGCAATTTCTAATTGTTTGCTCAAGACAAGAAACAGACGGACAGATGGTCCATAATAACAGCATTATGATGCCTTAAATGTTCCACTCTCAGCTTTTTGTTAGGGTTATTTCAGATCATTACAACAAGAAACAGCTTTTTAGTGTTTTTCAGCACTAGTTGCCTTCTAGCTGTTACAAATTATAATTTCTTCTCTTCCTTGGTGGGCTCGCTCTTGTAAGAAATTTCCAAGCGTAGGCTAAACTATCATTGCATAAAGCTGTCCTTAATGCCCTGCATAAAGTAGGTATGAGAACTTCTTCAGTTGTACAATCTTCATTTGCGCAACGTATGATCCGACCATCTCCAGTTAGTTGTTTTTTAACAAGGGAGTGCGTAGTGTTACTACTTTAGAAACCCAACCACTTACACGCTTGCTACATTTCCAAAAACCAGCTTTCATTTTGACAAAAAGCCAAATTTCAATAGTAATTAAGACCTTCAGCTCCAATCAGTATAGTCAGTGCATCCAGTGCTGTGGCTCAGTTATCATGGGTATTTATGATTGGAAAACATCATGATTTATTCATAGAATTTTATGAACCTCTTTAGAAAAGCTACACAATGCCTTTTGATTAGTAGTGCTAGGAAGGCTGGCTGTGAGAAGCACCCAAAGCCTGCCTCTGCTGTCACTTCAACCCACCAAGATAGTCATCGCACCATTAAAGAACTGCTTTGTTACTAGGTTACCTGCTTGTATGTAATTCTTTGTGCAGCTTTAGGCAATCACAGCAAAAGGCATTATAAAAAGAGTTAGCTCAATTGGTATGTTAATATTTAAAAATGTTATGTAAACTTGTTAATGTTAGCAATATTCCTTAGAATGCAAATATAGCATGTTAACAAGACTCAACTTATCACTGCTGAGGACATAAACTTGGCTTACGATCGCAATGTGTTAGCAATACATGTATAGCATCCATCTAGTCTTTGTCACAGTAGTTTGCTTCAAAAACAACAAGTCAAACTAAATGATTGAATGCAAATATATCACTTCAGTAACTAGGGCTGAGAGTTTTTTCATCCGTGTCTCAAATCAGCAAACTAAAACTTATTACCATTTGCCCACGAGGTTGAAGCCACAGTACGGGGGGGCGGGGGCGGGGAGGGTATGACTGAGATGGGCGTGGCCAGCTCAATGTCACTCGTGTCTGGGACACTTGTGGTGCCCAAGTGCTAAGGCAGGACTTCCCTCAGATCCTCCCTCTGTCCCATTATAATTTCCTTCCTTCCTTCCTTTTCTTTTTTCCTTCCCTCTTCATTCTCCTTTCTTCTTCCTTCCCATCTTTCCTTCTTTTTCCTTCCTTGGACTCGTCTCATCCTCCCATCTTTTTCTTTTTCGTTCCTCTTTTCCTTTTTTCTTTTCTGTCCCTTCTTGGATGCTCAAAGGGAAAATATATCCTCTTTTGTTTTGTTTTCAGTTTGATTTGTTAGCACTCGGAGCCCATTTTCACTGGCAGAGGGCTGCAGGAGGTCACTGTGGCCGAAAATGGAGCCCGGCAAAGCCCTCTCGAGCTCCATTTTTGTTTAAAGAGGGATCACAGGCTGGACCTTCACTGTTTCCAGGATGGCTCTGTGAGCCAGATCTAAGCACCCCATAGGCTGCAAGCCTTGAGTTTGACACCCCTGCACTAGTACAACAACTCTTCCTCGGTGTGCTAATAAAAAGTGTATTTAATAAAATATCTGTATGGTCATACAGTGTGATACTATAGGTTATACAGGATATGCTTTCCTTTGTGATCATCTTTGCAAATCCTGTAAAAAACGTATCTTTGTTCTTCATGTGAATGCCTCCTACAGACAATTATATCTGTGAAGGACATACTTGTGTGATTATTTTATTATTGCTGCTAGAGAACCAAACAAAAGGACTTTTGATTTAGTAGTAGCAGCTATACCGGGATTTTTTTTTAATGGATCAGAGATCTATTCAAGCATTTTCTTAACACCATCCCTGTTCTTTAGGGGGGGAAAATGTTTTCCGCTTCTGACTAGATAGTTTAATATTGGTTTATATATTCACAATCACAAAAAAAGAAAACGTGTTTGCACATCATCTGCTCAGAACTCTTCTTGAATACGTTTCACAGAACAGGTAGGTAAACTTTGATCTGGGCCTCAATATTCTTTTCTGGGTCCTTGAAGCCTTCCTCCCCCCTGAATTTTACAGATCATTGGATTTTTAAGGCACGATAGCTAAAGATCAGCAGTGGAGATTCAAAACATGAAAAATTTAAAACCATCCTAGATATCTTTCCAAATTTAAATCTTCTTTTGCATCATTGACTACTCTACTCTGCATCAATGTCCTCTGTGATATTCAACAACTTATCAAATTTAGCATGAACTCAAATGGGCTGTCCCCTCTGTTGAGAAAGGTGATGGTGATGAGAAGGCCAGAAAAAAAACAAAACCATGACCTCTTGGTTCTCAGAAGCTGAGAGTGGATCAGCAAGATATCAATAATAGGGTAACGGTAAAGCTTCCCCCCATACATGCATGCTAGTTGTTTGTGGCGGTGCTCATCTCTGTTTCTAAGCTGAAGAGCCAGCATTGCTGAAGACATCTCCGTGGTCATGTGGCCAGCATGACTCAATGCTGAAGATGCACGGAACGCTGTTACCTTCCCACCAAAGTGATCCCTATTTTTCTACTTGCATTTTTTATGTGCTTTCGAACTGCTAAGTTGGCAGAAGCTGGGACAAGTAACGGGAGGCCACTCCATTATGCGGCGCTTGGCATCTGAACCGCTGACCTTTCTGATCAACAAGCTTAGCATCTTAGCCACTGACCCACCATGACAATATTACTGACCGCTAATTAGAGTTTCTGCTGAATTAGAATTTAAAAATCATTTTCATTCTTTTTGTACTATATTTAAGAATAACGAACATCCTGATATCCTTTGTAGGGAACATCCTAAGCATATTACATGGAAGAGCTATCTCTTTTCTTCCTATTAATCCTTAACTCACAACAGTTCATTTAGTTACCAAAGTTACAACAGCACCGAAAAAAGTGGCTTATGACTATTTCCCACACTTATTCTGTTGCAGCATCCCCGTGGTCACATGGTCAAAATTCACACGCTTGGCAAATGATTCATATTTATGACGGTTGAAGTTTCACGGAGTCATGTGATCACCTTTTGTGACCTTCTGACAAGCAAAGCGAATGGGGAAGCCAGATTTAACTTAACTGCAATGATTCATTTAACAACTGTGGCAAGAAAGGCTGTAAAATGGGGCAACATTCACTTAACTGTCTCACTTAGCAACAGAAATTTTGAGTCAATGTTAGTCATCCGCCGAGGACTACTTACAGTATATCTGCATTTCTTTATATGTATTGATTAATTTAGTTTATACTTTCTATTTTTCCTCAGTAGGAAGGTGTCTGCTAGGTTAAGAGCATAAATCTAGTTATTGGGACAGCTTGTCAAGGTACATGATTTGTTTCACACCATGAAATCATAGTTGCTTTGGGGAACGGAAGTGGGGAAGAAATTGTCCTTCTATGTCCTTACCAGAGTTCCAAGCTTATGTGTACTTGCTGGGAAAGCTTAACATCTTTAGTCAGCTTGGTAGTTCTACATGCTGAGTGATTATAATACTACACCATTAAACAGATCTGCTAGGAAAAAGTTATCAAATTGAGCATTCCTTGCACACTATGAAACCACTAATATGAAAACAAAAAGAAGTAAAAAAAATGAGATAATTGTTTCATCTAGTGCCTAGCAGATGAGTACTGGCATCAGTCATCCATTTTTATACATAAAACTCACAAATGAATAACTGCCAGTAACCTCTGAGAAAAATCCAGGAAATTGCAAATTTGCATGCATTAATAAATTTGCATAAATTCAAACACCAGGGCTCAGAAGCATGTGCTTTTCATTTAAAGTTATGTCATAACAAACTTAATTGCAGGGGATTAATTGTAGGAGTTCACAGAATGCTCAACAAGAGTTGCGTACTGTATAAACAGCTAGTAATTAAAATTGTTAATGAAATGCCTTGTATTTTCATTTGCAGCTCTGGTTTGGTTGTTTTCCATGGTGGAAAACAATAAAGGCACAGAATTTGGGAGCACTGGGACTTATTCATCCATCATGTACATCTTTATTTCCAAAACGATGTAAAGACATAACAGAATTTTCTTTCCTTGGGGAAAGGTCATAGTTAAGATTTCCATATTTATTATCCTAATAAATCTTAGTTGGTTTGGGAAGTATTTTTGACTGAAATCAAACAATGGTGTACAAATGATTGCAGGCTATGCTGCTATAATGCTTATGTGCATTTGAAGGCTACATGCTGTTTTGAAATTGATGCCTATGTATATACTTGAAAAGAATGTTTACTAAAGATGAAAAATGGAGAAGTTTAAGGCATGCACATGCTGGTAGATAGATAGTGGATAATATGTATTCTGTTGTGAAAAATGAATGCTTGTCAGCAGAAGTGCATAGGATAATGCTTCAACCCATCTTGTTATATGAAAACGAGTATAGCAGGACAAAAATAAAAGTTGGATGCGTAGTGGGAATATGGGTATGTTAGAATTATGTTAATATTATATTAAGAAGAGATAAAACAAGAAGAAGTTGGAAGAAGAATAAAGTGATACTGAACGAATGTGCACTGAATACAAAAAAGATCACAGAAGTTTGTTGAGATTACTTGTATATACAGGGAGAATGAATGAAGACTGAATATATCTCTATTTCTCTCGCTCACAAACAAACAAACAATGAAGAAGGAACTATGTATTGGTTAAAAGGAAAGGTCGGCCAATAAAATGGACTGAATGATGAGATTCAAGTTTAAACAAAAATAATATATGAATCAGTGTATGGATACCACAGAAACAATCGTTTCCAAGAATGAAAAAAGTATTCAGGAAAACAGATAGTTTATTGATTGATTAGTCTGACAATCAGATCAAATGCAAAACAAAAATAAAATACAGCGTAGAAGTCCAGGATAACAGGCATCAAAGAAATACAAAGAATCAACATTCATGTAAATATATCACCTTTACAATCTGTTTGATATAATGGGTCCTCGGCCAACTGCCTTAGCTATAAACGTAGCGGTTCTGCTTTATTTATTTTATTTTATTCAAATTTATACCCCGCACCTTCTCCAAAAAGGACCCAGGGCGGCGCACAGGAAATTTAAAACAATACAAATATAACAAAAATACAAAATTTAAAAAAACTATTAAACCCATACCCTGTGCTAAAATAGTATAAAATCCCCCGAATTAAAATCTATCTAAAAACAGTCAAAACAGGAGGTTATGCTAGGCCTGCTTGTTGGAAAAGGTGCGTTTTAAGACGCTGGCGGAAGAGGCGGAGGTCTGAGATGGTGCGTAATTCGGGGGGCAAGTCGTTCCAGAGAGTAGGGCCCGCCACAGAGAAGGCCCTTCCCCTGGGTGTTGCCAACCGGCATTGCCCAGCCGACGGCACCCTGAGAAGGCCCTCTCTGTGGGAGCGGATCAGTCGAAGGGATGTATGCTTGCCATGTATAGAACAGAACTCATGCAGGAGAATAGTGAATAATACTTAACTATATTTTTCTACCTCTCACTATTTTATGTTTTAATTTCTTTACCTTATTGTTCCCTACTTTTTTCCTGTGCCCTCCCTCCCCCATAAGGTTGCTTAGCTTGAAACAAAATTGAATGGGTATGTATTTTGAGGGATGCCCTCGGGGGGTGGGTGAGGCATATTTGTGGGCTTCTAGAATATGGTCCCATTTTTATTCAGGCACGTCAAAGAGCTTTTATTCAAGCACTTCAAAGTAGACACTTTATTTTTGCTATACAAAAAATAGTAAATAGGATCCATGTGTAAAAATAGAAGAAACACTTCCAAGGAAAACAAACGATGAAAGAGTCTAAATCCAAAGAACTTAGTTATGCATAAAAATCTGTTGTATAATCTTTTTTAACAGTTGTAGACTATTTTTACACTTATGGAAGTTTTCTGGAAATATTTTAGTGGACCCATTAGAAAGAAATAGAAATGTTTTTCTAAGATGAAATGATAGTTACTATTTGGCTTTATTTTCTGAAATGGTCCATTATGTATGTATGTATGTATGTATGTATGTATGTATGTATGTATGTATGTATGTATGTATGTATGTATGTACCTATCTGTCTGTCTGTCTGTCTGTCTATTTTGTCAAGCATGTATTAGATAACATATACAAGTATAAACATGATTTTGGATACATGAAATGGATACGAATAAAAAGAAACATTAGGACAGGGACGATAGGTACTTTGGTGCGCTTATGCACACCCCTTAAAGACCTCTTAGGAATAGGGTGAGTTTGACAGTAAACAGTCTAAGGTTAAAGTTTTGGGGGTTTGGAGAAGAAACCTCAGAGTCAGGTAGTGCATTCCAGGCGCTGACCACTAAAAAACATTGAACAATAGGTTACAATGGTTGGATTCACACAAATGCTAAATGATATCTTACAAATCATACTGGTTTATCACAATTATTCACATCTAAACAACCCATACTCAGAGCACCATGGTAACCTAGCAATTGTGATGGATACATTTGAATGTGCATACCTAAGAGGAGAGGAGAGACTCAATCCACTTTAAACTGTGGTTATGACTTCGCATCTCTTTCTGGTGCTAACCTTCCTTGGGGTTGACAAAACAACTAAAAAATAAAGTTGTACATAAATAGCAACCTTAGTTGTTGTTATCAATGCATCATATCTGTATATTTTACTGGCCAAAGAGAACAGCAAGTGATTGTTCTAAATGATTTCTTGCAAACATGAAATCACACTTTTAAATAGATAGACCTGAGGAGATTTCATTCAGAAATATACAATTAACAGTGAAGTAATTAAAGTTCTAGTTACTAGTATAAACTTACATGGAAGCCAAACATTTATTTTGATTGGGTAGTTGGAAGAAATGCCTAAAATTTTCAAACATACAATGCTTAGAAAGTTCAGGTTAGGATTTTTCTCTCTTTTTTGTCATTTAGGCTGAAGAAAGAAAAATAGTTGAAGCAAGTAAAATTTCAGATGAAATGCTGACATACCGTTTTAAGACAGATTTTCACGAATTACCTTGTAAGTGATATGTTTGTATGTTTAAAATAGCTACTTCTTTTGAGACCTGAATAAAATATGGCATATTTCCTCAGATGTTATTTTGAAGCTTCACGTGAAACAAAAAAAGGGGAAAATTTAGCACTACTAAAATGATAGCAAGCAAGAAATCTCATCACTTGACATGTTAACATTAGTGTTGTTTGTGTAATTAATTATCTGAATAGCAAATCATTCCGTGATCTCAAGAGCCCTGTTTCTGTCACCATTGTTGTTGATTTGGTTCATTCCTATCAGCACTGTTTAAAATTTGGGAATAACTAGAAAAACTTTGGAATAAAGAGTTGAAAAACCACATAAATAAATATACTGTTGGAGAAAACTTTGTAGAGGATGTCTATACAAAATTGAGAAGCCTTTATTCTAATCCCAAATCATTCTTATCTCATTTTTGAGGTGATCTGATATGCCCTAGATATGTTTTATTATCGATTTTACTCTGATAATTCTAATCAGCATAGTCAGAACATAAAGTTGGAGACCTCAAAGCAGTAATGGTATCCTATTATCTTCACTACTGATTTGATAGCGGGAGTGCCCGTGCCGCTGCACTTGCTTGGTTCGCGCACGGCACATCTGGGCATGCACAGAACTTTCTGCACATACACAGAGACCTGTGATGATGCCTGGGTGGATGGGCAGAGCCTTGCGCCGCTGCCACTACTGGTTCACCCGAACCGGTGTGAACCTGCAGAATACCACCTCTGCCTCAAAGGGATAGGAAGACTTCCTTATGTAGTTATGATACATGGTATTATCTATCTTACCACATATGATAATTTCATATTCATTTCTTAGTCCTGAGTCATTAGGAATATCATTTTTAAGACTAATGTAGAATGAGAATATAATTATCTAAGCCAAGATCAAACAAACGACAGCATCCATGCTTTGAAAATGATACTCAATGAGTTATATTAAAGGCACAATCCTTTAATTAACAAACTGTCTGAAGAACCTTCATTTTTTAGGTTTTGGACAGGTGTCTAAAAATGTCACCATTTTTTTCAGGAGGAATTGCAGTGATGTTCTTGCTTAAAAGGAAGCAGATTTATCCAAAAACTAGGAGGAAAACATAGATATTTAATAAAAAGAAATATATGGAAGGAAGGCCATTTGGGACTTTACTAAAATTATTCAGTAAAGTTGAATCTTACTAATACAATCAAATAATAAAATTAAAATTCATATGATTCTGAAAATAAAAAGACTTTTTGTTTTCTTTAAGCATCCTTTGCATCATTTATAAAACATATACAGTAATATCCTAAAATAATATCAAGGATACTAACACCACTACGGGATTCATAACTGCTAGTTTTCAAAGCACAATCTGAATATTTTTGAGACGCCATATTTTTACTGTTTGGACTGGTAGATAAAAAAATTGTGAATTTAATTCGATGAAGTTTAATGGTGGAGTGTATCATCTATCTATCTATCTATCTATCTATCTATCTATCTATCTATCTATCTATCTATCTATCTATCTATCTATCTATCTATCTATCTATCTATCTATCTATCATCTATAAATAAATAATCTTAGTTTGGTTTCTACCATATAGTTCCCATCTCAAGATTCTTGGAAACCTGAGACTGGATGTAGTGTTTAATTAGGGAAATGTATTATGTTGATTACAGAACATAAGTGTCAAACTCATGATGTCATGTTGTCATCATGTGATGTATCACAACTTTCCCCCCTTCACTAAACTGGGGGTGGGCGTGGCCGGCACATGAGGCATCTGGCCCACCGGCCACGAGTTTGACACTCTGGTATATAATGTCATTGTATACATTTACTGGGATATAGAATTGAATTTAGTAGATCATCTCTTCCCAATGCTTCACTATATAGCATACATTTTGGGATTCATCTCCCCATCCCATGCAGCTTATAAACAGTCATCTGGAATTATGGGGATTGTGGTATAATATATCAGGAAAGCACCCCAGTGACGTAGAGTGCTGCAAAGATCTACCAGTAGTTTCTTGGTCAGCCTGAGAAAGCAATTCCAAAAATAAAGAATACATTTATGAGCAGAAATTTATTTAAGAGATTTATATGGCTGACCATCTTAAGTAACTCTGGGTGGCTTCCACTATACATCTGTGACAAACAGACTGCACTGCATGGTTTTTATTGTCACATTTGGGGATTCCCTATGCAGAGCTTTGGAGGATTGTTATAAATATAAAGGAGCAAGGGGAGGAAAGGTCCGAGCTGAGCTCTGAAGCAAAGAAGAGTTCTTCTTGACAGAAATCTTGACAGAAGGTGCCAAGAGTTATTCTTGCATTGGTTATTCTTGCATTTGACAGCATGGATGTTCTGCATAGATAAAATGGAGCTGCAAATGACATAGAAGGAAGGCGAAAGGAAGTAAGTTTTGAAATTGAGTTTCCTAGAGACTACTGCCTTGAGCAAACTTCTAGAAAAATACGTTTACTCTCTTATTCCTGGTTCAGTGGATACACATGCTGTTTCTAATGATACAGCTGTTTGGAACCTGGGAATACATCCCAGACGTAGCTTAGCATTTACGCAAAACTGAAACACTTTCAAGCAGTTAAGGAAAGCCAAAGAATCCCAGAGTGGATAGGAAAGCATAGGAGCCCTTTAGTATTGCTTGCCAGAACACACTGAGAAAATTAGAAATGTAAAGAGGTTTATCTGGCCATTCGTAAACTCAATAAAAATTTGCCCAGCAGGGTTATATCTTATTTATTGTTTTTATCTTATTTTCCAAATGTGGTTTTGAAAATAAAAAAAAGATTTTTATTTATTTATTACAACTCCCCCTCTCCCAAACGAAACAAAACCCCTCTACCACATATATTTTGAAGGCAGCATTTGGATGGAAAATGCATCATTCCCATGGCTTGCTAGCGTGTCCCAATTCAGGGAATGGTGAAGGCACGATAGAAATAAGTAAAATCGACACAGGGACACAAGGGGTCAGTGGGGAGCCTTACTGAATGTTTTTGCTGCTTCTTAGTTCATGAAATGCCGAGGCGGAAAATAAGGAGAAAATTGCTCATAGAGTCCACACACATACACACATTTCTGGCGTGTATGGAGATCTTATGCCATTGCTAACTTTGAAAGGAAGGAAGATGCCATAAGTCTCAAAAATTTCTTCATTGCCCAGCTTTTTACTTTTTCCTAAGGTTCTTGTCAAGCAAATTGGCTTCTTCCAGAGAGGCTGCAGCTTGGAAAATGCAATGGCTGGTCCCAAATTTTAAGCACACTCAAATTTCTAAGAGGTTAGGTGTTTTTAATTCTTGACATGGTTATCATAAGGGGGGAAAAATGAACAGAAAAGTGAGTCACCGAAGGATATATTAAAAAAAACCCTAATGGATGACTTCAATAACTTCAGAAAATGCTTATCTTTGTATGTCTGGTTAAGTTCATTTCTGTCCCTTTTTAAACAAAGTATCAATAGCCATGTTAGCTTCTTTATGAGAAAATTGATATATAATCCAGTGAAATTGAGGCACTTTCAAATCTGTGTGTCCACAGCAGAGGGCTGTGGCTCAATGGAAAAATATTAACCAGAATGATTTTCCAGCCTTGTTTCCAATTTAGTATTCTGGTAGTTCTTTCACTAGCAAAATGGGGAAATAAATCTGTTATACATGATTTCATTTAGTTTCTCTAATTCTGCGCGGGCAGTTTTGGGAACCTCTAGGTTTTCCCACGTAACACCGCTCCTGCGTGAGCTGCACTGGCTGCCTGTGGCCTTTCGGGTGCGCTTCAAGGTATTGGTTACCACCTTTAAAGCGCTCCATGGCACAGGACCTAGTTATCTGCAGGATCGCATCCTGCCCCATACATCCCTTCAACCGATTTGCTCCCATAGAGAGGGACTTCTTCAGGTGCCGTCCACCAGGCAATGCCAGCGGGCGACGCCCAGGGGAAGGGCCTTCTCTGTGGTGGGCCCAACCCTCTGGAACGACCTACCCCCTGAAATCAGAACAACGACGGACCTCCGCTCCTTCCGCCAGAAGTTAAAGACTCACTTCTTCCATCAGGCCGGCCTGGCCTAATGTTACATTCCTAGTCGCAGAATGAAATTGTATAATCAGAATTTTAAGGGGTAATTGTTAGGGTTTTAAGGGTTTTAATAGTGATTTTAGCACAGGGGTAATTTAATTCGGTTTTAACATTTTGTATTTTATATATTGTTGTATTTATTGGATTTTTAATTTCCTGTGCACCACCCCGAGTCCCCATGGGGGAGAGGGGGCGGTCTATAAATTAATAAATTATTATTATTATTAGATTTGTCCTACACTATTTCTTCATTAACTTCACAAATGTGGTGTAGATATTTTCTTTGCACAACTTTCTCTGGATATTTTAATATTTTCATTTTGAGATGCTTATTTTCCTAATCTACACTTCTGGTATATTTTTATTATTTTTTTAAATTGGAAATTGAAAGCTTTACCACATTATAAATATATTGTTAAAATGATATCTGGAACTTATTATTAAATGACGGACGCCCATTTTGTTTCGCTGCCTTTTACCTTTCTTCCAGTTGATTAAAAAAACCACCCTACAGCTTAAAAAAAAAAAAGATAGTAATGATTCTCTCTTCTATTCTCTGTTTTTCCAACAGCGAAGAGGCAGAACAGAGATGAAAGAAGCATGGACAAATCTTGTGAGAATTGAAAATGATAGCAATATTAAGTGTCAAATATGATAAAGGAAAAAAAGCATATGGACCTACTTTTTATCTGATAGGAAAAGATGCTTTCCATATTTTATGGCTAAGAAGTTGCTGAAGAACAATAGCCCTGCTATGAAATACTGCTATGCAAGGAAGACACAGAAGGGCGATATATTCCTTATTTAACATAAAGAATGAATATCTTTGGTTTTACTTCTTATGCAGTACCTCTTCTGTTGAATCTGCTGTTAAGCTAGCAGATGTGACTTTGGGGGGGGGGGGGTCCAGCAAGATGGCAGGGATTAATAGAGGGAACTAGAACATACTTTCTGTGGTAGATGTGGTGGGACTGATAGTCCCATTAAAAAGACCATTTCTGTGCCATTTAGTGCTTTATTGGTTGTAACCAACATTTTGAATTGGAACCAGAAGCCTAATGGGAGCCAGTGCAACTCACTGTGATGTTGTATGAATGAGTATATCAAGAGATTCTATCTTGTGCAAGAAATCAGGAACCACATGAATACAGGTTTAATGCATGCTAAGATGTTCGACAAGAATCTGAACTACTAATGGTCAAAGCAAACTGGCAGTAGATAAAGAGTCAATGGAATTCAAGGCGGGCTGGACTTTGATCTCTTGTGTTTTAACCGACTTAAGACTGATGATGCACTTAACCCCTCTCTTGGGCTCAGCCTGGTCATCTCCTAGAGAGTCTCATATAACTGTTTGTACCACAGCATTTTGATTCAGCTGCCACTTCCAAATGTTTTCCATGAGTAGCCCCATCTAGACCACATTATGGTAAACCAAAAGAGAGATGACTAAAGCATTAGTCACCAGGATCAGATCAAGAGGACTCTCAAACTCAAATCAGATCTGAGAAAATGACCCCCCCCCCCCACACACACACACCTAAACTGAGTTAACGATAGGAGGACTGGGGGAGAGAGAGCTTAAAACTTATAGCCACAGTTTTTCCACAGTTTAATCTATTCTCAACCACCAGATCCTCGTAGTTTCCTGGCACTGAGAAAGGACCTTAGCAGCATTGTTTAATTAGTCCTGGGCAGAGTTGTGCAACTGTGTAGCATCCCCACCAACATCAACAGCAACTGGCTTTAGAGCAAACTTGTCAAACTTGATTTCATTGACAGTCGCATCAGGATTGTGTTTGACCTGGCCACCTGTTGTGGGGGTGGGCATGGCCAGCTCAACGTCATTTGTGGGGGCTGTGAAAATGGGCTCCCGAGCTGTTTCTGACTAGGATGGCCTCCTTCAACTCTTGAGCCTTTGGGAGCTCCATTTTTGCTGGCAGAGGCACTACAGGCCATTCCTTTGCTGTTTCCAGGGAGGCCTCCTGGAAGATCTAAGCATGCCACAGGCCAGATCTGGCCCATGGGCCTTGAGTTTGACATCCCTGCTCTAGAGGAAGAAAGAGAGCCATTATGCCATCATGTCTCCTCCTCCTAATTCCCTAAGCTGGCCTAAAAAGAGCCCTGATTAAAGGATTGAAGATCAATGAGAGGTCAAGAGGTCAAGAACAAGGCAGATACATTTCTCCCATTCTAAGTCCCCTAAAGGTTGTCAACAAGCACAAACAATGCCGCAGAGCCTATATGGACATATATTTACACACACCATTGTTAAAGCTAACAAGCTATAAATTTCTCCCAACATCTCTCAAAAATGCATTAATAAGTTATTTTAGCAAGCAATGTAACAATTGTTGAAAATTGGTCTGCCTGGAATTGAATTGATTAACAAAACAAATGTAGGAAGATTAAAATTTACTTTATGCTTAGAACACTGGGCCATCTAGTTCTGTTTTAATATGAGGACTGTCCAGTAGCAATTCTTCAGATTTTCGATGAAAACATTTAAAGATTTAGAGACAGAATTTACTACACTGGTAACAAAATATCTGCAGGGAAATATCTACCAAGCTCAGAGAACTCCCAGAACCTAATAGTTCAACTTGGAACTACATAAATTCATCATAGTGGCAATTTGCCTCAGCATTTGCACTGTTTTCTATACAAATGATGGCTCAGTAATAGGTACTGGAATGACAAACTGATTGAGAAAAAGTACAGACCATTTATACTGTTGTGAAGGACATCTGATTAAAATTCCAACCAAAGAGATTTTCAAAGAACACTAAATTAACTTCCTTCAGATAGAACCAAAAGGTGATGAAATAGCTTAGCACCTTGTCAAAATGTGAACTGATCGTCTGGATAGGGCAGCAAGATTTTTCAAAATGCTTCTTGAAAGGAACATGTATCACTTAAACCTTGCTTGAGCTCTGGTACATTTCCATGATAAAGTTATTTCGAAAAGTATCTTGCTTCACCCAGAAATTCTAAGGCAGTGAAATCTACTCAAAACAACCTAAATAGCTATCATGGGGAGTAGGGAAGAGTTTATAAAAGTTAAACGGATATGCTAAAGAAATAAATTAAGACGCTTTAAATTTATACTATAATTTAATTGAAGCTATATTTTATCTTGGCTATTGAAATCACTGATCAAAATTACAAGCATAACCGACATTGTGATCCTTCATTTCTAAGTTCTGTTGGAACAAATATAGAAAATTTCTGCCCTTTTCCTGTCAATTCTCACTTAGTATAAAACAGAATTGCTTTGGGAAATGTCATAAAAACAATACTTTTATTGAAAGAGGGCAGGAACTGGGTATGTATAGTTTGATGAAAAGAAGGACCAGGGGAGACATGATGGCAGTGTTCCAATATCTCAGGGGCTGCCACAAAGAAGAGGGAGTGAAGCTATTCTCCAAAGCACCTGAGGGTAGAACAAGAAGCAATGGGTGGAAACTCATCAAGGAGAGGAGCAATTTAGAACTAAGGAGAAATTTCCTGATAGTTAGAACAGTTAATTAGATAGTGAGAACAATTAATCAGTGGAACAACTTGCCTCCAGAAGTTGTGAATGCTCCAACACTGGAAGTTTTTAAGAAGATGTTGGATAACCATTTGTCTTGAAGTGGTATAGGGTTTCCTGCCTAAGCAGGGGTTGGACTAGAAGACCTCCAAGGTCCCTTCCAACTCTGTTATTCTATTCTATTCTATTCTGTTCTGTTCTGTTCTGTTCTGTTCTGTTCTAGTCTAGTCTATGCCAAGGGGAAGGGAGAGAATCATGGTACTTAGGTTTGGAGATCTGAGTTATCATATACAATACAGTCTGTAGCCATCCTGTCTTTCCATATTTTAAGTGAATCCTAAAGGACAATATCACGAAATATTCCTATGAGTCGGCAGGAATAGAATCTTCAGAAAAAGGGAAAGAAAATTTTCTGACCAGTAGTAACACCCACCATCACCTTCAACTATCAAGTACTATGAGAAAAATCTCAAAGAAATTCTCAAGCAATTCTGAAAATATAAAGAACCAGAAGCCTTTTCCCTGAGGAAAAAAATGCATTCTATATTCTACCTCAACATTAAGGCCCCTTTATTCCATTAATTTGAAATGGTGAAATGGGAAGAATGTAAATTGAGCTAAATGGCCCTATGAAACAGCATCATCTCAGAAATTTGGATAAGCCCCACTACATTCAAATTCAAATTAAGATTTATTAACCGCACCCTCTCCCCACAGGGACCCGGGGCGGTGCACAGGCATAATTAAAAACAATATACAAAATACAAACATTACTTAAAATAAAATTAAATAAATCTACCTATGCTAAAAATATATAATTAAAACCCATTAAAATTTGTAATTAAAAGACAGAGAGAACTATTCAAGGCCGGCCAGTCGAAAGAGATGGGTCTTCAATTTTACCCGGAAGGAGCGGAGGTCGGTGGTCGTTCTAATATCAGGGGGAAGGTCGTTCCAGAGGGCCGGGCCCGCCACAGAGAGCGCCCTTCCCCTGGGCGTCGCCCGCTGACAAAGTCTAGTGGACGGCACCCGGAGAAGCCCCTCTCTGTGGGAGCGAATCGGTCGTGAGGATGTGTGGGGCAGGATCCGATCTCGCAGATAGCTAGGTCCCGAGCCATGGAGCGCTTTGAAGATGATAACTAACACCTTGAAGCGCACCCGGAAGACGACAGGTAGCCAGTGCAGCTCGCGCAGGAGCGGTGTTACATGGGCAAACCTGGAGGTGCCCATAATTGCTCGCGCGGCCGCATTCTGAACTAACTGAAGCCTCCGGGTGCACCTCAAGGGGAGCCCCATGTAGAGAGAGTTGCAATAGTCCAGTCGGGATGTCACGAGGGCATGGGTGACTGTGCGAAGGGCGTCCCGATCCAATAGGGGGCGCAATTGGCGAACCAGGCGAACCTGGTAAAACGCCCTCCTGGCCACGGCTGTCACTTGCTCTTCCATAGACAGCCGGGTATCCAGGAGGACACCCAAATTGCGCGCCCCATCCACAGGGGCAAGATGTTCGCCCCCTATGGCCAGCGTTGGAGAAAGCTGGTTGAATCGGGCAGCCGGAAACCACAGCCACTCGGTCTTGGTCGGGTTGAGCCTAAGTCCGTTACTTCCCATCCAGATCCGCACGGCTTCCAGGCACTGGCACATCACCGCTACGGCATCGTTGGGGTGGTCTGGGGTAGATATGTACAGCTGGGTGTCATCAGCGTACAGATGGTACTCTACCCCAAAACCACGGATGATCTCACCCAGCGGCTTCATGTATGCATTAAACAGGAGAGGCGAGAGGACCGACCCCTGAGGCACCCCGCATGTGAGGGGTCTCGGGGTCGACCTCTGCTCTCCTGCCCGCACAAATTGCGATCGGCCAGAGAGGTAGGAGGAGAACCACCGCAAAACGGTGCCTCCCACCCCCAACCCCCCCAGCCGATGCAATAGGATACCATGGTCGATGGTATCGAAAGCCGCCGAGAGGTCTAATAGGACCAGGATGGAGGAACATCCCCCATCTCTGGCCCTCCAGAGATCATCTACCAACGCGACCAATGCCGTCTCGGTGCTATGCCCGGGCCGAAAGCCGGACTGGCGCGGATCTAGATAGTCAACTTCCTCCAGGTGACGGGGAAACTGTTGTGCCACCACACTCTCAACAACCTTCGCCAAGAAGGGAAGGTTGGAGACTGGACGGTAGTTGTTCAAAAGAGCTGGGTCCAAAGAGGGCTTCTTGAGGAGGGGCCTCACCATAGCCTCTTTTAGGGAGGCAGGCAAGGAACCCTCACTCAAGGATGCGTTGATAACCTCTTGGAGCCAGCCTCGTGTCACCTCCCAGGATGCCAGTACAAGCCAGGAGGGGCACGGGTCCAATGAACATGTGGTGGCTCGCAGTCGCCCACGTAGCCTGTCCATATCCTCGGAAGTAACGGGGTCAAACTCCTCCCAAACAAGATCTCTCTCGTGGCATCCCACTGGGCCATGAATGGGGGCTAGCTCACTCTGTATCTGGGCGGTTTTCTCCTGCAGAAAAATCACAAATTCCTCTGCTCTACCCTGTAGCGGGGCTTCCCGCTCCCTCTGATGAAGGAGAGAACGGGTCACCCTAAACAGGGCGGCAGGGCGGTTTTCTGCGGATGCTATGAGGGTAGCACAATGGTGACGTTTGGCCACCCTCAGCGCCACAATGTAAGTCCGTAAATGGGCTCTTACCTGTGTCCGGTCAGATTCAGAGCGGCTAGCCCTCCACCTTCTCTCTAGGCATCTCTTGCGGCGTTTCATCACCCGCAGCCCCTCAGTAAACCAAGGAGCCAGGGTGGTTCGCCGCCGCGAGAGAGGCCGCAAGGGCGCGACCCGATCTAAGGCTCCCACGGCCGCATTATTCCATGCGGCCGTGAGGTCCTCCATCGGGGCGCGGGTCAGGGATACAGGAAATGGCCCAAGCGCTGTCTGGAACCCGTCCGGGTCCATCAAGCGCCTGGGGCGGTACCAGATTGGTAACTCTGGTTCCGCCTCCCCGCGGAGGGGAGCAGCGGTCGGAAAGTCGAGTCGGAGAAGTGAGTGGTCTGACCATGACAAGGGTGTGATGACTATATCCCCTGTACCCAGATCACTCTTCCATTGGCCCGAGACAAAGATGAGGTCCGGCGTATGTCCACCCTCATGGGTGGGGCCTTGAATTACTTGGGTCAGGTCCATGGCCGTCATGGAAGCCATGAACTCCCGAGCTACCACGGATGATTCGCCCAACGATGGCAGATTAAAGTCCCCCATGACTATAAGTCTGGGGGTCTCCACTGCCACCGTAGCGATCACCTCGAGGAGCTCGGGCAGGGCTGCTGCTACATAGCGGGGAGCCAGGTATACAACCAGCAAGCCCAACTGCCTCCCTAGGCCCCACTTCATGCAGAGGGACTCACAGCCGGAGGTCTGAGGCACAATGGACTCTCTCGGCTCCAGGCCTTCCTTAATAATGACCGCTACCCCGCCACCCCTGCCTAGGGCCCGCGGCTGATGAAATGCGCGGTAGCCTGGTGGGCACATTTCAACGAGGGGATGACCTCCCTCGGGGCCCAACCAGGTCTCCGCAATTCCTACCAGGTCCGGCTCCCCCTCTGACACAAGGTCACTAATGAGGGGGGCTTTGTTGACAACGGACCTGGCGTTGCAGAACATCCATAAGATACTAAAATCCTGGCTTTTTCAACAAACATTTCACCTGGCAAGTTAACAAGCTCTGCCAGTTGCTCTTTTGATTGCTCCTTTTTGTGGCTACCTGGGACTATTTTGACCCTGGGCCTTGATGATTGATTGATTATTTTACTGTGGTTCAGTTTTAACCTTCTATATGGCACTCAGAGTCATTGCTGTGCGATAGGTAGCCATATACATTATTTAACTCAATAAAATGAGCCTTTTTATAAAAAATATATATCTAGAAACTTTTTATTACTTGTCATTGTCCTTGCAGTAATAAAAAGAAGAATCCATGGCTTCATTGATCCTTTATAGCATTCAGCTCTGTAATATTACACTGCATCTGTCAGCATTAAGATACTCAGAAATATTTCATCAACTACACTGATAACAAACTTTCCACCTTAGTCAGCAGGTAAGGTATAAGTCTGTTTCTATTAAAATAATTGAGCCTCTGAGGGCACAGTTTTCCCAGTTATTCTTTATGGGAATAACTAAACCCAGCCTTGTTATTTTCTGCATCCTCAATTATAGTTGGATTATAAGATACTCACTGTACCATGTTTATCAATGAGAAAAATCTATTCTTGTGAACAGAATTAGAGTCAAGGATGGAGCAAGAGAAATGAACAAATGAGTGCACAATTGTATTGGCCAAAGTTTGCCATTCCTCCTATGGCTTTGCATTGGTTTTGGACATTGTTTAAGATTTAAGGGTTTAAGGGGAAAAAAATCTGGTTCTAAGATGGTATGTCATAAGCAAGTGAAAGATGCACTTGACTTCTTGATATTTGAATGCCGGTGCAACTATAGCAACAGGACTTGGGAGAACGTGAGTTTTATCTTCTTTCACAGACCAACAACCAACATGAAGGTTCAATAGCTCTTGACAAGGCTGTTTACTGAGAATTAAACCATAAAATGAGAAAAATAAATACATCAGCAGCAATAACTACCTATATTATTCCCTGGCTTTCACATACGGTTTCGACCAAAGATTTTAATGTAGGGTGCTTTTCTGCTAGATTATATTACACAGAAGTAAATTCATGTGAATTATGTGAATAATTATTTGTGGGAATGGTACGATTTCTATGGAACATTTGTAAGCTGTTTAAATATATATATTTAACAAGTATGACACAAATATATATATTTGTGTATATATATACACAAATTATATATATATATATATATATATAAAATTTGTTTTCGTAGATTTTCACGGGTGTAGGTATGCTGGCATAGCTGGCTTCGGGGCATGGAGATGTTATTGCAACGTTTCGACAAGATCTCACTTGTCATCATCAGGCAGGCTTTTGTCATCATCAGACAGAAGCCTGCCTGATGATGACAAGTGAGATCTTGTCGAAACGTTGCAATAACATCTCCATGCTATATACACGGGAAAATCCAGGCTTATTAGCCTTCTTCAGCTGGCCATACTCCTTCTACTGGGATTTGAACCAGGGCTTTCCAGCATTTGAGGCAAGCTCTCTATGCCTTGAGCTATCTAGTATCCCTGATACATCAGCCAATTTACAGGACTCTTAAATGAGAGACTAATTATCACAGCTCCTGTTCAGGGTCCCTTTAAGGGGAGGAGACGTAACGTCATCCCTCTCTGCCCTTCGACTCAACCCAGAGATCATCTAGACAGAGAACGAAATTAGATTACTGCTGTGTGACATTTTTTAGATATGTGTTAGATTTTTGAGGGCTGAAAATAAAGAGACCAGGATGGATCCATTTCAGGCTTATTAGCCTTCTTCAGCTGGCCATACTCCTTCTACTGGGATTTGAACCAGGGCTTTCCAGCATTTGAGGCAAGCTCTCTATGCCTTGAGCTATCTGGTATCCCTGATACATCAGCCAATTTACAGGACTCTTAAATGAGAGACTAACAGGAGCTGTGATAATTAGTCTCTCATATATATATAAAATAAAGGACTATAAAATGATACTTTTCATCATTTTCACCATTTATGTGATCCAATTGTATACTAATGCTTGCTAACATTAGATAATGCTTACATGGCTGTTTGGAAGGCTGTATGTGAGAAAAGCCTTGGGAGACTGAATGCAGAGACACGTTCTCCGGCTATGAAGATGGCATTTAATTTCGTTGTCCGAGGTACAATAAAGTAAACTTAAAGGAGATGGGAACGGGGGGAATTGTACTTTCAGACATGCAAGATCGTTGCTGGCCTTGCGGGGTAAACCTGATAGGAATCACAATCAGATGAGCTAATTCTATTTTATTGTACAGCTATATTGGCAGACTCTTGCAAACACATTTCCTCCCTTATTTCTTTTACAGCCTGGGATACTAGAGAGGATCTCTTATGAGGGCTTGGCCCACTCATTATTCAACTGTTGACTATGCTATCTCTTATCTAGGTGCTCTCTTGGCAGTGTTTATGGTCCCAGTCTTCCAAGGTCTTTCTCATATATCATCGTACCTACTGATTTTGTGGCTACTGCAGGACTACAGATCGTACCTGCAGATCTCATGGTCTCCCAGTTCTAACCTGATGTCTTAACCACTACACCAAACTAGCTCCACAGGATGCTGCTGCTCTAATAATGTGGGTAAGAAGGTTTTATTCTCTCTTGGAAGTTTTTCCCCCATGTTTGGCAAAGTCCTTCTGTCATACTTTCTTGCTCACATAAGGTAAAGGTAAAGGTTCCTCTTGCACATATGTGCTAGTTATTCCTAACTGTAGGAGGTGGTGCTCATCTCCGTTTCAAAGCCGAAGAGCCAGTGCTGTCCGAAGATGTCTCTGTGGTCATGTGACCGGAATGACTAAACGGCGAAGGCGTACGGAACGCTGTTACCTTTCCACCAAAACGCTGTTACCTTTCCACCAAAAGTGATTCCTATTTTTTTAACATGCATTTTTACATGCTTTCGACCTGCTAGGTTGGCAGAAGCTGGGACAAGTAACGGGAGCTCACTCAGTTATACGGGGCTAGGGATTCGAACTACCCAAATGCTGACCTTTCTGATTGACAAGCTCAGCATCTGAGCTCACATAGTAAAATGTTACGAACTATCTATGAGGGTGGGGTGAGATTACAATCCTGGGTGTATAGATAATGAAAGATCTATCACGTTTTTTTATGACTGGAGGTCCTTTTATTACAGGGATGTCAAATTTGCGTCCTCACGGTGGCATCACATGACATATCGGGACTTTCCCCCCCCCTTTGCTAAACCGGGCATGGGCGTGGCCAGCACATGACCCATCCAGCCCATGGTCTGAGAGTTTGACCGCCCTGTTCTATCAGAACCACATCATTATCCAAACAGACATATGAAAAAGTGGTATTCTTTGACTAAAAACTCATGGGCTTTTTTTAGTACTCTTCTCTTGTCATTCCTTCAGATTATATCTGGCTACTGCCCAACACACTCCTATAATCATGGGAGGGAAATATTGTATGAATAGAAAACTCAAAATTGTCCTAGACGGAAGATATACAACTTTAGGTGAAAACATCAATAGGGAAATTTTGAGTTAAACTATATCCCTTCTGATCCATCAGTTCTGTGAATAATGAAATTGATTAGGTTGTTAGGTGGAGTCCAATCACCACACAACCATTTCTCCAAATTAGAGACGCTGAAAAAACATGGGGTTCATTAAAGAACTCATGATTAAGGATCAGCAGCCAAAATAGCCCTAACTACAGCTTTTGGGGGCAGAGATGCAGTGGCTCATTGGCTAAAATGCTGAGCTTGTTGATCAGAAAGGTCGGCAGTTTGGTGGTTCGAATCCCTAGCACCGCATAACAGAGGGAGCTCCTGTTACTTGTCCCAGCTTCTGCCAAACTAGCAGTTCAAAAGAATGTAAAACATGCAAGTAGAAAAATAGGAACCACCTTTGGTAGGAAGGTAACAATGTTCTGTGCGCCTACAGCATGTAGTCACATGACCATGGAGACATCTTTGGACAGCACTGGCTCTTCAACTTTGAAATGGAAATGAGCACTGTCCCCTATAGTCGGGAACAACAAGCACATATATGTGAGGGGAACCTTTATCTTTACCTTATAACTATTTAGTTAGTCAATGTAGATGTGGGCTACTAATGCAACAAAGCCTTGTCAGTACCTTTTTGGCAAAAGGACTCATGGAATATGAATATTAGACAAAGAAGAAAATAACTCTGATTTATTCAAACAGCCCCCTGTCTTCTAGAATTGTGAAAACGTATTCTGTACTTTCCCATAGAAATACTATTATTTCAAACAAAAAAGCTGTGGTTTCTTTTTAACTAATTCAAGAACAATCCTGCTACAATAGCTTACAAATCTGTATTCTCAAATATTAAAAAGATAAAGAGATTTTTTTAGTATTGAACTGGGTTTATATGAAATTTTTATGCACTCCATGTACTGAGTGGATTTTTTCCCCTTAAGTAATTAGACAAAGTGTTCAATTCCCCGGTGAAAGAAATTGCTTGCTAGCAAGTTATTTTTCATTGCTGTCAAAGAGCACACGCTTCAATCTTCCATTTTGAATGTGATCCCAAGTATTGATTATTAATCTTTCAGAAAATAAGAAGCACATCATTGACACAAATAGGTTTATAGCTCAGGGGATACATTTTCAAGCCTCTTGATTGATTGATAGACAGGCAGACAGACAGGAAAATATTTCAGAATACTAAATAGAATAAAAATAGAATACTAAATGTAGATAAGTAGAGTTTCTGTGCTCTAAGCAGATAAGAGTATACATACCACATCATATCTGTATTTGGATTCAATACAAAAATGTATACTTCAAACGGGCTCTACATAGTTCTGACAATAGTTACCATTCAGTAAAGTTTTATTCTTATTAAGCCATGAAAAACCATAGATGTTGATCTCTAATTTGGGTGACTATAACACAGTGATGGCTAACCCTCTTCTCCTCGCGTGTGTAAAGTAAGTGCACAGGTGCAACGGCGTGTGCACGCGTGCCCATACCCATAACACAATGCATGCAGGACACTCCCCCATGAGCCCCACCCCCTGTACATGTGCACATGACACCCCCCTTGTGGCCCGTTTTGGGTCTAGCAGATATCCCTGAAGTCTCCTGGGACCAAAAACAGGGTGTGGGGGGGACACCGCAACACCCGCCATGCATGTGCATTTGACCACCCATCCCTGCACATGCATGAGCATCTCCCAGCAAAGACCCCAAAATCAATTGGCCAATGGGAGGCACATGCACATGCGCAGTGGAGCTGAGCTGGCTGATGACTCATGTGCCCGCAGAAAGGGCTCTATGTGCCACATGTGGCACGCATGCATAGGTTCACTATCACGGCTATAACATATACTTAAGAGTAGTCCTCGACTTACAACAGTTCCCTTAGTTCAAAGTTCAATAGCACTGAAAAAAGTGATGTAATCATTTTTCGAACTTACGATGGTTGTGGCATCCCCATGGTCGCTTGATCAAAATTTGGATGTTTGTGATACATGTATTTATGATGATTGCAGTGACCAAGAATCATGAGATCATCTTTTGCAACCTTTTGACAGGCAAAGTCAATGGGGAAGCCAGGTTCACTTAACAACCGTGTTACTAGTTTAACTGCAGTGATTCATTTAATAAGCGTGGAAAGAAAGGTTCCAAAAGGGGGTCAAATGTCACTTAATAACGATCCTGCTTAGCAACAGAAATTTTGGGCTCAGTTATGGTTGTAAGTCGAGGGTATTTGATTAGAAGTAAGATTTTTTTGAATGAAAAACAACGAACAGTTGGATTGGGAAGCAGTTCAGGCTTTAGCCCTAATCTTTCAAGGCGAAAAAATCTGTCTTACTTGTGGAGTTAGAATTATTAAGGGATAGTATGGAAATATAAAAGCATTAATCATCATCATCATCATCTTCCTTTAACGACACATCATTCCTTGCGGAGTGGAGTCTGGACCACTAAATGGAGCTAGCAAAGTGTTTACTGGCCGGACGCCTTCCTGTCACCAATACAGAGTTTTATTCAGCAAATATATTCTCATTGTGTCCAGATAGAGAAATATCTGGCTCTACCTAGGATTGAACTCACAACCTCCTGTATATATAAATATAAAAGTATTAATGTCACCCTTTAAATCGCCTTCTCCAAAATATGTCTCTAAAATATTTGATTCTACCTATTTAGGGTTCCACAAAAAGGTTGCCTTTACTATAAGTAGTCTATATGGACTTCCCATCGTCACCTTACTGCAACAGGATTCAAAGAAATTCATCTACCAAAGCCATTATGCATTTTTTTCAAAGTAATTGCAACTCACCAGAGGTTTCATCCACCCTTTCATCCACAATATGGTCCTTCTGATGAACCCATTCACTGTTGCATTTGAAGTAAATCTGAGTGGCCGGGCTGGCTTTACAGTAAAGGTTCACCGGCTTATTCTTGACGATGTAAGCTTCATCAGGCTCAATGAGGAAATGAGGAAGAGGTTCTGGGGGATCAGAAGGAAAAGTTTCTGGGAGCTCGTGAAAAAAATCATCATCTGTAGGAAAGAATGAAAAGGAAACATTAAAACACGGTTAAATAAAATCTAGTTTTCCTTTAAGTTTCATTAAAAAAATAATAAAACCCTTGTGTTTTTATTGGTGATTTATTGTGTTTTATTCATCTGCCGGGACCTTGTCATGGCGCCCACTCTGAGAACATCATCCCCTCAGGAGCCTTCTACTAGAATCATAGACTCATAAAACTAGAGATGGCTTTGTCAACAAGCTTGGGAAATGTGCAGCAGAACCCACATTAATTGTGTTTATTTGTTTGCGGGTTCTTTTGGGTTTTTTGCATGATTCATCAGCAAATCATGTTTGCATTTTTGTTATGTGTTGTCATATAGTGTTTTTAACTGTTGTTAGCCACTCAGTCATGAATAAGAATTACACACCCATATAAATTGAAATGAATAAATAAATCCTTATACAGCTGGGACATATTCTTTCACTATCTCATATAATTTGCAGATTGTAGATTGTATAATTTGTAGACAGATTTCCATATGATAATCACAGACCATCAACCGTAATTGCAAAATCACAACTATATATTCAAGTAGGTGGATTTAATTTGCCAACAGCATTTTTTTTAAAATTAACAATTCATGACTCCTTCAGAAGAGTTTTAGTTGCTTTGGTTAACCTTGGCAAATTCATCTCGAAGTATTTTATGTATCTTTCTGGATCAGCTGCACTTACTTGGCACTACCGTAATAATGTAATTATTTCTTTAATAACGGTAAGAGTATTTTTGTGAAATTATATTAAGTTAAAGATTAGGTCATGCCAGTTTATGACTATAGCAAGGGCTCACGAATTAAGATTACTTTATATATATATTTCTCTACTGAAGGAACTAAATAAATGTTTTATTTAAATCTACAGTCAAGGTCTTACTGATTAGCTTTAATGCATGTGAATATTTAAAACCCCAGGAATAGCAGTACTCATAAAAAGTGACAAGAATCAAAATCACACTGTATTAGTAACATATGAAAGCTTAAGATGTAGCTTTCTTATGTGGGCTGAATAATAGTGAATTACTGAAAGAATATTCCTCTAATTAAAAATATGTATCAGAAATCAGTCCAACAATACATATTGTAGAACAGTCTCTTCACCCAGAAGTTTCTACATATATCGGGACTCCTAACCACTAAGTTATCTCTTGAGTAGATTATTGCAATACACTTTACATGGGTCTCCCTTTGAAGAGTATTTGGAAGCTACAAATAGCATAGAATGCAGCAGCACAGAAAGTTCTAGAGCCCTCTTGGGTGGCACATGTAACTCTACTGTCACATAAGCTACACTGGTTGCCAATCTGCTTCCGGATCCAGTTCAAGATGTTGACTATTATCTCAAAAGGATATGGGCTCAGGATTTCTGTGGATCCATTTCATCCCGATGGGACTAATCCCATGATGGTGAACCTATGGCATGTGTGCCACAGGTGGCATGTTGAACCATATTTGCTGGCATGGCAGCCCTCAGTTCCAGCCAGCTGATTTTTGGCCTTCTGGAGGGCATGTGGAGACCTTTTCACCCTCCCCAGGCTTCAGGAAAGTCTCCAGAGCCTGGGGCGGGCAGAAAAAAGGCCCAACCGGAAGTTTGTTCTTGAACTTCCGGTTGGGCCATTGGGTCGCATGGGGGAGGGTGTCACGTGCGCATGTGTGGGTGTCGCACGAACATGTGCAGGTGGGTGGGGCGCGCGCACCCAATTTTGGCACACCTTTAGAAAAAGGTTAGCTATCACTGGACTAGTCCACTCCCACCCATTCCAACAGAACAGGCCTACTTCGGATTCCATCTACCAAAGATTTTCATTGGCAGAGTCCAGGAGAAGAGCCTTTCCTGCTGTGGCCTCTGCCTTCTGGATTGTTCTTCTCCTGGGAGATTTCCCCCACACTCCCGGTCTTCCAGTTCTGCCAGCTGGGTTCAGAGTCCAATAGGGGCACACTTTGCTTGGCTGGCTGAAAGGGTATCCACCCTCTTGGTTTTTAGCTTTCTATTTAATTCTACTAATTTGAACTGCTTTGTATTATTTACCTTTTTAACTTTTTTATTATAATGTAAACCACCCAGAGTTGCTATATATTGAGATGAGGGTGGAGCGTGTAAACAATAAATAAAATAAATAATTCCAAGATTCTGGCTTCTTTAGATTCTCTATGACCTATTTTATAAAAAAGAGCGCTGTAAAACTCAATTAGGAAGACACTGTTTCCTTACAGAAGTCAACAGTGGTGTCTGCGGGATTTTGCTTCAGAATGATTAAAGCAGTATTAAGGCATCATTTTGCAATGTGCATGGTGATAAGGGACAGATCTTCCATTATAATGCTGCAGGTCTGGCTGCATCTGTTTGTTCACCCCTGCTCTTCTGTTAACATCACTGAAAGCCAAACTCAATCATTAAAGACATGCTGCTAACAGTATGAGTCATTTAATCAGGCAACTTCATGAACACCAGAATGCAACACATATTACTGAGTGCTATTGTCTAAATTTTAATAAAAGATGTATGTGCATCTGTGTCTTTCAATGCATCTTTTAGTTCCATTACCATGAGAATGCATATACTTGAAAAAAGTGTCTTATGACTGTTTTTTACACTTATAACCTTGCAGCATCCCCATGGTCACATGATCAAAATTCAGAGGCTTGGCAACTGGCATGTATTTATGACAGTTGCAGTGTCCCAGGGTCATGGTTATCATCTTTTGCAACTTTCTGACAAGCAAAGTCAGTAAGAAAACCAGATTCACTTAACAACCACGTTAGTAACTTAACAACTGCAGTATTTCATTGAACAACTCTGGCAAGAAAGGTCATAAAATGGGGCAAAACTCACTTAACAACTGTTTTGTTTAGCAATGGAAATTTGGGCTCAATTATGGTCATATGTCGAGGACTACCTGTAAGTAAGTAACATGTCAGCATTGGATAAAATCATGTGGTCCACTTTTGTAGATATGTTTGACCCTGGGGGGATGGGGAGGATGGGCAGGGTGGGCATGGCCAGCTTGACATCACTTGTGATGGCGCTTATGGTGGCCTGAGTGCTCTGCCAGTGAAAACGGGTTCCTGAGCTCCATTTTTGGCTGCGACGGCCTCCTGCCAGGGAAAATAGAATTTGAGAGGGCCATACACAGGACTCGCAAGCTCCATTTTCCCTGGCAGAGGCAGGCCAGTCCTTCACTGTTTCCAGGGCGGCTCTGTGGACCAGATCTAAGCATCCTGCGAGACGGATCTGCCCCCCAGGCCTTGAGTTTGACACCTCTGATTTATGCATTTAAATATAATGGAGAACCAGTAGAGGAAATTGTGAATAGTTTGGAGAACCGGCAAATACCACCTCTGGCTGGCCCTGCCCCCATCTATTTGCTGCCTCCAAGCTGGAAAGCAGGTTAGTGGGGTGGGGGTGGGGAATGGGGATTTTGCAGTAACCTTCCCCAGGAATGGGGAGGGAATGGAGATTTTGCAGTATCCTTCCCCTGCCACCAAGCCAAGTCCACCAAGCCACGCCCACAGAACTGGTAGTAAAAATACATCCCTCAGACCAATACGCTCCCACAGAGAGGGCCTCCTCAGGGTGCCGTCGGCCGGACAATGCCGACTGGCGACACCCAGGGGGAGAGCCTTCTCTGTGGCAGGTCCAGCCCTTTGGAACGACTTACCCCCTGAACTTCACACCATCTCTGACCTCCGCCTCTTCCGCAAGTGTCTTAAGACACATTTGTTCCATCTAGCCGGCCTAGCGTAGCCTCCTATACTGACTTTTAGATAGTTTTTAAATTTGGGGATTTTAATCTGGTTTTAGCACAGGTTCTATTGAATTAGTTTTTTAAATTTTATATGATGTTTTGTATGTATTTTAATTTTCCTGTGCGCCGCCCTGGGTCCGTTTGGAGAAGGGCGGGGTATAAATTGAATAAATAAAATAAATAATAAAAAAAATTGAATCTCATCACTGGCTTTATACCTGCATCCTAGTTCCAATTCTATATTCACAAATCATTTGCTTGAAACATTGCATGTGTATATGTTGTGCAGGTTTTTAGCCTTGGAAAAACAACTGATATCATGGAACCAAGGAAAGTGGTTATCTCTTATTTCTGATGTAAGGACAGACTTTGACGTCCCTGCATGTCTTTCATCGCAAAGGGAGATTTCCAGAAACCTCCTTGGTAAATAGTTGGAAATGAGCAAGGGTTTAAGATAGTCCATTTATTCCCTGTGCCAAGACTCCAAAAAAATATAAATAAATAAATAAATAAATAAATAAATAAATAAATAAAAACTCCCTTCTTTTCTGAAACAAAAATACAGCAATTCATTGGAAGAGTTCATAGCTTCTCATTGATTTTAAAATATCTTGTCAATATGCAAAAGCTTTTGAAATACCCAGACAAACCATTCTTATTGGTAAAAGGATGAGGGAACAGTCACTATTGACATATCTCTCAGTAAGAAGCTGATAGTCCTAAAGGCCTTATTCAATCTCTTCTCTTTCTGCTTCTGAAGCAGTTATCGTTATGCGTGGTGACGGACGCCAGCGATGATCAATAAAGCACCACGGAATATCAAACTAAAAATAATGCAGAAGGTTAGCTCTTCTCTCCGTGTCAGTTTTCATGAAGATTAAATGTCAGACAACTCCCTTTCTTTGCTCTCGATATACATATATTTTCCGGTGTCCAGAATTACAAAGGATATGAAAAGACTTTTCCTCACGGCCCAGCTTTTGTAGAAAGACAGATAAAGAACAAACAATGATGGATGAAAGGGACTGGATAGATTGCTATCAGGGTATCTATCTTCATAGTTTCAGTTACACTATGTCTTTATTAGAAAAGTGTAAATTGAGAAGGTTGAGGTTTCATGGGCCTTCAAGAGTTTCTCGAACTATATTGGAAAAATACAGATTGTTCCTTTCTAATTATAGATAGAATATTTAACAGTTGGTGCAGCATAAGCTACTGCTTTAAGATGAACCCAGCTATTTTGCAATGCCATGGAGCCAAGGACCGTTAAAAGAAAACAACCAGAAAGAAGTAAGAAATATTGTTCTTTGTGTTTACATATTTTGGTAGATTTTTTAAAAAATTATTTTGAGTAAACATCTAGTGATTAAGACACCGGGATAGAGACTTGGAGATCATGAGTTCTAGTCCCACCTTTGGCATAAAAATCAGCTGGGTGACTTTGGGCTAGTCACTTTCTCTCAGCTCAATTCAATTCACAGGACTGTTGTTATGGGGAAAAAATAGGAGGAAGGGAGATTAGGCAGTCCCTTGGACTGCAAGATGATCAAACTGGTCAGTCTTAGAGGAGATCCACCCTGACTGCTCTTTAGAAGGCAGGATCTTGAAGAAGAATGTCAAATACTTTGGCCACCTAATGAGAAGGAAGGACTCACTGGAGAAGAGCTGGGAAAGATTGAGGGCAAAAGAAGGAGATGACAGAGAATGAGGTGGCTGGATGGAGTCACTGAAGCAGTAGGCTTAAGCTTAAATGGATTCCAGAGGATGGTAGAGGACAGGAAGGCCTGGAGGAATGTTGCCCATGGAGCTGCGAAAGGACGGACACGACTTCGCAACTAACAACAACAACATTACCTTGAGTTTTTGTAAAAATAATACAGGCGGCATTCAAATTAATGAATAAAATTAAATCATCTTGATTTAAATAAAAAAATCTTTTAGTTATTCTCTGAAAAGATAATGAATGGGATCCAGGCTCAGTCTTAACAAGAGAACAGTCTTTAAAATCAGTACAATAATATGATATGAGCAACAAGTCTTATTTGTTGTATTGGATCTCTTCTAATTATGATTAACTTTGGATGTATTCCATTTTAAGGCCTGATGTTGGACATGTTCACATGCAAAGGATAAATTTCTGCCAGAAATTTAGTTTGCATCTAATCATGTTCCACAGAAGCAAAAAGTAAAATACTTGATTACCCAGTGTGTAGACTGCCATTTAATAGCAGATTGCAGAATAATAGAGTTGGGAGGTTCTCTAGTCCAATCCCCTGTTCAAGCAGGAGGCCTTATACCAGAGCTGTCAAACTCGCATCATCATGGTGGCATCACGTAATGTATCTGGAATTTCCCCCCCTTTGCTAAACGGGGCATGGCAGTGGCCAGCGCGTGCCGCATCCGGCCCGTGGGTCGGAGTTTGACAGCTTTGCCTTATACCATTTCAGACAAGTCAGTTGTCCAGTTTCTTCTTAAAAGTCTCAGTGATGAAGCACTTACAATTTCTAAAGGCAAGTAATTCCACTGATTCTCAGTGTTAGGAAATTTCCTGTCTCGCTTTGGAAAATAGATTGATCCACCATCTCTTCTTTGTGGCATAATTTGTTATTTTCCTTATCATGTCCTTCCAGTCTGCCATGGATGGACGTGTTTATCATTCCCCCATCTCAAGTGACTTTTTTTCTTTTATTTTCCCAGCCTGGCATTCAGGGAGCCCTATAATCATTCATTTAATATCCGTTCAAAGTTACAACAGTACTGGAAAATATGATTTATGAACAGTCCATGCACTTATGACCAGCACAACATCCCCACATGCTGTTGTGGCCTGCCAGTGCCCAGTGGAGCTAGCAGCAGAGTCGGACAGTGAGGAGGTTGGTGAGGGAACATGGGCCAGTCTTGGAGGCTGGGACAGGCTCGGACGAGGGCTCTGCGTTGGAGGCAGAGATGAGGCCAAGGCCGCCTGGCAGTTCTCAACTGCCTTCGGAGCTAGACAGCTGTGAGGCACAACTCAGTAATCACCTGGCAGGGCTGATTTATCTAAATATGGGAGGGGGGGGGGAAGCATATCTGAATTGGAAAATTCATAGTTAAATTCATGGGCTAGCCCACATTTCTTGAAAATGTCTTTATTACGCTAGTTCATTTCCTCCAAACAAGAAAAAGGAAAGTAATCAGAAGATGGCGTGAAGGTATCTTAACAGAGATGTTTGAAAACTCTATTGTTAAGGACAGAAATTGCATCCTTTCCCCCTTCAGATAAGAAAAAAACACATCCTTCCTAACCCTGTACTCCCAATAACTATTGGCGGATTTTCGATAATTTGTAGACTTTATAATTTTTCATTATTCTCCAAGATAATAGTGATGTGGAAAAAGAATACATAGCAATGAAAAGATGATTGGATTTTGTCACATCTTATAGGGGGAAAAGAATGTCAACAGAAGACTCCTGTCTCATCTCCTTCAGCATTCAAGGCCTCTATCCTATACATCTGCTACACGCCACTAAGAAGTAATAGCCTCAGCCTTATCAAACTGATAGAATCAATGCTGGAAATTCAGTTTGCTTTTCTGACTTCCCAGATGTGATTAGATGTCCTGCAGCAAGAACACAAAACATTCTTTCTTTCTCTCCTAGGAAGCAAGCTATGTTTTAACAAGTCCTTTTCCTACATATACCTCTGATAAACAGGGAAAAAGGAAAATTAAGACCTAGATATTTTCAAGGACAATTAAAATATCCATTTGTATCTCATGGTTAATATATGATAACCCCATTCTACGTTATATGAAGTAGAAAGCCTTAATTGAATCTATCTGAAGCAGAATTTCAGCAGAAAACTACTTTCATTATAACTGTTTGATAATAAAAGTGATTTTGTTTGTCTTCTAAGGCTACAATTCCAGAAAATTATTCTTAGTATTTCCCTCATCTCTTTGTCTCTTTCAAATAAGAAGCAATTACTGCCATATTTATATGTATTAAAAAAAATCTTTTCAAACAGAATTTTTTACTTCAGAATGACTCAAAAACATTTTAAAGTGAATAAGTGCCACGATAATTCTGTTCGCATTTGAATTCCAATCATTTAGTGGAAACCTTCACAGTGCATTTACAACAAAGGCAGCTGGAATTAACTGCATGTTTTGGAGCTGAGCTCAGTTTTTAAATGTTTTGATTAAAGGGTCTTCTAAAAGAATATACCCCATTTTGCATGAAATTAACAACAGGTGTTATTTTGAACATATAACTCTATTAGGCACAGATAATGCATTATTGTTGCTATGACTTCATTTCTATATATATATGGTCAGATCCAGGATGTGCTTGGGGGGGTTGTATTTGTTCTGGATTGCTGTCAAGCTTCTTTTATAGGCACTTAGGTGAAGAGGGATATGACATCAAATTCACGAGTAGATCACTGGGCTGTAGATTTTGTTTTTTTATTGTTTCTATGAAGTGAGATGCTGAGACCAATCAGCATCAATCTACCAGTCATGATGCAGCTGCACAGCCAATCAACCCACTCACAACAATAGTCAGCACTCCACCCCCCCCACCAAGATTTAAGGAATGGTGACGCCTTCGCAGTCACAGTCACAGACAGAAGCCTGCCTGATGATGGCAAGTGAGATCTTGCCGAAATGTTGCAATAACATCTCCATGCTATATACATGGGAAAATCCCCGAAGCCAGCAATGCCAGCATGTATGTATGTATGTATGTATGTATGTATGTATGTATGTATGTATGTATGTATGTTTACATATGTGTGTGTGTGTGTGTGTGTTGGCATTGCTGGCTTCGGGGATTTTCCCGTGTATAAGGCATAGAAATGATATGATATATATATATCTCTTACGCTCTATCAAGATAGGCAAAGGTAACGTGGAAATTCTACACAGCAAGTGATACCCTGCAAAATAACATATTCTGTATCTTTCTTTTTATCTTTTACTCCTTTTTTCTATTCCTCTAATCAGACCCCACAATTAACCCATATTGATGGTTGAGCAGAAATTTGAACCCCGAGCTTTCTGCTCCTATTTCATTTATGTTTATCTGTTGTATTCTACCCAGCAGTTTAAATAATATATCACTAGACAAAGGGGGGGAAAACCCCCAGATCATTCACACTCACAAGGATATTTAGGATCCATATCTAAGCTCTAAATTTATTTATGTATTTCTTTCTTTCACATGCTTGTGTAGCATTGTGATTTGGATGCACACCGGTAAGTCGGAAACTACTGTAAGTAGTTAAATTAGTACACATAAAAAAAGGAACAAGGTTAGTTTTTGCAGGCCCAGGATTCCATGGGACATTTTCAGAGGAGTTAAGAACTGCCAGTCAGGCAGGACACATGTCAGACTGGTTTACATGTGTGAACCAGTCTGGGTTTGGAGAATTCCTTCCTTTTCAAAAAAATGTAGCATATCTAGATTGTAGTATATCACACTCTATGTTTTATTTTCTTGTTTCTGTTCCCTCCCCCTGCCCGCGGAGCCTCCGCACTCCCTGGAAGTAGATGAGTAGCTGGCATGCCAGCTGGGGAGGCTCCACGGAGAGAGGGAGGGAGGGAATCGGCGGCCGGTAGGGAGGGTTGCTCCGGCGGGTCCCAGGAGTCCCACCGTCAGCAAGGGTGGAGGAAGAGCCGCACTCGAGGGGCCAAAGAGCCGCATGCGGCTTGTGAGTCGCGATTTGCCGACCACTGAGCTAGCCATACCTTTACTGGGATTTGAACCTATGTAAAAGTATTACATGGGAGGCAGTTGTAATTGCCACTAGGCCACAGGTTCTCCTCCTGATCAGCTGAGCCAGGGGAATAAGTATATATTGTGTCACATTATCCTGGTCACAACATCCCATATTTGGGGCTTACCAGGATGTTGGGACACTATATATATATGCATGCCACCAAAAAGAGCACCAGGTCTTACTTTCGGGGTGTTGGTGTTGTCTCCCGCAGCCTCTTTTTCACTATCAGAAGCTTCCACGAACTTCTTCATCCAGCAAGCCCAACAAGGCTTTCCTGAAGGCCTCTGCAGCTGATAACAGAGTTCCGGGTCGATCCGGAGGTCTGTTATTGGCTATAGAGACCTTCAGGAAAGTCTTACTGGCTGCAGAAGAAATGGGCCGAGGTGTGTGAGGCCTGGCTGGAACTGTCCGAAGGTAAGTAGTATGGCAGCTCCACTCCGCCATCCCCACCCTAGCTTAATTTTTACCATCCACCCTGGAGTGTGTGGAATATTAATTAGGGCTTATTTTGTCGGAAGGACTTATTTTGTGGGTAGGGCTTATTATTGGTTGCATGTGTAAAAACCAAGCTAGGACTTATTTTCTGAGTCATATTTTCAGGGAAACACAGTATATTGTGCATTAGCACACTTACTATGGTTTAATGGTTTAAAATCCAATGAGTGAATAAATTAAGAGTGAATGAAAACACAAAGATTTTTTTTAAAAAAATTAGATGTAGTAGCATTTGGGCAATGGATTCTTTATGATCAACCAAAATAACAACAAAATGCAATTTTTCAGGTTTTCTGGAACTCATTAACAGAAAACATGTCATTCTGCCTCTTTCACCCACCCCAAGAGGAAGAGGAGGAAGCCATCCAAAATTCAAGGAGTTTGCACTTACTGTAGCAGTCATTTGGGTAAAATCAGAATCAAGAACATTGACCATGTTAATCTATCTGTTTCTATCTAAAGTAAAGTAAAAATCAAGATGCAAAGTTAGCATAGTCAGAAGGGGGGGTGGGAAGAGAAATAGTTTAATTTTACTTTCACATTAAACCAATGCAGAAGAGTTAAGAATTTCATCACAGCAACCTACTATCAGTTTTCTGAATTGCTGAATTTTGATGGCAAACTATATATAACCAGAGATTTCAGACACAAAGAATCAGCATCAGACATAAATAAATTCCAGTTCAGTTCATTGCTGAAGCTTATACACAAGACTCTGGTCAATTAACAGCACTAAATTGACACTAATGGAATTCAAGTGGGGGGAGATTGGAGTTGGAGCAATTGTGGACATGTAATGATTCTAGGCCAGTGATGGCGAACTTTTTTCTTATGGCGTGCCAAAATTGCACACTCAATCTTCCCTCCTACCTGTGCATGGATGTGTGACCCTCCCCCCTGCATGCACACCACCCCTCCCCAAGCTTCGGAGGCTTTCCTGAAGCCATGGGAGGGTGAAAATGGCCTCCCCTGGCCCTCTGGAGGGGCAAAAAAATCAGCTGGCCAGTGTGCGCATGCGTGTCGGAGCTGACGGCTGGCGTCAGCTCCAAACATGGTTCCATGTGCCACCTGTGTTAAGAGTAGTTTGCTTGAAATCTACATAATGTAAATTGTTCACATTTTCCACAGAAATTCTACATTAATTAAGTTTACTCATTACAATGTGATTGGTACTTTTTTCAAAGGTATGAAAATATAGTTACTTTGTCCCATTACATGAAGCTGATGAAACTAATCACATACAAAAAACCAGTAACACCTTATTCTTTTTAACTAGCCTGAGATACATCAAAACCTCTTTTTTCACTTACATACAAGTGCGAATAATGACAAAAATTAAATATACCTGACCAGTCAAGTTAATAAATATTTTTTAGAGCATGGATGTCAAACGTGCAGTGTCACATTGCTATCACATGATGTGTCACGACTTTTTTCCCCTTTCTAGGAGCTGGAGGGGTGTGTGGCCTGCATGTGATGCATCTGGCCCATGGGCTTTTGACACCCCTGTGTAGACTAATAAATGTATTCTTTACAAGGCTAATATAGAGTTTCCCCTGTTGGAACCAGAAAGCAATTTACCAAGCCAGGTGGTAAAGGCACAACTGACTAAGAACGATTGAATGGAAAAAACAAACAAAAAATCCGTGAGATAGTTGGCTCAGACAGTTGAAAATAAAACTTGCTGTATCCATTTTAAGATTAAGGAAAAGAGTTATGGAAACCTCTTTCTAATTATTACAATGCTTTGAACAGTAATTACTTTGTGCTGTCAATTTTTCTTTTCATTTATTTAAATGTAAAAAAAAAGCTTTTTGGGGGGGGGAGAGAGAGAGAGAGAGAGAGAGAGAGAGAGAGAGAGAGAGAGAGAGAGAGAGAAGTGTATGATGAACTGTGTAGGTAACTGATCACTTCAGCATTTCTCATATAACAAAGCTCACAGTCTTTAGCTCATAATTGTTCAAAGTGAGAGCTTGGGGCACTTTATCTAATTAGCAAACTAACACTTATTGAATTAGATATGGTTTGTAATGGCAGTTTATGAGCAATTCAGTATCATTCATACCTCTTGCCTGCTTCCCTGGAATAACTGAATATTGGATTTGGAGAATCAAGGAGGTGGCGAAGAAATGTATGGTGAAAAGACGAGATGCTATTATTTTAACTTTTTCATACAGCAAAAACGCCTTATTCCATTTGATATTGGCTCCCAAAAGCCTAAGCAGTCTTTGCTTCTGAATCACCTGCAATGCAACAATGCATTGTTTCAACTGCCATCAGTAGCCCTAATGCTTGACATGGGGTCATAGAATTATTGCAGCTCTAAGCAGCTTCATTTCCTTCTCATTGTAAAGCTTCATTTTTCTTTGACACATTAGTCCCGAAACAGCCCCAGGCTCTTGACCCTCCTTTAACCTTGGTAACTAATTAAAGATGGACAAGACCCAGGTTACAATATTTTTTTTATAAACCTATTCATTCAAGCCCCCTTAAGGCACCCTTCGTCACTTAGAACAAAATTTCCTATATTTACATGAAGATGAAGACTGATGTTAGCATGAGGACCAAATGGGAAGAGATAAGAGATGTAACTTCAATGGCAAACAATTTTAAAACTTCATTAGAGTCCTCCAGATGTCGTCTAGCTATAGAAATATTAGCAGCAGCTTCTTAGATTCTATAGTTTACTCTGTACTTGGAAGGTGATTTATTTTATGGGTCTTAACAGTTAGGAATAAGAACATTTTCTCTTTACCAGATATCTGGTTCATTCTGATAAAAGCAATATATTTTTAATCTTATAAATAAAACTTTAAATAAACACATATTCAAACATTTTTTAAAAATAATTCTCCTGAGTATGATAAACATTATATTCACCAAAGTATGTAGGACATCTAACTACTCTTTCAAACCTAATAATAATATCTGTCCTAATAAATACAATGGGGAAGATGTCTGCCTTTAGTGCTACAAATAATGGAGCAAAAATAAGAAGCAAAAAAGCTTTTTAGAAATGATTAAGGATTAATTCTGTGCACCGGATTGAAAGAAATACTTTACTGAACATATTTAAGAAGACATAGACAACAGCCATCAATTAAGGACACTATCATTTGGATATATGTGTGAGGCAGGAGGTTGGAATCAATTATCTCAAAACATCCCCTTCCAACTCTATAACATTCAGCTGTCATGACACGATCAGAGTTTGTATTTCTGAATTCTTTATAGAATTAGAATATTTTACTTATACAGGTAGTCCTCAACCACAATCAATCCCAAAATTTATGTTGCTAAGTGAGAAGTTTGTTAAGTGAGTTTTGCCCTGTTTTACGACCGTTCTTGTCACAATTGTTACCTGAATCACTGCAGTTGTTAAAAAATAGTAATCTAGATTTTAAGCGAATCTGCTTTCCCCATTGACTTTGCTGGTCAGAAGGTCACAAAAGGGGATCGCATCACTCTAGGCAACCGTCATAAATGTGTCAAGCATCGGAATATAAATCATGTGACCATAGGAATGCGGCAACGGTCATAAGTGTGAAAAACGGTCATGTCACTTTTTTCAGTGCCGTTATCACTTTGAACGGTCATTAAACGAACAGTTGTAAGTCGAGGATTACCTGAACTTTCTGTACCATAGCACATAGTGCACATTTTCTCTTTATTACAACAGCTCACTCATAAATGCACCATCCTTATGTTCAAAGCCTGCCAAGCCATTACTTTATTTTTCCAAGTCCTAATGGTCCACATTTTTTGCCAAATACCTTTTGCCAAGTTTCAAAGAATCACAAATTCTTCACTTTGTGACTGATTTATGTTCAACTTCAATACAAGTCCATTATGATTCCTAAGAGGAGGAGGGCATGAAAAACTCCATACTTTAAAAACTCTATAGTTATTTGAATACTGAACTAGGTACAGTATTTAATAGCAGATTGCAAAATAATAGAGTTGAGAGGGACTTCGGAGGTGTTCTAGTCCAATCCCCTGCTTAAGCAGGAGTGTTAAACTCGCATTGTCACAGCGGTGTCACCTGACGTATCGGGACTTTTTCCCCTCCGCTAAACCAGACATGGGCGTGGCCAGTGAATATGTGATCACTATTATGCAGTGATCCTTAAGCAACACTGTATGACTTGTAAAAATCAGGATAAACTCAAAATTAATCTCTGTTCAGAAATACTCTGTTCAGTATTTTTCGGAGTATAAGACACACCTTTCCCCTCCTAAAAGAGCATGGAAATGTTGCTGCGTCGTATACACTGAATACAGCCATTTTTGGCCCCCACATCCCATTTTTGTGAAAAACAGGCCGTTACTGCCTTCCCCCACCCCCCAGAAGCACTCTGCAGGCTTCAGCAGGACTGGTGGAAGGGGAAAATGCCCCTGTTTTGGTGAAAAACAGGGGCGTTTTTGCCTTCCCCCAGCCCTGCTGAAGCCTGCAGAGTGCTCCTGAGGGCTGGGGAGGACAAAAACTTTTTTTTCTTACTTACCTCTTCGAAATCTTGGTGCATCTTATACATTGGTGCGTCTTGTAGTCCGAAAAATACAGTAACAAAACTCATTAACTCCTCTTAGCCCAAATACTGATTCCGAATTCAAGTAGTGCCATCATTGCACGCATGTTTGTTTATCTGTTTTCAAAGAAATTTAGGCTACAGAGGTCATTCTTAGACAGATGCATGCCCCACTGAATTCATTGCCTTGGAAGTACAGGGTTTCATTATTTCTTCAAAATACTCATAGAAGTTTAAAGTGAAAGTCAGTTGAAGATTAAAGAACAAATTAATATTTGAATGCTCTTTCATAAAGGAAACAAAATCAAAGTAACTTCTGACAAACATTCCCCTACGTAATAAAAATGATCTACCGTTAGTTGTCCATGTATAATTTATATAGGAAGAACTTTCATTTTGGATGGCCTATTTAAATACCTTCTTCCTCTTACTCTACCTGAAAAGGTACAATTCACCAGGTTCTTCCTTAGCATTCTATTTGGACAGTTATGAATAGAATAGAATAGAATAGAATAGAATAACAGAGTTGGATGGGACCTCGGAGATCTTCTAGTCCAACCTCCTGCTTAGGCAGGAAACCTTATAGCACTTAGGCAAATCCAACATCTTCTTAAAAATTTCCAGTGTTGGAGCATTCACAACTGATGGCAAGTTGTTCCACTGGTTAATTGTTCTAACTGTCAGGAAATTTCTCCTTAGTTCTAAGTTGCTTCTCTCCTTGATTAGTTTCCACCCATTACTTCTTGTCCTACCCTCAACTGCTTTGGACAATAGCTTGACTCCCTCTTCTTTGTGGTAACCCCTGAGATATTGGAACACTGCTATCATGATACTCCTGGTCCTTCTTTTCATCTAAATATTTTTTTTCAGCCTGAAGTCAATCTTTGGTTGATTAAACATACTAGTTTCAAATCTAGCTTAAAGGTAAGAACTGTAAAAAGAAAAATAGCTTATCAATAGCTTGACTGGGAAATTCATGTGATCACTGCCTTCTCTGTTTGTATTTTTATTTCAAAGCCAACATAAATAAGACATTTTAGGGAAATCAATTTCTTATATTCATTTGTTTTGGGGTGATATATTTAGTTTTGGACAATGTTCTAATGGCCTCCCAATCATTTAAAAATTGTTGTGTGATGATGATGATGTACAGGTAGCCCTCATCTTACAACCATTCATTTAGTGACTATTCAAAGTTACAACAGCACTAAAAAAAGTGACTTATGACCAATTTTCACAACCATTGCAGTATCCCCATAGTCACACGATCAAAATTTGGATGTTTGGCAACTGGTTCATATTCATGATGGTTGCAGTGTCCTAAGGTCATGTAAACACATTTGGGACCTTCTGACAAACAAAGCCAATGGGGAAGCCAGATTCATTTAACAATTCTGTTACTGATTTAAGAACTGCGGGGATTTGCTTAAATTCACTTAACTGAGCCGTGGTGACACAGTAGTTAGAATGCAGTACTGCAGGGCTAACTCACTGCTCATTCCAGGAGTTCAATTCTGAGCAGCTCAAGGTTGACTCAGCCTTCAATTCTTCCCAGGTCAGTAAAATGAGGACCCAGATTGTTTGGGGCAGTATCAGGGGTGGGTTCCAGCAGGCACTATTGCCGGTTCGCTCATGTACGCACTGCAATTAAAATTGTTCTGTGCATGCAGAACAGAAAAACAAGATGGCGGTGCCATAAGTGGGGAACCAGTTCATGGGCGTGGCAGACCTGGGTCGCTGCCTGGTCCAGCGACAATGGCCGCCAAACCTCTACCAGTTTGGCTGAACTGGTCCAAACTGGTAGGAACTCACCACTGGGCAGTATGCTGACTCTGTAAACCACTTAGAGAGGGCTGTAAAGAACTCTGAAGTGGTATATAAGTCTAAATGCTATTGTTATTGTACTGCAAAAAAAATGACAAAAGACTATTTTTCTACTATTAGAACTAAACATAAATGTACAGATGGTTTTAATATGCCAATACAGTAGACCTATTTCCAAGATTGTATGGATAACAGCATTTTAAGATTCTTTCTATATAATCTTGTTATTTCGGCTCATATATTTTATCTACAACAGGACATATCTTTGCATGTATACAGACTCAGCAAAACATTCAGCAATGTACTGGGGCACTGATATAAAAGCTCTATGGTTTTCCCCCATTTTAAACAACAATAGATTAATTTCAAGACTCACAATGGGGCAGTACCATTCCATCTGCTCCTATAACTTACAGAAGCAATCTACAGCCACAAAGTTAAGAGTTCACAAAAAATGACAGTATCTGGTTTAATATTGCAATGTTTTATTCCCTGTAGAAACTAATTCTATCAACTCTTTCTTGCAAAATCTTGCTGATTTGCTATTCTCTCATTCCAGTTCCCCTGCCATCCAATTGATTTAATTTAAAAGACTAGGTTAGCAAAGAAACTTCTGAAATTTGGCTCCCTAGCTCCACACTCCCCTTTGCACTCTGAAGTTCAGCTAAATATCCTATCCAGTTTGATACTTTTATCCCTTTGTGGCTGACACCAGAGCTAATAAAACAAGAAAAATGCTGGAAAAAGGAAAACGTATTCTTGCTACTTTAAAAAAAAGACTCACACAATTATCTAATTCTTTATACACATTAGAACAATGTATCAGAAAAATACTGGCTTAAAATACAATCCACTCTTCTAGCAAATTGTGACAAAACAAAGCCATAGGTTAAAGCATTAGCTTCTACTTGTTGTTTCTGTATTTTATATCTGTGTGAATCCACTTAGATGGCTTGAATATTTCAGATCATGCAGCAGAATATTTTCCCGGCATGTGCCAAGAATTCAGAATATCATTTACACCAGTATAAATCCTGTGCATACGCAAATGAAGCTTCACGCGCTTACTGGCCACTTTGACAGCCTGGTTCCCAATGGGTTGCTGCCTAGACTGAGGCTCGGGAGTTGGGAATCCCTGACTTATACGATAGCAATAACAATAGCACTTAGACTTATATACTGCTTCACAGTGCTTTACAGCCCTCAGAGTCAGCATATTCCCCCAACAACCTGGGTCCTTATTTTACGAACCTTGGAAGGCTGGAAGGCCGAGTCAACCTTGAGCTGGTGAGAATTGAACTGTCGAATTGCTAGCAGCAGCAGTCAGCAGAAGTAGCCTGCAGTACTACATTCTAACCACTGCGCCACCATGATCCCTAAATTGTTATTTCTTTTGACAGTAAATTTGCATGTAGCAATAGCAATAGCAATAGAAACAGCACTTAGACTTATATACCGCTTCAGGTTGTTTTACAGCCCTCTATAAGTCGTTTACAGAGTGATCTTACTGCCCCCAACAATCTGAGTCCTCATTTTACCCACCTTGAAACAATGGAAGGCTCAGTCAACTATGAACCAGTGAGATTCAAAGTAGCCTGCAGTACTGCATTCTAAACACTGTTCCGTGTAGAGAAGATCCAGTTCCCAACATCTATTTCTTCCCATTAAGATTGTCTTTTAATTATCTTGGGAAATTCTTATTCCAATATATGCTTTAATTTTGCAGAGATTAATATTTAGCATTCAGATAAACTGGGTTCAGATGGAATTATACAAAAATAACTATGCACAGCATTACAATTTTCTTTTATGATATAACTAGGTTATATAAATCTTGCCTAGCACAAGTCTTAAGCATGAAAAATTTATGCATCATACAGGTAATTTTTGGCTTTATAGTAATTGAATTTATGTACACATAATATTCAGTATGTTCTAATCTAATAATAGCCAATGTGATATAATGGTTAAGACACTAGATTGGTTCTAATCCACCCTCAGCCGTGAAATCTCAGTGGGTAATTTTGGATCATTCTGTCTTTCTTCTTTCAATCCAAATTATTAACGAGGGAAAATAAAGAGACAGTGCTATATATGCTGTCTTGAGCTTTTCAGTGAAAGGTTGAATAGATAGATAGATAGATAGATAGATAGATAGATAGATAGATAGATAGATAGATAGATAGATAGATAGATAAAAATAAATGAATCGTAAATTCTGTATTTTTTCCAAAATCAGAATAGCAGTGATTAAAATGGAAATAATTAATCTGTTCATATTTGTCATTACAGTACGCTATCCTGCTTCTAAAAGAAAGAGGTAGAAAGTTATGTTTCTTTTTAAAAAGTCGATTTTTCTGGACTTATTCCGGCAAGCATTGTTTGTGGGGCAATAAAAATGCTGGGCTACATGTGTTCCTTTTAAGACAAAGGAAATATTGTTCCAAGAACATTTCCAGATTGTAAAAACTATACATTTGTCCAAAATTCTGATGCAGAGGGGGATTAGGTTTGGAAGCTGCGTGCAGAATTCTTTACACTGAAGATCATGGGATCCTATATATCCGGGGCGTCAAACTCATGACCCACCAGCCAGATGCATCCTGTGCTGGCCATGCCCATGCCCGGTTTAGCAAAGGGGAAAAAAATCATGATACATCACATGATGATGCAATGACGACGTGAGTTTGACACCCATGCTATATATTAATGTATATGTAAAGAAATGCACAGCTATACACAAAGGAAATAGTATTGGATCACCCAATACTGAGATTAGTATTATATTTCTGAAGAGAGATTATCCATAAACAAAGGTCAAACCCCACTGAGCCACATGTTAGCAAAAATATCACTGAAATATCTATGCTCACAATAAGAACCAGGTTGACAGGGGAAAAAATTAACCTACCATCCTTTCTCATATTGTTAGTTGTTGTTGTTGCCTTAATGTGCCAGCCTATTTTACTATGAGATTATTCAAACAGCTCAACAATTTAAACGTGAAATGGCATGCACCACATGATACTGTTGGTTCATACTTTGATCTTAACTTGCCTAAAACAGTTAGCTGATTTGCTAAGCACTATGGTTTCAGAACTATCATTTGTGTTTTGAATATTTTATTTCTCTTTCTCTCTTTCTCTTTCTCTCTCTCTCTCTCTGTCTCTCTCTCTCTCTTCTCATGGGGAAGGATAAAAAATTTAAATTTAAGCAGCTTGTTTCTCCAGATCATATAAAAGAAAACAGTTCTCAAGAGCAGCAAGGTTTCTGGCTCCCTTATCTTTTTTCATCTAAGATACCTAAAAAACCACTAAGAACATAATATTCTACCACTGTGTTCTATAAGATATGGCTCACAAATTATACATTTTCTATTGGGAAATATTTGCAATTACTTTCTATATAGGTGGTTTTTAAATCCTATCGCTACTTATCTACAAGTGCAGTCATCTGATATGAAAACTTGGAATATGCACTAATTAATGTAGCCTGTATTTCACAACTTGCAAAAAAATTGCTCAGTTGTATGAATGTGCTGAAGCATGCACAAATATAAAATTAGGCGCTCTTCTTTTCTAAATTCTAAGTGTTTATTAATTAGAAAGAATGGTAATAAGTCATTAATGCATATTAACTCTGAATGCATTAATGACATATTTCTGATCTGTTTTCCTCCAAAAATATGAGTTTCAATAGACATTGTACCCAGAATTATTCTATGCCACCAGTGCGTAGACTGAAGACTAAGATCAGATTGATGGGAATTATAATCTATCTATGGATTTATCCAAATGTCAATTATCTGCACAGATTCTATAATGTTAAAATGAAAAGTTGATGCTAATCCTGAGCATATCAGCATAAAATGTCATTGTGTAGCATGATCTAATTTTAGCCCACCTGGTCCTGGGATCAGAGTCTAGCCCCAACATTCATTCGATAACCTTTATCTAGTAGTACTTTGATTAGCCGCAAGACCTAATCTAAGCAATATAACTATAAGGTCAGTGTAGGCTGGCTCATTCAGCAGATCTGTATTCTGCAATCTAATAGAGTAAGGTGATGTTATGCTATGTGTCAGCAAATATATGGGGAAAGGTTTGGAGCATTGATTCTAAATCACTGAAAGAAAAGATATTTACATCTAATGGTATTTTTTTAAACTTGATGTGATCTCAAAAATACATGTTTGCAATATCACAAGTAATTAATACCCAAAGTGCATCACACTAAATGTCTATGGAGATTCTCAGTCATCCAGGCCCTGGGTCCTTATTCAGGAGGCAACTGGACTTCCTTTGAAGATGTTTTGCTTTTCATCCAAGAAGCTTCTTCATAATGGATTTCTGGATTGGATAGTTTCTGTTCTGTCTTCAATGCGCCTTCTCATTATTCAAGTTAGAAAGATCAACCTTTTTCCTGAAATTACTCATGTATTAGAATCTCATTCACCGCCAATACTGAGATTTAAAGACAGTCTCATAAAAAGATTTAGAGAATAGTTGTCAGAGTTTTGGCAGCATGACTATTATTATGAGATACCCAGGAGCAAAAACACAGCACACAGCAAACAGAGCCTTTAGATAATTAATAGTGGTTTATATACAAATATATTATATAAATATATATTTATTATTTATAATAAAAATAGATAAATTTCTTACCACTCAGCTACAGACACAAGTAGCACAGTAGATAAATCCCTTACCACTCAGCTACGGACACAAGGAGAGAAATGAGATACACAACGAGAGAGAGAGAAACCCTCTAATGGTCACCTATATGTTGACACCTCTTTAAAAGGTAAATGACGTGTGTGGACCCCACCAGAGTCTTAAAGAGGCCTGAATTTCTGAATCATCCTCATTGCATCAGCTTATAAATTACAGCTTACAGCTATTAAATCATCATTACCTGACAGTAGTTCTGGAAAGAAGTTTTTGGTGGTGCCAATCACCCCTTTATGATAGCATGACATCTTGCCCAATGGCTACACACACCTATGATTGTCAGATCAAGGCCCTTCTTTCTTCCAGGAAGGCTAGACCTTTCAAATATTTTAGATCTACCTGCGAGAGTGGTTGTGGTTTTGCGTTTGATGAAATGCTATTGTGTTATATTTCTAAGTGCTTATTTTATACTTGTAGGTTCTGTATTACAAATGATTTACTGTTATTTCTTTTGTTTTATTATTGTATTTTAACTGTTACATAATGCCTAGTTTATGAGCCATTTAATAAATATAATAAATGAATACATCATTTAAGTGACTCATTAAAGGAGAAAACAGCTAGCACACATTCTAGTTTATGAAACACCAAAAGTGTCAGATGTTCTTGTTCACTTTAATAGGAATAAATGGGCTCATATTCTAATGCTTCAGATGAAATGGCTCTATTTTAGAGCCTTAGACATACCTTCTTTTAACATTAAAAAGTGATCACAATATAAGGATAATAAAACTGCCTAACAGTAGATTTACAAATCTAATTTAATTATGGTAATTGATAATACTCATAACATTATAGAGAAAATAAGGAAAGAATAAGGCACTTGCAAGGATGAAAATAACATCTATTGAAACAGATCAATAATAGATAACAGATTAACAGAGTTGGAAGGGACCTTATAGGTCATTTAGTCCAACCCCCTCCCATCCACTGCTCAAGCAGGAGACCCTATTGCTGACAAATGGTAGTCCAATCTCTTCTTGAAAGTCTCAAGGGATGAAGCTCCCACAACTTCCGAAGGCAACCTCTGTTCCATTGGTTGATTGTTCTCACTGTCAGAAAGTTCATCCTTATTTCTAGGCTGAATCTGTCCTTGGTCAGTTTCCATCCATTATTCCTTCAGGTGCTTTGGAAAATAGCTTGACCCCCTCCTCTCTGTGGCAACCCCTCAAATATTGGAACATTGCTATCATGTCAGCATGCCTATAGTACAGCATAGTGTTTAGAGAAGAACTGGGTATTGAAATTGGGTTACATCCCCCCCTCCCCCCCAAACAGCAAAAATGGGAAAATGTAACAATCAGGACAACTGGCTTGACAACTTTCTTGTATCTATGATGATTGCAGGGTCCTGGGGTCCCATGATCATCAATTGTGGTTTTCCCAGCCCACTTCTGGCAAGCAAAGCTAGATTCACATATTGACCCCCTGATTCACTTAACAACTGCAGTGATTCATTTAAAAACTGTGGCAAAAATGGTCATAAAATTGAGCGTGATTCACTGAACAACCATCTTCCCTAATAACAGAAATTCTGGTCTCCATTCTAGTTGTTAAGTCAAAGACTATCTATAGTCATGCTGATATTTATTTAGAAAATTTGTTTCGCTGCCTACTCGGACATGGCGACTCAAGGTGGCTTCCAAGCTTATCAAAACACCATATGAAAGGAATAAAAAGAATAAAAAGAAAAATAATACCCCAACCCCAATGGTGGGATTCAAATATTTTTACTACCGGTTCTGTGGGCGTGGCTTGGTTTGGTGTGGTGTGGCTTGGTGGGCGTGGCAAGGGCAGGATACCATGTCTTGAAAAAGCTGGTTGACTAAGATAATAGAGCATCAAGAAGGATGGCTAACATATTTTTATCATTTGCTGTGTATGGAGAAATTTCCTGACAGTTAGAACATTTAATCAGTGGAACAACTTACCCCCAGAAGTTGTGAATGCCCCAACACTGGAAGTTTTAAAGAAGATGTTGGGTAACCATTAGGTTTCCTGCCTAAGCAGGGGGTTGGACTAGAAGACATCCAAGGTCTGTTCCAACTCTGTTATTCTATTCTATTTCATCTTTGGTAGAATATGAACACTTTGGTGTATGCTTTACCCTGTTATCTGTTTTTATGTAATATCTTTCTATCCATCCATCCACCCACCCACCCACCTATCTTCAATAAAATGTGGGTGGGTATTTATATTCTCAGCTAAAGTAAACTTTAGTCAACCTTTGGTCAGCGTATAAACATTTTACAATCACTACAATAACAGGGAGGTACAGGGCATTGAAAAAATTTCAACTGATAAGTTAGTTTAGTTTAGTTTATTCGATTTATATACCACCCTATTTCACCTAAAAGGGACTCAGGGCGGTGGATTAATGCATTTCCAACTTCATTGACTTATGCACACAGTCACATTTATTCACACTCCCCAGCTAGTTTAATCAAAGAATTTTATATTGATCCATTACTTGGTAAAAACCTGTTATGTTACTTCCTACAGCAGCAGGCATACACAATGGCATCAGATTCTACACTGCCGATGCTTGTTCTCCAATGCTAATTTCTCTCAGCTCACTAGAAAAATTGCTATCGATTCCTTTCATTAGGCAACAATTGACCCTGCTCCACTGGAGCATTAGGAAGGCCAAATTCTCTAAATGCACCCATAGATCATCCTTTGACTGTGAAGATGCAATAGGCACGTCACAAGATATGGTTTATTTAATCCAAAATTAAAATTTTATTGGCTACATTATCTAAAGTAAATTGCTTAATATATTTAGATGAAGGACTACTGCTACAAATTCTGCATTTCAAGGAATGTCCTTGAAAATCACTTCTAAGAAACAAAGAACAATAAAAATAAGAGTTAGTTTATTAAACGCTCTTTTTTTAAAATAATGCATAATTGTTTGTATAACTAACTTCTTACTCTCAGTGACAAAAAGTCACTGAGAGTAAGGTGGTACAGAGAGTTAGTTAAATAAACTATTATTATTAAATAATAATAACTGTGACAAAATTTTCCGTGTTTCACTAGGGCATATTTTTAAATATACAATAGCTATTATTGCTATTATGGATAACCAATTTCATTGTAATTTTTACAATGACAATAAAGATTATTATTATTATTATTATATTCCATTATTGCGATTGTAGTAAGCTCAATAAATTAGGAAGGTTTTTGTTTTTCTAAAGTTCTCTGATAAATGGTTTTTAATGGATTAAAAAAAAAATTAAAAACATTATTCTTGCTAAAAGTGAAATTAATCCATGTGAAACAACATAGGGATGTGCCAAAAAAAAAAAAAAATTGCTTTCCAAGAAGAAAAGAAGAAGATTTTGGTATAATATCAGGGGGAAAGTAAGTTCTTGAATTTATTTAAGAGTAAGAGTGTGAGAGTCCTTTAAATGTACAATGATCTCTGCTATAATTCACAGTTTCTCTGACTTTCCGTCTTCATGTGAACTCCAAATATCATAAGGGAACCCCTTCTATTAATATTGTGCCTCTATCATGTGTACTCTATTGGAGTGTAGGATGCTTGGCATAATTTGTGACTGAAATTAAATAAGTAAACATAAGTCAGAGGTAAAGAAACCTCTAAATTGTATTTATTCCTTCTAGCATATGTGCCTTCTGCAGCAATAACTCAGCAATCCAAAAATGAAAATCTATATTTATTAGCAGTCTACATCATTAGCAGCATTTGGATAATTATATGAGCTTTTTGGCATACCAACGGTAACTTTTCTCTATCGGTACAAACAATCCATCAAGTCTTGCATTTTCTTTTTTCATACAATTTACAGTTTCAGAACAAGCCATAATATTATGCATTATTTTTTTGTAAAGTTAATAACTTGGCTTTTTATGCATGTATCTATTGTTTCCTCATATAAAAACTTCCTTAGCTGTTCCTTCCCAGCAGGAACAAAGTAGCTATATGCACGGTCAGCATAATTTGGATTATTAACATTTGCTAGCTAATATTTTTTTAAAGAAATTCTTCTGAATTAGAGCTAAGTAGGAGATAAAATAATTTCTACCTCTACACTGCAGCGATTTTATAACCACATAAAAAGGATAGCGGGAAAGAAGGTAAGATGAAGGTAAATGTGAATAGTCTTTTGTTCTATGGGGAATGGGAATTTATCCAGTAAATCTTTGACTTATTCAGTAAATCTTTGGCTTATTCTTAAATTGATGAGCTCAGGCTCATCCTGGCAACTGTTCCTTGTGAAAACTTTCTATATAAAAACTGAGCCTACAGACTTTATTTGTATATATAAGCTGGCATCCATCCAGAATAACAGAATCACAGAGTTGAAAGGGACCTTAGAGGTTGTCTATTTCAACCTTCCGCCCAAGCAAAAAACTCCATACCATTTCAGACATATATGGCTGTCCAATCTCTTCTTAAAAATTTACAGTGTTGGAGCATCCACAATTTTAGAGGCAAGTCGTTCCACTGATTAATTGTTTTCCCTGTTGGGAAATTTCTTCTTAGTTCCAGGTTGATTCTCCCCTTGATTGGTTTCCATCCATTGCCTTTTGTCTTGCTTTCAGATGCTTTGGAGATTTGGTTGACGCATTCTTCTTTGTGGCAGCCCCTTAGATATAGGAACACTGCTATCATGTTACCCGTAGTCCTTCTTTTCATTAAACTAAACCAGGGGCGTCATCACGGCAGCATCGCATGACGTACCAGGGCTTTTTCCCCTTTGCTAAATTGGGCATGGGCATGGCTAGCGCATGATGCATCCAGCCCACGGGCTAGGAGTTTGATAGGCCTGAACTAAACATACCCAGTTCCTGCAACCGTTCTTGGTATGTTTTATCCTCCAGTCCCCTAATCTTTGTTGCTCTTCTCTGCACTCTTTCTAGAGTCTCAACATCTTTTATTTTAAATATTGTAATGACCAAAACTGGTTTGGTCTTACAAAGGCACTATAAAGTGGTATTAACACTTCATCTGATGTGATTATCCATATTGGTGATTTTCAAATTAAGGCTTTTCATTGAGGGATCTGCACACTCTTTTGGAAACAAAACTATCCTATTAATATTTTTTGTATAATTCCCATCAAACCTGGGAGCTGGATGCTAGGATTATATACATTATATGAGAAATTTAACTATATCAAGCACACTTATCTATTTTGCCTCTGTGGCTGCCTGTTATGTACGGTATATAAAGGCTATCCAAATGGGGAAAAATCTGGGAAGTAAATATGCATGCACATTCATGTGCACAAACACATAATCTTATATTCAAAGCTCCATTTGGGAGGGGGGAAAAACCTGCTGAAGTATATTCCCTCATTCAATTTGCTGATAAAATATTTTATCGCTGTGCATGCAGTTCACATGCCTTTATAGTAGAAGTGCTAGAACTTCCAGCACTAATTTAACACTGCTCTGTGGCTAATTAAGTGTGAATGCTACATCATCAATTCTGCAGTAGATCTAATGAAAAAGCAAGGCTAAATTGTTACCCAGAGTGGTGTAAAAGGTCACATTGCTACAACCACACCTTGTTGTTGTTTTATTCTCCCTTTTTCCATTCTTTTAAAGGCTCTTTTTAAATAAAAGCCATAACCACCAACAGTTTCCACAGAATTCCCTCCAAAACATGATGACTTAAAATGTGTGTGAAATCAGCATGTACTCCGGCCTTCAGAATTATTGGCAAGTCAATTCTGGCAGATTAAACCTATGTATTCAAAGGGCACCTAAATTGGCCACAGATGGTTGCCATAACAAAGAAACGGACAGCTTTTGAAGGGTTAAGGATACCCCTGAAATTCAGAATCTCTACTGGAAAAGATGCAGTAGAGAAGATCTATTGCCTTATGACAGGGGTGGGGAACTATAGGCCTACAATCCAGAAAGGAAATTTAAGTAACTGGGTAGACCTTCCTACTACACCTGCCTCATTTTAGCACTGTTAGTATCATAGTTCATTTTAGCCAGTGATGACGAACCTTTTTTGCCTCGGGTACCAAAAGCACGTGCTTGCGCAATATTGCACGCACTCAGGTGCCCACCCCCATAATTTAACCCCTCCTTGCCATGCCCCCTGCGCATGCGTGCGTGACACCCCGCCCTGCTGCCCCGCGCATACACACACAACTTTCTTGGAGCCTGGGGAGGGTGAAAATGCCCCCCTCCCAGAGGCCATCCGGAAGCGGGAAACAGCCCATTTTCCAACTTCCGTTGGACCCGGTAAGTCCATTTTTCACTCTCTGGAGGCTTTCCTGAAGCTTCCAGAGGACAGAAAACTGCTGAAAATCAAGGCCGAAAATCAGCTGGCCAGCGTGTACATGCGTGCTGGAGCTGACAGGGCAACACCTCGCGTGCCCTCAGAAATGGCTCTGTGTGTCACCTGTAGCACGTGTGCCATAGGTTCGCCATCACGGGTCTATCAGATCACTTTAGAATTTCTCTGACTTTGAATTTCCCTATTTCAGAATAAAACTAAATGGCACAGAGTGGCAAAGGAGTTAAAAGGTTACAGGTAATGCTCAATTTACAACCATTCATTTAGTGACTGTTTAAACTTACAATTGCACTGAAAAAGTGACTAGTACTCACACTTACAAGCACTGCAGTATCCCCACAGTCATGAGATCAAAATTTGGACGCTTGACAATTAGCATCTATTAATGATGGTTGTGGTCAGCGGTAAGACTACTGCCAGTTCTGGCAAAGACCATTGCTGGTTCGCTCAGGGACATGCTGAGCGCAAATGCGCAGTACAACTAAAATTGCTCTGCACTTGCGCAGAAGCAAAAAACAAGATGGTGGCACCTATGGTACCACCGGGAGAACCGGTTCAGGGACATGGCAGGCCTGGGTCGCTGCCGGTTCCAGCGACCCAGGTCACCAAGCTACTACTAGTTTGGCCAAACCTGTAGGAACCCACCACTGGTTGTGTTGTCTTGGGGTTATTAATTGCCATTTGTGACCTTCCCAACTGGCTTCCGACAAGGAAAGTCAATGGGGGAAGTCCAATTCCCTTAACCATCATATTAGTTATCATCTTTAAAGCGCTCCATGGCTCGGGACCTAGCTACCTGCAGGATCGGATCCTGCCCCATACATCCTTACGGCCGATTCGCTCCCACAGAGAGGGACTTCTCCGGGTGCCGTCCACTAGAATTTGTCAGCGGGCGACGCCCAGGGGAAGGGCCTTCTCTGTGGCGGGCCCAGCCCTCTGAAACGACCTTCCCCCCGACATTAGAACAACCACGGACCTCCGCTCCTTCCGTCAGAAATTAAAAACACACTTTTTCTGCTTGGCCGGCCTAGGGTAGTCTCTTCCTTTAGGGTTTTTGGGAACGATTAGTTTTAATGCAGGGCGATTGGTTTAATCTATTTTTAGGTATTGTATTTATTCATGTATATATTTTATGTGTTTTAGTTTTCCCTGTGCACCGCTCCGAGTCCCCTTGGGGAGAGGACGCGGTATATAAAATAAATTTATTATTATTATTATTATTATTATTATTATTATTATTATTATTATTATTATTATTATTATTATTATTATTAACCCCTACAAGTGATTCTCTAAACAACCATGGTAAAAAAAGGTGGGACTCACTTAACAACTGCTTTGTTTAACAACATGCATTCAGATTAACCAGCACACCCTACAGGGAGCTAACTGTATTACTGTTTCAAATCCATTTTTAATTTTTGAAAAAAAAATTCTCAAGCAAATGTGTATTTGACAAACCTAATATACAATCTTTGTTCCCAGTCTATTAAATAGAGGCCATTAATTTCATCCAGGCAGTACATTTCCATGTTAGAGGAGATCTTAGTGATTGGATTGTGAATGAATAATTAGCAATTGCTTTTTATGGCCTCAGGTTAATGCCAGGTAATGCTTTGAAACAGACCCAAATACTCTGCTTCCTTACTTATAAAGAATTGGTCCTTTGCCCAGGCAATTCCAATAAGTACTTAGGCGTTTATAAACATTCCACACTAAGAGAAAAAATGGAGAATGGCAAAAGAAGCCATGTAAGATTTCAAATTTTAAAAAAGAGACACATACAGAGAATGAAGAGTCAAAGTCAAAGCCTTTATTGTCATTGTACACAATGTATACAACAAAATTAGTTTAGACTCTACTGGTGCAGTTCATACAAGACAACGTGAATGATATAAAAGATAATCCTTATACAAGTAGTTAAGGAAAAACTAGCCATACGTTTCCATATGTACAACATATCCTGTGCAACATGTATATCACTCAGGTGTATGATCTTATATTATGGTATATACATATTACACACTACACTGGCACCAGTGAAAATTATGGTGCTATATTGTGTTTAGAAGTCTGACAGCCCATGGGTAGAAGCTGTTTTTAAACTTGTTTGGCCAGCTGGCTATACTTCTGTGTCTTCTGCCCGATGGTAAAAGTGAAAAAAGACACTGGCCAGGGTGTGAGTCATCCCTAAGTGTTGTGGTCCAGCCGGCTCTGGATGAGTTGTTGATGAACTCTTCTAGTGACGAGTCCTATGAGTCTGCTCTGGAGGAGGAGGGATACCTTGAGAAAGCAAAGAGTCTGGTTGGCCACCAGGAGGTGCCTGGGTCATGGAGCAGTGGGGAGGATCAGGGGCAGTTTGTCCCTGATGCTAGATTACGCAGGGCTGAGAAAAGGAGGCAACAGTTACGTAAGAGGCAAGCTTGTAAGCCCTGATGAGCACCAGCTGGTTGATGAGTGGCCCCTCCCAAGAGAGCTTACAGCTTTGGGGAGGGGTCATTTGCAGGAAACAACAGTTACAACTCATCATTGGAAATTCTGGTCATTCGAGTCTGCAATTCTCTGTCTGTATTTGTTATGTGAGTTAGGGCTCGCAGCCAAGGAGATAGTGGCAAGCAGCCAAGCTTGTGTCTGTGGGGCAGAACACCTAAGTATCTTCCTTACTCTGCTGAAACAGCAAGACCTGGCGATGTCATCCAGTGGTGTTAGGGAACAACCAATGGTTTCTTGTGCCGAATTAATCATTCTCTGTAATGCCTTCTGTCCATGGCTGTTAAACCAGGGTACTATATTGTTATACAGTATGTGATGATACTTTCTATCATAGACGTAAGAAGATAAGATCACAGAAAAAGAATATAGATAGCCTAAGGCAGTGATGGTGAACCTTTTTTGGCTTGCGTGCCAAAAGTGGGGGGAGCGCAGGGGGGGGGTGTCGTGTGCAGGCGTGCCACACCCATAATGCTTTGCACACAACTTTAGGGCCTGTTTTTCACGCTTCGGAGGCTTCAAGGAATTCGGCTTCAAAAGGCCGAATTCAGCAGGCCATCATGCACATGTATGCTGGCCAGCTGACAGGGCAACGCTTCGCATGCTCTGACAAATGACTCCGCGTGCCACAGGCTCGCCATCACGGGCCTAAGATAAAGAATAGCTTACTCCCTCTTCTTTGTGGCAACCCCTGAGATATCGGAAGACTGCTATCAAGTCTCCCCTAGTCCTTCTTTTCATTAAACTAGACATACCCAGTTCTAGCAACTGTTCTTTATATGCTTTATCCTCGAGTCCCCTAATCAACTTTGTTGCTCTTCTCTGCACTCTTTCTAGAGTCTCAACATCTTTTTTACATCGTGGCGACCAAAACTGAATGCAGTATTCCAAGTGTGGCCTTACCAAGGCATTATAAGTCACATTAACGTTTACTATTACTAATACTGTTTATGAATATTCTCTCTGTCTCTCTCCCTCTTATGTGTAGAAACATGCTTTGCAGAAAATATTCTTTTGCTGTTTGTTTTAAAGAAGCTCATTTGGAAGTCTTTTCAACAGATTGTACCAACTTGTTCCCGATTGCAGAAGTAATAACCCAAGTATAATAGCTTTTGCTCAGCTGTGAAAGCGCTCATCTATTTAATAAGACACATACAGTATTTTAGGACCTCATAAAATAAAACAGGTAATGTAACAACAGAAATATTGCAGCTGAGCAAGAATAATTCCATTTAATTCCACCATCTAATTTTTCTTTCATTCTCAGTGTGGTCTTTCCCATACTCCTCACAAAGGCTTTCAAAGATGTTAAATTTTATTTCCATATGCTTCCAGAACTCTTCTTCATGTGGATCACTACCAGCTGCAGGCAGTTTTTTTTAAAAGAATATATTGTAAAAATTGAGGAAATGGGCTAAGCTACATGTAGCAAAAATGCAGCTAACTAGAAAGAAAAGGAAAGGTAGAAAATAGATTACTCACTAAAAACCTAAACTTCCTCTAGAGACCCCTGGATCCTCAACTTCATTCAAACCTTAACAAACTTTACATTTCAAGCCACATCTTGCAGGACAAGTGATAGGATTACACAGCTAAATCCATAAGCATTGATTTTGTCTCAGTCACAGATGCACTGTGTGCAGTATTGGAAAATCCTTAAAGACGATAAGGTTATGACAGACAGTAAACAGCACACAGCTATCATTTAGATAAAGCCTTCCATATCTGCACTTCACATCATCTGAAAAAGTACAAATGTGCCCGGAAGTGTATGGAGATTTTTCCTTCAAATCGATGACCTTTCCTCTTCAAAGTAGCTACAGAACATTTTCTCCCTTAGTTGTGCCATTAATATCAAAAGTCTTGATTTGGGGATTAGGATCTCTTTACCTTCTGGAACTACTTCATGTATAAGCAAATGTTCAAATTGAAAGAAAGGGAGCAAGTTAGCTTTTCTGGGGAGATGGTGATGGGAGGTATGATATTTGGCAGAGATTTGGTAAGTCTGGTTTTCTAGAATGTGATGGTCTAGCGCAGTGGTCCTCAACCTGAGGGCCAGGCCCACTACCAGGCTATGGGCTAATCGCCACCAGGCATGACAGGCTGGCCAGTGTGCGTTCCTCTATGTGCGCCCACAGCCCCACTCATGTGAGTGTCATTACAGGCAGTCGCAGTCCCAATCATGGGAGCTTTGTCGTGGTGGCTCACGGCTCTACTGGTATAAGCATCAACACAGGCGCTCACAGTCCCACTCGCACAAGCCTCATTGCGGGCACTCGCAGCTCCACTCAGGCTAGCTTTGTTGCAGGTGCTCACGACCCCACTCATGCTAGCCTTGTTGTGGATGCTCAAGGCCCCACTCGTGCAAGCATCACGGGTGTTCATGGCATCACTCACACTGGTCTCATTGCGGGTGTTCATGGTTCCACTTGCACTAGTCTTCTAGGAGCTCATGGCTACATTTGTGCTAGCCTCCTCATAGCCACTAGCAATCCCACTCACACTTGCATCACTGTAAATGTCACGAGTGCTCATGTGCATGAATGTGTACATGTGCATTCCCCTCCTAAAAAATCATCCCCCCTCTTCTCCATCCCCCATTTCGGGCCGCTAAACTGGGAAGGTTGGGAAACTTTGGCCTAGCGGTTAAGATGCTAGGCTTGTTGACCAGAAGATTGGAAGTTTGAGACTCAAGTACTATGTGGCATGGTGAGCAGCATCTTGCCTTCGCTCCTGCCAACCTAACAGTTTGAAAGCAGATAAATGCAAGTAGATAAATTGGTAGGAACGTAATAGTATTCTAGGCACTTTGGCATACAGTCATGCTGACCACATGACCACAGAGGTGTCTTCAGACAATGCTGGCTCACTTGGCTAGGAAACAGAGATAAGTACCATCCCTTAGAGCAGGTGTCCCCAATCCCCGGGCCACGGACCGGTGCCAGTCCGTGGCTTGATAGGAACCAGGCCGCAGTGAGCGGTGCAACTCTGAGAAAGGGTCAGAGAGGAGGAGGAGGGAGCAGCCCCCTGGGCAGAGCGCACGCCAGGCGCAGGAGGGCGCAGGCGCGGCCGCTCATGCTGTTGGGGCCCGAGAGGGGCGAGAGAGCCAACTCACCTCCCCCGCACATGCATGCTCATCTGTTCCCCCCCCTCCCCCCCCTACGCCGGCCGAGCCATGGCCACCAGTCCGCGGAATTTTTTTAACATGAAACTGGTCCCTGGTGCCAAAAAGGTTGGGGACCCCTGCTATACAGTCACAATTCGTCAGGGGAAACAATTTTTCTTTTTTTCTTTAGTGTTAAAATATCAGTAAAAGCATGGCTCACACATACTGTTATTTTTGCATTAGTTCACTCATTCAGACTTTAAGTAGCTCTAAGCTTTCTTTCTAAAAAGCAAGGATTTATTTCTTGAATGATATAAAGTAAAAGTAGCTCAACAGCAAATAAACACACTAAAGTGACCATAATGTTTCTATAGAATATAAGAGTTTTAAGCTAGCAAACTAGGAAACAAAATACAATTTTGTACTTAGATTCACCTAAACACTATATGAACTGGATACAGAATCATTTTAAAATGCCAAGAGACACATGTTTAGGGGTATGTGTATGTGTTAAACTATTTACAATTTCTCTGTTATCCATTTAAAAAAAACCAAATGCTCCAAACATGATTGCAGAAAATACGACTTCAGCAACAGAGTGGTCAATGCCTGGAATGCACTACCTGACTGTGGTTTCTTCCCCAAACCCCCAATATTTTAACCTTAGACTGTCTATTGTCGACCTTACCCCATTTGTAAGAGGTCTGTAAGGGGCATACATAAGCGCACCCATGTGCCTACTGTCCCTGTCCCAATGTTTTGTTTTATTTGTATACATTTCATGTATCCAAAATCATGTTTATACTTATATATGTTGCCTAATACACTCTTGACAAAATAAATAAATAAATAAAAGATCAAAACTTGCAAAACTTGTGTTCATTAAAGTTAAAAATAAAACGGACTTTAAGAAGAAATGCCAAATGCACAAAGCTGCCGAAGAACTGCATTAGAACAAATCCCCAGGACCATGGGATAAGCAGTCACTCCGTTGCCTGATTGGAAAATGATTTCCCTATTTAGCTTCTGCTTCATCAATGCTTGGCATCCCCAGGGTGCACTGTTCTTGATAGGTTAGCTGTCAAATGCTCCATTGTCCAAATTACACTCCTCCTGCAGATTTCCCGCTAAGAAACAATTTACTGCAGCTTTCTGCCATCCATCTCATGGACCATGTCTTCCAGGGAGTTTTTCAAGTATCAAAAGTTGATTGACTTGCTAGAGACATAGGAACACTCTTGAGATGCTCTTGCCATTTATCCACCCAAACAGATCTTTGAAAGCAAGTTAAACAAACTGTAATGAGAGATGGTATTAACGAATTCAGAGGGCACTATGTTAATTGGAAAACACAGTCGCCCTTTAAATATCCCGAAAAGAATTTAAAAACAGCTTTGTCACCATCTTTTCTTCTTCATGCACTGTCAGTTCCATGATTTCATCACAGGGCTAACTATTATGCATTAGTTTCCTTACTTCCAGGAAACATGACACAGAGAATAAAAATTGGGGAGAATGACTTCTGTTCTGCTTTTTGTTAAGCAGCTACATTCAATATGATTAACAAAAAGGTTTAATTTTTTCCCCTTCCAGAAGCTAAATAAAGATGATAAGCCAAGGATTGGGATTTGGGTTTCCTATACTTGGAACTACCTAAGGGCGTTAAGCAGTGGTGGGATCCTGCCAGTTTAATAACTGGTTCAGTGATCATGTACTTTGCACGCGCCCCTTGTTAACAAAGTTTAAGTAGGTTAACAAAATTTATCTTCCACATTACTTCTGGGGAGTAACACAGCTGAGGCGCAGCAATCCACTCTGCCGCGCAAATCAACTGAGAGGATATAGGTAAGTAAAGCACAAGGACGGGCCAACAGGCCCACCTGATCGTCAGAGTGAACTGGTTTGCTACCCAGCTGATCATCAGAGCTACTGTTTCACCCGAACCAGTCTGAAGCAGCTGAATCCCACCCTGGCATTGAGTGTCCTGTTGTCTATTGTACAATGTTCTATTTAGCCATCTGCTTTTTCTTTTATTTCCAAACTTCACTTAAATCCCAAGGAACGATTTGTTAACAATAAACTCTTTCAATTTGGGAAGCAGAGGCAGTGAGGAAGGCTGCAGAATAGTGAAAAAGTATATTTTAAAACAAAAGGACAACAGTCCCCTCTGCCATGATCTTGCCATCAAAAGGCAAGTTGAGGCTTAAAACAAATAAACATGAAGCTACTTGTTCAGTAAGACAAATGAAAAAAGAAGAAATAAAATAACATTTCTACATTATTATTTTTAGTCATCTATTTTGTCTTTACAATAGCTACTAAGATTAGGTAGAGATATTAGCTGAGAATTAGCTGAGATTAATGGTTTGGATATTGCACCTAGAAATCCTATATATGCTATTTTGCCCACTCACAGCACTGAAATTCCATTGTAATGATATTTAAATATTGTTGTCAATCTGACCTAATATTCAGGTACCCAGAGAGCAGAGCCTTATGGAAAAGGTACAGCCCTTCATTTAATATTTTCAAAATTATCATTAGCATTTTGTAAGCACTTAGAGTTATATACCGCTTTACAGTGCTTTATAGCCCTCCCTAAGAGGTTTACAGGGTCATCATATTGCCCCCAACAATCTAGGTCCTCATTTTACCAACCTTGGAAGGATGGAAGGATGAATCAACCTTAAGCTGTTCAGAGTCAGTCTGCTGGCAGTTGGCAGAATTAGACTGTAATACTAATACCCACCAGGGGTGGGTTCCTGCCGCCATTACTACCGGTTCGGCACCCAAAAAAGTTTCTGTGTGCGCGTACACATTTGCACTTAAAATGGCCTAGCATGCACACAACATTAAAAGGGGGGAGGACATTTTCCCAATGAAGATTGTTCTGTGCATGTGCAGAACAGAAAATCAAGATGGTGCGACCGAGGATAGAACCGGTCTGGTCACGTGTCTGCAGTTACTACCTATTCAGCCAAACCATACCGTACCAGTAGGAACCCACCTCTGATTCTAACCACTAACTGGAATAGTTACCTGGTTACCTTGAGTAAGATTCTCTCAAGTTGAGCTCAACCTCTAGTCTAGTGAATCCCTAGATGCCTTCATGTAGCTTTTCAGGCAACAGTATGAAAGTACAGTAGTTTATTACTGCTTCTAGGTATCTCATTCTAGAGATACCATTTTATATTTAATATTAGTAGTTTAAAATAGGCTGTTGAGAAAAGAAATCATCTTTCTCTCTTCAAAAATGAAAGAAAGGTGTGGGATCTGTCAGTTATGGTTTGTATTGGGCCAGGTCCTATGCAAATTGTTAAACAGCATGTTTATGAACCATAGAAAATTAGAATCAGTAAGAGCCAATATAAGCTTTCAGAAACAAGTCATGTCAGACTAAACTTATCTCCTTTTTGTTAGCTTAGGAAAAAGGCTGTACATAAATTACTCTGATCACAGAAAAGCATTCAACACATTATTTCATGATATCTTCATTAAATATGAGCTGGATGAAACCAGAGTTAGATGATTAGATAGAGGATAATTGGCTGAATGTCTGCACTCCGAAAGGACTCTAATTGATCCAGACCACATTGGTGAACATATCAAGTGAAGTGCCAGAGAGCTTGTCCGAGGCCCTTTGCTGTACTATATTTTTATTAATGGCTTGAATGAAGAGGTTGAGAGGGCAATTATCAAAGTTGCAAATGACACACTAAAGTACACTTTAGGAGATAAAACGAAGGTCACAAAATGCAGTCTTGAACACTGGCTCAAAACAAAGAGGATGAAATGTAATAGGGAAAATTTGAAGTCCTACATCTGGATGGAAAAAAAGACAGAAGTAGAGAATGGAGGAGACCTGACTTATCTGGTTCCCAGTTAAACAAGGTGATGCAGCTGTTAAAAGGACAAATGCATGCGTGACATTCCTCCCATGCACCCTGTGTGTCTCCCGCATGTGCCCCACCCTCCACGCATGTACGGCAGAGATCTGAAAACCAGTTGGCTGGCGGGAGGCATGTGCGCATGCAACACAAAGCTAAGCTGGAGCAACAGTTCCATAGGTTTGCCATCACAGTCCTATCCATTATCCTAGTAAATTCCCACTTAAATATTATGACCAGTTCGGCATATTGCAGCAAAAATAAATAAAATAAAAAATAAAATAAAATAAATAAAATAAATAGATAAATAAAATAAATAAATAAATAAAATAAATAAATACTAGCATACTGAAGTGAGTTCAAAAGAGGGCTGAAGGTAGTTAGGAAACTGAATATCAAATTGTATGGAAAACAGTTAAAGGAATTGGATATGTTTAGCCTGCAGACGAAAAGACTATGAATCTGTATAATAAGTAACGGTTTATCACATAGAGATGGAATGGAGTTGAGGGCAGGACCAGAATCAAATGGGTTGAAACTACTACGAATCAGATTTAAGATTACATATTAGGAAAAAAATTATGAAAGTTAGAGCTAGTGGAAGAGACTGCCTTTGCTGAAGAGATATGTTTTCCTAACACTACAATTGACACCACCTTCTTTAATGTTTTAGTGAATGCTGTAATGAACACTGGGATGGACTAAATGACTTTGAAGATCACTTCAAACTGTATGATGCTTGTTAATATGTTATGTTAATTTGATGTCCGATGATGTAATATTAAACTGTGTACCGAAATGTTCAAACACATCACTTTTATTAAGAATGGTGGACTTATTTTGTATGGGCATCAGGTAAAAAGGTTCACTACCCCTGATTTAAAACCTGGGATCAAAACAAGTCTGCCCTTTTGACTTCTCAACTAACATTAATTCATGACTTGGAAAATCTGATCAATACGTGAACCTCATTTAACTTATTTAGGACTTGACTTCTGTTATACATAGGTTTATTATACCACATTGGTCCTTTTAATTTTTTGCTTTTGTTTACATTCTGTTTTCACTTCATCCTGCACGTATTTCTATTTTCAGTTAGTATTGTTTCTGGTAATTATTTTTCTCTCTTTAGCTTTTGTGAAATCAGCCAGTCTCTTAGGTACTGGCAGTTGTTTTGGGACATATTTTTTCTCTAATAGCTGCTTAACCCAGTGCATATTCCTGATGCTGTATATGTCAAGCAAAATGTGAAGTTATTAACTCCCTATCTCTAGCTACCTTTTCCTATTAAACTAAAACAAATCAGGGTTTGGACAGATTTTACAATACACTGAAAGCCGAACACAATGTTTATAACTGGTTATAACTATTTTTAAAAAATACTACGTAAGAAAATGTTTTCAAAATTTATATATTCTATAAGGGAATATTCTATTCCACAATGGAATGTGCTATAGTCGCTAAGTTTATACATTGTATTGAGCCAAACAGAGATAATCAATTTTAGCTATCAATTTGGTGTATGAATTTGGCCAATTGTTTTAAAATACTATCTGAATATTTTAACGCTAGTTTAAGTATATTAAGATCCAAGATCATACATTATGTGCTTGTGTTTTGAATACATGGAAGTCAACAACAAAAGTAGAATGATATTTTTGGTGATCACGCCTATATTGAATCAGTGATTCAGGTTAAGGTGTAATTTTGTAATTTGCATTACTTTTCTTTCATGCTACTGCATTTATACATTTATTAATGAAAACCACTGATACAAGCTGAATAGCAATGCATAAAAACTTAAATATTATTAAAAAGCATGGTGAAGTAAATGTTCCAAGATTTATAAAGTAATCTATCAAAATATCTCATGATGAACAGAATTTTAGTCAGGGAACTTTGATGGAGACACACGAACAAAGATATTTTAATTCTTTATGGTTTATTATGTTCCATTTGATCATTCTGCTATTCTGCCTGCTGTCTTCAACTTGCAATTAAATAATTCCAGTATAATTCTCATTCTGCTTCTTTCAAAATAAGTTGAGCTTTCAATATGAATGTGACTGCTTTGCCACTGAATAAAATTTATTCTTCATACTTACATAAAAGTGTAACCTATTTATGCTATTTTTAAAACTGTACTTTAATAATTATTGGAAGTGGTAGGTGCAGTTCAATATAATTCCACTAGTAGGCAATATTTTTATATACCCATTTTGCTTTCAAGTTCTGAAAAGTGCAGAGTAATTTGCAAACATGTACATTTTAATTTGGATGCCAGAGCATTTTACCTGGTTTCGGTTATAGTTATGCAGAATATTTTGGATTCTCTGGGGTAACAAAGAAAGCTGGACAATACAGAATGTGGATTGGATTTTGTTTGGTGAAACCAGTGAATGCTATTAATTTGGGGAATATATATAAAAAATAAATTTGTGTCCATTACTCAGGAAACACACTAATTATTCACCTACCAAGTGCATTGTCTCTTAAATTCCACTACATTTACTAAGTGATAGGTAGGATTGAGGCTTTTCTTGTTAGCATCACCATTTTTTTCAAAGTCATGAACTATTTATAAGAGGTTTTTTACTCCCTTTACATCTAAAAGCAAACTTTCCTTTTTTGCTGAGCTCTAATCTGGTTGATGTACATGTACTAAATCATGTAAGTACTCTGTATTGCCTTTTTTCAGAATATTTTTTCACATCCATGATATTTTCTTGGCAATAATGTAGAAGCAGTTTACCATTTCCTTCTTTCTAATTATTTTTTAGGTTTAGGTTTAGGTTTTATTCAATTTATATACCGCTCCTATCTCCATTGGACTCAGGGCAGTGCACAGGAAATAAAAAATGAGACAACAAACAACAATAAATACAATCGCAACATTAAAATAGCATTAAATTGAAATAACCTGTGCTAAAATATAAACTAAAATGGTAAAATCCCCATACCTAATCAATTTAAAATTATATCTAATCTAACTCTAAGCTATGCCGGCTAGGTGTAAGAAGTGTGTTTTGAGTGATTGGCGAAAGAGGCGAAGGTCCGTGATAGTACGAAGTTCGGGGGGGTAGGTCGTTCCAGAGGGCTGGACCTGCCACAGAGAAGGCTCTATCCCTGGCCGCCAACGGCCAGCATTGACCTGCCGACGGCACCCTGAGGAGGCCCACCCTGTGGGAGTGGATCGGTCGAAGGGAGGTATGTGGTAGGAGACGGTCCCGCAAATAACTAGGCCCCGTGCCATGGAGCAATTTAAAGATGGTTACCAACACCTTGAAGCGCACCCGGAAGGCCACCGGCAGCCAGTGCAGCTCGCGCAGGAGGGGTGTTACGTGGGAGCACCGTGAGGCTCCCCAAATCCCCCGCGCGGCCGCATTCTGCACTAAATGGAACCTCCGGGTGCACCTCAAGGGGAGCCCCATGTAGAGAGCATTACAATAGTCTAGGTGGGATGTAATAACTAGCTTAATCCTTACTGGAAAATTCTGAGAGCTGAGGTCTACATTTTTTAAAATTGCAATAGTTGAAAAACATTGGAAGAGAAGAATATTCTGACCCTCTGTATATCCATAGACGTTCAAACAGAGGTCAAAGGATAGCTTTTAAAATACAAAGACCAATACATTTTAAGTCTGCCAGAGTCTATCACAGCAGAAAAAAACCGTGCATTAGGCAACAAGAAACTGAAATGCCATTCATGTCTACTTCATAATCTTGTGAAAATTTTATTCCATCTGAATATACATTCCCTCCTCTTATTTTGTATGCAATGAGCTCATCCAGTAGATTTTTCCAAGTCTTAATACTCAGTTTATAGCAGCTGAAGATCAAATTTTCTATCTCTCAGCATTGCATTACCATTCCTTGGAAAATGCCACTAAAATCACCTCGAGCAAATTCCTTAGGCCTCACAAACAGCATATCGTTTTCCACTAGAAAGCTATTACACCTGCACACTTTAACAGAGGGCCATGCTTGAGCGAACACTGGTGAAAGTACAGCACTGTTGGAAGCTGAAACACATGGCTGAGAAGATACACACAGTCCTAAAACAGATTGTAGTCTGACTGACTTGATTGAAGAAAAAAGTCCACTTTTTTCGGTGTTCCATAGATGATCTACATCTGTATCTCTACAACAAAATGTTTGCCGATACTAATCAAAATTGGCATTTCCTTTTTAATGTTATGCCCTAGTGGGAAAGATGGGGGGTTATTTTTATTGCCCAACAATATGCTTTTGTTTCCAATACATATCACAGCTACAGGAATTGTGTGTGTGTGTGTGTGTGTGTGTGTGTGCCTCATGTGTACCTTACAACAGATTATTGTGTAGATCATGTGGGAAAAAAAGGTTGAATGTGTCATGTTAAAAGTAAAGGTTCCCCTTGCACATATGTGTTAGTTGTTCCCGACTCTAGGGGGAGATGCTCATTTCCGTCTCAAAGCTGAAGAACCAGCACTGTCCGAAGATGTCTCCGTGGTCATGTGGCCGGCATGACTAAACGCCGAAAGCGCTTGGAACTCTATTACCTTCCCACCAAAGGTGGTTCCTATTTTTCTACTTGCATTTTTACATGCTTTCGAACTGCTAGGTTGGCAGAAGCTGGAACAAGTAACGGGAGCTCACTCCGTTATGCGGCATTAGGGATTCGAATCGGCGAACTGCCAACCTTTCTGATTGACAAGCTCAGCGTCTTAGCCTCTGAGCCACCGGGTCCCTGGTGTCATGTTAGAGAAGATATTTGGAAGATAGCATCACTTCTTATGTAGAAGTAGTATTTTTTCTTATTTGTAGAAGTCTTAGCCCATGGAAATGTTTTAACTTTAGGATGAAAAGCTATGCACAGAGAATATTGGTATATACTCAGTCTTCATTTCAAAGACTGAAGCCAAAGTATGTAAAGTATAGATAAAAAGCAGCAACTTGCTCGCCATTGTGCTAACCCTCTGGAGATTTTCTGTGACCCAATTAAATACATCCCTTCGGCCGATTCGCTCACATAGAGAGGGACTTCTCCGGGTGCCGTCCACTAGGCAATGCCAGTGGGCGACGCCCAGGGGAAGGGCCTTCTCTGTGATGGGCCCGACCCTCTGGAACGACCTACCCCCGGATATTAGAACGACCACGGACCTCCGCACCTTCCGCCAAAAAGTAAAAACTTATTTATTCCATCAGGCCGGTTTGGCCTAATCCACGCTTCTTGCCCCAGTCTGTTTTTTGCAAATTATCTATTTGGTTTTAATGGGTTATAATTTTAATGTTTTAAATTCTTGTACAGGGTAATTTAATTCGTTTTTAACTTTGTATGTGTTGTATGTTTTTAGATAGTTTTTTAATTTTCCTGTACACCGCCCCGAGTCCCTTTGGGGAGAGGGGGGCGGTTTATAAATGTAATAAATTATTAAATTATTATTAAATATCAGAAAAGGTGATGTCTTTATTAAACTTCTACATGTGCCTTCTCACCTAAGTGATTCTGGGTGGTCTTATCAAGTAGAACGATCGATTTCTAATAAACCAAAGACTTACGAAGAAGTTTTCATGGGATAGCAAACAACATCCCTGTTTTCATTTGGACAGAGAATCTCTTGTTGTGATCATCATTGGTATTGCCTGAATACTTGATATTATTCTTTCAGTCCAAGGATAAAAAAACCCCAGAAAATGAATGGCTTGAATGAACGCTTTTATCTGAAAATATGTTTTTCAGTTTTGGTTTTCTGTTCCACTCATGCATTATCATTTGGATGCTGTAGTGCAGAGGTGTCAAACTCAATTTCATTGAGGGCCACATCAGGGTTGTGTTTGACCTTGAGGGGCCAGGGTGGGATGCTCTAGTGAGTTCCCTTTCTCTTATAGGATTTGCATCAATTACCTCTGATCTGTTTTTAAGGCCAGTATAGGTGGTCCTCATTCAAGAGCAATTGTTCCAGCCTAACCACTCTGTATAAGGACGCCACAGAGACGACCTTGGAAAACATACTTTGTACATGTACAAAAGCTCATTTGTTCTTTGTACATGTGTATAACACACACAAACACTCCAAAAGTCCTCCTTCAAACAAATCTGCAAGTCGTAAAGAGCATATGCACAAAACCCTTTAGTGCAGACAATAAGAACAGGTCTGTATTTACCAAATGCAGGTATACAAAAACATGGTAATGGAACTATGAATAACAAGGGCCACATGTGATGCACAATAAAAGTATTTTCCAAATTGAAGGTCCTCCTTCCCCTTAATTTTCAAAAATAAATGTAGAAAAGCCATCAACTACAACCGGTACATTTTTAATTGTAAGGACATGTTCCAATATATTTTGTTCTGTTGTAGGAGTTATTTATTTCAGATTTAGAGTACAGTACAATGACGATTTTAGTTTGTTCTATTAAGGACAGCTGTTACAGAAATTGCTAAAGGATTTTATAGGTTACCAAAATGGATTCTTATGCAATCTGCTGCCTTAAGATAGCTTACTGTAATTTCTTTCCTCTTGGTCTGATGGATTGTAGGCAGAATTGTGAATTTAAACAAGATTAAAATTATGATAAAGTTGTCCCATTATTACATCTGTTATTAACTAGTTAAGCAGAAGTAGGAATACCACAGTATATGCAATGATTTCTTTTATCTTTAAATATGCATTAAATAAACTATCTCTTTCTTCAGTGAAATATGTGTGATATGATGGAATAAATGTAGTGTATTGAGAGCCAATTTTTTGTCACCAATTCTATATGGGAAAAAATTGTTTGCTACAGCATCTGCCAAGTTGACCATAAGTGAGTGACCTAAATAGACAGAATTCACATTTTATCTTCCAAAATAACCACTCTCATGTAATTACTTTAATACAGTAACAGAACTAGTGAAAACTAATCATCACCCTTATCATTCAACTGCAGGCTCATTAAAAAGGTAGCTTCCACTGTTAGATGATTTTTTTTTATTTGCTTGTTAACCGATGAAATTTTGCAGGATCAGAAATACAACAATTTTAAATTCTATAATTCTTGACAGTGCTGAAGAAAGGACAAAGAGGAGGAAGAAATTTGGCTGAATAACATGCTACCAGAAGGGGCCGATTGGTTGTTTTTCAGGAATTTTTTTTTATTTTAATATTTTTAATTAAAATCACAGACAAGCCTTACTAATAGAAGCATTTAAAATCAATAATAATATTTTTTTTAAAAAAATAAAAACCCAGGCAAAATAATATTTACTACTAGTGGTAGATTATCAACAAGCAGTTAGACTCTACCTAGTTTTGCACATAGATTAACAAAATTTGGCTCCATTCAGAGGAACTACTTCATACTGATCAGAAAAAAGCAGTTGTACAGAGAAGAGATCAGTATTTCCCAGGTATTTTATTAGGCGAGGTGTTAGAAAGTGGGTCTATGAGTCCTTACAGAAGATGCAGTATAGTAGGACATGAGCAGGGGTGGATTCTGGCAGGCACTACTGCCGGTTCGTTCATGCTGCACGTGCTTGACATGTGTTGCGTGTGCATGCATAGTTCAATTAAAAATGTTCTGTGCATGTGCAGAACTCAAAAACAAGATGGCGGCACCTACAGCAGCACCCGGAGAACTGGTTCGGGGGTGTGGCAGGCTGCCAAACTACTACTGGTTTGGCCAAACCGATCCAAAGCGGTAGAACTAACCACTGGACATGAGCTATACTTTTAATGCTCCCTTGTCCACAGGTTCTTTAGGTATTCTTCAGTTTTATCTTCATTGACATGTTCTATTAGACTTATAAACCGGGCTAGGATCCCATTGGTTTAACAACTGGTTATCTGAGCCAGTGCACTAACGCCCACTTTCAAGTGGGAGCGAACCAGTTCACTTGACACTAGGGGACATGGTGGAAAAATCGGCAGTTTGGCATAACGGAGTGAGTTACTTGTCCCAGCTTCTGCCAACCTAGCAGTTCAAAAGCATGTACAAATGCAACTAAAAAAATAGGGACCACCTTGGTTGGCATGACTAAATGCCATAGGCGCATGGAAGGTAACAGTGTTCCATGCGCCTATGGCATTTAGTCATGCCAGCCACACGACCATTGAGACGTCTTCGGACAGTGCTCTTTGGCTTTGAAACAGAGATGAGCACTGCTCCCTAAAGTCAGGAACAACTAGCACATATGTGCAAAGGGAACCTTTACATTTATATTCTCTTCTAGTGGAAGCTTTATTATCTGCCCTCATACTGAATATAATTTATTTTGACTACATATTAATTCTGAGCATTCATATTACCCACAAAAGTAAATAGCTGGTTGCTTCCCCAACAATATTTAAATTAATATCTGTTGGGGGAAACATTATCTTATCCCCTTTTTTAAAAAGCTCTTAACCTACGTTTAAATCCAATCCTACCTAGTCCATATGTGTAAAGCTTTATAATTATATTTTAAATATGAAATTGTTTCATCATGCAGAGATATCTTTGCTAGTAACAGCAGAACTCAGTAAGCTGCATATTATTTTATTACTAAGATTTGATTTCAGGTTTCATTCACAAGAAGAATTGTGTTTGCACTGGTGATCCAACTAATCTGGATGCTTGAGTAGGCCAGGAAATGTCAGTAACTCCCTGACTTTCAATCTTACCATTTTCATCTTGATATCTTATAAGCAGAGAGATGAGGACACAGAATGGATGCTTGCTTCCATATGTGCAGTATAGTTCATCTGTGTTTTAAGAAACATTATTTATAGACTATCAACTTTATGCACTTTTAACTTAAGAACAGGGTTTTGATCCAAGACACCAATCCTCTTGAAGTCACTTTCTCAGTATATTGGAAGGAATATCTGACGAACCAGTAAGTATATCATTTTTTCCAGTCATGAAGGGTGAGTTAAGTTGAGAAAAATAAGACAGCTTTTTTCCATCATATTCCCTATTTTTCTGCAATAAGAAGCACTTTGTAATCTATGTGCTGCAAGGATCAGATATTAAAATAAAATGCTAGCATGCAAACATAAGGCTTTGATAAATATTTTGTTATGATGTTCTCTCTTTCTCTCCCCTCCCACCCCCCCCTTGTGAAAATAATTTTGGTGTTTTCAGAGGAATCTTTAAAAGTTTATTATGAGACACAGAGTTAAAAACAACTAAATGGCACCTGCAAGAATAAAAGAACATAGATATATCAACAATCACAACAGCAAAAAAAGAGAGAAATAACTCACCATATTGCAAGTGGGTGGTTTTGGCAACCATCTCTCTTTCTAAACAATATAAAAATAGATAAATTCGTTCTCCTGCATTCTCTGCACCAAAAACAACAGGCCTTGAAAATGGTTTCATTAAAAAATAACAAGCATAGACTCACTAGGGGATAGATCAGGGCAAACAAAATAAAAAATTCTTCCATCATTGCTCAAATAGGTCAACTCGAATTAATTCAGAGGGCAAACATTCAAATTAAGCCTGCTGGCTTCCATCCCCCCAGCTCACGCCAGCTGAATGACCCTTTCCCCAGGATGTTGACATGGCCAAGATAAAACATGAATACTGATTTGATTTGATTTGAAAAAAAAACGTACATATCATGCTGTTCTACCATGAGCTATCTGAAAGGTGAGGACTCACCCATTAGAAAGGAATTCCTTAGCTTCTTGTCTCTGGATCCTAACAGATTTTTGATATTTTAATGGAATAATAATTATTGTTCTGACAATAATGGTGAATACACAGAGGGCTTTTAATTGACTAGGTTTGTTCAAATGGCTTAACTAGGACTAAAGCACATCCAAACATTAACACCTTGTCAGCAGTGGAGTAAGAAAGGATTTGTCTTAAATGGATTTAAATTAATTTTCCTTTTGCAAGTCAATTGTGAGGGCCTGGCTCAGTGGCTGAGCTTGTCGAACAGAAAGGTCAGCAGTTCGGCAGTTCGAAACCCTAGCACCACATAACGGAGTGAGCTCCTGTTACTTGTCCCAGCTTTTGCCAACCTAGCAGTTCGAAAGCATGTAAAAATGCAAGTAGAAAAATAGGGACCACCTTTGTTGGGAATGCAATAGCATTCCATGTGCCTTCAGCGTTTAATCATGCCAGTGACATGACTACAGAGATGTCTTGGAACAGCAGTGGCTCTTCAGCTTTGAGACAGAGATGAGTACCGCCTCCTAGAGTCGGGAATGACTACCATATACAGTGATCCCTCGTTTTTCGCGGCTTCATGTTTCGCGGCTTCAGTGCTTCGCGGGTTTTTCAAAAATACAGGGAAAAAATGCATCGGTAGGAGGCAAGCGCCCCCTAGTGCTTGCTTTAAATGATGTCCACCAACTCAAGTTTTCGGTGCGAATCCTACTTCGTGGTTTTTCAGTTTTCGCGGAAGGTTCCGGTCCCCATTAACCGCGAAAAACGAGGGATCACTGTATGTGCAAGGGGAACCTTTATCTTTACCTAGTCAGTTGTGTAGTACAAATACCATAATCTGGAACGAATTGCCCCCGGAATTAAGAACTATCCCTGACTTACGCACCTTCTGCCGTGGTCTCAAAACGTTTTTCTTCCAACAAGCCGGGCAGGCATAAAACATGATTTTTTAATTTAAATTTTTATTATTTTAATCAGGATTAGTTTTGGTTTTTTTTCCACGTTTCGGCCAATAGTTTAATTATGTCTTTTAAAAGCTTTCTTTTAACTTTTATATACTTGTTTTTATTCTGGCTGTACACCGCCCTGAGTCCTTCGGGAGTAGGGCGGTATAAAAAACCAATAAACTAAACTAAACTAAACTAAACTAAACTAAACTAAACTACACTACACTACACTACACTACACTACACTACACTAAACTAACCTGCTTCCCAGCCCTATTCTCATAAAAAAGTTGGAGATCTGAACAAGTTAAAAAAGGCGAGTCTTTCTGCTATCAAATTCATTGACAAGATCTGGCAGCAATGAATACTCTTGGTTGGTGCTGTGCCCAAATCCTGATGATTCCTGCCTGACCACCATTAATGAACCATGAGGTGATGTGATCTTCTACTTCCATGTCTAGATCTAACGTTAAACTGCCAGAATAAATCCACCTTCTTGGTGTTGGTTAAAAATGAGTCATTATCTGTACATGTTTCACATCAGATGATGGGCTGGAGTCTGCATCCCTCCACATCCGCACAGCGGGTGGTTATCTGCTAAGAGTTTTCACTTCAGGATATTGGTTTTTTGCGGAATAGGTTGGTTCAGCCTATTCAGGGTCCTAGCATAAAGGAGGCCAGATCCCCCAGCCAGATACGTACTTCTTTAAAGTTATTCTTTGCTTCATGGTCTCCTTCTCCATCTTTTAATTCAATTTTGTTATTGTGTACCCTCAAGAATGTTCATACTTTTCCTAAATCTAAATCAATGGGCTTGGAGCGTATGCCCACTCAGAAGATGTCAAAGATCATTCTCTTGTTTTGTTCCTCAGCATCTGCTGCTACCTCTTTCCTGATCTTAGATGGGAAATGCCAGCAAGAAGATATACATTCTTAATTGGTATAAGTTTGAGATATCCTGTCCCTAAGCGTGCTGCTTCAAATACGGCGATATCAACGTGTTTCACATATGTAGATGTGCTCCACACTGGAGTGAGCATACTCTGCTGCAAAGACATTCAAGGCCAAAGCTGATGTACGCAACATAGATGTTTGAACTCCCCATGTGTAGTTTATCGATTTCCCAATGATACTGTTCCTCCAGCCAACTTTAGCTGTAGTGTTCAGGCAATGCTGTTTAAAAAAAGAGTGCCATGTCAAGTATCCATGCCAACATACTTCAGTGTTGGACTGTGCTATAGTTGGTTCATGTAATGTAATGTCATTACTTTCATGAGACAAGGGTTTATGGAATATCCGACAATTCCAGCAGAAGTAATTGCTTAGTTCTGAAATGGTTACTATATGTTCAGCGACGGTATGTACAACAACTGATGAGAAAATATAATGGGATCACTGGATAACTGAGACATGTCAAATTAAATTTCATTGAGGGCCGCATCAGGGTTGGGTTTGACCTCAGGAGACCAGGTGGGCATGTCCAGGGTGGGCATGTCCGCCTCAATATCAGTCATGCCAGGGGCACCTGCAGTGGCCCGGGGAAGGCTGGGAGATCCACTGCCAACAAAACCAGAGGTTGGGGGAGTCGTATGTGCCCCTGGCTCCATTTTCACCTGTGACAGCTTCCTGAAGCCCTCTGTCAGTGAAAACAGAGCTGGGGACAATGTATGGCCCTCTCAAGATCCATTTTTGCAGGCAGTGGCACTGCAGGCAGTCTTTTGTTGTTTCCAGGGTCTGCTGTTTCCAGGTCTAAGTACCGCACAGGCTGCATCAGGCCCCTGGGTCTTGAGTTTGACACTCCAGGGCTAACTGAATTAAACTTCTTATGCTAAAGGGTTAGTACAAGTAGTCCTCAATTTACAATCAATCATTTGGAACCATTCAACATTACAATTGCACTGAAAAAGTGACTTACAACTAATCCTGGCGCTGACAACTGTTGCAGCATCCTTATGGTCACATGCTCAAAATTTGGGCGCTTGGCAACTGGTATGTATTTATAACAGCTACAGTGTCCCTGCGTGATGGGATCTCTATCTGTGACCTTCCCAGCTGGCATATGACAAGTTCAATGGGAGAATCTGGATTTGCTTAATAGTGCCATTATTACTTAACAACTGCAGTGAATTGCTTAAAAATTGTAGAAAAATCGGATGCAATTCACTTAACTATTGCATTGCTTAGCAACAGAAAGTCTAGTCCCAATTGTGATTTTAAGTCAAGCACTATTTTGCCTCTATCACTTTCCAATTTACCCACAGATTTGGGGAAAAAAATGAACTTGAATTTCTTTTAGCCCGACAGTACCACTTGCTAACAGTGGTTATATTTACTTAGCTTCCTGCAATTTCTGAGCAAAAGAAGAATTATTTAACAGTATGTAGGTCAAAAGCATGCTAATAATCAACAGAACTATGGAAGAATTCAAGATTTGTAGATATAGTTTTGAGGAGAACAAAGAAAGTTGGATGGAATATTTAAAAAAGCTAGAATAATAAATATGTTATTATAATAAATATATTTGACATGGTATATTAAATGGAGTTGCTAATTTTAACATACATATTTTATATATTTCAATATAAAACCAGAAAAAAATAACTTGCATCTATTTACTCCAGTATATACAACTATGGTGTGAGAACAGTGCAAAAAGAAACCTATATTTAAATTTTAGTTTGAAGGCTTTTAATTTTTTAACTGCATTATTTTGATCCTGGTTTAGTTTATAGGTTCCCTGTAGAAATTAGCCCTTCCACATTCATTTCATAAAATTTGTCCTTGATTGAAGAAGTCATTTGTTTTGCATAGTTTCTCACTTAATAAACATATTCCTGACTCACCTGTGCACCATTAATTCCCCTAATGTCTTTCAGCTATTTGTATATCGTGAGGCTGGCAGATTACTAGTTATGCTTAAGAGACTTGTTTATTTTATAGAGATGAAGTTCATAAATGACACAAAAATGCATATGGATATTTCTCTTTCCTCTTACTGGGCCATTTCTATTTTACAAAAGCAAAATGCAAATTGCTAGAAAATATAAGCTGTTTTCTTATTTCAAAGAGTTGGCAGCCTCTAATCAAAATGACTTCATTAAAATATAAATCAAGAAAATAACACCCCCTTTAGCTGTCTGGTCAGGAAAGGTTAAATCTAGGTGGGGTTCTACTACAACAGCTGTGTAATATGGCCTCTCTAATGTACCAGCTGTTACAGTTTAAGTCATTCCTTTCCTACTGCCCTAACAAAGCTAATTAACCTTATCTCTAGGAGAAAATCAAAGCAAAACAGCCAGCTAGTATAATAAAGATGCACTGCTTTCTTGACATTGCCATTATGAAGATTCATGGAGTGGCAGTCAGCTCCTATGTTCTGGCTTAATCTCTCTTCTGCCAGGTTGAATTGCCAAGATATGAAGCTAAGACAGCTGACAGAAAAGACGGTAACACAATCTGTCCTTCCACATGCATTCCTCTGTTCTAATTTTTTTTTTTTACAGCTAATACAAGTAACTTCTGCATGAGACTAAGTTTACAGGTTGAGTTAAGCAAACTTTGGTTATGTATCTCAAAGGTGCAACAAGTTGTTTTGCTTCTTATAACAGAATAACAGAGTTGGAAGTCACCTTGGAGGTCCTCTAGTCCAGGGGTCCCCAACCCCCGGTCCGCGGACTGGTGCCGGTCCGTAGCTTGATAGGAACCGGGCCGCAGGGCCGGACAGGAGGAGGGAGCGCGCGCCGGATGTGGGAGAGCGAAGGCGCGGCCGTTCGCGCTGTTGGAGGCCCTAGAGGGCCAAGTGAGCCGACTCCCCCCGCGTGTGCATGTGCCGCCTATTCCCCCTCCCCCCTGTGTGCGCATGCGCCGCCTGTTCCCCCTCCCCTACACCAGCTGGTCCGCAGAATTTTCTTTAAAATGAAACCGGTCCCTGGTGCAAAAAAGGTTGGGGACCCCTGCTCTAGTCGACCCCCCTGACTAGGCAGGAAACTCTACAAGAACATCTTACCCAAGCACCTTTTTTCTTCTTAACAATCCAATTGCCTTTGGGGGGGGGGAAGCACCTTTGAGACAACTATAACCTGGATTATTGAGAATCCCCACAGACATTTAGTCATCTTATGTTTTATTCAGTGGTGGGATTCAACCAGTGTAACAACCGGTTTGGTTGGCACACACTTTGCACATGCAAAACATGTATTGCATGTGCGCTAAATCTTACCTTTTCCTGCAGCCCCAGTGAGTAAAACAACTGAGACGTGGCAATGCGCTCTGCTGCACCCATCAGCTGGGCTCCAAATAAAGGAAATATAGGATAGAATAGAGCATGGGCAGGTGGACGGGGCCAACTAATAGCCAGGACTACCGGTTCGCTTGAACCGGTCTGAATTGGCTGAATCCCACCCCTGGTTTTATTGCATAAACTAATATTGATCATGTCCATACAAAACGTTAAGTGATAAACTCTGATTTGCAAGCTATAATTTACTGGGCTGAACCCAGCCAAAACTGCATGAGGGTTAGAGAACAACTTGATAGTTTGTTTCGGTCAAAGTAGAATATTGAAAAAGAAAACAACAGACATGTTCAAGAATGCAATAAAATGATGAATACATTCCTCCAAGCGGGAACATTTTGAACATTTCCCCTTGTTTGTCTTCTTCACCACATGAAAACATCTTTATAATAAGGACCAATATCCATAGGATGTATTTCTTCTCTTTGGAATGATTATTTCAACATTAACTCATTGAATGTGTATTATGTAAAAGTCATCTTAAATGTTGGATGAAAGTTTGTCAGAACATCTAAATAATGATTACAGGCATTAAAGCCCACTTTATATCTCTGCTTCTAGACTTGAGAAGGCAGAAAACATTTTACTTTAAAGCGTTCCTCTGTGTGAGATGCACCAAACGTTCTGATTGTACTATTACAAAAATTATTATCCAAAACATTATCCACAGCTCTCATTTACATTTAAGTAGAGCAGCCATAATTGATGGTGTCCTTCTCACACTTCGCAATTTAATGTGTCTGAGGACTTCATAGAATTAGTCTCTTTATTATACCCTCGGGCTGCAATTTTCCAAACGGAGCTGCCTCAATGTACTTTTTGCTTTGCTTTCCTATATAAAATGCTTCTCTCCATTACCCGCAACCCCAATCCCATAAGGCAAGAAAAGAATTTGTGTTTCTCAATTTGTGTGAGCAGAGACACAAAGACGTCTGTGTCTAGAATCCAAGTGTTTCTCTTTCTTTGACTGCATGGTTAATCACAGGAAGTTATTTCACTCTACTCACTGCAAGGAAAAATATCTTTCCTTTGCACATTGTTTATGTCCCACGATTCAATTACTAGGAAACTGGGAATAATCAGGTGTGGAAATAGACAAGCTGCTACAAACTCAAAACCCATTTCTTAATGGGACAAGCTAGAATCAAAAATAAGTCCTATACTAATTTATAACCAGGAGTGGGTTCCTGCCAGTTCTAACCTCTTCTATAGAATCAAAAATAAGTCCTATACTAATTTATAACCAAGAGTGGGTTCCTGCCGGTTCTAACCTCTTCTACAGAAGAGGTTCCACAAACCTTCAGTGCCATTTAGAACCGGTTCCAGCTCCCTCCCCCCGCCCGTCCGCACATCATCAAGATGAAGAGCGAGAGGAGGAATTCTGGGAATTGAAGTCCACAAGTCTTAAAGCTATCAAGTCTGAACACCCCTGGGTTTTTTTTTTCTAAAGGGTTAGGGGTGCAAGGGTCTTATTTATTTATTATTTTTATTTTTCAAATTTATACCCCGCCTTTCTCCTTGTTAGGACTCAGGGCGGCGAGTCTTGTAACTTGACAGCTTTAAGATTTGCGTGCTTCAAACGCCAGTTTCTGAGCCAACATTTCAATTGCTAAGCAAGAGTGTTGTTAAGTGAGTTTCACCACATTTTACAAGTTGGCCACACCCACCCAGTCACATGACTGCCAAGCCACTCCCACTCTGTCACATGGCCAGCAAGCCACTCCCACCTAGTCACATGGCCAGCAAGCCACTCCCACAAAGCAGGCCACACCTACAGAAGAGGTTCTAAAAAATTTTGAAACCCACCACTGTTTATAACAGATCTATCTTCTGGAGGTATCAAGACTTTCATCTTTACAAGGTCAGTAAAATGAGAACCCAGATTGTTGAGGGAAATATGTTGACTCTGTAAACTAGTTAGAGAAGGTATGAAGCATTATGAATATAAGAATATAAGTCTATGTGACACTGCTATAAAGGAGTCTGAATCATTATGGCTGAGGTGGGATACAAGATTGGGGTAAGATGCAGGCATCGTTAGCAGGTTGTCAAACTAATAATCACAACTTGTGGCTTCTTTATGTACCCAATAACCAACCTGGGTTTCTTTGAACTAACAAATTCTGCTTTGGTGTGCAACTTGTGAAGATCTCAAAATCAGACAACACATTGAAAAAAACTTATTTTGTTTGTTAAGTTGTGACCTATGCTGGAAAATCTGAAATAAAAAGCAGAAATTTCCAGCACTTTAGTACCATTTTGTGCAATTTCCCCCCCTTTGGACAAGCAAAGTCAATGGGGAAGCCAGCAGGAGGTCACAAATGATCATCATGTGATTGTGGGATACTGTGATTACATGGGATTTGCCTAACAACAACTGGGACTGCCAGAACTGCTATCCTAAATTAGTCACATGACATCAACATTATGACTGTGTTACTTAACGACTGAATTTCTGGTTCAAATTATAATTGGTAAGTGTGGACTACTTGTAAATGTTACAAATTGTGGTCCATTGAGGATACTGCAGGATTTCAAGCAACATGCATATAACGAATCCTGATTACTTAAAAAGAGAATAACATTAAATCAATATTTCCTCAAGAGCCAGTGTGATGTAGTTCTGGAAGATACTAGATTAGAAGCCAAGAAACTTTGAGTTCTAGTCCTGAAAATTGGCACAAAATCTTCTGGGTGACTTTGGACCTATCAACTTCTTTCAGCCCAAGGAAAAACAATGACAAATCATTTCTGGAAATACTGCCAAGAAAACAATTGCCACGACAAGACTGATTTGATGACAATCTTTCAAATAAAAAATAAAAAAATTCCCCAGTAGAGTGTTTTCCTTCTTTTTTTTTAAATAATGGGTAGCAAGTCCTTCCCTTGGGTAATAGAAGTGCACCACAATTCGATTTTAAATTAATTTAGACAATTACAGGAAGTCATATTCAAAGAAAAAAATGAAATTAAGATCATTCCAAGACATCCTTGGCATGACACATAAAGAGGAGAACACGGAAAATTGTACAAAGCTCAAATCCAAAATTCTTTTTCTATCTGTTTTGTTCTACCAAACATATGACATTCATATTCCTTTATGAAGTGTTAATTTAAAATGTAAACATAAACACTGCTATTAATCATACATGACAGCCTTTTATCCTAACAAATAAAGCACACTCAGCAACAGCAATGAGTTATTGCCCAATCATTAAGAGATAGCTTCTTTGTTCAGTTAACTACCAAACTACTAAAACTTTCTATGTGAATGCAACAATAAAGATGAATATAGCCCAGCATCTTACTTCGGTATGTCCAACCAAATGTATATGGAAAACTACATTACTTGAAGGCTCAAGACAGCTAATCTGGGTGCTTCACTTCAATTTATCTTCTATGACACAGGTGTCAAACTTGCGGTATCACATTGCTGTTTTCCACCTTTGTAGAGCTGCGGTGGGTGTGGCCTGCATGTGACACATCTGGCCTGCATGCTGCCAGTTTGACACCCTTGTTTTATGAGTTAGGATGATGAGAAAACATTGGTGATTTTTCATGCCTAAAAGTGGGCTTGAACCAGGTTCGCCCTTAACCACTACTAACTGATTTTTCTCTAGTCAAAACCCCATCTGAGTAAAATTATGGTGCCCCAGATTAAGCACATTAGTTGAAGCAGGGTTTGACCAACACAGAATAGAGTGGAGTGGTTGTTTCTGGGAGTTTAAAAATTCTAATAATACATTTCATCTGCCTGTTCAACTGCCACCTCACATGACTAATTTAGTGTGAAGGAAAACAACTTTTTTAAAAAAAACAACTGGTGGGGTTTTTTTCTTCCTGCTGATATGAAAAGCTGAACTGAGAGAAAGAAAAGGAAGTATTTTGTTACATAGTATATTTTTTTAGTTCATGCAGCTCTGTTGTTCAGATTAAATGCACCTTTAAACAAGTGTCTTGTGCTTTATTTTTAAAATGTTTGGATGTAGATACAGCAAGTGGAAAAAATAATTCATAACTAAAATTAAATTTCCACTATATTCTTTTTGCTGTAACACCTATATAGTGATAAATGAGAATAGCTTAAGTAGATAATTGAAGTTTGAATTTGAAAATTTCAGCAAGTTGAGGGAGGAACTGCAAGAAATAGGATCCCGGTTAGATTATTGAGAGAGAAATTACAATAATTATCCTGCCTGCATATGGTAGTATTTTCAGGATTCTACCTCAAGAATATGATAATGTAAATCCAGAGATGGTATTCAGCAGGTTCTGGCCAGTTCTGGAGAACCGGTAGTGGAAATTTTGAGTAGTTCGGAGAACCGGTAAATATCACTTCTGACTGGCCCCGCCCCTATCTATTCTCTGCCTCCTGAGTCCCAGCTGATCGGGAGGGAATGGGGATTTTGTAGTTATCGTTCCCTGGAGAGGGGAGGAAATGGAGATTTTACAGTATCTTCCCCATCCCACACCCATCAAGCCACGCCCACAGAAAAGTAGTAGTAAAAATTTTGGAATCCCACCACTATGTAAATCATATTGTTGTGCAGCATTTCACATTCAGAAGCAATAAGGGCAGGGTTTCCAAGTTGTTTTCCATGGAAATCTATGGTTTCCTAAGAATTTGATAAAGTTTTATGAAGAGAAAGGACAAAACAAAAAGTTCAACGCACTCAGTTCACATCTAGGGGTCCAATTTTCCCCCCTCAAAAAATAAGCTGATTTTTGGGAGGAACTCACCCCCTCTAAATTCTTCCCCAGTCACTTAAAAGTGTGTTTCATAGCAAAACAAATTCTGTGCTGATGAGTCTAAAAAAATAGTATATCTTCACAACTCTAATTTTCTTATTTTTTAAACAAAATCAAGTTAATTATTATGTTGAAGTAGCACACATTTATTCATTGGAATGCATGATGTAGGTTTTAATCAGTGGTGGGTTCCAGATCCCGTTGCAACTGGTACGGTGCAACGGGGCCGCATACTTACCGCCTGCGATGCTCTGTGATGCTCCAGCTGCTCAGCGGAACATCACACAGGTGCTGTATGCTCCGTGAGCGTGCGCGAAAGCCCCGATCAGCTCAAATACAGGTAAGGAGCACAGACGGGTGGGTGGGGCCTCTGTGCTCCCAGCAGGCACTGGTACACCTGTACCGTGGCGTACCAGTTGTATCCCATCACTGATTTTAATGTATTGTTCAGCAATTGATACTTATAATTTATAAATAGAAAATCCAGAGCTGATTTGAGAAATGCATTTATTTACCATGCTTCCAGAGGAATGATCCATGGTTTCTTTTAACAAGAATTCAGATGCTGAGTAAGAAAAGAGTGATGAAGATAAGATCTATCTGTCTATTTAAACCCAAGAACAGGGTGTGTAAAATTACAGACACTTGCTAATAAGAAATGTATGAAGAAATTTTTATGGAAAAATACATGATGTACCTGGGGGGAAATCAATCACAACCAAGGGTTTATAGTTACAGTGTACGTGAGGTGATGATGAATAATTCAGGCAGCTTAAATTATAATGGAATATGTTCGAAGGGAAGGAATATGATTGGTTGCTCTCTCTGAACTAATGAAGTCAATATGAACTAAAGCAAAATTTTGTAAAATGCATTGTCTGCTTAGAATCATGAAGCAGATGGTTCCCTGTATTTAAGATAAATCCATGCATGAATGCTGATGTTGAGTTACTGCGGCAAGGGAGGCAAAATGATTTTCCAAAACTTTTTTCATCATAAATCAGGTCAAATACAAATCTTCATTGTGGTTCTAGACCAGCATTTTCAGGATAAAAAGTATTCCACTCTTGGTAAATAGTTTTAAGGACAAAATATGATGAATAACCCATGCTATCTGGCAGTCTATAGCTACTACGTCAGGAATGGCAAACTCGATTTCATTGAGGGGCGCATTAAGGTTGTGTTTGATCCTGGGTGTGTATATGTGTGTGTGGCTGGGGTAGCCGTGGCCAGGATGGGCATGGCCAGCTTGACGTCACTTGTGTCGGGGACACCTATGGTGGCCAAGTGGAAGGCAGGACTTCCCTCAGACACTCCCTCACTCTCATTATAACCTTCCTTCCTTCCTTTTTCCTTCCCTCTTAATTCTTTCTTCTTCCTTCCTTGCTCTCTTCCCATCTTTCCTTACTTTTCTTTGTCTTTCCTCTTTCCCTTTCTTCTTTCCTTTCCCTTTTGCATGCTCAAATGCTAAAGGAGAAACATTTCTCCTTTTGTTTTGTTTTTAGTTTGTTTTGCTAGCCCTTTGGAGCTGGGGGGAATATGTGTCCTCCCAAGCTCCGTTTTCACTGGCAGAAAGCTGCATGAGACTGTTGCAACCAGGAGGGCTGTATGCAGGCATTTCAAACTTCATTTTCTCTGGCAAGGGCACTGCAGGCTAGTTCTTTGCTATTTCCAGGGTCGCCCCCGCGGGCCACATTTAAGCACCCTGTGGGCCGGATCCATCCCCTAGGCCTTGAGTTTGACACCCCTGCATTAAGTAAATGAAAGTGTAAGTGAATAGAATCCCAGGGGTGTCAAACTCGTGGTCCGTGGTCTGGATGTGTCAAAATTGCAATACATCATGTGACAATGTGTCTTTGTGAGTTTGACAGCCCTGGAATAGACCAATGAGAGATCCTTGGTGCTGTCCGAACTTGGTTGTGTCATTGCAGAAATTTCATTACCAAACTAGGCAACATCATCAGCGCTTATAGGGAGTGGCGTTTGCTCTAAATTTATATTCTAGTAGCAAGCCTTGTTGATGGAAACAGTCTTGGTAGTTCTTTAGTTGGGCTGTTTACTATTTGGCAGTTCCTTGATTGGAGTATTGTTTACTTCTTGATTGTTAATCTAATGTTAATCTCAGTGTTAATCTCTTCTCATCTGGCTGTTGATAGTGTGAGGAGGTGTTTGCGTGTTTTTGTTGTCTTTCCAGGATTTTGATTTTCTCTTTTGAATAGTAGGTAAGCTTGTGGATGTGTGCGTGCGCGCACTTGCTAATGGCTGATTTGTCAGAGTGCCAGAATAGACCAATGCTTGGGGGAAAAAAATCTTTTCCTTTCTACCCTTAACTCTTCTTTAACTAATATACTGAATGAAAGAAACGTCATGTACCCCAAGGCTAAGGTATATAAAGTCAACCACTTGGGTTTTATAGTCACTTCCCTGTGGATTTTCCTAATGGTTTGAGAGCACTAAACTAACATAATTTGTCAAATAGGGCAAATGCTTCTATAACACCTAAACTCAGGCATGGTTCAGTTTAATTGTGAGACACCTTTGCAAAAGTTACAGGTTTTAAAAGATGAGAATAGGGAATACCTTATTTGTCCATCCTTACTGAAAATTTCAGGGATATAAATGTTGTAGGTCCTTTGAGGAGACAAGTACAAAGTGAAGGTAAAGTCTAATACATTTTCCTACACTGATAAAAGTGTTTTAGAAATATAAGGAATATTATCATATTTGTCTGTTTTTAAATATCTTTAGCTACATAAGATTTAAGTTTCTTTTTTTTTTAAAAAGAAACTTTTAACGATTGTAAAAAAGTGCACAAAAAAGAGTAAAGGTAAAGGTCCCCCTCTCACACATGTGCTAGTTGTTCCTGACTCTAGGGGACGATGCTCATCTCTGTTTCAAAGCTAAAGAGCCAGCGCTGTCCAAAAACATATCCTTGGTCATGTGGCCGGCATGACTAAATGTCGAAGGCACACGGAACGCTGTTACCTTCCCACCAAAGGTGGTTCCTATTTTTCTACTTGCATTTTTACATGCTTTCGAACTGCTAGGTTGGCAGAAGCTAAGACAAGTAACGGGAGCTCCCTCTGTTGCAGTAGGGATTCAAATCGGCACTAGGGAACTGGTGACCTTTCTGATCGACAAGCTCAGCATCTTAGCCACTGAGTAGAGTAGAAAGGTGAAAATGTAGAACAAGTTAAATATGAAGAAATGTTAGCTGCATATTATTTTATGCAAATAGGCAATACAATACAATATTATCTACAATAGAAGAATCATTACAAGGTAAAGGTGATAATATCATTTATGGGTTTCAAAAGAAGTTATGTCATAAGGAAGGTTAGTGTGTTGGCTTTTGAAAGAACCATCAAGTAGTAATTTAAGAAATGCAAATCTTTAACTCAATCCGAAACCCTGCATAAATCCATGTATCAATTTACATTCTGTTTTAACTATATAAAAGTTATTTTGTCTTGGCAAAGCCAACCACCATATTTTAGTGCCAAAAAAAGAATGTAGAAGCATAGTTCCTCACCATTTTTATAAACAGCAATAAATATAACTACTTTGAAATAACAGAAAAACTACAAATATTCCTACTTCATAGAATGTCAATGAAATCATTCAAAAGTCCCATGTCTGCTTGATGGAAATAAAAAGAGCTTATGCAAATAAAATTCTCAGTGGATTTCTCAGTCCTATGGGCTAGACTTAACTAAATCCCATTCTGCTACACTTAAATAGCATTCAAAAATCAAATTTATATTAAGTTTCTTTAATCCATGGATAGTTCTTTTTTCCATGGAAAGCCATATTGCTGAATGAAAAAGTTTCTTCATTTATTCTAAACACACAAATTTGGGTGGGAAAATACAATGAAGAATTACCTTGAGTTCAGTGCTCTTTTGGAATCCAATAGTTTATTTAATCTAGTTAAAAGGTGAGTAAAATATCCAAATTTCTACTTAATCTAAATTCTTGGTGACTCCATGGACACATCCATGTTATTTTATTTATGAACGATATTGACCTTTTTCTTTTGCAATTTTTTCAACTTTCCAGTCCAATATGCAGTCAGATTTTTTCAAATTGTCTCCCATCCAAATAGTAAAAAGGCCTGATCGTACTTAGTTTCCAAATATAAACAATGTGTCTGATGTTCTCATATGGCTCGTATGTACAAAAAGTTGCAATAAAAATCCATTATGGGGAAGAAATCAAGACTCTAGCAAAAATGTAAGAATTTCTTCATTTATCTGTTCCAGCATTTTGTTTCCTTATGAAAAAAATTAAGTAACTTTACTACGAAAGTAATAACATTTAGAAAATTGCATTGACCAAGGGGTGTCAAACTAGCGGCCTGTGGGCCGGATGAGTCACGCACAGGCCACGCCCACCCAGCTCCGCAAATGGGGAAAATGTCACAAAACGTCACATGATGCCAATGTGACATGGTGAGTTTGACACCTGTGCACTAACATAAATTTTCTGTTTTATTCTTTTATATCTTTGCTACATTCTATTCCATGACTTTTGCTATTCATTGTTTAGCTGGATTACTTTCATATTTTCTCAACATGCCTATAACTCCTTTTAAAGCAATTTCCTCAGAACATCAGTTAAAGAATATAAAAACAAATTGAGAAAGGTGAGTAAACTTTTTTTCTTTATGAACTTTAAGTAGCCTGTTTTCTTTCTTTAAAATGCAATTTTAACATTTAAAATCAGAAAGCAAGCATAAGCAAATATGTAATGATTATTGCAAGGGCGGTACAAGTAATTTGACACAGATCATAGCTGCTCTTAAAATCCTTTTTTGCTGTTACAATTACTAGGAATTAGTTATGTGATTCTTTAGTTGCATTTATTTATTATTTAAAGTGCTTTTATGCTGCTTCAATCTTTATCATTCTAAGACGATCACAGCAATGATACGAAACACAATTATCAACAGAATAATAAAGGCAACCATAACCACTGATGTCAACATGTAACTACAAATGATAATAATATATAATCCTGTCACCACTGTCAAACACATTGGGACAAATGAATATATCTCCACAGTAACCATAAGTAACTGAACAGTTTTGCTTGAATTCTGCTGAGTACAGTAGCCTTAAGGAACTCCTGGAGCTATAACCTCTAAATTTAGAACAATATACTATTCCCATACTGTTCAATGGAGCTATACATTTAAATGTTTACAGTAAAGGTTCCCCTCGCACATATATGCTAGTTGTTCCAAACTCTAGGAGGTGGTGCTCATCTCTGTTTCAAAGCTGAAGAGCCAGCGCTGTCTGAAGACATCTCCGTGGTTATGTGGCCTGCATTACTAAACACCAAAGGCGCACAGAACGCTGTTACTTTCCCAATAAAGGTGGCTCCTATTTTTTTACTTGCATTTTTACATGCTTTCGAACTGCTAGTTTGGCAGAAGCTGGGACAAGTAATGGGAGCTCACTCTGTAACACAGTGCTAGGGATTCAAACTGCCAAACTGCCGACCTTTCTGATCGACTAGCTCAGTGTCTTAGACATTGAACCAGCCTGTCCCCTTAATTTAAATGCTTAAGAATTGCTAAATCATAACTATCAACTAGACTAACTTGTTTGTAGGTATCTGTTTCTTTTCTGACCAAGGGAAAACACATTTATCAGTTTATTATTGTCCAATAATATGGCCTTCCTCAGTCCAACCAACAAAAAAGTTGGGACAAACTTAATTTAATAATTCACTTTGAGAATGTTACTTTTCCCCAAGTACATAATTTGTTTTCGGTACTTGCTTCTCAATGGATGAAGATAGGCATATGATATGTGACTATTTACCTCCTGCAATTCTAACAGAAGATATGATACCTTCTATGTGAGTCACTTAGCAACCGCCTTACATAGCAATGGAAATTCTGGTCCAGTTGTGGACCAGAATACTAACTGTAGCTAATGTTTTCCCTTTCTCTTTTTCAGTTTTAAATATTTCATAATTTATAAAATTTTCTCTCTCACCCCTCCCTCAAAAGATTTAAAAATAATATTTGGATTTTTCAACAAGGCTACAAGCTCTTTGGATAGTCAGAGCCTGTTCAGATTCTGTCAACAAATGCATAAAACAACACCCTTGTGTGTTTGTGAATCTGTTTACCTGGAATCTCTGCAGTTCATTTGAAAACACAAACTTTTCTTCTCTCACCTGAAGATATTATTTTGTATGCAAGTTATGTTTGCCTGGAGTTCTGTACTGTAGATGAAAGAAGATAATCCCTCTGAATAGCTCAAAAGTCAGTTCATCACAGGTCAAAAGTTATGGACTTACTGGATTTAAGAGAACCAAGACAACCGATGAGAAAAATATCCCATAGTTCTAGCCTTCTTCAGTAAAACTGCTGGTCCAAAATAGAGGGAGCATGATTTAGCCACTTTGTTTAACGAAAAAAAATCTAACTTTCTGATTTAATTCTTTCAAACAGAGTTAGATCATTCATCTTTTTTTTTTTTAACCAAATCATTATTAAGCTTATAAGTGAAACAGATTTCTGGCTATCTTACATTAAATTAAAACGATGACCAGTTATTGCATGGCATTTTCAATAAAAAGGGAGAAAATGAAAGAAAGAGAGCACATAAATGATTGCCTATCTTATTAGTCTACTGAACCATAATTAGAAATGATATATAGGATCGGGTTCATTCAGTGTACAAAAAATGGATAAGGTATATAAATATATATCTAGACATATTGATTATTTCAATCATTTTGATGGAATAGAGTGGCAAAAATTATTGCAGATCTGTTGTGTCACTGCATAGCTGTGTTCATTTTTGTCTGACTGTGCTCTGTCTTGCTAATTCAACACTTTCCTTCACTGTGAGTAGTCTCAAATATTGACAGTTGTAACTTTTGGTGAAATCTAATGAGAGCAATACGTTCCAGTACTGCTGACAGTATTCCTTTAGATAAATGTCTAATAATGTGCCATTTGTCTGCCCTGGGTAAATTAGGGAGATACGAGAGAAAGGGAAGAAACTTATGAAATTGGACGCTCAAGGATCAGCTTATATTTTTCACATGCTGATATGAAGGGTACAAAAATATCACATTTTGTTTAGTTGGAGTACACACAGAGTCCAGCTCTTTCATTAAAAATCAAGATGACCATGTTTTCTGGAAAATACAGAGGTTAGGAAAGTCTGTGCTGAAGAATGATGTTTTGAAATTCATCAATTTTATTTATTTTACATAATTCACATAGATTTTAATGGATATGGATAAAGTTAATGGATAATATGTTTCATCAAATACATGGATTGAAGAGTGTGTATTACGTGTGGAAAGAAAGAGTCAAAGGTTGAGCTTTCATATAAGTGATTTAATTGTGTGTCTCCTAGGATTTTAATGCAGTAAAGGATCACGGCTAGGTTGTAAAAAGATGCAAAGAGAACTACTGGAGGCACATGATGGATGGAAGAGGGAAATAAAACTCAGTGGAAAAATTAAGTGAGAAGCTTAATTATGTTAATTATAATAATTATGCTAATATCAAGTCATTATCAACTGACAATGATCACACAATGATCATACAATGTGTGGTCTATCTGGTGTTTAGGTTTTCCAATATTGCACCCATCACTACTTCATAGGAAGTCTGCCCAATTTGTCTCCACTGTCCTTTTTTATCTGTCCTTCCACCTTTCTCAGAAGTATAGAGTGTCAGGGTTCCAAGTAACAGCCCATATGAAATTAAAACTCCAAGACCAGAGGGTTCCTCAAAGTATAGATTTATAAGGCATGTCATATTGGCACAGCTGGTGAAAACCCAAAACTGCAGTTCCCCACCCAATTCAAGGTCCAAAGTTCTCTCCCCCCCCCCCATTACACATAACCATCACATGCCCCAATCAGGCCACCCTCCCAACCCAGGGACGGCTCTCATCCATGCCCCTCCAGGTGCTGGTGAAGGTGTCCTTGGTTCCCAGAGGAAAGAACGTTAATTTGGCTACATATTCCTCCAGCTATCTCTACTCCCTGCTCCCTTTCCTACAGCTCAACCCAGACTCACTGTGGCAACCCTGAAGGTGTTTGAAGATGGCTCCAGGGTTGATCTAGACTTCTCAAGAAAGCTAGGATTTTGCACATAATGGTCCACATTATAATTAAGTCTTGTGCATTTGAGTGAGAAACTGGAAGTTATTTGTTCTGGATTAATTTGTTTTGTTTCTTTTGTCTTGATACTAAAGCTATGGTATATGGAGACTTACTGGTCTATAGTATGATATTTTGGTTTGTCCTAACCATGGACAATTTTTTATATCCATGATTGGTAAAACTTAATGAGCAATTTCCAGATTTTTCCACTAGATTTTTCACTCATACAATATATTATGTGAATTTCAAACACTTAATGAAGCTATTCGAATTCTATATGAGAAATGTACAATAAAATGTGTTGTATTCAATAAGCTTAGAAAATTGACTGTACAAAAGCATGTGATAATTTTTAATAACAATCAACATAAAATTTACAATTAACATTTATGAATGTTCAATTAAATGTTCGGAAAGCTAGTTCCATGCCCTCTCCTCTGATAAAGTTGTTTTTATTTCTTATATGGAATAATTGAATTGGCCAACTTCTTGAAACTCTCTTCTTTGTTGAAGAATAACTATGCAATCCGATAAAAAAAAAAATAAGGCATTTCAAAGACACAAAGAGTCTGGAAGATCTGTTTATTTTAGCCCTGTTTTCTTTCTGAAAGTCTTCAGCTGTGATGTTTAAAGTTAAAGTGAAGCCAGGAGTGCCAAGCACTTTAAAAGCACTTATACTGAACGATTGACATATCTAGTGACTGAACAGAATGCTTAGGTTTTATATGCCTGTAGGCGCAAGCAGATTTACATTCATGTGGCTGTCTGGCATCTATAAACTTCTAACAAAATGGACTTTCTTCCTATGCCTCCTCCATCCTTCTATAACTGTTATTTTTTGCAATAGCCAAAAAATAACTGTAATTTTTTTCTTCTCAGCAGTTACCTGTTGCTACCCATTATGGAAGTTTTAGTGTTGTGTGCGCGCCTATTTTTGACAATACTGAACTATTTTTTTCTTCTCTCTCTCTCTCCCCCTCCCGCCCTCCCTTTCCCTATCCTTTGTAGAATGTTCTAAAAAGATTCATTAGTTCTGTGATACTTGAACAGTATTCCAGGAAACCATGGTGATCTTTGGAAACTGATCAAAGACTCAACAATGTGAAGATCAAAAGCTGTTGATAGATCAGCTTTCTGCAAAGACAGATTGTCTATAACCACCAGCCTTCTCAGCACTGCCCAGCCACAAGGATGTTTATAATGTAGAATCAGAGGTGGGTTGCTGCCGGTTCGGCTCGGATTGGCCGAAACGATAGTAGCGGCGGCAGGAGGTTCTACCCAACCGCCAGAATGCTTCTGTGCATGCGCAGAAGTATCGCACGTGAGACCCCAAACCGGTAGTAAAAAAATTGGCAACCCACCTCTGTGTAGAATGCAATGTCTCCCATGTCTGACTAATATCCCAATAATGAACCGATCATTCTTCACAGTAAGTCAATTAGTCTTCCCTAGTTCTATTGGATCCAAACTCCTTCCAAATGTAATGAATTTTATTTTTCAACACTCCTTCAAAATAGATATGATATTGTGCAAAAGTCACACAGCTCCATTGCTGTCTGCTGGCATCAAGGAAGATCCAATAATTCCAGTCTATAATCACCATGTTGTAGACAAAATTTGTTTGATGTGGTTAGTTCAACTCTGAACTTTCTTTTCAAGTTGTACATACATCATTCATACATAACAAATGGATCAGAAGATGATGTTTGGAGTCTGTTTCATTCAACTATTTAAATCTTTAGGATTTGAAGTGGCTACTAATAACAAATAACATATCATTCAATGATTTCACTCAAGATATTAGTAAATATTTTCTCTGTTCTTTTAGATGTTTAACCTACAATTTGATGTTTAATAAAACTAACTGCATTTCCTGTATCAAAAACTTTGTTGTTCTGCCTTCAAGTTAGCCTTGGCTACAGGTAGTCCTCAACTTACAACTGGCCGTAACTATGACTATTAAGAGTTACGATGAACTTAAAAAGGCACATATGTCCTGAAAGTTATGACTGCTGCCCACTGGGGTCCACGAGATTACATTTTGGGCACTTGGTAATGGCTTTCATTTATGGCAGCACTGGATTTGCTGGGTTGCTTATTGATCACATCAGTTGCTAACAACTTTGATAGCCCCTACTTCTGACTTTTAAAATTAAAATTAATTTGGTATGGTTTTAAAATGGGTTTTTAGCACGGGTCTAATAATTTAATATATTTTAATCGATTTTGTATTTTGTATTTTGTGGTTTTAATAATGCCTGTGCGCCGCCCTGGGTCCTAACAAGGAGAAGGGCGGGGTATAAATTTAATAAAATGAAAAAAAAAATGAAAAAAAAACTCATTTTAGAATAATCATAAACTAATTGTAAAATTGAGTTCAGTCGCAAGTTAAGAGCCTAAGCTTATGCAAAAATTTATGACCGAATTCCAGATTCCACTGTGGATGTAAGTCGAGGACAATCTGTAGCTAAAGTAGTGTCTATAGTTTTCTTGGCAACACTGTTGGAAGTAGTTTGCAACTGTCTTCTTCCTAGGGAGGAAAAAGAGCAACTGGTCTAAGTTCTAAGCATTTCTCACTGTAATTTAGACCATAAATAAGAGTTGCAGTTTTAAATGCCTTTCATTTGGATATTTCCAATATTATGAATATTATGAAAAAAAATTCAGCCTATAGACCTTTGCAAGAGATGAACTGTATGTTAGATAGTTTTATTGGGTATTTTAAAATTGGGTTTTTAGCATAGGATAAGACGGTTTAATTTATATTTTAAATTGTGTATTTATTTTTGTACTCTGTATGTTTTTTAAATTTCCTGTGCGCTGCCCTGGGTCCTTTGCGGAGAAGGGCGGGATATAAATGTAAATAAACTAAACTAAACTAAACTAAACTATGTTGTGAAACCATGTGCAAACTTCAATCTTTACAAACATACATGCAATTTCATGTGAATACAAAAGGGTAGAGCTGATGTCATTGATATCATAATGCATAAGTCATCATTTTGGGTTTATTGTTATTAAGACCTCGGTTCTAGCTTACTCCCTACTGAGGTATATACAACTTACTAAGTCTTACTTTTTTCTCCTATAGATGTTCTATCAAAATAATAATTCATGCCTACAATTTAAAGCATTTCATTATACTGCATTCATAACATTGGATTATGGACCACATCAACAATTTATTTCTACTTAATTCCATCACCTCACAAATATTTGCATATTGGTGACATTTTAATCAATACCTCCAATTGGAATGTGACTCATTTGGCTTCTCTGGTATATGCACAAATTATCAGAAAAGTTCAACGACTCAAGGTAGGCAATATTCTACTTATTTTCAGAAAAGTTGTAAGAAGTTCTGATATCCATTATAAAGTAAAAAGCTAAGGACTCTGATTTAACATTTCAGAGTCAGACAATTACTTTAAATAAATTAATTCAGGAAATTATAATCATCTTCATTATTTGTGAGGGGAGGGTTTCTTTGCGCTCAAGACAGAAATAATTTAAACAACAGCTATTTTGGGGTGAAGAATTTATCTCCTTGTATTAACCTTTAGGGAAAATATAGATCTATTTGCAGTGGTATTTACAACAATCAGATGAAATGCAATAATTAAAGAAAGGCTAATTTGTTGATCACTCAGTCATTTCTTGCCTTTGTTTACTTTGAATCAAATCTCTCTCTCTCTCTCTTTCTCCCTCCCTCCCTTGAATTTCTAACTTTGTAAATACCCTAATGCGAAGTAATCTCTTTATCTTATGTCATAAAACATTTACAAAAGTTCACAAAACCCCCAAAACATTCACAAGTTACAAAATAATAGGTGTTTTAAAGAAAATGAAAAATCTTCTCTACAAGTAATTCTTGGATTATGATCAGAGGTGGTATTCAGCAGGTTCTGAATAGTTCTGGAGAACCGGTAGCGGGATTTTTGAGTAGTTTGGAGAACAGGTAAATGCTACCTCTGACTGCCCCTGCCCCCATCTGTTCTCTGCCTCCCGAGCCCCAGCTGATCGGGAGGGGATGGAGATTTTGCAGTATCCTTCCTCTGCCATGTCCACCCAGCCACGCCCACCAAGCCATGCCACGCACACAAAACCACACCCACTGAACCGACAGCAAGGAAAATTGCAGAGAGTTATTATTTTTGGACAGAATTCCTATCAGTTCTGTATTTTCCCCTTTATTTTCCTAGGAATGTCCTATTTTCAAATCAATGACTCATTCGATGACAGAATACCCAAATTCCACTTTTACAGAGCCCTGTAACTCAAGGAAGCATCAATATATAGCAGATCATGTTAGTGTGCACGTTAAGCTTTTCTTTTCCAGTCAAATTTTATGGGCATAGAATAGTGTTCAGCCGTTAAGAATCATTGCTGCAGTAGCAAGTCTGGAAAATTCACTCTTGTAAGTATCTCTACAATTAAGGTACAAATGAATATATATCCCTGCGGCCACTTCGCTCCCACAGAGAGGGACTTCTCCGGGTGCCGTGCACTAGGGTATGCCAGCGGGCGACGCCCAGGGGAAGGGCCTTCTCTGTGGCGGGCCCGACCCTCTGGAATGACCTTCCCCCCAAAATTAGAACAACCACGGACCTCCGCTCCTTCCGTCAAAAACTAAAAACTCATTTCTTCTGCCTGGCTGGCTTGGGGTAATTGAACTGTTTTTGGGGTCTAGTTTTAGTCAGTTTGGGATTTTAGCACAGGGTCTAGTTTAATCTATTTTAATTGTATTTATGCTTGTTGGTTTTATGTATGTATTTTTAAATACATACAGGGCCCTGTGCCCATGATTCTAGCAGCAGTGCTGGTAATTTCCATCATGCTGCTCATAAAAGCAAGTGCAAAGAAAGCCAAACGGAACTCTACTCCAAGCATGCCCTGAGGCATTCTGCATCTTCATATGCCTTGTGCAGAGAGGATGCCTCCAAGCATCTGACTTCAAGCCCTGTTGAAATTCTAGGTCCCACCGTTTCTGCAAAATAAATTTAAAACGACCCATTTGACCCTGCTAATGGAAAATGTCTTTTGTGAAACTGTCTGGATTGACTGTAGGTTAATGGAAACTATATGATGGTGTGCACAGTGCTTTTAGTATCCTACGGAACGAAGAATGAATCGGGTGGGAGGAAAATATGCACCTTGGCTCTGGTGACCAGCAGTAAGGATGAAGAGAGAATAAAAGACCTGGTGATGGCATAGAGGTATATGGACTTTCAGATGGCAGTTCCTCAGTCAGGAGGCACAATTAATCTTCCTGCAAGATTATTTTCCACAGGTAAGATTAGAAATTAAGAGAAGAAAACACTTTCCCACAAATATGCAATTTTAGTTTACTTTAGTTTAGTTTAGTTTAGTTTAGTCTACCGTATTTTTCGGAGTATAAGAGGCACCTTTTTCCCTCAAAAAGAGGATGAAAATCTGGGTGTGTCTTATACACTGAATATAGCATTTTTGGCCTCCCAAACCCCACCCCCTTTGCAAATATGACCGTGCAGAGCCTTTAGGAGGCTTACAATGTGCTCCTGGGGGCTGGGGAGGGGGAAAATGTGTGAAAAACGGGGCGTTTTTTCTCATTTTTGTCCCCCCCCCCCCAGACCTCAGGAGCACTCTATAAGTCTCCTAAAGGCTATTTATGGCCTTTATTTTGACAAAAAATGAGCCCATTTTCATGAAAAACAGGCTATTTTTGGGAGGTCTACAGAGTGCAAAACCTTTTTTTTTAAATTTGCCTCTTCAAAATCTTGGTGCGTCTTATACTCTGGTGCGTCTTATATTCTGAAAAATATGGTAGTTTGCTATTGCACCTTGTACAACGAAATTAAATGCCATCTTCAGTGTACATTATAACTATAAAAATAAAACACAAACACACAATCATTGCATTCTATGCAATTGAATTGAAAATCCCTGATATTGCATTAATATTGCCCTATACAGTAGAATTAAATATACTGTTTTTAAGCTTATTTGTCCTTTTTAAAAAAATTATCCTTGTACCGTCTGCCAGATGGTAATAGTTAAAAAAAAGGGGTGCCCAGGATGAGCTGGATCTTTAAGAACGTTTTGAACTTTCTTAAGGCAGCGGGAGCTATAAATCTTTTCCAAAGATGGGAGAGGGCAACCAATGATCCTCTGGACAATGATGTTAACCCTCTGGAGCACTCTCCTATCTGCCACTGTGCAATTGGAAAACCTTTCACAAGTGCAGTAAGTTAACATACTTACTATGGTGCAGCAGTAGAAGGTCACCAGCAGTTTTTCATTCAGTTGTTGGTTACTGAGAAGTCCCGCATAGTATAATCTCTGCTGGGCCCTTTTGACCAGTGCTGCAATGTGAGCGGTCAGGTCCTCTTTTTTGATAACACCCAGAAACCTAAAACTGCCCACTTTCTCCACTCGGTCTCCATTGATAAGCAAGGACTGGATTAATGTGGAATATAATGTGCAATTAATCATTTCATTGGAACAGATTACATTTGAAACAGTGGTAAAATTCCATTTTTTTTACTACCGGTTCTGTGGGCGTGGCTTGGTGGTGGGGGTCATATGACTGAGTGGGCTTGGCCAACTCGATGTCACTCATGGCCATGCCCACTCAGTCACATGTCCCCACCACCACCAAGCCACGCCCACAGAACCCGGTAAGAAAAAATGTGTGTATGAGTCCATTCACAGCAGAGCTGCTGCTCCCTTTATGGTCCCCCTAGCCCCCTCACTCCTGGGGACTATCTTAAAGGGACAGGCTGCAACAGCTCCATTGTGAACAGAGGAAGAAACATTCGGATTGGGTGGATAGATCAAGCAGCCGGAAAAGGTGACTGGCAACAGGCCACCAGGGATTTTTGCCACCGGTTCAGAGAACTGATGCCAATCATCCCTGCTGGTTTGGCCGAACCAGGAGGATTTCACCCTTGATTTGAAAGCAAATGGCACAGGGTATCAACATCAGAGGACTATGGCAAATATCTTTATCAGTATGGCACCTGAGACTTGCCCTACATCTGGGCAATTTATATCAGTCCTGATAGTATCAGATTTTCTAAAACGAACTGAAATAATGAATCATGAATTCATGTGATATAATTAAGCACACAACCAGTAACATTTAATTTTATGTTGCTTGATTAGGCCAAAGACCTAGCTAACCTGGCATCCTGTTTCCAACCGGGTCAACTAGATGCCGTTTGGAATAAATCAGAAATTGAACAACACCAAAAGCCAAATTTCTATTCTCTAATTTTCCATCTGGGGACATGTTCACTGACAAGCAGACTCCAATCTTGAAAATTTAGCATACAGTCATCATGACTAGTGATTACTGATACTTTTATTTTTCAAAAACATATCTGATCTCATTTAAAAGACATGAAAGTTTACATTAATTGTCATATTCCATAAAACTGTATGATGAGCTGTTCTCTTCTGAAAAAAAATTCTACTAATTATCATCAGATGACTCAAAGTTTTTCTATTAAGACAGCAGCAAAAATTATGGCATATTATAATAACCCTAATAGGCTGCTCTTAATTGCCTTTTTCTAAATTAAAAAAAGACTTCTTGTAACTTTTCCAACCCCCTGATAATGCGATGGCCTCTTTCTGTACCATTCCCAGCTTAACCATATTATCTATTTAGATGTGATAGTTAGAATTGTTACACATTATTCTCATGCCTGAGATAGATATAAACAAAGTGTGATGTCGTATGTTTTATTTATCACTTCCCTAATAATAGATAAAGGAGATATGCTGAATCAAGACATATTACATATGCAAATTGGCCCTCACATTTATAAAAAGGTCTGCAAAATATAATTTATGTTGGAGGCATAATTGTTGTGGCCCGCCAGTGGCCAATGGAGCTGGCAGCAGAATTGGACAGTGAGGAGATTGGGGAGAAACATGGGCCAATCCTGAAGGTTGGGAAGGTTTGGATGAGACCTCTGCATCAGAGGCAGAGAGGGGGCCAAGGCCGTTTGGCATTTCTCAGCTGCCTTTGGAGCTAGACAGCAGTGAGGCAGAGGAACAGCTGAAGCCTGTTCACAGTGTGTGCATGCGCAGAGCTGCCAGAAGAAAAGGACAGCTCAGAAATCAGGGTCAAATTGGGAGTAAAGCCACAGGTAGATGATAAATGCCCCCCCCATAGGAAATAAAAGAGGAGTGAAAGGGGAGGGGAGTGGGCTTTTGCAGGAAACAATTCATTCATTCGTTTGTTTGTTTGTTTGTTTGTTCATTTCAGGAGTGTGAAGATCTGTCCATGAATCTCAGAGACTCTGTGCCAAATCTTTCCTTGCATGCACTGTGTTTGGAAAATATTTACATGGCAGCTTTCCAGGCTAGATAAGGTCTGGCTTATGAGAGGAATTCACATTCGTTTAATAAAAGGGGTTTTGCTGGGACCAGGAATCTCACTTCGTGCTTTTTGGGGAAGCCTACGTGAGAACAATCATTTGTGCTATGGACAGGCCTAATATTCTGTAATTTCACAGATGTACTGTAAACAAGGACAAAAACATTTCAGGCTTTTAGACTAGGTACCATAGTTTGATCCTCACATTCCCACTCTTTATGCATTATTGATTTCTCTTTGCCAATTGCATTTGTTATTGAGGCTGTTATCCCACTACTCATAAGTCAAAGAATGCCTATCATGTTGCTTGAAGTGTGTGTGTGTGTGTGTGCGTACACTACATTAAATGATTCACTTCAGAATAACCTCAGAAGACAGATTTCTAAAATAGAGCTTTGTGCTATATGTTGGTTTCCTTTCATGTGCACTGGAGGAAAAACAAATAAATTCATAACTATCTAGAAGAGGGGTGTAAAACTCAAGGCCTGGGAGATGGATCTGATCCATGGGGTGTTTAGATCTAGCCTGCCAGGTTGCCCTGGAAAGCGTGAAGGACCGGCCCACAGTGCCTCTGCTAGTGAAATTGGAGCTTAAGGCTGCTGCACACGACCCTCCCAAGCTCCATTTTTACTGGCAGAGGGCTGCAGAAGGCCGTTGCAGCCAAAAACAGTTATTGAGGTGGCCATGCCCACCGGCCAGCTGCCCCTGCCCCTCTGAGGTCAAACACAACCCTGATGCAGCTTTCAATAAAATCAAGTTTGATGTAGAATGAGTTTATTGTAAGGTTAGAAGTACTAGAGGGGTTACCAGAATATATGATTTGCCTCTTCATAAAAGTGGTATTTTTATCACAAACTAGCTAACTAAAATAAATATATGTAGAATATGGATTGATACAAAGTTCAGCACAGGTTGTCCCTGACTTACAACAGTTTGCTTAGTGATCATTCGAAGTTATAGCAGCACTGCAAAAAGTTACTTATGGCCGTTTTTCACGCTAACAATTGTTCAAATTCAATTCAAATTTAATTTGTAGACCGCTCCCTCTCCCCACAGGGACTCGGGGCGGTGCACAGGGAAAGTAAAAACAATAAATATACAAATATAAATACATAATATAAAAACAAATTAAATCTATTCCTGTGCTAAAACCCGTTAAACTAAAATACCCAGCAGCTATAAATAAGTTTAAAACCCCATAGAAAGAGAGACTAGCCTAGGCCGGCCAAGCGGAAAAAGTGTGTTTTTAATTTCAGACGGAAGGAGCAGAGGTCCGTAGTCGTTCTAATATCGGGGGGAAGGTCGTTCCAGAGGGCCGGGGCCGCCACAGAGAGAACCCTTCCCCTGGGCGTCGCCCGCTGACACAGTCTAGTGGACGGCACCCGGAGAAGTCCCTCTCTGTGGGAGCGAATCGGCCGTGAGGATGTATGAGGCAGGATCCGATCCTGCAGGTATTGTTGCAGCATCCCAATAAGTCACATGATCAAAATTCAGATGCTTGGCAACTAGTTAATATTTAGGATGGTTGCAGTGTCTCGGGAATCATGTGATCACCTTTTGCGACCTTTTGACAAGCAATGTCACTGGGGAAGCCAGATTCACTTAACAACCCTCTTACTAGTTTCACAATTGCAGGGATTCACTTAACAACTGTGGCAAGGAAGATCGTAAAATGGTGCAAAACTCACTTAACAATTGTCTCAGTTAACAACAGAAATGTAGGGCTCAATTGTGATGATAAGTTGAGGACTACCTCTGTAGGCTAGATATTAGCCTATAGAGACCTGAATAGTGTTATAATATCGCTTTATATCTAACTGTACAAGGTCAATTGCAGAGTGCACAACTAGTAGGATCACTGATACGAAGCAGGTTAGAGCAAGATATCTCTTTCCAAAAACAACCATAGGTTTCCTCCACCTATACAAAGCTTGTAGCCAAAGCACTATGCAGGTTAAGATTGACACACATAAAATATTTATGCCAGAGACTGCCTACATTTGCATAGCAATAAAGGAAAGCTCATTGTCTTGCTCTGCTCTGACCCCAATTAAGACTTCGATCTGTGTACCTGAGATTGGGAAAGATAAAAGTGGAAAAGGGAACCTGCAGTAAAAAGATATTTCCCCCAAGAAAGGGCAACTTTAATGGAGCTTATCACCACCATCATTAATTTAATCAGAAAAAGCTTGAAGCAGAAGGCTACAGCTATCTGTTAAGAAAACATTTTCCCAAAATTAAAGCAATTCTGATTTCAATTAGGCCCAAGTTCTCCTTGGTTATTTTCCCCCTAGCTCCTTTTTTAAGGATTTATTTATTTTCCCCCTAGCTCCTTCTTCTTGAACCCTTGTTTCCCCCCCCCCCCAAGTAATTTTATTAAAGAGTATAGTTAAAAGAGTGACAGCTAATACAAACTAAAGAAAAATAGAAAAATAGAAAAACAGAAAGAAAGAGTAAAAGGTGGAAAGGGAAAAAATGGAAAGACACAGAGAAAAGGAAGAAAAAAAGAAAAGTAATAATATAGTAAAGAAAAAAGAAATATTTAAAAATGCCTGCATTCATCGTTAAGGATAAACAATTCTAATAACTTTTCATCTCATCTTAAATTACAGCAAACTATCTCCCCTGGCAAACAGGTCATTTCTGGCCTCTGGAGGGCCTCCAGGAGGGGTAGGGAAAGCTATCTCCCCCCCCCCCCCCCAGGCTCCTAGAAAGGACTTTCTGGTGCGACCGGAAGTTGGAAAATGGGCTGTTTTGGCTTCCGGAGGACCTCCAGGGGTGGGGAGGCCTTTTTCGCACTCCCCAGGCTCCTAGAAAGGGTCTGGATCCCTGGGAGGGTGAAAAATGGGTCCACTGTGTCATTGGGGGAGCAAAGGGACGGTGTCGTACACACATGCATGAGGTGGGGGGGGGTCATGAACACATGCACGGCGGCTCATGCACATATAATTATGGGTGTGGGCATCCACGTGCATGATCCCCCACCCCGCTTTTGGCACGCGATAACAAAAAGGTTAGCCATCACTGCCCTATGGCTTAAAACCCACTGGAAACTGCTATCTTGTCCTCAGTTCATGAGGAACAACTGCCTGGAGCACTTGTGGATAATCTCACATACTACCCTTTGTCCAGAGAGGTTGAAAGAGTTGTTCACTTGCCAGATCTCCAGTCTTCACTGTCATCATCGCTACTTTTCATGGAGCCATCTTCATTCTTTCATTCTTTCTCCAGAACCCCCAACCTTTTATTCTTTTCACAATACTCTTGTCCTTTTTGCAACTTACAAGATGATTGTTCTCTCAAAAGTGTTCCTTAGTAAATTGAAGGCTTTGAAACATTCCTTTATCCCTTTCTTATCCAATTCAAGGTATTTCATTTAAAACACTTATTGCCATGCAATATTTGTTTTCTTCCAGTGTCCTATCATATATTATCTGTGTGAACTTTTGGCAAGGTCTCCAGTTTTAAGTTTTGTTTGCTAAAGCAGCTCTTGCACTTAGCACCCAGAACATTGTGAGAAAGTCTGCCACAATTCCATCTTATTTGTACATTGTGGATTTCCTATTCCTTTATCTTACCTATTTAAAAATGTTTCATTCTGCAGGGATTTTTTTTTTAAAGTTGTATTTTTATCTTAATATCTGCTTTAGCTTTGGCTTCGTGATTTCACACCAAAGATAGGACTAGTGGAGTCCCCTCGGGGAGAGAGAGCGGGATATAAATTAAATTATTATTATTATTATTATTTATTTAAAAAAACCAGTAAGCTTGGTGAAGTTTTTGACATCACTAATCATCTTCTGAAATTAGCAAAAGAAGGAGAATAACTCCCTAGAGAAATTATAGTTTTTTGAAATCACTGTAGAGTTTGGGTGAGTACATTCAAATTTCACTTAATTTAACTTGTCTTATTGCATCACATATCAACAAACGTTTAGGGTATAGTTTTACTTTTCTGCACTGTTTCACTGTACCACATTTTAAGTAGCTTATTTTATTCTGAAATCTGTATGGTGCCCAGAAAACATGGATGGATGTATAGGTATACACCTAAGTTAAACAAATCCATGCACTTCATTTCCTTTCATTCATGTGTGACGGTTGTACTATGCATTCTCTGTGAAATGTATACTCCAAAGTACTGCTAAACAGGAAGCAAACGGTGGCTGGAACAGAGCACATTCTCTTCAGCGTCCAAGTTTCCTAATGAAGTTTTGGCCACCAATGAATCTGCACTGAAAGCAATTCTGTTAAACCTTTTGTAATCTCTCCACCCCCTTCAGAGTAAAGGTCAAGTAGACAAAAGCAGTAGAGCGACAAAGCTCCTATCATTATTGCTTGTATGTTGGCTGTCCAACTAGAAGTCTATTCATTTGCTGCAAAAGCCTGATATTTTGCTTTGCATCCTTTTCTAACCGTTCCTGTGTGTCCCGCGATTCACTCTGTGCCCTTGTAATAGATAAGGTGTCTGAAATATATATATATTTCCTCTCTCAAGAAACCTGTTATGGTTTCTTGTGGAACAAGAAACCATAACAACTGAAAATAGCATGCATTTTGCTGGAAACGGTGACTAGAAATTTTATTTCCTAAACCTTGTTTTTAGTTCATTGGCTCCCATATTAACAAGTGCTTTTCAAGAATTTCAGTCATTCTTGCATTAAAAGCAACTGCCTAGCATATGTCCTTCCATTAGCTTTGATATTACAAGGTCTGTAAAATGTGCAGAAATGCTAGCAGCTGCTTAGGAGAAACCTGAGCTTTATTGTTGAAGTCTGTATTGTATGGACTTTATTACGACTATGAGCAATGAAAGAGTTTTTCCTGTGTAGTATCTGCCTTAAGTGGAAATGAGTCTCTTGTCTGTGAGTGAATCCAGATCAGGTAGTCAAGGAAATAAATCCAGATGCTCACAGGGGCAACAGTTCCTTGGCAATAACAACTAAACATCTGCACTAGGTTCTCCAATCCACTATATATTTCCAGAACTGGGGGGGGGAAATTATCCCTCTGCTCTTCTCACTTAACACATCAGCCAAAGTTAAGTGCCTTTATAACCTCCCATTCAGGGAGAATTTAAACATAAGCATTATTTTCTCTCTCTTTGAATCGATGAATGCTTGAACCTCTTAGCTTTGGCAAAATGATGTCTTCATGTTTTAATTTCTGTTGCTTCAGTTCTGTTATCAATCTGTTTTTCAACTTAGGTAACATGACTATTGATGTATTTTTATTTTAAATTCAAGGCCTGAGCAAGGGGGGGGGGACCCTAGAATTGGTACTTGTATGCACCTATCTTACTTAAGTGTTTATTTACTCTTAAAGTAAGAGCTTACTTTAATTGGAAACCTTCCAGAAAATACAGGGCTAGCAAAATGCTGTTGTAAATTCATTTTTATTTATGTATTTTGAGAAGACTTAAGTAGCTTTGAACTTATTTGTCTACAGAAATGTCTTTGAAATCTCTAAATCCAATAATAAAACCTCATATCCTAACATGATATATAATAAGGCTTCAATACTTTTTCCAACAGAAAAAATATTCAATATTCATTGAAATATGAATTCCATATTCATACTCACGGCATCCTAAGATTGTGTGATCACCCACTCTGCTATTTTAAATGTATTTAGCAGTTTGCTCTAGATCAGGATTTATGGAAACTGCCATCTTAATGTATTTGGAATTGTGGAAATTGCCATCATAATATGTCAGGAAGGCACTTGGAGGAAAGGAGGTTAAAATAAGTAGATGCATAAAATATAATTATATAATCAGTTATATTATCGACTCAGTAAATCTCAGACCATCTACCATACAGTTTGTTGAGTCGAGATGATATTACTTTTTCAAATAGTACTGTTTTCCCGAAAATAAGACTTCCCCAGATTTTCAGCCCAATCGGACTTTTGAGTGCTTGCGCTAAAATAAGCCCTCCCCTGAAAATAAGCCCTCCCCAAAAATATTGCAACACAGCACAGCCATGAGGTGACCACACTCGCTGCTTCCTGCACCTCAAAAATAGTAAGACCTCCCCAAAAATAAGGCCAAGACCCTGTCTTATTTTAAAGGAAACACGGTATTAATTTTTACAAATATGGACTCAGATGTCTAATTTGGGGTATTTATTTATTTTTATTTTTATTCGATTTATATCCCGCCCTTCTCCACGAGGGACCCAGGGCCCTCAGTCATTCAGAACTGTACTAGTACTTTTTAAAATATTACGTCACATTTAAACATATCAGTATGAAAATCACTTTATCTTAATATGTTAAACTATCTTTATAAACCAGGCGATAAACATGGATCAGAATATAGTACACCAATAAACCATAAGCACTTCCATATGTACCTGAAATCTTGAAGTGTGTTTATATTTGCATCTGTATATTTCAGTCTATTATACAACACACACACCACACAATACACAATACCCAAGCTCCACTGTTATAGAGGGGCTGTAGCTTCCATATTGGCTCAAAGATTCTCTGAACATCTGTAAAATCCCTGTTACTGTAAATGCAAACATATTGCTCTTTTATCTTGTTTACCTGGAGATTCTGGACTTGGCTTCTAACCCACAATGCCAAAGGTGCGTGCACTGTGAAATTACAGATTCTGCTGAAGTATCTCCCACTTGAACATGCTCCCTGCCATTGTGCATTTTGCCAAGGCAGAATTCACAGTCCTTTGGTCACTGCCACGACCTACTGCTGCTGGAGAAAGCTTAAGTTTAATGAGATTGTACAGGAGTCAATTAAACAGCTCTCTATATTTCTTCCTTTTCATCTGTGTCAGTGTGTTACAGGAAACATTTCCCTACCCACAAAGATTGCAGCAAAAGAACTAATTATAGAAAGATGTCAAAAGCAATCCTACACACTACTTTCATGGCAAGTACCATGGAAAAAAAATTGAGATAAGGTGCACCTCTTTCTCTTCTGGCTTCCCTCAGGTGTTTTAATTGGCACATTTTCCACTTGAAGAATCTTTTTATTTTCCTTATGAGCAGCACTATGTAATCTGTTTTTTCCAAGCCAGAATTAACTATCTGTGCAGGGAGCTTGTACAGCAACCCAAAGGAACGGTTGTTCCCTTGAAATCTTGGCCACATTCTGCCAGACTGTCGTAGCGCATCACGGCAGATCTGCTCACTTGCTCAGAAAGATACAAAGACGTGATTCAGCCCGCAATGGCATCTTTGCTCATTGTAAGGCTCCCCATGTCCTTCGGTGAAACACATTCCTTATTTCCACCTGCCAGAGTCACATCCCGGTTCATTGCCAGCGAGTCAGCAAACCAAACGTTTTTGTGTGCTGCTGTCCAAATAAAGATGTAATACCTTTTTAGCCTGCAGAATTTAAATCTTGGAATTTATGCATACAAATTATGCCAGGGAATAAAGCTTTTAATTATTAAAATTGGCATTGTAAACAACTGCATCTGGCTTCAGCCATCTCAATGAAAAATAACAACACTCAGCAGGAACAGAAGAAGAGAACATATTTTTCCCTTCTTTCAAACATGGTGCATGATCCACCGGGAGGGATTTTTGTACATCTCAACTCCCTTCACAGAAGCTTGACAAAAGCATATCGTGTTTTTTTCCTATCGACAGGTTGAGAAAAGAAATGGGGAGAAAATGATGGACTGAATTATTCAGGAAACAGATTATTTCTAAAAAGATTGTTCCAATCAGGATTCCAAAGCTCAAACCAAGTATTTGATAGATTAAAAGGACTTTTTTTCAATTTCCTGGTCTACCTGAAAACCTGGAATTCCTGATTGTCTCCTATCTAATACTAACAAAGTTTGATCTCGTTTAGAGTTTTCAAAATCAGTCAAGATCTGGTTGCAAACTGTTGCCACTTCCTATTTCTTTTCCCCACACATATATCTACAACTGAACACTTGATTTAAGGATTCAGCCATACACTCAGTGGTGGGATTCAGCTAGTTCATACCTATTTGGGAGAACCGGTTGTTAACTTACTGAGCAGTTCGGAGAACCGGTTGTTGGAAGAAATCTCATTTTGTTTTTTTCCACTTTACAGGGCTAATCCTGTAAGGAAGGCAGGAAGGAAACATTATGGTGCTGGATCTAGCCTAATCTTTATTGCCCTGCTTACAGAAACTGCCTCTCCGGTTAACCCTTGTTACATTGTAACAGCTAGGGAGAAGCACCCATCGCCGTGAGTGATGTTGAGTTGACCACGCCCACCCAGTCACATGACCACTGAGCCACGCCTACCCAGCTGGTCCTTAGGGCAGAGAACTGGTTGTTAAATTATTTGAATCCCACCACTGCACACATTCAACTTTATTTTTAGTAGTTCTTGGTTCAGAAGGATTTCTAGGGAATCACGATGATATAAGTCAGCTAACTTAGATATTATTCATGTATATTCATCTTTCAATAAGTTGCATTTTTTAAATTTGCAGCAAGCCTGTAAAATCATGATTGCAAAATATTTTAGATATAATCCCATGTTTTCTGGGAATCATGTTTATTAAAAACAGTGGCAAGAAATCTTCATTTAAAAAAAACTCAGCATTGAGCAAGACTGTATAGGTAGTCCTTGACTTATGACCACAATGGAGCTAGAAAAAAGGGAGTTGGACGTGTGTGTGTGTGTGTGTGTGTGTGTGTGTGATGAGGTTGAATTCTAGTTAGTCAACAACCTTCAGTATGAAGCTCCCCCATTGGGTCCCCAAGCTATCTGGCAGAGCAAGATCTTAAGGCTCTTATGCAACGTCAGAGGGTATGAGCCAACCTCACTTCAGGGCGTAAGATATTCCAGAGGGCAGGAATCACAGCAAAGGCAGCTTTTCTGGATAAAACCAGCCTAAATTCCTTAGTTAATGGTATCTGGATCTTTATCTGTTTTTTATTTGATACAATGATGTCAAAGAAACACATTTTTGTGAGATTTTGCCATCAAATCAGTGTCATCTCTTAATGACCACATACATGTTCTATTCCCAGTACATTCTGCCTCTTCAGACCTTCCAGTGATGAACTTATGAATGAATTTTCTGTAACTAAGTCCATACCTTTTCCTTTCACTGTCTTTTTTCCACCTTTCCTAATATTATACAATTTTCAAGGGAAAATCTGATAAATTTGAGAGTAAAACTAATACCATGTAGAAGTACAGAGACACAGACAAGAATCTAATAAATTTTTTGCTTTCCACCAGCAGTGAAAAATTTGCAAAGCAGTTTAATACTTATGTCATTTCCATTATGCCATGCACAATTAAACTTTAAAAAAAGAAAACAAATTCTTTTTTTTTTTAAATGGATTTGAAAACACTATTTATGTCTATTTTTTCATATCAAACTGCAGCTGGAGTCAAATGAAGCATGGCATGAAATTAAAAAAGAACAAAGATCAGCTTCATGCATTCAAAGTATAGCAAAACACTTTTAAACTTTCATTTATGTGGAGCAGAGTTTGAATTTTGAAAAGTTTTTGTGAATGCATGAGATTAAGCTTGTCAGGATCCTGAAATATCTGTCAGCATTTCATTATTAACTTCTTTTTCTCCCCAAATTATGCAAGTTAGACTGGGCACTTTTATGTTTGACGCTAATAAATACTGCTCATTATATAGCGTGAGGAAAATGTGATGGTTTTTCTTCCATAATTTGGTGCCTGAAGAACCTTTAGCATGGAGTTGTGCATGTGCTTGTTGGCTGCTTGTGTAGAACCATCCACTCTCCCCACCCCGCCGATCCGCAAAGCGGGAATGTTTGGGGAATTCTGAGCTAATAGATAAAGTATATAATTATTTGAAATATAAAACATGCAATTAATGTTACATTTAAAATCCTCCACTCCTTGATGTCAATATTGACAGCAATAAAACCATGTCTAATTTTCAAAACAAATTATTTCACCTGGTTTGCAATTAAAGAATGAAAGAGCTTACACTTTGAATCCCTCACCAAGTTATCCCAGTTGCTATCAAAATGGGGAATCTTCAGAGATTAAAAATAACTTCTCTGAGAGGCAAGGACCACATTCTATTTTAAAACAGGGAACAAAGAATTAACAAACATGTCCATTAAAAAATGAATTAAGGACTGCTCAAGCAGACAGTACAAATTTCTTTTGTAAAATCAGTGAACCAGGAAACATGAACCACCCTCTAAAGCTGAACTATAATTAGTTTTCCTGTCCCACTTCATTTAGCAATGAAGCTGATAAAGGTGGATATAATCACTGAAATGCTATTCAATCATACTTAGTCATTCCTAATGGTAAGATCTAAACCAATCAGACAGGAAGGTGGACTGGAAGTTTAACTGGCACATCCTGAACAATACTACTAAATTGTTTCCTATTCTCAGAATAAAAATGGTGCCAAAATACTTAGCAGGTTGCCTGAAATCTGTGATTTTCAAGTGTTTAATTCCACAATTTTTGCCATAATTTAGTTTGCAGTAAGAGATAATGGCAGAGCAGTGGAAAAAAGACTTCATTATATTCCCAATTCTGTTAACAAAATGAGCAGATTTCATTCAGCTTACTGAAAAGAAAAATATTGCGTCTCTTCTACGGTGAAAAAGGAGCATTATTCCTTCTTTCCTTTTTTCCTAGGGAATTCATAACTTTAAAAGTCAACAATGCAGGAATATCTACCTTGTCAATCAAACGATTCTCTCGTCTCCGTTGCTTAAGGAAAAACAAACACAAATCCGCTGGAGCTTTTCTAATAGAAACTGCTAAATATCTCTTTATCTTTAATTGTACTAAAATTGTATCTCCTTGATTCAAGCATCAATTTAATGCAATTTTTTTTAATGCCCTGCTGCATCTTCAAGTATTTTCTGCAAAGTTCCCTGCAAAGGGGACTAAAACTTCATCTTGATGCCATTTACCAATTAAAATAAGGACATACATTTTATGTTCCTTATTTGCTAACTAAAATTACTATCATAGCCCACACTGATCTCTAGCCCCCAGTGAGTTTTAGCTATTATGATTAAGTATGCAGTCAGTCAACTCCCCGAATTACTTACTCATCCTTTAATTAATTCGGGGTAGAGTTGGGGCAACTGGATGGAGTGGAGTGTTTACCTTCCTGATGACACGTGGAGATCACAGCAGAGTTTTTTACTTTGCACCCAGGGAGAGAGAAATATCTGCCACTCCCTAGGATTGAACTCTCAACCTTCCGAACAGGAGGCGATTAGCTTCACAGCTAGGCCACCACGCGGCTCAAATACAGTCAGTCAGATAATGACTAAATAAACGGGATTGGATCTGCGGGATCGGATCCTGCCTCACACATCCTCACGTCCGATTCGCTCCCACAAAGAGGGTCTTCTCCGGGTGCCGTCCACTAGACTTTGTCAGCGGGCGACACCCAGGGGAAGAGCTCTCTCTGTGGTGGGCCCAGCCCTCTGGAACGACCTTCCCCCCGACATTAGAACGACCACGGACTTCCGCTCCTTCCGTCTAAAATTAAAAACGCATCTTTTCTGCTTGGCCGGCCTAGGGTAGTCTCTCTTCTATGGGGTTTTTAGTTTAAGGGGTTTTTAGGATAGTTGTATTTTATAGTTGTTTTAGCGCAGGAGATGATTTAATGTGATTTTAATTTTGTACTTTGTTTTTATGTTATTGTTCTTAATTTACCTGTGCCCCGCCTCGAGTCCCTTTGGGGAGAGAGAGTGGGTTAGAAATAAAATTTATTATTATTATTATTATTAAACAAAGGCAACCACAATGAACTTGGTGCTCTTAAATTGGATAAATTAGACCCACAACTGCAAACTTACATAGATAATAATTATTACTGTATTCATGATTTGATAGTAAATTATTTAATCCAAGCAAGACATAAGTGGCCATGGGTCCTGGACTCAAGTTGGTTTCTGGACACATAGCAACTACTCTTTGGGCCAACTCTCAGCCTGTTTCTTCCCATTCAAACACTCCTAGTTGAAAGCATATCCCATCTGTTATAGATTAGATAACACTGTATGCCAGGTTATTGAATGACCTCTCTTAGCCACTCCATGTATGCATTCAGTGGGGGTATTCTACCGGTTCAGACTGGTTCGTCCGAACCAATAGCGGCAACTGCGGGGACCCCATTCACCCACCCTGGCTCATCCCATTTAGGCCCTTTTTAAAGGCCAAGCGCATGCGCAGAAGGTGGAGCGCTTGCGCGGATGTTTGCAAACCAGTAGGGAAGGTAAGTGATTACCACCCCTGCACGCATTAAATAACTAAATCTTGATTTACCTGATATTTTTTCTTTACAGTATTTCTAGTATTAAGTTATTCAATTTAGACCTTTCACTTCTGATCTGTAAGGGACCATTTAACAATTGAACATGAGTATTCAGAAGGGAGAAAAAAACTCTTTTACATATAATAAATGTCAGGGTTTTTTAAATTTATATTTGGAAGACTTACTAAGAAGCAAAATATGTATACTTCCTTGAAATGTGTAAAAAGTAGGCATCAACGTGCAAACTTATTTTCAATTACCATTACAACAATTACAACTTAGAATCATTTTTCACACTTAGAATTGTTACAGCATTCCCATGGTCACATAACCAAAATTTGAATGCATGGCAACTGGCATGTAAAGGTAGTCCTTACAACAGTTCATTTAGTGACTGTTCAAAATTTCAACAGCACTAAAAAAAGTGACTTATGACTGTTTTTCACAGTTACGACCTTTGCAACATACCCATAATCCTGTGATCAAAATTCAAGTGCTTGACAACTGGTTCTTATTTATCAAATCAAATCAAATCAAATCAAATCAAATTTTATTTGTATACCGCATCCTCTCCCCAAGGGGACTCGGAGCGGTGCCTGTTGATGTGTCCTGGGGTCATGTGACTGTTGATGTGTCCTGGGGTCATGTGATCACCTTTTGCAACCTTCTGACAAGCAAAGTCAATGGGGAAATCTGATTCACTTAACAACCTTGCTACTAAGTTAACAACTGCAGTGATTCACTTAAAAATTCTGGCAAGAAAGGCTATAAAAGGAGCAAAATTAACTTAACACCTCTCTGCTTAGTACATAACTTCTGGGTTCAATTAAGGTCCTAATTTGAAGATTTATAACACTTTTGTTTTCTTTTAAATTGCTTTCATCCCAATGGGAAATCTATTGAATAAAACACTATTGTTCCTAAAATAAATTATGTTTCATTATATATTTGCCACAGAACACGGGTGTCAAACTCACATCATGTTGCCGTTATGTGACGTTTCATTACATTTTCCGTATTCAGGGAGCTACGTGGGCTGCACATGACGTATCCGGCCTGCGGGCTGCCAGTTTGACATCCCTGACATAGAACAAGACTAATCACATTACTAGATGCATCAACTACAGCTAAATGTTCCCATGTTAAATGAATTTCCATTTATTTCATTCATACCATCTTAACTAAACCAGCTGTTAAATTGTTATCCGTCATCCCAAAGTGGAAGATATTATAAATAAATAATCAAACTAAATTTACAGTGTTCATGAGGAGAAGCTGCAGTTGGTCACGGCAGAATGGGCAAATGAACCCAAAGTTGTCACAGATAACAAAATGGATAGCCAACATTTACAAGAAAAAGCATATTTTTGCAAGAAACCTAATGCTGTAAAGGAAATTGGAACATCTGTTCTTCCTTATAACCTTAGTTATTAATCCTTTTCCAGACCAAAAAAAGGCCCAATTCAAATCAAGGAAATCTACTTCATATATGTCTCAATCAGCCTAGACAAGTTCCATGACTTCACTAATGAACTATTTATACAGCAGACTTCATTTCAAGGGATTCCAGAACTTTATTTTGCTTCACTGATACTTTGCAAGTAAGATAGCTTCATTCATTTTCTGTATTTAATAAACAACCTCCCCTTAAATTCCTAAATCATAAACGTGAGATGGTTCCAAGCACCCAAAATGCAAACCTGATTATCAGGATGGTTATGTAATGCTTGTTAAGTGAAGAATCTTTAATCAAATACTACCCACAAATATTTTGAGGAAATAATTTCATCATTGCTTCAAGTTGAAATGTTTCTAAATAATTTGTTTTCTAAGATGAGCTACAACAATTTTTATTTTCTAGTTAAAATATGGAAAATATATTACTGTGAATATATAATTTGGGTTGGATGGCCATGCCAAAGTTTACATTTTATTATTTTTATTAAAAGTTATAAATATTACGTGTAAATGCAAAAGGAATATGTATCCCACTGAATTACCAACCATCTGAATATTTAGTAGATTTCACCACACAGAACAAATCTAGAAACTAATTATTTTCACCATTTTAGTTTCTTTGACAAAGTAACTAAAATAATTTTTTTATCTACAATATTAGATATACATTAGATTCCCCAGTAGACATGAGAAATCTTAACTGTTATTGTTTCTCTATTTTTTTTGCATATAACTTCCAAATGAGATTAATTAGACATTTATAATATATTAAATACCACCAGGTGGCAATATTGTAGCTTGGGCAGACTGCAATTAATCATTCCATAGATCACATTATATACAGAATTATGCAATAGTTAAAATACTACTGTGTTCACTTGAGACTTTTTCTAAAACATGTAAAGAAGCATACAATCAACATAATTCAAATTTATGATGTCACCATTGGCATAGGGATCCTAAACACTGCATGGTTCCTTGACAATTGATTGAAAAGGCCAGAAATCTAAGTCACTGCCGGAAGGAAGGAAGGAAGGAAGGAAGGAAGGAAGGAAGGAAGGAAGGAAGGAAGGAAGGAAGGAAGGAAGGAAGGTTAATGTGTGCATTCTTCTTTAAAGAAAATAACTTAATTTTGAAAGCTCATGGTTTCTTACACAAAAAGTCAACATTTCTCAGTATATGTGATTTTTGAGGCTGTTCCTATACCCACATTTGCATATCTATTACACAATGAAAGTGTTCAAAATTTGTTTCTTAATTCTGAATTACATCTTCTAGTCTTCCTTTCAACTCCTTTTGAGGAGGCGAAGGGGTTGTAGATTATTTTAACCAGAATAGTTCTCTTCTATATGTCCAACCATGTAAAGTATAAATAAATATACTGTTATATTGTAGGGTTACAGCTAAAATGATATCTTTGCATATACAAATGGGCACATATATACACAATAAATATGCATGCATACTTAGAATCCTTTTCTATTTCAGGTATCACTGTAGATTATAATTTAGGAGAAACAATATATGGCATACTAATTAATTACAAATGGCACACAATAGATACACTTATATAACAATTTAAACACTTCTGGGTTACCTTCAATTTTAAAAAAAAACTGAGCATGATGGCATACGTATTTATTTTTAAAAAAAACTATAATTAAAACAACAAGCAAGAAAAATATTAAACAATTCACTGTTTTAGTATTTAGAAATAGGTAGTTTTCATATAAATCTCATGTTTGAAAAGCTAGGAGCCCAGATATCTAAAATAAGATCAAATAGAATCTAGATTGAATCATACTCAGAAGAGAACATATGAAATTACCACACAGAATTCACTTCATGTCTATGAAAACTTTATGAAACTAATCACTCATTACATAACCTCAGAGAGTTTTGAAGACCACAACTTTCAATCTAGGACTAAGACATAAAAGTAGATTCCTAGAAAAACAATAAATAACCTTGCTAAAAGTTATAGAGTTATCATAAATTTATTTATTTGGGAATATATACTCTTCATTTCATGGTAACTTATTTTTAATTATTATATGTGTAGATACTATGAATGCCATTTTTCATAATGCAGAGAAAAGGAATAAATTTGCCATTTTGAACTTAAATTATTGTACTCACAGAGGATAAAAAGCATATGTTCCTACACCTTTATGGCCTTCAACTTCTGTGGTCCAACTAGAACAGAACAGAATAACAGAGTTGGGAGGGACCTTGGAGGTCTTCTAGTCCAACCCTACACCACTGCAGACAAATGGTTATTCAGTATCTTTTTAAAACCTCCAGTGTTGAAGTATTTACAACTTCTGGAAGCGAGTTGTTCCACTGATTAATTGTTCTAACTGTCAGGAAATTTCTCCTTAGTTCTAAGTTGCTTCTCTCCTTGATTCCACCCATTGCTTCTTGTTCTGCCCTCAGGTGCTTTGGAGAATAGTTTGACTCCCTCTTCTTTGTGGCGACCCCTGAGATATCAGAACACTGCTATCATGTCATCTCTAGTGCTTCTTTTCATAAAACTAGACTTACCCAGTTCCTGCAACCGTTCTTTGTAAGTTTTAGCCTTTGTCCCCTAATCATCTTTGTTGCTCTTCTCTGCCCTCTGTCTAGAGTCTCCACATCTTTTTAATATTGTGGCGACCAAAACTGAATGCAGTGTAGAGTTGTAGCCACCCTGATGCAAGCCCTCAATGAAATTGAGTTCGATACCCATTCTAGATAATGTGTTTCATCACCATGGACCTTTTGTGTCTGTTTGCAAGCATCCACCTATAATAGGCACTACTCGGTCCAAGTTGGCTGTTTTTTGAAAGGGATTTTATTCTCATTAAAAATTATGCCATTGCAAACCATGGATATTTTCCTTAAGATCCCATCTGTGGATGGACTGCTCAGCATAGGACAAGTAAGAAACTTTGTAGTTTTGATGTGCAAGCCACAAGAGCTGGATTGGAGAAATCCATACCACAACTACATGGCAACAAAGAAGAGATTTCTAATCTAATATTCATCTAAAATGTTATTGCCCAATTGTTGTAGTCCTTGATTGATTCAATGGACTTCTATGCCACCAAGAGATATTCTCTGGACATTACACAATAAATATAAAATATAAAACACTGTCAAACATAAAAGTGCCATAAGATAATAATAACAATAACTTAAATACAAAAATGGTCAATAATAAAATCTTCCCAAATAGCCTCAATATTCTCTTGAGTCAGATATTATTGAAAAGAACAATTTGGGGTGGGTTGGGGGGAGAGGGAATATACAGTATATAAAAAAATTATTCACAGACACTAATTTTATATATAAACAGAATGAATTAGTATATAGTTAAATAGAAACTAAGCCCCATTTTACAAAAACAAGGCACATTTATATTTGAATAGTTTAAAGGTACTGTATATTGAATTTTGTGTTAGCATGGATGACATTTTTCTCTTGTGTACCAAAGGCAGAATTTAGGTATAAAGTAAAAAAGAGATCATTAATTCAGACTGTTCTTGTTTTAATTATGTTTCAGGATGGGAAGCACCACAATAGCAACACTTTTACAAGTTGTTTGGCTAGTCCTTCATGTAAAGCTGGAGAGAAATCTATAGAATTCACTTCCATATTTTTTTCACCTGACTAGCTTTTATGGGGCTGACTTTGAATATCACCCTTGAACGTAATTGACATGCTGGAAGTCAGCCCCAACATTTGTCAGTGCCTGACAAGCGGTCTATTTTGCTGTCACATTTTAATTAAAAAAAATCATTATTCTTCATATTTTTATTCCATAAAGAAGACTAAATTGTGAGGCGGGCCAAAAGACCAGAGTTTGAGGTTAATTGGTCTGTTCTGCCATATTTTCCCAACCTGGGAGAATACCCATGAATGCATTTTGCCTGGTGGAAACGCTTATTTACGGTCATCACATCCAGAGACAGAATATACTATAAGAACATGCTCAAAATCAAAAGCCTCTTTTCCACACACATAAATCCACACTTACATATAATGATATTCAGTAGATATCCATAGTCTTTGGCAGTTCTTTAAATTAAAATGTAAATCTCAAGAACCAGTGTCATCTCAATGTTATTCAAAGCAAGATCTTTTGTAACCCAGATCTTTTATTTCCCAATCCAATATGGCTTCTATTATGTACTGTAAGATGCTGCACTTTGATGCTATTAACATTTAGCTGCATCACCTCTGGTGAAGAATAGTACTCTAGGTGAAAACCCTAGTGGTCTCAAGGCCTCAATTTACCAAGTCCATTATCACTCCGGATGTGTAGAATGATAATGGAAGTGACAGAAGTACAGCTGAAAATTGGCTGTTAATATTTTATGTGTTAAAGCCCAGGCATGGAAATCTCACACCATTCTTCAGAGAAATGTGTCTGTGTGTGAGTGCATGCATGTGTGAAATATGCACACAGAGAGTGTGAAAAACCTCTTTCTCGTTTTGTTTTAACTCTGTCTTCCATGGGTTCCTTAAATGCAACTACTTCAGCAGTACTTAAAAAATTAGAAAACTAAGTCACTAATGTCATAACACGGATGGTTAAGATACATGTCATTGCTGGTTTAATAAAAGAGATGCCTTGAAAACAAACATATCATAATGTTGCTTCATTTTTCACTTCTATGTTCAGTTTAGGGAGAGGACATAGTACTGTCCCAATGCAATATGTTCTAATTGCTTTCATTAAAATTAACCCCAACTTCTCTCTGTCTCTCCTGCACATTTGCTATTCATTCCCTTTCAACCCAGTGATATAAAGTTTGCAAATTAAACCTTTGTAACAAGACAAAAAGCATCCCCTGAAAAACTATTAATCAAGGCTGTCAGGCATCTGTTACTATGTAATGGGAAAAGAAAAAAAACCAATGATTTAAAAATTAAAATGCTTTTTGTACTCCTTTTAAAGTGATTGCTTACATAAACAGAAAATCAGCCACCTGGCTCCATGCCTAGTCTATCCCACAAATCTCATGCTTCACTTATGCAGCTTAGGGCAAACAGCCTGCAGGATTGTTAGTTCTTGAACCCTTCAATCTGTTACCTGTGCATGGCAGTAATTCCTTGAAAATGACTTGTCTAACATTCATTCCTTCTTCCATCATGGCAGAGTCAATAGACATGAATCCACTGCTTTCATGTTTAATTTCCCCGAAAATAAAATAACCCTATCCTTGTTTTCTGCAGTGAAGACTTAATATATGTGTTAGAACTGACTCAGTAATTGAAACAAAAAAATCAATGATCTTTGGGAGATCTATAAATTGGTACCAACTAAATAAGCATCAGGAAGGTCATGCCCTCCGTACTGTTTCTTGCCATTTAGCCTAATGTATGTGGGCGCAATCTAATTCTGTGTGCATATAAATTCATAGTCACTTAAAAAATGGATTACAGTCACTCTTTTTAAGCAGAAGCTTTTAGAGGAACCAACACAGTCAATTTACGAGCAGATAGAAGGAATATGATCAGACACAAAACAATACTATTTTGGGGAAAGATTGCTTCATTTTTATATTTTTAAGTTAAGTTGAAAAAAATAATTAAAGATGGTAAAACATATAATCACCTGTAGATATGCTTCCTTAACTGCATACATATTATCTTTTGTCTTTGGGTACCAATTATTTTTCCCACTGTCACAATAGCTATATATCCCTGATAGGACCTGGAGATCAATGTTTGTTAATATTATTTTTATGTCTGTCTATTTGCAAGTGTATCATTCACTTATTTCTTTCTGCTTTAATATTAGCTTTATATAAAAGGGGTTAAGAAAATACACAGGGCAAAAGAAACAACAGCACAATAACATAAACCCATCATTAAATCTATCAAAAACATGAGAAATATTAAATTACTAGAAAATAATGTAAGTTCCATGACAAAAAGATCACAGTATATAAAACAAACTTTTTCCAAAAGAGCAGCAAATTAAAACATATCTTTGAAAGGAGAACACTGAAAAGAGAAAACTTCTTTTCCTTTGCATTGCATGAGGAAATGAGTTTCTGTGTGTGACTGAGTTTTTGAAGCTAATCTTGCAAATCTTAACTGGGTTATTCATAACAGAGCGAGGAAATATAGACAACTGGGTCCTTATCATTGATATCCTTAAAAGTTCTGTTTCTATTTGCAGATCTTTCAATATAGTGATTTTTTAAAAAACATTTTTCCACTTCTACTTTGCAATGATGATGATGATGATGATGATGATGATGATGATGATGATGATGATGATGATGATGATGATGATGATGATTATTATTATTATTGTCATTGTAAAAATTACAATGAAATTGGTTTTAACTTCACTGGTGCAAAATTATAACAGAAACAAAAAAGAGAGAAAAGAAAAAAGAAAAAACTAGCATGTGCATGGAGTGATTGCGATTGAATTTAAAAGTCTCACAGCCCATGGATAGAAACCTGTTCGTTCGGCTGGCTATACTTTGATATCTTCTGCCTGATGGTAGAAGGGCAAAGAGATACCAACCAGGGTGTGAATCATCTTTGAGAATCTTCCTTGCTCTGCTAAAGCAGCGAGATCTGGCGATGTTATCCAGTGATGTCAGAGGGCAACCAATGGTTTCTTGTGCCGAATTGATCACTCTCTGTAGTGTCTTCCTCTCCGCAACTGTTAAACCAGCATACCACACTGTGATACAATATGTGAGGACACTTTCTATGATGGACCGATAGAAAGAGGTCATCAGCCGTTGTTCCACCTGATTTTTCCGCAGGACTCTAAGGAAATGAAGTCTCTGTTGAGCTTTTCCAATCACCAGAGACGTGTTGTTTTTCCAGGTGAGATCTTGGCTAATAAGCACTCCTAAGAATTTAAAAGAGGAAACCCTCTCCACACAGCCCCCCTCGATATACAGTGGGGCAAGTTCCTCTCTGTGCCTCTGGAAATCTAGCACCATCTCCTTTGTCTTGCTAGTATTTTGATGTAAGTTGTTTCTTGAGCACCATGCGGATACCTTCTGGACTTCTTCCCTGTATGCTGATTCGTCCTCTCCAGTTATGAGACCCACCACCGTTGTGTCATTTGCAAACTTTGTTATGATGTTGGATGGATCAGAGGATATGCAGTCATATGTATACAGTGAGTAGAGGTAGGGGCTGAGCACACAGCCCTGAGGGGAGCCTGTGCTGAGCTTCAGTGTGGAAGATGTAAAGGACCCAACCCTTACTGTTTGTGGACGATCGGTCAGGAAGTCTTTGATCCATTCACAAGTAAGAAGAGGGAAATTCAGGTCAGTCAACTTTTCAATGAGAATGCCTGGTAGGATGGTGTTAAAGGCCGAGCTATAATCTATAAAAAGCATTCTGACATAATTCCCAGATTTCTCAAGGTGGCTCAGTGCGATATGGAGAGCAGTGGTGATGGCATCCCCTGTCGACCTATTGTTTCTATACGCAAACTGGTGTTGATCAAAACTTGGTGGAAGACAGGACCTGAGGTCTCTCAAAGCACTTCATCACTATAGATGTCAGTGCAATGGGTCTATAGTCATTCAAGCTTTTTATGGCTGCTGTCTTTGGAACTGGGATAATGGTGGCTGCTTTCAAGCATGATGGGACTCTAGCCTGTTTCAGGGAGAGGTTAAAAATCCTTGTCAGAACCCCTGCTAATTGGTCAGCACAGGTTTTTACCACTTTCCCCAACACCCCGTCTGGACCTGCAGCTTTGTTGGGATTTACAGCCTTCAGCTCAGAATATCAATATCCAGATGTTGCCACATGTTCCAGTATTTACAGGACATGTTGAAGAATGAACCTTTTAGACTTTCTCAGTGGTGAGCTGCTTCCAGTTCGGACCAGTTCAGGAAAACTGGTAGTTCCAACTACACCCACCCACCCATCCCGACACTATCCTGGCCTATATACTAGGTTTACCCATGTAACACCGCTCTTGCGCGAGCTGCACTGGCTGCCTGTCGTCTTCCGGGTGCGCTTCAAGGTGTTAGTTATCATCTTTAAAGCGCTCCATGGCTCGGGACCTCTGCGGGATCGGATCCTGCCTCACACATCCTCACGGCCGATTCGCTCCCACAGAGAGGGACTTCTCCGGGTGCCGTCCACTAGACTTTGTCAGCGGGCGACGCCCAGGGGAAGGGCTCTCTCTGTGGCGGGCCCGGCCCTCTGGAACGACCTTCCCCCCGATATTAGAACGACCACGGACCTCCGCTCCTTCCGCCTGAAATTGAAGACTCATCTTTTCCGCCTGGCCGGCCTAGGGTAGTCTTTCTCTCTATGGGTTTTTTAATTGTTTATTTATATTTAGTGGGGATTTTTAGTTAATGGGATTTTAGCACAGGAATTAGTTTAATCTGTTTTAAATTGGTATGTATTTTGTATATTTATTGTTTTTATTCTCCCTGTGCACCGCCCCGAGTCCCTGTGGGGAGAGGGAGCGGTTAATAAATTCAACTTTATTATTATTATTATTATTATTATTATTATTATTATTATTATTATTATTATTATTATTATATCGCTGTGTTTTTGAAGCCCGCACGCTGACATTTTCAGTGCTGGGAGAACTGGCTGTTACATTATGTGATGCCCACCTCTGCACTTTCTCCATGCAAACACAGACACTGTCACTGAGCTGTGGTACTTCTTTAACATTTATGTATTAGAAAAGAGCCTAAACTTTAACATTAGCCCAAAAGGTGTAGGCAACCAAGAATTCTATTAAATTAAATGGTCTGCCTAATAGAAGATGGTTGAGCTGCTCAAACTCTGTTGTGAATCTAGCCCAGGATTTTTCTTCCAGATTTCTTCACAAAGCTATAATATTTACATGTAAGTTTCTGCTACACAAATGGAAGTTTAATGGAAAGTTAACAAGTGTATAGGAAAGACTAATCTGTGCTCATATTCCCCTTCTTCCATTAATTACATCTTTACAGCTTTTTAAGCACAGTTCTTGGGGAGGAAGTTGCAGTTAATTTTATAAATACGCACATCACATTTTCCAGGTGACACCTTGTAGCTTACTGGTTTCTAAAAAGGACGTTTGAGTGAACAAATGAAATTATTATTTATGGATATTTTATAATACATGAAAGGGATATCTAGAGCAAAGAATATAAGATTCAGAGACTGCATTAACATTTTTTTCCCTGGAGTTCCTCTGTACTTTTCAAAGTTAGCTTTGTATTTCTTGAAAAACCTTTATTGCCTGCTAAATCTTACCAGACAGACAGCTTTTGCTACCAAAGAAATACTGTTGCAATATCCACAATCCCCATCACCCCTGTCACTTTTCATTTGGAGAGAGAGCCAGATGTGATTTCACTCTTGTGGCAATTGCAAAGAAACCAGCAAAGTAGAAGACAACTGCCTGGAGGAATCTTTGCCGGCACAGGGATTTTTAATTCACCTGCATTTAATTCCGTTAATGCGGTTGAATTACTACAGATCAGCTGAAATTTGGATCCTTCTGATTCATCCTGAAATACCAGTAAATAGCCTTTCTACAGTTTTTTGTTCTCTTTCTTCAAGCTTTTGTTTAAACTAGGGAGATAAAGAAAAACCAGGAAAATTAATATAACTATTCACACAGTTTAACACAGGAGTTGGCAACCTTAAACATTAAAAGAACAATTTGGACCCATTTCTCACAGAAAAGAAAACACCTGAAGCCACAAAAATCCTTCCGGTGCTTGACTATTTCCTGAGCGACTACAAAACTAGCATATGTAGTTGAATTAAATTTGATGTTTTCTTCTGACACTTTTCTTTTCTTGGTTTTATCTATGGTTGGCCTACCAGGGATCGAAAAACTCAATAAATCGCATGCCGCGAATGTTGCACATTGGCAGTTGTGACACATATTTTGAGTGAAAGGGAGACACAGCAGAGGGATGAAGAGCCACATGCGGCTCCAGAGCCGTGGGTTGCTGATCCCTGGTTTAATATTTAAAACACCACAAAGCAAACGAAGTAAGATCTGGGCATTTTTTAGGAGCATGGAAACATTACTTTTGGTTTCTGAAAAAAATATTGACCAGTGGAACAACTTGCCTCCAGAAGAGTCGTTGGCTTACCTGAACGATCTTCTCTGTGAGCTGCGAGGAGAGGCCAACAATGGGTTAATCCTGCCTTTCTGCCCTTCTGGACTGGATTGATTTTCTTTAAAGCCACGCCTCCTTCCGTTTGCTTGCCAGAATTTCAATTTAGGCGTGGACTAGTAGTCGTCTGGTTGGTTCCTTTATTGTCGTAGGCTTTAATGCCATTACTTCTGTCAACTATAATACAGTAACACAAACGTTTAACAACATACAACTTGAGGAATCTACGAGCTAGGGCGGGGTTGGCCTCTCCTCGCAGCTCACAGAGAAGATCGTTCAGGTAAGCCAACGACTCTTCTCCTGTGAGCTGCTTGGAGAGTCCAACAATGGGAAAATGCCCAAGCTAAATATTCCCAGGGCGGGAAAAACTGTCTCTGGTAGATTCCGTAGACAAATGCACCTGTTGCAACACTCTGCGCCCAAAGGCCGCCTCTGAAGATGCAAACTTGTCCAATCTGTAGTTACGTACAAACTGGGACGGGGAAGCCCAAGTGGCCGCCCTGCAGATCTCGTCAAGCGATGCCTGGGTTGCCCAGGCCGCCGAGGTTGCCGCGCTTCTGGTCGAGTGAGCTGTGATGCGGTGAGGTACCCTCTGGCGTTGAAGTTCATAAGCTGAGGCGATGCAGCTACGTAACCATCTGCCGATGGTGGCTGGTGAGGCCTTCTGGCCCATGTTGCGGGGCTGGAAGGTGACGAATAGGGCCTCAGACCGCCGATAGGATGCGGTGCGTGTTATATAGTACTTAAGTGCACGCCTGGCGTCGAGCTTGTGCCATCGCCGCTCTCTGGGATGTGTCGGTCTTGGACAAAAATTCGGTAGGACGATCTCCTGGGTCCGGTGGAAAGTTGAGTTGACCTTGGGGATGAATGTGGGATCGAGCCGTAAGGTCACCCTGTCCTCATGGATGATGCAGAGGTCGTCTCTGACAGATAAGGCTGCCAGCTCCGAAATACGGCGTGCCGAGGTGATGGCCACTAGGAAGGCCGTCTTCACGGTAAGACGCTGTAGGTCGCAAGTGCGTAGGGGCTCGAACGGCGGGTCAATCAGTGCCCTTAGCACCACGTGTAGGTCCCACGTGGGGTACCTGTGAACTACCGGTGGTCGGATGTTGGTAGCTCCTCTTAGGAAGCCCCTGACCCCTGGGTGTCTAGCCAGGGATGAGTAGGAGTCAAAGGCTAGCACGGTTGAGAGTGCGGCCGTCTGGCGCCTGAGCGTGTTGGCAGCCAGCCCTTGCTCCAGACCTCGCTGAAGAAAGTCCAGCACGTCAGGGATGGAGGCTGAGATGGGTTCGACTCCCCTGGAGCTGCACCAAGCTACGAAGGTCTTCCAAGTGGCATCGTATATCCTGGTGGTCGAGCCTCGTCGCGAGGCCTGGATGGTCCGGATGACCCCTTCGGAAAACTGTGCTCTTTCTAGCAGTTGCCTTTCACATGCCAGGCGGTCAGTTGCAGCCAGTGTGGCTCCGGATGCTCGATGGAGCCCTGCACGAGTGACACCTCCCCCTGCGGAATCCTCCACGGTTTGACCACGGAGAGGCTCACTAGGTCTGCGAACCAGGCTCTCCTGGGCCAGTAAGGGGCTATCACTATGACTTCTGCCTGTTCCTTGAGTATCTTCCGGACCAGGCCCGGCAGGAGCGGGAGTGGAGGGAAGGCATACAGGAGGCCCGGGGGCCAATGGCACCTGAGGGCGTTGACTCCCTCCGCCCCCTGGCACCGGTACCTAATAATAATAACTTTTTTTTTTTGCATTTATTAACCGCTCCCTCTCCCCACAGGGACCCGGGGCGGTGCACAGGAGAAACTAAAAACAATATAAACAATCAATACAAAATATACAGTTTAAAACACCATTAAACTATGTTATCCCGTGCTAAAAAATTAAAACCCATTAAAATACATTTAAAAATCTATAGACAGAGAGACTATCCAGAGAGAGTACCTGGTGAAATACCTTGGAACTTGAGCGTTTGCTGTTGATGCGAACAGGTCTACTGCTGGTTGACCGAACCTCTGCGTGATGCTGGAGAAGAGGTTCGGGTGCAGTTGCCACTCTGAGTTGTCGATGGTGGCCCTGCTCAGCCAGTCCGCCTGGATGTTGCTCTCGCCCGAGATGTGTTCGGCTCTGATCGAGGCTAGGTGTCTCTCCGCCCACAGGCCTAGCCGTTCTGCTTCCTCCATCAGCGACTTGGACCGGGTGCCCCCCTGTCGGTTGATGTGGGCCTTGGTGGACACATTGTCCGTGAGCAGTAGCACGTGGCAGTTCTTGATCCTCGGGCGGAAGTGGAGAAGTGCTAGGCGCGCAGCTCTGAGCTCCAGCCAGTTGATGCTGTGTTTGAGTTCCTCGGGTGACCATTTCCCTTGCGCCACCTGCTGGTCCAAGTGGGCACCCCAGCCGTAGAGACTGGCGTCTGTGGTGATGACGGTCCGTTCTGGCTCTCGAAAGAGGCATCCCTTGGCCAGGGACCTCGCTGTCCACCACCCTAGAGACGCTCTGACCTTGTCTGGGACTGGTACGTGTCTGGGTGAGTCGCTCTCCCTGGCTCGCTGGTGTGGTAGGAGGCACCACTGCAGATGTCTCGAGTGGAGGCGCGCCCAAGGCACAATGGAGAGGCAAGATATCATCTTCCCGAGGAGCTGTGACAGGAGCACGATGGGGGCGGTTCCTGATGATCCTACCCTCAGCGCCAGTGGGATCAGGCTGTTCGCCCGCTCTGGAGACAGATAGACGCGGCCGGAGATGGTGTCTATGACCGCTCCCAGATGTGTCAGACTGGTGGTAGGGCTCAGGTGGCTCTTCTTCAGGTTGATGGAGAACCCGTGATGTTCGAGGGTCCTCATGGTCAGCCGGAGATCCCTGAGCGCCTGCCGGTGGCTGGACGACTGGATCACTATGTCGTCTAGGTACGCCTGTAATCTGACTGGCCGCGCCCTGAGGGACGCCAGGACCGCGGCAAGGATCTTCGTGAAGGTCCTCGGAGCGGACGACAGGCCGAAGGGGAGGGCCCTGTACTGGTAATGCTGGCCCGCATAATAGAACCTGAGGAATCTGCGGTGCGTCTCCCGGACTGGAATGTGTAGATAGGCCTCCTGAAGGTCTATCGAGGTCAGCAGGTCTCCTGTCCGGATGCAGCTCAGGATGGACTGGAGAGACTGCATTTTGAAGCGCCTGTATGCCAGGTGCTTGTTCAACAGCTTTAGGTCTAGGATCCCCCTCCATCCTCCCGAGTTCTTGGGGACCAGGAACAGGATGGAGTAGAAGCCTGACCCTGCCTGCTCTGCCGGAACCGGCTCTATGGCATTTATCCCCCTCAGGTGCGCCACCTCCTGTTCCATCAGAGACCTCTTGAGGGGAGAGGATGGGGTGGGGCAGCGGATGAATCGCCTGGGAGGCATGGAGAGGAATTCCAGGGTGAGCCCTAACCTGATGGTCTGTAGGACCCATTGATCCGACGTGGTTTGCTCCCAGGCCGCCTGAAACAGCTGCAGGCGGCCCCCTATGGGAGCGTCCGTCGGGGAGTCACTTGAACCTTCGGAAGGGACGGGAACCGGATCCACCTCTGAAGGGGCGTCTGGAGAAGGATTGCTGTCTGCCTCTGTCCCTGAAGGAGTGGCGGTCCTGCCCCCTATCTGGTCCCTGGTTAAAGGGCCGATGGAACTGCCCTGAACTGGTGGAAGGTTCTGTGTTCCGAAAGGACTGCTTTCGAAAGGAACCCGACCTCTTGTGGTCCGCCTTCTTGTAGACCGAAGGCATGACCTTCTTCTTGTCCCTGTTTTCCACCAACACCGGGTCAAGGACCTCGCCAAACAGTTTCCCCCCTTTATAGGGAGCGGAAGCGATCTTCCACTTTGAGCGCATGTCCGCGTTCCAGTGGCGGAGCCAAAGCAGCCTCCTGGAGGTTACATTGGAGGCCAGGGCTCTAGAGGCGAACTTTGCAGAGCTCAGGGTGGCGTCGGCGGTGTAAGAGACACCTGCCATTATCTTTCTCAGCTCCTGCCTAGCTCTAGCATCCCCTGCTGGAACCTTCGCTAACAGCTTTCGGAGCCACTTAAGAGTGGCTCTGGACATGAACGAGGCTGAGGTGGCCGTCTTGATGGCCCAGGCAGCCGCCATGTGGGTCTTGTGGCATGCCCTCTCCGACCTCTTGTCCTCCGCCTTGAGACCTTCCAAGAGGTCAGGGGGTAGCACTGACGTGGATGTGAGAGCCTGCACTGGGGCATCTACCGGGGGTAGCTTGAGTAGGTCCTCCAGGGGAGCGTCAACTGTGTACAGCTGTCTGTCAATGTTACTGTGCGAGGCAGCTGTGCCTGGCTGTGCCCACTGTTTCTGAATTAGGTTAAGAAACATCTTTGGTACGAGGACTATCTCCTGGGTCTCCTCTGGCTCCTCAAATAGTCCCTCATCATCCTCAGACTCCACCTCAGTGGTGGGTGTGGGGGTGGTAACCGTCATGCGGATGGAAACCTTGGCCTTCGTTAAGATGGTTTTGAAGGAGGAGCAATGGAATAAACCCTTGAAGGCGGGCTTCTCTGGGACAGCTTGCTCATCCCCTGAGAATTCTTGCTCTGGGAGCAGATCATCCTCCACAGTGGAATCCCCGCTGTCCAGCGAGGAATGAGGGGAGGGGGATCTTGGAGCTTCTTGGCTTCCAGATGCTCTGGATCTACTGCGCCCCCTGGGGCGCTTGGTCTTTTGCTTAATGCCATCTGCAATGCCCTGGGCGATAGCCCTGTTAATGATGGCTTGCAATTCTGAGGATATCACAGTCCCTTGGCACTCCTCAGCTCTGGGCCTCTTGGGGGGCCTCTCTGGCACAGGTGGGGGGGTAATCCTTCTGGAGGAGGCTAAACTCTCTTCCTGAAACAGGTCCTCATCTCCTAGCAAGGAGGGTTCTGGGGAGTCATCAGAGGAGAATTCTTCTTCTTCCTCTTCTCTGACTATCTGGGGGATGGGTACTGTTGGGATACTGGGATCCACTTGAGCCATCCCCTCTGGATCCTCTATGGGGTCTTCGTTGGCCCTTCTTTGGGCCTTCTCGAATTCTTTTTCAAGGGCCTTTTGCCGCCTGGAGGCAGCCCTGTCTTGGGCCTTGTCCTGCCTCTTCCCCCCTGCCTTGCTCAGGGCTTCAGCTGCGGCCCTGCTGGCCTGTCTCACAAGCCCCCTGCTGGTGGATGGCCCTGGCTGCTCAGAATCTTGGGGAGCTCTCTCCGACATTTTGGGCCCCAGTAACTCACCACTCGAAGATCGCTGGTCACAAGGGGCTTCAGCCAGGTATCCTGATCCGCAGGCTTGAGGATGGCAAGGTGGAGCAGCAGATCAGCTTGCAAGCAAGACTCAAGGGCTGCCTCCGCAGGAGCAGGTCTGCACCGAGCTGAGGAAAGTCTGCCGGATCTGGGCCGGACAGAGATCTTTCCCCCGCTTCTCGCCTGGAGCCGGCCCAAAAGGAATCTTGTAGAAAAAATGGATGAAAAAATCCAAACGGAAAAAAGTTTTTCTTCCTCTTTAAAAATGCGGCTCCGCACGCGTTTTAAATGGCGCGCCTTGCCGCTTGCCGGTCGGAAAAAACACAGTCCTCCGGAAGAGGAGGAGCGGCCCTTCACGCCGCTTCCGGCTTCTCTATGGTTTCCGGCGCCCGCCAATGGCCGATCAGCCTCCAAAATGGCGGGCGCGATTCAAACGGACGGCGCGAAGCCGTCCTGTTTGATTCCTGAAAAAATGAAGAGCCTGCAGCTGCCGCTGCGAGGGGCTCAGGCTTGGCCGGTCCGGCGATCTGGGACGTCAGCGGCAGGGCTCCTCGCCACTGACCGAGACGTCTCTTGGCTCCCAGGTCGATCCTCACCTGGGGCCAGGTGAATGGACCCACGCGCGCCCGGGCGAACCCAGGTCGCGTCGGGTCTGCGGCAGCTGGTGAGTCGCAGAGCTTCACCAGCTGCTAGCTGTAGAAAAAATTCCTAAATAAAATAATTTAAAATAAAAAATACTCTACTTGGAGAGTCCAACTAAATGTTCTGAATCTCTTAGGGAGAACCAACAGAACGCGTCCTGGGCATTCAGACTGGATTGAAATTCTGGCAAGCAAACGGAAGGAGGCGTGGCTTTAAAGAAAATCAATCCAGTCCAGAAGGGCAGAAAGGCAGGATTAACCCATTGTTGGACTCTCCAAGCAGCTCACAGGAGAAGTTGTGAATTCTCCAACATTGGACGTTTTAAAGAAGACATTGGACAACCATTTGTCTGAAATGGTACAGGGTTTCCTGCCTCAGCAGTGGTTGGACTAGAAGACCTCCAAGGTGCCTTCCAACTCTGCTATTCTGTTCTATTCTGTTCTATTCTGTCCCTTGTTCTGTTCTATTCTAATATACTTGAAACAGAATGCACTGGTTATATCTTATAAGAAATTATATTCAGAATTCTATATAAATCTCCCGCTATTTTCTATACTGTTTTAATCTGATGGAAATAATTTATATTTTTTTTAAAAAAAAATTCCAAAAAGAAAGCTCAAATTGTTTCCCATAAAATTTAATTTTAAAAACATTTAATTCACCTTTAGCTCCATCAGTTATTGGATTGCTGTGTTGTTCCTAGGTCTCCAAGTCTCCCTCTGAACTAAGGCACCGATTCTCTGGCTTTTAGCCCAGTTAAAGGAGCTGCTCCAAGTACCGCAATGAAATAAAAACATAATGCAAAAGAATATGGAAATGGCCCTTTCTCTTTTCAAAAAAGAGATTCTACAATGTGGATGCAGGTAATTCTTATTACCAAAGATGGAAGCTGCAGGTGTCTTGAAAAAGATTGTGATGCAGTGAGCCTTATGCTACGGATTTTATATAGATATATACTATAAATACTTCTCTTGTTTTCACAGTAACCAGCCTTGTCCTTTGGGTTAGCTATCAAACTCAGTGCAATGAAGCAGACTTGAAAAGTTCTGAAGTTCAAATGGAATGGCATAAGTGTAGTGTTAAATAATGGAAAAGAACTAGGTTCTTCATGCAGCCATGTAGTCATTGGGTGGTGTGTGTGTGTTTTAAGGAGATGTCACAAAAATGGCAGACGACTTTCTGCAGGGTGTCAAAAAGAGAATTAACAATGCTGCAAATGAAATCTGCATGGGTCAGCTGCAGGTTAAGCTAACAAAAACAATAAAAAATTAAAAGTGAACAATTACAAAGCTGAAGAGCACTTAGGAGACAGGCTGATGGGTGGATTCCCATGCAGACAAAAGGATCAATCCTAGCCTCTCTCCCTGGAGCTGATCTTTCAAACTGTGAAGTAAATTGTAACCCTGTTTTCCAAGAGACGGTGAGAAGTTCCCTTCCTTCCCTTGAGTGGTATTTTGTCAAAGCAACTGTCTTCTGTATTCTCAGAGATAGGTAAGACCTCTTGTAAAGGATTTTTCACACTCTGCTTTACACTAGAAAGCAGCTGTTCATTTCTTTGTATGTCCCACCAACTTCCATGTTTGATCCGTCATTTGACCATTGTATCTTAGGGATGCATAGGTTCTTCTTTTCATTCATTTCTACTTACATTATTTAAGTATAATGCTTTTTAGTGGATATCACACTATGTTATAAACTGCAAATCTCAAGCTGTTCGTATTGAGAAAAGAAAGGCCACATTTGAAGGGAGCAAGTCTTCTGACACCTTCATTTTTTAGCGAACGTTTGTTAGTTTATTTTTGGCTCTGTAGAAAGAAAACCAAAGCAATATAACAATTTAGAAAGGGAGCAAGGCAGTCTTTTGTTCCTAGAATTGAAAGATTCATTAACCTGAGTTCATGCTACAACAAAACAAATCAGGGTCATTCACACAACCCTCATGTTCTAGTTCCAAGATGTGCTGCTCACCAATCTTTGAAGGCCCTCAACATGAGCATTCCAGAGATAGGTTGGTTCACTGAATGACAGAAACCCATAAGGCCACTAGTCCTAATGGAAATCTTTCATTTGTTCCATCATCATTATCCTTGTCTGTACTGCCACACTTAAACAATGGTGCTTTCCAACAAACAGAGATGTAAAGTTGGTTATTGTGATAGTGAGGGCAGCTTTGGGGTTGGGAGAGAAAAGCAGGCACAGAGAAGAGGTGTTCTTGCTCTTCTGACAACAGTAATATAAACTACCCCAAACCACCCCAACAATGCCGTCAAAGTGATGGCCCGGTGTCTGGAGGCCGTGCGAGTCTGGATGGGGAGAAACAGGCTTCGACTCAACCCGTCCAAGACCGAGTGGCTGTGGCTTCCAGCGTCACGTTACAGCCAGCTGGTTTCATCACTGGCCATTGGGGGCGAATCACTGGCCCCCACAGAGAGGGCTCGCAACTTGGGTGTCCTCCTGGACTCTCGGCTGTCGTTAGACGATCACATGACAGCCGTGGCCAGGGGGGCTTTTTATCAAGTTCGCTTGATTCGCCAGTTGCGTCCCTTTCTAGATCGTGATGCTCTATGCACGGTCACTCACGCACTCGTCACTTCCCGCCTGGACTACTGCAATGCTCTCTACATGGGGCTGCCCTTGAGGTCCACCTGGAGGCTCCAGTTAGTACAGAATGCGGCCGCACGGGGGATTCTGGGAGCCTCAAGGTGCTACCACGTGATACCTCTCCTGCGTGAGCTGCACTGGCTACCTGTGGCTTTCTGGGTGCGCTTCAAGGTGCTTGTAACCATCTTCAAAGCGCTCCATGGCACGGGGCCTGGTTACTTGCAAAACCGCCTCCTGGTACCAAATACCTCCCACCGATCAGTTTGCTCCCACAGATTAGGCCTCCTCAGTGTCCCATCGGCCAAACAATGCCGCCTGGCGACCCCCAGGGGGAGAGCCTTCTCTGTGGCAGCCCCTGTCCTCTGGAACGACCTACCCCCCGACCTACGTATGATCACCGACCTGCACCTCTTCCGTCGGGCTCTGAAAACACACTTATTCCGTGTGGCCGGCCTGGTTTAGTAGCTTTTAATTGGTTATTTTAAATTGGTTTTATTCAACTTGGATTTTAGAACGGGCCCTAATTAATTTAATATTATTTTAAAGTATGTTATTTATTGATGTTCTTATATGTTTTTATTGATGCCTGTTCACCGCCCTAAGTTCCACAAGGGAGAAGCGCGGTATACAAATTTAATAAACCATAAACCATAATAAACCATACTTGCTTTTTTCCTTTGCCGAATATATTTGTATATTATTTTATTAAGTTCCTCAAAGAATTCCCACCAATTTTATTGGAATTGTTGGAATAAATACAAAAATCTTGACAATATGTTCATTTTAATTGTTGCTTCTCTTCCTACCAGTGATACTTGTAGGTCCTTCCACTTTTCCTGGTCTATTTGAATTTGTTTCACCCACTTATAATAATTATCTTCTTTGATTGTTACCCATATTACCATCAACTGGATCCCTAGGTACTAAACTTCCTTTACAATCTAAATGTCTATTCTCTTCGTTAACTCTATTTTTTGCTTATCCTGAAATACAATGCTAACAGGGTTGAATTGTTCCAAATTCCTTTGTACTGAAAGCATGTGCACACACATACACACAGATGTATGCATATACAGTATGCATGTATGCTTGCATGTATGTATATCATCATTTTAGCCATTGTCTATCCATTGCAGGATGAAGGACTCTTTCGCATGTTTCCAAACCATATGGTAATGAGCTTTCTTTTGCCAATTGAACCCATAATACTTTCTGATGTCGTCAATCCATTTGGTTTTAAAGAATTTGAAGGGGAAAGAAGAATTGAAATGGAAATAGGCTGATCACATATCACGGAGAACTGCTGACAGGTGGACTAAAGCAGCCCTACAATGGATTTGACTTGACAAAAAAGTATGCACAGAAGAGACCTAGATTTGGTATTCAGCCGTTTCGGACTGGTTCACCCAAACCGGTAGTGACAAACTGCGGATGGGCCCAAGTGGGCCTGCCTACCTGCCCAGACTCCAAAACAATCTATGCAGCCTCGTTTTCGATGCTGCATGCATGCATACACACTGCACTCTCAAGCAAAGCTGATGTGCAGAAGGCCACATGCATGCGCAGAAGGTGTGTGCATGTCACACAAGCATACACACACGCTCAGAGTTGCGAAATGGTGGTAAACCTAAGTGAATCCCACCACTGAAGAGCCCTAAAACAAGATTTATGTATATATAAATAATAAATAAATAAATAATATTTAATTTGTAAAACCGCTCCCTCTCCCCACAGGGACTCGGGGCGGTGCACAGGGAAAAATAAAACAATAAATATACAAACATAGCATAAAAACGAATTAAATCTAATACCTGTGCTAAAATCCCATTAAACACTAAAATACCCAATAATTAAATCAAAACCCTATAGCAGAGAGACTACCCTAGGCCGGCCAAGCAGAAAAGATGTGTTTTTAGTTTCAGACGGAAGGAGCGGAGGTCCGTGGTTGTCCTAATATCGGGGGGAAGGTCGTTCCAGAGGGCAGGGCCCGCCACAGAGAGCGCCCTTCCCCTGGGCGTCGCCCGCTGACAAAGTCTAGTGGACGGCACCCAGAGAAGCCCCTCTCTGTGGGAGTGAATCGGCCGTGAGGATCCGATCCCGCAGATAGCTAGGTCCCGAGCCATGGAGCGCTTTAAAGATGATAACTAACACCTTGAAGCGCACCCGGAAGACAACAGGCAGCCAGTGCAGCTCGCGCAAGAGCGGTGTTACGTGGGTAGACCTAGCGGTTCCCATAATTGCTCGCGCGGCTGCATTCTGGACCAACTGAAGTCTCCGGGTGCACCTCAAGGGGAGCCCCATGTAGAGAGAGTTACAATAGTCCAATCGGGTTATCACGAGTGCATGAGTGACTGTGCGAAGGGCGTCCCGATCCAATAGGGGGCGCAATTGGCGAACCAGGCGAACCTGGTAAAACGCCCTCCTGGCCACGGCTGTCACTTGATCTTCCATGGACAGCCGGGCATCCAGGAGGACACCCAAATTGCGCGCCCCATCCACAGGGGCAAGATGTTCGCCCCCTATGGCCAGCGTTGGAGTTAGCTGGTTGAATCGGGTAGCCGGAAACCACAGCCACTCAGTCTTGGTCGGGTTGAGTCTGAGTCCGTTGCTTCCCATCCAGATCCGTACGGCTTCCAGGCACTGGCACATCACCGCTACGGCATTGTTGGGGTGGTTTGGGGTAGATATATACAGCTGAGTATCATCAGCGTAGAGATGGTACTCTACCCCAAAACCACGGATGATCTCGCCCAGCGGCTTCATATATGTGTTGAACAGGAGAGGCGAGAGGACCGACCCCTGAGGCACCCACAAGTGAGGGGTCTCGAGGTCGACCTCTGCTCTCCTGCCAACACAAATTGCGATGGGCCAGAGAGGTAGGAGGAGAACCACCATAAAACGGTGCCTCCCACCCCCAACCCCTCCAGCCGATGCAATAGGATACCATGGTTGATGGTATCAAAAGCCGCCGAGAGGTCTAATAGGACCAGGATGGAGGAACAACCCCCATCTCTGGCCCTCCAGAGATCATCAACCAACGCGACCAATGCCGTCTCGGTGCTATGCCCGGGCCGAAAGCCGGACTGGCGTGGGTCTAGATAATCAACTTCCTCCAGGTGACGGGGAAACTGTTGTGCCACCACACTCTCAACAACCTTCGCCAAAAAGGGAAGGTTGGAGACTGGACGATAGTTGGTTAGTTGGGGCCTCACCATAGCCTCTTTTAGGGAAGCAGGCAAGAAACCCTCACTTAAGGATGCGTTGACAACCTCTTGGAGCCAGCCTCGTGTCACCTCCCAGGATGCCAGTACAAGCCAGGAGGGACACGGGTCCAATAAACATGTGGTGGTTCGCAGTCGCCCACGTAACCTGTCCATATCCTCGGAAGCAACGGAGTCAAACTCCTCCCAAACAAGATCTGCCAATGGGCCATCAATGGGGGCTAGCTCGTTCTGTATCTGAGCGATTTTCTCCTGCAGAAAAGTCACAAATTCCTCTGCTCTACCCTGTAACGGGGCTTCCCGCACCCTCTGTTGAAGGAGGGAGCGGTCACCCTAAACAGGGCGGCAGGGTGGTTTTCTGCGGATGCTATGAGAGTGGCACAGTGATGACGTTTGGCCACTCTCAGCGCCACAATGTAAGTCCGTAAATGGGCTCTTACCTGTGTCCGGTCAGATTCGGAATGAGTAGACCTCCATCTTCTCTCTAGGCATCTCTTGCGGCATTTCATCACCCTCAGCTCCTCGGTAAACCAAGGAGCCAGGGCGGTTCGCCGCCGCAAGAGAGGCCGCAAGGGCGCGACCCGATCCAAGGCTCCCGTGGTCGCAGTATTCCATGCGGCCACGAGGTCCTCCATCGGGGCGCGGGTCATGGGTACAGGAAGTGGCCCAAGCGCCGTCTGGAACCCATCAGGGTCCATCAGGCGCCTGGGGCGGAACCAGATAGGAGATTCTGGTTCCGCCTCCCCGCGGAGGGGAGCAGCGGTCGGAAGGTCGAGCCGGAGAAGCAAGTGGTCTGACCATGACAAGGGTGTGATGACTATCTCCCCTATACCCAGATCACTCTTCCATTGGCCTGAGACAAAGATGAGGTCCGGTGTATGTCCACCCTCGTGGGTGAGGCCTTGAATTAGTTGTGTCAGGTCCATGGCCGTCATGGAAGCCATGAACCCCCGAGCTGCCTCAGATGATTCGCCCAACGATGCAGATTAAAGTCCCCCATGACTAAAAGTCTGGGGGTCTCAACTGCCACCGTAGCGATCACCTCCAGGAGCTCAGGCAGGGCTGCTGCTACATAGCGGGGAGCCAGGTATATAACCAGCAAGCCCAACTGCCTCCCTAGGCCCCACTTCACGCAGAGGGACTCACAACCGGTGGTCTGTGGCACAATGGTCTCTCTCGGCTCAAGACCTTCCTTAATAATGACCGCTACCCCCACCACCCCTGGTGGAAGAAAGACGCATTTTATACTAAACATCATGAATTAAAAATCTATATTGAGTATACTACATATTGACATGCTTTGTACTGGTAACCTACTATCTTGAAATCAGAATTCCAAGAAGCAATTTGTTAATATGACAACTCCTATTAAAGGTCAAAATGTATAACCCTTAAGTTTTATTTGGGATGATTTATTAATGCTGTCTTATTTTGCATCCATATATCGAATATATTCTAAAGTAATGCATATTGGATTAACTCTCTTACTTTTCCATAGTAGCCCTCATACGGCCATCATGCTATGTTGCAGAAACGAAGAACTATTTATTTCAGATTCGATATATAATACCCTGATGTGTGCCACTGTTTGTTTCAGAGTAATATTTGACAGCTAATGTCTGTCAAATGATAGCTGACCTTTAGCGGGGGGAAAACTGGCTCTTTTTTCCTAACTTTATATTCTTGAGTATGGTAGGAGATACTGGTTTGCTCACGCAAGGGGTTATTTGTCTGTAACAGGCCATCTGTTTCTTCTTCACATTGTAATTCAAAACAAGTATTTCATTCTTTTAAATACAATTTCTTAGTAATTGTGTGCAAAAAAGGGAAAAGGGAGGTTTAAAAGATCTCATTTGGTTTTTTTCCCCTCTACAATTTGCAGTAGAATTAATTGAAAACAGCATATAAATTACACAGTCATATCGTTTCCATTTTTCTCTCCCAAGTGATGCTTCTTTGTTCTATCTTGGTTTATCTTCCTTAAAGCAATTCTAAAATGGGAATGCTGTCAAGTGATTAACACAACACTGCAAACAACTTTAGAAAAAAGTGCTTACTTGTTTAAGGATCCAGAGAGCTTTTAATAGAGGAAAACAAGAAAACTAGGAATTTGGAGGAGGGTTAAACAATACAACAGAATGAATCACAGAAGCAACATAATATCCAGAGCCTACAAAAGGTGAAGTAACAGAGGTCTCCATCTCACCAGACTGTTCATTCATTTGTAGAACAATGCAAACTTGTGGTCAAGACAACACATGTAGAATTATTTTAGTCTTACAGACACAGGGGGAAAAGCTATCACTCACAAAATGTACACCACCCTGAACTTGGATGGAAAGATTGTGAATTGTTTTGAAAATCCAATTTTCTTCAAGTTTTCTCTCTCTACCTTACGTTTGTGTGTCCAAACAATGTGAACATCAATTTCAGTACTTATTATAGATTCCATCTTCTGCCCCAAGTATAGAGGATGTACAAACCTTTAGGAGCTCCTGCTTTGGCACATGAAAATCTCATTTTTGGTACATGCAATATTATTTCCCAGGAGTTGCATTAATATTAAATCACTGCATCTTTAGAGCAGGACAATGCAAGTATGAATTTGCCGTTCAATCATTTTTCTAGCTTAATGACATTGAGTAATAGCACATTAGTAAAGTGCCATTTCAGACGCTAGTCAGGCATGCAGAAAAGATAATCTGATAATAATTTCTGATTCATTTTCCATGAACAGAGACATTGCTAAGGCTTATTAACTGGTATATCTGCACACAGTGCGGTGTGGAAGATGGGCTCAATTACAAGTAGCAATCTCTTTCATTAGTATAATTGATGAGGATATTTAGCTTGTTTTAATGTTGTGAAACATTCTTTTTTTTTAAAAAAATGCATCAATACTTTAGCTTATTTGCACTAATTATTTAAGTGCCTTGAACTGTGTAGGTGCCTCAAAATCACACCATACCACTGAAACCGAAATGACATTTTAATACAGTCAATAATGCAGCTGAATATCTCAACTTAATATAAGTAACACTGGCTTTTTCAATGAGTTTAAGTTTCTTCTCTGTTAATACAAACATGCCAGAATTTGTATTTGTTATTATTTGGACCTGTACAATGTACAGGTAGTATAACTTTTGAATCTGGCACTATATTCTTCAATGTTTTGTTAATTGAGACGAGGAAGGAGGGAAGGCAGGAAGACAAAAATAGAAGAGGGGAGACAAAGGGTGGGAGGGCAGGAGGGGAAGAGGGAGAGAGAGGGAGTGTGACATGAATGACCAGGACAGTGAATTGCTTCACATTCAATATGAAAAAGGCTTTACAAAACATAGGAATGAGTCATTAAATCAGCCATTCTTCCTTATATCACTATAATATATTCAGCTTTTGACTTCCTGTTACATTCTTCTGGACATAAATTTACACCCCTCTTGTTCACAATAGCACATCTTAAGGATTCACTTGTAATCTTTATGTGAGAATCATAAATAACGAATGCATGAAGTTACAAATATTCTATGATTCTCTTTTGAGTATCGTTAGGATTACACTATATATACACACACCAGTAATTTCTATACATAGAAATTACACTATTGGTAATTTCTATGTCTTTGCACTGGAATCTAGCTTCCAAATCCTTTCATGAAAATTACCTATGATATACTAATTCCTATTTCCAAGAACTTCAGGAAATGAAAGAAACATCATGCAGACTCCAATTCTAAGCCTTCTGAAACTGACTGAAGTAGTTGGTCTCTTTAAGGTAGGTTGGATTCATTCAACGCCCACCTGTTGTGACTTTTTCGAGGCGACAGAACATGTTATTTGAAGCCTCTGCTGGGATCCTAATAGCCTGGGCTGCCACTGCTTCAATGCACCCAGCCGAGGACTCTTCATGGTGCCTGCCAGCAGCTTGTGGTCTGATTTATCACCTCGGCCTAGCATGGAAGTAAGCTGGTAAATTTGTTGCACTCCACAGAACAAAGCTAATGCCATCTACTGGGTCTTTTTTTTTTTTTTTACTCTTTCAACTACTGGCTGTATTATCACAAGCCACGGGATCTCTTTCATATACTGTACCTTTTATTCTGAAAAATTACAACGTAATTTCATTGTTTGCCCTCCACTGTACTTATTATCCTATGAATGATTTAGTGGCTTGTATAAGAACCAGGATTCTGAATATGTTCTATGTTATATTCATATATAATATTGCATTGTGAAACTTCCTGTGGGATAGTAAGAGCAAATGTAGTGCCACCATACAAATTTCCAATGACTTTCGAAAAGGCAAACTCTAACTGCTGATTCTAATGGCTCTTTCTCTCAGCTATGATTCCCTATATATGGGTTTTTCCTTCCCCTGCTCAGAACATTTTACTTTTTCTACTGCAGATATTCTTTGTACAAGAAATTTCATGCTTTCTTCAGCCACTTTCATCTCCAGACTACTATTAATTTACTTAAGTCATTGTGGCATGAATATATTAATTTACTTTAAATCCCTTCTGGGATTTTATATCATTTTAATAGTATTAAGTTGCACAAAACAAAATAATAAAGGTTTTTTTACACTGCTTTTGACCCAGTGGTTACACGCATATATTGTCTTGCTGCCATTTTCCAAACATTATCCTGGTTATGTTGTTTATGTCAATTCATGGAAGTTTTCAGTAAGTTACTTTAGGATGCAGGTAGATGGTTACCCAATTCTTATCTGTCAAGTTAATGGGATTTTTAAAGTCAGCATTTTAGCAATGCAATCATGCATATTATTTCTCCCAGTTCCTTTTTTCCAAATTTTTTTGTTGCTCTTTTTCAATTTTCCACCGGAAAATTCTACAGATCTTTTTTTTTTATAAGCATTATCCAAAACAGTATCATAATTATTCCCATATTGAGTTGTTCATTTTGTGCATCAGTGTTTGAATATACAAATCTGTAATTTCCATTCCAGCAAAAAAGCATATGGCTAACCACCTACTTGACAAATTTTAAATATAGCTTTAACAACATTGTAGGGTGTGAGGAGAAAATATTGCTGCAGTATTGGACTGACAAGTAAATATTGTTGCTGGTTTTATGGGGAGGAGTGTCCTTGTGCCCAGGTGATGTAGTGGGATTTGACAAAAATAAATTCAGTTCTTCGCTTTGTCATCAAATACTTATGTTTCACTCTGAAAACTTCTAATTTTTCTTCGTTCGTTTCAGATACCTCATCAGACAAAATGAATCTTAAAATCCATAACAAAGGATCACAGAACTGTAATTTAAGAACCTAAACTAAATAGAAACAGATGCATAAATGTTGACTAGGGTGAACTCCAGTTTTATGGCCAAGCCACTATGTAAAAAAAAAAGTATTTGTAAATGATGTTGTGTTGAACAAGAAAAAAGTATGAAATAAAGTCTGCCAGGACTTCATTTTAAGTGCAATTCTATTCAATGTCTTTATATACGAGAGAGTAAAATATAAGAGAAATTTATCAAATATATAAATGACACCAATCAGAGGGATTGGCTAACACCTTAATTAAGTCAACATTGGTCCAAATGGAACAGACCATGTTCAACTATGATAGGTCTTTATTCTTTCAGGGTAAGAAAAAAAACCTCACACAGGGGTTCAGACCAGGGGAAATCTGTTTTGACAACAGTGTATGTGAGAAGCCTCTGGAATCCTAGTGGATTAAAATGGCTAATAGAAATTTTGGCTGCATTAACATCTGCATGCAACTAGATCATAGAAGATATCAATCCATTTCTACTTGTATTGATTACATCACACATGGAAAACTTTACCTAATACTGAATATTTTTTTAAAAAAAGGAAAACATGTCCACTGTCCAGTCACGTTTGACTCAAGGGAGGAAAGCTCATCTCTTGTTTTTTAGTCGAAGGAGCCAGTGTACTGCTAGCTTCCCATCAAAGTGATACCTATTTATCTACTCACATTTTCATGCTTTTGAAATGCTAGGTTGGCAGGAGTTGGGACAAGTAATGGGAGTTCACCTGTTGTGCGGGGCTCAGGTTTTGAATCTGGCTATCAGCGTTCCATCTGGCAAGCCCAACATATTTAACCCCTGAGCCATCGCGCCCCCATGAATACCATACTTTAAGAGACATATGGACAAATTGCACTTTGGTCAAAAAAAGAAATATTAGGATGATTAGTGGTCTGGAAATCATGTCCTACGAAGAATGTTTAAAGGACCTAGGCCCTTTTATCTTGCAAAGGAAAATACTGAAGAGAAAGATACTGGCAATCTGTCATGTGCAAGAAAAGGTAACTTGCATATTTTAGCAAAGCCAAGGGCAAATAAGTGCCAGTGAGTTGAAACTGAAGAAGAAGGGAATAGAGAGCGCAATTTCCTGACCGTAAATTTTAATTCATTCATGACTATACCCCAGCACCAGACTGATTTAAGCAACCATCTAGTTAGAAAAATGATAGAGTTACCTTGCTGAAAATTTTCATACAGTGTTTGGATGGCCATTTGTCTAGTACAGCGCTAACAATAAAATATATAAAATATAATTAAAATAGTCAAATCCAATCAACCAAAGTAGTGATTTTTTAAAACAAACATTATAATTCTCAAGATGAATCCATGTAAAAATAGTTTTCCAAACAAATAATAACATGAAACCAATGCTAATTGGGTTGCTCTTAAGTAATGTGACTCCCATGTAGAGATTCCCATGTATTTGGCAAACAACAATACAAAGTCAGATGAAGATGAAGAAGATGAAAAACTAGCTTGACACAAATGCATGCCAAATTCTACATAACTTCAATGTTTTATTACATTTTGTTCATCATGTTCATCTATTTTATGTGATTTACACAGCTAACATTAAGCACATAGCAAACATAAATACATATCTAACAGCAGTGATTAAACAGCCAACCTCTACCACATACCTAGGATACCATAATAATCAACACACATAAATGTAAGCAATTACTACCAGTACAAGTCACAGCTTGGTTTCAAATGTGTTATGTTCTAAATAATTATCCATTATTACCACATCGTTATCCAAAGATTACTTTCTAAAAACAAAAGTTTTTTCAACACGGGACTGCTTAACTAGAACTCCATCAAACGTATCTTAGCTACTACAAATAAACTGGAGGTGTAAAATATGTATCCTAAATACATGATACATGCATATGAATAACGGTAAAAATATCACCAGTAACAATTAAATCCTTATTTTTTAAGATTCTTTTCACGTGCTCTGAAGAATTTGCTACTCCTTTGGGCCAAGAGAGGTTGCTTGCTTTGGAGGAAACTTTGCTTATAAAATGTCTCAGGGCCAGAAGATTTCATGCCTCATTAGTCCTGCCCTGACACAAATCATGGAAATATGTTCAGAGAGCCAACAATTTAATATATATGTGGTGTCTGCCTGTTTGTGCTGCAAGGGGAGGGTGGAAAGAACAAAGTGCCTAAACTAATTTCAGTGGTAAATGAGTGTTTTTAAAAAGCAGATGGAGAAAGAACAAATAATGATACAGAGCTAGGATATGTTTCTTTGCATCCTTATAAAGTTTCACCAGTTGTCAGAAGACACAGTAGCAGCTTATCATCTATAATCATCAGTATTTTTAGTATCGTGTTCAGTCACTGAAATACAAAATCAACTTTTGTATCATTTCATCTAACTTCTCATTCTAGCATGAATAAACAAGGTCTGTCTACGCTCTGGCATGAATAAACAAGCAATTTATGTTAAGCCCTAGCACAAAATAAAGGCAGTCAAAAGGCAGAAATGAGAAATGGGAAATGGCAGGCCTACAGACTATTAGCCATTTCTCTGCTTCTATTCAGCAAAACTTTTCTTGGTTCTTAGGGGAATTTTGACAAAAACTAAATACATACAAGCCGCACCAAGGAGAGAATAAATTCTTCAAGAACAAGAGATATCCTGCTGCCATCATGACCACTTCACACTGACAAGGCAAAAAATTCAACATAAAATTGCCTCATGGTTAAAAAAAAAAAAAGACATTGTTTTGTTAAGTATGTTACTCATATTTTTACAACTTCCCTGACATCATTCACGATGGAGCATCTGTGGTGGGCAAGAATAGTTGGTTTTTATTTGGCCACAGTGGAATCAGCCATTGTGTGGCAGTGCCATCTGCCAATAGGGAACAGCAGCAGTTCCCAAACACCAACTACTGCTCTCCCAGTGCAAACAACAGGTTTTTTTAATTCCCTCTCCTTCAGTACTTCTTGCTGGGACTCAGAGTCCAGGCCTCTAATTTGGTGGCCAAGAACAATCAGTTAATAGTAACTGCTTGGATTCAGGCATAATGTGTCATCAGTCTTAGAACTTTCTAACCAGAAAATATTGCACTGAGACACTTACCTCTATGGATGATTGCACTTAGTAGGATTCACAACATCCCAAGAATTAATTGCTTCATAAAGAAGTCTTTCATCACAATGAATTACAATGGGACCTCGGGTGTCGACCATGATATGTTCCAGAACTTCGGTCGGCACCTGATTTGGTTGTGACCAGAAGCAAGACTGACTGCACATGCACACGCACACACAAAATGGCGTGGCAGGGGAAATTGCCTCAGCAAGGAAAATAGCTGCAGCTGTGTTTATTCGACAAACGAGGATGAATTTGTGACCTGAGTGCAATATTTAACAGATTTTTCAGTCAGCACCCAAATTGTTTGTGGTCTGAACCATTCGGGACCCGAAATCCCACTGTACAATTTTATGGAATGGTACTCAGCCTTGAGCCCAACAACAGATTTTCTTTCTATTGTAGTGTTGTTTTGGTACATCAGCAACCTTCTCTGTCATATCCATGTCTACTTTTTCCAGGATATAATCTACAGATCTATTTAATTTTATAAGATGAAGCTTAATTTGCCCTCATTATCCCTTCATTGGGGCAAATATTTCTACCTCAAAGAATAAATACATATCATGCAGCCCAACTTTTGCTTTCTTCTAAGGAAATGTTTCTATTTTTCTTTTCCCCTAAACAATTCTCCAATTGATGAGCATAACAGGTACACAACCACTGCAATTAGGGAGTCAGGAGTAATCTATATATGGATTTGATTTGTAATATTAAACTTTTAAGAACTTTTTTTCATGTGAAAGACAAATGACATTTTTTTTCATGCAGTTTGGCATCTCAGTATGGCATTTTGGGCTGTAAAGGGAGAGAAAAGGGTTGACTGCTACCTTATGCAGCCTCTTCCAACCTTTCTGTAGATCTATTATTATTTCGCAGGATTTGCTTCCTCTATATTTTCAAGAAAATCACGGTAATCTGTAGTTATGATGATAATGTAGTGTAACTCTTCAAAGCTTTAAGAAGGCTTGAGAGATGAACTTGACTGAAATTTTAATTCTGGGTTAGAACCCTTGCTTCATATTGTAGTGGAATCATTTCTATTAAATAGCATAGAAGAGTAAAGCTGCTCAGTCAATTTCTACTTAACAAAGAATTTTCTAATGCAATGATAAACCACAGACTGAAATACTCTAATCCTGAAAAATCCTGCCAAATATTTCCTACATTTACAATATAAGGCATTAGGCAAGCCATTTGAACAATATTAACCAATACCTCCACCCCAAAATGTTTTTGTTTTTAAAGAAAAATCACTTCAAAGAGCATTTGCCCCACTTTTTCAGCAAGACTCTCTGTATATGAAGTTTCATACTGGCTAATAGTGAGACGCGGTGCCTCAGTGGCTAAGACATTGAGCTTGTCGATCAGAAAGGTCAGCAGTTTAAATCCCTAGTGCCGCATGACAGAGTGAGCTCCCATTATTTGTCCCAGCTTCTGCCAACCTAGCAGTTCAAAAGCATGTAAAAATGCAAGTAGAAATATAGGTACCACCTTTGGTGGGAAGGTAACAGTGTTCCATGAGCCTTCGGAGTTTATGCTGAAGTCATGCTGGCCACATGACCACAGAGACGTCTTTGGACAGCTCTGGCTCTTCGGAGACGAGCACTGCTCCCTAGAGTCGGGAACAACTAGCACAGTGATGGCCATCGCGTGCCAAAATCAGGGGGGAGCGCAGAGGGGTATTGCACACACATGCCCACACCCATAATTCTATGCACCATTCCCCTGTGCATGCGTGCATGACCCCCTCTCCCTTGTCCCCCAGTTTTGGCATGCAATAGCATGGTGGACTCATTTTTCACCCTCTCAAGGCTCCAGATCAAAAATCAAATCAAATCAAATCAAATCAAATCATTTAATACTTATAAACCGCTCCCTCTCCCCATGGGGACTCCTAGATCCTTTCTAGGAGCCTAGGGAGGGCGAAAATGGCCTTTCCCACCCCTCTGGAGGCCAAAAACGGCCCATTTGCTGACTTCCTGTTTGTATTTGTATTTGTAAGATTTGTATACCACCCTTCTCCCTTTTGGGACTGAGGGCGGTGTGTACAGGCCGCGATAAAAATCAATAATACAAAACATAAAATATATTAAAATATATTACATAATTAGCCTGTCCTTAAAACCACTGCTAAAACCCCCTACTAAAACAGTTTAAAACTACGACAGGCCGGCCGCACGAAATAAATAGGTCTTCAAGGCCCAACAAAAAAGGCGAAGGTCCGTGGTCGTCCGTTGGACCGGAAGGCCCATTTTTCACTCTCCCCAGGCTCCAGAGCTTTTCTAGGAAACTAGAAAGGGCAAAAACAGCCTTCCCCACTCCTCGGAGACCCACTGGAGGCTGATAACCTGTTTCCCAACTTCTAGTGGGCCCAGAAGGCCAAAAATCAGCTGGCCGACACGCCAGAACTGAGCTCGCATGTCCACCGATATGGCTTTGGGTGCCACCTGTGGCATGCATGCCATAAGTTCGCCATCACAGAACTAGCACATATGTGCGAGGGGAACCTTTACCTTTACCGGCTAACAAATGGAAAAAGGAATATGTAAACAGAGAAACATCAACCCATCAATCATTCATCTTTTTCTCTAAATATATCTATAATGTTTTAAACTGCAGCAGACATAAAGGAGATGCTGTTTGGAATGTCTATTATTTGTAATTCAATCCATCATCTTTTCAGTACCGGCATTTTATGGTGCTGAATTTATGCTGTAATTTAAATTCAGGACACCATCTTGAGTCAAGTGCTTCTGATGAAATTCCCACAGAAAGAAGTAAAAATTCATTAACTGTCAGCCATTAACTCACATTGGCATTGCTCTGAATAAATAATTTTCATGATTAATTTAATGATTTCTATTAATGTTTAAAAACTCCCTGAAAAAGGCACTGTGCATAATATATATATATATATGTAATGTATACAAACAGCATCCTGTTAACATGTTAACATCAATGTGAGATTTTTTAGGCAATTTGCATATTTATACAATTTCTTAAAACATCTATACAATATCATTTAAAAAGAATAGTCAGACCATTTTATTATTCAAATCATGTTTTATGTACTGATAGAACTCACAAGGGCATAAATTGGAAGAGGCTGCTTAAGATACAAGTTTCTTAAGTGTAATGTACCATATGTACTATCATATTTCTACTACCAGTTATAGTTCTCCAATAGTGGACTGGAATCCACATAAGAGCAAGTCTTGAATTTGAAGAAAAAGCAAGGTAAAAAACTATCTTGCACAAGATCTCTATTTGCATTTTAATTCTATTGATAAACAGGGAAGCATATGCACTATATATGCATCATAAGGGGCACAATATGAAGAAAAGTCAAAGCAGTGGTGGGCTGCTGTGTAGTTGTGTGGTTTCCTTTAGCTTTGATCACTGGCTGGGCCCGCACACCTGCCCTTGTGCTAAGCTATCCATTTATAACTAACTTTCTGGATCGTTCCCGCCACCCTCGCTGCCCAACTGTGTTTCACGCTATCCCTGCTTTACTCACTGCAGCTGCCTGAGTTGATTACCTGCTTCTTTGAAGCTCCGCTTCACTCCCAAAGGGGCGTGTGCAAGTGAAGCTAGCACGCACACATATATGCGCTCACAACCAGCGAACCGCTTGTGAAAGTAAGTGCAGTCCACTCCTGAGTCAGAGTACTGAAAAACTTGAAAATGCACACATCATTCCCCTGGGCCAGAGGTGGGTTCCTACCTATTCGGTCCGGTTCAGCCAAATAAGTAGTAACTCCGGAAAACATGTGACCGTACTGGTTCTATGATCGGCAGTGCCATCTTGATTTTCTGTTCTGCACATGTGCAGAAAAATCTTCATTAAAAGATTGTAATTTTTATTCATTTTTTGATTTTGTGCATATGTGCAGATCATTTTAAATGAAAGTGTCGTTGGCTTACCTGAACGATCTTCTCTGTGAGCTGCGAGGAGAGTCCAACGATGGGTTAATTCTGCCTGATTGCCCTGGACTGGATTGATTTTCTTGAAGCCACGCCTCTTCCTGTGTGCTTGCCAGAATTTCAATATAGGCGTGGACCAGTAGTCCGTTCATGTTGGTCTCAAGGTGTCCAGCACTCCTGGTGCAAGGTAACAGTCTGTCAAGATAGTAAATAGGTGAAAAACAGTACAAACAACCAAGGTGTAGGAATCTACGCTAGAGCAAGGGCGGGGTTGGACTCTCCTCGCAGCTCACAGAGAAGATCGTTCAGGTAAGCCAATGACACTTCTCCTGTGAACTGCTTGGAGAGTCCAACGATGGGAAGTGCCCAAGCTAAACGTTCCCAGGGCGGGAAGTAGAGTCACCGGTAGATTCCGCCTCCAAGTGAACCTGCTGCAAGACTCTGCGACCAAAGGCCGCCTCAGAGGAAGCAAACTTGTCCAACTTGTAATTGCGGACGAACTGGGACGGAGAGGCCCAGGTGGCCGCCCTGCAGATCTCACCAAGTGATGCTTGAGTAGCCCAGGCCGCTGAAGTCGCCGCACTCCTGGTCGAGTGTGCCGTGATGTTCGGAGGCACCCGTTGAGCTTGTTGAGCATAGGCCGAGGCGATGCAGGCCCGCAGCCACCTGCCAAAGGTGGCGGAGCTGGCCTTCCTACCCATGTTGCGAGGCTGGAAGGTGACGAACAAGGCTTCCGAACGCCGGAAATCAGCTGTACGTCTTATGTAAGTCTTGAGCGCACGTCGCACGTCCAACTTATGCCATCGGTGCTCTCTGGGATGTACTGGCCGTGGGCAGAAATCTGGTAAGATAACTTCTTGGCCACAGTGGAACATGGAGTTGACCTTCGGGACGAAGGTGGGATCGAGTCGGAGGACTACCCTGTCCTCATGAATAGCACAGAGGTCCTCCCTGACCGACAACGCCGCCAGCTCCGAAATCCGACGGGCGGATGTGATGGCCACCAGGAACACCGTCTTGAGCGTGAGGCGGTTGAGGTCGCACCGTCGCAACGGTTCGAAGGGCGGGTCGATTAGGGCCCTGAGGACGATGTGCAAGTCCCATGTCGGATATCTGTGAATGACCGGGGGGCGAAGGTTGGTGGCCCCACGTAGGAAGCTCTTCACGCTAGGATGTCTGGACAAGGACGAGTAGGACCCAAAGGTGAGCACGGTGGACAGTGCGGCCACCTGACGGCGGAGAGTGTTAGCCGCCAGCCCCTGTTCAAGCCCCCGCTGAAGGAAGTCCAGCACCTCTGAGATGGAGGCTGAGACGGGGTTGAGGTGGCGCTGTCCGCACCAGGCGACGAAGGTCGACCAAGTGGCATCATAGATTCTGGTGGTCGAGGGTCGACGCGAGGCCTGAATGGTACGTATGACGCCCTCGGAAAAGTTGGCACGTTCTAGGAGCCGCCGCTCACACGCCAAACGGCTAACTGCATCCACTGTGGCTCCGGGTGCGAAATGGAGCCCTGGATCAGCGTCACCTCCTCCGGAGGGATCCTCCACGGTTTGCTGACAGACAGACTCACCAGGTCCGCGAACCATGACCTCCTGGGCCAGTAGGGAGCGACGACGATCACCTCCGCCTGCTCCGTAAGTATCTTCCGTATCAGACCGGGTAGCAGGGGGAGAGGCGGGAATGCATATAGAAGACCCGGAGGCCATCGGCACATGAGGCTATTGGTGTCCTCCGCCCCTTGACATCTGTACCTGGTGAAGAACCTCGGGAGATGCGTATTTGCCACAGAGGCGAACAGGTCGACTGCTGGCAGGCCGAACCTCCGTGATATCTCTAGGAACAAATCCGGATGCAACTGCCACTCTGAGTTGTCGATGGTGGCCCTGCTCAGCCAGTCCGCCTGGACGTTGCTTTCCCCCGATATGTGTTCCGCCTTGATGGAGGCCAGGTTGTCCTCTGCCCAGAGACCCAAGCGTTCGGCCTCCTCCATCAACGACCTGGAGCGAGTGCCCCCTTGACGGTTGATGTGGGCCTTGGCGGACACATTGTCTGTGAGTAGAAGAACATGCCGGTTCTGAATGGTCAGATGGAAGTGAAGAAGGGCGAGGCGAGCCGCTCTCAGCTCCAGCCAGTTTATGCTGTGCTTGAGCTCCTCCTGCGACCACGTCCCCTGGGCGACTTGGTTGTCCAGGTGGGCTCCCCACCCGAAGAGACTGGCGTCGGTGGTGATGACCACTCGGTCCGGCTCGCGAAAGAGGCAGCCCTTGGCCAAGGACGCCGCCCTCCACCACTTCAGGGACGATCGCACCTGGCTGGGAACCGGAACCGGTCTGGGAGAATCGCTGTCCTTGGCTCTTTGGTAGGGTAACAGACACCACTGTAGGTGCCGAGAGTGCAGCCTCGCCCAGGGAACTATGGAGAGGCAGGAGACCATCTTGCCGAGGAGTTGCAACAAGAGGACAATGGGTGCAGTCCTGGATGCCCTCACTCTCTGTACAAGGTTGAGCAGACTTGTCACACGTTCCTGGGACAGATAGACCTGGCAGGCGATGGTGTCGATGACCGCCCCCAGATGAATTATCCTGGTGGTGGGAGTCAGGTGGCTCTTCTTCAGGTTGATGGAGAACCCGTGCTGTTCGAGGGTGCGCATGGTCAGACGTAGGTCCCTGATCGCCTGGCGGTGGCTTGTTGATTGAACGACGATGTCGTCTAGGTATGCTTGGAGACGAACCGGTCGCGACCTGAGTGATGCCAGGACTGCCGCCAGAACCTTCGTGAATGTCCTCGGGGCGGAGGACAGACCGAAGGGAAGGGCCCTGTATTGGTAGTGGTTGCCTGCGTAATAAAACCTGAGGAACCTGCGATGCGCCTTTCGAACCGGGACATGGAGGTAAGCCTCCTGGAGATCTATGGACGTTAAGAGATCCCCCGGTCGAATGCAACTCAGGATGGACTGGAGGGACTGCATCTTGAAGCGTTTGTATGCCAGATGCTGATTCAGGTGTTTGAGATCTAGAATTCCCCTCCAGCCTCCCGAGTTCTTGGGGACCAGGAATAGAATCGAGTAAAACCCTGACCCCTGATGCTCCACTGGCACCGGTTCTATCGCGTTTATCTCTCTCAGGTGGGCTACCTCCTGCTCCATGAGGGACCTTCTGAGGGGAGAGGAGGGGGTGGGGCAGCGAATGAATCGCCTGGGAGGAAGGGAGGTGAACTCCAGGGTGAGACCCATCCGAATGGTCTGAAGGACCCACTGATCGGACGTGGTCTGCTCCCAGGCCACCTGAAACAGTTGAAGGCGACCCCCTATGGGAGCTGTCCTCTGCGGGTCACTTAAACTTGCGGAAGGGACGGGAGCCGGACCCACCTCGGAAGGGGCGTTTGGAATAAGATGAACGACCCCTGTCACGGAAAGAATGTCTGTCTTGACCTCTATCTGCTCCCTGATGGTAGGGCCGGTGGTACTGGCCTGAACTGGTGGAGAGCTCAGAGGCACGAAAGGGCTGCTTCCGAAAGGAAGCAGGGCCCTTGCGATCGGATTTCTTGGAGACTGAGGGCATGACTTTCTTTTTGTCCTTGTTCTCCACTAGCACGGGGTCAAGGACCTCCCCGAAGAGCTTCTCCCCTTTATAGGGGGCAGAAGCTATCTTCCATTTTGAACGCATGTCAACGTTCCAGTGACGAAGCCAAAGGAGCCTTCTAGATGTAACATTAGATGCCAAGGCCCTGGAGGCGAACTTGGCGGAACTGAGGGTGGCATCGGCGGTGTATGAAACACCTGCCATGATCTTACGTAACTCCTGTCTAGTTTTGGAATCGCCCGCTGGTACTTTGGCAAGGAGCTGTCTAAGCCACTTGAGTGTGGCCCTAGACATAAAGGAGGCCGAGGTGGCAGTCTTAATTGCCCATGCAGCCGCCGTGTGGGTCTTATGGCAGGCCTTCTCTGACCTTTTGTCCTCCGCCTTAAGGCCCTCCAGGAGATCTGGAGGTAGGACCGATGTAGAGGTGAGGGCCTGTACCGGCGGGTCCACTGGAGGCAGCTTAAGCAGGTCCTCCAGTGGGGCATCTACTGTATAAAGCTGCTTGTCTATATTACTGTGTGATGCTGCAGTGCCCGGCTGGGCCCACTGGCGCTGAACCAGATTGAGAAACATTTTGGGCACTGGCACTATCTCCTGAGTTTCCTCAGGTTCCTCAAAAAGGCCCTCATCGTTATCAGAGACCACCTCTGGGGTCGGTGCGGGCGCTGTGACCTTCATGCGGGTGGAAACCTTAGCCTTGCCTAGAATGACTTTAAAGGTGGAACTGCGGAAAAGCCCCTTGAAGGCGGGCTTCTCCGGGGCAGCTTGCTCATCCCCAGAGAACTCCTGCTCAGGAGCTAGGTCATCCTCCATGGAGGAGTCTCCACTATCCAGGGACGAATGGGGAGAGGGAGACCTGCGAAAGGCCTGGCGCTCAACTACCTTGGGGGCACTAGGCCCCTTGGCTCGCTTGCTCTTATGCTTCAAGCCATCAGCAATCCCCTGGGAGATAGCCCTATCAATGATTGCCTGCATTTCAGCCGAAATTGCAGGCCCCTGATCTTCAACTGGCCTGGCCCTCTTAGGAGGCCTCGAATGAACTGGGGGAGGAGAAACTGGCCTGGAAATAGGGGTGCCCTCCTCCTGAAATAGGTCATCATCACCCCCCAAGGAAGGTTCTGGGGAGTCATCCGAAGAAAATTCCTGTTCTTCCTCATCTTCTGTAACCTCTCTGCCAAGCAAGGGGACAATCACTTCAGTGACTTCTTTGGAATTGCCTTTGGCTTTACGTTGGGCCTTGTCAAATTCTTTGTCAAGGGCTTTTTGGCGCCTGGAGGCAGCCCTATCCTGTGCCTTGTCCTGCTTCTTGCCCCCGGTCTTGCTAAGGGCCTCAGAGGCAGCCTTGCTGGCCTGCCTAACAAGCCCCCTGCTGGTGGATGGCCCTGGCTGTTCCTGATCTTGGGCAGCTCTTTCAGACATCCCGGGGTTGTTAACTCACCACCTGAAGACAATGAAGGGCTCACAGCAGGACGATCACGGGGCAGCAGGAGTAGATGCAGCAACGAGAAAGCGGTAAATCAGCTCCTGGGAGACTGAAAAAACCACCTTCCAATGAGCAGGGATTGCTCAGAAGCAAAGGAGAGCCTGCCGGATCGTGGCCGGACAGGAGCGTTTCCTAAGCCTCAAGCTGGAGCCGGCAGATGCAGCGACGATCGGAGAAAAGCAGCAGCTGAAAATCCTCTTCGCGCCTCTGCAAACCAGCCAGAAACGGCGCCGGGAAGGCAGCTGCTCAGCAACGGATCTGGGGCTTCCGGCCGCTTTCGCGCCTAATTTAGCCGCCCCCGCCTTCCTTTTGCTGCAAAAAAAGCGCCCGCCAATGGCTGCAGAGACCAAAAATGGCGGGCGCAGTTTGAATGAGCGGCGCGAAGCCGCTAGCATGCAGACCGGCTTGCTGATGCCGGGGGAAGGCTCCGACGCTCCAGCCGGTCAGCGCTAGGCGGCAGGGCACTCAGACCACTGACCGAAGCGCTGCCAGGCTCCCTAGGCACTCCAAGCCTGGGGCCAGTATGCAGAGCCCGCGCGCGCCCGGGCGAACCCAGGACGCGTCGGGAATCGCTCTTCTGTGAGTCTTAAGGTAAAAACTCACCTACAATCTGTAAACCTAAAATTAAAAACGCTTTTGGAGAGTCCAACTAGGTCCTGTTAGAAATTTCTTTAGGAGAACCAACAGAACGTGTCCAATTGGGCTCAGAGTGGATTGAAATTCTGGCAAGCACACAGGAAGAGGCGTGGCTTCAAGAAAATCAATCCAGTCCAGGGCAATCAGGCAGAATTAACCCATCGTTGGACTCTCCAAGCAGCTCACAGGAGAAATGCGTCTGGCACACACAAAAGGTTTTACTACCAAACTGATACTAATGGAACCCACCCCTGCCTGGGCTAATAGGAAACCAATATATATTACTCGATATTGCTGTCAGCCATTCTAGGTAAAAAGGAAACACAACTAGATACTTTATTCTAAGGCTATACTAATAGAGTAAGGTACAAACTTTCTGCCAGCATTTCTAACTACCTGATCAATTTGAGCATGTCTTTCCTAAGTTTGTTTCTCTTGCTTTTAGTTATGCCTTTGGGGCAACTCCTTCTCTTGTCTGATCGTTCCCCAGGCAACATATCTTTCCTTCATCCTCCAAGGTCTTTCACACATTCTGTTACCAATGCTTCAGTGTTTGACATACATTTTTAAGGAGAGAAAGGAACAAAGCAAATTGAATTGCCAATTAAATATTATATTTAATATTATTACATGTTCTTCATTTTGTTCCATCAGATATTTTGGCCAAGAATAACTCTGCTAGAGAACATTTCCCTGAAGATGGGCTCCAGTACGAGTCCGAAAGCTCGGAAGACAAAACTTCTTGTCCTGGTGATTGATCTAGATTTGATTCTTTAATAGCTACTTTCATTTCACTAAAAAAACTGCATTCTAACATTTCCCACCAACTGTTGAAATTGTCATCAGCAGCTATATCTCTTCAATTATACATAGCATTCACCAGTGAATAAAGTTAAAAGAAATATTTCACATTTAGTACTACATAGCTGATTCAAAAGTATAATTCTGCATCACATGTGACATTATCAATAGGTTCATTCAAAGCCCATGAGAGAAAGTCATGATAGTAAGTTACTCATCAACAACTATTCCTAAGAAACCTCTCCCAAATTATTCAGAACCTGTGCCAAAAATTTAACCATGTTTCTATGACCCTGGTCATGGAAATAGATCTAAGTTAGCTATATTTATTTAGAAATCACATTTACTGTAAGCTGCAGTATGTTAAAGTCATAGTACTAATGCTTCTGCTTGACTCACTTGTGAATAGAAGTTGAAAAAACTAACTTAATTCATGGTTTGTTTTATGGTAGTATGGTTTTTACTTTCCTAACAACCCAGAGTTAAGAGCCCAGAAAAAGCCTTTAAGAAAACACCATGGGATTCTTATAAAAATCAAGATTACTGATTCATTGCTGTATGCCATAGTAGAGACAATCAATCCCAAAGTATTCATTTAGAGAAACAAGCTTCATTCTGTTTCTCATCTCCCTTTTTTAATAAAATAAATTTTGTTGACAAAAGTGCAAAATGCTTTATGTGTGGAGACAAGACCTTCTTTATGGAAAAAATAATAGTGAAATATTCTGCAAGGATAAATAGATCATTAGAAGAGAATATTTCTCTTCTCATAGCTCAAGATTAAACTGTAGCATCTTTGATGCTCTTAGATGCTCAGATGCTCTCTAAGCTTGGTTGGTTTCTTTCAGTCATTTTATTAGTAAAACAACAGCCTATCTCAAATATCCACCAAGACTACTCCCAGCAATGCCAACAGAGCAAACCACTAGAATATAAAATGAGAGCAATCCCACTCCCTTCTAGCATTGATGTTACCCATTTTGATAATGAAACTGCAAGAAACCAACGGAGCTCAATAAGCACAAAGAACCACATAAGTAGACCACTGTTTAGAAGAACTCAGTTTCCTCTTCTCGTCTTTCCAACATCAGTTTATTTAAATCATTTCTTCCTGTTACATTAGAAAGCTATTATTTTAATTTTAGCATTCTAAAGAGGAAATTATTAGGATCTGCATAAAACATAAAACAAAACAAAAAATGCACTGGTACAGACTATGCAGTACCTTGCTCAAAAGTAGTAACTGTGAGAGGGATCTTGGAGTTCTAGTGGACAATCCTTTAAACAAGAGCCAGCAGTGTGCAGCAGCTGCCAAAAAAGCCAACACAGTTCTAGGCTGCATAAACAGAGGGATAGAATCAAGATTGCTTGAAGTGTCAATAACACTTTATAATGCCATGGTAAGGCCACACTTGGAATACTGCATCCAGTTTTGATCACCACGATGTAAAATAAATGTTGAGACTCTAGAAAGAGTAGAGAAGAGCAACAATGATGAGTAGGGGACTGAAGGCTAAAGCATATGAAGAACAGTTGCAGGAACTAGGTATGTCTTTAATAAAAAGAAGGACTAGGGAAGACATGATGGCAGTGTTCCAATATCTCAGGGGCTGCCACAAAGAAGAGGGAGTCAAGCTATTCTCTGGACTTTATATGTCTATACCATCTACATTATTTATTTCATCTACATCATCTCCCGTTTATATTGCACATGGCCCGAATTTTATCTGACTATCGAATTTGAATTCTGCCGAATTACCTTACTGGACTATTTTATATATTTAATATTCATATGTTTATATATTTATATATTTATATATGTTTATTTATCTATTTATTACCATCTTTTGCACCTTATTTAATATCTTAACCTTTTATCCAGCGTGGTCTCTGTATTACCTAGCATGTACTCAAGGGCCTGCCTTCTCTTGCTGCGAGAGTCCCCCCTCTCGCAGGTATGGCCCGCTGTGTTATCAAGGGCACACTTTGATGAGGGACTAGTAAGTCAGGAGAAGTGGCGAAAGCGCAGGTGTAGGGTTTTTTTAGTAAAAAAGCTGTTGTCTGTTTTAGGGGGTACCAGGGAGGAGGGAGGGTTTAGACAGGTTGAGACTAGCCAGAAGGGAACGGGCCGAGCCAGCAGACGACGGAGGGAGGCGGATGGTTCCGTTAAGAGGGGGGAAACACAAGTCATTCCGGTGGAGGGCTTCTCCATCCAGAGGGTCGTGGGGAGGGGCAGGGCCGAGGGGAGACAAGTTCCTTCCTCCCGGTTGGAGGCACGTAGCCGTTGGTTACAAACGGTTGGGTGCCACAACCCCCGCAGGCTAGGTGGCCAGGGAATACAGAGCCAGGGTCTGCGGCTGATGTTTTGCAACGCCAGGTCCGTTGTCAACAAAGCCCCCCTCATTAGTGACCTTGTGTCAGAGGGGGAGCCGGACCTGGTAGGAATTGCGGAGACCTGGTTGGGCCACGAGGGAGGACATCCCCTCGTTGAAATGTGCCCACCAGGCTACCGCGCATTTCATCAGCCGCGGGCCCTAGGCAGGGGTGGTGGGGTAGCGGTCATTATTAAGGAAGGCCTTGAGCCGAGAGAGACCATTGTGCCTCAGACTTCCGGCTGTGAGTCCCTCTGCGTGAAGTGGGGCCTAGGGAGGCAGTTGGGCTTGCTGGTTGTATACCTGGCTCCCCGCTATGTAGCAGCAGCCCTGCCCGAGCTCCTGGAGGTGATCGCTACGGTGGCAGTGGAGACCCCCAGACTTATAGTCATGGGGGACTTTAACCTGCCATCGTTGGGCGAATCATCCGTGGTAGCTCGGGAGTTCATGGCTTCCATGACGGCCATGGACCTGACCCAAGTAATTCAGGGCCCCACCCACTAGGGTGGACATACGCCGGACCTCATCTTCGTCTCGGGCCAATGGAAAAGTGATCTGGGTACAGGGGATATAGTCATCACACCCTTGTCATGGTCAGACCACTCACTTCTCCGGCTCGACTTTCCGACCGCTGCTCCCCTCCGCGGGGAGGCGGAACCAGAGTCACCAATCTGGTACCGCCCCAGGCGCTTGATGGACCCGGATGGGTTCCAGACAGCGCTTGGGCCATTTCCTGTATCCCTGACCCGCGCCCCGATGGAGGACCTCACGGCCGCATGGAATAGTGCGGCCGTGGGAGCCTTAGATCGGGTCGCGCCCTTGCGGCCTCTCTCGCGGCGGCGAACCACCCTGGCTCCTTGGTTCACTGAGGAGCTGCGGGTGATGAAACGCCGCAAGAGATGCCTAGAGAGAAGATGGAGGGCTAGCCGCTCTGAATCTGACCGGACACAGGTAAGAGCCCATTTACGGACTTACATTGTGGCGCTGAGGGTGGCCAAACGTCATCATTGTGCCACTCTCATAGCATCCGCAGAAAACCGCCCTGCCGCCCTGTTTAGGGTGACCCGCTCCCTCCTTCAACAGAAGGAACGGGAAGCCCCGCTACAGGGTAGAGCAGAGGAATTTGTGATTTTTCTGCAGGAGAAAACCGCCCAGATACAGAGTGAGCTAACCCCCATTCATGGCCCAGTGGGATGCCACGAGAGAGATCTTGTTTGGGAGGAGTTTGACTCCGTTACTTCCGAGGATATGGACAGGCTACGTGGGCGACTGCGAGCCACCACATGTTTATTGGACCCGTGCCCCTCCTGGCTTGTACTGGCATCCTGGGAGGTGACACGAGGCTGGCTCCAAGAGGTTGTCAACGCATCCTTGAGTGAGGGTTCCTTGCCTGCCTCCCTAAAAGAGGCCATGGTGAGGCCCCTCCTCAAGAAGCCCTCTTTGGACCCAGCTCTTTTGAACAACTACCGTCCAGTCTCCAACCTTCCCTTCTTGGCGAAGGTTGTTGAGAGTGTGGTGGCACAACAGTTTCCCCGTCACCTGGAGGAAGTTGACTATCTAGATCCGCGCCAGTCCGGCTTTCGGCCCGGGCATAGCACCGAGACGGCATTGGTCGCGTTGGTAGATGATCTCTGGAGGGCCAGAGATGGGGGATGTTCCTCCATCCTGGTCCTATTAGACCTCTCGGCGGCTTTCGATACCATCGACCATGGTATCCTATTGCATCGGCTGGGGGGGTTGGGGGTGGGAGGCACCGTTTTATGGTGGTTCTCCTACCTCTCTGGCCGATCGCAATTTGTGCGGGCAGGAGAGCAGAGGTCGACCCTGAGACCCCTCACATGCGGGGTGCCTCAGGGGTCGGTCCTGTCGCCTCTCCTGTTTAACGCATACATGAAGCCGCTGGGCGAGATCATCCGTGGTTTTGGGGTAGAGTACCACCTGTACGCTGATGACACCCAGCTGTACATATCTACCCCAAACCACCCCAACGATGCCGTAGCGGTGATGTGCCAGTGCCTGGAAGCCGTGCGGGTCTGGATGGGAAGTAACGGACTTAGGCTCAACCCGACCAAGACCGAGTGGCTGTGGTTTCCGGCTGCCCGATTCAACCAGCTCTCTCCAACGCTGGCCATAGGGGGCGAACATCTTGCCCCTGTGGATGGGGCGCGCAACTTGGGTGTCCTCCTGGATACCCGGCTGTCCATGGAAGATCAAGTGACAGCCGTGGCCAGGAGGGCGTTTTACCAGGTTCGCCTGGTACGCCAGTTGCGCCCCCTATTGGATCGGGACGCCCTTCGCACAGTCACTCATGCTCTCGTGACATCCCGACTGGATTATTGCAACTCTCTCTACATGGGGCTCCCCTTGAGGTGTACCCGGAGGCTTCAGTTGGTCCAGAATGCAGCCGCGCGAGCAATTATGGGCACCTCTAGGTTTGCCCATGTAACACCGCTGTTGCGCGAGCTGCACTGGCTACCTGTCGTCTTCCGGGTGCGCTTCAAGGTGTTAATTACCATCTTCAAAGCGCTCCATGGCTCGGGACCTAGCTACCTGCGGGATCGGATCCTGCCCCATACATCCTCACGGCCGATTCGCTCCCACAGAGAGGGACTTCTCCGGGTGCCGTCCACTAGACTTTGTCAGCGGGCGGCGCCCAGGGGAAGGGCCTTCTCTGTGGCGGGCCCAGCCCTCTGGAATGACCTTCCCCCCGATATCAGGACAACCACGGACCTCCGCTCCTTCCGCTTAAAATTAAAGACGCACTTTTTTCGTCTGGCCGGCCTTGGGTAGTCTCTTTTTAGGTTAGGGTTTTTTAGGGGTAATTTTTAGTTTAGTTTATGGGTTTTAGCGCAGGATCTATTTAATCTATTTTTAACTCTGTATTTTGTATTTGTTTGTGGTTTATTTGTATTTTTAATTGCCTGTGCCCCGCCTCGAGTCCCCTTGGGGAGAGAGAGCGGGATATAAATTAAAATTATTATTATTATTATTATTATTAAAACACCTGAGGGTAGGACAAGGAGCAATTGGTGCAAACCAATCAAGGGGAAAAGCAACTTAGAACTAATAAGAAATTTCCTGACAGAACAATTAATCAGTGGAACAACTTACCTCCAGAAGTTGTGAATCCAACACTGGAAGTTTTAAAGAAGAGCTTCAGACTATTTGTCTGAAGTGGTGTAGGATATCCTGCCTAAGCAGGGGGTTGGACTAGAAGACTCCCAAGGTCCCTTCTAACATTGTTATTCTATGCTTTTAAAACAAGGAGCACTGAGAAGAGATAGCACAGAAGTTTACATTAACATAATGAATGAGATGTAAAACAATCTTATTCATCTCTTTGTTCCTCAAGGAATATGGAGGCTCGCATGGTTAGCATGCTGGCTTGAGAAGCAGCAAGCTTGCATTCAAGACCCAAGTTTTGACATGGGGTGAGATGAGCTCCTGTCCTTTGCTCCAGCTTCTTCCAGGGACATAAAAGGAATTGTTTTTCCTCCTTTCTCCATTTTCATATATATAATGTTTATGTAACGTTGCTGAATGATTAAGTTCTCTCAAAAGCACCACTCAACAGAAAACAAATAGATTTAATTGCTTTTAAAACTAGCTATATAGATCATCAAGTTGTTCTCTATCCATGCAGTTTATCTTTCCCTTTATATATTTACCAAGGCATTAGAATAAATCTGATTTTATATGAGCATTAGTTTGTACAACAGTTTATAAAGGTATACTTTAGCAGAATGAATTAGGAATAGGTTATATTCAAAACTTTACAAGATAGGTATAATGAATTAACATACGTCAGATAAACTCTATTTTCAATACCCAGTAGACAAACTGTAAATATTTTAAAAGCCAGGACTAGAAAATATAGTGCAGTATACAATTCTCTGTTGTATAATAATTTACAAGTTAAAGAACTTTTGTAATCATGGAAGTTTTTGCAATGATCTTATTCATTGAGTTTTGACTTGGACAAAAATTATACTTACTGTACTAGAGCAATGTATATAAAGACAAAATGAGAACTAATATTACTCTATTTTCTGTCCATGCAGTTATGTTAGATTACAATGCATGGACCAGGAAGATCAAGTTCTATCTTGATATCCACCTGTTGACATAGTTAAGGACCATTTTGGTACCACTATATGCAAATACCATTATATAAATATATATTTATATTTATATAATATAATTATAATCATGTATTCTAAGGCAGACCTTATGCTACTGCGAGAGTCCCCGCTCTCGCAGGTCTGGCCCTCCTCGTTAACGAGGGCACGCCTTGATGAGGGATTTATTAATCCGGAGAGGTGGGCGAAGCGCGGCCTTAGGGGTTTTTTAGTTAAAAATTTGTTGTTTATTTTAGGGGGTACCAGGGAGGGGGGAGGGTGTAGACAGGTTGAGACGGGCCGAGCCAGCAGACCACGGAAGGAGGCGGACGGATCCGCTAAGAGGGGGGATACACAGGTCGTTTCCATAGAGGGCCTACCCATCGAGAGGCTGGTGGGGAGAGGCAGATCCGATGGGAGACATATCTCATCCTCCCGGTTGGGGGCACAGAACCGTTGGCTGCAAACGGTGAAGTGCCACAACCCCCGCAGGCTAGGTGGTCAGGGAGTACAGAGCCAGGGCCTGCGGCTGATGTTTTGCAACGCCAGGTCTGTGGTCAACAAAGCCCCCCTCATCCATGACCTTGTGTCAGAGGGGGAGCCGGACCTGGCAGGAATTGCGGAGACCTGGTTGGGCCACGAGGGTGGTCTTCCCCTCGTTGAAATGTGCCCACCAGGTTACCGTGCTTTTCATCAGCCCCGGGCCCTAGGCAGGGGTGGTGGGGTAGCGGTTATTGTAAAGGAAGGTCTTGAGCCGAGAGAGACCATTGTGCCACAGACCACCGGTTGTGAGTCCCTCTGCGTGAAGTGGGGCCTAGGGAGGCAGTTGGGCATGCTGGTTGTATACCTGGCTCCCCGCTATGTAGCAGCAGCCCTGCCCGAGTTCCTGGAGGTGATCGCTACGGTGGCAGTTGAGACCCCCAGACTTTTAGTCATGGGGGACTTTAATCTGCCATCGGCGGGCGAATCATCCGTGGTAGCTCAGGAGTTCATGGCTTCCATGACGGCCATGGACCTGACCCAATTAATTCAAGGCCCCACCCACGAGGGTGGACATACACCGGATCTCATCTTTGTCTCTGGCCAATGGAAGAGTGATCTGGGTATAGGGGATATAGTCATCACGCCCTTGTCATGGTCAGACGACTCACTTCTCCGGATCGACTTTCCGACCGCTACTCCCCTTCGCGGGGAGGCGGAACCTGAATCACCAATCTGGTTCCGCCCCAGGCGCCTGATGGACCCTGATGGGTTCCAGGCGGCGCTTGGGCCACTTCCTGGACCCCTGACCCGCGCCCCGATGGAGGACCTCGTGGCCGCATGGAATACTGCGACCACAGGAGCCTTGAATCGGGTCGCGCCCTGGCGGCCTCTCTTGCGGCGGCGAGCCACCCTGGCTCCTTGGTTCTCCGAGGAGCTAAGGGTGATGAAACGCCACAAGAGATGCCTAGAGAGAAGATGGAGGTCTACTCGATCTGAATCTGACCGGACACAGGTAAGAGCCCATTTACGGACTTACATTGTGGCGCTGAGAGTGGCCAAACATCATCATTGTGCCACTCTCATAGCATCCGCAGAAAACCGCCCTGCCGCCCTGTTTAGGGTGACCCGCTCCCTCCTTCAACAGAGGGTGCGGGAAGCCCCGCTACAGGGTAGAGCAGAGGAATTTGTGATTTTTCTGCAGGAGAAAATCGCTCAGATACAGAACGAGCTAGCCCCCATTGATGGTCTAGTGGGATGCCACGAGACAGATCTTGTTTGGAGGAGTTTGACTCCGTTGCTTCCGAAGATATGGTAGGTTACGTGGGTGACTGCGAGCCACCACATGTTTATTGGACCCGTGTCCCTCCTGGCTTGTACTGGCATCCTGGGAGGTGACACGAGGCTGGCTCCAAGAGGTTGTCAATGCATCCTTGAGTGAGGGTTCCTTGCCTGCTTCCCTAAAAGAGGCTATGGTGAGGCCCCTCCTTAAGAAGCCCTCTTTGGACCCAGCTTTGTTAACCAACTATCATCCGGTCTCCAACCTTCCCTTCTTGGTGAAGGTTGTTGAGAGTGTGGTGGCACAACAGTTTCCCCGTCACCTGGAGGAAGTTGATTATCTAGACCCGCGCCAGTCCGGCTTTTGGCCCGGGCATAGCACCGAGACGGCATTGGTCGCGTTGGTCGATGATCTCTGGAGGGCCAGAGATGGGGGTTGTTCCTCCATCCTGGTCCTATTAGACCTCTCGGCGGCTTTTGATACCATCGACCATGGTATCCTATTGCATCGGCTGGGGGGGTTGGGGGTGGGAGGCATCGTTTTACGGTGGTTCTCCTACCTCTCTGGCCGATCGCAATTTGTGTTGACAGGAGAGCAGAGGTCGACCTCGAGACCCCTCACATGTGGGGTGCCTCAGGGGTCGGTCCTCTCGCCTCTCCTGTTTAACACATATATGAAGCCGCTGGGTGAGATCATCCGTGGTTTTGGGGTAGAGTACCATCTCTACGCTGATGATACTCAGCTGTATATATCTACCCCAAACCACCCCAACGATGCCGTAGCGGTGATGTGCCAGTGCCTGGAAGCCGTACGGATCTGGATGGGAAGAAACGGACTCAAGCTCAACCCGACCAAGACCGAGTGGCTGTGGTTTCTGGCAGCCCGATTCAACCAGCTGACTCCATCGCTGGCCATTGGGGGCGAACATCTTGCCCCAGTGGATGGGGTGCGCAACTTGGGTGTCCTCCTGGATGCCCGGCTGTCCATGGAAGATCAAGTGACAGCCGTGGCCAGGAGGGCATTCTACCAGGTTCGCCTGGTTCGCCAGTTGCGCCCCCTATTGGATCGGGACGCCCTCTGCACAGTCACTCATGCTCTCGTGACATCCCGACTGGACTATTGTAACTCTCTCTACATGGGGCTCCCCTTGAGGTGCACCCGGAGACTTCAGCTAGTCCAGAATGCAGCCGCGCGAGCAGTTATGGGAACCTCAAGGTTTGCCCATGTAACACCGCTCTTGCGCGAGCTGCACTGGCTGCCTGTCGTCTTCCGGGTGCGCTTCAAGGTTCTAGTTATCATCTTTAAAGCGCTCCATGGCTCGGGACCTAGCTATTTGCGGGATCGGATCCTGCCTCATACATCCACACGGCCTATTCGCTCACACAGAGAGGGACTTCTCCGGGTGCCGTCCACTAGACTTTGTCAGCGGGCGACGCCCAGGGGAAGGGCTCTCTCTGTGGCGGGCCCAGCCCTCTGGAACGACCTTCCCCCCGACATTAGAACAACCACGGACCTCTGCTCCTTCCGTCTAAAACTAAAAACATATTTGTTCTGCTTGGCCGGCCTAGGGTAGTCTCCCTTCTATGGGGTTGCTAATAATTTAAAATGGGGATTCTAGTAATTTTTAACTGGGAATTTTTAGCGCAGGGATATTATTTAATTTGTTTTTATTATGTGTGTATATTTATTGTTTTATTTGCCCTGTGCACCGCTCCGAGTCCCTTCGGGGAGAGGGAACGGTCAACAAATTAAATTTATTATTATTATTATTATTATTATTATTATTATTATTATTATTATTATTATTATTATTAAAAATGATCCAACTATTCTAATGAATCACAAGTTAAAATATATGGCACTGCACTTAAGAAGATAAAATATTTCACAGTAAGACTTTCATTCAATCAAGAGAGAAGTACCAACATGTCCTCTCGGCGGCTTTCGATACCATTGACCATGGTATCCTATTGCATCGGCTGGGGGGGTTGGGGGTGGGAGGCACCGTTTTACGGTGGTTCTCCTCCTACCTCTCTGGCCGATCGCAATTTGTGTTGGCAGGAGAGCAGAGGTCGACCTCGAGACCCCTCACATGTGGGGTGCCTCAGGGGTCGGTCCTCTCGCCTCTCCTGTTCAACACATATCTGAAGCCGCTGGGTGAGATCATCCGTGGTTTTGGGGTAGAGTACCATCTCTACGCTGATGATACTCAGCTGTATATATCTACCCCAAACCACCCCAACGATGCCGTAGCGGTGATGTGCCAGTGCCTGGAAGCCGTACGGATCTGGATGGGAAGTAACGGACTCAGACTCAACCCGACCAAGACCGAGTGGCTGTGGTTTCCGGCTGCCCGATTCAACCAGCTGATTCCATCGCTGGCCATAGGGGGCGAACATCTTGCCCCTTTGGATGGGGCGCGCAACCTGGGTGTCCTCCTGGATGCCCGGCTGTCCATGGAAGATCAAGTGACAGCCGTGGCCAGGAGGGCGTTTTACCAGGTTTGCCAGTTGCACCCCCTATTGGATCGGGACGCCCTTCGCACAGTCACTCATGCTCTCGTGACATCCCGACTGGACTATTGTAACTCTCTCTACATGGGGCTCCCCTTGAGGTGCACCCAGAGACTTCAGCTGGTCCAGAATGCAGCCGCGCGAGCAATTACGGGAACCTCAAGGTTTACCCACATAACACCGCTCTTGCGCGAGCTGCACTGGTTGCCTGTCGTCTTCCGGGTGCGCTTCAAGGTGTTAGTTATCATCTTTAAAGCGCTCCATGGCTCGGGACCTAGCTATCTGCGGGATCGGATCCTGCCTCATACATCCTCACGGCCGATTCGCTCCCACAGAGAGGGACTTCTCCGGATGCCGTCCACTAGACTTTGTCAGCGGGTGACGCCCAGGGGAAGGGCTCTCTCTGTGGCGGGCCCAGCCCTCTGGAACGACGTTCCCCCCGACATTAGAACGACCACGGACCTCCGCTCCTTCCGTCTAAAATTAAAAACGCATCTTTTCTGCTTTGCCGGCCTAGTGTAGTCTCTCTTTCTATGGGGTTTTTTGTTAGTAAACTTAAGTTAATTGGGAATCTTAGTATTTTAATGGGCAATTTTTAGCACAGGAACAACGTTTAATCTGTTTTTAAATATGTTTGTATATTTATTGTTTTTTATTTTCCCTGTGCACCGCTCCGAGTCCCTACGGGGAGAGGGAGCGGTCTATAAATTAAATTTTATTATTATTATTATTATTATTATTATTATTATTATTATTATTATTATTATTATTATTATTATTATTATTATTATTATTATTATTATTATTATGTCATCTGTGAAATATCTGCCTAACAATTACAGATTACACAGAAACAATGAATGGTTTGGGAATTGCATGCTCATACAGAGAGAATCGTAATCAAGTCCATCCACCTTGTTGTTAGTCATCATCATCTTTGTCCTTCCACCTTTTTTAGCACTGATTTCTCAAGGGAGATAAATCTTCAGATAGTATAAACTCAGACTGATTATCTGTGTGTTGAATGAGAACTCTAAATTGATTACTTCTAAGATCCATGTGTTTGTTTTCTTGGCTGCCTACAGTATTCTGAAGAATCTTCTCCAACAAAGTTCAAAATCATCAATGCCCTTTCTATCTTGTTTCTTCAAAGTCCAGCTTTCAATTACATATTGTGTTACGGGGGTGTGGGGGGTGGATCCTTGTTTGATTCTAATAGGCATGGATATGAATGGCATATGAATATTTTTCCCAAGGTCTTCATTGTTGTCCCAATGAAATACTAATCTGTAGTGTGTTGCCTGACTGCTGGCTTCTGTTAAGTTTTGTTTGCAAGTATGTCTGTTTGTTTCTGTTTCCGTCTGTTTTGTGTGCCTTCAAGTGACTATTGACTTCTGATCAGCAGTGGGTTTCACATTTTGTAACCACCGGTTTGCCCCACATGCACCTGCTTGCTTTGTGTATACCCTTTGCCCTTCTGTGCATACGCCCGACTTTCTATGCATGTGCTTTGCTCACATGAACATCTCCTGTACATGCACCCAACCTCAAAACATGCCTAAATAGGACTGCATAGAGCTGGGGCGGGTGGGCAGGCCCACCTGTGATTTCCACTACCAGTTCAGGCGAACCAGTCCTAACTGGCTGAATACCACCTCTGCTTCTGATGCCATTCTGAGTTGCCATTACCTCCTTCCTAGGGCTGAAACAGAATGACTGGTTCAAAGTCACCCAGCAGCCTCTGTGCCTAAGATAGAGATAGAATACACCATTTCAGTCTCAAGTCTTAACCACTAATCAACTGGCTCTCTCTTTAGTTAATCCTAAAAGGTGAAGCGATACATCCCTTTCATATTTTCATTCTTGCTCTAAAAGATAGTTGAGGAATCTGTTGTCATTTGGTTGGTCTTATATTTAAGGTATACCTGGCCCAGAGGTATGCTATCTTGTTGTCAACTAATTATAGAATGTTATAGAACATCTTGCCTCCTGATGTTAGGGGAGTCCTCATTTTGTTTGTGTTTCACAAAACTGAAAAAGTATACTATTCCCTATGCTGGTCCATGACTGTAATAAATATTTGATTTGGTTTGATATACTATTCTGATGTGCATTTGGAATGAATAATGAACAAGGATTGCAATTGCAATTTTTTATTGTCTTTGACTCTACTTGATTTTGTAAAGTACCATTGAATCAAAGCTAGTTACAGCACTAAAGAAATATTATAATACAAAATAAAAACAATACTGTAAATAAATGCATCTGCTATACTCTTATTTTAGTTTAAGCCATAAAGCATTTATGTATCTATGCCAGAGGTGGTATTTAGCAGATTCTGACAAGTTCTGGAGAACCGGTAGCAGAAATTTTGAGAAACGATAAATACCATCTTTGACTGGCCCTACCCCCATTTATTCTCTGCCTCCCGAGTCCCAGCTGATTGGGAGGAAATGGGAATTTTGCAATAACCTTCCCTTGCCATGCCCATCAAGCCACCCCCACCAAACCACCCCCACAGAACGGGTAGTAAAAAAAATTTGAATGCCACCACTGATCTACGCTATTCCTAGGCATGTTTTTTATTCCTTCTGAAACTGAACTGGAAATTTAAAATAAATAAATAAAAAGACAAATCAGTAAAGAAAAAAAAACTGAGACATTAGATGAGTAAGCATGCCACAAATCTTTCATGCTTTTTGAAGATTTGGACAAAACATAACTCCCTCCCCAAATCCAAACATTTGTACCGAGACATTTTGAAACCTGTGACATTGGCCTTCTATTGTAAAGAATTTGCTTTTAATCCATATTTTTCTTCATATAATTATGTTGTTGCTTTTCTGTCTACATGCTTGGCTTCAATGGAGCTAAGTACATAAAAATAAACTAAATACACTTTCCAAGATGCTTTTCCTAATTCCTGTATCTTTCTTCTGTAAAAACCAGGAATTAGTGCTGTTCCTTTAGTGCAATTTCAGAACCACCAACATTTTTTTTAAAAAAAATAGCTAAACCTAGTCACAAAATTGAGTATTTAAGACTGGAAGACATTACGCTAAATCGCCCAATTTCTATAACCAGACATGCAATACGAGAAGGCTTTTTTTCTCCTTCCATTTACCAGCTCCAACTTCAACAAAGTGAACAGAACGGGGCTCTTTAGAAAATGACAATCTCTGCTTATGCAGAATCAGACTGCAACTGCAAAAATAGCTATCCTCCTTATTTAATACACTGAATTGATGTGACCACTAAATAGGCACTCCGGTATTTCAGTATTTAAAGAATTGACTACTATAAGTATCAGGAAACACAAACAGATGAAGAAGGAGACAGAAAGTGTCTGTATCCATTTATTTATATATCATACGTAAGCTAATAATAAGCAAGGCTATAGTTTGCACTGTTAACCACAAGAAGGGAAAAATACCTATATAATGCTACAGAAGGAAATATGAATTTTCAAAGAAGCGTAGTGCCAAGAAATTGCACAACTCGGAACTGCAAGTTCAACTGTTTTTAAAGGAAGGTTAACAGATGGTAGAGCTTCCTGATTATTTATTTCATTTATATACCATCATAGTTGACTAATTACCCATTGTGTTCTGATTACCTATTGTGCATTTTAAAAATTCATTATCTCTGAACTTGCTGTATGGCCATTGAACTGGTCTGCTCTTTGCTAATGGTATCATAAATAGACCCAATGAGCTGGAAGAGATATTGCTCGGAGTTCTTTGAGTTAAAATTAACACAGGCAAGGCTGAAGAGAAAGCATGGTATTCAAATAGCTGTAGCACCCTACATTAGTAGGTCTTAAATTATTAATATGGCTTTGTTTTTTTGTGATTAATTATTAAAAATCAAAGGCTTGTCAACATATTCATCATAGTACCAAGAGATTAGTGTTGCTTCTTGGACAGTATTATCCATATTTTAAGCAGTGACCTTTTGAGTTTCAGACTTTAATCTGTTTCCAGTTTTGGTGTAGCCTTATTTTATAGGAAGCGAGAAACAAGCTCTGCTTTTTATAAATGACTGACATATTTAACAGATCGAACCTAGTTCTGTTCTTATACAGCAAAGAACAAGTGAAATAACAAAGATGAGATCAGATTCACAATAAAGTTTATGATGAAAAGAAAGAAAGAACAAAAGAGCAAGATAGAAAGATAGAAAGAAAGGAAGAGGGAGGGCGGGAGGAAAAGAATGAAGTAAGTAAGTAAGTAAGTAAGTAAGTAAGTAAGTAAGTAAGTAAGTAAGTAAGTAAGTAAGTAAGTAAATAAATAAATAAATAAATAAATAAATAAATAAATAAATAAATATGTTTGGTATGGATAAAGATCACCAAACTCTTATTTATCAACACAACACTTCTAAAAGTAATCAATCAGTTAGACAAATACCATTAATGTCCCCAATTAAATGGCAATTAGAAACTACTTAATTTTTCTCTTGACTTTGTGAATAGATTGATGGTCAAACAAAGAATCAATATTTGGCTAAATTACAAATTTTCTGTTATTATTATCATTAGCATGTTTTAAGTTAGGGAAGCTGTGAAGATCGTTAGATTCAATGAGAAAACTGGAAACAATTACAAGTGAGACACAAATACCTTTTGAAATTTGGGACCAGTATACAGTGACCCGAAATAAATTTTCTTTATATTAACCTCTTCTCTCCCGAACTCTCATTTGCTAAGCTAAGCTGATTATTAACAAATTTAATTTTTAATTTAATTTGTTGATTTTGTTTGCTTGCAATAATTTAAACACACTCATATGGAAAATAATTGAGAGAAGGTTTCATAAACACCTCCTAAAAATTCTAAAGATATTCTGATACCACACATTATAGCAATGGTATATAAAAATAGCTATATTATTTAATACATTTTCAAGTATTTCAATTTCAAACTGATTGTGAAATGCAAAACAAAATTAAGATACAAGAATCCAGTTATAAAGTCATATAAAGAAAGTTGATGTTAAGAAACATCGCCAATACTGTACAGCTAGTTCTCAATTTATGACTGGTTACTCAGAAATTATTCAAAGTTACAATGGGCTCCGCTGAGCTATTTTTGCTTCAGTGTCAAAGTTACAATGGCTGTCCCCTCTCATCATGTGACTGCCTGTCAGATGCTTGGCAACCAGCCTACATTTACATCCATTTGCAGTATCCCGCTATCACATGAACCACAATTTATGATGGTTTTATAAAAAAAAACACCAGGATTTACTTCCAGTTTTCAGCAAAACTGTCCATGACAAACCATTGGTTGGCTTAATGACCACAGTGTTTGCTTAATGGCCCTTGAAACAAAGGACATACAAATGGGTCAATCAGATGAGTAATTCATCATGACCTACGACTGTGTTGGGCAGACTCCCTTACAATTGTAGGTTGAGAACTATCTATATTTTTGCTCTTCCAGATCTTTCTTCAACATGTCAGGTACAAGTAACCAGGAACAAGAATTGAGTTCACAGCATAAAAATGTATTAAATGCTACCTATACACAATTATCTGATACTAACGGTCAAAGCAAATTGACGCTAGATAATAGAATTCACGGGAGAGTAGACTTAAGTCTCTTGTGGCCATGGAAGGATTCCAAATTGATGATGCATTTGACCCCACCTTCAAGATCTGCCTGGTCATCTCCTACACTTATAGCAGATTATTACATTGTTCAAATCAATGTAATTGAGGCAGTGTACATTGTCTAAAGCTGTTAATTGAGCTTCTGCTTATGTGCATATTTATACTGGAAACATTTCCACTGAAGTCAGTGGACAAAGTATATTACAAAGGAGGTATGTGGAGATAGTTTAGTCCTGTAGAAAAGAAAAATCAAGACTGAACCACAAAAAATATATGTGAAAGAAGAGTAAAGAGGGTCAAGAGGAAAGGGAGGACCAAGAAATAATTGATGAGTGGATTGAACTAAATAGCTTCTGGAAAAGGAATAATTGAAAATTTTAAAGAGGAGAATGCAATGTGTATGTTCATATGAGATGATGCTACTTTTTACTTGTATATAATTGCTTATCCATAAAAAAATTGTGATATACATAAACAAGCATACGCACATGCATAAATGAACATATATATGAGTATCATCTTATATTTGGAAATTTTGAACAAGTTTGGACTGAAATAAAGGAAAGTTGTATTTCAGAATCACGTGACCTTTTGTTCCAATTTTCTCAAATCCCTATCTATTCATTCTTCAGGGACATATTATTATTTGATCTTAATTCAAAATAGACAGGGTTTGGAAATGAAGAAATGAATTCAATGGTCCTGAGAGTGTAAAAATCTAAGGATTTGATGGATTAATTAATTTATCATGCAAAATAGACAAATTAGGCATTGCTTGCTAACATTTCTTATTCCAGTGAGTAAAGAGTGGCATTTATTTATCTGGAAGGTAATTATTTAAATCTAGAATAGCTCAAATTTTAAATTAGATCTAAATCTAATACTAAGTTTATCTATACCCAGGTGGTTTTTTTTCCCCATTGGCACAGGAGTAGAAATTTTTTTCACATCTGAAATGCTGTCCTCTTATATACACGAATATTTTGTTTAAAATTCATGGGCTTGAATAGCTTTCACAGCTAATTTGGATTATACATTTTTTTCAGGGCACAAAGCTGCCCTCCTATACTTCTCTTGTTGTATAATGATATGTCCGATAAATTAATAATTATTTGTATAATTGTTAAAATAAATTAATATCAAATTGGTATGTACCCATAAGACTGTTAACTGTTATGTTGGGGAAAAAACAACACGTTACAATGCAACTCCTACCCGTTCATATTTATATCTGACCTCAGAGACAGGTAGTTAAATCAGGCAGAGGCCTTTGTTAAAAAACATTCCTCAATCCTGGAAGACGAAGAAGAAGGGACAGGAGGAGCCACGGCCCCGCCCTCTGAGGGGAGGGAGAAAGAAGGTGCGATAGCAAAAAGACTCAGATCTCAAAAATAATTAATTTTGAATTATTGTAATTCTTGAAACGGATGAAAACGTAAAACTAAAGATTGAATGTATGAACTTTTTTTTAAAAAGTGCTAAATGTATACATCTCCTAACACTATTTGCTTAACATGATATTGTATGAGGACCCGATTGCAGTCACCATCTCTGGTAGCTCTAAAATGTATAATATAAACCCTAATTACCCTTTCCTTACATTATAAAATTGTAAAATCAATAAAAAACTTTTATTCAAAAAAAAAAGGTAGTTAAATCAAAAGGTTTGTATTGTTAACATCACAATCACAATGCATATTTATTCATTTGTCATCCAGCTTCTCCATACTGTTTCTTCATGTATTTCTATTTCTATCTGTGGGTTAGTAAGGCAGATAATATTTTAGATAAATAGCTCTCAGTTTACTAGATTTCCTTGGACTAGAAACTTGATCTTAAATAGGAAAGAAGAGGACTAGATTTTATGGTCATTGTAGAACACTAAAATGACATACTTTCATTTTGAATCTTTAATAAGAAAACTTTAAGTTGAATCATTAAAGATTTAGAATGAAAGGCTTAAAATGCTTATGGATCCATTCTAATGCAAACATAAGGAATCTTGGCTTTTTACTGGAACACAGTAAAAAGATATAGGGGAAAAAGCACATTTTAATCAAATATCAAATGACTTCAGTCCTTAACTGCTACTAATAAATAAAACATCTTACAGTCATTTTTAAAATGACACTGGTCGAAGAAACCCGTTTAACATAAAAGAAACAACTTTTATGTTGTTTTTGTTGAATTGCATGTTCTCCAAATTTATGCTTCAAAACTGGATCATTCCAGCTAGAAACCCCCTAGTTCAGCTTGACCTCCTAACATTCTGAGGTGCCAATTTTTCATCACAAATTTTCCAAACTTGTTTGGAAAATACAAATACAAAATAATATCAACCCAAACTCAAATTAGCACAGGAAAATAAATGAAAACAATAGCAAGACAAAGAATTATATTGCTGTTGTATACTGTGGCAATAAACCATTCCTTTATTTTTAAAGTTGTAACTTTTTAAAGGTGATTTTAAAGGTGTACCTTTCTTTGTAAACTGTGGTCTAATTATAGCTAATAATGAAGTGATTTGTAAAAAAAAAATACACCCTTGTAATGATGCTGGGATATATGTTAAGCAGAATCAATCTGGCAGTACTTTGTGGTCATTTCAAACATTTTTATGTTGTCTTTAAATAAAATCTGCCAAGGCACTTGACAATTAAAAAATACAAATGAACAGTACAGAATAAAACAGATTAGAGCTGTTTCAATGAAAAGACCCACCTTTTTAGTGTTACATCATATAAAAGGTAATGAACTATAATATCTTATAGTACTGTTGGCAGAAATATCCATCTGGTTCAGTTCCAAGCTGGGGAAAGACACTGGAAACATGGGGGCTGGAAACATGGTTTAATGAAGTGGAACTACATGGGTTTGTGGTTTTGGACAGCTGACAAAATGGAGTTGAGAGTGGGTGATTTTTATACCTTCTTTTGGGCTTTGTATTTGAGCTTCCTGTTCCTGTGCAAGGACACGTCCTTTAATGTTCAATTGGCTGATGTCAGATTCCCATGGGTTCACGTAGGGGTTATGCAGGGGTCATAGCTGGTTCTATAGGCAAAAGAAGAAATGCAAATCCTAGGTGTTTGTCTGAGCTAATTTGGTTGAAGTTTGGACTGCTCTGAGATGATGCAATGAAGGGGCTTGTGTTCTATTGAATAATTCCTATTGTGTCTTAATGGCTTTGTCCTGTTTTGGATATTGAGTGAGGGCTAATCCCACCATTCTGCCTTTGTTCAGACTTTGCATTTCTCATTTAGGGAAATATAATAATCTGCTTTTTAAATATTCCTCGAAATATATCATTCTTCTAGGAATGGGGGCTAACACGCACCATTTTTGTATAATTTTTAGCACAGACCCACTATATTTAATCTATTTTTAACTTTTATATTGTCATTGTGTGTACTACCTTTTTTATTCTTTCTGTGCACCGTCCTGAGTCCCTCTAGGGAGATAGGGTGGTATACAAATGCGAAATAAATAAATAAATAAATAAATTTACATGTTGTAAACATTACGTAACTTAAATAAATATAAATAGTATATAACGTGGAAAAGGGAATTACATCCTTACATTATTATATCTAAAATAAGAATCAGATGCACCCTATCAGGTGCAAATTATTAGAACAGTATTTCGCAAACTCAGTAACTTGAAGATGTGTAGACTTTAATTCCCAAAATTCTCCAGTATGCTGAGAGGATCAGGGAGGAATCCGTATTATTTAAAATTTAGACATTTAGTTTGATTCAGTGGTGGGCTCCTACCGATTCGCACCAGTTCAGTGGAACTGGTAGTGGAAATGGCGACTGGGTCACCGAACCAGTAAGGACGGCATGCTCGCCATGCACCTGAACCATTTCCCCGGCTTCCGTGACATCTTTTTAAAAACATTTTTAATGTCCTGCGCATGCGCAGACCTATTTACAGGCTACTGCACATGTGTGCGAACCGGCAGTCATGCCAGCAGACACCTATCCCTGGTTTGATTGGCTTATTATTGTTGTTGGAGGGTGTGGTGTCACAATGCCTAAACCGAAAGAGCTTTCTGAAAGCTCAGAAAGAAGGCTATAGATGCCTTTGAGTCCAGGAAGGGACTCAAACAGATCATCAAACTATTGAACATCAACCATTCCACTATCTGGAAGAGCATCCATAAGTGGAGAAGATGTTAACAAATGAAAAACATACCCAGGCAATAACATCCCTCAGACCGATACGCTCCCACAGAGAGGGCCTTCTCAGGGTGCCGTCGGCCGGACAATGCCGACTGGCGACACCCAGGGGAAGAGCCTTCTCTGTGGCGGGCCCACCCCTCTGGAATGACCTACCCCCTGAATTACGCACCATCACCGACCTCCGCCTCTTCCGCCAATGTCTAAAGACATATTTGTTCCAACAAGCCGGCCTAGCCTAACCTCCCATGGGGACTTTTAGGAAGTTTTAAATTGGGTATTTTAAATTTGGTTTTAGCATAGGATAGGATTGTTTAATATTTATTTTAAATTATATATTTATCTTTTGTATTTTCTATGTTTTTAAATTTCCTGTGCGCCGCCCTGGGTCCTCTGTGGAGAAGGGCGGGATATAAATTTAAATAAAATAAAAAATAAAAAATAAAACATCCCAGCACAAGATGCCAAAAGAAGTCTTTAAAACCCCCACTATTTTATCATATGACCCACAGGTAACTATCGCCACTATTGATATCATAATGCATGACTCTATAATTTAAAAAAAAACTGCAATTAGATCTATAAGGGAGGTACACCAGATGAAAACTTTTGTTGCCCAAAAAAACGAACACAAGGACAATATTAAAATTTGAATCCTATGCTAAATTTAGGATCTCTGGAACCAGAGGTGAACCAGACCTCTGGAACCAGAGATGTTCTGAACAGAAAAGGTTAAGATAGACTTACTTGACCACCATACTAGAGGATATGTTTTGTGAAAACTGAAAAACAGCATTTTACCAGAAGAACCTGTTATCAACTGTAGAGCCAGGTGGTGAAAATCTTATGGTTTGGGGTTGCTTTGTTGTATCTGTGCAGCTTACCATCAAAGAATCCACTATGAATTTTTCATTTTACCAGAAGGACCTGTCAGAAGATTATAACTCAATTTCAAGAGGCAGTGCAACATGGCAATGATCCTAAATATTGCAATAAATCCACCAAGTAATGTCTGTGGGGGGAGGGGGGGGAGGATAGGGATTTAATCAAATCAAAGCCTGGAACTTAATCCCAGTGAGATGCTGCAGGGTGATTTGATAAGGAATGTATATGAAAGAAACCTCTCAAACATCTCATAGCTGAACACATTCTGCAGGAGTAAATTGTCACCGTTAATGTTATAGACTGGTAGACAGTTATAAGAAAAGTCTAGTTGAAGTTGTTTCTGCTAAAGGGGCAATACTAATCATTAGAGCCAAAGATATATATTTTTTCACAAAAGAACATGGCATATTTGTTGAATAAGGTAAAAGTTCCCCTCGCACATATGTGCTAGTTGTTCCCGACTCTAGGTGCTCATCTCCATTTCAAAGCCGAAGAGCCAGTGCTGTCTGAAGACGTCTCCGTGGTCATGTGGCCTCCATGACTAAATGCCGAAGGCGCACAGAACACTGTTACCTTCCCACCAAAGGTGGTTCTTATTTTTCTACTTGCATTTTTTACATGCTTTCTAACTGCCAGGTTGCCAGAAGTTGGGACAAATAATGTGAGCTCACTGCATTATGCGGTGCTAGGGATTCAAACTGCTGACCTTTCTGATTGACAAGCTCAGTGTCTTAGCCACTGAGCCACCGTGTCGCTTTCATTGTTGAATAAATGATTCCAAGGACAATTTTTCATACTTATTTGATGTTCAGTTCTATCACCTTTTATCTTTATATATTACACTGTTTGAATGAAGACAATATAACGTATTGATATTGAAGCTAATATATTGATATGTCCACATGTATTAAAATAATCTACATATGTTTCACTTACTTTTTCACATGAATCTAGATGTACAGTATATTCCATTGAGTTCAACAGAGCTTAATTTTAATAAAATGTAATTAAGTTCACAAATATTTATATATTTGAACTTATATATTCAGTTTACTTCTTTATTTCAATTATTTGTACCTCTTCATTTTCATACCATTTCCTTAGTAGGAAATTTATTCCATTCATCATAAATTCTAATCAGCTTTATAGAGCTCTATTTGATAGAATATTACCATTAAAATAATGCAAAACAATACAAAAATTATTTCCAACTGAGATACCGTGTTGACTAGTATTTGGATATCACATTGTCTACATACTCTACTTTGTTTTATTCATCATCTATCTGCTACCCAAAAAGCAGCCTGAAAATGCTTGACATGTAACAAATATTTTTTTCCTTTGTCCTTCAAACACATATAATTGCTTGTACCATGTTTATCTCTGATAATCTGAAATCAAAGAAATAATCTCATGAACCTTTTTAATGAGTTGTATTGCCGAATTGTAAAATATGAATTCAGCACAAGAACTTTTCCACAGCGTGTCCGGGAATTCTCTAGGTTGTTATGTAGTTAAGTGACTGAAAATTGTAATCATGCCATTGAAATGCATGCTGAACTTAAAGAGACTTTTTTTTAAACAAGCTAAAAACTAAACAATCACATGCACTCTGCTGTGTGATGATTTGTATTTTCTAGCCACTTACAAAGAGGATGAATGCCACATTTTATCAAATGGTATAAATAAATGCCCTAACAACTAAATAAAATGGATTCCCAAAAAAATCAGTGTGTTTCCTCTTTGATACTGATTGCAGGAGATTAAATGAAATTCAGATCCTTATTATAATTACTCAGAATAAGAACCCAAGTGTTATCGAATAAATTGTATTCGTGTTGTCTGCTAGTGCAGATTAATCTTTGTTTAGTCAAAAGTTAGAGAATGCTAAATTGTTATCCCCCATAAAGGAGAATAGAAATGCAGTGGCTCAGTGGCTAAGATGCTGAGCTTGTTGATCAGAAAGGTAAGCGGTTCGAATCCCTAGGACCGTGTAACAGAGTGAGCTCCCATTATTTGTCCCAGCTTCTGCTAATCTAGTAGTTTGAAAGCACATAAAAATGCAAGTAGAAAAATAGGGACTACTTTAGTGGGAAGGTAATAGTGTTTCGTGTGCCTTCGGCATTTAGTCATGCTAAATGGGTAGTAACAAACTCAAGCTCAACCCATCCAAGACCGAGTGGCTGTGGTTTCCGGCCCCCCGGTTCAGCCAGGTAAGTCCAACACTGGCCATTGGGGGCAAACAATTGGCCCCCGTGGAGAGGGCGCGCAACTTGGGTGTCCTCCTGGATTACCGGCTGTCCATGGAAGACCAAGTGACGGACGTGGCCAGGAGGGCGTTTTATCAGGTACGCCTGATACGCCAGTTGCGCCCCTTACTGGACCGGGTGGCCCTTCGCACAGTCACTCAAGCATTTGTGACATCCCGGCTGGACTACTGCAACGCTCTCTACATGGGGCTCCCCTTGAGGTGCACTCGAAGGCTACAGTTAGTTCAGAATGCAGCCGGGTGGGTGATTATGGGTGCCTCAATGCAATCCCACATAACACCTCTCCTGCGCGAGCTGCACTGGCTACCTGTGGTCTTTCGGGTGCGCTTCAAGGTGCTGACGACCATCTTTAAATTGCTCCATGGCTTGGGGCCTAGCTATATACGAGACCGCCTCCTGCCCCATACATCCCTTCGTCCGATCCGCTCCCACAGAGAGGGTCTTCTCCGGGTACTGTCGGCCGGGCAATGCCGGTTGGCGATGCCCAGGGGAAGGGCCCCTTAGAGTTGGAAATGACTAGCACATATGTGCGAGGGGAACCTTTACCTTATAAAGGAGAATAGTGCCATAAAACAACCCTGTGACAAGAATACTGTGACTTTTCAAGTCCAAATTTCAGATCAGCAAATATGCCTAGAGCTCATGATGTTTTTCCCATAAATAATTCTTCTTGGCTGCTGCAGAAGACTGCTTGTGGTCCAAAATTCATTATAGTTCCTTAAGGGCACCCTTGGTCCACCTGTTTCTGCAGACAGCTTATTCCTCTGTAGGAAATAAAGCAGTCATTTGATAATGGCAAGAGAAATAAACAGAAGCAATCACTTCTCTTGGAATCCTGGCTGCCATACAGATCAACAGGCAGTTTGTAAATAATTGATCCATTTAATTTCTGACACTGAACTGGACCACAGAAGTGGAGCAATTGTACAGGAGGCAAAAAAAGAAGAAGAAGAAAGGAAGTGTAAAAATAGGATATGAGAAGAGTTTGCTGAATCAATAGCTATCTAAACTTTTTTTAGTTTAGGAAGACTTTAAACCATGCTCTTCCATATATATATGGAAACAACTAAATGCCTTCAACTCCTGGCAAGTCATTTAGAAAACTCAGGATGGAGAGATAGATAGGTAGATAGATAGGTAGATAGATAGATAGATAGATAGATAGATAGATAGATAGATAGATAGATAGATAGATAGATAGATAGATAGATAGATAGATAGATAGAGATAGAGATAGAGATAGAGATAGAGATAGAGATAGAGATAGAGATAGAGATAGAGATAGAGATGATGGAGCAAAAGTACAAAAAAAAAGAAGAAGAAAATATCAAGAACATTTACAGCAAAAAGAGTGCAATTCTGATGGTTGAGCCATATTTTTTTCAAACTAAATGTATCTTAAGAATCTTGACTTATGCCTAGTAATTTTGCGATTTTTCCCATATTCACTCTGCTCGCCCCAGGGGTGAGCGAAAGGTTAAAATAAGTCAGTGAAAAATAAGGTAGAATGCGTGGAAGGCAAATGGAAGGAGACACAATCAGATCAGTAAATCTATGATTCATAGACTGAATTATAACAGACAACTATTAGAATTAATTATACCTATAAATAGACAACTATTATAACTAATTATAATGAATTATAACTACACAACTATTAACAGGGCCATTAGTTTGAGAATTATACTCTAAACTAGGGTTAGAAAAAGTTCCTTTTATTCCAGTGTCTAGATTTCCTTCAATCTCTGAACTTTTGAAATGAGTTATGTTCTAAAAGCTTGAAAGCTTCCCCTCTTTTTTTTCAAAACCACAGAAGGGCTATTATGTTATGCAGACAAAGGAAAATCATTTGGGGGGGGGGGGGGATTTCACTAAAGTACGAACCCCCAACTTTTTTGGCCAGTAAGCATATTACCTTCAAAAGATAAGTGTACAATAGGTAACAGGCATGTGGGGAGTAGGTTCAAGGCTGTGGGAACCCAGCAGGGCAGAATGGATGGGGAGAGGGTGGGGGATGCTGCTGCCGCCACGTTGCTTCCATCAGTCATAGGAGTGAATGATTGCAGGGGCACTGCAGCAGCCACAACTTCAAAACAGCATTGCAATTAGCTTTTGGAGAAGTAGTAACATCTTTAGCCACTAAGGGAGCAGTGGTGGGTTGCAGGCAGTACACAAAAAAAGGTTGCTGAGTTCCTAGAAAAGGTGCAGAGAAGAACAACAAAGATGATAAAGGATTGGAGGCTAAACTGTATGATGAACAGCAGACATTTCTTTACCAGAAAGACAATTTCCATTGACAAATTTACAGATTAACAGAGTTGGAAGGGACCTTGCAGGTCATCTAGTCCAACCCCTTGCCCAAGCAGGAGATCCTACATCTGCCTCTACCTAGGATTGAGCCCACAACCTCCTGATTGGGAGGCGAGAGCTCCACCTCTAGGCCACACCATTGCATTAGCTTTATTCCCACATTGAAAACATCGTGAAATAATTAACAAATCAAGACCTATATAAAAAATATTCTTACCAAGGTGTCTCTTCACTTCCTAAAAGGATAACACATGACATTTTCAATACTTCATTTTGCAGAAGAAGAAAAGAAGTGTTCCCAAGGTTTAGCTCATTCAGGAGTCCCAATATTGAGTATTTCTCAACAACAGTGCAATGAGATGAACGCTATGCCCACAAGCAAAAGAAATGAAATGGTTATACAACTATAACCTGGTGGCACAGTGGTTAGAATGCAGTATTGCAGGCTAATTCTGCTGATTGCTGGTTGCCAGCAGTTCGGCAGTTTGAGTCTCACCGGCTCAAGGTTGACTCAGCCTTCCATCCTTCTGAGGTCGGTAAAATGAGGACCCAGATTGTTGGGGGCAATAGGCTGACTCTGAGGGATATTAGAGAGGGCTGTTGCTATGTTGCAAAAGACATTATATTTAAGAGGATAGAAATATAGGATGAGAACTAAATATCAACAAAATTGTGATGTCTTTTTACTATGGGAAATCTAGTTTACGAGATAATCTTTTCTTAATACTTAATACAATAGCAGAGTTGGAAGGGACCTTGTAGGTCTTCTAGTCCAACCCCCTGCGTGGGCAGGAACCTTATACCATTTCAGACAAATGGCTATCTAACATATTCTTAAAGACTTCCAGGGTTGGGGCATTCACAACTTCTGGAGGCAAACTGTTCCAGAGGTTAATTGTTCTTACTTTCAGGAAATTTCTCCTTAGTTCTAAGTTGCTTCTCTCCTTGATTAGTTTCCACCCGTTGCTTCTTGTCCTGCCCCCAGGTGCCTTGGAGAATAGTTTGATTCCCTCTTCTTTGTGGCACCCTCTGAGATATCGGAACACTGCTATCATGTCTCCCCTGGTCCTTCTTTTCATTAAACTAGACATACCCAGCTCCTGCAGCCGTTCTTCATATGTTTTAGTCTCCAGTCCCCTAATCATCTTGGTTGCTCTTCTCTGCACTCTTTCCAGAGTCTCCACGTCTTTTCTACATCGTGGCGACCAAAACTGTATGCAGTATTCCAAGTGTGGCCTTACCAAGGCATTATAAAGTGGCATTAACACTTCACGTGATCTAGATTCTATCCCTCTGTTTATGCAGCCTAGAACTGTGTTGGCTTTTTTGGCAGCTGCTGCACACTGCTGCACACACTTCCTTTCTATAAAAAGGAAGAATATTGAAGTAAATAACTGAGAGGAGCCTGAAAAGTGGTAATGGCTTTTTTGTGTAGCAGATGTCTAATACAATCTGGCAAACCATATGTCCCCATTCTGCATGCACAATATTAAAAAGGGGGTTTAGGCGGCATTTGTGTACCATATCTCTCACCCACACCACAACAACAACATTTCATACACAGGAATGCAATGTACAAATATAAATAGAGAAGGAAAACAGAAGAAATGTTGCTAATTTAAGTGCAAAACTCTAAGGTTATTTAAAACATTAACCATGGTGGTAATCCAGTCTTTAGGCTTGACAGAGGTTATCAATCATTAGAAAATATAACCTTCTCCAACTTTGTGTCTTTAAATATGCAAGGACTGAGTTTAACAGAAAACTTATCTAAGGCTGCCAACAGCCAGGAAGCAATAGGATCCCACAGTCCAACCTTGAGCTACAAATATTCTATTCAATCTGAATTAAAACATTAAAATATTTAGAGGGACGTGGTAAACAATTTCGAGGGGCGCAGTGGCTCAGTGGCTAAGACGCTGGACTTGTTGACCAGAAAGTTGGCAGTTCGAATCCCTAGTGCCGAATAATGGAGTGAGCTCCCATTCCTTGTCCCAGCTTCTGCCAACCTAGCAGTTCGAAAGCATGTAAAAATGCAAGTAGAAAAATAGGAATCACTTTGGTGGGAAGGTAACAGTGTTCCATGCACCTTCGAAAGTTAGTCGTGCCGGCCACATGACCATGGAGACGCCTTCGGACAGCGCTGGCTCTTCGCCTTTGAAACAGAGATGAGCACCACCCCCTATTTATTTTATTTATTTATTTTATTACATTTATATCCCTCCCTTCTCCGCAAAGGACCCAGGGCGGCGCACAGGAGATTTAAAAAACATACAAAAATAGAACATAAATAATTTAAAATATATATTAGATCCCAAACCTGTGCTAAAACCAATTATTAATTAAAACCCAATTTAAAACTTTTCTACAGTCCCCATGGGAGGTTAGGCTAGGCCGGCTTGATGAAAAAAGTATGTCTTTAGACAATGGCGGAAGAGGCGGAGGTCGGTGATGGTCCGGAGTTCAGGGGGTAGGTCGTTCCAAAGGGCAGGGCCCGCCACAGAGAAGGCTCTTCCCCTGGGTGTCGCCAGTAGGGTGAAGAATGACTAGCATATGTATGAGGGGAACCTTTACCTTTAAACAATGTATGGACTGAAAACGTCTTCTATCCCACAAAATTTTGAGTACATCCTTCAGACCTCCTCCAATAATATAACATATAGAATATTTAAATATTCAAAAAAGATATTATGCTTACCATATTTATGTGCAATAGATTTTTTTCTACATGATTGCTATAAATTGATGGCACCAACAATGAGTGTTCAGTAGGTTTATTGTTATTTCTGCTGCTTATGAGATTTATCTGCTCTATGCAATGTTCTGTGATAAGGTAGTTTTTGTTGGTTGTTTTTGCATTGCATTAAAGATATTGCTTTTCTTAAATCCATGATCCGAACTACATACAATACTATAAAAAAGAAACAAAAATCTTGATTTGATGAAGCCATTTTAATAGGTAAAAAGGTACATTTTGTTTTTTTTATTATGAATTATCAGGATTGTCCTAGTAAACAAATAGCTTTGAGGTGGGGGGGGGGGGGACCTGGGATAGCTCTTTTTAATCAAATAAAGTTGTTTAGCCAGATGGGAAGATGCTTATTTATTTGCTATTTCTAGAAAGTAAAAACACAGAGCACAACAGTTGGTTGATTTTAATCTTCCCCTGGGGAAAATAACATAAGCTACCTGGTTTTTTTTTTGTTCCCAACTGTAATTATACATAGTTACTTCTGGTTTAAGAATATGGATTTTTAATATTTTCTAGATGCTCACATAGGGATACGGTGGCTCAGTGGCTAAGATGCTGAGCTTTTCAATCAGAAAGTTTGGCAGTTTGGCGGTTCGAATCCCTAGTGCCATGCAATGGAGTGAGCTACTGTTACTTGTCCCAGCTTCTGCCAAGCTAGCAATTTGAAAGCATGTAAAAATGCAAGAAGAAAAACCACCTTTGGTGGGAAGGTAACAGCAGTCCGTGCGCCTTTAATCATGACGGCTACATGATTTAAATCGCTCCATGGCTCGGGGCCTAGCTACATACGAGACCGCCTCCTGCCCCATACATCCCTTCGACCGATCCGCTCCCACAGAGAGGGCCTTCTCCGGGTACCATCGACCAGGCAATGCCGGTTGGCGACGCCTAGGGGAAGGGCCTTCTCTGTGGCGGGCCCAGCCCTCTGGAACGATCTACCCCCCGAACTACGCACCACCTCGGACTTCCGCCTCTTCCGTCAACGTCTCAAGACTTATTTATTCCAACAAGCCGGCCTAGTATAACCCCCGTTTTCTGACTTTTAAATGTGGATAAATTTTAAATTCTTATGGTTTTATAATGGGTTTTAGCACGGGATATAATCTAATAGTTTTTTAATGATATATTTTTGTATTTTGTGTGGTTTTTAATATTGCCTGTGCGCCGCCCTGGGTCCTTGCAAGGAGAAAGGCGGGGTATGAATTTAATAAAATAAAATAATAATAATGATCACGGAGACATCTTCGGACAGCGCTGGCTCTTGGACTTTGAAACGCAGATGAGCACCGCCCCCTAGCATTCCCTAGATTCGGGAACGACAAGCACATATGTGTGAGGGGAACCTTTACCTTTACCCTTTGGATGCTTACATATGCCACTCCAAAATAGACAAAATGCTCATCTAATTTGGATTTTGGCAACTAGAGTAGTAAACAGGACTTGGAAGATGAATGCCACAGGATAAGAAAGCATTAAAATCTAACTCTCATTTATCTTAAGTCAAAGCTCAGAGCTGCATACTGATCTCTGGCCTTTATCTTTTGAAAAGTGGCCACAGCAAAGAGATATTCATTCCAAGCTCCAACATTATTCTGAAAACTACTGAAGCGCCTTATCATTCTACTGAACATAGTCCACTTCTGTAATTCAGAGGCTGATTCAGACAAGGCAAACAAGGACTTTTATGGTCTATTGATCTCACCATGGTTCTAAACAGTTTTTTACTCGTTCAAATAAATGGTCTTGGTCCATGGCATTTTATTTATGCTTGTATAGATCGGTTCCACTCTAACAAAAATTACCATTCCTGATTAATATGTAAAATGTAATGGCTGTTACTAGTGCAGTATTATTACATTAAGAATACAGTAGAAGGATTATTCTGTGTATGAATGGATACATTTAAATGCAATTTTTAAACAGCAAATTAGGAGGACAGGTAAACAGAATATTATGATAACTGCATGCTCCTCTACTTATTCACTGCTTTTCAGTTTGAAAGTACTTTGAATTACAAGACTGACTTTGGACCAGACAGATTTATTACTGTGATCTGCAATGCCACCAAATATTATTATTATTATTATTACCTTTTTAGAATGTTTAGCAAATGCTAAATGCTCGATATAAGTTCTATTGCTAAGGCTAAGAATTTTGCCAAACATTTCAGTAACAAGATTTTGGAATGTGAATTTGTAAACTAAACGTTCTGAGGTTAAATTATTCTATTTCTTTTTCAACTATGGTTTCAACAATGGTTTTGATAACCATTGAAAGGACTGTTTTGATTCTATTCTTATAGTTCCTAATGCAATAATGGGAAAATGTTTTGCCAATTTATCCTGTAATCCCAGTATTTCATCTGTCAAATTGCAATATTTTACAGTGTTTTCCAGTTCATTTTGAGTTGCTTTGTTTTCATTTGTTATTGTCACATCTGTAGGTAAACTTGTTTTACTGGGTTATCTGGAGTACAGTGTTTTTGATGACAGCTCTGTACATTTTTTTTTACAAGGCCACTTTCAACACTATGATCATACTAACATTTTGAGGCATCACATTATTAAATCTAATATATAATTTTTGCTACCTGAAGATGTCTTGCCTTACAAACTATCTTTCTAATTTTTTTATAGATTCTTACTAGGTTTTGTACTGTCTTTCTATCTACATAATTTACATTGTTGTTTCTTTTAGTTGTGTAAAATCTTGTTTATAGAGCATTATTATTAAAATATTATTAATAAAAACTTTTTTTTCTGTAAGGAGTTCGGGAATATATGCTGGATTTTTTGACAGAAATTATGTGAATATTTCAGATTTTTGCAGCAAAAACCACATCTAGCTCCGATATTAATATCTTGGTTTTCAAATCAGAATAAACTAATATTTTGGTATCTTCTTTTGGTAACTTAAAATACTAAAGTACAGTTTAAGGACAGTTACTCCCTCTCAGTTCTTACCTCACAAGTTGTGGGGGAAATAGAGAGAAAGGAGTTTTAGGTAGTTTTCCACCGTGAGTTTTTTATCAAAAAATTATAAAGGAAGGAAAAGAAAAGAGAAGAGGAGAAGAGGAGAAGAGGAGAGAAGAGAAGAGAAGAGAGAGGGAGGGAGGGAGGGAGGGAGGGAGGGAGGGAGGGAGGGAGGGAGGGAGGGAGGGAGGGAAGGAAGGAAGGAAGGAAGGAAGGAAGGAAGGAAGGAAGGAAGGAAGATGAACTAAAAATTTTAGAACAAATGGATTGAGTAAAAAGAAACAGAATCACAGTAAAAAAAACCTATTAGTCCAGCGTCTCATTTCCCTTTGTGGCCAAAGAGCTTATTTCTGAGATTCCATATGATGGTTTCTACTACTTTTGATCCCCAGATATAAATATTCAGAAGAAACTAACTCTGATCCTGTGGGAACTTAATAATTATGACTGGTAGACATTACTAGGTGGAAAGTACTAATTTATGATATTCTTTTTTAAGGTTATTTAAGTTGATAATTATTACCGTATCTTGTGGAAGTGCATTTTACACTTTCATAGTTTAATCACAAACTATGAAAAAAGAACACTTCCTTCACCTATAGATTCTTTCACTTTTCTCTTCAGATTTTATTTACAATAAGAATAATAAGAAATACAAAAATCCTCACCTATTTTCTCTATCTAAACATACAGAGAGATAAATTTAATAAAGTCTTCCTATGTCAGTTTAAAAAATAATCCATCCCCAATTAAATTAAATTAACAGAAAAGTAGGGACAGTTAGGCAATTTATTAAGCAATCATTTGAAATGGGTCAATTCCATATAAATATATATTTTAAATACCCTGTTGCCCCCAAAATTAAGACCTCCCTGATTAATAAGCCCAATTGGGCTTTTGAGTGCCTGCGCTAAAATAAGCCCTCCCCAAAAATATTGCAACACAGCATCAGCCATAACGGTGACCATGCTCACTGCCTCCTGCACCTCAAAAATAATAAGCCGTTCCTGAAAATAAGACCAAGTGCTTCTTTCGGGCGTCAAAATAAGTCCCTGTCTTATTTTCGGGGAAACAAGGTATGTACGTGTGTGTGTGTGTGTGCGAACACACACATACATTATATATATATATATATATATATATATATATATATATATATATATATATACACACACACACACACACACACACACACACACACACACACATACACGCACACATAAATAAGAATGGTTTCTTAGCTTAGTAATTGTACTATTTTCTACTATGATTTGCTCATCTTTCATGGTCTTTCTTAGAAGCTGTACTTATTTACTAGACAATATATGCATTTTTTAAAAAATTCTTCTAATTTTTATATCAATCCATCTCATGGTAATTTTTGTTAGTGCCTGGGCTGCATTTGAGCTTTTCTTAACAGAATAACAGAATTGAAAAGAACCTTGGACTAGACTTGGGTGTTGGACTAGAACCATCTTCTAGTCCAACCTCCTGCTCGCGCAGGAAACCCTGAACCCGACTGAGGACCTGGTGGCCGCATGGTTAAGTGCGGCCACGGGGGCCTTGGACCAAGTCGCGCCCTTGCGGCCTCTCTTGCGGCGGCGAGTCACCCTGGCTCCTTGGTTTGCATTGTCAACGCATCTTTGAGTGAGGGGTCCTTGCCTACTGTCTTGAAAGAGGCGGTAGTAAGGCCCCTCCTCAAGAAGCCGTCCCTGGACCCAGCATTATTAGAGAACTTTCGTCCAGTCTCCAACCTTCACTTTTTAGCGAAGGTTGTTGAGAGTGTGGTGGCCCAACTGTTTCCGCGACACCTAGAGGAAATTGATTATCTAGACCCACGCCAGTCCGGATTCCGACCCGGTCACAGCACTGAGACGGCATTGGTCGCATTGGTTGATGATCTCTGGAGGGCGCGGGATAGAGGATATTCCTCTATCCTAGTCCTGTTAGACCTCTCAGCGGCTTTTGATACCATCGACCATGGTATCCTATTGCACCGACTGGGGGGGTTGGGGCTGGGAGGCACCGTTCTGCGGTGGTTCTCGTCCTACCTCTCTGGTCGGTCGCAATATGTGTTGGCCTTGAGGCCCCTCTTATGCGGGGTTCCTCAGGGGTCGGTCCTCTCGCCCCTCCTATTCAACACATATATGAAGCCGCTGGGTGAGATCATCCGTGGTTTTGGGGTGGGATATCATCTATACGCTGATGATACTCAGCTGTACATATCCACCCTAGACCACCCCAACGATGCCGTTGAGGTGATGTCCCGGTGTTTGGAAGCCGTACGGATCTGGATGGGTAGTAACAAACTCAAGCTCAACCCATCCAAGACTGAGTGGCTGTGGTTTCCAGCACCCCGGTTCAGCCAGATTACTCCAACTCTGGCCATTGGGGGCAAAACACCGGCCCCCGTGGAGAGGGCGCACAATTTGGGTGTCCTCCTGGATTCCCGGCTGTCCATGGAAGACCATATGGCGGCCGTGGCCAGGGGCGTTTCATCAGGTACGCCTGATGCGCCAATTGCGCCCCTTACTGGATCGGGCTGCCCTTCGCACAGTCACTCAGGCCCTCGTGACATCCCGACTTGACTACTGCAATGCTCTCTACATGGGGCTTCCCTTGAGGTGCACTCGAAAGCTACAGTTAGTGCAGAATGCAGCCGCGCGGGTGATTACGGGAGCCTCTAGATGCTCCCATATAACACCGATCCTGCGCGAGCTGCACTGGCTTCCTGTGGTCTTTCGGGTGCGCTTCAAGGTCTTGACGACCATCTTCAAAGCGCTCCATGGCTCAGGACCTAGTTATATGCGAGACCGTCTCCTGCCCCATACATCCCTTAGACCGATACGCTCCCACAGAGAGGGCCGTCTCAGGGTGCCGTCGGCCGGACAATGTCGACTGGCGACATCCAGGGGAAGGGCCTTCTCTGTGGCGGGCCCTGCCCTGTGGAATGACCTACCCCCTGAACACCTGTTTCATCAAGCCGGCCTAACATAGCCTCCGCTGTGACTAGTATTAGATAGTTTTAAAATGGGGGATTTTAATTGGTTTTAGCGCAGGTGTGGATATTTAATAGGTTTTTAAATTTTGTATTTTGTATTATTTATATGTTATTTTAAATTCCTGTGCGCCGCCCTGGGTCCTTTTGGAGAAGAGCGGGATATAAATCAAATAAAACTAAACTAAAAACTGTACCATTTCAGACAATCTCTCCTTAAAATCTCCAGAGATGGAACACCTACAACTTCTGGAGGCAATCTGTTCCACTGGTTAATTGTTCTCAGTTCAGAAATTTCTCCTTAGTTCTAGGTTTCTCTCTCTCTTCATTAGTTTCCATCCACTGCTTCTTGCCTTGCCTTCAGGTGCCCCCCTATTTTTTTGTGGCCGCCTCTTAGAGAAGCCCTTCTTGATTTTTTGTTTTTGATATTGATTTGAATTTAGCTTTCATTATATTTTATTTATCTTTGTGGTTGCATTTCACCCATAGTCTTTGGGCTTTGGGGCAGATTGTAGGTAATGATGCAGGTGTAAACTTGTTTTCACTATTTAGTTTTATTTTTAATTCTGTCTTTCTAACCTTAGTAAAGAATATTATATGTATTCCAGATTTCTTGGTTTTTTCCCACTGAACTTTGGAGGTTTAAGATAGCTTTTGATTATGATCTTACCCTTCAGAAAAAGTGAAATGAAAGATCCTTATCCTCAGAGGTATTTTTTTTAAAAAAGTTTCACATGAATTAGGTTAGTGATAAAAGGCAAAGATCAACTTAATATGAAAGATGTACAACAAACCAAATATGAATTAGCTATTCCAATTGACTTCTCATTGGAATTCAACAAAAGGCTGTATCTTGTGTTGCTTTGTAACAGAATTGGGGTATATTGGCATTGTATGAAGCTTCATAAAATTAAGTATGAGATTTTTATTTTAATAATAGTCTTGAAAAAAGAGACAGCAGCTAACTTTAATTAATTTGGCAGAATTGGATGACATTTCCAAGCTTACTATTTACTTCTGAGGAGATCAAACCTACTAATATGCAGAGGAGCAATTAAAGGAGTTGGAATAAAGTTGCCCGCATGAAAATGAGATGTACAAAAATATCAGCCTTAGCTAAGAAACTGATAATTTCCAGATGAGAATATTTGAGTGGGGAAAAATCATGAACTACATTTTTCCTCACTTCTTCTTCATAAAAGTAAAGGTAAATGTTTCCCCTGCCCAATCATGGTGGTGCCCCTCTCCGTTTCTTAGCTGAGGGAACCAGCATTATTGAAAGAGACTTCCGTGATCATGTGGCTCGCATGACTATATGCCAAGGCAGGCAGAACAGAAGTGGTACCACTTTATCTACTTGCATGCTTTTGAACTGCTAAGTGGGCAGTAGCTGGGGCAAGTAATGAGAGTTCACCCGATCAGGCAGTGCTCGGGTCTCCAGCCCAGGATGTCAGCTTTCTAGCTGATAAGTGTAATTGCTTTGCCCCCTTTATAGCACTTTCTTTATATTTGATTTATTTATTTATTATTAAATTTATATTGCTGCCTATTCGCACATGGCGACTCAAAGTGGCATACATAATATAAAAACCACATCTAAAAACAGTAAAACTAGTAAAACATCAAATAAATTAATGTAATAAAATCACCCAATGAAACATTTAGATATAGATACTAATTTTTCAAGGCATGATATGTATCTGTGTCTCTGTAAAATACTGCAAGGGTAAGATATATTTTGAAGTGATCCTGCTACCATTAGAACTTCGTGAATCAATCCAAGTTGGTCCTGGATTTAACAAAAACTGTATGTATACTTCTGATTATTTTGTTGAATTGTCTCTTAATCAAGCTGGATGGAGTAGTATACTTATTTAAGTATGCGTGCCAGGGCAGTAATTTTCTACTGGAGGATCAAGGATTATATTGAAAAAAAGAACAGTCAGATCTTTCTGCTCCTGTATCTGTCAATATGAAGATTGATGATTATTTAAACATCTTCTACACACTAGCAAAGCTTTGGATAAATATCACCACTTTGCCAGCATGTCCCCTATGTATTGCTCTTGGGAGTATAATTGCCTACACTCTTCTTGGAAATGAGAAGACTTGTTTCTTTACCAGTCTTCTTATTTTGTTTTTAATTGTGTTTCCCCCCAATGGAGAAATTTTTTACTTCATTTTCACACCAGTTCATATGAAACAGAAGCTTTTACAATGGCTTATTTTATCCAAATTGTTTTAGGAATGGCTAAAACTTCAAACAAACAAAATGTACATTCACCACTTAACAGCTACTTTCAGAAGGGTACAGAAAACAATAAAATGATGCCAATTAATTATAAAACAAGAAAAGTGAAAGCACCTTTCTCCATTCTAGCTTTTTGCAAATCATTTGGGACTTAGTCTCCCAGGATTTTCAGGCTGCTATATACTAGGTATTATGACAAGGAATTCTGGGAAGATAGCAATAGAAATAGTTCTTAGACTTAAATACCGCTTCATAGTGTTTTTACAGCCCGCTCTAAGCGGTTTACAGAGTCAGCATATTGACCCCCAAGAGACAGTGTCCTCATTTTACCCACTTGAGAAGGATGGAAGTCTGAGTCAACCTTGAGCCGGTGAGATTTGAACTGCTGAACTGCAGCTAGCAGCCAGCTGAAGTAGCCTGCAGTACTGCACTCTAACCACTGTGCCACCTTGGCTCTATAGTTCAGTTTAGAGTAGTAAGTCTCAAGCCCTAAAACTAAGAAGACACGTAGAGCTTCTTCCAAGTGGATTCTTTTATTGTTCCAAAGCTATAAACAAAATCTTGCCAAACTGAAGCACTCTACTATCCTCATTTGACATATACCTTGAAAACTATTAGGATTTCTACCAATTTCTGTTGTTGCATTATTTTTGTACTCTTAACTTTGCCTGTTGTAAAAACGTAGCCCATGTGTAAATTGGGGGGGAAAGACCAAGAACGAATAGAGGAATAGATGTCTCAGGAAGTCTTATAGGGTAGTGGTTTGAGTTCAAGTCTTAATTTTTAATATTTATGAATTTCATCTCCTATTTCCATGAGAGTACTGATTATTCAATCTTCTGAAAAATATAAAAACAAATCAAGAGAATATTGATCTTATAGATAATGTATAAAAGGGGAGAGAAACCTTCTCTCTCCTCCCATCTTTCTACCTGTTCCAGAAACTTTAATAAAATTATCAACTTTGATAACTAGGAACAATTAAATATTACATCTCAAACATGTCAAGATAATTACACCAATCTGTAGCCCCCCATTAGCTTGGTTAATTTTCAGTTTCTCTGTGATATTGCTAGTAATTTCAGTAAAATATATTGAACTGTACTGAAATTTCACAAAGGTTTGTGGTTAGTCCATAGTAGTATTAATACTATTGTTGTTGTTGTTGTTGTTGTTGTTGTTGTTATTGCTGTCGTTGGTTGCAACACCATGGACAACATTCCTCCAGACTTTCCTGTCCTCTACCATCCCCCGGAGACCATTTAAGATCACGCCTACTGCTTTGGTTACTCCATCCAGCCACTCATTCTCTTTTGCCATCTTCTTCTTTTGCCCTCAGTCTTTCCCAGCATTAGGCTTTTCTCCAGTTACTCCTTCCTTCTCATTAGGTGGCCTAATTAATACAGATAGATTATGACTATCTATCCCTTGGAAGTGAAGTGCAAAATCACTGGATTTTTACTTTCCTTTTCCACCACTTGAAGCAAATCCATCTGCTTGAGGCATTCACAAAAATCTTACTAATTCATCTTCATAACTTGGCAAGTGGGATAGAAGGAAAAAGCTCGATCTTTATAGGTTCCAAAATGCCACAGAAATGCAGTAATGATGAATAATCCTTCGTTAAGTAGTGAAAGAGGAACTGGGCAAATGTTCCAATTCTGCATGCCAAACCAAAAATGTAAAAGAAAGTTAACCAAACTTACAACTACCTTCATAGTTCTTTTACTGGAGATCTAATAATATTCTAAGTAGTCCATTACTAGTGTCAGAACTTTTTTCTGTTGCCTTTTCTCTGTCATTTTTATTTTTTTCCTTCTTGTTCTTCAAGAGTTTCTTAGAAAAGAATGCAATGTCTTAAGTGAGATATAGATTGTGTATCCTATAGATACAATTATTAAACCACTCTATGCCAAATTTGCCATTGTTTAGTTCTTCTATACTTAAGGATATAGTTGATTAGATTCTTCTTTAACTCTTTATGTTGGCTCCTAATATGTCAGATTCATCTTTGTGCCTTCAGGGGAAAAATCATACCCACACATATACACTGTTCATGTAAGTGTTCTTTATAGAGTTAGCTTCATAACAGCAGTGTTCTAAAAAGAGCTGGGATGAATTTTAAGCATCCCTGAGGCTCTGGGTTTATTTGTAGGTCATCTTTCAAGATACTGAAGTTTTAATACTTAAAGGTCATCTGTAAGATAGAACAAATAGCAGAAGCTTTTCCCAAACCAGTGACTATGTCATAATGGAATACAACTAAAACTATGCTGTAATAGAATTACAACTACTAGTTCTGCTACTAGTTGAAAGTAGCATCAGATATGATCTAGGTTAAGGGTGTCAAACTCACGTCATCACAGCTGCATCACATGATGTATAGGGACTTTCTCCCCCTTCACTAATTCGGTCATGGGCGTGGCCAGTGTGTGCCACAGGTCAGGAGTTTTGCAGCCCTGATCCAGGTAAACTTAAAGAAAGACAAAAGTCTTTCATGGAAAGCTGAAATTTAGAATCAGTTCAGATCAGGAAATCTTTATGAGGTACAATTCTTGACTTGACTTTCCCGTTAAATTCTTGGATTCAGAAACATAGAGATGTAACAAGAAGTGATCTGAAGCACCAAAAAATAGAATCCGATGGCATTTTGGGGAAGATAGTATGGAAATTACGACTCAAGTAGCACAGTGCTAATTACTTATCAATAATTATTTCTTGCAGTTATAAATTGTGCACATTTTACTTAAGTTTCCTAAGCCCAGTTTAAAATTAATTTTACCTCTTTGAATGAGCAATGGCAAACTGTTATGTACACCTTCATTCTGTCATATTTCTGAATGGCGGTAATAAACATTCTGAGCCAGTAAATCTGTGTCTGGGAATTTTCAGACATTGTTTTTCTATTGATCGAAATCTGTTACAAGTCACTACTACCGTATTTGTCGGCGTATAAGACGACTGGGCGTATAAGACGACCCCCCCATCATTTCCACTCAAAATATAGAGTTTGTTATATACTCGCCGTATAAGACTACCCCCTCTTCCGCACACCTTCCACACCCCAAATAAAACGTAAAAGAACATCAGATTTGATTTCAACATGTTAATTTATATTCAAATGCTTATGACATGCAGGAAAACTGTCACAAGGCTGTATGTTATCAAACACATACAGTAAACATAAAACAGTGCAAGTTGCACATCAAGAGCATAAACATTGGATCAGCAAAACCACGGGATAGGTAACATGTTTCTAGGGACATGCCCCCTTCGTCAGACCTTGCTGAGCTCCCAAAGGAATGTTCATACGGTAAATAGTGTGAGGGTGGCTAAGACCCCTCCCCCTCCTGTATTATACCAGCCAATAGTAAATGCCAGAGGCTAATTCACTAAAGCTGAATGGAACAATAAACCTATGGGAGCTACCATGCTGTTTGTTTTCTAAGCTGTTAACCAAACTGGAACTGTCAATGATAGAAGGAAGATAACAAATAGAGGGAGAGAGCAAGTGCCGGGCAAGTTTGCTGGCGTGACAGTTTCCCTTTAAAAGCCTTCAAACTCCTGTTCGTCATCTGATATTAAAAGTTCATCAATGACATCTTGTGATACAGTTGTAAGGCAGTCATCATATGGATCTAATTCCGTGTCAGATGATGTGGCCTCAGCTTTAGCTTCCTCTTCATCTTCATCTTGCCACAAGTACTCGTCCTCCATACCATCTAATGAATTTGATATGCCACACTTCCTGAAAGACTTGATTACTGTTTGTGCATCAATATCATTCCAGGCTTTTATGACAAATTGGCACAAAACATCCAACTGTGGAGCACGCATGTTTCCTCCTTTTGTGTATGACTTTTCGCTGCTAACCATCCATTCATTCCACTGTTCTCGAATGCGATCTTTAAAAGGCTTGTTTAGGCACACATCCAGGGGCTGTACCAATGATGTCAATCCTGCAGGAATAACTGCTGCATCTGTTTTTATTCTCGCAAGCCTTTCCTTGGTGGTGGGAGTTAAATGAGCCCTGAACATATCCCACACAAGTAGACTACGTTTTTGAAGTAGACCACCTGGTCGTCTGCTCCATACATTATCCAGCCATAGTTTCACACCCTCCTCATCCATCCAGCCTTTTTCATGCACGTGCACAAAACAACCAGCAGGGAACTTGAGTTTTGGCATGGTTTTCCTTTTAAAAATAATCATAGGTTTCAGTTTGTTGCCATCAGCTGTGCATGCTAGTACCACTGTAAAACTTGACTTCTCATGTCCTGTTGTTTTTATCAAAATAGTTTTCTCACCTTTATGATGGACAGTTTTATTTCCAATCATATCAAAATTCATTGGAGTTTCATCCATATTTCCAATATTACTTAGCGCATAGCCATGTTTAGTGCGCTGTTTTATTACGTATCGATGGAAACTATCCACTTTATTATCCAGATCTGCAGGTAATTTTTGGGCAATTTTTGTCTTTTGCCTTAGTACCAGATCATGCCTTGCCATGAATCTACTACACCAGGATATAGTGGCCTTAAAATTGTTGCTGTGATCGGGGTTAGATTTGGCCCACTGAAGTGCAAACAAGCGTATTTTATTTCGTGTCACCACATAACCGTTTTGGCGATGCTCAGCCACCATATCTGCTACATGTTTTTCAAGTTCTGGCCAGTGTGCGATGCCTCTTCTTAATGCACACTTATCCCTTGGCATACTCTTTAATGCTTTTTCATTTGATTTCCAGTCCCGAACCATCTTTTCTGTTACTCCATATTGTCTTGCAGCAGCACAATTATTATGTTCCCTGGCAAAGTTTACAACTTTAAGTTTAAAACTTGCCTCATATTTCTTTCTTTTTGGTGCCATGATAGGGTTGATAGGAGTTTGACTGCTGGACAAATATCAACAATACAATGACTGGAATTTATTTTGAGAGCCGGAAGGTGTGGCCTGTTTTGCTTTGTTTTGTTTTGTTTTGTTTCGTCTCTCTCTCTCTCTCTCTCTCTCTGGGCCTCTCTCTCTCTGTCTCGCGCGCTCTGTGGTGATGGCTGTCCCCTTCACGTTCCTCGTCTCCCGGAATGGCGTCCAGAGCCATCCGCAGCTGCGCAGAGACTTGCCGCTTTTCCACGCACGCGCGTGGCTATCTTTTGCGCGCGATGGTTTCCTCATTCCCCTCTTGTCTCTTTCCCCTGTGTGTCTGTTACACTCTCGTTCTGGGCCTCTCTTTCTCTCTCTGTCTCGTGCGCTCTGTGGTAACGGCTGTCCCCTTCACGTTCCTCCTCTCCCCGGATGGCGTCCAGAGCCATCCGCGCGGAGACTTGCACGGAGGGGAAAGAGGAAACCATAGCGCGCGAGAGAGAGACTTGCAGGGAGGAGAAAGAGAGGAGGAAAGAGGAAACCATCGCGCGAGGGAGACTTGACAGAGGGGAAAGAGGAAACCATCGCGCGCGAGGGAGAGACTTGCATGGAGGAGAAAGAGGAAAACATCGCGCGCGAGGGAGACTTGACAGAGGGGAAAGAGGAAAACATCGCGCGTGAGGGAGAGACTTGCATGGAGGAGAAAGAGGGGGGGAAAGAGGAAAACATCGCGCACGCGAGGGAGAGACTTGCATGGAGGAGAAAGAGGGGGGGAAAGAGGAAAACATCGCGCGCGCGAGGGAGAGACTTGCATGGAGGAGAAAGAGGGGGGGAAAGAGGAAAACATCGCGCGCGCGAGGGAGAGACTTGCAGGGAGGAGAAAGAGAGGGGGAAAGAGGAAAACATCGCGCGCGAGGGAGACTTGACAGAGGGGAAAGAGGAAACCATCGCGCGCGCGAGGGAGAGACTTGCATGGAGGAGAAAGAGGGGGGGGAAGAGGAAACCATCGCGCGCGAGGGAGAGACTTGCATGGAGGAGAAAGAGGGGGGGAAAGAGGAAAACATCGCGCGCGCGAGGGAGAGACTTGCATGGAGGAGAAAGAGGGGGGGAAAGAGGAAAACATCGCGCGCGAGGGAGACTTGACAGAGGGGAAAGAGGAAAACATCGCGCGCGAGGGAGAGACTTGCATGGAGGAGAAAGAGGGGGGGAAAGAGGAAAACATCACTCTCTTTCTCCTCCATGCAAGTCTCTCCCTTGCGCACGCGATGTTTTCCTCTTTCCCCTCTGTCAAGTCTCCCTCGCGCGCGATGTTTTCCTCTTTCCCCCCCTCTTTCTCCTCCATGCAAGTCTCTCCCTCGCGTGCGCGATGTTTTCCTCTTTCCCCCCCTCTTTCTCCTCCATGCAAGTCTCTCCCTCGCGCGCGCGATGTTTTCCTCTTTCCCCCTCTCTTTCTCCTCCCTGCAAGTCTCTCCCTCGCGCGCGATGTTTTCCTCTTTCCCCTCTGTCAAGTCTCCCTCGCGCGAGATGTTTTCCTCTTTCCCCCCCTCTTTCTCCTCCATGCAAGTCTCTCCCTCGCGCGCGATGGTTTCCTCTTTCCCCCCCTCTTTCTCCTCCATGCAAGTCTCTCCCTCGCGCGCGCGATGTTTTCCTCTTTCCCCTCTGTCAAGTCTCCCTCGCGCGAGATGTTTTCCTCTTTCCCCCCCTCTTTCTCCTCCATGCAAGTCTCTCCCTCGCGCGCGATGGTTTCCTCTTTCCCCCCCTCTTTCTCCTCCATGCAAGTCTCTCCCTCGCGCGCGCGATGGTTTCCTCTTTCCCCTCTGTCAAGTCTCCCTCGCGCGCGATGTTTTCCTCTTTCCCCCCCTCTTTCTCCTCCATGCAAGTCTCTCCCTCGCGCTCGCGATGTTTTCCTCTTTCCCCCTCTCTTTCTCCTCCATGCAAGTCTCTCCCTCGCGCGCGATGGTTTCCTCTTTCCCCTCTGTCAAGTCTCCCTCGCGATGGTTTCCTCTTTCCCCTCTGTCAAGTCTCCCTCGCGCGCGATGTTTTCCTCTTTCCCCCCCTCTTTCTCCTCCATGCAAGTCTCTCCCTCGCGCGCGCGATGTTTTCCTCTTTCCCCCCCTCTTTCTCCTCCATGCAAGTCTCTCCCTCGCGTGCGAGCGATGTTTTCCTCTTTCCCCTCTGTCAAGTCTCCCTCGCGATGACCCGGCGTATAAGACGACCCCCCCACTTGGAGGCATGTTTTTCAGGGCAAAAAAGTCGTCTTATACGCCGGCAGATACGGTAAGTCTTTTGTAGTATTAATTGCCAAAAGTGATCTTCAAAACGTGCATTACATTTCTTCTACATTGGATACAGTGGTGGGTTTCAATTTTTTTAGAACCTACACTGTAGGTGTGGCCTATTTTGTGGGTGTGGCTTGGCAGTCATGTGACAGGGTAAGAGTGGCCAACTTGTAAAATGTGGTGAAACTCATTTAACAACGCTCTTGCTTAGCAACCAAAATTTTGGGCTCAATTGTGATGATAAATTAATTCTCTCTCTCTCTCTCTCTTTCTTTCTTTCCTTCCTTTCTTACTTCCTGCCTTCCGTTCCTTTCCTTCCCATTGGGTTACCGGTGGGACCCCCTCTCACCGGCTCTCTAAATTTCACCATCCGGTTCTTGCGAGTAGGTGCGAGCCTGCAGAAACCCACCACTGATTGGATACAACATAAAAGGTTTGATTATAATTTCTCAAGATGTTACACTGAGAAAACCTATGAATCTGCTATTCATTTAGATAGACTTGCTTCTGATTAATTTTTCTTCTCTACCATAAAACCCAAAAATTAAGCATGAAACACAATCACACTCATTTACTATTTACCCTGTTTCCCTGAAAATAAGACCTTCCCAGATAATAATTGGGTTTTTGAGCACATGCACTAAAATAAGCCCTCCCCAAAAATATTGCAACACAGCAGCAGCCATGAGGCGACCATGCTTGCACCTCAAAAATAAGACCTCCCCAAAAATAAGGCCAAGTGTTTATTTCAGGGGTCATATGGGGAAACATGGTACATATACGATGCTATTTTATTATTGAGCAGTCAAAATAGCATTTCCCTCCTGTGCAACCTGGATCACAACTTCCTTTTCACTTAAAATCATTTTGCAGTTTCTAGAGACCATTTCCATTGTGTATTATGTAAAGAGATTTACGCTCCAATAAGTCCGCTTTTTTCTATTTCTACTCCATAAAGCCTTAGGTACATGTCCTATATATATGAGCATTTTGTGAAACTACAGGTTGCTCTATGAACTCTATATCGGACTAACTTTGTGCTTGGTCCCAAAGCTACAACTTGTACAAAAGACAATGGACATATTACAACAAAGATACCTGTTCATACAAATTACATATTTATTGAAACAACACTAATTGCCAACTACTTTCTTGACCAGGTTCATGGTTGGGGTTATGACATTTAAAACTGTTTAGGCCAGGGGTGTCCAAACTTGGGAACTTTAAGACTTGTGGACTTCAACTCCCAGAATTCCCCAGCCTGGCTGGGGAATTCTGGGAGTTGAAGTCCACAAGTCTTAAAGTTCCCAAGTTTGGACACCCCTGGTTTAGGCCAAGAACAAGATATTTATCATTTCAGTTTTGTTGTCAGTCACTGAGTTTGTCAGAGGAAATCAAAGATCCTGATTGAGATTCAGAAGTTGTGCTGATGTAAACATTGCATAAAAGATTAGAATTTACTTCCTATTTGAAAGAACTGCCTCCCAAATATTTTGTCCTTTGTCAGAACATTTTAAACTAGTAAATTGATTTGACAAAAGACTGTTTAGTAGAAGGTGCCAAGAGGACAAAACTATATTTTATTTGCCATTTCTAGGAAATGAAGTGACTGAATTTATTCCTATTATTTTACTTTTCATAGCAAATAATAAAAAATAAAACATTGTAAGACAATTATCTGAAATGATTATTGATATTCATTTTTATACCATGGATTCCCAAGACAGTAATTATAATGTAATTATTTAATAGATAATTAAATAAATATTCAGTGTCTACATATACTCAGTGAATTGCAATGCTTTGCAAGCATGGTACAATGTAAATTTTTTCACCTTTGTACTTTCTGAACTCTGGGAATGAAAATCTGTGGGATTCTTGATATTATTAATCTAATGTCTAGAAATAGTACTTAATAATAAAGGATGCTGAGGATTGTATTTCTTCATCTTTTAGGGCATCTCAAGATTGAGACAATTGATCCTCAGTATACTCATAATATTTTTCATATTTTGAAATTTGAACAGTAAGAGGAAATTTGGTGACACATGAATGAATGTCAGATTACGATATTAAAAAACTTACCTCTTGTAAGTTTTTACAACTTACTTATAATTTTTTACAATCTAGTAAATCAAATTCCAGTTAGATTTCTGAAAAACTATTTTAAAACTAGATTTTGCAATATAATGAATACAAATATTTATATAGAATTTATATGCCACCCGACTCAAATACCTCTGCGTACTTCATAATTAAAAGTGCAATCCTCTCATCATTCTATTTTTAAAAAAGATACATCGAATGTATATCATCCAATCAAACTGGGCTGCTTTCAAAAAACTGAGCTCAATTAGCATCAACCTAATTAGCATTTGAATTAGAAACCTACCACAAAATGTGTAAGATCCTATCATATTTAAAGAAGAGCATATACTGCTTTCATCACAGTGCCTCCTGGGGAAAAAACCTCAATCCTGAATGGGTTTGACCATGTAGGACAAGAGTCAGCAAAGCAAAGCTGGAGAAGTCTGGGAGCTGAAGTCCTTCAGACTTAAAGTTGCAAAGGTTGGAGACCCCTGATGTAGGAGATTTATTTTACGGAAGTGAAAATTCATAGACTCCTAAACCGCATGTGTGTCTGCATGTGCAAATACTCTCTAGTCAGTTGTGAGCCTTGGTAACTGTCTGGAAAAGTCATTCTTGGATACATTTACACCAGTGATTTGCTATTGCCTTCTTCCTAGTGCTTTGGTAGAGTTAAAGGGCCAAATTCACACAACTGTTTTAAGGACTAAGACTAAAGCTGACAGTCTCCAGGTTTTTCAGCATGATGCCTCTAATTTGCATTCATATTTGATTGTTTTCAATTTTATCACTAACATTCTAGAATGTAAATCCTTTGCAGCTATAAAGATGGGAAGTTATTTTCTATAGCAATAGCACTTAGACTTATATACAGCTTCACAGTGCTTTTACAGCCCTCTCTAAGCAGTTTACAGAATCAGCATATTGCCCCCAACAATCTGAGTCCTCATTTTACCCCACCTCTCTTTGGAAGGATGGTGAGCCTGATGAGATTTGATCTGCTAAATTGCTAGCAGCCGACAGTCAACAGAAGTAACCTGCAATACTGCATTCTAACTACTGCGCCACCACAGCTCTTATACTATTCCAATTTCTCTTTAACATAAACAATGTATTTAATGCTAGCACATTAAAATGCATGTTTGTTACATGCATAAAACAGAAGTTATGAAAGATTCTTTCAATACGTGATTACTGCAGCTGAGTTACTATATATCGACAGAGATGGAAAGATTTGACACTAATTGCTATTAAGGAGTGATTGGTGAAGTGGACAGATTTTGCTGCAATGAATAAACTGACTTTTTGATTCGAGAAAAACATTAACATTTCTACATTTATTGGTAATTGGTAAAGCGTCTTGTACTTTTTGTGTAAAAACGAAAACATGAACTTGTGATTTATGTATTTGATGTTTAAATAGAAAAGATTATAGGAAGAAGAGTAATATGATGTAGTATTGGAGAGGAAAGTTCAATAAATTTGCACTTCTGTTGTGAAGTGTATCAGAAGCCATTTCTTTTTATGTATTTTTCCTTTGTTTTCTATTATCTTCAACTTTCTTTTCTTTTTATGCACTTTTTGCTTTCTTCCTTGCCTTCTTCTTTGTTCTTTTTTTCTTCCTTATTCTATATTAGTTCGCATTCATTTTTAATCTTATTATTGAAAAGTTTTAATAATTACAGTCAAAAATTAACGCTAATTACATCTTAAATTACAGATTTAAGTTGCCCTAACTGTATGAAGATTGTATAAAACCTCCATTGAAAAGATGGTTTTTTGATGGAACTTTAATTTTATTAAGCACAAAACTGACTTTAAAACAAAGGGAAGAGTTTTGTTGCCTTAAGCAGCTGGCAATATGGTAATTTCAAACCCCAATAACCACTGAAGTATAGTTTTACAAACATATGGGCAAAAACCGGAAAAGAGCAGGGACAGGGCAGCCACAAACAAACTTCTAAGCAATTTAGGTGGACATTAAAGAAAGGAGAGAATACACAGAGGATTTCTATAGTTTCTTATGAATAGATAATGAAATATTAGTGCTGTTGCTATAATACTGGCTTAGGCAACAGAAGGTGGCTCAGTGGCTAAGATGCTGAGCTTGTCGATCAGAAAGTCGGCAGTTCAGTGGTTCGAATCCCTTGCGCTGCATAATGGAGTGAGCGCCTGTTACTTGTCCCAGCTTCTGCCAACCTAACATTTTGAAAGCATGTAAAAAATGCAAGTAGAAAAACTTTTCCCACTTTTAGTGGGAAGGTAAGTGTCCCATGCGCCTTCAGCGTTTAGTCATGCTTGCCACATGACCACGGAGATGTCTTCAGACAGCGCTGACTCTTCAGCTTTAAAGTGGAGAGGAGCACTGCCCCCTAGAGAACGACTAGCACATAGGTGCGAGGGAAACCTTTACCTTTAGGCAACAAATTTTAGATTGTCCTACCATAAAACAGAGAATTGTCACTGGCACTTATATTGCTTTGGCAGTGCAACTTATGACCAACTGAGTAGGAAACGAAACAGGCTCTAGGGAAGGCAAAGCAAAACAAGGATAGATTCATAATCCTAGCCTCATTAGATCAATTAAAAGGTGGCTGTGCTGGTCGGACTGAGGAGCCTGCCTGAAAGTTCACTTTCCCTGCGAACACCGGAGGATGCTGATTGCTTTCCTCTGTTGCCAAGTGAGAATCAAAGGGAGGGAAATTCTGTCTATCTTTGCTCTTTAGTTTTCAAGTTGGAGCCAAGTTATAAGCGTATTTTGAGCTGAAGACAGAGTCAAAATCTGGGGACACAGACATCAGAGGCATGGCTACAAAAAATTGACAGACTCAGTCTAATGAGCAGCAAGATAGAGTTCACCCATTCCTTGGATTGTCCTCAGCACACTGGAGAAAGAAGAAACTCTTGGCTTTTGGCTTACAGTATATGCTTAAGTACTTTGCTGTCAAACATTTTTCTGTAGTATTATTGTCCTTCTTTTCGTACTTGAAATAAGATGATTCAGCCAATTTCAAGGAGAGGAACCAATTAGGTCATGTTGTACTTTTGGTTGATATCATTCCCCAACCCCCATACATTTTGTATTTCTAGAAAACACTTTATTTATAACCAAAGAATTACTGAATTATTACTACGGAATCTAATCGAGGTCTTCTGATGTTTATGTTGGAATTCTAGAGCTTGGCCCAAATTATGATTCGGGAACCACATGGTTGTAAATGCAAATCTGTTTTATCCCGTTTTGTGGAAAATAGTAAAAAAAAGTCACAAAATGTGGTTGTGTGATTGTGATACCGCAACTGGACATAATGCGAGCCATTTGCCAAGTGCCTAAAATGAAATCACATGATGGTGTGATAGTTATACCTTTGAGGACAAGTTGTAAGTAGCTTTTTTCGACTCCATCATAACTCTGAATGGTCATTAAACAATATGTCTTAAATCAAGGACAACCTGTATTACATTTTATTAGTAACATATATATTGTTCTACTGCAAATTATATTGCTGTACTTCAGAGACAAGCATCCTTCACTCATTCATCTGCAAGGAGAAACATTATAGCCCCCATTCATGGCCCAGGGGGATGCCACGAGACAGATCTTGTTTGGGAGGAGTTTGACTCCGTTACTTCCGAGGATATGGACAGGTTACGAGGGCGACTGCGAGCCACCACATGTTTATTGGACCCGTGTCCCTCCTGGCTTGTACTGGCATCCTGGGAGGTGACACGAGGCTGGCTCCAAGAGGTTGTCAACGCATCCTTAAGTGAGGGTTCCTTGCCTGCTTCCCTAAAAGAAGCGATGGTGAGGCCCCTCCTTAAGAAGCCATCTTTGGATCCAGCTGTTTTGAACAACTACCGTCCAGTCTCCAACCTTCCCTTTTTGGCGAAGGTTGTTGAGAGTGTGGTGGCACAACAGTTTCCCCGTCACCTGGAGGAAGTTGATTATCTAGATCCGCGCCAGTCCGGCTTTCGGCCCGGGCATAGCACCGAGACGGCATTGGTCGCGTTGGTTGATGATCTCTGGAGGGCCAGAGATGGGGGATGTTCCTCCATCCTGGTCCTATTAGACCTCTCGACGGCTTTCGATACCATCGACCATGGTATCCTATTGCATCGGCTGGGGGGGTTGGGGGTGGGAGACACCGTTCTACGGTGGTTCTCCTCCTACCTCTCTGGCCGATCGCAATTTGTGTTGGCAGGAGGGCAGAGGTCGACCGCGAGACCCCTCGTATGTGGGGTGCCTCAGGGGTCGGTCCTCTCGCCCCTCCTGTTCAACACATACATGAAGCCGCTGGGTGAGATCATCCGTGGTTTTGGGGTAGAGTACCACCTGTACGCTGATGACACCCAGCTGTACATATCTACCCCAAACCACCCCAACGATGCCGTAGCGGTGATGTGCCAGTGCCTGGAAGCCGTGCGGATCTGGATGGGAAGTAACGGACTCAGGCTCAACCCGACCAAGACCGAGTGGCTGTGGTTTCCGGCCGCCCGATTCAACCAGCTCACTCCATCGCTGGCCATAGGGGGCGAACATCTTGCCCCTGTGGATGGGGCGCGCAATTTGGGTGTCCTCCTGGATGCCCGGCTGTCCATGGAAGACCAAGTGACGGCCGTGGCCAGGAGGGCGTTTTACCAGGTTCGCCTGGTTCGCCAATTGCGCCCCCTATTGGATCGGGACGCCCTTCGCACAGTCACTCATGCGCTCGTGACATCCCGACTGGACTATTGCAACTCTCTCTACATGGGGCTTCCCTTGAGGTGCACCCGGAGACTTCAGCTAGTCCAGAATGCAGCCGCGCGAGCAATTATGGGGACCGCAAGGTCTACCCATGTAACACCGCTCTTGCGCGAGCTGCACTGGCTACCTGTCGTCTTCCGGGTGCGCTTCAAGGTGTTAATTATCATCTTTAAAGCGCTCCATGGCTCGGGACCTAGCTATCTGCGGGATCGGATCCTGCCTCATACATCCTCACGGCCGATTCGCTCCCACAGAGAGGGACTTCTCCGGGTGCCGTCCACTAGACAGTGTCAGCGGGCGACACCCAGGGGAAGGGCTCTCTCTGTGGCGGGCCCGGCCCTCTGGAACGACCTCCCCCCGATATTAGGATGACCACGGACCTCCGCTCCTTCCGTCTTAAATTAAAAACTTACTTTTTCCGTCTGGCCGGCCTGGGATAGTCCCCCTGTCTAGGGTTTTTATTGGGTAAATTTTAGTTTAGTTAGTTAAATGGGATTTTAGCACAGGCTGTGTTTAATTTGCTTTTAATTGTTTGTATATTTATTGATGTTTGTATGTTTTTTACTGTTTTTATTCTACCTGTGCACCGCCCCGAGTCCCCATGGGGAGAGGGTGCGGTTTATAAGTATTAAATGATTTGATTTGATTTGATTATTAAATGGGCATCATATGTCATGATGTGAAAACCACAACTTACACACTTTATCAGATGTCAGGATGGAAATATATAAAGAATGAATTTGTGTCATGGCATCCCTGTGTGAGTATTTTCATTTAGAATAAATATTGGTTCATGGTGGATACAATTAACCATGCCATCATTATTGGAGATATTAGATGAAAAGATACTAGATGAAAAGTTGATTGATTTAATCTAATTAAGTAGTAACTTATTACCACTACACAGCCTATAAACAATCTTCTGCTATATAAAATACAAATAATATATATTTTATAATCCCGTGGATACATGAACAAGTTTGTAAACATTTACAAGCATGAAAATTAAGAAAATCTAAGGAAAAAAGTACCCAGTCAGATATCCAAAGTGCTGTTAATTACTGAATAGCAATCATATCTGTTCTCAACTCATCAACTCAACTCATCAAGTTCATTAGATTTAGATTTTTAGATTCTAGATTTTATTCAATTTGTATCCCGCCCTTCTCCAAAAGGACCCAGGGCGGCGCACAGGAATTTAAAATAACATACAAAAGTAATACAAAATACACAAATTTAAAACCTATTAAATAACAAAAACCTGCGCTAAAACCAATTAAAATTCCCCATTTTAAAACTATCTAATACTAGTCACACCGGAGGCTATGTTAGGCCGGTTTGATGAAACAGGTGTGTTTTTAGACACTGGCGGAAGAGGCGGAGGTCGGTGATGGTACGGAGTTCAGGGGGTAGGTCGTTCCACAGGGCAGGGCCCGCCACAGAGAAGGCCCTTCCCCTGGGTGTCACCAGCCGGCATTGTCCGGCCGACGGCACCCGGAGAAGGCCCTCTCTGTGAGAGCGTATCGGTCTAAGGGATGTATGGGGCAGGAGACGGTCTCACATGTAACTAGGTCCTGAGCCATTGAGCGCTTTAAAGATGGTCGTCAAGACCTTGAAGCGCACCCGAAAGACCACAGGAAGCCAGTGCAGCTCGCGCAGGATCGGTGTTATGTGGGAGCATCTAGAGGCTCCCATAATCACCCGCGCGGCTGCATTCTGCACTAACTGTAGCTTTCAAGTGCACCTCAAGGGAAGCCCCATTTAGAGAGCATTGCAGTAGTCAAGTCGGGATGTCACGAGGGCCTGAGTGACTGTGCAAAGGGCAGCCTGGTCCAGTAAGGGGCGCAATGAAACGCCCCCCTGGCCACGGCCGCTACATGGTCTTCCATGGACAGCCGGGAATCCAGGAGGACAACATTAAAAATATTAAGATCAATTTAGGAATAAACATAATGTAATTAAGAAGGTAGGGGCACAAATACAAACCGCCCTGGGTCCCTCGTGGAGAAGGGCGGGATATAAATCGAATTAAAATAAATAAATAAATGAATAAACCACATTCTGATAATCTGAAAATTGTCTCTTTTTTGTCTACTGTTGGAAAATTGCATATCACAGATGAATGTACACAAGCTTACATTTGCATATCACGGAAGGATAGGCAGAACTGCTCATTTTAAATTCAGTGATAGATATTTAGAAATGAATTCACAACTATGCTATATTTTTCCAATCTGATATTTTTAAATGTGTTCTCCAAAATATGCTCTCTTTTTTTTTTTAGTCAAGTACGAAGCAGAAGTAGTGAAACAGAGAATGTTTTTCACTTTTAATATTCCATTCTGGCTTTGTGAGAAAAATTGATATTGTCTGAATAATATATTCAAATTAACAGATTTTTTAATAGCACACATCTGGATATTTTTGGCAACGCTTGTTTCCTGCATCAGACTTTAGACTGCCATTATATACATAACATTTTATCCAAAACAAAAGAAAATGCAAAAAAGAAAACACATTAATTCACCAACTAACCATAGTTTTGATAAGAAATTTGATTTTAGGAATAAGCTACCCATACAATTTAAATCCATTTTTAAGAAATACATAGATGTGATCTCTTCATAGATTTAAAAATAAATGCTATCTAAAAATGGAATATTCTTTCAGATTTAACTTTAAAGCAAAGCATACAAAATTATAATTTTTTTAAAAAAAAATGCAGCTTCGATAAAAATTCTGAAGTTCTTTATATTTTATCATCACCAAGTGCCACTAGAGGGGGTTGTTACTGCAATTTAATGCCTTTTGCCATATTCTTTCATTTATTTATATATGTAAGAGACTGAATGTTGGCTGATCATAATCAGGAATGTTAAGTTTATAGAATTGAAACGTGGCTGAGAAAAAGAGAATTTTTTTTGCAAAATTTTTTATCGCATGGCCCTGTTGCAGAGTAAATTTAGACAGACTCAAGAAAGAATGATACGTACCTACTTTCAAACGTCATTAAAATTCTCAGGTACGGTACTTTTAGAGAATCAAGCGTATAGGTCCCAATTTGGTATAATGCAAACAGCATTTTCACAACTGAGTTTGCCTTCCCTGCAACAGAGATGTATACCATTGATATGCAAGTGATTGTGTTGTGTCAGAGACGATCAGGGTTTGCTCTTCTGTGCCCATTAGCTGAGTGATTTGGAAGTGGTGATGTGGTCGAGCCAACCCCTTGGGACCTTAAAGAATAAGGACACCAATACTCTGTCTGGGAATATTGATTGAGGCAGGCGAGTAGCTAGGATACTTTTTCAGTGACAAAGAAGTTAATGATTTAAAGATTCATAGCACAGAGGTTGCCTGCAATGAAGACAAAGCCACATGATCTGACCTTGTCAAATTAGCAGAAGATTCTACTAATCTAATAATTAACTGTAGCTGCTTTCAAGCAAAGTCAGACAGAAATACACACATTTACATATCTAGAAAAAAAATGAGTCTCTTTGATTTAAAACTTTTTCCAACTATTTATACACAAGAAGTTCAAGCTCAGGGTAGATACAGAAAGTAGCATTTCTGCTCACCTTGTGGTATTAAAGCAGGGGTAGTCAACCTTTTTATACCTACCACCCACTTTTGTATCTCTGTTAGTAGTAAAATTTTCTAACCGCCCACCGGTTCCACAGTAATGGTGATTTATAAAGTAGGGAAGTCAATTAAATTAAAAAAAGGAAAGTGCTTCAGTATCGGACAAAACTCCTACCGCCCACCATGAAAACTGGAACGCCCACTAGTGGGCGGTAGGGACCAAGTTGACTACCACTGTATTAAAGTATGTTTTCATTCCAATATTATTAATTAATATTAATATTTGAGTGTTTGAAACATATTAACAATAGGTGAGAACCAGTGTAGTCTAGGCACCAGGAAACATGAGTTCTAGTCCTGTCTTAAGCCAGATAAGTAATTTTGTGCCAGTCAGTCTCATTTAGCCTAGCCTACCTTACAGGGTTGTTATAGAAAGGAGGAAGATGACGAACAAGGAATATTAGGTATGTTTGCCACCTTGAGATATTTGTAAAAATAATACAAGAGAAAAAACCTTTAAAAAGGCTTAAATAGAAGTATAGCTCAACTTACTGCATTTTGTTTCCATCTTATATTCATAGATGTTTTGGATCAGAAAAAGACTATAGAAAAATACTGAACAGGTTCTTATTTCAGACTCAACTTGCTTTCCACTTAAAGAGCTGCAAAAAAAGAGAACATGGGTATGAAGTGAAATTTGACAAGGTTCAAAATACTGTATAGCTAGTTGGAGGATAACAAGAAATGTGCAGGTTCTGCTAATGGGTTACAGGAGCTGCTGCCTTGGTTATTATATATGTATAATAACTCTATTCTCACCCACGTTTATATTTATCGGACTTGAAACTTGTTTATTATTAACTACATCAGCTTTTAGAACTTTACCATAAAATAATTTGAACAGTATTAGAAGTTTAATTAAATGTGGGATGTGTTGACCTTGTTCTAATGATCATTTAGGACTCCTCATTTTTATATATGGTATAAATAAAAGTTGGAGAACTTACTACCTTGTCAACCATTAACACTGTACATTATAGGAGAGATAGATGGAGTTTTGTCTAAATACTTACATAGGGTTTTGAATTACTCTTGACTGCACATTATGATTTATAATTGAGGACACAATTGTATCAGAGGTGGTATTCTACCAGTTTGGACTGGTTCGCCCGAACCAGTAGAGGAAATTGCAGGTGGCCCTGCCCACCCACCTCGGCTCTACGGCATCCTTTAGGCCCTTTTTCCGCCATGCATGGAGGTGACATGTGCAAGTGAAGTGACCGTGCACATGCTCACATTTGCAAACCAGTAGAGAAGGTAACTGAATACCACCCCTGAATTTTATGCAAATAAAATTATATTCATGTTTTGAAAAGAAGAGCAAAACAAGAAGCACAGGTAGTCCTTGAGATATGACGTTATGATGGAATCCCCCCCCCAAAAGCTACTTAACCTCCAGTTCCAAAGTTCTGATGGCTGCCTCAGAACTTTGAGGGGGCTCTTGAGTTCATATGCCCACAGTTTGCTTGCTCAACACCTGGATTACATTTGTGGCCGTTTGCAGCATCTCACAGTCATATGACTTGAGATTTATAATCTTTTAGTTTAAAACTGCATATATCTCCAGTTTCCAGTAAAAGCTGGCCCATAGCAAACAATGGGTTCACTTAATGACAAATGCATTGGCAATCAATGACTGCAGTGGTTGCTTCGTCATGTTCACTTAATGACCAATGCAAAAAAAGATTGTAAAATTGGAGCTGTCATGTGATGATGACCCATTTTACAACTGTCATGCCTTATGACCAAAACTGCAATAGATTTGGAAGATACGAAGGAGGAATGTTATATTTGCCATGTTCTTCTTGCAAAGTTTAAGAGTTATATATTTGTCACTTATCAGAAATGCAGCCAATGGGCCCAACTTCTTAAATGTCAGTTCTATTGGCAATAGCACTCACGCTTATATACCGCTTTACAGTGCTTTACAGCCCTCTCTAAGTGGTTTTACAGAATCAGTATGTTGCCCCAACAATTTGGGTCCTCATTTTAACCATCTTGGAAGGATGAAAGGCTGAGTCAACCTTGAGCATGGTGAGATTCGAATTGCCAAATTGCAGGCAGCCAGCAGTCAGGAGAAGTAGCCTGCAGTACTGCACTCTAACCACTGTGCCACCATGCCTCATAGTAATATAAGGTATGATAGCATAGTTCAGTTTAGAATTTTTTGTTGAAAATGTTACAAAAATTCTAAAACTACATTTTTCTACTTTTTTTTCCTATTAACCAACTTCATGAGGTGTTATTCTGATGTCAACAATATCCAAATACAAAATAGAAGACTTTTAAAATTGAGCACAAAGAGGAAAAATAAACCAAAGAAAAATATTTTTGTCATGAAACGAAACTACAAAAGAAAAGGTATAGCAGAGATGCACACCTTTATTTGATTTGCACTCCTACCTAGATGTCTTAAAATCATCTAATTAACTCACGACAGTCTCACGAAAGACTGCCTGACTTTGGAGCAAGGTTTGCCAAGCTGGCTAGCACAGCTTCCACTATGCTAGCACATAAGAGACACCTGAGTTGTGTCTCTGTTTTCGGAATAATGGAATCCAATTTCCAAACAAATTTATGAGGAGATTAGCTTGCCAAATTGCATGAAAAATCTATACAGGAGTTTTTAAGTTGCAATTTAAACAACAGGATTTAAAGATGCCTACTGTGGGATATGGATTGTTGAAAGTTGTTGTAGCAGTAGTAGTCTTTTAAGTGAGGATGGATGTTTTGCCAAATTTAAGACAGATACAATGTGCCAAGGGATGACAGAAAAGAATTATAGCATCATTGCTTGAATAGGGTGCAGTTCTTTGGCATGAGCTAACTTGCACATAGCCATATGAAAAGGACAGTTCAGAAAGTTCACCTTTCAAGAATCAATCAAAAAAGAAATCATTATACGTATCTTTCAAACTAGTGTAATAGCATGATGAAGCACTGCCCTTAAAAAACAGGAGGGAGAGAGGAAATACACTGTAGTTGCACAGGCTTGGAAAGTAGAAAGTGAGAAGAAAGTTTAGAATACTCTGCCTTGAACCTGTTGCATTAAAAACAGCATGTTTGGAAAGGTATCAAGATTTTTTTTGAGGTTCTTGGTGCTCTCTGAGCTTGGCAATCATTTCAGTAGGTGTCGTCTTCAATGCTAGTGATGCTAGTATTGATGATATCACCTGGTTTGAGTAATCAAATGTCTTCAAGAAAACAAACAAGCTCAGAGCACCAATGACCCCCTCATTTCAATCCTGAGCTACAAATATCCCAGAACTTTCAAGATTCTGTTATTCTACTTAGTGCAGTCAAGAGCATTGCTTGAATTCCTCTTGCTTCTACGTCCTGTGATTAACCTACAATTTCAGTTAACAGCTCTTCCTCTTTGCTTTCTGAAGCTCTACACCACTTGCTTACCAAGTGTGAGATACAAACCAACCCTCTTCCAATCTGATATTCATTAAGTGGTAACTACTTTACTTCCCCTGCAGTTCACCCCTCGCCATTAGACGCTCAATACGACAGTCTGGGTACCGCATAATTTTCTTCATGACTGTCTCATTATTTGTTTATGTGCTCTTTTTATCTTCTTTAATTATAGTATCTAAATGACGGATATGTTTAGATGTTTAATTTCATTTTGTTTAATCTTCCTCAAACCAAGGTAAGCCTTCAGGATAGGGAAAGAGTAGAGAGCTACCAGGTCTATGCTATAAAGCAGATGCCATGGTTCTTCCTCCTTGGTGCTATTTTGAACTAACTAAAAGATGTCAAATCACTAAAGAATGGTGACAAATGAAAACCAGCTGACCAATCTTCCCACGCTTCTATGGACACCCAAAAATGTATACATTTTACACACCTCTTCACCCAATTGTACCATTCATTACCAGGAATTCCAACTTACAACAAAGAATTTACAAAAAATCTTGGGCATCTCACAGAAAGGAACAAATATTCTATCAATTCCTGGCTCCAGTGCCTCCTGAAAATCAAAGACCTAAAATAGGAGGTGAAATTGTGTTTTCATTCCATGTCGCAGTACTTCTTATATCCACAGATCCAGAACTGCTGAAAGAATCCATGGCAGCAGTACTAACCTAGCCAAAAACTAAGATCAAAAATTTTCTCCCTTACTATCTATTTTGTTTGATGTACAAATATAACAAGTGAGAGGATCACCCAAAGTATAACCACTCTCAGTTCTCATAGCAGATACTATAATGCCACTTCTAGAAACTATAGCAGAGGTTCCCAAACTTGGCAACTTTAAGACTTGTGGACGTCAACTCCCAGAATTCTCCAGCCAGTAGAGCTGGCTGGAGATTTCTGGAAGTTAACGTCCACAAGTCTTAAAGTTGCCAAGTTTGGGAACCTCTGAACTATAGCATTTCCACCACGGGTGATATTCACTTACCTTCCCTACCGGTTCGCAAATGCAAATCCATGCATGCACTCAGCCTTCCACGCATGTGCTTTGGCTAAAAACAATGCCTAAATGGGGTACCATTGAGCCAGGGTGGGTGGGTGGGGCCATCCACAATTCCCGCTACCCGTTCGGACAAACCGGTTCGAACCAGCAGAATACCACCTCTGATTTCCACACGTACAACTGAAAGCATGGGTCTGAATGTGGACAATACCTTCACCATAAGAAAAATGTAACAATGAGAGAAGACAAATGAAACAATCAACAAAGAAGGAAACTATCTTCAAACAAAAGAAAATTTACTGGTGAAGAAGAGGACAACACATTATTCTTCCTGAATAATCTCATCAGCAGTAGCAACAATGGCAAATTAGAAATAGAAGTCTATTGAAAAACAACTTACATTAACCCAGTGCTCCTTTACCAACCTCGCACAAGGTAAGTTGTGTAAGAACATTATTCACATGAGTTCAAACACATTGCAGCAATTCAGAAAAAGGAAACATAGTGGAAAGTCAAGTCCCTTCTGAGTTTCTTGCCATTAGTATCTATGAGCTGTGATTTGACCATTCCCTAGGCAGCATCTCTTTGCCCCAACGCTCAAGGTCTTTCCCATATACTGTGATATCATATTCCCCTTCAGACTCATAAGGTATCCCCAAAGTTTAAGTCCTGATAGTTGTCCAGCAATGGATTGCCCAATTAGCTGCTCTTTCCATCCGCAAACTCGGCACAGAAGTCAATTTTTGTTGCAATCAGTGGAAAATTCTACCAGCCTGCCTGAGATAAACATTTCACATTGAGCAATGAATGTCCTGAACTGGTCCCTCTAAAGTTTCCTAGCAAGCTCTCAGGGGAACACAGGGGCATTGGCTAAGTCACAATCTGTTGTGCAGTTGAGTCAAATTCTGCCCCAGCTGTTACATTAGTTATACTATGGCTGTCTGCAAATTGGTCATCCATGCATCCACTTGCTGCTGGGGTTGCAACAACACTGCTGCCAGATTTTCAGCAGATAGCAGAGCTCCTTGAGGACTGGAAACAGTTCCTTAAAATTTCTCCTTTTGGAAAATAGTATGAGATTGATGAGACTGTCTACTTTTCTAGGTAAACAGGACAAGAAATATGACCAGATTTATTTATTTATTTATTTATTTTATCAAATTTATACCCCACCCTTCTCCTTGTTAGGACCCAGGGCGGCGCACAGGCATCATTAAAAACCATTACAAAACAATACAAACTCTTAAAAGCATATTAAATTAACCTAAAACCCGTGTTAAAACCTTTTAAAACCCTAAAAATTTAAAATTTATAAATATAGTCAGAAACGGGGGGGGGAGGGCTACGCTAGGCTGGCTTGTTGGAATAGGTACGTCTTCAGGCGTTGGCGGAAGAGGCGGAGGTCCGAAATGGTGCGAAGGTCGGGGGGTAGGTCATTCCAGAGGGCCGGGCCTGCCACAGACAAGGCCCTTCCCCTGGGTGTCGCCAACCGGCATTGCCCGGCCGACGGCACCCTGAGAAGGCCCTCTCTGTGTGAGCGGATCGGACGAAGGGATGCATGGGGCAGAAGGCGGTCTCGTATATAGCTAGGCCCCGAGCCATGGAGCGATTTGAAGATGGTCGTCAACACCTTGAAGCGCACTCGAAAGACCACAGGCAGCAAGTGCAGCCAGATGAACTACTTTTACTTTATTTAAAGCAACACTAACACAATGAATCTTGCAAGCCTGAAAATAAAATTCTCCCACAGGAACCTTTATAGCCCAAGACCTTAGGGAGCATCCTTTGTGAGCCTCATGGTCCATCCACTATGCTTCTGCTAGCTATGCTGTCTCTTATCTGACCATTCCTAAGCAGCATCTCCTTCTCCTTCTCCCCCACGGTCTTTCCCATATTCCATTACAATGATATATATTCTCTTCTGAAAGAGGTTAGCAACAGCAATAGCACTTAAACTTATATACCGCTTCACAGTGCTTTACAGTCCTTTCTAAGCGGTTTACAGAGTCAGCATATTGTCCCCAACAATCTGGCTCCTCATTTTACTGATCTCGGAAAGATGGAAGGCTGCGTCAACCTTGAGCCTGGTGAGATTCGAACTGCCAAATTGCTGGCAACCGGTGATCAGCAGAAGTAGCCTAAAATACTGCATTTCTAACCACTGCGGCTCCTCGAAGTAAAGGGACAATCAGAATGCCATGGTAAACATGTGTGACAATGACTACTGATTCTACACAATACTGTACATTTGTAATACTTAGACTTTAATTCTGACAATTTTACTCATCCTACAATCTTGGCTAAGTGAATCTGGAAAGTGACTAAATGTTGTTTTTAACCTGCCCAACTCTTGATGAGAGACTATATGTTTGTATCATACCTAGACTTTGATCTGCTTCAGGCTTGTCTAAATTTAAAGAGAAAGCCGGACAATGCCGACTGGCGACACCCAGGGGGAGAGCCTTCTCTGTGGCGGGACCAGCCCTTTGGAACGACTTGCCCCCTGAACTCCGTACCATATCTGACCTCCGCCTCTTCCGCAAGTGTCTGAAGACACACTTATTCCAACTAGCCGGCCTTGCGCAGCCTCCAATACCGACTCTTAAATAGTTTTAAAATGGGGATTTTAATTCGGTTTTAGCACAGGCCCTTAGTGGAATAAGTTTTTTAAAAAAAGAAATAGTTTTATATGTTTTGTATGTTTTTAATGTTCCTGTGCGCCGCCCTGGGTCCATTCGGAGAAGGGCGGGATATAAATTCAATAAATAAATAAATAAATAAATAAATAAATAAATAAATAAATAAATAAATAAATAAATAAATAAATAAATAAATAAATAAATAAATAAATAAATAAATAAATAAATGGGCTAGCAATATTTAAAATGAGTCTTTAATTTTATGCAGGACAAAGTAGACAAAAAGCACAAAAAATACTGGTAGAGAATGAATAAAGAACTTACACCAAATTATTTCTGTTTAGAAAATATAGTTTGGCATAAATAAGAACTAGGATAGTTGCTCTAGGACGACATTTTTTTATTTGTTATCCCATTGTCAATTTATTTATCATGTAAGTGCTGAACACATATTTTGTTTTTCACTTGTTAAGATAAGAATAGAATTCTTTATTAAGGTAAGTAACTCCCCTTAATTAAAAGAAAAATAATCAGCATGATATTACTGACATATTAACATTAATGACTGAAGAACGAACATGTGGCTGCAGTGCAAATGATGTAAATCATATTGAGCAACATTCATCTAAGTAGAAGTGACAGATGATTATAACTGCCATTAAAACCTTTATCACTTCCCTGCCATGTAATACAATTAGATGGCAAGAAACAACTAATGTATATCACTCTAGTGGGAGAATGGAGAAAATATTGGATTTTCTTACTTAATCTATTTATATCTTGCAGAGGGGGCATTAATTGGATTAAAGCTAGAGATCTTACCCCCAATTCAGTATGCTAAATACTGTTTGTCACTCATTGTGTTCTACAACAGTAATTGCTGTAGAAGCCAAGCACATTACTATCATATTGCATTAGCTGGAAATAATATCTCTTTGTGCAAGCTTAACTTTATTTTCTCATAAATAGCAAGGCAAAGGAAGAAAGCCCTAACTAAAAGTCCTTATAAATGAACATGGTTTCTCACAAATTAGCATTACAGACATATTTCTGCAGTGGTTTTTTTTGATAGCAAGTAGTATGGTTACTTTTTAACCAACCTACATGTTTTGTCATGCTTTAACCCACATGTAAAGCCACATTCACTTCTCTTATAAGCTGTAACTAAACAACGCCATGATATATAAGCAATTTTTACAAAAAATGCATTGTTCGTCTACATCTATACACCAACCGCAAGCCTGATGAAAACCTAAGGATTTTGGAGAAAATGAAAATGGAATCCAATGGCTTTTCTGGGCATTAACTTTCAAGCATCTAAGCAATGGCCTTACAAGACCTTTTCGGTAGTATTACATTTGTTGTTTGCTCACCTGATTTGAAGTTTTCCTTGATTTAATCACTTCAGTTTCCAAATGTCAAAAATTAGATGGTTTGAATATTTCCATTTAACAAGAAAAGTAGGCCTTTGAACATATAGAAAAAATAGTATCTATATGGGTAGCATTTTCCCATGAGAAAACAATTACAGAATTGAAGTTTGAAAATCTTTCACAGATGGTATATATCTACGTATTCTTACCACAGATGGACTATGTTGGTTAATGTTTGATGACAGTCATTTTCCATTTTTATAATGTTGTACTTTGTAGTGCAACATGTAGGATCTGGATTTTAGAAACTGCCTGAGATTAAATCAGGCTGTCCACCTAGTCCTATAATATAGTTTTGACTGGTGATTGCTCTCCAGAATCTCAGCATAATTCTTTCCTTTATCAGCTTATAAATAGTTAACTAAAGATTACAGATATAAATTTTCTACATGTAATGCTTATACTTATAACTATTGTTCTTTCAGGGAAAAGCAACATATTGTATCAAGGAATCACGTGGAGAAACGTATCCGTCTATATTTGCAAATGCAAAATTCTGATTCTGAATATTCAATTTACTTTAGAGTGTTAATTACAGTTTTAATAACGTCATAGTAGCCGTAAAGAACAACCATCATGATTCAAGTTGGCTTCACTGAATTATGCAACAGTGAGTCTATCATTTTTAGATTTTCTGAGTGCTTTTACTCTGTTACAGGGTCCTTAGATAGTCTGATATATTACCATTCTAAAAGTACTTTAAAAATGTGTGTTTCTTATCACCATTTGACTAGTGACATATATTGTATCCTTTCTGGCACGAAAAGCTGCAGCAGCTTGAATGATGAACAATTCAACCTGCCTTTTTTTCTTTGATCAGTGTTGCCTGGAATAATGCAGTTAGTGGCACTTTGCAAGGGACTCAGGTACAAAAGAAATAGAATTATCGGTCCCAAAAAACCAAGACAGCTCAAAACAACAGATGGAATGAATAAGAACAATTCCACATCACTGGGCCACAGTCATGTCCCACACACTACATTAGTTTTCCTAGAATCAACATATGACCCACTAGCAGAATGAGAGATAAAAATGATTGACCTCAAATTTTGCTTATAGTTTGCCAAGTGATAGAGGTTACCCACTAAGGGAGGCAAGATCGTGCACTGCAAGACCTTGAGTATCTGTTTAGAAATGCTTTTCTTACACTGTATTATATTTTATTAAAGTAATCTTCACCTGTCAAAATAGCTAGATATGAAAGCTATCCAGATAACATATTTACAGCATGACTACTGCATGTTACATTTTTAATTTGAGCATCACTCCTTTTACTATTTATGTTTAATTTAACAGAGTTGGAAGATACCTTGGAGGTCTTGGAGGTCCAACCCCCTGCTTAGGCAGGAAACTCACTTCAGACAAATGGTTAGGTAATCTTTTCTTAAAAACTTATAGTATGAGCATTCACAACTTCTGGAGGCAAGTTATTCCACTCATTTATTGTTTTAACTGTCAGGAAATTTCTCCTCAGCTGTAAGTTGCTTCTCTCCTTGATGTTTCCACCCATTGCTTCTTGTTCTACTCTCAGGTGCTTTGGAGAATAGGTTGACTCCCTCTTCTTTGTGGTAGCCCTTGAGATATCAGAACACAGCTATCACGTCGGCCCTAGTTCTTCTTTTCATAAGAGTAGACATACCCAGTTCCACCAACCGCTCTTCATATGTTTTAGTCTCAAGTCCCCTAATCACCTCTTCTCTGCACTCTTTCTAGAGTCTCCACATCTTTTTGACATCGTGGCGACCAAAATTGGATGCAATATTCCAACTGTGGCCTTACCAAGGCATTATAAAGTGGTATTAACACTTCACGTGATCTTGATTTACAAAAGACATCTTCTCTGCACTTCTCTTTTACACTAATTCCCAAACAGATGTGGTATTCATTTTGTCTCCTTTTTCTTCTTTTCCTGTACTTTACCTTTTCTGGTACTAGCACTGGCATGTTTTTAAATGATTCTGTAATCTGATGTTGTACACCAAAGGCAGTCAGACAAAAATATTACCATTAGCGTTTAATTTTAGCATTCTGAATAACTATTAACTTTTTAAATTTTATAATGCAAACAACAATACACCCAGGTAACATCAACATTCTCAGAAATTAGTTTTCTTGTTCTATGTAATTTCTGAAAGCAGAATAGGGCACCAACAAGTGATATTGCTAAGCTTTCTGTATATTGATATTTTGGATCCCTGCGGCATCGTATAGTTTTATGAAATATACAGTGAATGTTTTATTGTTTGATTTTCTATCATAGCCCACTGTTTGGTTTCCTATCATTTTGTTTTGATCTGAAATAGTTCATAGGGTGTTGTTTTAGTAGCATTTATTTACATAAAATGATTAATTTGTTTCCTGTTCCCTGAGACAGGTAAACATAAACACTGAATATATTTTTTGTCTCTTGAATGTGACAGTGACAAATCTTGATAATTATTTGATACAGTGGTACTATGTTATAAATTTTTCTTTTGTAAATGATCATTTCTCCCGTGATATTCATATAAATGTAGCTGTAGAGTATAGATGTTTATTAAACTTTCCTCTCAAAGCCATTACCTTGATCTAGCATATGTTACATAACAGAGCTGCATATAAACTCTTTCCTGCATGTAGCTGATAAAGAATATTATCAACACAAGAGTCTCATTGAGATGTTTATTTTGGCTGCATAAGAAGAATTCATTTTTAGATATGCATGGGAATTAACTTCTCAGTCCAAACCTCCACCACCAGACAAATGGTGACATTTTACTTAAAATGAAAGTTGAAGCCAAGCACTCAAAAGACCAGTGAACTCATTCTCATTTGAGTAGTATTTGCCCATCAAATAATTGCTTGAGCTGTTATTTCAAAATGTAAATGCTGTTTAGCTCAAATAAAAAAGGGGAAAAAACCTTTTATGTAAACTGCATCAAAGAGTTCACAACATCTGGAAGAAATTAACTAAAGCATTTAGTCTGAATGTTAAGGACCATTATCTGTATACTGATAAGCAGAAAAATAAACAGAGATATAAATGGTGCTCTCCAAGTTAAGCCTACACTTCCCCTACTCAATAAACCATTAAAAAGACCCACATCCTGGCACATTTTGAGAACAGAGGTTGCTTAATCTCATTTCAGTTTAGCCTAAAGATCACTGAGAGTTGAAAGGAAAGGAAAAAAATCCAGGCGCTCTCTATTCCAGTGTGTGTATTGTTTGTTTTTAATGGCAAGACCTTCCAACTCTTTGATTGATAGACTGCTGAAAAATAGCCTGCTCAGAAATGTTCTCCTTTCTTAATTTAAAAAAAAAAGCAAAGGCATATCAACAAGATTATTAAATGCTATTTTGAAAAGGTTCGGTCGATAGATAGATAGATAGATAGATAGATAGATAGATAGATAGATAGATAGATAGATAGATAGATAGATAGATAGATAGATAGATAGATAGATAGATCTTCGTAGCCTTTTAAATTTGTGTGTGTGTGCTGATTATAGAGTGCTCATATTGTAAATAGGGATGCGCTGGCTCAGTGGCTAAGACGCTGAGCTTGTCGATCAGAAAGGTCGGCAGTTCAGCAGTTCGAATTCCTACTGCCGTGTAACGGAGTGAGCTCCCGTTACTTGTCCCAGCTTCTGCCAACCTAGCAGTTTGAAAGGACATAAAAATGCAAGTAGAAAAATAAGAACCACCTTTGGTGGGAAGGTTACAGTACTTTCGGCATTTTTAGTCATGCCAGCCACATGACCAGAGATGTCTTCAGACAGTGCTGACTCTTCAGCTTTGAAACGGAGATGAGCACCGCCCCCTAGTGTCGGGAATGACTAGCACATATGTGCAATGGGAACCTTTATCTTTTACCTTATTGTAAATAATAGTTTTGATGGGCATAGATATATATTGGCTACCCTTATGTGACAGAATAAACCAGAATAAAAGCTAACCCACAATGATTTATTTAATTTATAAAACCATCACTGTCATATCAGAACAAGCTTGTCTATTATCTGGATCCAGGATCTGAAAGACTGGGCCCAGTATTCAGAATTATATGAAATATTAGCCACATCTGGCAACCCAAACACCAGAAGAAAGTTCACAAAGAGTTGGCACAGCAACAGAACAACAGAAAAGTTATTTTAATTCAATGTGTATTTAATCAATACAATTTGTGCTTCAGCTAAATAGGATTAGTCAAGTAGCCATTGATTAGTTGACCATGTTGTAATATGAAAGCATTAGCACACTAAACCCATTCTTTAATCTACAATGTAATAGTGCAACTTTCTGTTATGTAGAATTCTGAAATCATAGCATTAGCTGTAGCAAGAAGCTCCACCCCTACCATTACGCCTAAGAAAGTCTACGAGAACTAGAGCGTGTGCATGAACTTTATACATAAAGTTGTACATGTAAAAATCTCATTAGTACAAATAAAGGTAAAGGTAAAGGGTCCCCGTGCACATATGTGCTAGTCATTTCTGGCTCTAGGGGACAGTGTTCATCTCTGTTTCAAAGCTGAAGAGCCAGCACTATCTGAAGATGTCTCCATGGTCATGTGGCCGTCATGACTAAATGTCAAAGACGCACAGAGCGCTGCTACCTTCCCACCAAAGGTGGCCCCTATTTTTCTACTTGCATTTTTACATGCTTTCGAACTGCTGGATTGGCAGAAGCTGAGACGAGTAATGGGAGCTCACTCCGTTATGTAGCACTAAGGATTCAAACCGCTGAACTGCCAACCTTCTGATCGACAGTGTCTTAGCAACTGAGCCACTGCGTCAATGTTAGTGCAAATAGTGTTTTGCATATAAAGCATTCTCTCATAGGTATCATAGACATGTTCTTGGTACTGATACTCATGTGTAGTGAGATGTTATTTCTTCTGTCTCTATCACTGATTTCATCAGAAATATTCTCATCAGAAAATGGTAGAGTAAGACTGCTGAAAGCAGTGTCACAATATCAACCCAACCTTTGTTGGGGGTGTTACTTGGAACCCTAACACCTTTTGTGTCACAGTATCACATATATTGTATATCTCAAAAGGGGAACCTTCTAATAAAAACAGCAAGCTCCTGCAAACACAGCTCCATTAGATACCAAAATATTTTAATAACATCCGCAATATTTTATATAGGACTTTGATATATTGAAGCACTTCACACTCAATGTGATTCAGACATCAATCTATGTTATGATTTATTTTAATTATTGTTAGTTGAATAAGCATAATGACTAGGTTTATGCATTACATTAAGCAATATATTATGGTTTATAAGCCCTAAACTAAGTCAAAATCATATGGTAGCCTAGTGCAGCCATAATTGTGCTTCTTTGCAACAGTAATGTAAGACAAATCAGCAATAATTATTTTTTTTGTACCTCAGATCATGGAATGAGACTAAAAATACCAGCAGATTGAATAAATCTGTAACAGACAGTGAAAACTAATTTATGTGGATGCAGGGGTGGGTTTCAAATTTTTTGGAACAGGTTCTGTGGGTGTGGCCTGCTTTGTGGGAGTGGCTTGCTGGCCATGTGACTGGGTGGGAGTGGCTTGCCAGCCATGTGACCAGGTGGGAGTGGCCAACTTTGAAAATGTGAAACTCACTTAACAATGGTCTTGGTTAACAACTAAACTTTTGGGCTCAATTGTGGTCATCTTTCTTTCTCTTTCTTTCCTTCTCTCTCTCTTTCCCACTTTCTCTCTCTCTTTCTTTCTCTCTCTCTTTCCCTTTTTCTCTTTCTCTCTTTCTTTCTCTTTCTTTCTTTCTTTCTCTTTCTTTCTCTTTCTCTCTTTCTTTCCCTCTTTTTCTTTCTCTTTCTTTCTTTCTCGCTTTCTCTTTTTCTTTCTCTCTTTTTCTCTCTCTTTCCTTTCTGTCTCTCTTTCTCTGTCTTTCTCTCTTTCTTCTCTCTCACTTTTTTCTTTCTTTCTTTCTCTTTCTTTCTTTCTCTCTCTGTCTCTCTCCCCTTCATCCGCCCATCTATCACTCTGTGTTTGTGTGTGTGTGTGTCTGTCTCGCATTCACGCACTTAAATCACTTTCTGCGTCTCTCTCTTTCTCTCCCTCCCTCCCTCTCTGTCTCTGTGTGTGTGTCTGTCACTCTCTGATTCCCCCCTCCCTCCCTGTCTCTCTCTGTGTCTGTGCCTCTCTCTGTCTGTCTGTCGTCGTGCCCGCCCGCCCGCCCGCCCCCCGCGGAGCCTCTTCATCCCGGGGCCGCTGTGCTCACCCACCTTAGCCTGCCCTCCCCGCCGCCCGGCCGCCTGCAGCTGAGAAGCGTGTGTGTGTGTGTGGGAACAGGGAAAGTTTTGCCGCGAGTGGCGGGGGGTGGGGTGGGGGTTCGCGCAGCTTAGCGCGCTCTTGTTCCGCTGCCCCTAGCCGGCGCCTTTGAAGCCTGCCGGCTAGGGGCAGCGGAACAAGAGCGCGCTAAGCTGCGCGAACCCCCACCCCACCCCCCGCCACTCGCGGCAAAACTTTCCCTGTTCCCACACACACACACACACACACACACGCTTCTCAGCTGCAGGCGGCCAGGCGGCGGGGAGGGCAGGCTAAGGTGAGTGAGCACAGCGGCCCCGGGATGAAGAGGCTCCGCGGGGGGGGGGGGGCGGGCGGGCACGACGACAGACAGACAGAGAGAGGCACAGACACAGAGAGAGACAGGGAGGGAGGGGGGAATCAGAGAGTGACAGACACACACACAGAGACAGAGAGGGGCTTTAAAGGCCGAGCGCTGGCTGAAGGGCTCGGCCTTTGAAGCCTTCCGGCTAGGGGCGGGGCGGAAGAGCGTGCTAGGCTGCGCGAACCCGCCCCCCGCCCCCTGCGCCAACAGGGAAAGCAGGCCCGGCAGCTTCAAAACTAAAGCGCCTGGGTCTTGAAACTTTCCCTGCTACGGATACACGAGCGAGCCACGTGTTCCTTAGATACTTCCGGGTCCACGATCCAAAGGGCTCGCTTGGAATCCGGAAATTTGACGAAAGGGCTCGCGTGAACCCCTGCGAGCCCCCAGGAACCCATCCCTGTGTGGATGCTAGAGAGATTATTACTTGTCATTTTCACAAACGGTTCAGGATTCAGATAAATAACAAAGATATTAGATTATTGCTTGTGCAAATAGCATTGTAACTCTATTTCTTCTGTACTTGTTTGTATTAGTGAATTATGGCACACAACTAGATAGGAAAAAGAAAAAAATAGCAATTCTTTTCCAATTCACAAGTTTCCTAACATCCTGAATCAATTCACGACTGTAGCATGCAACCAAATTTGTATCTCACTATTTATTTATTTATTTATTTATTTATTTATTTATTTATTTATTTATTTATTTATTTATTTATTTATTTATTTATTTATTTATTTATTTATTTATTTAAATTTATATCCCGCCCTTCTCCACGAAGGACCCAGGGCGGCGCACAGGAAAATTTAAAAACATACAAAATACAATAAATATAATTTAAAAAACTATTAAATAACCTATCCTGCGCTAAAACCAAATTTTAAAAACCCAATTTAAAACTACCTAAAAGTCCCCATGGGAGGTTAGGCTAGGCCGGCTTGTTGAAACAAATATGTCTTAAGACATTGGCGGAAGAGGCGGAGGTCGGTGATGGTACGTAATTCAGGGGGCAGGTCATTCCAAAGGGCTGGGCCCGCCACAGAGAAGGCTCTTCCCCTGGGTGTCGCCAGTCGGCATTGTCCGGCCGACGGCACCCTGAGAAGGCCCTCTCTGTGGGAGCGTATCGGTCTAAGGGATGCATGGGGCAGGAGGCGGTCTCGCATATAACTAGGCCCCGAGCCATGGAGCGCTTTAAAGATAGTTGTCAGAACCTTGAAGCGCCCTCGAAAAACCACAGGAAGCCAATGCAGCTCGCGCAGGATCGGTGTTATGTGGGAGCATCTAGTGGCTCCCATAATCACCCGCGCGGCTGCGTTTTGGACTAGCTGTAGCTTTCGAGTGCACCTCAAGGGAAGCCCCATGTAGAGAGCATTACAGTAGTCGAGTCGGGACGTCACGAGAGCTTGAGTGACTGTGCGAAGGGCAGCCCGGTCCAGTAAGGGGCGCAATTGGCGCATCAGGCGTACCTGATGAAACGCCCCCCTGGCCACGGCCGCCACATGGTCCTCCATGGACAGCCGGGAATCCAGGAGGACACCCAAATTGCGCGCCCTCTCCACGGGGGCCAGTGTTTCGCCCCCAATGGCCAGAGTTGGTGTAATCTGGCTGAACCGGGGTGCCGGAAACCACAGCCACTCAGTCTTGGCAGGGTTGAGCCTGAGTTTGTTACCACCCATCCAGATCCGTACGGCCTCCAAACACCGGGACAGCACTTCGGCGGCATCGTTGGGGTGGTTTGGGGTGGATATGTACAGCTGGGTGTCATCAGCGTACAGATGGTACTCCACCCCAAAACCACGGATGATCTCACCCAGCGGCTTCATATATGTGTTGAAAAGGAGGGGCGAGAGGACCGGCCCCTGAGGAACCCCACATAAGAGAGGCCTCGCGGTCGACCTCTGCCCTCCCGTCAACACATATTGCGACCGACCAGAGAGGTAAGATGAGAACCACCGCAAAACGGTGCCTCCCAACCCCAACCCCCCCAGTCGGTGCAATAGGATACCATGGTCGATGGTATCAAAAGCCGCCAAGAGGTCTAATAGGACTAGGATAGAGGAATAACCTCTATCCCGCGCCCTCCAGAGATCATCAACCAACGCGACCAATGCCGTCTCGGTGCTGTGACCGGGTTGGAAGCCGGACTGGCGCGGGTCTAGATAATCAACTTCCTCCAGGTGTCGCGGAAACTGTTGGGCTACCACACTCTCGACAACCTTCACCAAAAAGTGAAGGTTGGAGACCGGACGATAGTTCTCTAATAAAGCTGGGTCCAGGGACGGCTTCTTGAGGAGGGGCCTCACTACCGCCTCTTTCAAGACGGCAGGCAAGGACCCCTCACTCAAAGATGCGTTGACAATGCCCTGGAGCCAGCCTCGTGTCGTCTCCCAGGATGCCAGTACAAGCCAGGAGGGACACGGGTCCAATAAACATGTGGTCGCCCTAAGTTTCCTTGACAACCTGTCCATATCCTCGGTGGTAACAAAGTCAAACTCCTCCCAAGAAGGAACCTCAAGACTAGTCTCGGACAGTCCCACAGGACCACTGTCGATGGAGGGTAGCTCATTCCGAATCCGAGTGATTTTCTCCTGCAGATAAATCCCAAATTCCTCTGCTCGCCCTTGCAGAGGGGCTTCCCGCGGCCTCTGATGAAGGAGGGAGCGGGTCACCCCAAACAGGGCGGCAGGGCGGTTATCTGCGGATGCAATAAGGGTGGCACAATACTCACGTTTGGCCACCCTTATCGCCACTAAGTAAGCCCTAATATGGGTTCTCACTAGTGTTCGGTCGGCTTCGGAGCGAGAGGATCTCCATCTGCTCTCTAGGCATCTCTTGTGGCGTTTCATCCCCCGAAGCTCCTCGGTAAACCAAGGAGCCTGGGTGATTCGCCGCCGCAAGAGAGGCCGCAAGGGCGCGACTCGGTCCAAGGCCCCCGCGGCCGCACTTAACCATGCGGCCACTAGGTCCTCAGTCGAGTCGCGGGGCAGGGTCACAGGAATTGGCCCAAGCTCCCTCTGGAACCTTTCCGGGTCCATTAGAAGCCTGGGGCGGAACCATATAGGAATATCCGGTTCCGCCTCCCCGCGGTGAGGTGTAGCGATTGGAAAGTCCAGCCGAATGAGAGCGTGATCTGTCCATGACAAGGGAGTGATGGCTAGGTCCCCTATTCCCAGATCACAACTCCACTGTCCCGAGACAAAGATGAAATCCAGTGTGTTTCCTCCCTCGTGAGTGGGGCCTAAAACTACCTGGGTCAGGTCCATGGCCGTCAACTCCCGAGCTGCTCCAGAGGCTTCGCCTGCCGACGGCAAGTTAAAGTCCCCCATGACTACCAGTCTGGGGGTCTCAACTGCCGCCTCGGCTATCACCTCTAGGAGCTCGGGCAGGGCTGTTGTTGCACAGCGAGGAGCCAGGTATACAACTAACACGCCCAACTGCCTCCCTAGGCCCCATCTCACGCAGAGAGATTCACACCCGGTTGTCTGAGGGACTGTGGTCTCCCTCGGTTCAAGACCTTCCTTTACGATAATCGCCACCCCCCCACCCCTCCCTAGGGCCCTTGGCTGATGGAAGGCACGGTAACCTGGTGGGCTAATATGTTATTAAGAGTTGTATACAATAAACATCAGCAAAACAATAGAAATTAAACGGTACATCTTTCAACATTTATAATAGCAGGGCTTATCTCAGGAACTAAGAAAATAATCCCTTTATAAGACTATACTGGAAAAGTTACTGAGAAATCAAATGCACAGCTGTCAGTTGCTATTGCATCTTTAAGCATTTTGGCACATAGCATTTCACACATTTAGGCATATGACAATTCACACTGTTTAATTATGAAGCTTTAGGAACAGAGTTTAACAACTATTGTAGAGTGTGTACCTCTATCTTTACAACAAAATAATGAGTACATGTTTGAGGGTAAAAGTTAAATTGAGTATCTTTCAGGAGAAGAAGTTTGGTATTAGGGAAATTATATTATGTAGATATAAGATAAATGTTCCCCTCGCACATATGTGCTAGTCATTCCCGACAGTAGGAGGCGGTGTTCATCTCCGTTTCAAAGCCGAAGAGCCAGTGCTGTCTGAAGATGTCTCTGCGGTCATGTGGCCAGTATGACTAAACAGCGAAGGCACAGAGAATACTGTTACCTTCCCACCAAAGGGGGAAGTATTTTTCTACTTGTATTTTTTTTTACATACTTTTGAACTGCTAGGTTGGCAGAAGCTGGGGCAAATAACGTGAGCCCACTCCATTATGTGCCATTAGGGATTCGAACTGCTGAACTGCCGACCTTTCTGATCTATTTCTAATCTTTCTGACATATTATTATAACATATAAAGGTATATGTTAAAATATGTCTTTTTTCATCTGCCATACTTTATCATTTTGTATAAAGAACTCAGTGATCAACATTTTTTTTTCTTGAACTGTACAAAGAACGAGAGGTTAGCTCAACTCTTACTTTCACTCCATTTTCACACATTGCATGGCTCTCTTAGCATCTAAAATTGTCACTTCTGATGAATGGAAGGAACATATTTCTTTGACAAGTCCTTGTTCAGAATCAAGTAGCCATCCTCCCCAAGTTATTGACTTTGATCTGTGGCTGGTACTGATGCCATATAGAAAATATGGTTCTGAAGATTTAAAATTAACTTATATTTTCCTGTTTCACACCCCACACCATCCATGTGATTTATGTTCCTGTCAATTCTTGAAATATTTTATGGTGCCAAACCTTGTAACATTCTCATCATTGAAGGAATTCTTTTAAAAGAACAAGTGAACGGAAATACAGTAGATGTTCAGTGATTCATGTCATGTCTCTTCCCATAAATTTATGCATAATTATGAAGGAAAACATTTGACACAGCATGCATTTTATTTTATTTTTTTTCTTTAAAAGCCATATGGTTAGTTCTTGGTCACTTGGGCTGGAATGATATCCCAAAGCAATGATTCAAGAAAGGAAAGTGTTTTCACAGGAAGTCCATTTACTGTAAATGCAGACATTACTCATGTAAGTGATACATGTACTTGACACTTTTAACTGCATTGCTCAACAAAGGTCTATTTTTGAAGAAAATCTAAAATGCTGACAGACAAATTAAATTTATTGCAAGTAAAGAATCAAGAATGCATGTGATTTTTTGCACTGTCAAAATTAAGATGATACTCGTTTTTTCATTTTTGGAAGCAAGTCTCCACAATTATGTTTTAATTCATTATTAATGGACAATAAGCATATTTCAGTAATTTGCAAAATGAAAGATATTTATCTGTCATTCTTAACTTCCTCACATTCAGGTCACAAAAAATCCAACAATATTATAGACCTGACCTTGTTCTCTGCCTAAATTCTTCATCTTACAAAGGGATAAATTTTATAGTCTTCCAGTTTATCAGTGCCAGACGGGATCTATAGTATGAACCAAAAATTAGCACAGTAGCCAGTGATGGTAAACGTATCTAAGCTAACATGCCACGACATATGTGTTGATATGTTAGCATTCACCAAACTGCACACTTTCCTTGTGTGATTTCAAAGGACACAGAAGAGCATACTCTGAAGCTGCTATAAGAATGAAGGCAGACCTTGTGCAATCTGGAGCAGCATGAGTAGACTGCAGCGGCCTGTCAAAAGAAAGAGGATACTGCCTTGAAAGTAAGCAACTAATTGGGGAGTGCTGAGGCAAGGAGGCAATCACATCTTGGGGAACTACAAGGTGGCCTTTTTGAGTGGCAGTGGTGGCACTAGGGCAGAAGTTGATGCCCAGGCCTCTATATCTGTCCCAGCCTTGCTCCTACCAACAAAAAGGCACCAAATTTAGGGTGGCCTAGATTAGGGGATGTGTGTGTGTGTGAGAGAGAGCGAGACAGACAGACAGACAGACAGAGAAGAGGGAGGGGAGAGAGGAGAGAGAGAGAGAGAGAGAGAGAGAGAGAGAGAGAGAGAGAGAGAGAGAGAGAGAGAGAGAGAGAGTTAAGCATTTTCTGAATTTTGACACAAGGCCAAAAGGCTTGACATCATTGACACAGGCTCTATGTCAGGGTGTGAAAGTCACAGCCCATGGGCTTGGTGCATCACACACTGGCCATGCCCACCCCTGGTTTAGCAAAGGAGGGAGGAGTCATGATACCTCACGTGACGACACGAGTTTGACACCCCTGCTCTATCTCCTTGTCTATGAAAAAAAAGAAAACAAAGCAAACGGCATTGATTTAGAAGTCTATTTTATTATGCAATGTTGGAAAATATTGTGCCATATGTTCATTGCTTTTTTATATAGCAATCAGCATGTATTTAATTATAAACTTTGCTGGTTGCTCACAAGTTTATCACATTGGGTTGCAAATATTTGGATCACCACTAGATAGGTGAGTGAACAAATATAAAAGTATCTGCTTCCGTGTCCAGGTCACTCAAATGACTGAAGACCAAATACAGTAGGTCCAGCTCTTGTAAAGTAGGCTTAAATAAGAGAAATACAATATTTCAGACATATGGCTGAAAAGAGAGGAAACGTATGTCGTTGTATTAAAATCTGGATTGTCATAATTCTAACTGAAAGAAACAAACTGATTTCATATATATGTTCCTAACCATGGTTCGTTTCCTAAACCACAGTATGTGGAACCATAATATATACTTGAAGAAAATATCATATCAAGAGGCAAATGAAACAATACAGTATATTGGCTATTCTTTTGAAAAGGGATCATGAAGATGACTGGGTGATTTTGGCTGATCATTGTCTCTCAGCCCAAGCCTACTTCAAAGGATTATTGATATTAATAATAATAATAATTATTATTATTATATCAAACAAAACCCAACAAAAAGGATTTATTTTTTGTCAATAATGGGAAATTCCATTGATACCACATCAAAAAAATGGAGTATAACTGTAAAGTGGTTGAAATACAGAAACTCAAGAGTCAAAAAATTCAGAAAGCTTGGGTTAAAAATTACCGTATTTATCGGCGTATAACACGCACAGGCGTATAACACGCACCTTCATTTTAAGAGGGAAATTTCAGGGAAAAAATTTCCCTGCCTTGGGATGGAGCGACCCGGCAGCCGGCTGGCCAAGGACCGCGTGAATGAATGACTGTTCAGGCATGCCTCTTCTCCGCCAGCAGCCCACACCCTCTCTGGCTAATCTCCGGGCAGCAGCCTGGCTCTGCCCCAGCGCCACTCGTCGCTTCTCGGAGCTGGAGGAAAGCGCAGGAATTCCTGGCCCTGCGCTTCCCGGCCGCTGGTTCCAGCAGCAGCAGGAGGAGGAGGAGGAGAAGGAGGAGGAGATGACGGCCCCGGAGGCCCGGAGCTCTTCCCCGTGGCGGGCGCCTCCTTCTCCGCTGGCAGGTAGAGCAAGGTCGAGGGGCTTCCCCCCTTTCCCCACTTCCCGGCTCTTTCCAAACCCCGGGAGCTCGCCGAGGGGCGGCGGCGGCGGCGGCAATCCCCCCCAAAAGGGCAACACTGTATGGATTAATTCATATCCACTCATGCCAATCCTGCACCCTTAAGGATCGGGAATGAACCAGGCGCTGCATCCTTCTTCTTCAGCCCCCCTTCCTCCCCCCACAAGTCCGAAGGGAAAGTCTGGGCTCCAGGGAGCCGCGAGGGAGGGCGCTGCTCTCCCGTTAGGGAAGGGACTGCAAGGAGGGCTAACCGTTCCCAGCGGAAGGAGGAAAAAAAAAACCCCAACCTCTCCATTAATCCCCATGGATTCGCTTGCAAGGCAACCCAGCCAACGGCGTCGAAACTGCCCCGCGGAGGACGGAGCCTCCTTCTCCTCCTCCGCCCGATCACCTTTTTTCCCACGCCGCGGCAAAAGACAAGGCCAAGCTGGCACGAAGGTAATAACGGCGGAGAGGGGGGCTAACGCCAGCTCACCGAACCGCCAAAGCTGGCTTCTTTAATCGCCGGGGCTGGAAGCCAGCCAGCCAGCCAGCAGGGCGACACAGTTTCGTCCCTTCCCTCCCTCCCTCCCATCCTTCTTCCCTTCCCACAAGACTGCAGCCTCTCGTACTTGCCCTCCTCCGATCATGCCCTCCGGGGGTGCCTGCAGGGCGCGGGGAAAAGTTGTATCCCGGCGGGATTGCTCCGGCGGCTGCTTTCCCACCGCGTAGGATCCCCGGGATTTTGGCCGCTCCTGGCTCCGCCGGGCTTCCGTCCTCTGCCGGCGGGGAGATGGTAAGAGGAGAGGCGGTGCGATCTCCCGAGCAGCTGTCCCGCGCCGCCAGGCGCTCCTTTGGTCGCTTCCACCCGCGCCCCTCTCTCGCGGGCTCCGAATTTTGATATGAGCGCAAGGGCAGTGGTTGGCCAAGGCTCCATTAGGGGTGGAGGGATGCGAAGCAGCGGCGGCCGTTGCCGCCGCCGCCGTTGCCGCCGCCCCTCGGCGAGCTCCCGGGGTTTGGAAAGAGCCGAGAAGTGGGGAAAGGGGGGAAGCCCCTCGACCTTGCTCTACCTGCCAGGGTCCACGGTTCCTGGGTCCATGTATCGGCGTATAACACGCATATCGGCGTATAACACGCATACATCATTTGCCTCCTATTTTCAGGGGGGGGAAGTGCGTGTTATACGCCGATAAATACGGTAGTTTGAGGCAGTAGCTAACACATGATATATGAGCATGAGTTTTAATACCATTGATAGCATTTCAGTTACAAGTTACAGTATACAAATGGAAACCAAACATAAGCTTCATAAGAAGCTCAACTGAACAACTTTTAAGGGTTCAAAAGCCTAATGTACGTGTATTTGGGAAGCCTTAACAGTTGTGATAATACTTTGGCATCAAACACTTTAAGTCTACCAAGCACGTAATTAGTGTACATTCTATCATGTAAAAACGCTAGGGTGGCAGCTACATTATTAACCTTCTCTTTTAGATACTGATCTATGGGGGTCTTTATAATAAAAATAAATGGAAGGGAGAAAAAACCAAAGATGTAAATTTTAAAAATTACGGCTTCAGAATATTTGCATTCTCTTACCTACATTTTACTGTTCTAAATAACTCAAACGTATCCTTATGCTTTCTTTCCCTGCGCATTTGAAAAGAACAAGCACAGCTGACAAATTAACTATACAAACTCTAAAGGTCTTATTGATAGCTCTTTTTTTAAAAAAATTAGTAAGATATTAATTGCTATTTTTCTGTTTAGTAAGTCCTAGTGCTGCTAACCAAAATATTTTAGCCTAATGAATTGTGGAATAGGTAATGTAAAAACGTCTCCAGTCAAATTCAACATCCGTTGGTGATATAGATACATTTCTTACATTTTATTGCCAGTGGTTATTTGTAGTTTACCCATCTAATTTATAGTCCCTGTGATCTTCTGCCTAAGTGTTAATCAGATGGTTGGAAACACCTTATTGGTAGAAAATATATTGTATAGATCGGGGTGAAATCCAGCACGTTTTGATAGGTTCTGGAGAAACAGTAGCAGAAATTTTGAGTAGTTCGGAGAATTGGTAGTAGAAATTTTGAGTAGTTGGGAGAACCGGCAAATGCCACCTCTGGCTGGCCCCAGAGTGGGGTGGGAATGGAGATTCTGCAGTATCCTTCATAAGCATAAAGAACAAGTTATTTAAAACATTAAATTCTGGTTTTGGGTCCTAGATATGGAGCTTACAATGTTAACCACAGCTGACAATATGTTCTGTATTGCTCTTTTAGCTTGTGTTTATTATTGGTCCTCTTCTTTTAATTTAAAACAGTTTGTTGTTTTGTTCTTGACTGACTACTTAACTTTCAGTTTTTCTTCTTCACTTTCTGATTTTTATTATTTAAAAAAATTGAACTAATAATGTGATATGTGTTCTCTAACTTAAAATAATGCACTCCAAAAATTCTACATTAGGCCTATAGAAAAGCTAAAAATGATTTAATACAAAGTGACATTTGATTAACATTACATTAAATTAATTTAACATGAATGCTCTCTTCATACATTTAATAATTTTCCTTTTTATCACATTAAAATGTCAATGTGGTAGCTTCATATCACATATGTCAGTGATCCAAGAAGCAGTTAAGGCTCTTAGGGACTGTAGGAAGTTGTAGGGTATGTTTATATATCCCTGAGCTACATGTTCTCAATAAATTACTTTAAAACAGATAAAGAACTAATGCACAGCGCTATGGTGAGTTGCACCAAATATATCAGGTAGAAGAATTCAAATAAAACTAGTTTATCCTAATTCACAGGTTCAATTGATACAATAATATTCAGATTTATGATTGCAGACTGCGAACCTTCCAGGAATTAAGTACTGTGTTTCCCCAAAAATAAGACAGGGTCTTATTTTCTTTTGACTTCCCCAAATAAGCGCTTGGCCTTATTTGAGGGGAGGGCTTATTATTTTTGAGGTACAGGAGGCTTAACCTCAGCCCGTGGATCAGCTGATCCAGAGATAGCCGGAAATTCTGTCTCTGTTACTGGCACACTCTTGCCAGCCCTAGTGTGGCTGGGTCTCCCGCTCTTCTTATGGCTGCCACTAAGAGAAGGGGTGTAGTAGCTAGGATATGCGGGAGTGGCTCTACAAGGCCATTCTGCGTGGATGGCAAGTACATATGGGGCACATGGGACATGTTCCCGCTTTCTCCCCCCAGGAAATGGCAGGGACCGGCTATGTATGCATTTAAATATTTTAGGGGAGGGCTTATTTTGGGGGAAAGGCTTATTTTAGTGCATGTGCTCAAAAGCCCGAAATGGCTTATTATCCGGGGAGGTCTTATTTTCAGGGAAACAGGGTAGAAGCTCGGGAAATATAATGAAGTCCTGAAGTTTTTTTTCTTATTAATCTGCCAGTTCATTTGTAAACATGACTGAATAGACTTATTGTGCAGACTCATGAAACTTATCTAATTCAGAGGTTTTCTTTTAGATATTGGTTTTGGTACAATTTCAGCAAAATCCTAAATCCCTACTCCCCATTACTTTGAGCTCTTGTGGTTTCTTTGACAATGCTGAAGTTTCCACTGAAGCAATATTTGTCTTTTCAAACCACTGTGGCATTCCATTACAGACACTTGCTGCTGATAATTACAGGCTTGTCTCCTAACCACTTCCTCTGTTTTATGTCAAGACAAGAAAGATTCCATCATTTGATAACAAACTACTAGTAGTATGGAAACAAGGCAGGCAAGACCCCACTGGTAATTATATACCTCTGTGTTTACAAAAAGGACCAGTTTGAATAATGTCCCCTTTCTTTCTCTTCCTCTCTCTCTCTCTCTTTCTCTGCCTGAAATAACATAATATGTAAGATTTAATGTGTTTTGCTGATCTTTAGAAGTCACTTCCCTGACTCATGTTGAATAATTAAATTCAGGCTAGGCTATTCCCCCCCCCCCCAAACTTCCTCAACTGGAGATTGAAAATCAAACAAAACCAACAAAAAGGATTTTTTTTTTGTCAAACTCTCTGGCAGCAGCTATGTTTAACCAAAAACAATGTTGTGCTCCCTGTATAATTAGCATTCAGAAACAAAATTTTTGAGGATGAAAGTCCTATTTTTCCATACATTGAAAATAGATACACTTTGGAGTGGAAGAAATTAATACTGTACAGTAATCCCTCATTTTTCGCGGTTAATGGGGACCGGAACCTTCCGCGAAAACTGAAAAACCGCAAAGTAGGATTCGCAATACACTATACCGGAAACTTGAGTTGGTGGACATCGTTTAAAGCAAGCACTAGGGGGCGCTTGCCTCCTACCAATGCATTTTTTTTCTATTCTGTATTTTTGAAAAACCCGCGACGCACTGAAGCCGCGAAACATGAAGCCGCGAAAAACGAGGGATCACTGTATACCCGAAAAAGAATCACATGTTTTTTTGTCCAGTTAGTAAGAGAAAGCTGTTTACAAAATGACCATATAATGCAGGGGTGTCCAAACTTGGGAACTTTAAGACTTGTGGACTTCAACTCCCAGAATTCCCCAGCCAGCTATGCTGGCTGGGGAATTCTGGAAGTTGAAGTCCACAAGTCTTAAAGTTCCCAAGTTTGGACACCCCTGATATAATGGGTATGCTTAGTCAGTGTCTGGTTTCTATTAAACGGTTGGTAGAACAAAACTTCGCTCTATCACCATTGCCTTCTTGCCTTAATTTACGTTGAATATTATTTTGCCTGGCTTCTGATTACCTAATGAACTACTTTTTAAAATGTGATACTAACTGTATGAAAATATATTCTACATCCTCAACCGTTCCTTTAGAACTATTCTGATTAAAGCGGTATGCTCCCATTTTAGGGGATTAATTACTGAATAAACATGAAACAGTTGTCTGTGCAACTGAATCTATTTTTTGATGTAGCTTCAAATAACAAAGACTTCACCAGATTGCTTTCCCAACTTCCTCTACTTTTTTCTTGGTCTACCCAGACTGAATTACACATGATCATATTATAAAGGAACCACTAGGATAAAAAAAACCAGGAAAATAATGTTTTTCTGTATTTTTTCCAACAGTTGTCCTTTCATTTCATCATCAGGATTTGCTTTCTAATTTTTTTTTTCAAACAAAATTATAATTCAGGGAAATTCACATAACTATGGTGTGAAGTTAATGGTTTTATATTTTTTTTCAGGAAGCCAACAGGTATATGTAAAAGCTTTCCAGGCTTCATTTAAATTCCAAGACAACTACATGTTTAACTATGGTAAAATACTGCCATACACTACATAAAAAGCAATGGGAACCTACTTGGAAATTTGTCTAACATAGGATGAAAAAGTTCCATATGGGAATGGATATGGTGTGTGTATGTGTTCAAATCAGACTTGAGTCCTGGCAACTGCAGTTTTTTCTTGGTAAGATTTCAGAAGTAGCTTGCCACTACTTCCTTCTTTTTCTTCATAGGGCTGAGAAAGAATGATGGGCCCAAAGTCATGCAGCTGGTTTCATGGCTAAGGCAGAATTAGAACTCATAGCCTTCCAGCTTATTAATCACTGAAAACTATTCCAAATAAAATAGGGCCAAAAGTACAATAATTGTCCTAATAATTACTGAATGTGCTTCTTCTCATAAGTTACTAAAGCAGGAAATTTGCATACAAATGTTTTTCAAAGTACTATATTAATAAAAAACTTATCTAGAGAGAAGTCACTACTATTTTTACGTTTTACTCCTAATTGTTCAAAATGTTGTTTCAATTACAATACCTAGCAGCGGTTTACTAAAAGCTTCCTAGTAAACGTTGCAAACTGAGCTCCTTTAAAGTATTCTTAAAATCCTGATATACTTGCTTTTAAAAGCATTTTGCTGTCTAATTGCTATTCTAGATGTATGTCGTTTCTTTTGGTCCTGTTAAGTGGGATGAGATTTTATAAAGTTTCAGGAGGATTATTTTCCTGCCTGTTGAATGGCACTCAAAAATCTCCTCGTTAATGCAAGAATTTCTAGCTAATGGGACGACTGCTGTGTTTGCTCTTGTTTTAGTTTCTCTTTGAAATTGTATTCCCGTAGTAATGGTGATATTTCTAAAGCCTAATAATGTATGGTAGAAGTATTTTGAAAATATTCCTCCTGCCCCCAAGCACAAGCTTTTAAGTTGATATAAAATGGGTTTAGGTCAATTGCACCAAAGCTGACATGCTGTTTTAAATGATCCGACTCCAAGATTTTTCCATTTTGATACAGCACCTTATGCGCGGAAACAATTCTGTCTTCCTCATGTACTTAGTTTATTTTCAGAATTTGCTAATTTATCACACCATTCAAATAATTACGAGTTTGGTTTTTCTTAGCTGAGGACTTTAACTATCCAGCGTTGCTTTATCTAACTATGCATGAAAACTGAGCAACCTCATAGATCAGGGCTGTCAAACTCCCCGCCGGATGCATCCCGTGCTGGCCACGCCCATGCCTGGTTTAGTGAATGGGGGAAAAGTAGGTGTCTAAGAGCACTAACATTTCCCAAGATAACTACAGGTTCCTGATTTCATCGAGTTTTGTTTTGTTTTGTATTTTTGCTAGTACTTTTATTAGCTGAATTTATGTAGAGAGCAAACCCAAGAGCCTCTTGAATTATATTTACAGCAATTCCTGGGATGAAAATGAGTTTCATGGGGGAGGCAAATAGGTAAAATTTGTGTACAAGGAGAGGGTGGTTATTGTAACTGGCCATGCTCACCCTAGCAACAATATTGCCTATAGCAAGTGTCCCATTGTAGTTAACTTTCTCACTGCACCCTAAGATAAACTAAAAATGTGCTGAACCTTTAAAAATGTAATCTGCCTCAGTTGGGTAAAAAAACAATTAAAGAAGTCATAATTATTTTACCAACTAAACTGATAAAGTAAGTTATATACAACCATCATATATAACAATGGAATATAGCAAGTGGCATTAATGCACCTTACATCTCTTAAATTATATTCTATTAAGACCTAGCTCTGGGATGTCGAATCTATGGCATGTGTGCCACAAGTGACACGCAGAGCCCTCTCTGCAGGTACTCCACCCATCGCCCCAGTCCAGCTCCACCGTGCATGCGCACATGCCTCCTGCTGGCCAGCTGGTTTTTGGGTTAACCATCACTGACCTAGCTCTTTGAATAAGGCTCTAATATTAAGAAATATGGAAGGAAAAAAAAGAGAAAGACAACCAGCTGCATTGGATGAACTTAGTTATTTATAGGAATGATAAGTTTACTGAAGACTTGAAAGACCAGCTAAGGGACAGATAATAATGATGATCTATAGATGTAATCACTAACAATATTATTGTGTCTTGATACATAACACTTATTTTGTGCAGACACTTTGCAAACATTAAAAAGTGTATTACTTTCTTAATCAGACTTCTGTATGCAGACTTATATATGGTTTCGTAGTTGATTCTGATGTATTGGGAGACAAAATACACTAAACAAACCAGTTCATATATAAATCCATGTCAAGCTCCAAATTTTTGCATTGTTTATCTATGGATGCTAAGTATGCACTCAAGTCTTTCACTGAGCTAGCAATTCTCTGGACCACAGCTTATATTATCATAATATTTGATTTGGAAAGAATCATGTTTACAGTGTTATGTATGGCTTTTGAAAACAAGCAGCATAATAGCATTCTAGTTTTAGTATTGAACTGCATCTTCCACAAATAAATCAAGATTGCTCCCAGAAAGCATATGTTATGAATCAGTAAAAAGGTATATGCAGGCTTGCAACAGCCACAGGTCTTAATACACTTATTTATGATCAAATGCAAGTGAAATAAATCGGACAGGTTTATGAATGCATAAACTGCATTTTGGCTCAGAATTTCCAAGAAGAAACATATTTAGAGAGTGAACGTACCTGGCTGAAAACAGAAACATGCATAGAAACATTATATTCTGTATATAAAAATGCACTAGAAAAAAAACTAGCATTTTTTTTCTAGAAAAGTCATCTAAAATTAGAGCTTTTTCTATAAGTATGATCAAACCCTCCTGTGTTATCTTAATTTATATTCTAGTTTATATCAAAACATCTTACTCATCACTTTTTTTCTTAAGATACATACAATGTCTTTTACTCAGTTTCCAATTATTCAATTGCTGATCCTATGTCTTAAATCCAAAAACCCTTGATTCAATTCCATTTCTAACGGGCAATGTCTTTTTAAAGCTGCTATTTAAAATAGTATAAATGTAGTCCTTGATTTAAAATAATTTAACTACTGCTCAAAGTTACAAGTGTTTTTATCAGAGAAAACTGGTCTACCCAATTATGGGATGGAGCATACTGCTTCCGCTTTTGCCTTTCAGCCCCAATCCAGGAGCCTTCGCAGGCAGTCACTTTTGCAACAAACTATTTTTGTGTTGAATTTGTTTTACCAACAAAAAAAATAAAGGGAGACTACTATAGATTTATTTCAAGCTATTGAGCTCTCATCAGCTAGCCATACCCTTCTGGGATTCAAACCTAGGCTACTTCATATTAGGTAGATGTATTAACCTCTAGAAGCCACAGGCTCTCCTTGCTTTACCGGCTATACCAGGGGAGAAATTAAGTGTTTTTTCTGGTTAGACCCATCTAAAGCGAGGAGACCCCATGGCTTAGAGGTTAATATAGTTATCTAATAAGTAAGAAGCCTGGGTTGGAATCCCAGAAGGGTATGGCTAGCTATGAGAACTAAATAGCTTTAAATAGATCTATACTAGTCTCCCTTTATTTTCTTTGTCGGTAAAACATAAAATCAACACAAAATTACAACAGCATAGAAAAAAATGACTTACAACCAATCTTCACACTTATGATCAATATAGCATTCCCACAGTGATGTAATCAAAATTTGGACACCTGGTAGCCAGTATGTTATTTACAACAGTTTCCAACCAGCTTCTCATAAGCAAAATCAATGGCAAAAGCTAGATTCACTTAATGATCATGTGATTCACTTAACCACCATGGGAAACAAGGTCATAAAATGAGGTGTGACTCAATAAAAATGGAAATTCTGGTCCCAATTGTGGTCATAACTTGAGAATTATCTGTATTTTATCTTCTCGCCTGCCAAGTAACTATCGTCCTGAATTGAATGCTAAATACTTAAAAAGTTCACAGGTTAAGTAGAATGGAAGCTAACTGCCCATATACAGTATTTTAAGGAGACAAGATTGGATAGTGTTGATGCTATATGTATAAATGACCTAAAATTCTTTATCTTCAATATATCATTTAAATTAGTATACCAACATAGGTCCCAAAATTAAATGCTGCTGAAACTCCCATTTATATAATAGATAAACTTGTATACAATGTGAACAGACAACAGAAAAGGAAGTTTCACAAAGAATTTAGATATATCATCATACCGCTAAGCCACTGAGGTTGCAAGATCTGTTAGCTATCCAAAGAATTCAAATGATTGCTATTGTTATCAGCAATTATGTACTTCATGATAATCATTCCTATGCATTATTTCTACAAATTCAACGGAGTACATCAAACTATTGTCCACTTCTATTATTTTCATGGACTGACAATACATTATTTGATCAAGAAATGAATGATTTGTAATTGAAATAAAAGAGATTATCTGAGACAGGGTTAGACTCTTTCTAAATTCTAAATCTAGAATTTAGAAGCACCTAAATTCTAGATAGCTATAAATGCTTTAATAGCACTTCAGCTATTGTTACACCTTCTGTAACAATAAAAAAAAGGAAATAGAAGAAGAAAGAAGTCATTTCTTTGGCCTGTACTGAACTTCACAACTTTATAAGCACAAATATTCCCATGATCCCTAGTTTTATAACATTTTTGTGTCATTAGTAATCTGTTATCTTTTCAAGAATTCTCTGCAAAGGCTTGGAGGCCTTTGAGGCCACTTCAAATCCGTCTTTGTCTATATAAGCAAGTTATTTTTTTAAAAAAAAAACGACTGTGTACAGATATGACTTTAAAAATGTTGGGTTTCCTCCAATCATACAAGGAGTGAAGCTTTATACTTGTTACATTGTGCAGGATTTTCCTAATGGACTAGTAATAGAAGAGGGTGCAAGCAGGAGGTCATGATAATATTTCATGGTAGTTACAAATGTGACAGAACAGACATTAATTATTGTTCAATTTCTACCCAAGATTGCCCATTAGCTTAGGAAACAAATCCCTTCCTCCACAGGGCCATTAGAATAACAGTATAATAACTGTTTTCAAAAGACATTTTGAAACAATATCATAAAACAGAATGGAATGCCAATCAAAGCCTGTGACCTCTCGTTTCAGAGCTTATGGTTGGCTGTCTGGTTTTCCAGATGAAAAGCAATGCTCTGCAAAGAATACACCACTTTTAAAATGTCTACATTTCAATTAATTTCAAAGTATTATTATCTAGTGCTCCGTTTAAAAAAGGTAAAGGTTTCTCCTGCGTAGTCATGTCCAACTCGACAGGGTTATACCCTTGTCTGTTGATTAACCATGGGAGACTGCTTTGTCCAAGGATGCTTCCCTGGTCATGTAGCCGACATGACTATACTCCAAGATACATGGAACCATGTTACTTTCCCACTGAAGTGGTACTTATTTATCTACTTGCATTTGTAGACTTTTGAACTGCTAGCCAGGCAAGAGCTTGGGCATGAACAGAAGCTCACTTTGTCAGGCAGTGCTTCCCAGGGTTCTCTGCCAGATTGCTGGGTGAGTGTGGCCTAATTGGCCTCCTGCACCATCGTGGGGTGGGGCGTTTTCCCAGGCTCCAGAAGCTTTCCTTAAGCCTCCAGGAAGGCGAAAATGGCCTCCCCAAACTCCAGAGGCCAGAAACAGGCCCATTTCCGGCTTTCCTAAACTTTCGATAGGCCCATTTTTCGGCCTCCCCAAGCCTCCATGCACACTCTGCACTTACCTTTATCCAAAACGGGCCATGTGGGGAGGAGAGTGGGGCCAGCCAGGACTGGGATTTGGGGGTTTTCTGAACTGCACAAAATCTTAGCTAGAGGTTCTCCCGAACCCCTGCGAACCCCAAACTTCCAGTCAACAGGACTAGTGTCTTATTACTGAATATCTGTTTCAACAGACTGAACATTAAGTATACTAAACATTATGCAAGGTTGAACAGAGGTAGATATATACGACATGAGGTATGAAAAATGTCAGATTCTCATAACCTGAAGTACTTGGGGCAAAAAGGTGTATATCTCTTTTGACTGATTATCTGCCATAGGTCAGCAGAGATTCTTAATAACTACACAGCTTTTCTCCAGAATTATCCGTCCCCACATTTGACCTTCAAGTCTTCCAATTTTGCACCTTTGTCACTGTGATTGAATCTGTTCATCTGATTGCTACTTATCTTCTTGAAATTGTAATATTTTTCCTATTTTTATATCAATCTATAACTTTTTTTTTAAATCTCCATGATATACCTTTGATTTCTCAAGTGCATTTTCCAAATGTACCACAATTCTAAACCCTGTGAGACAGGCCAAGTCAAGTAACAATTATTACAAAAACTACTAGAATTCCACTTTTGTCTCATAGAGTATGGTAACGGAATCTTTCAAGACTTGCAGAATTTCCTTTGACACCCCCACTCTCAAACAGAAACAAGGTGGAATTAGAGTGTCTTTCTCATGTACCTTCCTTTCCTAGAGATGTAATGTCATAATGTCGTAATGTCATACAGAGCCGTGGTGGCGCAGTAGTTAGAATGCAATATTGCAAGCTACTGCTGGCTGCCTGCAATTTAGCAGTTCAAATGTCACCAGGCTCAAGGTTGACTCAACCTTCCATCTTTCCGGGAGGGGGGGTGTAAAATGAGGACCCAGATTGTTGGGGGCAACATGCTAACTCTGTAAACAGCTTAGAGAGGGCTGTAATAACACTGTGAAGCAGTATATAAGTGTAAGAGCTATCGCTATTTTTTTTTAAATCTGCTAGTAGGTTTTAAAAGTTTTTTTTCTTTATTTGCCCCGTAGAATTTTTAGCAATAGGCAAACTGGCTAAGAAAGTCTGAGAGAAGAAGGCAACTAGGTTTGAGCTAAGCTGCCCCATTTTAGGCGTAATTAGATTAGACTAAATACATGCTCTTCAAAATTAAATAATAAAATCCAGACATGTGAGAAACATGTTCTCTTTAAGATTTTCATGGCCAACCATGTGTCATCTTTCTACCTTTGTTTTCTAGCAAATCCCTATCAAGGTATCTACCACACCATGACTTTCATCTTCAACTGTCCTAAAGAATATTGATCTGTTAAGTAACTCAATCCACTCAGCAGTGCTTTTCCTTTTGATGCTATTTCCACCATTGCCGTTAGCCAACTTTTGCTTGCAAAATGATCATGTTCATTAATTCAGAATTCAGAAATTGCAATGCAATGAAACTCTAGTAAATCCGGAATTGTAATAAAAACTAACTATACATACTTACGTTTGCTGATAGTAATTCTTAGTTTTATCCAGCCACATACTTTACAGCATTTGCACACACTTCACTACAACTGAAAATCACAAGATCTTTTGTCAGGTATCATTGTGCCTTTAGGCATTTGGAGATATGTCTTACAAATTTCAATTTGTTGTACAAAAACTTTAGATTTACTTTGATTCTCTTCCACTACAGCTATTTGCTACTCAGCTTACACTTTATGCTTTTGATTAGTCTGATTGATTAGAGAGAGAATATATTCTCTCAATGAGAATATATTTGATTTCCTATATAACATTGCATATATATTCCATTTGTGCATTATGTGTAAAATTCCAATATACATTTAGCTGACATAGCATCAGCTGCTGTTTAAGCTAGACTTAGCTAATGGATTTCTAATGTCAATGGGGTTATATTCAGTGAGTGGTTATTAGGAAAAATATGCCATTTCTGGGGGTTTTTTTAATTTATAAAAAACACCCCTTCCCCAAGTGTGTGTGTGTTGTTGTTTTTTTAAAAAAAATCCTTCCTTTGATTTAATGACTGTCACTGAATGCAAAACAAACTTGAAGTCTCTGGAATATGCTGTTATCTCTAGCACCAACTCATTAACCTCAGTTCAACCTTACAATTCTCAAAATCCTCACTGCATTTGGGGCCAGGGGTTTAGAAAATTTATGAAAGGCAAAAGGCCAAGGGACTTCACATAATTTCAATCAAGGAAGCAGTGTTATTCAGATATCAACCATAAAATTCCCTTTGTGAATGAAAAGTAATGGTCTAAGAAGATCAAAATGTGCTGTATTACTATATTTTTAGATTTAAAATATTTAAAATTATATTTATATAAAAGTTTGGCAATTAAGATAAATTCTTTTAATCTTATAAATGGGTTTTAGTCTATTTCTAAGATACCGGTATACCAGATAAAAAGTTATTTTGCATTGCTCAGTCATTTGAAGTCAGTTTTTCATGTGACTCCTTAGATATGCAATTTTTAAAATTTTCTTTACTCATAGACTTTATATATTTATATATATATATATGTGTGTGTGTGTGTGTGTTGTGTCACAACACATATATGATGTGTTGTTGATCAGCTCAAAAACCTAACACACACACACATACACGTTTGTGCTGATAAATAAATAAACAATATATATATATATATATATATATATATATATATATATACACACACACACACACACACACACACACACACACACACATGTGAGATCTTGTCGAAACGTTGCAATAACATTTCTATGCCTTATACACGGGAAAATCCCCGAAGCCAGCTATGCCAGCATACCTACACCCGTGAAAATCTACGAAAACAAATACACAACTATATATATATAGTTAGATAAAATGAATACTAATAAAACATTCAGAAATTTTTTATTCCCTGGTATTTCCTTCAAAGTATTTTACTTTATTTTGTTCTAATAAAATAAAGACATTTTCAGTAATATTTCTGAATAAAGGGAAGAGACAAAGCATTATATCTTGAACTGCTAATGCAAAAGTGTTGGTGCTAATACCGCATCAATGTTGAAACTGGTGTAGGAGAAATGCAGACAGAGGTAAGGGGCAGAGTTAAACAAGTCATCAGTTTAGATTCCTTGGTTCCCACAAGAGATCCAAGTCCAGCCCCCTTTGAATTCCATTAACCCTTATCTAGCACCAATTTAGTGCTAGATAAACCATTAGTTGGCCATATAAAAGACTATAATATAGAATAAATCTTCTATGATCCAACCTTACGAATGGTCCTGATTCCTTGCACCTGACACCAGTCATATCAGATTACCTGATATGTATACTATTTATTTCAATTTAGTGACCACCCAATTTCGATGGACTCTGGGTGATGAATGTAAAAAATAATTTTTTATATAATATAGAATTAACTTGACTCATATTTGATAAACATGTAAAGGATCGCAGTGTAGTCCACCATATGCAGGGCCCAATTTCAAAGCAATTTTTAAAAATATATCCATTTTTTTAAAAAGTCAGTAATTTCATTTTTTTATGTTTGTAATACCCTACCTTTGTATGCAAAATAGAATATTCACTACAAAAACAAACAACTTTACCAAAATAAATTCAATTCCCACTTGGAGAGTACAAAAGAATGAGATAAACATTTCCTTAGCTGCGACATATGCAGTTAGGTTTTTCCCCCCTTCTTCCAGACCATTAGAGCCTACACCCAGGAGAGAAAGCAAGGTAAATCCAAATTTGGTCTGTTCTCACAGGATTTGCAGATAATCCACATAGCTTAACATTTCAACCTTTCAGCAATAAACCTGCTTTGCTTTATGAAAACTGACTGAAAACAGTAATCAGCTGCTACCAGGCAAACCCTACTGAATTCTCCAGCATCACATTTGCTAAGCAAGCGTAAGGTATAAGCATTTATTTTCTAAGCATCCTCTAAGAATAATTTAGCTCAACAATTTTTATATTAAATCAATCACATTGGTGGCTCAGGTGCGCAGTGAAACGTGTGTGTGTGTGTGTGTGTGTGTGAAAAGCAATTTATATGACTAGATCTTCATAATCATTCAGCGCATACATCAATTTGGTACAAGGTTAAGTTCCACCAGCATTGTTAAGGTGTCAAAGCCATGTCATGAGCACCTTAATTAAGCAGCTAAACCTGGAGTGGTGTATTATGGCTGGCTGTGTCTGTGAATGGCTGCAAACACAACACAATAACAGCATATAAACCCTTGAGGTAAAAGCAATCTGTACAACTCAGACTGACTACTAGATAGTCAGGCAGCTATCTGGAGTTTTGCAACCCCAATATGGTACTCCTAAGAATAAAAGAGTAGCGATTTAATTAAAATGGTTTCTAAAACGCAGCAATTCTAGTGTCTTGTTAATTTAAATTTTTTTCTGGCCTACAAATTTTCATCTTGAAATAAACACTAAACTGAATAATCAATGCTGTTCTTATATTTGTTTGTTTGTTTACCAAATGTGTATGGCTGCCCATCTCACAAAAAAGTTATTTTGGGTGGCATACAACACTTAATTTTAAAAAGCCAAGAAGTATATAAAACATTCATTATTAAAAGCTATAAAAACACCAAACCAGGAAATAATGATACTAGCCACAGTAAAGGAGCCATTGCAATATCACCCCAGTTCCCTGGGATTCCTAGGCCTGAAGGCACAGCCAGGTTTTTAGTGACTTTTGAGGAAACATTAAGATCAGAGGTGAGTTCCTACTGGTTAGGACCAGTTCGGCCGAGTAGGCCTGCCACGCCCCCGAACGGGTTCTATCGGCGGCAGCAGCATCTTGATTTTCAGTTCTGCACATGCGCAGAACAATCTTCATTGCAAAATGTTATTGCAATGGACCCCACAGCAAAGAAGACCCACCTCCTGGAGCCCACCACGTGTAGCTCCCTCTGACAGACTGGAACCTCATACTTTTTCTTATTTCCATGTATACCACAAATAAAATAATAAAATAACATGAAGTATAAATGTTTTCTCCTATTACTGTACTGGGAAATCTGCAAGATTATTATTTCATGTAAGAAGTCAAAGAAATGTGAGGTTATAATTTACACAAATAATGCTAGGGAGTAGAACATACAAATTAATGCTAGGGAGCAAAGGTATCAAGCTGAAGGTAGTATTCGAAGATCCAAAACCAAGATAAATGATCTGGTGTGATCAGAATAGGTTAATGTTCCAGATGCAAATGTTTTAACAGCTGAATTTATTAGACCCTTATTTCTGAATAAATATTTCTTTGTACTTAGGTTTTAATTACTTTGTTGTCCTAGACATCTGTGCTGAAAGCATATCACGCTGATATATTAAAAAGTTTATCTTCAATAAACTTCATACAGCATATTGATATTGTTATAAGTCACTTGTACATCAAATGTACATGTATGCATGTTTATACATAAAACTACTCCTTCTCTCCAAAGGACTGACTGTTTATCACATATTTTCATATAACTTGTGTTTAAAAACTTAGGGATCACAGCTGGATAATAACATTTCTCTCCATGAAAATAACAAAAATAACAAATATTCATTCCCCTACCATAAAACATACATTACAAATAAAGTACTGTATTTTATCTTGATTAATGGAATTAATATATGGCTCATTCATGCAACCCAATAAACCATGAAGCTAAAATAAACAATGGGGATGCTTTTTCGATTGTGATGCCTAAAAATTCCTCGCAAATGACAAAACACTGCTGGCAACACATTCAGCAATAGTACTTATTGTGACATAGAAACATAGACTGTGTCTTTAACTTGCTTGTACAGTGATCCACACTATGATAAATTACTAAATAAAGCGCTAATATTCACATTTATGCTAAAATGCAGGATAGATAAATCCTGTAGATATTTTACAATGTGTCTTGTATCTCCCAAGGTAAAAATACACCCACAATTCTAAGTACACTTATGGTAATTAAGTTCAATTCAATTTAGTTAGATTTTCTGTATAGCTAATATATTTTATGATTATTGTTTTTCAATTCCTTCTGACTCTTCACGGTCCAATGGATATAGGTTTGCCAGGATTGTTGAAGAGCCGAGGCGGTGCAGTGGTTAGACTGCAGTACTGCAGGCTACTTCTGCTGATTACCGGCTGTCTGCAATTTGGCAGTTTGAATCTCACCAGACTCAGCCTTTCAAGGTCAATAAAATGAGGATCCCAGATTGTTGGGTGCAATATGCTGACTCTGTAAACCACTTAGAGAGGGGCTGTACAGCACTGTGAAGCAGAATATAAGTCTAAGTGCTATTGCTGTTGCTATTCTTAGTCAGTAAAAGCTTATCCAAGTTCCTCTTCTCATATGCTTGCATATCTAGCTATCTTCTATTGGCCTTGGTTTATATTGTGTTCTATTTTTTCTAAGCAGCAGGTTATTCTTGCTTTTTTTATTATGTCTTCAAAATATTTAATCATTAAATTTATTAATAGTGTTTCCACTGAGTAGTCCGGCTTTACTTCATTTAGCATTCAGTGAATGATTTATTCATCTTGAAATTCATGATATTTTCAACAAGTTTTTTTCAGCACAATTCAAAGATCTATTTTTGTTCATTTATGCTTCCTGATGGACCAGCTTCCATAACCATATGTTACAGATAGAAAAACCATAGCCTTTATAATACTTTGTTCTCTGTGTGATATCTCTACACTTTGCTATTTTGTCTTTGTTTCTCTTCCAAACGGACACTTCTTTATTTCACAGCTGCAGCCAACATCCCTGTGAATTTTGGATCCTAAAGAAAAAAAAGTCTATTGTTACTTCCATAACTTCTCCATTTATTTGTGTTGGATTACTGCTTTTAATGTTGACCATTAGCTTGTGCACAATCTTCTATTTCACTTTTAACAAGAGATTCCTTAAAGACTTCTGTTCACCATCCTGGTGGTATTATTAGCTTATTCCACACTGCTGATCTTTCTCCCACTAACTTCACTTTCACTTTGTTCATTTTGTTTATAGATAAGATGATAGCATGCATACTTACTTGACATACTGCTTTTTCAAAGTGAATCATTTGGTTACTCCATATTCTGTTCTACCCATTCTGGTTATATATTATACAGCAACATCAGCTACATGCAATGAAATCAGTCATAATAGTAAACGCTTAACTGCAACGCTTATTCCCAATGCAAATAGCAATACAAAAAGAGGGATTTTTGGTGGTGCAAAACCTCTACTATTGTAGTCCTAATTACTAATGCTATAAGCAACTGTAATTTTTTTGGTGGGGGGAACCAGATAGAGAGAGAGAAATGCATTCTAAATCAAGGATATTTTTAATGCTGTAAATAGCTTGTTCTTTTTTTTCAGCATTAACAAATAAAATGTTTTTGGGTGACATTTCATATTTTTGTGACTTTATTAATTCTATGGATTCAAAAACACAACATGCTACAGCTTTCTGCTTATTTTTGATTCTGATGGGGTTTTTTTCCACCCATGTTCACATTAATTACAAAACTTTATAAATTAATTTGAATAAAGTAAATAGAGTGTTAATGTTTGAATAAAATGTGTGCCACAAAGACTTAATATTATTTTGTTAAGACTGCCTAAAGTATAACAATAGAACATGCTTAAGAAGTCTGAATTTAAGACTATGATTGTATGGAACGCTTGTAATAAATCCGTTTATTACTTTTCTTTTTAAGGTTTTAAAAACAGTTCTGAACTAACTTTTCTTATAAGATTTTATTTTTTATTTTTTGCAGTTAATTGCAAGTTTGGCCTTTAGAAGTTCATATAATTTTATCATATTATGTGATGAAGGGAAAAAAAAGCAGAAATGAAAATGATATGCATAACAAATGTTGCTTTCTCTGTTCTAAGACTGCTGCCTGCAAAACTTGAACATTTCCACTGGGTGGCTAATAACTGCATTCCTGACAAAAGGGAAAAATATCTTTTTCAGGAAAATGCACCCAGTTCACTTACTAAGTCACTGTTCTTGCAAGAACTAAAGGTCAATTTATAAATGTATGTTCAACAATTAAAATGATTAAAATCAAAGTTTACCACTTTTAAAGACATGGTCCTACCAGGCACATGATTACTGTTGTTTGAATGAATACAAATGAAGTTATATTTAGATTTAAATATTAGAATAAAAAGTTAAAATTAAAAGCCAAGATAATGGGCAACCTAGGGGTCAGAATCATCTCTATCCTATCAGCCACCCCCCCCCCCAATGTAGCAGCCCTAATTTAAGGCCGTTAGGGGACTAAAGGTAGACTTCAACTTAGAAGCACAAAAAGGTCCACTGCTAAGCAATGGTTGTTAAGTGAGTCAAACCTGACCTAAGCCCTTTTTCCCATAGTTATTAAGTGGATAACTGCAGTTGTTAAGTGAATCATGAAGTTATTAAGCAAATCCGGCATTCCCCATTGGTTTTGCTTGCAGCCTGGGAAGGTCGCAAATGACAATCACATGACCCCTGGATGCTACCGTACAACCATCGCAAATACGCACTAGTTGCCAAGCACCTGTATTCTGATCATGTGACGGAAGAGATACTGTGATGTTTGTAAGTGTGAGGATCGGTAACTTTGAACGGTTACTAAATGAATGATAAAAGGAAGAAAAATGATTTGTATTCTACATTTGTCGTTTAAAAAAGAAACCTGCAGCAAATAGATACATTTCCCTACATTATGCTCCCAATAAAATTTCTCACGCATATCACAATTTTACTTTACATGCTGGCTATACTCTTCATGTTGTTGAAGTGTGCATTGTACTGTACAAGGAGCCTCTAAGGAAAGCACTAAGGTTAGTGGTGTAAGTGGAAAATAAGAACAGCATATACAGGTGAAACTCAAAAAATTAGAATATTGTGCAAAAGTTCATTTATTTTAATAATGCAATTTAAAAGGTGAAACTAATATATGAGATAAGACTCCTTACATGCAAAGCAAGATAGTTCAAGCCGTGATTTGTCATAATTGTGATGATTATGGAGTACAGCTCATGAATAGTTCAAATTCACAATCTCAGAAAATTAGAATATTACATGCAATCAATAAAACAAGGATGGTACATAGAACAATATCGGACCTCTGAAAAGTATAAGCATGTATATGTAGTCAGTACCCATATAAATCGAATAAACTAAACTAAACTAACCTCCCATGGGGACTTTTAGGAAGTTTTTAAATTGGGTATTTTAAATTTGGTTTTAGTACAGGATAGGATTGTTTAATATTTATTTTAAATTATATATTTATCTTTGTATTGGTATGTTTTACATTTCCTGTACGCCGCCCTGGGTCCTCTGTGGAGAAGGGCGGGATATAAATTTAAATAAAATTTAAATAAAATAAAATAAATAAACTTGGTTTGGGCCCCTTTTGCAGCAATTACTGCCTCAGTGTGGCGTGGCATGGAAGCTATCAGCCTGTGGCACTGCTGAGGTGTTATGGAAGACCAGGATGCTTCAATAGCGGCCTTCAGCTCTTTTGCATTGTTCGGTCTCATGTCTCTCATCTTTCTCTTGGCAATGCCACATAGATTCTCGATGGGGTTCAGGTCAGGCAAGTTTGCTAGCCAATCAAGCACAATAATCCCACAGTCATTGAACCAGGTTTTGGTGCTTTTGGCAGTGTGGGCAGGTGCCAAGTCTTGTTGGAAAATGAAGTCGGCATCCCCATAAAGCTCGTCTGTGGAAGGAAGCATGAAGTGCTCCAAAATCTCCTGGTAGATGGCTGTGTTGACCCTGGTCTTAACGAACCACAGTGATCCAAAGTCCTGCTGCTCAGTGGTCCAAAGTCCTCTTTTCTGATGAAAGCAACTTTTGCAAAACTTTTGAAATGCAAATCAAGGCTTGAACTATCTTGCTTTGCATGTAATGAGTCTTATCTGACATATTAGTTTCACATTTTAAGTTACATTACTGAAATAAATGAACTTTTGCACAATATTCTAATTTTTCGAGTTTCACCTGTAGGCTCCTAGTGGTTAAGCTGGGTTTCTTAAATATTCATGAACAGAACATAATTTTTAAAAGAAGTGTTGCAAACTCTATTCAGCGCTTCTTTTTACAAAAAGCAACATCTGATATATCAAATAGAGCTAGTTCATTGATGCATCAAAATAATTGTTTTTTTCTCCACGCAACCCCTCTCCTCTCACTTTTTTTTTTTGACAACAGAATGCATTTAGGTGCTTAATTAAAAAGTGTATCCCTGAAGATTAGCATATTCGCGTATTATATTTTTTCCACACCAAGCATTTTCAAACTGCTGCTGTTGCTAATATAGTGGGCTGAGGTAAATATCTGCACATATGGCTTCTTTTATTCTTTCTTTTTAAAATGATCACTTGAATCTAATTACAAGCTCTTTGGGGTGGGTTTTGCTTTTTGAAATTTAACATATGTACAATACACACAAGGAACAAATAGGACAAAACCACCCACCCACCCATTTTTAATTTTAACATTTCACAGTCTCCTGCGTATATAGAATATATTGTCAAACTGGCGGCCCGTGGGCCAGATGTATCACGCACAGGCCACGCCCACCCTGGCTCTGCAAAGGCAAAAAATATTGCAACATGTCACGATAAGTCATGTGACATGATCAGGTTTGACAGCCATGATATAGATGGTCAATATTGTGTACTGTACCTGACAATCTGATTGTTTCCCATATAGGGAGAATAGTACTATATCCAATAGTAGCAATACATTTCATAATGTATTATGGCATAACATAGAAAAAGAGCTAAATTGTTTCCTAGAGAATTAGTGTTTTATATTAAGCTATCAAAATAAGACACTACCTAGATTATATTAATTCTAAGTATAAATATTTTCTAGCCTTTACTCCTATCAGTTCACATTTTAAATAGAAGATAACTGATTTAGAAATTGTTTCACAGAAGAAGTTGAAGTAGAGTTCTTTTATCCACCTGGATGATAAAGTAAGCAAAAGTTATGTACAACTTCTTGTGATAAGTGATTTGGTTTGTTGTTTCTTCTGTTTTTAACTTTATAATGTTTGTTATTGTTTTCATTTTGTTTATACGAAGAGCCATGGTGGCACAGTGGTTAGAATGCAGTATTGCAGCTGCATTCCAATGCCAGTAGTTCTATTTTGACCAGCTTAGGGTTGACTCAGCCTTCCATCCTTCTGAAGTCAGTAAAATGAGGACCCAGATTGTTGAGGAAACATGCTGACTCTATAAACAGCTTAGAGAGGACTGCAAAGTCATCTGAAATGGTATATAAGTCTAAGTATTGAAGCCATTTTATTTTAATTATGTTCATCATCCAGAGTCAGTCATTGACAGGGGTTGCATACAAACAGGATAAATACCATATTTTTCAAAGTATAAGACGCACCTTTTTCCCTCACAAAAGAGGCTGAAAATCTGGGTGCGTCTAATACACTGAATACAGCACTTTTTGCCTCCCGAAACCCTGTCCCCTTCACCAAAATGGCTGTGCATGGCCTTTAGGAGGCTTCCAGAGTGTTCCTGGGGGCTGGGGAGGGCAGAAATGAGCAAGAAATGGGCCACTTTTGCTGGTCCCCTCCCGGAGCACTCTACAAGCCTCCTAAAGGCTATTCATGCCCTTTGGGGGGGGGGGGACCTTATTTATTTATTTTATTTATTTAAATTTATGTCCCGCCCTTCTCCACAAAGGACCCAGGGCGGCGTACAGGAAATTTAAAACATACCAATACAAAGATAAATATATAATTTAAAATAAATATTAAACAATCCTATCCTGTACTAAAACCAAATTTAAAATACCCAATTTAAAAACTTCCTAAAAGTCCCCATGGGAGGTTAGGCTAGGCCGGCTTGTTGGAACAAATATGTCTTTAGACATTGGCGGAAGAGGCGGAGGTCGGTGATGGTACGTAATTCAGGGGGTAGGTCATTCCAAAGGGCTGGGCCCGCCACAGAGAAGGCTCTTCCGCTGGGTGTCGCCAGTCGGCATTGTCCGGCCGACGGCACCCTGAGAAGGCCCTCTCTGTGGGAGCGTATCGGTCTAAGGGATGTATGGGGCAGGAGGCGGTCTTGCATATAACTAGGCCCCGAGCCATGGAGCGCTTTAAAGATGGTCGTCAAAACCTTGAAGCGCACCCGAAAGGCCACAGGAAGCCAATGCAGCTCCCGTTTTCGTGAAAAACAGGCCATTTATGGGAGGTCTGCAGAAAGTTTTTTTTAAAAAAGTTTTTTAAAAAATGTGTCTCTTCAAAAACTTGGTATGTCTTATTCTCCGATGTATTTTATATTCTGAAAAATATGATAAGTAAGTAAGTAAGTAAATAATCATCTTCCAGTGGTACTCAATCGTCTTCCATTCTTATACTGAATTAAACCCTAAGGAAAAACATCAGGTGGGAAATCTTACCTAGTGGATTTTTTTCAATATTACTGCTATCTCACCTGCTGAATAAATAAATAAATTGTTGAACAAGAGACATTTTTAAAAAAAATCTTTGAACCAATGTTTTAGTCCACAATGTGTAAGACCTTCTGCATCCAGTTCTTGCTTATGATAGAATTGTTCCTTATATTATCCTCAAATGTCAAATTCACCCTGGTAACCATTTGAATTCTAAAGGTAGTACCTGGTGAACCATATCTAATACCGAGTCAGATTCTGAAAGAGTCAGATCAGTTAGCACTTGGGTGAGAAATCACAATGAGACCCAAGGCTATAAACTGAACTGGGAAATAGGAGGGGGAAAAATCCCAGAAGCAAGCAATGTCAAAGCGTTTCCATACTGCTTTGAAGAAAACTATCTGGACATACCCATGTAGTCAAGTTAAATTTGAGGGTTTTTTTGCTATAGATGATAATGTTAACAATATCTGAAGCAGCTACCACGAATAACCTAGATTTGGAGAAAGAAGGATGATTTTATTAGAATGAATAGAAACAAAGAAGAAGAAAACAATTATGTAGTACATGGCTAGGGACGCAGTGGCTCAGTGGCTAAGACGCTGAGCTTGCTGATCAGAAAGGCTGGCAGTTCGAATCCCTAGCGCCGCGTAACGGAGTGAGCTCCCCTTACTTGTCCCAACTTCTGCCAACCTAGCAGTTCGAAAGCATGTAAAAATGCAAGTAGAAAAATAGGGACCACCTTTGGTGGGAAGGTAATAGCGTTCCATGCATCTTAGGCATTTAGTCATGCCAGCCACATGACCACGGAGACGTCTTCTGGCAGCGCTGGCTCTTCGGCTTTGAAATGGAGATGAGCACTACCCCCTAGAGTCGGGAATGACTAGCACATATGTGCAAGGGGAACCTTTAGTACATGGCTAAAATTATTGTCTCTGTATTTTTTTTTTGTTTGTTCGAACATTTTTGATCCATACTATGGTCATCATATTACAATACTACTAAGTTAATGTTTTTAATTTCAAAAAGAATTATTTAGCATAATAATTTTCTCCAAACAAAAGGAATTTGAAGACTAGCAGAATGCAAATTCTCTCTCAGTGTTTTAGACCGCTTTTATTTTCAGAGCTAACAAAGACAGTCATTCTAGTACAAATATGAATTACCACACAGATTGGTGGTCTGGAATTACTCTCTATCATCATCATCATCACCACCACCACCACCACCACCACCACCACCACCACCACCATCATAATCAGATTCAAAGTGAGTTGGCCTTCACCGAAAGTAGTCTAGAGGGAAGGCCCGAGGCCGGTCTTGAGACACCATTCTAGGAGGAGTTTGACTCTGTTACTTCCGAAGATATGGACAGGTTACGTGGGCGACTGAAAGCCACCACATGTTTATTGGACCCGTGTCCCTCCTGGCTTATACTGGCATCCTGGGAGGTCACACGAGGCTGGCTCCAGGAAGTTGTGAATGCCTCTTTGAGTGAGGGGATCTTGCCTACCGTCTTGAAAGAGGTGGTGGTGAGACCCCTCCTCAAGAAGCCTTCCCTGGACCCAGCATTGTTGGTAAATTACCGTCCGGTCCCCAACCTTCACTTCCTAGCGAAGGTTGTAGAGAGTGTGGTGGCACAACAGTTTCCCTGTCACCTGGAGAAGATTGATTATCTGGACCCGCGCCAGTCCAGCTTTCGGCCCGGACACAGCACTGAGACGGCTAGGTCGCGTTGGTGGATGATCTCTGGAGGGCCAGAGATGGGGGTTGTTCCTCCATCCTGGTCCTATTAGACCTCTCGGCGGCTTTTGATACCATCGACCATGGTATCCTATTGCATCGACTGGAGGGGTTGGGGGTGAGGGGCACCGTTTTACGGTGGTTCTCCTCCTACCTCTCTGGTCGATCGCAATTTGTGTTGGCAGGAGGGCAGAGGTCGGCCTCGAGACCCCTCACATGTGGGGTGCCTCAGGGGTCGGTCCTCTCGCCACTCCTGTTCAACACATATATGAAGCCTCTGGGCGAGATCATCCATGGTTTCGGGGTAGAGTACCATCTCTACGCTGACAATACGCAGCTGTATATATCTACCCTGAACCACCCCAACGATGCCGTCGAAGTGATGTCCCGGTGTCTGGAAGCCGTGTGGATCTGGATGGGAAGGAACAGACTCAGACTCAACCCGTCCAAGACCGAGTGGCTGTGGCTTCCGGCATCCCGGTACAACCAGTTCACTCCATCACTGGCCATAGGGGGGGAACATCTAGCCCCTGTGGATGGGGCACGCAATCTGGGCGTCCTCCTGGATACCCGGCTTTCTATGGAAGATCAAGTGACAGCCGTGGCCAAGGGAGTGTTTTACCAGGTTCGCCTGGTACGCCAGTTGCGTCCCCTATTAGACCGGGATGCCCTTCGCATGGTCACTCGTGCCCTTGTGACATCCCGTCTAGACTACTGTAATGCTCTCTACATGGGGCTTCCCTTGAGGTGCACCCGGAGACTACAGCTAGTCCAGAACGAGGCCGCGTGGGCAATTCTGGGTGCCCTTAGGCATTTCCACGTAACACCACTCCTGCGCAAGCTGCACTGGCTGCCTGTGGTCTTCCGGGTGCGCTTCAAGGTGCTGACTACCATCTTTAAAGCGCTCCATGGCACGGGACCTAGCTATCTGCAAGATCGCATCCTACCCCATACATCCGGCGGACTGATTCGCTCCCACAGAGAAGGACTTCTCCGGGTGCCGTCCACTAGGCAATGCCAGCGGGCGACGCCCAGGGGAAGGGCCTTCTCTGTGGCGGGCCCAGCTCTATGGAACGACCTACCCCCCCGACCTCAGGACAACCACGGACCTCCGCGCCTTCCGACAAAAGCTCAAGACTTATCTATTCCAACTGGCCAGCCTGGCCTAACCTACCTTCCAGCCTCTCAGTCTGAACATTTAAATTGTTTTAATTGGGTTTTTAAGGGGTTTAGTTTTTAGTATTTTGGGTTTTTAGCGCAGGGATAAATTGTTTAATCTGATTTTATATATATTTATGATGTATTTATGTTTGTATGTTTTTAATTCTCCTGTGCGCTGCTCCGAGTCCCTTCGGGGAGAGGGAGTGGTCTACAAATTAAATTTATTATTATTATTATTATTATTATTATTATTATTATTATTATTATTATTATTATTATTATTATTATTATTATTGTAATGCTCTCTACATGGGGCTCCCCTTGAGATGCACCCGGAGGCTCCAGTTGGTGCAGAATGCGGCCGCGTGGGGGATCTTGGGAGTTTCAAAATACTCCCATGTAACACCTCTCCTGCGCGAGCTGCACTGGCTGCCATTAGCCTTCCGGGTGCGTTTCAAGGTGCTAGTGACTATCTTTAAAGCGCTCCAAGGCAGTGGTCCTGGTTACTTGCAGAACCGCCTTCTACCACATACCTCCACTCGACGTATCCGCTCCCACAGGGAGGGCCTCCTTAGGGTGCCATCCGCTGGACAATGCCGGCTGGCAACGCCCAGGGGAAGAGCCTTCTCTGTGGCAGGCCCCGCCCTCTGGAATGACGTCCCCCCAGACCTCCGTACTATCACCGACCTTCGCCTCTTCCGCCAGACTTTAAAAACATATTTCTTCCATATGGCCGACCTGGCATAGCTACTACAACCATGTTATTTTAGAACTGGGTTTTAAGTTAATTGTCTTCTCTTTTAGCACGGGTTAAATGATGTAATTGTAGTTTTAAATTTTTAAATTTTTGTAGAATTTTGTACTGTTGTATTTTTGGATTTTAAGTTCCTCTGCGCCGCCCTGAGTCCCTTTTGGGATATAGGGCGGGATAGAAGTCTAATAAAATAAATAAATAAAATAAAAATCATCGCAGGATTTTAATTCAATTTTTTAAATGTATTGTTAAGTGAAAACCTCAGAAGTAGACGTTCCAGTTCCTGGAACTACATTTCACAAAAGAATTATCACTGTATCTCCCTTCCTCTAATCTAATGCCATGGCCTAAAAAGTGCTGATAAACAAGAGTTGCATGCAGAGATAGAAATATAACAAATATCCTTTTATAATTACAAAATACCTGCTGATCTAATAAGCCCATCTGAATGGGAAAAATAGCTTTTGTACTGATAACGGCAATTTGCTTGTACTGATAATGGAAACCAGATACGGTTGGGTTCAAATCCCAACGTTCATCACCACTGGCCAATCTGGATAGAAACTAGAATGCTTCAACACCTGGAGAGCTACTAGTTTTCCAATATTAAGTTAGTAACTGCAATTTTAAAAAGTTTAGAACAACTCCAAATGAGTTGGAGTTTTTCTCCAAAGTCTACATAATTACAGTTAGGTTTATGGCCAGCAAATATAGTTCTGCTTTTGAATAAATACAGTTAAACCATTTCCATTTAGTATTACGAATACCCTACCATGGGAAGCAAAAATTAATTAGGCCCATTTTTTTTAAAAAAAAAACCTTAGTATCTTGCTAAATTACATATTTAGTATCATATTTGTACGTGTATGTTTGTTACTGGAAATTACCAGTGCTGGTTTTATGATATAATGCTAGATAAAAGTGTGTAAGTATGATAAATAGTGACAGCATAAGATTGAATTTGGTTTCATTATTTGTGTAACTCATTAGTTAGTTAAGCCTTCTGAAAAATACTATTCTATATTCCATACATCTAATAGTTTCTGAGAAATAGAATAAGAAATTGCAGTAACTGAATAAAATTAAATGTGTACACAAGTCAATATTTTGAAAGAGCTATAAAACTAAATAAAGTTATTCTTCCTATCTAATTATAAATATACTTTGCCCTGATCCTTTGCCCTGAATAACAACTGTTCATATTAATGCAGTACATGTCTCTAGAGAGAGGTGTAAAACATCTCCAACATTTACTGAATTACGGAATTTATTTCCAAAATGTAGTAAAAGGGACTCCAGAAATGCCCAAGGCATCCAGCCCTGCCTCAAGAAATAAACACAGGAAAAAGTTCTCAATAATTATAAAATGATAACATTACAAGCAAACAAACTTATAATCTTTTCAGAGTATGTGTTTGATTTTTTTAAGGCAAAAAGATGCATTTTAGAAAACATTTGCATTCAGGACATAAATTTAATTGGAATCTGTGAATAAATATTGGACAAAATTCCCCACAACAAAGGAACTGCTCAAAAATACTGATAATACTTTATCAATGTATAAAAAGTATAAAGGACAATGGAATCAAGGAGGCAAATACTTTGGTGCAGAAATCGATAAAACCATTACAGGATTGGTATAAAGTTTTATGTATTGTTGGATAGTGCACAAGGTCTAATCAGACGACGTAGTCGAACTGATATTCAAGGCACATTAAAAAGTTTTGCCAATATGATGTCAGTTCTCTTTTACAGAACCTGTTGTAATCTCCAAAGTATAACACTCATGATGTACACTAACAGATAGTAGGAAAACCTATGCCCAATTGTAATGTTTAAAAATATTTTTTTTAAATCTGCTCATTGTAACAAATTACACTGAATATCAGTCATGCAAAAAAAATAGGTGCGCTGAGCTCAAAGTTTTACTTATTTTATAGTTGTCTTTCAATACTTATTGTATAGTTATCCTAACTGATATCTGCTTTAAAACATGTTCTGAAACAGGTAAGGACAAAAACAAAACTTTTTTTTAAAAAGGAAATAAATTTCTCCACTGTTGGGAGGAGTTTCAATGATCGTACCACTTTCTTTTACAACATTCATAATAATGTATTGGTAGGATGTATAAATATATCCTACCTATATATTAATTTTGCAATTACATTAATTATTCTGTTTTCATATTATCATTCCTTCAAACATGGGATATCCTCATCTCATTCATTACACTGCATTAAAATCAGAAAATGAGTAAACTGTTTGGGGTCGTATTCAACGTTATGAACAATGAACACAAGACTAGGAAGTATAATTGAAAAAGAAATAAACCAATTAAAAATTAACATGCAGTATAATGCTGCAGAAGAATCCCCTTCCGTGCATAAAAATAGCAGGAGATCTTTCATACTTAGTTACTATAGTTACATCTATCTGTAGTAATAGAAAGTTTTCTACGTGTTTATCACATTTCAGATGATATCATGACAATCAAGTCATGATAATTATAGTGGTAATCATTATATTAAATAATCATGAAACATACTATCAGCATTTGTAATGGCAAAGTCTTAGTTTCAAGTTTAAAACTTTTAGAAGTTCTAAATTTTGGAACTTCGAAAAGGCCACCGATTTATTTGTTTATTTTTGCATATGCATACACGGAATCTATTCATGTATGTTTAATGTAGAAATCACTAGGATTTCAGCTTCATGTACTAAGAACATCAAGTGCTATAATCATCCACATGAAGGTTATATTACTCACATCTGAGTCAAAGAACAAGAAATAAAACAATCAATGACTTCTTCATAGCTTTAAGGGGATATTCCTATGTTGGGAATTTTGTTCATTCCATTCAACTCCTGCTAGTCCTCAAGAAATGCAACAATTCTTTGAAACCATCCTTACTATGATACCACACTAAAGAGTCGGACAGTCTAAATCAATCTCATCTATATTGTATGCCCTAGAGGCCAATTTAAAATTGTGTGGAGAAGACATTTTCAGGTGCTGTGAATCTCCAAAAATGAAACACATGCACACTAAAACTCCTTATGCCTGCTGTGGCTTTCTTCTATACTTTGCTTAGACTGAGAACAAAAGCTCTGGAAAATGTCCAACAACTTTGTCACACACACAAGTCCCCCCCCACAATGTTTCTCAGCTGTGGTTGCAATAAATATGTATTTCTGCTCTCTCTTTCCTTCCCCATGGTAACAATGAAAATGGGTTACGCAGTCTGATGAAAATGTTCATCTTTTCTGTACACAGTATATAGATCAACACAAGAATGGCATTTCTTTTCAAACCCTATTATTCAGCTGCTGATACGTGGCAAGATAGTTCAAGGTGGCAACTGCAGGAAGAATCCTGCAAACCAAATGTCCTGTCGTGTAGCAAACAAAGCAAAAAAATAATCTAGAAATGTCTTATTACATGTAACTTTGGGAGTCAGGGTATATCAAACCATGAAACAAAAAGTAGAGGACCCTGCAAAGAGGCAGACACTATTCTGGTTTGGTTTTGTTCTACAATGTTGGTCAGATAATGAATACTGTATGCAAGCTTCATTCTTTTTTGAAAACCGTATATTAGGTGAGCTCTGAGAGGTGGGAGGTACAGAAAGAAGCAGGCTCAAGAAACCCCTATTTTCTATGAGCAAAGCATGCAGAAGAACAATAATCAACTTTCAGGCACCACAGCGCCTGAGATGTCCAATATACAAAGAACCATTAGCCATCCAAGTAATTGTCCCACTTATATTGCCTTTCCCCTATCTCCTCACTTTCCACTACTAATCAGATTGTCTTCTCATTTGGCTGTCTTAAGCGAGCATGCTTTGTTCTCCCATTAACCCTTTTGTTCACTTTCAAATTGTGAGCTGAAGACAAGGAACTCATCAAACTGGTAGACTTTGGATTCCAACTAGGTGAACACTTGTCTGTTCCCCATGTACGAAGAAAGCCTCTTTTTTTTTCATATTTCAAAAGCGAGCCCAAAAATCACAGACTTTCTGAAGCTTAATAGTCATCTTTTCTGATAAGGTCCAATGGTAGTATCAATTCTCATGGAAACAGAGTTTTGATTCATGTTCTGAGGGAAATTATTGATTGGATTTGAAAAGTATGGCTTTAAAAAACAAAAACAAATCACCAATTATAACGAATAGGTGTAAGTGAAATCCATACATGTCACAAGCTCCCTTTTTAAGTTTAATTTCCAATAAAAAGTGAACAAAGAATTACAGCCGGAGGAAACTTTGTAAAAGGTTATTTCTATGGCAATAAGACGACAGAGACACCAAGTGGTACAGTAATCTGGTGCCGATGCTATGCTTAGACACAGCCATCCGAAAGAGCCCCCTCTAACTTTCCAGTGTTTTAGTACAAATTAATGATCAGGGCTTATTAGCCCTGCGTTATCATAGCTTAGTGTGAAGAAGTGTTTGACAAAAGATCTGAAAGCAACGAGTTCAAGCCAAGGAAGAACCTATTCCTGCATCTCTCTAGAAATGTCTGGAAGAAAGAAAAATCCAAATGGCATCTTATTCAACTCCTGAATATAAAACACTGTTTGTTGAGAAGTTCTCCTACACAAGCCCCATTGATATGATCAGCAACCAGGACAGAAAACTAGTGTTCAATGTGTTCATTTCCACAGGCGTACGTACCCATGGCATTCTTGATTTTTAGACTGTGGTCCATTAGCACCACAGGGCTAATTCTTTTTCTTCCCTGTTCTGTTATCCTGCATGATTGCCAAAACCTGTCTCCTCTCTAGAATGACACCCCCCCCCCATGCCTCTGAAGTTTTCCCCAGTGAAAATCAACTTCATAGTCAAAGAGACAGCCTTATTCCACACACACACACCGAAAATGGGATCAAGCAGAAAGCAAGAAAGGCCATCAACAACACTTGGATGGCATCTGCCACACTAAACGTGCCACTTATCAAGGCAACAACAATCTGGAGGAGGAAGAGCATCTATTGACATACAAGCATGCCACTAAGTGAGTGGGAACGGAATATACATGGGCGTGAAGAGCAGAAGAGGAAAAATAAGGAGGGACTGTTTAATTTTCACTGTGAAAGGAGGCAACGTTTAAAAAAAACAACACCAAACCTTAAGATAGACATGTATTATTGAAACGATTCAGACGGATTAAATAATGCCCAAAATAAAATCGAAAGGAGCCGGCTGAAAGATGGAGAGAAGTGCAGGAGCTCTGGCTGCAAAGCGGGAGGCGACTATTCATTATTTCTTTCTCCACCTTCCTGCCAACTCGGGCACGCCAGAAGGGACCCAGCCGAAAGCTGCCCGCTTGTCCTAAGCTAGCCTCGGTGCAAATCTTAAAACCTTTGCTTTTGATCTGACTCAGCAACAAGAGGTGTCTGCTCCCCGAAGGAAGGCTGACGCCGGACGGCAGGGCCCCGCTTTCTCCAAGGGAACGCGCCTATTCCCGCACAACCCCGGCAATCCGGAGTAGCGGAGAGACAAGAACGGGGAGACTTCGGGCTTCGTCGCCGCCTGCAAAGCTGCAGTTCAATCCCCGCCACTCCGGTTTGGATTTAGCTGCAAGGAGGGCGATGCAAAACGCCTTCCCGCCCACCCCGCGCGCCGATCCCCCAAGTCTCTTCGGGAGGAAAAGAGTTCGGAGCGGCCGCTGAACCCGGCTGAAACTCGGCAAGGACTTTCTTCCCACCGCGAAACGCAACCGGGCGAGGCGAAGTGGCTGGAAGCCTCTTCTCTTCCGTACGCTCTTGGGCTTTTCCCCCCGCTCCAGCCTCCGCCTCTGAACCCCGTGGGGGCGAGAAAAAGCGGAGAGGGTTGGCTTTTTTTCCTTCCCCCCCCCCCCTAGGTTTGCCCGGCTGTCGGGGAAGGGGGGAAAACGGACGGGGGAGGCGAGGATAAAGAGGCGTCCGCTCCGTCCAACCTCTGTGGGAGAAGCGGCTATGCAGGAGCAGCGAAGGGGGGGGGGGGGAGCCGCCTTACCTTGCGCAGCCGAGCCGGGGCTGCTGGCACTCAGGATCGCCAAGGCGGGCAACACGACCATCTGCAGTAAGTATCCCAGTCCCAGTCCGTAGCGGGCGGCGGCGGCTTCCAGCCCTTTGCCCATGGCTGCTTCGAAGGGAGGGGGGAAGACTCGATGCCCGAGTCCGGCTCGCGCCCCTGGCCGCCGTCTTCCACCTCCTTGGCGGCGGCGGCGGCGGCAGCAGCGGCGCTTCCTCCGTCAGCTGTCGTCCTCCCAGCCGGGGCCCCGCGCTCTCCACTGTCCGACGGGGAGGGACGGCGAAGTCGCGGCGGACCCTCCGCACGCTCGCCTGCGCTGCGCTGCCCCGTTTGCGCTGCCCGTCTCTCCGCTTGCGGACAAGCACCTCGAAAGCCTCACTTGGGGGGAGACCAAATCGTAAGCCGAGTTCCCTGCCCGAACCGTCGCTCGTGCTGCTGCTGCTGCTGCTTCTTCTTCTTCAGCCGCCCTGGCTTGGCCGGTAAACGCAGCTGGGGCTCCACCTAAGGTGGGTTGCGCGCTGCTTAGCCCGAATTGCGCGCGGTGGGAAAGGCGTCCAAGCGACGGCGACTCCGAGGCGGTCAGGAATGGTCATTTCATAGCCTGGCTAAGAAGAAGTCTGAAGGAGCCGCCGGAGGACGAGCCCCCGGAGTAGGAGTGGGAGCCGCACCGACTCCCCGCAGCATCCTTTTCCCAACTCCCTCTGGAGGCGCGGCGACCCGACAGAAGCACACTCCCCTTCGCGCGGCCACGCCGGCGTGAAAGCGGAGCGAGCCGGCGCGCCGTACTCTCCCTCTTGCCTTTCTCTCCCCCCCCCTCCCCTTCCTTCTCCTCCTCCTTCCCTCCCACCCACCCTCCCTCCCTCCCGAATGTTGGCCACGAGCTGCGGAGTGAAGCCCCGGCTGAGGCGCCTCGCAATAAGCGCGCTCGGCTTCCCTAGGAACGCTGCGAAAGCCCGGAGCTGGATTTTTTTTTTCGGACGAGAAGAGTGGCTCCTCCCTGCTCGCGCCGCCTGCGCACTCCGAGGGCGGGAGGGTAATGCCCCCCGAGGTAGATTCGCCATCCTAAACGCGGACGCCTAAATGCGGAGGCAGGAGAAAAGAGAAGCCAGACCCAGGCTCATTAGTCGACAGTGTTTTGAAGAGGACGGTCGCGAAGGCGGCTTTTGCGCGAAAGTAGGTTGCGGCTGGAAGTGGGAACGGGAGGAAAAGCAGGGTTCGAAGGTACCTTGGAGGTCATCTAGTCCGTCCCCCTGCTCACGCAAGAGACCTGTAAAAAAAAATGCTGGGCGGACTACTTGGGAGCACTCGGAGAAAACAACGGGATGAAATGAATAAGGAGTAGGTTGATATGAGGCTATCCTAAGTCCCATAGGATAGGGAGGGACTCATCCATTTCTGAGTAACTGTCTATGTGGAGATTCTGAAAAGTCATCCAGGTCATGGCTTGCCCCAAAGATGCTTTTTTCAAGAGGTCACTGGACTTCTTGGTTTTTCTTTGAAGACTTTTTGCTACTCACTCATTAAGCTTCTTCTGCTCTTCAGTTCAGAGCGGAATAAGCTTCTTGGATGAGAAGCGAAACATCTTCAAAGAAAAACCAGGAAGTCCAGTTGCCCTATGCAAAAAGCATCGTTGGGATTTCTGGGTAACCTTGTTTAGGATTGAACAGTGTGGATCAACTAGGAGGTGCTGATTATGGAACAGCACTATCCGTGCGTGCCACTAGTTTAGTAAAATCCCACCTACTAAAATGTCTTTAGTTTGAATGAAGGCATTTTATCCATCAATAAGGAATGCAGGGCTTACCTTCTGGAGAAGCTGATTGTAGACAAGAACTGAAGGCAGAGCATCACAACACATCTACAGTGAGATTGTTTGTAGTTCCTAACTAGGTAAAGGTAAAAGTTTCTCTCGCACATATGTGCCAGTCGTTCCTGACTCTAGGGGGTTCATCACCCTTTCAAAGCCGAAGAGCCAGTGCTGTCCAAAGACGTCTCCATGGCCATGTGGCCGACATGGCTAAACACCAAAGGAGCATGGAACCTTCTCACCAAAGGTGGTCCCTATTTTTCTACTTGTATTTTACATTCTTTCAAACTTCTAGGTTGGCAGAAGCTGGGACAAATAAGGGAGCTCACTCCGTTTGCGGTGCTAGGGATTCGAACCACCAAACTGCCAACCTTTCTGATCGACAAGCTCAACGTCTTAGCCACTGAGCCACCGCATCCCTAAGTTCCTAACTAGTTCCTAACTATTCTGGAAATCAATTTGAGATTCTCTAAACAATAATTTATCTTTTAAGGGGAATAAGTGGTTACTAAAGTAAAGATAAAGCCTTCCACCCTACTCCTGATAATTCAGTGGATAATTCAGTTTTATTTTCAGTGATACAAGAGTTCTTCGCTATTTACTTTCTGATTGTTTTTTTAAAAATTTTCAAACCCTTGTGAACTATCAGGTTTCTTTTCCCAAATACATTTTTTATTTTAAAATAAATTAAACAAAAAGGTAAAAGCTGATACAAAGGAATAGGCAGTAGCAAAGGAAAAGAGAAAGAAATCAAAGAAAAAAGCAAAAAGTGCAAAAAAAACCCAAATAAAATAGAATAAAAATAGATTAGTTAATAAAAATAGAAAAGGGATATAAACAAGTGATTTTGATGTTCTTCATTGCAGTTATAAGTAGAGATATATTTTACCCATATCTCTAAAGTTAGACACTGTTACTCTTCTTTCTATAATCTATATTATCTAATCCTTAGAACCATAAATCACAAGTTCCATTTTATTTTTATTTTTACACAAAACCTAAGTAAGAGAAGGCCAATAAGTAGTAAGATGACTCTATTCTAATCAAAATAGTTAATTTATTCATTTCAACACAGTCTGAACTTCATTAACCATTCTTCCATAGTGGGTAGAGTTGACTCTTTCCATCTCTGTGCGCACAATATTCTCACTGCTCTGACTCTACTGTATCTGTTTTGGAGAATAAATTGTTTTTGAGGAAGTAGAGTACAGGAACATTTCTGTAAGACCATAAGCTCACTCAAGAACAAGGCAAAATTCACTGGCTGAGCTCACACATTGCATTGATTGGTTGTGTTTGGAGACTGAACTACAATCTAGCTAAGTGCATTTTAGCTTAACATGATAATCATTAAGTTATCCATGGGTTCATGAATACAGCTAGTGTGCGTTGTTTGGTTTTAGCTTAGGATAATATAGGAATCCAGTCTTTCTTAGCTTAAACAGCAGATTTTATGTCTTGATATTCTTTGAAGCTTGCCTCTGTGGCTTTACAAACTGGTAAAACAAACCATGGCTTAGCACACGGGAACAATGCACTCTGGCAAATATGGACGTGTAGATCAATTGTGTAACCTGGTGCTTCCCAAAAATGTTATGACTAAAAAATAAATTTTCCTTCCTGCTTCTGAGTCCTTCTACTGACTTTATAAACATGTTCTAATGGAAGTACAGTAGTTTCCCTATTTCTTCTAGGATGTTTTGTTAACCTCCCAGTCTAGTCTAGAATCAGAGGTGGGTTGCTGCCGGTTTGGCCTGGTTCGGCTGAACCAGTAGTGGAATTCAAGCCTGGGGCGCAGAACCGGCAGCAGCCACACTCCTGAATCTGTTCCCTCACGGTCACTTGGCCGCCCCTATTTTTGCATGCACAGTTCACTATAAATTGTTCTGTGCATGCATGCAGAACAATTTACATTGAAGAGTTTACGCAAACGCATCTTGCACACAGGTTGCAAACTGGCAGTAACACCGGCAGCAACCCATCCCTGTCTAGGATTACATCATGGTGTCTCCTCCAGGTGCCAATCATGTGTAACTGCTCAGCTTTTCAAGATCAGCCTAGAATAGATTAACTAGCACTTGACCAACTGCTGCATGTCGGAACTGTAACTTCAAGAAATCTCAAAATATCTGGTCAGCATAAGGATGGAAGGCACAGGTAGGCCTCAAAAGATGTGGTATAATAGAATTATAATAGCTAGATGTTGGAAATTAGATGTGAATTTTAGAATAGAAGAGTGGTATTGTGAAATGTGGAAATTAGCTTTAAATGATAAAATGACATGTGATATTAAAATTAGAAATGGTATTTATAAAGAAGATATTTTTTGGAAAACTTGGAAACCATTTGTGGACTATGCGCTTGGAAATTTGGACGCTTCGGTACCTGTACCCAGAGAACGTGGATTTTGGCGATCATGAGGATATATCCGAAGAACCAAATCTTCCTTTCTTATGTATAGCACAGGGTGAAGTATTGTATGTGTTGTTATAATGTTTAAAATTTAATAAAAACTTTAAAAAAAAAAAGATGTGGTCTGGGCAGAACCAACTTTTGGTTGCATTAACTGAAAAAAATATTATACCATTTTGCATCCTTGGGCATAACCACAAGAAAAAAGAAAAGAAAAGACAAATGCCCATTTTGTAAGTGTAAGAAGATAGATTTCACCAATGTATGCTGGTTCCCATTTCCTCTTCCTTGAGCACTCTAGGGGTGAAAAAGAATATACAAATTGAAATAATAAATCAAATGCATGCATTTTCTAAGAAGTCTGCTTGAAAAAGCAATAGGTTTTGCTTACTAAGTTAGGAAAACAAAACATTTATTTCTTGCCTTGTTCCATATATACTGCTATTTTGCTAAAATACCTAGTCACAATTCCTGGGATTGCTTTCTGGCCAACTAATTAAAAAAACAAAATTAACTCTGTAACTCAACATCTGTTAATTGTGTTAATGGCTTATTTGTTTGCTGCATAGTAAACTAAGGGAGACTCAACTTAAGATACATGCGAACAATTAGTATGAAAATGTTATGTGCTTCACTGTGCTGTGCCCTAATGGATTACTCATTATTAGGTGTGGTAGACATTATGCTTTTATGCATTTAACCAATTAAAGGAAGACTTAGACATGGTTGGACTTGATTTGGAATGCATACTGTGACAATTTTGGAAAGCTCCCAGGCCATGCTAAGATAATGAATATTCCTAGGAACCAAGTATTGAATAGGAAATTTGCCGTGAAGAATTAGTTGGGCTGTATTGCAGCCCCAGAAACATTATTTTCTGCTCCTAGATTTTTTATCTGCAACTTCTTTTATCTCCTCTTTTTATCTGCAACTTCTTCTCATCTCCGATTCCTTCCCAAGAGAACCCTAAGATCCTAGATCCTATGCTAAGAGGGGACAAATGCAGCATTCATACCAGGAAATTTGGAAAACTGACTTCCAAAGTCATGAGCTGACTCCATCTTCTCCTTTCACCATGTTTTGAGCACGGCAGCCAATCGTTGGTACCACAAAGAGGCAGTTTGGCTTAGTGGTTAGAAAACGGGAAACAGTGAATCCAAGTCCAACCTTACCCATGGAAGCCAGCTGGGCGGCTTAGGTAAGGTTGGACTTGGATTCACCATTTCCCGTTTTCTAGCCTGGTGCGTCAACCACTAAGCCAAACTGCCTCTTTATGGTACTAATAATTCTTTCTCTTAGCCCAGGGGTCTGCAAAGTCGGCTCTTTTAAGACTGGTGGACTTCAACTCCCAGAATTCCTCAGCCAGCTATGCTTCAATTCTGGGAGTTGAAGTCCACCAGTCTTAAAAGAGCCGACTTTGCAGACCCCTGTCTTAGCCCAATTCATCTCACAGATTGCCATTGCGGGAAGATAGAAAGAGGAAGGTGAGTTGGATATGTTTACCACCTTGTAAAAGTGATAAATTAAAGTAATAACATTAAAGGACAAATTATAAACATTCTGAGGTGTCCTTGGTGCTCTCTGAGCTTCCTTGTGTCTTGTAGACATTTCATTTCCCAAACTAGATAACATCATCCTTGCACTGATGATGTTACCTAGTTTGGGAAATGAAATGTTCTGCAAGAAAACAACCAAGCTCAGAGAGCATCAAGGATCCCTCATGTCAATCCTCAGCTACAAATATTCTCCTTTATTAGTATAAATATTTCCATTGTTATGCTGTTAAGAGGCAAAGTAATGGAGAAAGTCGTCTTGGTTTTACCTGGCCTGGCATGCTGCAGTAGTGGGAAACGTACAATAATATCTTTACCGCACAATATCATCTTTACCGCACAAAACCCACACTTCAACATATTCTAGTGAAAGGAGTGAGTTTAGAAGGCCCTATTTTATCCTGGTAAAGAGGATGAACTATTCCAAAGGAAGCTGAAATTGATCAATATGAAATAATTGAAACAAATGGTGGTGGCTAATAGGAGTACTAATTCATAGAAAGAAAACAACAAAGAAATCGGTGGTTTTGGTCATTAAAGAATTTACCCCCTTCTGCATTATTGATACATATTTTGCAGTGGTGGGTTTCTGCAGGCTCGCACCTACTCGCGAGAGCCGGTTGGTGAAATTTAGAGAACTGGTGAGAGGGGGTACCACCGGCGTACCTGGAAGTAAATCTGGCCCGCCGCTGCCAGTGACCCAAAGGAAAGGAAAGGAGAGAAAGAAAGAAAGAAAGAAAGAAAGAAAGAAAGAAAGAAAGAAAGAAAGAAAGAAAGAAAGAAAGAATTTATCATCACAATTGAGTCCAAATTTTTGGTTGCTAAGCAAGAGCGTTGTTAAATGAGTTTCACATTTTAAAAGGTGGCCACTCCCACCCTGTTACATGACTGCCAAGCCACACCCACAAAATAGGCCGCACCTACAGAGTAGGTTCTAAAAAATATGAAAACCACCACTGATATTTTGTTTCCCTTTTATTATGTTTTATATGCAAAGTTTTGTAATCAATTATGTAATTTTGTAATTAGCAGGTTCACTTTCTTCTGCATCTATGGCAAACCTATAATCTCCCATCATTATCATTATCATTTAATGTAAAGCAAATAAGATGACCTATTGAACTATTAAGAAATTTGAATTTGAGGAATGTGTTTCTATGTATGATTTATGGTTTCTACAGCCTAATCTTTCACATGTGTTATCAAGGAAGGGGAAATGGTTTGTGTGAGTTTATAACTGCAGCAAAAAGCTACCTATTACAGTTCAGATATAGAAAGAGAGTAAAGAGTTTTTATGCCTTTTGTAAATTTTGACTCAGTGGCTAAGATGCTGAGCTTGTCGATAAGTAAGGTTGGCAGTTTGGCATTTCGAATCCTAGCGCTGCATAACGGAGTGAGCTCCCATCACTTGTCCCAGCTTCTGCCAACCTAGCAGTTCGAAAGCATGTATAAATGCAAGTAGAAAAATAGGGACCACTTTGGTGAGAAGATAACAGTGTTCTGAGCGCCTTTGGCATTTAGTTATGCCGGCCACATGACCACAGAAATGTCTTTGGACAGCACTGGCTCTTCGGCTTTGAAACGGAGATGAGCACCGCCCCCTAGAGTCAGGAAGGACTAGCATATATGTGCGAGGGGAACCTTTACCTTTAAACTTTCTATGTATGCTCAAAAGCAAAGTGGATGTGTGATGATAATTATTAATACAGAATTAAGAGTTGCAACATTTCTCCCTACAATAAAAACCAGTAAAGTGGAAAAAGTTAAAACCAAAGACAATTCACCATCTGTTGTTTCACTAAAAGCAGGTGAAGTATATTTACAAGTTATACAATCCGTCTAATATTTGCAGTACATCAATATTGATACTGCCTACATTTCTGTCCCTACATAACATGTAAAATACTTTTTACCGCATAGAACTTTCTAGCTTTAAGATACAGAGTCATTTTACAGGTAATTTTGTTCTTTTTTCAGGGTACATAGGAGTAAAATACTGCTGGCACTATGCTAAGGAAAACATGCGTATTTATAATTGTTTAATCCTATACATAGTTTCCAAGGAAATTAACTTGGTTTTGTGTAGAACTGTTGGGGACTGTACCAGTAATCCATAAAGCCAGAATGTGCTGCTCCTTCGAATTCTCAGAGACATACACTGATACAGAAGCCCCATGGGGTGTATCTCTTTCCAGAATTCAACCAACTGGGAGTTTACATGAGGTGGAAATTAAAGAAAGAGGAAAGGGCAAGCCATTTCATGCCACTCAGTATATAGATTACTCTTCATACATCTACTAAAAGCACCAAGTGTAAAGAAATAGTATTAATAGCAGTATTAGTTATTTATTTCTACTTATGGCTGGATTGAACCTAAAGCAAAACAGGATTTAGTCCCCTGCATAACTATATAAATTAGAAAGGCAAACTATTGTGAGATAATGTTATGGTCCCTGCATGTTGGGGGATTCCTTCCAATAAATGCTTCTAATATATATTGCCCTGTTCAAGGTGTTTCTGTAGCAGAAGGGACTAAACCCTGTTTTGCTTTAGGTTCAGTCCAAGCATAAGTAGAAATAAATACAACTTTACACTGTGTGTCTGTGTGTAGATACAGTATCTATATATCTTGTCTGTCTGTCTGTCTGTCTGCCTACCTACCTATCTTATCTACATTTTTCCTACAGGATATTGGGTTTGCCTACCCTTCTTTCCCAATGTTACATTGCAAAAACAATTTAGCTGAAGAAAAAGTGAGAGGCCAGATATTTCTCAGCAGGGATTTAAGTGTAGTTGTCATTACTGATTTAAGTCCTTAGCTGGTTTCAAAAAGCAAAACAAGGTCCAACCTGGTTAGTTTGTGATGGGAGACCACAACGAAATCTCAGGTCCCTCAGCTAAGAAAAAAACAGTGATGAGCACTCCCCCTTAGAGTGACACAACTGGACAGGAAAAAACCTTTACCTGTAGTAAATTTACCAAAGTAAATTTGAAAAATGCCTCATAAGAAGACAATGCTAGATCACTTCCTTAGAAAAACACCTGGAGATGCCAATGTCACAGGAGGGAAAAGGAGAATTTAGTTCCTTATCCCATCGATGCTACTGCATGCTTATTGCAACACACACAAAATGTAAGATGGTGAGCTTTATATGCTATCTGGTTAAGCACAAGCTGATAAAAGTTGCTTATTTCTCCGCCCGCCCACCAGGTTCCCTTGGCGGAGGAATCCCTTATTTTTCATTTCACGCCTTTCTCTGTCAAAAGAGGCAGCCGAGCTAGATTTATTCGCTGTAGAAAACCCTGGATATTTAGATGCCGCCAAGATTTTCGATCGGTGCGTCTCCCAACTGAGCCCTAAGCAAAAAAATAAAATAAAATAACATTCCAGCATCGCGCCTGGAATTGGCTCGCCAGGGCGGGCGATTTAGAAAGGGCGCGTAGAGGATTTGCCTAAAATCTGCGCAGAGTGTCTATGAAGCGCAGAACCGAGCCCGAAAGTCTTTCCCGATCATCCCGCTTTCACGGACGGGGATTCACCCATAGGGCCATCGGTTGCGCCACAGGCGCAAAGGGCGGCCCGATCCTGACATGAGAAGTTCCGAGAGATTTGTAAACTCCCGGGCATTCCCTCCCAAAACTCCTCGAGCGAACGACGACAACGGAGCGATCCATTCTGTTGCCTAAAGTGCGCTCAAGCGGGGCGAAGCGATGAGTAAATGTAGGAAAATACCGGTTTGTACTCTATCTAACCTCCCCCCCCCCCCCGCCCCAAAAATTGCTGCCTGGGATCGCCTACCTATTGGAGTCGGGAACAGAGAGCGATTCTGCTCCCAATCCAAAGGAGCTCAGCTTTCCGCGAGCTTCTCACAAAATCCGAACTGGATTCTCCGATGGGAAGGAACGGAGCCTTCCCTTGCGCCTCCCTTTAAAACTGCTTTTCAATCGAATTCTTTATTGGCCGAATGTGATTGGACACACAAGGAATTAGTCTTTGGTGCATGTACTCACAGTGTACATAAAAAGACAAGATACATTCGTCAAGAATCATAAGGTACAACACTTAATGATAGCCATAGGTTACTAATAAGCAATCAGGAAAGAATCATTATCAATATAAATCGTAAGATAGCCTATGGCTAGATAGCCATTTGTCTGAATAATTAATAATAATAATAATAATAATAATAATAATAATAATAATAATAATAATAATAATAATAATAATAATAATAATAATAATAATAATAATAATAATAATAATAATAATAATAATAAAAAATTTATTTTGTATACCACATCCTCTCCCCAAGGGGACTCGGAGCGGTGCACAGGGAAAAAAATCAAAATACTATAAAAAATACATACATAGAATAAATACAGTGAATGAAAACAAATTAAATTAGAATTATCCCTGCGCTAAAATCCCCAAGTTATAGCACTAAAATTCCCTAACACCCCAAAGGTAGAGACTAACCTAGGCCGGCCAAGCAGAAAAAGTATGTTTTGAGTTTTTGACGGAAGGAGCGGAGGTCCGTAGTTGTTCTGATGTCGGGGGGAAGGTCGTTCCAGAGGGCTGGGCCCGCCACAGAGAAGGCCCTTCCCCTGGGCATCGCCCGCTGACAAAGTCTAGTGGACGGCACCCGGAGAAGTCCCTCTCCGTGGGAGCGAATCGGCCGTGAGGATGTGTGGGGCAGGATCCGATCCCGTAGATCGGAAATGGTATAAGGTTCCTGCCCACGCAGAGGGTTGGACTAGAAGACCTACAAGGTCCCTTCCAACTCTGCTATTGTATTGTATTGTATTGTATTGTATTGTATTGTATTGTATTGTATTGTATTGTATTGTATTGTATTGTATTGTATTGTATTGTAAGGATACAAGCAACAAAGTTACAGTCCTGCAGTCATAAGTGGGAGGAGATGGATGATAGGAACGATGAGAAGACTAATAGTAATAGTAAGGCAGCCTTAGTGAATAGTTTGACCGTGGTGAGGGAATTATTTTAGCAGAGTGATGGCGTTTGGGGAAAAAACTGTCTTTGTGTCTAGTTGTATTGATGTGCAGTGCTCTATAGCCTCGTTTTGAAGGTAGAAGTTGAAACAATTTACGTCAGGGATGCGAGGGGTCTGTAAATATTTTCACGACCCCTTTTTTGACTCATGCATGGACGGACAGGTCCTCAGTGGAAGGCATTGGATAAAGAAAGGATGAAGACCAGGGGTGCCTCTGCCATCAACTGCCGCAAAAAAGACGTTTTCCTCTTTTTATAAAGAAGCTTGTAAGGAAATCCAAAGGGTAGAAAAAAACTGTTTTAAAAAGAGCTGTCTTGGGGGGGACAAGAGAGGGAGGCAAGACAAAATAGGAAACTCTTCTTTGCTTTCAACTTCTTTTTTTTTTTTACAACCCGCCGTGCCTTGCTTGAATCTCCGGGCATGGAAAATTGTCTTCCCCCCTCTTTCATTCCACACAGATCTGTGGTAATGCTGGAGTTCTGCCAGGAAAAAAAAATGAAAACAAAGAAGAAGAAGAAGAAGAAGAAGAAGAAGAAGAAGAAGAAGAAGAAGAAGAAGAAGAAGAAGAAGAAGAAGAAGAAGAAGAAGAAGAAGAAGAAGAAGAAGAAGAAGAAGAAGAAGAAGAAGAAGAAGAAGAAGAAGAAGAAGAAGAAGAAACTGTAATGGAGTAGTTAAGAACTGAACTGGAACTTCCAACCTCCTTTTCTCCACATGCCCTTAAGGGAAACAAGAAGATATAACAGCTGCCAACTCGAAAAAGTTGTTGGGATTATGGATATCATACGTGCGACGCTTTGGAAATGTGATTTATACGTTCTTCAAAATTTTACCTGCTGCACCCAGAAGAGAAACTGTTTTGTAAGCATATCCTGGCAGCCATTTTGAGCAAAATATTATTTACTGGTCAGTAACAGTAGAAGAAAATCTTACCTTTCAGTTGGGTGTAGCAGTCGCAGTAGTTAGCAACAGTGAAAATTAACTGTAAAATACAATGAGATAACAAATTACATACCCACAGAGCCATCATGCTATTCCATTCAGGAATAAGTAAGGTTAAAGTGGGGAAAAAATACCCAAAGAAATTAAAGGCCAGATATAAGAAAAGTAGAAAGAAGCATGCCAAGAACCAAAATATTTTGTAGCAAAATATCCTTCACTATATCTGTCTCTGCTTGTCTGTCTTTTCAATCTTTACTTTTCATCATTTTTGTCTATTTATTATTATTTTTATTTATTAAATTCATTTGCTACCCATCTCACCCAAGATGACTCATACAGTGCTACATAGATTGTCTTTTTGTCCTTGATTTTTTTCTGTTCTGAAGAATTGATCCGCCTTCCTTTCTTTGATCTTTTTTCCCTCCATCTAGTCTCGTTTATTCCACCTTCTTATTTCTGTTTTGTGAATTGATCCTTTTTCTCATTGTATGTTCAAACCACCTCATTTTTTAAGTTCATCTTTCAACTTCATTCAGCACTTATTCATTCGTGTTCTTATATTAAGAACTTTTAAGAACTCCATTTCTAGGGCAGTCAACTAACTTTCCATGTTTCTCCTGACACATCCAAGACTCAGTTGCACATAGGATAGGAGAGGACAGGACAAGATATTCTTTATTGTCCAAGTGTGATTGGACACACAAGGAATTTGTCTGTGGTGCATAAATCTCAGTGTACATACAAATAACAAGTGATAGGTCATAGATTATAAATCATAGTTACAAAATCATTAATCTTAAGATACAAATATCAAGTTATAAATCATAATAATAATAATAATAAATAATAATATTTAATTTATAGACCGCTTCCTCTCCCCAAAGGGACTCGGAGCGGTGCACAGGGGAATTAAAAAATACAGACATAAAAATACATAAATAGATAAAATAAAAAATTAAACAATTTATCCCTGCGCTAAACACCCACAATACTAAAAAGCTAAACCCCTTAAAAACCCAATTAATAAACGGAGGACTAATAAATACATTCTCTGTCTACCAGGATTTAACCAGTCTTAAATATTCTTCACCCATTTTCTCATCTATGGAAATAGCCTGTCATCATATACAAATATATCTACCTGTTCTAGTGTTTGGACATTTATGTATAACTTGTGGTTGTTCATTCATTCATTCATTCTGTCAACTACCTTGGACATTAATTTATACATTACATACATTAATTTTAAGATTCATGTCCAGCACTACATCTTATAGTCCATTTAGCATTCCAGGAAGTCATTTCAGTTCTCAATCAACAATAGCACATCATGTAGAGTCTACATTGTAGACAAAGGTGCAGGTATATTCACATCTCTAACCAGTACAACTTTAATGCATTTCTTATACATGTGTCTAGAAATAATTAAGGAAACATCACACATCCTTATCTTATTCACTGCTTAGTATGGAAATATTCACTAAGTATTCCATTTATTTTCTCTCATTTTCCTTTTATTGTATGCTACTCTTATCTCATTCAGTTAACCAACTTTCAACCCCACAAAATATTCAGGTCCATTATCTTATGATTTCTGTAAACTAGCAAATGTTAAATAAAATATCTCAAGGACTTGCTGAAGAGCAAAAATCTGCTCAGCAGTCCCTGCATGGCATAAAGCCATATTGCGCTTCTCAAATTTTACTTGTTAGTTCTTTTTTTTTTTACACTCTTTTCAGTCAGAATTCTGCCAAATGCTTTCCAAGCCCCACTTAACAAACAAATCCACCTGCAGATTTTGCATTCATTCTGATTGCCCTTTCCTTTGCACAGGGAAGCCATAATGCCAGTCTTCCATTTGTCAGCTGAGATACTCGATTCACAAGTAAAAACAAATTGCACAACAGAGCAAGGCCTCTATACTTGATAACAAAAAAGATTTTCTCATCAGGGGAAACATAAGAGAGGCAGTCAGCCAAACTTCTGGGGAACTAAATGGCAAAGAAACTTGTTTTAGTTAAATTCCTGCAATAAATGTACCCAGCTAAAGATAGGTCTGTAGTTATCTTCTTTCAGGATATTTTTTTTTTTTACTCTTCAGACTGGTTCACAACTTCAGTATTTTCTGATATATTGCATGGACTGAAAAATTTCACTTCCACTTAAGGCCATTAACAGAGCTAAGTAATCACCACTGAGCTGGTATAAACTGTCAGTATAAAATTCACCTTTTCCATTGCCTGACAATGTTTAGTTTGTTTACTTCCATAAAATCCCTACAACACAAATGGGATGGTGAGTTCCAATATAATATTATAGACCACCAGAGACCAGATGGAATGAAAATCTCGTCATAAACCATCTGATATACACACAATTGTTGACACTGATAGTAAACCCACACTATTATGTCATGTACACAATTACTGCATTTGGACAGAAGTGAAGAATATAAATCAAGTATATAATGCATGTTCCTGATTAGATCTTTATGTATCTCTGCAGAAACAATAATGTCCTTAAATAGATGTTTCATCTCCTTTTTTTTGTTTTTTACTGAAACCTCTCAGTCTCATAGCTGTTTAGGAGACCTATTTCTCCACAGCATCATTAGGATAGGATAGGATAGGATAGGATAGGATAGGATAAGGTGGGGTAGGGTGAGGTGGGGTAGGATAGGGTAATAGAGTTGGAAGGGACCTTGGATGTCTTCTAGTCCAACGCCCTGCCTGGGCAGGAAACCTACATCACTTTAGCAGCTTTCTGCATGGTTCCAAAAAATAACACTTTTTAATATCTCCAGCAAAGGGTGGGGAATTAGGAGCTTTTCTCCCTTGTGGAAGTTTATTGGGGTTACCTACGCATCAGTGTTGACTGACTTTTACAGCAGAAGTAAAATCCTTGATTTAATGATTGATGGAATGGAAGAGGTATCTGTTAAATCAGCATGTCTGTTAAATCTGAATTGGCTTTAATGCCTTTTCAGCATAGGTAAAGTGAAAATGGGATTTTATGAATGTTGAATGCAAACATTTTCACCTGCATAAAATAATATTTTATACATGCGGAGAAACAAAGCATGTAAAAAGTCCTCTATAGGAGAAGAAGTGACAGAACTTGGGGGCAGAGTTAAAAGAGAGATCAGCCTAGGATCCTTACATAGTCACAAAGGGACCAAGTCCAATCTCTCCTGAATTCCATGGATCCTTAGCTAACTCCAAGCAGATGCTGACCTTTAGTTAAGAAAATTCTTGCACATAAGATGTTCTGCAGTAAATCAGTTTAATTGGACCTTCACATGTGGACATGGTCTTTTGTGCTTGACATCATCTTATCTATTATATCCAATGTGTACTAAACTGACATCTATAAAGTAGATGGTTTATTACACTATTAAAAAAGAAGTGAAGTCCTCTCTTTTCCCCTTATAAAACAGTGAAAATCTGTTTTCTTCTTATCTTTTCAAACAATGAAAATAAATTTCTTCAAAAAAGACGGGTCATTTATCCACTAATAAGAAGCACTCTTTTTAAATGTATTTTTAATGAATATTTTTGAAAAAGTATACACATCAGAAGAGAAAGAACAACAAGAAGATATAAAGTAAGATCTAAGGGAAAAATAAACAAGAGGTTTATAAGTTTGGCATAAATTACAGTTTTTCAGTATATCATTATAGATAGATATTTTTAAAGAAGAAAAATGTTTTCGTTAGCAATAGCCCCTAAACACACTTCTGTGCACATTACTTGTGAGTCTCAACACATTCAACTTAATTCTCATGAATTCTTATACGAAGGAGAAGACTGCAGTGTAGATTTGAAGTGTTGGACAAAAGCTGAGCATCTCCCTTAGAACTATGCAACTCAATTTTCACAAGAGAGGATTTTCAAATATCTAGTCAGCAACTCATGAAACTTGCAGAACTGCCTTCTTTATAGCAATTACAATAGCTATCTGTATCATATTTTCCAAGGTAGAAAACTTTGGGCTTTGATTGGCCAGAAAATGTGATATCCTTGCAACAGAATCTCAAGGGAAGACTTATACATGGGGAAAAAAATCCTTTGTGCAAGTAAACAAAAGACTGATGATTCAAATCAGCATGTGTACAACATTAATATGCATATCTACTGGAATCTAGGATACAAGGAATGATGAACGTAAGGAAGCCAAAGCAAACGGCTTCTTTCAAATACCAGAATTAATTGTGTCTTCCTTAAAATAAAATAAAAAACTAAACTAAATAACCCACTTTGCTTATTTTGCAGGACCTGAAAATAAGATTTGTATCTCTCACACAACACTTTTAGTAATAGAAAATTACTCGGCTAGGTTAATAGCTTTAATCATACCTGTGCCATTTGTTTGCAGTAAGGTCACATTTTGGACATGTGGTATCAACAACTAAATATAGCCAAACATTCTTACCCTGTTCTATGAAACTAAAAAATCTAAGAGGTGAACTTGCAAGTCAAAACACTGTTGCATGCATCCCAAAATAATGGTAGGAATACTCTAAATGCAACGAATTGACATAAACTCAGGATAAATTAATATCCTAAATAAGTACTTTGAAATTCAGTAAGAAATGTGTGAATATGAAAACAAAGTTTTACTGCTTTCTTGTTGATTTAGAAAAAGTACATAATAAAGTAAATAGGCTTGATGATTATGGAACACTTTGGATAATATGGATTGAGTGCTGGTTGCTGAACGCATTAAGAATTACATATGTTGGAAATATATGGAATGGTTAGCAAATGGCACTGAACTGGGAATAAAAAAATGGGTGAATGTGTGAGATCTGCTAAAAGAGAGCTAAATTTAGCGAATAAAAATGCATGAAGTTGTAGAAGAATGGATAAATATGGAAAGGTATAGTGAATGATGTTGGCGTAAAGTCATTTTGTCTGTTTCTTTTGATGTTTATTATTAATTTGTTTGGTTCACTGTTTTTACTCCTTTGCTTCACTTTGCATAATGTTGCTCACTTAAAAAAAAATCATGTGATTGATATGAATGTGTGTGTGCATGTAAGAACTGAAGCAGGGTCCAGAAAATATTCTTCTTGTGTTATAGGCGCAGTTATTTTTATGTGCTGTTAACAGTTGTAGGTCAAATAGTAAATTCAGCTCTGTTTTGGAAACAAAAAAGCCAACTCAGTTTAGCATCTATATACAGTATGTTTACTTAAGCTCTCTGGAAGAATCATTGGCATATGGTCCATGAGCAATGATTACATATATGATTACCTGATGTGTCATTTCTAAATGTCACCTAGGGTACTTGTCCTGAGATATTTATTATGCTATTGTCATATCTTATTCACATAATTTTACAATGGGTAAATGCAACCTTCATTTATAATCTTCCTATCTATTTTCTTTCTCACCAGAAAATCAATTAAGGAAGGAGGACAACGTAGTTGGGTAATATTTTTCAATTGTAGCTGTAGGATCTCTGTATCTGGAAGCATTGCTTCTTGAATATTAAGGCTACTTCAGCCACAACTATAATGAAAATTACATACTTCATCCAGTAGGGCCCAGGGAAAATCATATATACACAACTGTTCATCTCAGCTCTCTCCTATTGGTTACTTTGCAAGTATTGAAATTCAATTCATTAATTAACCAAAGCCCTTATGTTTCATAAAAACAATGGGAGTTGAAATCCAAAACTTCAGAGGTCAGAGGAAATCCACTTTTAAATGGGGAAATACATAAGTAGTTGTTCCTCAGACTTTGACACATTTTTGGCAGGTATGAAATGCCTACCAGTTTGGAACTGGGAACACTTGGGCACAGTGCTTCTGTGCATGTGCAGAACCTTCTGCGCATGCGCAGAGGGTCTGTGATGATGTCTGGGCAGGTGGGCAGAGCCTCCCACTGCTGGTTCGCCCAAACCAGGGCAAACCAGCAGAATACCACCTGTGATCTTTGGAGGGAAAAATGGCACTAAATAAGTTCTTAGATGTAAAAACTTTGAACCTTAGTTTCAAATGTATTTTCTTTTTTTTATCTACACTAATCAGGTCTGGAAGAAGCTGCTTTAGGACTTGGGTGAATTAACATGCCTAAAGTCAACTACAAGGGCACAAAGAGATGAACCAGATGGCTTGGACAAAATTTGACTCAATCTGACACGGGGTATTTCCTTAGGGGTTGGATGGATAAGTCAATCTAAACGGTGTGTTTGTGTGATAATAGGTACTAGGCAGAGGATGAAAATCTTGAGTAATGTACAGTGGGATGTAAGGTCGTCACTGCTCAGCTTGATGTTAATGATCATAACCGGAAGCGCTGATCAAATAGATGGCTGTCTTGGGAAAACACTATATGAATCATTAAGTGAACTTACATGTGTTCACTCTGAGTTTAAACAGCTGATCTCAAGCTGCTTTTCTGGTCTATAAAGATCTTACAGCCAAAATGTGGAAGGGTGACGTCTATGTTTAGAAAAGCCAGTGTACAAACACCTACGAATTCTTGTGTCAGACGAAAACACTTACCGGCACAAATTATGGCAGGCCACAGTCCATTTCATCAGATGTAACCTTTCTGTAAAAAACAAATATTATTGATTGTTTCCTCTGTGCCTCCTATACTATCTTTGCTGGGAAGGCCAGAGAGCAGACATGCAGTAATAAATATATGCAGACATACCCAGGATAATTATTTCATTTAAGGGAGGGGAGAGGAGGAAGCAAAGTGTGACTATAATTCTGGCCTTAAAATAATAGCGTCAGGGTTCCAAACAGCATCCAAAATTAAATCAGAGTCCAAGGCAAAGTATTGCTCAAAGTTCTAATTTATTAAGAGAGCCATGTTGGCACATCTGGGAAAACCTGAATCTGAAAGCTTCCAGGTTTTCCCCACCTAGTTGAAAGTTCAAGATCTTGCCCCCTCACCCACAAATCCATCACATGGTCCAATCTCCCACTGCTATGCTGGCAGTTCCACCCATCCTGTTCCGGTCAGGTGCAGAGGGGCAGAGACAATCGATGGCCTTGGCTTTCTAGAAAGAATTTTGTTTTGCCTACATAGCATCTAATTCCTACAATCCTCCCTCCCATTTTGCCACAATAGAAAAGGCATAGTAGAATAATAGAAAGTGTGGCAGGTCAAAGATCCAAAAGGAATATGACTGTGGGCCTGATAAATAGTTTATTAATGCAATCGTTATGCTGTAAATTAAAAGCACAAACTTATTCCTTAAAAAATGAAAGTTTAATTCATTTTTCTTATCTAAGGATAAAGTACTTTTACTTTGAAAAGTTCCCATAATTTCTTTCCTCTTGGAATTATTTCACCACCATTCTTCTCCACCTGTATTGATGCTACATGAGAGGCTCTAGTAAAGCCATGGTATTAGGGAGAAGGGAGTCTTGAAATTAAGTTGAGGCATTGTTTTTAGGGAAAGTATCTCCGTCCAATTTTTAGTTAACAGTCACTTTTTCTTCCCCCTGCCTGCTGTTTCTCATTAGATGGAAACCAGGGGTGGGCTGCTGGGGGTTTGCAGCAGAGGTGGGTTTCTGCCAGTTCACCCCAGATTGGCCGAACCAGTAGTGGTAGTAGTGGGAGGCTCCGCCCACCAGCCCAGATGCTTCTGCGCATGCATAACCAGTAGTAAAATAAATTGAAACCCACCACTGGTTTGCAGGGGTTCAGGAGAACCTCTAGCTAAGATTCTTTGCAGTTCGGATAACCCCCAAATCTCACTCCTGGCTGGCCCTGCCCACTCCTTCTTTCCCCTCCTAGGAATTCCCACATGGCCCGATTTGGATGCAGGTAAGTTCAGGGCATGTGCAGAGACTTGGGGAGGGCATAAAACAGGCCTACCAGAAGTTCTGGAAGGTGGGAAATGGGCCCGTTTCCAGTCTCCAGAGGGCCCCCGAAGTCTGGGGAGGCTGTTTTCACCCTTCCGGAAGCTCAAGCAAAGCCTCCGGAGCCAGGGGAGGGCAAAAACAAACCCCACTATGGTGCAGGAGGTCGACTAGGGCATGACCACCATGGCCATGCCCACCGAGCAATCAGGCAGAGAACCCCTTGCTAAAAATTTTGAAGCACCTCTGGATGGAACTATACTCCACTTAGCACAAGGTAATTAAGGGGCATTTGCTGAGAGAAGGAAAGAGAAAGACTATCTTTCCCAGGCCAACTGAATGTGCCTAATTTTTGCCCCAACATTTTATCTATAAGGAGGCAGATTTTTCTGCCTTAGAATTCTCTCCAGAAGAGGTAAAGCTGGCTGTTATGCTGATTTATTTTAGATAATAGCCAAAGACGTTGTGTTTGTTTGAGCAACTGCCCCCAGGGTCCAGATTACCTCTCAAATTAAGGTTTGTGTTAATTTTTAATATATTTTACTTTTGATAAATGGTTTTTATTGCACAACTTAATGTTGTACTTTTGTTTTTATTACTTTTATTGTTTGCTGTTTTACGCTTAGACTTCTTTATTGTAAAATCTTTATCATCTGCATTGCTTTGGCTCCTGGGCAAGAAAAGAGCTGGAAATGTAATTGTTCATCATTGCCATGATCATCATCAGATGGAGCAGTGGCATTTGCTCATTTCTATCATAATACATTTTCCAATTTTTCATGGATGTATAATTTTCATAACCTTGCTTCCTCCCACTCTGAATCAACCAATGAAAAAATAGTTCTGCAGGGTGTTCAAATAACTTCGCTATAAGTTGAGCCATGGTGGCACAGTGATTAGAATGCAGTATTCCAGGTTCATTCTGCCAACTGCCAGCAGTTCGATCCTGACCAGCTCAAGGTTGACTCAGCCTTCCATCCTTCCAAGATCAGTAAAATGAGGACCCACATTGTTGGAAGCAATATGCTCTGTAAATCGCTCAGAGAGGTCTGTAAAGCTCTATGAAGCAGTTTATAAGTCTAATCGCTATTGCTATATCTTGTGTGCATTGGGGAAGTCTGTAGGCTGGTAGAAAAGTTATGCTGGCATAAACAAGTCTACTCTTTCTGATACATTTCATTATAATTCCAAAACTTAAATTTATATTATACTGATTTGTTCAATGACAGTTCAAAGTTACAATGCCGAAAACAAAATCTTTCAAAAGGCTGAAAAATGTTATCATATCTATAACTGGTCCTTATATAGATGACTTTTGTAGAGTCCATGTGCTCATGTGATCAGAATTTGGGCACTTGGCAACCAGAATTTATTTACAATGGTTGCAGACTTCTGTCAATAGGTAAAGCAGAATTAACTACTGTGTGAGTCGCTTAACTAATGTGGGGATTCATTTAATGACCACAGTAAAATAAAGGGGTATGGCTTGATTAATGACTGCCTCGTTTAGTGTTTTGATTTTGTTTGATGAAAAGTAGTGTGGAAAGGAAACTCTGGCTGATTTCAATAATTAATAACACATACAACACCAAAGAGCATTCATCAGTGGTTGGATTTTTTACTACTGGTTCTGTGGGTGTGGCTTGGTGGGCATGGTGTGGTTTAGTGGGTATGGCAGGGGAAGGATACTGCAAAATCCCCATTCCCTCCCCACCCCACCAACCTGTTTTCCTGTTCTGTTCTCCTGTGCAGGGCAACAAAAGAAGACCCAGCCAATGAGCTGGGACTTGGGAGGCAGCAAATAGATGAAGGCGGAACCAGTCAGAGGTGGTATTTGCCAGTTCTCCAAACTACTCAAAATTTCTGCTACCGGTTCGCTAGAACTGGTCAGAACCGTTCATGTTGTTCTTATTTCTTGACCCTGCTTACCTTGAATGAATGACACCAGCCTACAGGTGACAAGAAAAGCAAAACAGCATGAAATACACAGAGGTTGTCCACATGCTACTGCCATCCCTCATTGGTGCGTGTGATTTATCAGTCAGACTATTCCTGAATTCAGGCCTGATGCTCTTCTGAAAAAGCCTAAATTCTAAACTCAAAAATACTCCACTCGAAAAGGAGTGGAGAGAAGGCCTGAGATGAAGCAGGATAGAGTGATCAATAACAGTGAGTTTATTTTCAATTAGTACTACTGGGGAATGGCAGGTCTGGAGAGAGTGGCCAAGAAGTTCAGTTTCAAACTTCTGGCTGGCAGGAATCCACATTAGATGATCCTGGAAAACATACAATTAAGATTGGTGCATATAAAATAAGTCGTTACCAGAATATAGACCCCCCTCCCCTCTCCAATAACACACATAGTAAAAAGCGTAGCCAAATCAAACTCTTGTCATTAGTAGTAGCGAAAATCTGTAATTCACTTAGTGATGACAAAACCACCAATACACAGCTGGCAAAACCTGCCTCTCTTTTGTGGTTAAAATTGACCTGCGCCCAGCATTAGACTTGCGTGCTTCAAAGAAATGCTAATAGATGTTCTTTGAAATCTATCAGGAATCTGATAAAACCTGATATTTTGACTTGGGAACTTTGGATAGAGCCGTTAACCAGAAACAGATATCTCTGCAAAAGTCAGGGATCCAGTCTGTCTTTCAACCCAAGTCACCTTCCCTGAGTCTTCACACCACCCTGTCTTGGGTTGGTGTTCGGCTCAGGACTCTGGAGACCACCCTGATATCTGGGGAACTGGTTAGAACAGGGGTAGTCAACCTTTTTATACCTACCGGCAAATTTTTGTGTATCTGTTAGTAGTAAAATTTTCTAACTGCCCACCGGTTCCACAGTAATGATGATTTATAAAGTAGGGAAGTCAATTAAATTAAAAAAAGGAAAGTGCTTCAGTATTGAACAAAACCCCTACCTCCCACCATGAAAGCTGGAACGCCCACTAGAGGGTGGTAGGGACCAGGTTGACTACCACTGGGTTAGAGTTTTAAAGTGGATTTGGATTAATGTCAAGGTTCCAACTAACACCCCCCAACGAAAGCAATGTATGTATTTTAATTTTCCTGTGCGCCGCCCTGGGTCCGTTTGGAGAAGGGCGGGGTATAAATTGAATAAATATAAATATAAATATATAACTCTGAGGCATGAAGAGAATACTCTGGGGCATGCAGAGAGTTTGGGAGGCCTGCAAAGTGCTCCTGGGAGGGAAAATACGTGACGCGTAGGAATTGGGGGGGGGGGGAAGCGGGCCCGTTTTTTGCAAAAAGGGAGTGTGCAGAGGGTTTGGGAGGCTTATAGAGTGCTCCTGGGGCTGGGGAGGGCAAAAGCAAGCAAAATAAATGGCCTGTTTTTTGCTCACCTTTGCCCTCTCTAGCCCCCTGGAGTACTTTGCAGGCATCCCAAACCCTCTGTGCATTCATTTTTGGGGGGAAAGGGATGCATGGAGTGGGGTTTCAGGAAGGCAAAAATGCTGTATTCAATGTATAAGGCGTACCCACTTTTTCACCCTCTTTTTTGGGGGGAAAAGGTGCGTCTTATACTCTGAAAAGTAAGTTAATTAGGAAACGTGAAGGTGAACTTGTAGTCTTTACTACTAGTTAATAAACTAAAATTCAGGTTGCAGCAAGTTGAGAAAGGGCAGGGCAGGACAGTTGATTTTCTTATAAAAATGAAACCTTGGATAGGAGAAGAAAAATGGCTATGTTATAGACCATGACAACAAAAACAAATGATAAGCTGGCAAGATGTCAGTCTAATTTTGCAGGCAAGGTTCAAAGCAAAAGCAAACAAGAGTGTCAACAAAGCAGAGAGAAGATATTGACGCTGTAAATGTAACAGACTAATTATAAATAATTCACAGTTTCACACCTAACTATTTGATCTCTTTTGTGATGCTTAAAGTTGCTTTGTAATGTTTGATTCTTTTATTATTGGTTTGCCACGAACTCTACAATAGAGACTGAAAGAAGAAGAAAAAAGCTGTGGCCCTAAACTAAGCTTTTAGAAGGATCTCTTTCTTCAAATATTCCAGATCCAAACCTATGTTTTTATAGGTAGGAGTAGGAGCCTCCTACCTATAAAAGGAGCCATTTCGGAACGCCGCTTTAAATCCGAGGGGGGGGGGGTTAACCAACAAACACCCCCCTCTACGTTCTTTCAATCCAGGCTGCCAGCATAAATAATATTGTAAATCACTCACTCTTCACCTCGCTGCCAAAGCCCCAGGGAGCCTTCCGACCCGCACGCTCAGTTCTTTTTACATTTTGCTGATCGATACCGTCCTCCATTGGCGAAGGGAAACTCCCCCCGCAGCATGTCTTCCTTCGCCTAAACCGAAGACAAGGGCCGTTTCCCAGCCGCCGCCAGGATAAACCAGCCCAGGCAAGCCAGTTTTACGGAGGGACCCCCCAAAAAAGGGGGTGCCCCGCCCCGTTAGGGGCAAAAAAAAGAACAAAACGGCGGACGAACCCCAAGGCTCGTCCGTCGCCGCCGGGAACAGGAACAGGAAGTCAGCCTTCAAGATCTCTTAATATCCTGACAAACCTGCTTTGGAAACATATGGCAAGCTATCATTGGGCCTAGTTAGGCTAACCCATAGAAGATTTCTAAGGCATTGTTCTTCATTAGATGACAATAACAGATGTAGGAATGCAAAGCATTTTTTACTAAACATTTCTCCTTTTGGTTATATTAATGGGTCAGTTATCTATGTTAAACACTCAAGTGCAAATTAAAGGAGAGAAACCCCAGGCATTAAGTTAAGTAAGTTTAAACATATATATAGTAAAGGATATAAATTGTTGCTGGATATATATAATAGAGCTGTATATTTGTATAATGCAGTATTCCAGGCTGGCCCAAGCAAAGGAATGTTAAATATTGTAAATTCTTTCAGTCAATACCGAAAGAAATACCACGTTAAAGAAAGACATATTTTCCAATTGCAGAGAGTTAAGAATTCTGAGATGCGGTGGTTCAGCTTGTTGATCAGAAAGGCTGGCAGTTCGGTGGTTCGAATCCCTAGCACCTTGTAACAGAGTGAGCTCCTGTTACTTGTCCCAACTTCTGCCAACGTAGTGGTTCGAAAGAATGTAAAAATGCAAGTAGAAAAATAGGAACTATCTTTGGTGGGAAGGTAACAGTGTTTAGTCATGCCGGCCACATGACCATGGAGACATCTTTGGACAGTGCTGGCTCTTTGGCTTTGAAATGGAGATGAGCACCGCCCCCTAGAGTCAGGAACGACTAGCACATATGTGTGAGGTGAACTTTTATGTTTACCTAAAAATTTAGGTTCCACATTAGAATGTTGGTACCATTTCTTTTTTGGCTTTTTTTTCAAGCTAACAATCAAAACAAATCAAATACCTTTAAGAAGTCTTTGACCAGTACAGTAAAAAGAGAAATTTTATAGTAAAAAGAGAAATAGTTTATGAAAGAATTTGTTATTGGGAAAGGAGGAAAAAAGAATAGGACAACAATAAGACAATATTATTAATTCAGTTTATTGGATTAAAGATTTTGTGCAGTTGTATAACTTGGTGAAGATACTTGTCCACCTGAAATGTGAGTGTGGGGTTAACATTTCTTTAAAAAGTAATAAACATAAATTGATCAGTGTGGCCTTTGTCTTTGGAAATATTTAGGGAGATCAGATCATGTCTCGGACACATCACAATTAGATACTGCCTTGGACTATGTGATTTGACAGTGTTACACTCTCTGGGCCAGCTATTGCAGTAATGGAAATCAACAAACACTTTACAAACATCAAAAATGAAAAGATAATTTCACATAACCAAGAAATATGTTTATAACAGTATACCGTACACCTGTTTTAGAACTCAGTAACACATACAGGATTCTATTAGGCCTCCCGTAGCTCAATGTAGAGCCTTCGGGTTGTGAAATAGCAGGGAAAGAAACCAACAACAGGTGTGAAACATGCCTTGCAGTTCTGCAGAAGGAACGCCACATGCTACTGTGTGTGGCAATGCTTTTTCACAGTTGGAGTAAGCAATTTCGTTTGGTTTTGGTTCATCGTCACGTTTAAAATATGCTAAAGGAAGGATCCTCGTCTCAGCTGTTTGATATCTAATGCAGAAATAATATTTATTTTACATAAAATGTTCATGAATATCTGCTTTTAGATATGGGGTAACTGAAAAATCCTGCCATTAAGAAAATACTATTTGTTAAGCACAGTATGTGGAAATGGATAATTGTAGCTCAGTTCTCTACATTTTTATGGAGAAGTAAGTCTCACTATCTTCAGTGGGGCTTCCTCTCAGGTAAATAAGCATACAATTACAGTCAGAGACAACTTGCTTCAGACCTTCTTTCTCCCGATATGAACCGTGCTTCAATTAAATGTTGGCCAGCTGGATTTCTGTTCTGTTAACAGAACAGGCTAAAAGCTATGCACTGATAGACCGGTCCTTCCTAGTTGATGGATTCCTAGGTGATGTGTGAAAAATATGTTAATGTACCAGTTAGAAGCAAATCATCATCATCATCATCCTAGCCATTGTCTAGCCACTACAGGATGAAGGTGTCTTCTATATATTTTCAGCCTTGAGTTTTCTTTTGCCAGTTGGTCCCACAATTCTTGCTGATGTCATCGCTCCATCTTGATTTAGGTCTCTTTTGTAGACACTTTTTATCAAGTGCTCTTACCTAGGCTTCCCCAAAAAGCGAAAAGCAGATTCCTGGTCCCGACAAAACCCCTTTTATTAAATGAATGTGAATTCCTCCCATTCCCATTCAGCAAAGGCCTGGTAAACAGTCTTTCAAAGATGGATTTATGACCACAGACCTTATCTAGCTTGGAAAGCTGCCATGTAAATATTTTCCAAATACAGTGCTATGCAAGGAAAGACTTGGCACAGAGTCTCTGAGATTTGCGGACAGATCTTCACACTCCTGAAATGAATGAACGAATTGTTTCCTGCAAAAGCCCACTCCACTTTCACTCCTCTTTTATTCCCTATAGGAAGGGCCATTCACCATCCACCTCTGGCTTTACTCCTGAATCAACCCTTGTTCCTTAACTGTTCCCTTCTCCTGGCAGCTCTGCGCATGCACACACTGGGAACAGGTCCTAGCTGTTCTTCTGCCCCACTGATGTCTGACTCCGAAGGCAGCTGATAATTGTCAGACGACCCTGGCCCCATCTCTGCCTCTGATAGAGACCACTTGTCAGAGATGTCCCCAGACTCCAGGACTGGCCCATATTCTTCCCCAACCTCCTCACTGTCTGAGTCCTCACCTGCTCTGCTGGCAGGCCACAACAGTTGGATCCATTCTATGACTGCATTGGTCCGTCTGCCATCAGTTCTTCTTGCTATGTGATCAGCCCATTTCCATTTCTTTTATTCTTTTGATGGGATCATAAATTTTCATTTGTTTTCTAATCCATGTGCAGGTCTTTCTATCTTGTCTTGTGATGCCGAGCATGTATTTTTCCATGGCTCTTCGGGCCACTTGCAGCTTTTGTATTGTTTGTGAGATTAATAAGCAAATCCTACCATGAAAATTAAAGAAAGAATGAAATTTAAAACTTGTTTATTTGAAAGTTAAATTCTACATTAATGTTTACAGTAGTACTTGAGTTATATTATTATTCTCCTCATTTAAGGTTCTTAGATGTGAGACAAAGATTGTCTTTCTATTGCATTATTTCCCTCCCATTTTTTTTTCTGTTGTGAAAAAAAGTCTTAAAACGTGCAACTTTACTGCGACTCAGATAGGGTGATAAAATACTGTCATTGAATTATTTTACTCTCTTGCAGTTGGCTCATATTTATTTTATTCTTTTGTCGCTTGCATCTATTGCTTATTTTTTATCTGTTTTTTCCTTACTTGTCTATTACTTCAAATTGGCAAAAGGATATTTAGAAATATATAAATTAACTAAAATGACTCCGACTTAAAGCTGTGTAAATATGCACAACTCAAATTGCTCCAAAGCATATTTCTTCATTATCATATTTATGGAGGCCCAGGAGTATAACATCTTGTGTGATTTATACTTAACTACTCTTTATGCATACTTGGAACTAGCAGTAGCAGCAGCCATAACCCACCCCTGGATGGTTCCCTGATGCTTCAACTTTATAAGATAAACCTTAAGTATTCCCACAAACTAAATGTGTTGGTTCTTGACAGTTATCATGTTTGCTCTGGTTAAATATTTCAGCCCACAACTTTATTTCTAATATTCCAGCTAAATGCATGCTTTGAAACTGATCAAGGAGAGATTCAACCTAGAAATAAGGAGAAATTTTCTGACAGTGAGAACAATCAAGCAATGGAACCTTCAGAAGTTCCATTGTTGCCTTCAGAAGTTGTGGGAGCTTCATCACTGGAGGCTTTCAACATTGGACTGCCATTTGTCAGAAATGGTGAAGAGCAGGTTGTGAAACTCAAGGCCGGGGGGCCGGATCTGGCCTGCGGGTGCTTAGATCTGCCCTTTGGGACCGCCCTGGAAATAGCGAAGGACTACAGTGCCTCTGCCAGCAAAAACGGAGTTTGTGAGGGCCACATGTGCCACCCCCCCAAGCTCGGTTTTCACTGGCGGAGTGTGGCAGGAGGCTATCCCAGCTGAAAACAGAGCTCAGGAGCCTGCTTTTGTTGGCAGAGTGCTCAGGCAATCACAGGCTCCCCTACCCCTGGAGACAAGTGACATTATGCTAGCCACACCCACCCGGGCCAGGCCCCCTGACCCCCCCAAGGTCAAATACAACCTTGATGCAGCCCTCAATGAAATTGAGTTTGAAGCCCCTGGTGTAGGGTCTCCTGCTTGGATGTGGGTTGGAATAGATGACCTATAAGGTCCCTTCCAACTCTGTTAATCTGTAAAAAAAAATCTGTAAATGTAATTATGCATTAGTAATCTGAACTAATAACACTGGTGATTTTCTTTCTCTCTAGGACTGCAAGACTATGCAAAGGACATGCCTCCGTTGTGTTTATATGCACAAGGTATATATAACTAGAACTAACAATCCCACTGAACGACAGATTTAAACACACAGGCTATCTAATTGTATTATGACACATGGCTAAATATCCAAAATGATTTTATTGAAAAGTGTGTCTAAGATGCTAAATAGTTTGACAGCTCAGTTGATGATCTTTCATCTTTAGATATGCAAGTCATTGTCTATTACAGATGTTGATTTCAAGTCAATTTATCTAGCCTTTGCTTGGTACGCCAGCTGCACCCCTTTCTCGACCGGGACGCCCTCCGCACTGTCACTCATGCACTCGTTACGTCCCGCCTAGACTACTGTAATGCTCTCTACATGGGACTCCCCTTGAGGTGCACCCGGAGACTGCAGTTGGTACAGAATGGGGGATCTTGGGAGCCTCACGGCATTCCCATGTAACACCTCTCCTGCGCGAGCTGCACTGGCTACCTGTAGTTTTCCGGGTGCGCTTCAAGGTGCTGGTAACCATCTTTAAAACGCTCCATGGCACGGGGCCTAGTTATTTGCGGGACCGCCTCCTACCACACACATCCCTTCGGCCAATCCGCTCCCACAGGGAGGGCCTTCTCCGGGTGCCGTCTGCCAGGCAGTGCCGGTTGGCAACCCCCAGGGGAAAGGCCTTCTCTGTGGCAGGCCCAGTCCTCTGGAACGACCTACTGCCCGAACTTCGGACCACTACGGGCCTCCGCCTCTTCCGCCAACTTCTGAAGACCCACTTCTTTCATCTAGCCGGCCTAGCCTAGACCCCGAGGCCATTCTTACAGACTGAGTTTTAATGATTTTTAATCTTTGGTAATGTTATTATTTTAGCGGTATTTTTAGCACAGGCTATTTTCAAATTTAATCATATTTTAACGTAGTTGTTTTTATTTGTATGTAATTGTATTTATTCCTATGTCTGTATGTCTGCATTTTAACTTTCCTGTGCACCGCCCTGAGTCCCTTCTGGGAGATAGGAGCGGTATAAAAATTAAATAAATAAATAAATAAGCAAATAAATAAATAAACAAACAAGCAAACAAACAAACAAACAAACAAACAAATATAAATGTACATCTATTTATTATGTAAAAAAGGATGTGCAAACTAAATCTGTTCCAGACACTAAAGGGCTAAGATTATTTTCAGTATGACTTGAAGAAACCACCATAGGCTAACCTATGGGCAGTATGTGGCATATAAAGGAATAAAATAATAATATTGTTATTGCTGCTGTCATTTAATTATTGATTTGATTTGTACAGCCACCCACTTACAACAGTGACTCTGGAACAGGCATTGAAACATCCTTCCCAAAAAGAAGTCTGAAATGTATTTTATTTACTCTGTGTTTGTTTTAAATATTTATTTGCTGCCCATCATGCCATGCCACCTGCCTCATTATTAGAATAAAATTTCAAACTGGATACCTCTCTGGATAATTTAACATTTTCCAAAATTAGCTAGAAAGATAATGTTCATACAGATCATTTGTTAAAAGTTGGTTGTTATAACAGAGCTGGAATTGGTATTTATATAGGTGTCCTAGCACAGGGGTCCCCAACCCCCGGTCCGTGGACCGGTGCCGGTCCGTGGCTTGATAGGAACCGGGCTGCAGGGCCGGAGAGGAGGAGGAGGGAGGAGGGGGCAGCCCCCTTGGCAGAGCGCGCACAAGATGCAGGAGAGCGCAGGCGCGGCCGTTCGGACCGTTGGAGGCCCTAGAGGGCCGAGTGAGCTGACTCCTCCCCCCGTGTGCGCATGCGCCGCCTGTTCCCCCTCCCCCCTCCGCTCCTTCTCTACACCAGCCGGTCCGCAGAATTTTTTTTTTAATGAAACCGGTCCCTGGTGCAAAAAAGATTGGGGACCCCTGTCCTAGCAGACTTACATTACGGGAATGTTGCTCAAAATAGGCAAAGATTTTCATACAGTTTTTTGGGAGTTTGCTGACTGCTCGTTTAACAACTGTTCAAAGTTTCAATGATGATGCAATATTGCAAAGTTCAAGGGTGATAAATGAGTGGTATTTACCACCAGTCCTTGAAGTTGCACCACCCCCATGGTCATGTGATTGTGATCTGGGTATTTGGCAACCAGCTCACACTTACAAAGGTTACAGCATCCCACAGTAGAAATAGCAATAGCACTTATATAATAGACTTATATATCACTTCATAGTTCTTCACAGTTCCCTCTAAGCAGTTTTACAGAGTCAGCATATTGCTCCCAACAATCTGGGTCCTCATTTTACTGATCTTGGAAGGATGGAAAGCTGAGTCAACCTTGAGCCAGTGAGAATCGAACTGCTAGCAGTTGACCGAATTAGCCTATTTTTTTTAATTTATTTTATTAAATTTATACCCCGCCCTTCTCCAAACGGACCCAGGGCGGCGAGGAGGAGGAGGAGGGAGCCTACAATACTGCATTCTAACCACTGCACCAACATAGCTCTTATATCACAATCAAGTGATAGATGTTTGCAACCTTTCCTGGTGACTTCCCACAAGGAAAAGCAAATGTATGAATGAATGAATGAATGAATGAATGAATGAATGAATGAATGAATGAATGAATGAATGAATGAATGAATGAATGGGAACTTTCTGACAGTGAGAACTATCAGCCAACGGAACAGCTTGCCTTTGGAAGTTGTGGGGGCTTCATCACTTGAGAGTTTTAAGAGATTGGATTGCCATTTGTCAGAAATGTTGTAGTGTCTCCTGCTTGAGCAGGAGGTTGTACTAGATGACCTATAAGGTTCCTTCCAACTCTGTTAATCTGATAAACCCATATTAAAACTGCCTGAGCAATGGATCTGATGCTGGTATTAACTGGCTACTTGTTTAGGCTACTTGTTCAGATCCTAAAAAAGGATATTATCAAAGTGATTTTGTAGGTAAGATTTTGTTCTGATAGGTAAGCATAACCACAATTGCTTTTTATATTATTTGAATAGTAGAGTTGAATACTAGAATTTCAATTCAGTTCTATTTATGTTTATGCTGAAATAAAACCTCACATACAATTTATCCTGAGTTAAGGATGCATTAATAGTGCAGCTTATTCTCATCCTTCATAAACATTACAAAGATTTTGATGGTTATTAAGAGTGGTATCTCTTGGTAACATAGCAGTCTTTCATTTCTTGCTCTAGGGAACTCAAGGTTATCAGTTTCTGTCTAGACTGCTATGTCTTTAATTTGAGGGTTATATTTTGTTTTATATTGTTTCAGTTTTCAGGAACATGTGGGAATCTAATATCAAATAAATGACTGTATAATGGATAGTTCTTTAGTTGTGATAGCAGACAATGTCTCCTGTTATTAGAAGTTGCAGACAATCTATGTTCAAGGATTATTAAGTAGCTTGCAAAGAATTTCGCCATTCATTTCATGCCATATGCGATCATGAATTAGTTGATGGTAATCTGTTAATAAAAATGTAATATTGTAAATTATCCACCATAAAGATATTCATGTTTTCAAAAATAGAACTGTCTTCGCAATCTGTAAGATGCTGAAATGATTAAAAAATATTTCTTTCCATAACGGAGAAAAATAGTATCCTTATTTTCTATGAAAGGATAATCTCATATTAAAATATAGTAGTAACTTCGACAAGGCTAATAACTTTTATTATTTCTGGTTATGCTCAGTGTAGCCAATGATTTAAAATATAAATAAAAGACTTTATTATTGAGGCTTTTGAATGTATCTTTAAGTTCAAATCTTTTCTTTGGCTTGATAGGCATGACTGGATGAATAAATATGCTAAATAAGATGTAGAATAGAGGTGATCTGTTTCATTCACTATAAAGTAAGCAGTTATCATCAAAGATTGCTTATCTTTAACCCCCTCCATATTTGAATTTTGAATTCACCAGAAAGAATGCAAGCAGCCAGAAATAGAAGAACAACTGCTTTTGCACTTGTAGCTACAATGCAGTTAGTGCAAAGAACTGATTCAAAGGGCGACATGTAAATTTTATACAACTGTTTTAGTGGCTAATAATTTTGAGAATAGGGAATGTATCAGTGGTGGGATTCAATTTTTTTTACTACCGGTTCTCTGGGGGCGTGGCATGGAGGGCGTGGCTTGGTGACATGGATTGGTGGGCATGGCAGAGGAAGGATACTGTAAAATCTCCATTCCCTCACCACTCCATGGGAAGGTTACTGCAAAATCCCGATTTCCTCCTGATCAACTGGGACTCGGGAGGCAGAGAATAGATGGGGCGGGGCCAGTCAGAGGTGGTATATACCGGTTTTCTGAACTACCCAAACATTTCTGCTACCGCTTCTCCAAAACTGGTCAGAACTTGCTGAATACCACCTCTGGATTGTATGATTTGAAGAAGGCTGGTTTAAACTGTTGAGTTAGCAAAAGGTTCCTCTACTACACCAAAGGTGTCAAACGTGTGGTGTCACGCTGTCATGACATGACGTATCGTGACTTTTCCCACCTTTGCTAAACCGGGATTGGGTATGGCCAGCGCATGATGCATCCGGTTCGTGGGCCATGAGTTTGATATCCCTGGTCTACAAAACCAACTCTACAACTCATGATGCTAGACTGGGAGAGGTTAATATCATAATAGGAATTTTTCAAAGAGATTCACGATCACCATTACAGTTTGTTATTGCATAGACTCCTCTGTAAATAATACTGAAGAAATCAGGTCAGGCTGTCAAACAACCTAAACCTCTGCCAGGCTATCCCATCTTCTGTATATGGAAGATCTGAAGCTGCATGGAAAAAGCCCAACTGAAATTCAATCACTGTTCATATATGCAGCCAAGATATTGCCATTGTCATTGAAAAGTTGTTTAGCCTGGACAAAAATGCAACCTTGACATCAAGAGGGGAAAACAGTAAAATCTGATGGAATAAACAAAAAATGAAAATAGGGAATATATGGTTTGAAGAAGGCTGGTCTAAGCTGTTGGGTTAGCAACAGGTTGCTCTACACAATCAACTCTATAGTTTCATCTACACAGCCAAGTTGCCTCATCATTCTATATTTCTCAAAGGTGTTATCCCATACTTGTGTACAGTCCACCAAGAAGGCAAGTTTCTTCTGTATTTTCCTGCTACACATCAAGTTGTCATTTCTGATTTATGCCGATACAAGTAGTAGTGCTATCTAATTGGCATGCTGTGATTTTTATTTCATTATTGCTCCAGTTTTCACTGTGCAATGTGGTGGGAATGTTCCACGTCGAATCTAATCTCACTCCCTTCCACAAATTTTTCATCCTAGGCTGCTGAGATATCTGTTTCCTTCTGAAGGGAATTCAACCCACAAACCTCTGGTTTTCCCTTTCGTTTCACCAGAGCGCATGAAACTCTGACATATATTCATAAGAGTTGTCAGTGTTTCCTTCTAGTCCAAATGATAGGAAGAAATATAAAGCAGTAAGTATTTCTTCCTCTTCCTTGGTTGGGGTCCACCAATGAACAATACTTGAAATGTGCCAATGAGAGGGATAAACATAAAATCACTTATGTAAAAATGGTACAAAGGCAACTAACTGTTCTTAAAAACCAACCCAAAGAAAGGGAAAAAATTGGTACTTGCTTTCCAAACAAAGATTTGTGTAGATTTATATATATGGGATAGAGTTCAAATGGTAAAGGAACATCAGTCAGTCGTCAGCAAACATATGTTCAGAGAGAACACCATATATTGTCACCCTAGTGAAGGTAAAGGACGTGGCTGAAATCCATAAATATATCTCTCCCGCCCCCCCAATTCTAATAACTTTTATTTGTAGAAGGGGAGAGAAATATCTAAGAATACATTTAAAAGGCTTAGTCTAATACATGATCTGCTAGCTCAGCTGTCACATACAAGGGAAATCATAATGGTTTGTCCTGTCTGCTACATTAAGATGCCATATCATATAAAATTATATGAAGATAACTTAGAAAAATAGCATATGAAATAACTTTTCTGTAATGCAACCCGTAAATATTTCTTAACGAGTCTTCATTGCCAGCCTGTTTAAGACAGTTTAAGGGTCATATGAAAGGGTCCTATGTAAGTTCATAGTGATCATATCCAGGGCTGGTATTCAGCCTGTTCTGAGTGGTTCTGATGAATTGGTAGCGGAAATTTTGATTAGTTTGGAGAACCAGCAAATACCATTTCTGGCTGGCCCCGCCCCCATCTATTTGCTACCTCCAGAGTCCCAGCGGATAGACTGGGTCTTCTTTTGTTGCCCTGCACAGGAGAACAGAGCTGGAAAGCAGATTAGTGGGGTAGGGAGAGAGGGGAGATTTTGCAGTATCTTTCCCCTGCCATGCCCACCAAGCCACACCACGCCCACCAAGACTCACCACGCCCACCAAGACACACCACGCCCACCAAGCCATGCCCGCAGAACCAGTAGTAAACATTTTTGAATCCCACCACTGATTTCATATCGCATCAAAAGTTTCTTCATTGCTCACTTCTTTTAAGAATAAAGCAATTTTTCCTGAAATTGTATTTTGGTTTTACTTTCAAAGACACCTTTTCCAATGTCCCATAAACATCTCTGCTATTTTATGTTCACCTTAAATTTTTCATCTGTTTGCTTCTTAGCCAGGCATTCAACTCTCCTGTCTGGTCAGAACACTTTATTCATGGATAGTGATTTTAATTGCTTATTGTGCCTCTTATGGAATTTAGGAAAAGCAATCCAGTGGGATGAAATTTGAAAAACCAAGGATTACGGATAGAGGGAAAAAATAGATTTACACTTCTTATTCACATATACAACTATGTGTACCTTCAATCAAATCATAATCATCATGGCTATTTGACCCCCTGTGGATGCTGTTATAGGACTCAGGAAGTTATTATAAAATAGGCTGTTCTAATTTGGGTACATGTGGCTGTATCGGTTTGATCATTAAAGAAGGAGGGTCAGTTTGGTACAATGGTTAAGGTGGTGGCCTAGAAACCAGGAGACTGGGAGTTCCAGTCCCACCTTAAGTATGAAAGCCAACCAGGTGACTTTGGACCAGTCATTCTCATTCCTCTCATAGGGTGACTGTTGTGGAGAAAATGGGAAGAAAAGTATGTTTTAGTACGTTTGCTATCTTGAGCAAAAGTACTAAAACATACTCTTCCTATGGTGTGTGTACGTCTATAAATAAATACAATTGGGCTAAAAATCTTAATAAAAAGTAAATATAACATAACAATGGATTTGATAATTTTGGGTTATCTTAAAATCAAGTAGGATTGAAGCTACAGTATGTGACTTATTAGCCCTTTGGATTAATGTTATGTAATGTCGTATTAGTAAATATTAGCTCTGTTGGATTAAAGATCATGTTATGTAGAGCCTCTGTAGGAGAAATTATAAGGGGGAAGCATGCTACATTTTGCAAATTGCCATAGTTTTCTCACACTCTGAGTAAAATTGTAATATTTCTTATTTTCACATTGCTTGTGAAAATATGCAACCAGATATTGTAGGTGGGGTTTTCTATACAAAGACAAATACAGTTAAAATTAATCAATGAGAGTAGCATGTAGCTCCAAGATAATCTATATTGATTGAGAAGAGAGCACGAAAAACAGAGTCCAGGTTGCCAGTCTTGGCAACTTAACATAGCCAGTCATTTCCCTCTTACTGTAAGTACCACTTTTTGGGGTCTATTTCCCAGCAACGATATCACACCATAGGAAGAGGATGATTAATCCCTTTTGTTATATTTATCTTTGGGGAAATTGTCCCAGCACAAAACTACTTCAATGGCTAGAATATATCAAAGACAGGTTGACGGTTGGCGATATACAGTACATAGAGGCCTAAGATTTTCTAAGCAGGCTGATCTCTTAAAATCAATATAGATAAAAGACATTTACAGTATTATGCTATTACACTTCCAGGCGGCTGATATTAACATTTTGACAGTAATAATGTTGCAAGCTCAGAAAACTTTAACTGAATTTATAAGAAGCAATGTCTGTAACATTAAATTTTAAGGGCTCTGACATGGTATTTTATGCAAACTCTCCTCCTCAATCCACTGAAATGGATTTGATCCCATAAATCACACTTGAAATAAAATTTGCCTAAAAAGCCATGGCTTTTATCTTAAATATTAGAGCTTCACAAATAACAAAACCCCATCTCCAAATTTTCCATTTTTATTATAGTCATTTGGAATATAACATTTTTTAAAAATTGTAAAACTTTGGCTTGAACATAAATGGTTGCTATAAATATTTCAGATGTGCTGTACCTTCTGATATAAGCAGGTATAGAAGGAATGTATATTTCAGTTGCCATTTGACTTTGAGTTATATTCTTAATGTAAAATTATGTGCTCTCAATAATGCTGTCATCAGATGAATAATTTATTCTTTCCCCTATGAAAACATAGTTGTTGCTGAAAACAAGAGCTTCATTCCCATTTCCCAAATCAACAATATCTCAAAGTAGCAAGATAGTGGCCACACAAGCATGATCCTAGCCCAGTGATGGCTAACCTTTTTGTCATCGCATGTCCGCACCCATAATGCAATGCATGGGCATTACCACTGTGCCCCCCTGCCCCCCATGCATGCATGCATGTGTGACCCCTGTGCACCCTGTGTTAGGTCTAGCAGGCCTCCCTGCAGCCTCCTGAGACTAAAAATGGGCACCGGGGGGGAGGTGCTCTGCACCCCTCCCCACAGCCCATTTTGGGTCTAGCAGGCCTCCGTGAAGCCTCCTGGGACCAAAAATAGGCCATGTGGGGCCCCCAACCCCTTTGCATACGTGCAGTATGCACACACCCTGCACATGTGCAGCAGAGACCTGAAAATTAGCTGGCCAGCAAGAGGCACACGTGCATGCGTGGTTGTTGGTAGGTAGGATGTTGAAACACAGCTCAACACTATTCATATATGCAGCCAAGATATTGCAAAGTTGTTTAGCCTGGACAAATATGCAACTTTGCCATCAACAGAGGTTAAAAAGTAAACTCTGAAGGAATCAAGATGCTCTTTGCAAATAACATTACGATCTGGATGAAGAGGATAATTTCAAATACCTGGGTATTCTTTTAGCTGACAATATCAAGCACATTGAAATCAAGAAGATTAGAAGTGAATGCATCATGAGAAGGAAGATGATCTTGAAGTCCAAACTCAATGAAGGAAATACCTTCAAGACAATGAATACCTGGGCAATTCTGATCATTAGATATACAGCTGGAACAGTGAATTGGACTCAAGCAGATCTCTGATGAAGTCTTCATTACAGGTATGCATCTTTTCTGCCCTTTCTTTAGTTTATAATTTTACCAAGACCTTCTAAGAGGCAAGACGCTGTGAAGCTAAAGCCATAGTTGAAGACAAATTACCACTGAACAGAGCTGCAGTGACATTTTGCTCTCTGGGGAAAAAAACCAACAACAGATGAGCTTTGTAGATGAGCTTTCGATTAATAAAAATTCTAGCTCTCTGGGTAAACATCATACCAAGCCACCATATCAGTCTGATTATACCAAAAATATATTATCAGCTTTGCATATCACATACAGTAAATTATACCATACCACCATATCAGTCTGATTATACCAAAAATATATTATCAGCTTTGCATATCACATACAGTAAATTAAAAGCTCTTTATTCAATGACATTGAATTTTACTTATAAAGGACATATGGTTGTCACTTCAATAACATTCCTTTTTCATCTTAATGTACATATGGTACCGTATTTTTCGAAGTATAAGACGCACCTTTTTTCCTCTAAAAAGAGGCTGAAAATCTGGATGCGTCTTATACATCGAATACAGCATTTTTTGCCTCCTGAAACCCCGCCCCTTCACCAAAATGGCTGCGCGCATACCCTTATGGAGGCTTCCAGAGAGCTCCTGGGGGCTGGAAGGGCAGAAATGAGCAAAAAACGGGGCGTTTTGCCCTTCCCCAGCCCCCAGCAGCATTCTCTAAGCCTCCATAAGGCTATGCATGCCATTTTTTTGACCAAAAATCAGCCCGTTTTCACGAAAAAACAGGCTGTTTTTTCCTCGTTTTGTCCCTCCACTCCACTGCCCCAGGAGCACTCTGCAAGCCCCCCCAAGGCTCTTCGTGCCTTTTATTTGAAAAAAAAATGGGCCCATTTTTGCGAAAAATGAGTCGTTCGGGGGAGGTTTGCAGACTGCAAAAAGGGATTCCCCCCCCCCTTTTGGAAAGCTGTTTAATTAGAGTGGTTGATGAGAATTACGTTGGTCAAGTACTGTGCCTGCAGAAACAAAGATTTGTTCCAAAGGTGGTCAGTGATTTCCTTCTCCAGCACATGGGTAAATACACCTGGAAACATCTACCTACCTACCTACTTTCTCCCTACCTATCTAATGTATTTCTCTCTCTCTCTCTCTCTCTCTCTCTCTCTCTCTCTCTCTCTCTCTCTCTCTCTCTCTCTCTCTCTCTCTCTCTCTCTTTCTCTCTCTCTATCCCTCTACCTACATACTCTCTCTCTCTTCCTACCTACCTACTGTATTTCTCTCTCCCCTCTATCTACCTATATACCTACTCTCTCCCCCTACCTATCTACCGTATTTCTCTCTCTCTATTTCTCTCTCTATCCCTTTATCTACCTACCTACCTACCTACCTACCTACCTACCTACCTACCTACCTAACTACACACTCTCTCTCCCTACCTATCTCCCTACTGTATTTCTCTCTTTTTCTCTCCCTCTCTATCCCTCTATCTACCTACCTACTTTTTTTAAAAAATTGCCTCTTCAAAACCTGGGTGTGTCTTATACTCCAAAAAATACGGTAGTTATAAAGAGAAATTTTGCAATTGTGTGACCAACACAAACCAAGAACCAACATAATGTAGTTTGCTTATTTGTTTTAGCCATAAATGAATCATGACATTACTACGGTTGATGAAGATGACCTCGGCTGATCTCTGGAAATGAGTTCATAATTACTCAATAATTTGGAAATAACAATTGCCATCTTTTTCTAATATCCTTCAGTCCAGTAATCTTTTCTTATATTAACTAATCTCATTCCTGGTTTCAGCCTACTTTTCATTCCCTTCTTAAGCTAAAATGTTCTCTTGAAAATGAGATTTTATTACAAAAGGGGAGGGATAGGAAGAGAAAGTAGCCATTTTAAACAGGACTCAGATGTTTCAAATTTATCTAACATGTTAGATTTAAAGGAAAACGTTAGATTTAAAAGAGTGCTAGATGTAAAAGAATCCAGCTTCTTTCAAGCAATTATTATTTGTGTCTCAGACTATTTCTATTAAATGATTATTAATGTACCATGAAACATCCTTAAAGATGCGATAGAAGATATGTTCTTTAAATAAGCCCCAAAGAAAGAAAAATCCAACTTGTTTGAATATTTTTTTGTTCTTCAATTTATAGAAATCAAGATTTAGATAAGATGATATTTTACAACTTGTTTTTGTCTAGGTGAGAGCTGAAATACCCATATTCAGATATTCATCACATGACACTTTGCCAACATAGGATTTTTAAAATTAATATGGGACGAACCCTGATAGCATGTTGCTGAATTCAAGCCACAGAATTTACATGGCATTTTACACATAAATGTTTTCTGCATTGTTGGAACAGTGCAGGTTAGGGGAAGAAAATGACTCTGTTCCCATAACATGAGAAATAGGACATTTCTCTGGTTAGGAGTGATAATAATAAGATTCAGATGGAATTAGTCCACTCTGCCTCCCAAAGAAAGAGCCAAAAAAAAGAATTAATTCTGGCTGCACAAGACCAAGTCTGAAGAACAAAGGCATACCAAGCCAGAATTGAGATGACAGCAATAGACAACAAATGCCACCAAAGAAGCTGAAGAAACAGTGGACAATTTAGTTGGTTACTGCATGAAGATTACATAGACTGCAGTGGTGAGTTCCAGATCCCGTTGCAACCGGTACAGTGCAACGGGGCCAGGCGGCCACCACATGAACGCGCACAGCAGAGGTGCACATGTGCGCAGCATGCGCATGCATGCTTACCTCCCGCGACGCTCCACGACACCTCCGCAACACTCCTGCTGCTTGGCGGAGCATCGCGTAGGCGCTGTATGCTCTGTGCGCATGCGTGGAAGCCCCAAACAGCTCAAATACAGGCGGGCGGGTGGGCCCCCTGGAGCACCGTACCGGGCACTCATACTGGGGCATACCAATCATAACCCACCACTGATAGACTGACTACAACCAACAGCTTAACAAAGTACCAACAATGATATCTGCAAGAAATGATAACAACTGATGGAACCATAAATCAGACAAAAGAATCTAAATTGAAAAAGCTAAAGTGCTCTGGGACTTTAGACTTCCAACAGACAAGCACTTGCCACATAACACCCCAGACTGAACAAGTGTCAATAAGAAGGACAAAAAAGTCTGAGTAGTGGTCACGGTGGAACCTGGAAGAGAAAGCAGAAAAAGAAGAGAAAGGGCTGGAGAAAAACCACAAAATTGCAAAGACCTGCAAATAAAAGTATAATGATTGTTAGTGTTAGATCAGACAAAGGATTCCGACTCAGGCATGGTCAAACAACAGGAACGTTTATTCACACTATTTACAACACACACAAGATTCAACTGGCAAGGTTTCTTGTCAGGAGCCTCTTATATAGAGTTCCTTAAGCAGGAACTTCTGACAAGCACTTGCAACATAGTAAGTATTTTCCCGGGCAGATTCCAGACAGCTTGTCTCTGTTAATCACTGCAGCTGCTGGCTCAGCTCCGGAATGCGGTGACTCACAGGTTACCAGACGAGTTGTCTGGGACGTAGGCTTGAGGACACAACACTCCTTCCCCCATAGTCAGTGCGCATGTGTCTAGGTTCTCTGTCCAACACAGTACATGCGCACGCGTAGTCGTTCAGATAGGCGGGGCGGTGTCGGGTCCGCCCTGACCGCCTTAGTTCTTGAGGACGCTCCTCCCTGTGGGACACGGAGCCTTCGCCTACGTCATCGCGGCCTGCCCTCGGAGGTGGAGTCGCCGTAGGCGGCAATGGCGACCCTAGCAAGTCCGGGCGAGGGGGCGTGGCGACCGGGCTTGAGGTAGTTGGCATTTGCTGGCGAGTATTATTCTGGTAGGGTGGTTCCCCGATGGGCGAGGCCCCCAGCTGAGAGTCAGATTGGGCTGTGAGGTCCTGGCGGTCTCCCCGTGCTGTTCCCGCCGATACGAGGTCTGGACCGGCTAGGGACTCCGGGGTTCCAAACAACTGCTCGGCTTGAGCAGAGAACAACGGCCCAACGGGGGCCAACGGGCAGGAACGGCCTGGCGTGGTGACTGCTGTTTCGGGCAGGTGGCGCCTCAGTTGATCCAGGTGGCGCCGCCACTCGGATCCATCCTGAAGGCTGACTCTGTAAGAATAGGGTCCGGTTACGTCCAAAATGGTTGCGGCAATCCATCGCGGCTCCCCTGAAAAGTTCCTTGCCCAAACCAGGTCCCCAATTTCAAATAAACGAGGAGTGGGAATCTGCAGGTTGCCCCTCTGCAACCCGTCGTAATCGGGGTGCAGTCTGTCCAGAGTGGTCCGCAAACGTTGGCCCATCAAGAGCTCCGCGGGGCTTTTCCCTGTGGCCGGGCAAGGTGTGACATGCTGTCCCAAAAGGTACGCAGCCACCCTTGCCTGCCAGTCCCCTTTATCCAAACGGGCCAAGGCTTCCTTGGCTGAGCGCATGGCTCGTTCCGCGCGTCCATTAGACGCCGGGTGATAAGGGGCGACCGGCGCGTGGCGGATCCCTTGGGTGGCCAGAAAGTCCAAGAAGGTGGAGGATTGAAATTGGGGTCCGTTGTCGGACACAACGACGTCCGGCAACCCGTGGGTCGCGAACAGACGGCGCAAGGCACGCACCGTGCTCTCCGCTGTGGTGGAAGCCATGAGAATCACCTCCACCCAACGTGAGAACGCATCCACCACCACGAGGAAATTCTGGCCATGGAAGGGACCCGCGAAATCCAAGTGGAGCCTGGACCATGGGCTCCTGGGGGCGTCCCACTCCCTCGGCGGGGAGACCGGCGGGGCCGGCCGGGACGATTGGCAGGAGGAGCAGGCGGCCACCCATTCCGCCACTTCAGCGTCCATGCCGGGCCACCAGACATAGCTCCGGGCCAATGCCTTCATACGGACGATGCCTGGGTGGTTGGCATGGAGCGACTGAAGAACCATGTGCCGGAGAGGGGAAGGGACGATGACCCGATCTCCCCAACACAAGCACCCGCAATGGAGCGAGAGCTCCAGCTGGCGTGACTTGTAAGGCCGAAAGTTTTCAGCCACACTGCCCGAAGGCCAGCCCCTCAGCACCCATCGGCAGACCTGGGCGAGGACGGGGTCTGCGCGGGTGTGAGCGGCAACGGCGGAAGAGGACAGGGGCAAGTCTGACTCCGCGACCATCAGGACAGAGAGAGCAGGCACAGGGGCCGGATCCGGCCCCGGGAGAGGGCAGCGGCTTAGGGCATCAGCATGCCCTATCTGCTTGCCAGGACGGTATAGCAGCGTATAGTCATACGCTGCCAGGAATTCCGTCCAGCGGGTCATCCTGGGCGACAGGATGGGGGGTGTCGGACGGTCACCGGCCAATAGCCCAAGGAGCGGCTTATGGTCCGTGACAACAGAAAAGGTCCGCCCATAGAGGTAATTGTGGAACTTCTTAATCCCGGACACTACAGCCAAAGCCTCCTTGTCGATTTGGCTGTAGTTTCTCTCCGTTTGAGACATTGTCCGGGAGTAAAAAGCAATGGGGGCTTCCGAGCCGTCTGGAAAGACGTGGCTAAGGACAGCCCCCAGGCCAAAAGGGGAGGCATCGCACGCAAGCGTCAGAGGAAGCCTGTCATGGTACTGGACTAGTACCGCATCTGACGTGAGCATGGCTTTGACAGCCGCGAACGCGTGTGCTTCGCGGCTGCCCCAGTGCCAGGCTGCGGATCGGTCGAGCAACCGATGCAGCGGCTCGGCTAGCGATGCCTTATGGGGAATAAACGGCGCATAGAAATTCAAAAGGCCGAGGAATGCCTGCAGCTCCGTTTTGGAGGCAGGAGTGGGGGCCTTTTGGATGGCCTCGACCTTGGAGGGGGTTGGGTGAATTCCTTGGGCGTCAATCATGAACCCCAGGAATTCCACCCTAGGCGCAGCAAACGTACATTTGCTGCGTTTCAACTTTAAACCCGCCCCCCTGAAAACTCTGAGGACCTTCCGTAACGTTTTGGCGAGTTCTGATATGCTGGAAGCAGCAATCAGGACGTCGTCAAAATACGGTACAACGCCAGGGAGCCCATGGAGCAGTCGCTCCATGAGGCTCTGGAAGATCCCCGGGGCTACGGACACGCCAAATTGGAGACGGCGACAGCGGAAAGCCCCACGGTGGGTCACGATGGTCTGCGCTTCCGCAGCCTCGTCATCCACCGGGAGCTGTTGGTAGGCCTGCGCCATATCCAGTTTCGCGAACACTCGACCTCGTCCCAATGAGTGGAGTAGGTCTTGCACCACCGGAACCGGGTATGGGTTCGCCTGAAGCCCGAGGTTGATCGTCGACTTATAGTCGGCGCAGATCCTCACGGACCCGTCGGGCTTAATGGGGACCACAATGGGGGTCTCCCATTTCGCCTGATCGACGGGTTCGAGCACGCCCTGCGCCACCAATCGATCCAATTCCGCTTCAACCTTGGGCTTCAGCGCGAACAGCAGCCTGCGGACCTTCAAGCGGACTGGAGCAACCTGGGGGTCCAAATTTAGGGAAACAGGAGTGCCTTTGTACGCTCCTAAGCTGCCATCAAAGACGTCGTTGAACTCTCTGATTACTTCGTCTACCGGAGAACTGGCTGGCACGCTGTGTACTCCTTGGACTGACAGTCCCAAGGCTGGAAACCAGTCCAATCCGATCAAGGCAGCTAGGGGTTTGGCCACTACCAGGATGGGAAGGGATCCGTGGAAGGGGCCGTAGTCTACTCTCACTCTGTGCAGACCTAGAATGGGAATTTGTGAGCCCTGGTAATCTTTCAGGATCGTCGCCGTGGGGCCGAGATCCCGCTTCCTGAGCTTGGGGCAAAGCTTAACTAAATGCGCCCAGGACATGAGTGATCTAGAGGACCCTGAATCTATTTCCATTTTTACCCCCACCCCCTCTAAGCAAACCACTGTTGACAGTCTCCTACTCTCTGCCTGGTCGTAGCTTAGAGCTGGGGGCATCTCCGCCAGCGCGAAGCAGTCGGTCGGCTGTGGCTGGTAGCGTCCTGGACGCTTCTGCGACCCTCGTTGTCCTGGTGGAACGGTTCTGGAGGCGGCAGCTGGCATTGTCGCTGGAGCGGCAGCACGGCACACAGCTGCTAGGTGTCCTTTCCTGCCACATCTGCGGCACACCGATGCCTTGAATGGGCACTCTGGTCTCTGGTGGGTCCCTCCGCAGCCTAGGCAGTTCCCGGACTTCTGCTGCGGTGTGAATGCGCGATTCGGCACGCGCCCGGTCACCCTCATGCAGTCCCCACGGTCTTCCTCCTCCAGCTCATCCAGCGGCGCTATTTCGTCTACCAGACACGCTCGCGGAGTGGGGAAAAGAGGAGGGCGCGCGCGGCCCATGTCGGATGTGGAGATCTCCGACAATTCTGTCGCGCGTGCTTCTTCCACCGCTTGCTCGAGAGTCAGGACAGTTTTTGAAAGCAAGCGGCGCTTTAGGCGGATGTCTCTTACGCCGCATACAAACTGCTCCAGTAGGGATTCCTCCAGGAAGCCAGCAGGGAACTCGCAGGGAATTGCGGTCGCTCTCAATTTCTGCAGGAACTCGGCTACCGACTGTTGCGGCTGTTGCACACATTGCCTGAATGCATAGCGATGTGCTATGCGGGAAGGCGCCGGCGCGTAGTGTGCTCTCAGGCGGCCCAGGAGATCGTCCCACGGCACTTCGTGCACCGCTGCGGGTGCTGCTATGGTTCGGGCGGTAGCGAACAATTCAGGGCCGCCGCACTGGAGGAATAGGCTCAGCTTCCTGGCAGGCGCGAGTTCGCCGTAGTCGCTGGCTATCAAGAAGCACTCGAACCGGGCTAAGAAGGAAGCCCATTGTTCCTTCATCGGGTCGAACGGTGCAAACGGAGGCATTGTCGCCATAGTCATGGTGAGGCTGTGCGTCGCGCTGCGCTCTGTTGTTGAAGTATTCATTACCCGTTGCGTTCTAAGGCCACGGCCTGAATCCCACCTTTGTCGCCAGTGTTAGATCAGACAAAGGATTCCGACTCAGGCATGGTCAAACAACAGGAACGTTTATTCACACTATTTACAACACACACAAGATTCAACTGGCAAGGTTTCTTGTCAGGAGCCTCTTATATAGAGTTCCTTAAGCAGGAACTTCTGACAAGCACTTGCAACATAGTAAGTATTTTCCCGGGCAGATTCCAGACAGCTTGTCTCTGTTAATCACTGCAGCTGCTGGCTCAGCTCCGGAATGCGGTGACTCACAGGTTACCAGACGAGTTGTCTGGGACGTAGGCTTGAGGACACAACAGTTAGCAAAAGAAAGCAAAGTTAATGCTAATAGTGCCTTGGGTGCCTTCCCAAAACATCTGTTGAGTACCACTCAAACAGCATCGGCATTAACAAAATCGCCATCAGTCAATTGCAAAGCCGTCTTTTCTTGGAACAACTTACATCCTGCAAGATACTTTCCACTATCCCAGGTCCTTGGGAAGTACTTGATGGGTGGATAAAAATGCCAAACCAAATCTAAAAATCTGGCTGACTGTTCATCTGATAGTGACTCTCGATGGTTTACAATTGTTAAAACTTTTAAATTTTTAAAAATCAGAACAATAGAAAACACCCCCACGAGAACAGCACACAACAAAGGAACAACAATGACGTTTTGGGGGGGGATTTATGTTTTGAACAATATGCTATGAATGTTTTGTTCTATGCAATGTGATTAAAAGACTGAGAACTATTCCAGTTGTGAGAGGTTTTATGTGCAATTATTTTCTATAGTTATTATTTTGCTGCATATGATAAAATATACATATACTGTCATGTGGAAAGAGAATTGCACTAGACTAGTGCAAAAAGGACATATTTTTGTTTCTATATTGATTTGGGACGAAGGGGGAATAGTTCTTCTTGCTATAGAAATTCAGGATAATTTTTTTTGTCCAAGTGCAATTTATCACTTTGCATAAGAGATATGTAGGGAGATGATTAAGAATAAGTAGCATAGTAATCCTAACTCTGTCGACTGAAATTAGGATACAATAGTATGATTGAAAAACATCACTATTATTTAATACATATGAGTACTTTTCAGAAAGATTCCTAGCTCAGTCACCATAATCTGCAGGTGATGACAGAAGTTAGCATGCTCTGAAACATACCAACTGGGCAATCAACTCAGGAACAGATCCCGTCTTTTCAAGACTTCATGTCTATAAACCAAAGGAAAAACAAGATACCAAGGGGGAAAAAAATAGAAGTCAAAATAGCCCATAGATTAAACTGAAGGCTGTCACAGATCAAAGGATGTTGACTAGTAGTTTAAATCAATTCAATAAGCAGCATTAGAACTGCTTTTCAGAATAATGAATTGTGTTTACTTGATTCTTTCTGGACAGTCAATGTAAAAAAAAAACAACGCCCTAAAAAAGAAAGCATCCCTTTCTCAGAGTAAAATGAGTGATTCAAGATTAATAATGAAGAATAACTTTTTGGGAGCATCACAGCATTGTCAAAAGGACAAAGTAGTCATTATGACACCACCATTTTCAGTGGTATCAACATTAAGGTTTGATTGATACATATGACAAACCACATACACACGTAAGATTAAATGACCTAATTTAGCATATGAGATCCCTAATTGACCAAATTAAACATTTTGTACACTACAACCAGAATGCTTGTCATAATGCTCAAGATGCTGCCAGAATCCATGGTTTTCCATAGTGTGTTTAAATCTTCTCTTAAAACCATGTTGTATTCTATTAACAGAGGACAAGTGGAAGTAAAATCTGAACATTTTGCATTGTCCATTTTTGAATGGCAAGGATGTCTGTAGGATTTGTATTTCTGTCAAAATGACAAAAGCAATATTATATCCCTTTTGTATATATGTCCAGTGTTACAGCAGATGCATAAAATGTGTGTGTGGCTTGGGTTGCATCCGCACAACACTGCATTTGTCATTTGACATCATGTGAGCTGGGGGGGGGGGTTCGACCTTAAAATATCACAGTAAATAGTGATCAACCTACCTGCAGATAGGGACATTTATTCCCATCTCCTTTATAAATTTAGTATATCAGCCAATGCAATATACAGCCATTTTATTGTTTAATGAGAGCATACCTATTTAATAAAAAAAAATGCTCCTGGTTTGACCCCAGTAGGTGGCATTTACTGTGGAAAAAAATCAATCATTTTGGAAAAAAAGTTGTAACTTTGGTTTTAGGAGAATTAAATCATTAATCACTGTATGGTTTCCAGAATTGGCTTCAGTGGTAGTAACTCCTACTCTTATTTAACCCAGTACCTTCCAGCTGTTCTGGTGTTCAATTCTCATCTTCACTAGCAATACTAATTCACTTTCCCGCCATTCATGCTGAATTTACTGCAAGGAAACAGGACTAGTATTGTACTAATGGCGGGAAATCATCTTAATTTAACATGTTTGAGCATTTTGTCTTGAAATATGTGTGCAAGAGCAACTGTGGATAATATAACAAAGTCTAATCCAGGGATCCCCAAACTTGGCAACTTTAAGACTTGTGGACTTCAACTCCGAGAATTCTCTAGCTATCTCTGCTGGCTGGAGAATTCTGGGAGTTAAAGTCCACAAGTCTTAAAGTTGCTAAGTTTGAAGACCTCTGGTCTAATCCCATAAAGAATCATTTGGAAGAAAGTTGGCATGTTGGTATATTGAGAAGTGCTCGACCTTAAATTTCTAGTTGTGATATGTGTATTGAATGCAAAGCTGTTTTTCTACCTGTTCTTACAAATCAGTTTTCCTTTTCTACATTGTTTTTTCTTGGAACGTAAAAGTCAACAGGTGCAGCAGAGTGGATTGAAGACATATGGTGTTCATGCTTCACTGCTGATGCCAAAATATGGCTAATTAAAATTTCATCAATAAAAATAGTTTTCTGTCCACAATACAAATTTAATATAGATGAATCACACACAAAAGCATGTCCCACTGTAGAGAGGATGGTAGTAAACAGACTTACTTCATTCGTGATGTGTGTTAATCAGTTCCATATGCTCCAAGAAGGAATGAAATAATATAAATGCCTTTAATATAATACATTTTCATAGTGAAAGCAAGTTTCATTATGTAATCATGCAGGACATAAAATGCTACAACCGTCATTTTGGTTAAGAGATTTCGTTTGGAAGGAGGAAGTGTGCTCTCGAATGATCTTCTAGAATTAGCTGAATTTTTAAGATGGCAAATATAATATACTTTGGCCTTTGGTCATAATTGTAGAACATAATATTACACAAATAGGAATGAAAGCACTTAATGTACTGAACACACAATGGCCATTGATTGCACCAAGTAATAAACTAGTTTGTCTTTTCTCTCTTCTATCAAGGGAGCCCTGGTAGTGTAGTGGTTAGAAGGCACTATTGCAAGAAAACTCTGTCCACAGCCTGGAGTTTGGCCCTGATGGGCCTCAAGGTTGATTCATCCTTCCATAGTTAAAACAAAATGCACAGGTACAGTATAGATGGTACCTTGCTCAATAGTAGCAACTGTGAGAGGGATCGTGGAATCCTAGTGGACAACCATTTAAATATGAGCCAGCAGTGTGCAGCAGCTGCCAAAAAAGCCAACACAGTTCTAGGCTGCATAAACAGAGGGATAGAATCTAGATCACGTGAAGTGTTAATGCCACTGTATAGTGCCTTGGTAAGGCCACACTTGGAATACTGCATACAGTTTTGGTCGCCACGATGTAGAAAAGACGTGGAGACTCTGGAAAGAGTGCAGAGAAGAGCAACCAAGATGATTAGGGGACTGGAGGCTAAAACATATGAAGAACGGTTGCAGGAACTGGGTATGTCTAGTTTGATGAAGAGAAGGACCAGGGGAGACATGATAGCAGTGTTCCGATATCTCAGAGAGTGCCACAAAGAAGAGGGAGTCAAACTATTCTCCAAGGCACCTGGGGGCAGGACAAGAAGCAATGGGTGGAAACTAATCAAAGAGAGAAGCAACTTAGAACTAAGGAGAAATTTCCTGACAGTTAGAACAATTAACCTCTGGAACAGCTTGCCTCCAGAAGTTGTGAATGCCCCAACCCTGGAAGTCTTTAAGAAGATGTTAGATAGCCATTTGTCTGAAATGGTATAAGGTTCCTGCCCACACAGGGGGTTGGACTAGAAGACCTACAAGGTCCCTTCCAACTCTCCTATTGTATTGTATTGTATTGTATAGTTCCAAGATCAGTAAATGAGGACCAAGATTGTCAGGGACAATACACTGACATGGTAAAGTTTACAGAGAGTGCTTTAAGGCACTAGGGCGCATTATAGAAGTCTAAGTGCTAGTGCTATCTTCAATATACATCAGAGTTACCTATGATGATGATGATGATGACAATTCTATACTGCTTAGGGACTAGATTGAGGCAGGAAGGACTACCATGCTCTATAATGTATACTTTTCTGCTTTTTAAAAGTCATTCTGATCCCCATAGTACAGATAAAGAATTCTTATCTAAAACTTGTTCTCATTATTGTATATTTATTTAAACTATATTGCAAATGAAACTGAATATGCACAGTGATGGACGTGATAGCAATATCCCAAAGAAGGCAACTGGACTTTGTTTTTGTTTTTCTTGAAGATGTTTCGCTTCTCATCCAAGAAGCATCCTCAGTTCTGAATGAATGCTAGAGAATGGAAGGATTTATGTTCCTTTCAGGCGCCTGATTGTTATACTTTAAATGTGGGACATTAGTTCTCTCAGAGCCATTGAGTCCCCTTGGGGGTTTATCTGTGTCCTGAGGATCACCTGAATCAGAGTGTAAGTGGGTGTGGAATCTTTTTGGAACTACTGAAAGGACTGTGTTGTAGACAAGGGGCAGGTGGTATCATATCTCTATCTAGATCTTATCATCTATTTATCTGTCTGTCAGTCGGTCTGTCTCTCTATCCTATAGATAAATAGATATTTATTTATTATTATTATTTATTATTCACATTTGTAACCCGCACCCATCTCACCACAAGGGACTCAGGGCGGCGAACAGAGATTTAAGATAAATATACATAAATATAAAATATTACTAAATAATAACTAAATTAAATCAATACCCTGCTTAAAATAAATTTAAATTTAAAACCTATAAATTAAAACTTTGATTTGATTATAAAACAGTAGGGTGCGGAGTAGCTCATGCTAGGCCGGCCAGATGAAAATAGTAAGTTTTTAAGTGCCAGCGGAACAAGCAGAGGTCTGAGATGGTACGGAGATCGGGAGGTAGGCCGTTCCAGAGGGTAGGGCCTACCACAGAGAAGGCCCTTCCCCTGGGAGCCGCCCGGTCGACGGCACCCGGAGAAGACCCTCTTCCTGGGAGCGAGTCGGTCATAGGGATGTATGGGGTAGTAGACGGTCTCGTAGGTAGCTAGGCCCCGTGCCATGGAGCACCTTGAAGATGGTCATCAGAACCTTGTAACGCACCCGGTAGGTCACAGGTGGCCAGTGCAGCTCGCGCAGGAGTGGTGTTATATGGGAATGTCTTGCTTGATATACATCTATCTACCCCTTCTATGCAGAAGGTACCACCTATTCCCTCTTTTTATATATGGCATTCGTGCATGGTATGGGAGCAGCTCTGCAAAGGACAAAAACAGCTCTACGGAGAATCACTAAAACTGGCCAGAATATCATCGGACTCCAGCTACTGGCCCTGGATGACAACTTCGCATCTCGCTGTTTGAGGAAGTTGCCCAACATTCTCAGAGACTCTTCCCATCCTGCTTACAATCTTTTTGGACTCTTGCCTTCTGGTAGAAGATACAGAACAATTAAAACTCAGATCACATGTCTTGTGAATAGTTTTTATCCCAGAGCTATAATTGCACTCAACAATGAACTAAAGGGCCACCATCGGTGAGCTGTTGGACAGCATTACTTGGTCTGTTGTGTGGATGTTTGGGTGGTTTAGGGGCGGGGAATTTTTGGTGGTTGGGGGAATTGTCATGTGTGTTGAGCCTGGTCTCTGGGTATTATGTGAATTTCGTTGTATGGGTATACTGTTTGTATACATACAATGACAATAAAGTAATTTGTGTGTGTGTGTGTGTGTAGTTATATGTATGTATATGTGTGTGTATAGAATAGATAGAATAGAATAGAATTCTTTATTGGCCAAGTGTGTTTGGACATACAAGGAATTTGTCTTCAGTACATAAGTATACACAAAGACACACACACACACACACACACACACACACACACACACAGGCTTCAGGTTTTATTGGATTTATATGCCGCCCATCTCCCAAAGGATTCAGGGCGGCGTACAATATAAAAACACATATTAAAAGTTAAAAAAAGATTAAATAGGAAATCCAATAACCAATTTTCAAATGACAATTGACAATTAAATTTAAAATTAAATTAAAACTAAAAATTAAAATTGATAATTCATTTTATTCAGGCCAGGCTGGCTTGCTGAAAAAGCCAACTTTTTAGGGTGCGCTGGAAAGACTGGAAGTTGGGAATTATGCGAAGCTCTGGGGGTAGCTCATTCCAAAGGGAAGGCGCTCCCACAGAGAAGGCTTTCCCCCTGGGGGTCGCCAGCCAACACTGCCTGGCCGACAGCACCCTGAGGAGGCCAACTCTGTGGGATCGTACTGGACGGGAGGCTACCGGTGGCAGTAGGTGGTCTCACAAGTACCCTGAGCCTATATATGTACATATACATAAACATACATTAAGTTCGAATCCCTACACCACGTAACGGGGTGAGCTCCCGTTATTTGTCCCAGCTTCTGCCAACCTAGCAGTTCAAAAGCATGTAAAAATGTAAGTAGATAAATAAGAACCATCTTTGGTGGGAAAGTAATAGCGTTCTGTGCGCCTTTGGCATTTAGTATTGAAAAAGGTCTTCACTATACCTGAAATGCCACAGTTACTTCAGAGGCAGAAGTTAGACTATACACATAGGTGAGCCTATACAAAAGTAGCTAATGCTTCTTTGTCTGACTGTTTTACTTTCCTTCCTTGTTTTCTGTGATGAGTTATACAGAGGTTTTCATGAGGAAATGTTTTGTATCTCTAACCATACATATGGACACCTCTAATTCTCCAGCGCTAAGGTACAAATAGCCAGTAAACATTACTGCCGTGCAATTGTTATTTTATAGGAAGTTTCTTACAATAACTCTGCTCTTGTCCAAATACATGCAGAAGTATAATTTATTTATAAAGATGCGATCTCTTGCTGTGGGAAAAAGAAGTAGCCATTTCTTTTCCTTCGGTTTATCAATCATCGTGTAATTTCAAGGCATGTGTTTGGGTATTTGAGGCTACTTTGTATAGCTAGTGGAAGAATTGAATGTGATTGTGTAATTTAAGCTCTAGGTTGTTTCTTTCTTCTTGTATACAAAACTGAGTTTGAGTTTGGGTTAAAAATATTTTGGTTTCTGAGAATGCTGACTTCATCTATTTATTGAAAACAGATGCAAAGAGCAAACCAAACTTTTTAGCCTAGACAATCCCGATTGAATTTGTGATAAGGCTGTCTAAGGACCATGGCAAAATGTTCTTATATGGACATGCATTTTTAAGATACTATTTTTAAAAATAGTTTGACTGATTTATATATGTTCTTGTTTACCTTCATTCCCTTTGATTAACTGCAGATTCCAGTAACAAAGAGAAGTATTAATCGAAACTTTCATTCAAAAGGATTTCAAAATTAAAATAAAATTAAACCCATAAAATTAGAAAATTAAACAAACGGTATGCTTAAAAAGAACAAAAATAGAAGTAAATTCTATCCCATGGTACTTTATAACTGATGTTTCTCATATCAAAAGATTATCTGATTTCAGGAATATGATAAACTTTTCTTTGTATTGTTCTTTTTAAAGATATTGAGAACCTTTTTCTAATAGCTAGAAACAAGATAACTACTTCCATTTTATTGGTTAGACCCAATCACCAATGCCTATAATGCTGTCTGTAATGGGACATCTACCTGGTCCCATTACAGAAAGCTAAACACAGATTAAGTGGAAAAAGCTAATGTATTTTGATTAAAAGTCCTAGATTCTATAGAAACTTAGATAATTGAAGACATATTACTCAGACCAAGGTAATGTTGTGCTCTTATTGTCACCCCCTACCATATGGCTGTCTTCCTTTGCCTACATATATTTTCCTCATACCCTGTAGTGAAATTTTAGAGCAGAATCATTTCTGTGAGATTCCACATAATGACATTCTAGAATATGAACAGTTTGTGCAATCATTAAATAAAATGTATCAATAGCTAGTCAGGGGTGATATCAACTTACCTTCACTACAAATGTGAATTCTCCACGCATGTGCAGAGCATCAAAAACGGGACATGATGATGTCCACCTCCCGCTACCACCACTACTGGTTTGCCCCAACTGGTTAGAACTGACTGCATTTCGTCACTATAGTCTTTAAGAAAGCAGCTCCTTAAGAAAGCAGCTACCATAGTCATTGGTTTCTTCTCAGTGTTTATTTATTTGTTACATTTTTCTGCTGCCCATCTCTCCTACATGATGACTCTGGGAAGCTTACAAGTTGTAAATGAAAATAATTAAAATATTAAAACTAAAGATTGAAATATTGTTAAAATTATGCTAAAACTGAAACTAAAAGAGCTAAGAAATGGATGAGATAGGGATGAAGTCTTCTTATTTTGTCAATCGCCTTCAGTCATTAGCACTCCTTCCAGGGTCACAGACCAACTGGCGAAATGTAAATGTGGACGGCCGAAAGGGAGGGGGAAGTTCTCACCTCTGGTGCTAGAATGTTCCACAGGGTATGAGTGTTTATCAGAAAGATAACTACTTTGAGACCAAATACTCTGCATTGATTCATCTATTTAATACATGATTTTTACCCAGAATAATATCGTCACAATTCTCACATTTTTCTGTGATAATTTTTGTTCATAAAGAACACTTTATGTTCTACTGCAATTAACATTTTTATTATGAAATTATTGACATGACTGTGCATTGCAAAGTATTAATGATGAATTGTTCTGTCCAACTTTACTGCAGCAAGATAATACATCAGAAGCATGAGACGGTTGTAAGGATGATGGGCATGTGTCAGGTAGCAGAAAGACTTTTTGATTAATCCTTTGCATCATATCACTTTATATTATTAAACTTTCACAGTAGCTCCTTTTTAAAGATAATGTTGAAAGAGTGAGATAGTTTTTGTTTATGGAATACAAAGCTACTATTCTCTCTTTGAAGGCTAGCCAACAAATAGAATGCATGCATATCGGTTTCATATGTTGATCCAGGAATCTGGACTGAATTTGAATATTGTCTCATCGGCTGCTTTATTACAACAAAGAAAAAGATATTAAATTGATACTAACCTAAGATGAATATAAAATATGCACCCACAAAAGGCATTTATCCATTCAGTCCAATCATGATGAGTTGAATAAGTCAGGAAATCCTCTAACTTGATATGCAAATATTTCCATGACATACAAAACTTTAAGGATTTACAAAGCCACTTCGAAATTCCTCAGGAGTTCTGCACCCTATAAATATTTAAAAGAAATTTCCGTACCTAAACAGTCACTCAGTTTCTTGTTTGGGTTTATGAGCATGAAATAAATCAGTAAGGCGAGGGCAAGAAAAAAAGATGGGGGTGTTTTTGCTTTGTTTAGATGTTATTTAGCATATCCCCTGATACAGCAAAACTTTTTGTGCTAATGATCCTTTTCAGTCATTCTTTTTCATCACCCCATCACATTTTCAAGGAGGAAAAAAAAAGATGAATTCTAACTCTTAATCTTAACTAATGGGAAATGTGTCTAATTAAAATCTCATCAGTGTAAAAATGTGTTTTGTTCATTGCATATATCTAAAGCATATAGTCTAAAATAGCTCCTTCCTGTAATTTTTTTCCACTTTAATTTGCAATGCAACGTCTATATAATTACACAGTGCTTTCCCTCAATTAAACTACTCTATGGAAGCAAAATGGAGTGCCTTGCACATAGATGCGATCCTTCTTCTTTCTCTTTTAAAGGACTCTCCGTGAATTCTTGTGAGAAGACCTCTGCTCACAGGATACCATAAATTGGAGGAGGAAGCCATTCGTATTAATTTTCCTCTGTCCCTCTATAACTGTTTGTTTTGCCAACCAAACAGATGCGAGGAGTTATAGACTTCTTGAAGCAAATGGAAAAATGTTGCTGGAATTACAACTGTCATATATCCCAATCTCCTGAAACAATTCAGAATTTTAGCCTCACATGGTGGACTTTGCATATTTTGTCAGAACTGAGTTGGGGAGTTGTTATATATCCTCACCAGTGGTGGGTTCCTACCGGTTCGGCACAGTTCAGCCGAACCGGTAGTGGTAAGCTGGCCTTGTTCACAGAGCCAGCAGCGACCCGGGCCGGCCACACTTCTGAACCGGTCCCCAGTCACTACGGTCATCGCTGCCATGTTGTTTTTGAGTTCTGTGCATGCGCAGAACAATTTCTATTAAACTACGCATGTGTGCATAGCGTGCAACCACAAATAAACCATAACGCCGGCTAGAACCCACCCCAATCCTCATCCTCTTGATGACCTTACTAACTGAACTGAAAAGGGTCCTATAAGTGACATCTATAGAATCTAATAAGAAGCAAGAAAAGTTGCAGGTTGGACAAAAGACAAACCATATGCTCTTCCACCACACTAATAATTACAATAAGTGCAAGTATTCTACATCTTGCTTCGGTAATTCCTTGTCATTAAATGGAATGAGACTGATTAATAAAAAGCAATTAACACTTTTATGATAGTCTGGCTGAGATTGCACAACTTGCAAGAAAAGGCTAAAGTAGTTTGAGACCCTTCAAGTTGTAAGGATTTGTCATTTTGTCCATGTTCTTGAGCCTTGATGTTGCATTAAGCTAAAATTTGGTTTCTTTATTTGGGCCTGATAGGTAGACAGAAAAACAGTATTTTTTTAACCTAGACTTGGTGCGTTCGGTATGTAGCCTGGCCTCAGCCGATTTGTCCCTTCTCTTCAAGAAAAGCTTCCTCAGGCCATAATCCATTCTGCAAATTGAAAGAGAATTCTGACTTCGGTCTACAATTCTTCTGTGACATTTATTACTCCATTCCTGAAGTGAACGTTTCTTGGAGATGCAGAACTTAGGAGCTCAGAGAGAATCTACTTTCCATTGCTGCTGGGGGCGCTACCCTTTTGCTGAAGTAATATAAAGGATCTTTACTCTCTGAACTATTGAAAGCAAGAAAATGCAGAAATGTTCTGAAGAATTACCTTGCTCAATCGCAGTAACTGTGAAAGGGATCTTGGAGTCCTAGTAGACAACTATTTAAATATGAGCCAGCAGTGTGCAGCAGCTGCTAAAAAAGCCAACACAGTTCTAGGCTGCATAAACAGAGGGATAGAATCAAGATCACGTGAAGTGTTAATACCACTTTATAATGCCTTGGTAAGGCCACACTTGGAATACGGCATACAGTTTTGGTCACCACGATGTAGAAAAGATGTGGAGACTCTAGAAAGAGTGCAGAGAAGAGCAACAAAGATGATTAGGGGACTGGAGGCTAAAACATATGAAAAGTGGTTGCAGGAACTGGATATGTCTAGTTTAATGAAAAGAAGGATTAGGGGAGACATGATAGCAGTGTTCCAATATCTCAGGGGTTGCCACAAAGAAGAGGGAGTCAAACTATTCTCCAAAGCACCTGAGGGCAGAACAAGAAGCAATGGGTGGAAACTAATCAAGGAGAGAAGCAACTTAGAACTGAGGAGAAATTTCCTGACAGAACAATCAATCAGTGAAACAGCTTGCCTCCAGAAGTTGCCCCAACACTGCATGTCTTTAAGAAGATGTTGGATAGCCATTTGTCTAAAATGGTATAGGGCTTCCTGCCTGGGCTTGGAGTTGGACTAGATGGCCTCCAAGGTCCCTTTCAACTCTGCTATTGTATTTGTATTTAATTCTTTTCCAACTTAGATGTACTTTTTTTTACATCTGGTCTTCAACAAAGATTTCTCAGCCATGGGCATTATAGGTGGGAAAATTTGGGAGTCAAAATTCATACTCCTCAAGCGCCACCAATGTGAACACCCCACGAGATGAAAACATAATCCGGAAAACATTGGACTGTGCAGTGATGGATAGATTGACATTGAAAATAAAAGATAAAGGAGATACAAAGTACTATTCAATGCGGAATAGGTTTTATCAAGACTTAGAGATAAGAGGTAGAAGTTAGATGAAGAAATATAATTGTTATGCATAAGCAAAATATGAATGTTATCAATAATTATAAGTATGCTAGTACAATTAATATGATTATAAATATTGCTATAATTATTATATGTATTATCATTATCACTATCAGTATATCTGTTATTTTTTTTCTTTTGTAAAACAAAGTGCCTGGACTTTTCTATAAATATTTATGTAAAAATAAAAAACTTGACTTAAAAAAAAAGAGCAACCAAGGAGAAAACTTATGGCCTAAAAATAAACTGTTTTTAATCAAGTCTTTTGGTAATTAAAAAAAAAGACAGTAGAATAGACCATGTTGGAATAGGCTATCTGACACTGCATTTTAGTAAAGATGTTTACAGTATCTGTACTTCCATTAAACAAGTTCCTAAATCTAAAAACTGCTCTGAACTTTCTCGTTCTTGTCTTAAAGTTATGACACAAATATGTTCCAACATCATTCTAACATTTAGCAATGATGCTATACAGAGGAGGTATTCAGCAGGTTCTGACCAGTTCTGGAGAACCGGTGGTGATAATTTTGAGTAGTTAGGAGAACTGGTAAATACCACCTCTGACTGGCCCTGCTCCCATCTATTCTCTGCCTCCTGAATTCCAACTGATTGAGAGGGAATGCAGTAACCTTCCCCTGGAGTGGGGAGGGAATGGAGATTTTACAGTATCCTACCCCTGCCACACCCACCAAGCCACACCCACCAAGCTACACCCACAGAGCCAGTAGTAAAATGTTTTGAACGGATGCTATACAATGACTAGGTTACCATGTTGGTACGGAGATGCCATGATCACAGGTGGACAGCTTTAGCCTTGGGCAGAACGAAGGAGAAGACTTATCTAACTCTTATGAAGCAAACAAGGGCATTAAGTAGATTATTGGTGCATGCATTGCAATAGGTTTATTTCCAGTGAGAGGTATTTGCAGGTTTTTTCTAAGAAGCCCTGATAACATAAGCTGCCTTGGGAACGATTCATCTTCATTTTATGTAGCAAAAATAACACTTGCAGTTACACTTAGGAAAGAAAAGATGTTTTGGCCTGGTGATTGGATTCATGAATATTCTCACATGCAATGCTGCATCCTTGAAGCAGTTGTCATTTGCTTTTCTGAAGACTTGCACCTCCATTTCAAAGTGCAGTGGCCTGTAAAACTGTTTGATTTGTTTATTACACACATTTCAGACTAGGACATTGCCGCTGGCTGACTGTATCATTTAAATGACTCAAAAACCCAACTGTATAGGCCTTTTGAAGCAGGAAGAGTGGGCATCTCCAGGTACTAGCTGGGAAAAACATAGTATATGTATTGGATCCTTAAGAGTTGGATGTTTTCCAAACATAGACAAATACTGTATTTTTCGGAGTATAAGACGCACAAAAAAGAGGATGAAAATCTGGGGGCGTCTTATACACTGAATACAGCACTTTTGGCCTCCCAAAACCCTGTCCCCACACATCCCATTTTTTACAAAAATAGACACACAGAGACTTTGGGAGGCCTGCAATGTGAGCCCGACCCTCTGGAATGACCTTCCCCCTGACATTAGAATGACCACGGGCCTCCACTCCTTCCGCCAGAAACTCAAAACCCACCTGTTTCAACTAGCCGGCCTGGGCTAATTCCATGCTTCCCGCCTCAGTTTGTAATTTTAAATTATGTTATTAGGTTTTAAGGTTAAGTTTTTAATTTTTATAAATTTGTACAGGGGATTATTTAATTCTATTTTAGTTTATATGTATTGTTGATTGTCATAATTTTAATTTTTACATGTACACCGCCCCGAGTCCCTTCGGGGAGAGGGGGCGGTCTAGAAATCAAATAAATCAATCAATCAATCAATCAATCAATCCTGGAGGCTGGGGAGGGCAAAAACGAGCAAAACGCAGGCTGTTTTTTACCCCCCGCCCCCCCAGCCTGCAGGTCTCCCAGGTCTCCCAGTCTACATGTCTCCCAAAGCCTATGCATGCCCCATTTTTCACAAACACGGGCCTTTTTTGCTCAGTTTTGCCCCCCCCCGTTCCCAGGAGCATTCTACAAGCCTCCCAAAACCTATACATGCCCCATTTTTCACAAAAAATGAGGCCTGCAGAGAGTTTAGGAGACCTGCAGAGGGCAAACACTTTTTTTTTTTAAATTACCTCTTCAAAATCTTGGTGCATCTTATACTGCGGTGTGTCTATAATCTCAAAAATACGGTAGCATTCTTTTTAAAAAAAGAAAGAAATCTTGTACTTAACGGTAGAGATAATGTCATTTTACATCTCTTAAATTGTAAACTCTTTCATCCGTCCTGAACATGATTGCGGGGAAAAAAAAAGTTGTACGAATTGGAAGCATCTCCATCTGACAGGTTGGGAGGTCTGTTTATTCACAAATTAAATGGAGCACAGATTTCTCCTGTATTATTCTGCCAGGGTTCCTAAATATAGACAAATGAGGCAAGATTTCCTGAGATTCGTGAATGTCGGTTGCCACATGTTAAAATGTGTAATGCAAATTAATTGTCATAAAATGTTAGAATAAGCAGAAAAAGAATTTTGTATATACGTGTTTAGCAAATATTCTCCGAATGTCAGCATTTCATTTAAAATCAGCCACAAATGTTTATGCTGTTGCAAACAGAGGTTGACTGTAATTTCAAAATGATGATTACTCAAAAAGTTCAGCAGCTGTCATTTTCTGGGCAATTCTTCTAATAGTCTATGGAAATGAAAGAAGTAGGCTTTAACTTTCTTGTTCTTGTTCTTTTCTTCCTTCTTCTTCCCTACTTTTAGAATAAAAGATGACATAAGAGAATTTATATAAAATGTTTTATAGATGGCACATGACACACGAAAGATTAACAAAAAAATGGTTAAGGATAAATCAGTTAAATGTTGGAAATCTCACCAATTGCCAGGAACATATTATCATATGTGGTGGATGTGTAGGGGCGCAAAAAGCTATTGGGTTAAAATACAAATGTGGTTAGAGAAAATGATACATCAACCCATAGAGTTTAAGCCAGAGGTATTTTTGTTGGGTATTTTACCAGAGAAATATAGTAAAGAAGATTCGTATTTGATTGTACAAATAATAACAGCAGCTAGAATTGTATTTGTACAAAATTGGAAAGCAGAAAAAAATCCCATCGGAAGAGGAGGTAATAAAGAAGATATTAGACTATGCAGAAATGAATAGGTTGACATTAAGAATATAGGACAAAGAGGAATCAGTGTACTACAGGACATGGGGGTAATTTTACGAGTAGCTTGAAAAAAGATATAAATAGAAAGAAAAAGGAACAAAACCTGAAATAAATATCTCAGATGACACATGATTAAAATAGGGGGAGGGGAAATAAGAAAATATCAAAATGTAAATATACAGGCTGAAAAATGATATGAATTGACATGTTAAATAACAATTATAAGAATGTATATCTAAGAATGAATTTGAAAGGAAAAATAAAAAACTTTTTACCAAAAAAAAGAATAAGAGATGAGAATTGTGATTTATTAGGATCTACAGAACCAATATTTAGTTTCAGACCCTTAAGGGATACTTGAGATTGTATTGTATTTTATAGCCATGCAAATAGACTAGGGTCAACAGTGTATAGATTTTTTCTCCCCTTTTCTGAGTTAGGGACCAGTTTGTGTGTCTCTGATGTTTGGCACAATTACTGTAATTTGTGCTTCTTTCTTCCCCACAAACCATGCTACTCAGATCTGGTATTCAGCAGGTTCTGATCAGTTCTGGAGAACCGGTAGCGGAAATTTCAAATAGTTAGGAGAACTGGTAAATACCACCTCTGACTGATCTCACCCTCATCTATTCTCTGCCTCCCAAGACCCAGCTGATCAGGAGGAAATAGGGATTTTACAATAACCTTCCCCTGTCATGGCAACCAAGCCACACCCACCTAGCCATGCCACACCCACAGAATTGGTAGTGAAAACATGAAATACGTATCTCAGAGGACAGGATTAATATACAGGGAAGGGAAATAAGAAAATATTAAAATGTAAATATACAGGTGGAAAATGATATGAATTGACATGTGTTAAATCAGGGGTCCCCAATCCCCGGTCCGTGGACCGGTGCCAGTCCGTGGCTTGATAGGAACTGGGCCGCAGGGCCGGAGAGGAGGAGGAGGGAGGACGGGGCAGCCCCCGGGCAGAGCGCGCACCGGGGGCTGGAGAGTGCAGGTGCGGCCACTCACGCCATTGGGGGCCCTAGAGGGGCGAGTGAGCTGACTCACACACCCCCATGTGCACATGCGCCGCCTGTTCCCCCTCCCCCCTGCTCCCCCTCTACGCCGGCCGGTCCGCGGAATTTTCTTTAAAATGAAACCAGTCACTGGTGCAAAAAAGGTTGGGGACCCCTGTGTTAAATGACAATTATAAGAATGAATTTGAAAGGAAAAATAAAAAGCTTTTGACAATAAAAAAAAAGAATTGGTAGTAAAAATTTTTTGAATCCCACCGCTGATGCTACTGATTTGTGATGATTGCATTTAGCAGTATATCCAGAGGTCAAAAGGAAGGGGAGGGGAGGGAAGGCATGTATACTTCTTTCCAAGTAAGTTCTCATTATATAGCATCACAATAGCATATGTTTAAAATGGTTTGTTGGCTAAAAAGCAAAGCTCAGAAATTGATATCCAATTATCTAATTATGAGGCCATTTTAATAACATTTTAATATTTCTCCCAGTTATTATCTCTCAGTTTTACAGCCCTGTAAAAGAGATACTTGCCCGAAAACAAAAGCTAAAACACTGCTATTTTGAAAAGTTTTTTACATTGGTTCTAACAGTTCTAACCTGAACCAACCCTGCCATATTTCAGTATATAAATGTCATTTTTTAAACAAGAATTGGCCCACAATTCACCATTCAGCAATGTTTGTTGGCCTGCTGAGTTTTCATCCACACTTTCGTACCACACATATGGAAACCTACCAGTGGTGGGTTTCAAATTTTTTAGAACCTACTCTGGAGGTGTGGCCTATTTTGTGGGCGTGGCTTGGCAGTCATGTGGGAATGGCCATCTTTTAAAATGTGGTGAAACTCATTTAACAACATTCTTGCTTAGCAACCAAAATTTTGGACTCAATTGTGATGATAAATTCTTTCTTTCTTTCTTTCTTTCTTTCTTTCTTTCTTTCTTTCTTTCTTTCTTTCTTTCTTTCTTTCTTTCTTTCTTTCTTTCTTCCTTCCTTCCTTCCTTCCTTCCTTCCTTCCTTCCTTCCTTCCAATCCGGGACAGATTTACTTCCAGGTACGCCGGTGGAACCCCCTCTCACCAGTTCTCTAAATTTTACCAACCGGCTCTCGCGAGTAGGTGCGAGCCTGCAGAAACCCACCACTGAAACCTACCCTCTCAAAGTCTTTGGGCAATGTCTTCTAGAATTGTCTTTGTTCATGCTGCTTGGGGTCTCACAGTAGTTGTAACCAAAAACAGGTTCAAGAAAGCTTTGATCTAGGCTTCAAGGTATCTTCTCCTTGAATGTTTGCCTACAATCCAAAGTTAGGATTCTAAAACTTACTTTTAGTAACGAAAATTACAGTAACGTAAATAGCTCATATCTCACACCAAACTCCCCCCCCCATCACATTTTTTTAAATAACTCTGTTCTTGCAGCACTAAAAGTATAGGCTTTACATAGAATTTGCTATTCAGTGACTCTAAATTTAGATTGTGGGTTTTCTATATATTTTTTCAGTTTTATATATAATCGTAAAACCAATTTCTATTGATAACTTAATTTTGCTTTGTCTCCAGATATACTATCATCATATTTCTTGAAATATGGATTATTTTTTTTAAAAAAAATCTATTACATTTTGGATGTACAAGGAATACAAATTGAAATGGATTTATCCACACTCCCTCTCTCTTTCTTTTTTTATCTCTTCTTCACCTATTTAAATAGCAGAAACACTAAATACATATAGATCATTAAAATCAAAATATAAAAAGTATCACAAATTATTTGCATGGTTGTAATTTTGAGTTTAGTATCATTATTTTGCTTTATGTTTTTTTTTAACATTCTCCTTTTTATTTCCAGTATTATGTTAACACAGTTTGCACTCATGAAATGCAAATATCTTTGAAAGATTGCTATCATAATGCAGAATTCAGGTAGTCCTTGACTTACAAAAGTTCATTTAGCGAACATTCGAACTTACAACAGCACCAAAAGAATGACTTATGACTGTTTTTTTCACTCTTACAACTGTTGCAACATCCCCATGGTCATGTGATCAAAATTCAGAAGCTTGGAAACTGGCATGTATTTTTTGCAACCTTTTGACAAGCAAAGTCTATGGGGAAGCCAGGTTCACTTAACACCGTTACTAAATTAAATACTGCAGTGTTTCATTTAACAAGTGGGCAAGAAAGGTCGTAAAATGGGGGGAGTGAATCACTTAACAATTGTCTCACTTTGCAACTGAAATTTTGGGATCAACTGTGGTCCTGAATTGAGATCTACCTGCAGTGGGATTGAACTTAATATTCTTCCAGGATAATCACATGGAAACGACTTGTTTGCTAATTCATTCGAAGGGAAATGCATTGAACAACTCTTATTCATTGTACTGGCTTCCACATTTTCTATGGCAGAAAAAGTTTCCAGATTAGAACTTTCAAAACATTTTTAGAATATAGAGTAACAGAGTCAGAAGGGACCTTGGAGGTCTTCTAGCCCAACCCCCTGCTTTGGCAGGAAACCATACACCATTTCAGACAATTGGTTATCCATCACCTTAAAATTTTCAATTGTTGGAGCATTCACAACTTCTGGAGACAAGTTGTTTCACTGATTAACTGTTCTAACTGTCAAAAAATTTCTCCTTAGTTCTAAGTTGCTTTTCTCCTTGATTAGTTTCCACCCATTGCTTCTTGTCCTGCTCTCCAGTGCTTTGGAGAATAGCTTTGGAGAATAGCTTGACTCTCTCTTCTTTGTGGCAATCCCTGAGATCTTGGAAGACTGCTATCATGTTTCCCCTTTTCCTTCTTTTCATTAAACGAGACATACCTAGTTCCTGCAACCCTTCTTCATATGTTTTAGCCTCCAGTCCCCTAATCATCATTGTTGCTCTTCTCTGCACTTTTTCTAGAGTCTCAACATCTTTTCTACATTGTGGCGACCAAAACTGCATGCCGTATTCCAAGTGTGGCCATACCAAGGCATTACAAGGTGGTATTAACACTTCCTGTGATCTTGAGTCTATCCCTCTGTTTATGCAGCCTAGAACTGTGTTGGCTATTTTGGCAGTTGCTGCACACTGCTGGCTCATATTTAAATGGTTGTCTACTAGGACTCCAAAATCCATCTTACAGTTGCTACTATTGAGCAATTTTTATAAACTGTCATTCAAAAAATGACACCAGGTGAAGAAAGCATATTTCTATGTTACTATCATTGTATTGTGATTTACAAAAGAACCAGTAGGAGGAGTTTTTGCCAGCATAGGAAAGTAGGAAGCAAAGAAAGTCATCTTTGTAAATTATGTGTGGTGAACATCCCGCCCCCCATACACACACACATTATCATGGCTTAGGACCTGGGTCGCCACCGAGAGCCTCCCACTGGCCAGTACACTCCCATAGAGAGGGTCTCCTCATGGTGCCATCGGCTAAACAATGTTGACTGGTGACACTCAGGGGGAGAGCCTTCTCCGTGGGAGCCCCTGTCCTCTGGAACGAATTGCCCCTGGAGTTACGAATTATCCCTGATCTACGCACCTTCCGCCGTACTCTTAAAACTTTTCTTTTTCAACAAGCCGGGCTGGCGTAAATACAAATTTTATCAATCTTAATTGGTTTTGTTGGTTTTTTAACTTTTATTATGGGCCAAATTGTTTCATATGTTTTTAAATTGTTTTAACTTTGTATATCTGTGTTTTATTTTGGCTGTACACCGCCCTGAGTCCTTCGGGAGTAGACGGTATAAACAAAACAAAACATCTACTTTGGTAGATTTCCGTAAAATAAATTGTTTGCTTCACACAGTGGCATTCTAGGCAAGTCACGCCAGTGGAATATCTGGTATATTATTGTTATCAGCAAAACAACAATTCTGATCAATTCCCCAGGTGCCTGCAGAAAACCGAGGAGGGAGAGCGAAAGAAGACTGAACACAGAGATTTATTAATGGTTAGAAGTCCCTGGCATTTGATATAGGAGAAAACTGTGATTTCCCCTAGATTGTAAAAAGCAGTGTGATGTAACAAGCAGAGCCTGTATTTCAGACCTTTTCCTTGAAGCAAGGGCAAGGTGGCCTTGTCCCTCTTTGACTTTAAGTAAACCAGCTGGATTTCAGTGGAATGTTATTTTTCATACAGACTCTTCTCTGCCACTCTAGAGAACGGTGGTCTAACTTCAAGGGCACCATCAGGCTTCGCACATCCAAAAGACAAATGGCTGAAATGTGTGCCATACATCTTCTCACAAGTCCCCTGACCATCTCTCAATAAATAAAAAGGCCACATGACCATGGAGACGTCTTTGGACAGCGCTGGCTCTTTGGCTTTGAAACAGAAATGAACACTGCCCCCTAGAGTCGGGAATGACTAGCACATATGTGTGAGGGGAACTTTTATCTTTACCTATAAAGCACTGTGAAGTAGTATATAGGACTAAATGCTATTGCTACAGCCTTTTGCTACTTATAACCCTTTTCTTGCAATTAAAGTGAAAATCAAAATAATATTGTCAAGCAAATCTCAATCACAATAGGTACAAATCCAATCACTATAGAATAGAATAACAGAATTGGAAAGGACCTTGGAGGTCTTCTGGTCCAACCCCCTGCTTAGGCAGGAAACCCTACACCACTTCAGACAAATGGTTATCTAATCTCTGTTTTAAAACTTCTAGTGTTGGAGCATTCACAACTTCTGGAGTCAAGTTGTTCCACTGATTAATTGTTCTAACTGTCAGGAAATTTCTCCTTAGTTCTAAGTTTTCTCCTTGATTAGTTTCCACCCATAATATTGATCAGTTTCCACCCATAATATAGTGTTAATATTACTTTATAATGCCATGGTAAGGCCACACTTGGAATACTGCATTCAGTTTTGGTCGCCACGATGTAAAAAGGATGTGGAGACTCTAGAAAGAGTGCAGAGAAGAGCAACAAAGATGATTAGGGAACTAGAGACTAAAACATATGAAGAACGGTTGCAGGAACTGGGTATGTCTAGTTTGATGAAAAGAAGGACCAGGGGTGACATGATAGCAGTGTTCTGATATCTCAGGGGTTGCCACAAAGAAGAGGGAGTCAAGCTATTCTCCAAAGCACCGGAGAGCAGGATAAGAAGCAATGGATGGAAACAAATCAAGGAGAGAAGCAACTTAGAACTAAGGAGAAATTTCATGACAGTTAGAACAATTAATCAGTGGAACAGCTTGCCTCCAGAAGTTGTGAATCCTCCAACACTGGAAGTTTTTAAGAAGATGTTGGATAACCATTTGTCTGAAGTGGTGTAGGGTTTCCTGGCTAAGTAGGGGGTTGGACTAGAAGTCCTCCAAGGTCCCTTCTGACTCTGTTATTCTATATTCTAAAGAAGTTTAAAAGCTTCCTAAACATGAGGTAGAAAAACAAAAGGGGGAGGTGAAATCCTGGGGGAAATTAGAAAGCAGATCACAATGTTGTATCAGTTCAAAGTAATAGAATTCAACCAATGAAGCATTTCGATTTTGTGCTATACAAGTGCTGACATGCTACGACACTAGGCTTGCCTTAGAAGAAGAGTCAAAATAATCCATTCAAAATTGTGGAGTGGGGGGAGGAAGAGACTGTAGACAGTACTTAGACAATGCATCTCAATGTCAGTGAAGATGTATTTGTTTCTGACTATCTTTTGGACAGTAGAAGGATTATTTTCGAAATGTTCTACATATGTGTATTTGCCTGTAGTCACACTGTAAGTCCCTTTGTTTCATTGTAGGTGTGGCTATTTGTCAGCACATTTAATATTTTATCTGGTAATGCTAGTCCTTGTATTTTGCAACTCTGAATTTTTTCTTTCTTTAATAGGCAGGTCAAGGCAAGGAATGGCACTTATGTCAGCACTGCTCCCAATGTAGAGCTTGACTTCAATTTTGTGATCATCATTCAATGTGTCACCTAAAATAATTATTAGTGGACACTTGGCTGACACCAACAAACCCCCCCCCTCCACATACACACACTTTATCATCATCCTAGGGAAGCTGCGAAAATAGTTGGGAGCAGTGCTGAATAAATCAAGATAAGTTTGGGGAAAAGAGGTTCTGTAGTTTACTCTCTGACAATAGAGATGGTTGTGGACTCTGATTATTAAGACAGTAAATGACAACCTAACACAAACTGTCTTTGTAGGTACAATCAAGGACTGTTATTCTTGCTAACATAGTTAAATGAACTTCTTGCTACCATTAGGTGGCCCATTTTGTCCACAGTGGAGTGGGGGGAGGGTTAGACACTTTGACTGTTGTGTCATGAAAAACCCTACTTGGGTCATGATCCCTTAGCAATGGTTTCTCATGCTCAGATCATCACTTATTTTGATTATTACAGCATACTTGTGTAGATGGCTATTACATCCCTCAGTCTTTGAAGACAAACTAAGAAATTGCATATGGTTCAGAATGTGATAGCTAGACAGCTGGCAGGTCAAGCTTCCTATTGCCAGGTAATGCTACTTCTAAAATTGCTGCACTGGGTTGCCGGTAGGTTTCCAGACACAAGTCAGAGTGCTGCCATCACCCGCAAAGCCCATGCCTCATTGTGGCAGGATACATCTGATACTGTTTACCCACAATTTACCAAAGGGGTAGAAAAACACCTGGAAAGGACCTTCTCTGGCTGATTAGGGTGATATGGACTAGATGGCAATCTCATAATTTCTAAGTCTCTATTTCCATTTCCTGCTCATCTACTTTTTAGCATTTCCAAAGGTGTTTAAGACAACCTATTCAACGCTTTTAACCCTGGCTGATTTAATGGCCTCCTTAATCTTAAGTGCTTTTCATTTCCTTTGTCTGCTGCAGGTCACCCAGAGTTCTTGAGACTGGGACAGGATAGAAAAACCGTAAAACAATTTTTTGCATGTGGAAAGAAAAGAAGATTAAAAAAGAAAACTGTTGGGAATCACAAGTGTGGGACAACACCCTTTCTGCTGACAGAAAGAAAACATTAGGTGAAGGACAAGTGAGAACGAATGCAAAAAATTGTGGAATATCAGTTGACAGCTTAGTCAATGTGGAGAGCAGCTGGAAGATTCACAAAGAGGACATTTTGGTGAACTGATGGGGATGAATCTAGATGTAGGCAGTCAGAAGCAGGAGAAGGCTCAATTTAACTGAATGGAGAAAGAGATAAAGCAGAGGTGAAATTCAAATTTTTTTGCTACTAGTTCTGAGGGTGTGGCTTGGTGGGCATGGTATGGCTTGGTGGGCGTGGCTTGGTGGGCATGGCAGGGGAAGGATACTGCAAAATCTCTATTCCCACCCCACTCTGGAGCCAGCCAGAGGTGGAACTTGCCGGTTCTCTGAACTACTCAAAATTTCTCCTACCGATTCTCCAAACTACTCAAAATTTCCACTACTGGTTCTCCAGAACCTGCCAGAACCTGCTGGATTTCACTCCTGGGATGAGGATACCAGCAAGAGAGCAAGTGGAAAACACCTACGTGTGCAGAGACTATGGACATTGGCAAGGGGAAGATATATTTGCATTAGTTTAGAATGCACTGGACTTCTAGATTGTAGAATTCTCTAGGAAAATCAGCCCTTGAACTCAAAACCTATTTTTGAGGTTACAAATGTAACACATTTCACAAATGGCTGCCTATATTCTGTGTAAATCTGTCAGGCTTGCATGTCAAAGAGAGCGAGAGCCAAATGAGGGTAGAACCAGAGTGCCCCCCACATTTCTAGGGCCTCTTTAATCCTTCTCAAGGTCAGGCTTTATGCTGTGCCATGTGGGCAGTTGTGAAACAAGGGCAAACAATGAAGAGGATGAAGCTGGCAATATCCCCAGAACTTTATATTTTTGAACATAAGTGGTGGCAATTGAATAACAGATGGCTACCTAGGAGAACATATCTGTCACGGAAGCAATATATTTCAATTAAACACTTACATCAGTCTAAAAGACTGCACTGTATTTCCCCCCCCCCTTTTTCAGGTAGTTCTGGGCCCGGTTTTCTTGAACAAACGGAAGTGTGAACTCCTTCTATAACCCATTCTCATTGGTTCATTCATTCTGATAAATCAGTATTTCATGAGTGGCAAATAATGTCTTCCGAGTTGAGCAGATGACAATTTGCAAGTAAACTCTCCTTGACTATTGCAACGCTCTCTACATGGGGCTCCCCTTGAGGTGCATCCGGAGGCTCCAGTTAGTCCAGAACGTGGCCGCGCGGGGGATTTCGGGAACATCTCGAAGTTCCCATGTAATACCTCTCCTGCGCGAGCTGCACTGGCTACCGGTGGCCTTCCGTGTGCGCTTCAAGGTGCTTGTTACCATCTTTAAATCGCTCCATGGCTTGAGGCCTAGTTACTTGTGGGACCGCCTCCTGCCACATACCTCCCACCGACCGATTCGCTCCCACAGAGAGGGCCTTCTCAGGGCGCCGACTGCCAGTCAATGCCAGCTGGCGACGCCCAGGAACAGGGCCTTCTCTGTGGCGGGGCCCGCCCTCTGGAACGACCTCCCCCCCAAACTCCGCACCATCACCGACCTTCCCTCTTCCGCCGCTCACTTAAGACACTTCTTTTCCAGCAAGCTGGACTGGCGTAGAACTTGAATTTTAGAACAATAGAGCCTCAGCCAAGTTAGATAGGTTTTTTAATGGGATTTTAGCACAGGTTTTCTATTTAATTTCTTTTTAACTTTTGTATATTGTTATTTATTGTATATTTCAATGTCCTGTGCACCGCCCAGAGTCCGTCTCGACGGAGATTGGTGCGGTTAACAAATCGAATAAATATAAATATAACATAAATATATAAACATGTTTAGGACTATTTGTGGCTATTTTGATATAGAGGAAGCTGCTTTGAAACTGGTGTTCCATGTACAGTTATTCAAGCTATTAAGTGATTGCTGGATACCAGGAGACGGACCAACAAATCAAACTTGCGTTTGCCATTTGGCTGCCTTAATGGATTTGGATTTTCAGATGGGAGTTAAGCTGAGGCTTACACTTTTAAAACAAAGATAATTGCATTAGATCGGGTGCACGGCAGAGGCAGACTTAGGCTTCAGTGACAAACAACAGCTCTTTATTGGAAATAAACTATGTACAATCCAGCACCGCTCTGTTGGACAGTTAGTCCTTTTATAGGGAGCTGTCAAACGGTTCGGCCAATTGGCTTCAAGTATTTTCCCGCCGGAACAGAGGATCTTAGTGAAACCTACCATACTGGCTGTAACAAATTGTTTGAATAATCCAAGAATATTCCTTCTTGGCCATTTATGGGAAAGGAATAGACATAATTTTAACTAGAAAAGTGCATCTCTTCATAAAAAAAACTTCTGGCCATAGACCAGGCGTGTCAAATTTGATTTCATTGAGGGCCACATCAGAGTTGTGTTTCAGGTCGGTGGTGTGGGTGTGGTGAATGTGGGCGTGGCCAGCTCACCATCACTTGTGTCGGGGTGGTGGTGGTTTCTGTGGTGGCTCGTGCACTCTGCCAGTGAAACAGGCTCCCGAACTCCATTTTCGCTGGCAGAAGTATCATGGGTTGGTCCTTCTCTGTTTTTAGGGCAGCCCCACAAGCCAGATCTAAGCACCCCATGGATCTGGCCCCTGTGCCTAGAGTTTGACACCTATGCTATAGATTATTAAATTTTGTGGGGAACTGTAAATAAATGTGTCAAAAATTGGCTTCCAATTTAATGTGGTATAACCACATTTCAGAATAACAAAGTTGGAAGGGACTTTGGAGGTCTTCTAGTCCAACCCCCTGCTCAGGCAGGAAACCCTATACCATTTCAGATGAATGGTTGTCCAATATCTTCCTAAAAACTTACAGCCTTGGAGCATCCACAACTTCTGGAGTCAAGTTGTTCCACTGTTTAATTGTTCTAACTGTCAGGAAAGATGTCCTTAGTTCTAAGTTGCTTCTGTCTTTGATTAGTTTCCACCCATTGCTTCTTGTCCTGTCTTCAGGTACTTTGGAGAATAGGTTGATTCCTTCTTCTTTATGGAAACCTCTTAAATTTCCTTTTTGCATACAAGTCTATGTGACACAATATCAAAGGTGCCAAATAGATTGCTGTGCTACCTCTATAAGCATAAAAACGGACATTTTTTTTTTAAAAAAAGGATGGAAAGTTGAAGTTATTATTTATGATAGCATCAGCTGCTAACCTCATCTTTCTTCAGTCTTCTGGCATACTACAAGGTTTTTAGGAAAGTGGAGAGTTCAGCTACTGTTCCCTTTGAAATGTTTAGGTGAAGTTTTTTTTTTTTTTTTTTTTTTTATTGAAAAAGTTTTATTGGTTTTACATTTTTTAACAGGATAGGGTAATGGTTAGAAAGAAATTTTGAGAGCATTCACGTCAGAGTCGTCGGACCTTCCGAGACCTCAAAATACACATTAAAAAAAGTTAACATAGAAAACATTTTCCATACCACTACAAGATGAAAGCAAGTACATTTACCTAAATTCTCCCTTCCATGCTGTCAGACATTTACAAAAAGTCCGGATAGAAATATTATACAAAATTGTTCAAGAAAAATCAAGGCAAAGTTATTTTTTTGATCTAAGTCTTTTGGCTATTGTATCTTCTTTCTCTCCTCCCTGGCCCCCCGCGGGCGGGGCCGTGACCCCCTCCGTCCCCCCTGGATCTTCCCCCAGGGCAGAGGAATGTTTTTTAAGAAAGGCTTCCGCCTCAGCAACTGTTTTAATCCTCACTCTTCCTCCTTCCCAGAACACCAGCATCCCTTCGGGTGTCACCCACTTGAACCAAATCCCGTGATCAAACAATGTTTTAGACAAGAAGGAAAATTTCCGTCTTGCATCTCGAATCTTTCTAGGAATCTGCTTCAAGATAGTGACCGTTTTTAGTTGGTAAATTAATGGACTTTCTCTCTGCAATTTCAGGATTTCCTCTCTGGTTGACCTTCTAACAAATTTCACATGTATCTCTCTAGGCACTTCATTCATCCTGGCATATGCAGAATTAATTCTATAGGCTAGGTCAATGTCCCCCCTGATCTCATCCTTAGGTTTTTGTAAATAGTCTGCTAAAATTGTACTCATAAGATCAGGTAGGCATTCACCAGATTCCTCAAGAACATTCTGAAATCTCAAAAAATATGTCATTCTTTCCATATCTATCCTAGACACATGCCCATTTATTTCCCCCACCTCATTAGAAACATTTTTAATCTCTCCCTTAGCCCCCTCCAGCCCTCCTTCCAATTCTTCATTCTTTTGTGTATTCTCCAACACTTGCTTCCGGGTATCCAATAGTTCCTTTTTAAAAGTACTATTTTCAGCCCTCTGGGCCTGTATTTCTGATATCAAAGTTTGCATAGAAGTTTCAAGAGAAGCCATCCTTTGTTCCAAATTTACAAGTGCTGCTTCTTGTGCCATGGTTAAAAGTTAGAGTCACTGCCACCAAGATGGCGTTTTCCGGGTGGGGCTGGTGGGGCAGATCAGGAGCTCAGTTCAGTTCAGGGCTGTGAAGTTGCAAACAATTCAGAAACCAAAAGAGACACCATTTCCCAAATCAGCAAATAGTAATAACGAAGGTATTCCAGAGAAGAAGTCACAAATCCATCAAAAGAAAAAAAATTTCAAAAATCCAGAGAGAGTCCTGCTTTCAAAGAGACGCTGGAAATTTTCCTTAGTTGAAATAGTCAGGCAAGGGACAAAGAGAAGCCACTTCCACCGCCCATCTCGCAGCCAGAGGGAGAGAGTAGCAAAAAAAGAATTTTTTAAGCTCAGCCAGACCTAGAAACAATGTTGCAGAAAGTCACAATCCACTTTCCCTTGTTAAAGACCGTCCGGAGTGAAGTTTAGGTGAAGTTTTGTCTGCTTCTATAGTATCTGAACCTTATGAAAAATTCTATTTTATCAATACATATGAAAGGATCTGGTAAAGTACCCATATCCTTCCTGTAGAATGTGAAGTAAAAATATTTTTTTAAAAATGTCTGGATGTTCTACTTGAGGATACGCCGTGACTGCTCTGAAGGCATACGTTGATCAGAAAGCAAAATAAAAAAACTACCTCATTTTTGGAGATGTCAAACGGAAAGCTTTCATAACACTGAAGACAATTTCTCCATATTCAAAGCAAGCTGCCAATTAAATCCTTTCTGTGTTCTCCCTTTTTCGTACTTCAGTCTTCGACTATGCTCCACGGGCAATGGAAAGGAGTCATGTAGATTCCATAGATGAAATGGAAATGCGCTGTAATGAAAGGTTGTTGTTCTATAATTCTCAATATAATTTTGGCTCAGTGCAGTATTTCCGTTAAAATAGGTCAAGGTACCTCTTTGCTTGCTATTCATCCTATTATACAAAGTGGGGAATTTCCATTTTCTCACTGGTTCAGAAGTAATCTCCTTCTCCGTGAAATCCAGTTTGATGTAATGGATAAAGGCAAACTGAGAGGCTATCAGCGCTAGTCCTGCCTGAGACCCAAGGGTGAAATTCAGTAGGTTCTGGAGACATTTTGAGTAGTATGGAGAACTGACAAATACCACCTCTGGCTGGCCCCAGAGTGGAGTGGAAATGGGGATTTTGCAAACTCTTCCCCCTGTAGTGGGGAGGAAATGAGGATTTTGCAGTATCCTTCCCCTGTAGTGGGGAGGGAATGGAAATTTTGCAGTATCCTTACTCTGTAGTGGGGAGGGAATGGAGATTTTGCAGTATCCTTCCCCTGTAGTGGGGAGGAAATGAGGATTTTGCAGTATCCTTCCACTGCCATGCCCACCAAGCCATGCCCACAAAAACTGGTAGTAAAAAAAAAATTGATTTCACCACTGCTGAGACCCAAAGCCAGCTGGGGCCAGTTGATCTATCTCTCAGCCCTAGGAAAGAGCCAAGGGCAAACACTTCTGGAAGCCTTGCCAAGAAAACTGCAGGGATTAATATAGACAGTTGCCAGCTGTCAAGACTGCCTCAATTACTATACACTGTTAGTAATAAATAATAATAAGACAGAGAGACTAATTCTGGTTGCACAAGACCAAGCCTTAAGAACAAATGCATACAAAGCCAGAACTGAGAAGGCAGCAATGGCAAAAGGAGCTGAAGAAACAGTGGACCAGAGTGGTTAAGCTGCTGTCAGGAAATTGAACAGGTTGACTACAAACTAAGTAGCAACAATAGTGCACTGGAACATCTGCAAGATAGACCATTTGCCTGCAAGCAAGAACTGGTGGGACCATAAGATAAACAAAGTAAGGGAAAATGCAAGAAGCTAAATTGCTCTGGGTCTTTAGACTTCAAACAGACAAGCACCTGCCACATAACACCGCGTAACACTTATCGAAAAAAGAGTGGTTGATAAGACAGCCAGAAGTGTCTGTGGATGTAGCAGTAACTAGGATACAGCAGAAAAGAACAGAAAGAAGTGGAGAAGGTGACAAAATACAGAGACCTTAAAATAGAAATAGAACTATTGTGGGAGAGGAAAACAAAGGTTGTTCCAATAATAATAATAATTGGCACCTTGAGGACAATCCCCAAAAATCCTAGACTACCAGGTATTGAATACCATTAGCACTGACAAGATCACCACCAGTTATTTACAAAAGGCAGCTTTGCTTGAAACAATTTACATCTTGTGACGATATCTTTAAGACCATCAAACATTTACACATTTACCTATGCCAGGTCCTTGGGAAGGACAAATATTCCAAATTCAGTCAAAACTAACTATGACAAATCAATAATAATAAAAAATCTCATAATCGCATTGAATTCTCAATCTTTTGACAACCTTACATTGCAGTAAGAGATTGTTGTGGGCATTTAGGAATGCTACCAGGTTCTTAAGGGATATGGTGGCTCAGTGGTTAAGACGCTAAGCTTGCCAATCAGAAGGGTTGGCAGTTCAGCGGTTCAAATCCCTAGCGCCAAGTATACGGAGTGAGTTCCCGTTACTTGTCCCAGCTTCTGCCAACCTAGCAATTTGAAAGCATATAAAAATGCAAGTAGAAAAATAGGGACCACCTTGGTGGGAGGATAACAGCGTTCTGTGCATCTTCAGCATTTAGTCATGCCGGCCACATGACCACGGATACATCTTTGAGCAGTGCTGTCTCTTTGGCTTTGACATAGAGATGAGCACCGCCCCCTAGAGTCAGGAACGACTAGCACATATGTGTGAAGGGAACTTTTACTTTTACCTTTACTAGCTTCTTTGGATTATGGTCATTGTTTCTAAACTGATTTCTATTTTTGAGTTTCAAGCATTTCACTCTTTTTCGGGATGAGGATGGATACAAACATGACCTTGAGGCCAATTAGGTAGGATAAACTACAGCCACAGAAGGCCTGTTATGCCTGGACTTCATTTTAAAGTTTAACCCAGGATGACAGAAGGTAAATGTCATTTCTGTAACAACAGCTGCTTGACAGCAAGACATAGTGAAATGCCTGTCCAAAATCCCAAGATAGAGGCATTAGCAAAGTCGTTGTGCCTTATTTAAATTCCTTCTATTAAGGTTCTAATCTACACTTTACTGAAATCAGCAAATCATTCCTCCTCTGAAGTTTCAATGCCGCCCAAATTTTTACTGCGCTCTCTGTAAAATCTATATTTATAGTATTTCATTTCCTTATGTAATTGCCTGAAGCCAACATAGTTAACTAAAATGCATCCATGAAAATAGATTAGGATTGTGTTTTAAGTAGAAGCAAAGCAAACCATTTCAGAAATAGCAAATACCCCATATAGACATACAACTTAGCTCTTCCTTGTATGGCCTCCTTACTATTTTAGTTACCGGTATATTGCATCCAACCAAATATAAAACTATCACCCTATGTTAGACTTACTGTATTTTTCAGACTATAAGATGCAGCCAGAGGTGGGTTCCAGCCGCCATTACTACCAGTTCGGTAATAAAAAAATTTGCAGAACAGAAAATCAAGATGGCGCTGCTGATCATAGAACTGGTATGTCCACCGGAATTACTACCTATTTGGCCGAAATGGACTGAATAGGTAGGAACCCACCTCTGGCTGTACCAGACTGCATCTAGATTTATAGGATTAAACAAGGAAAAAAATAGTTTTTGGTTTCTGTGCCTCGTGTTTTTGCCCTCCCTGGCCCTTGGGAGCACTTTGCAGGGCAAAAACAGGTTCGTTTTTGGTCTCCTGAACCCTCCAGATGTCATGTTTTTGCCAAAGATTTGCCCGTTTTTGGCCTGCAGAGTGCTTCTGGGGACTGGGAGGGCAAAAATGCAACTCGCGGAGGGTTCAGGATCCCGAAAACAGGCCCATATTCTGTCTACAAGAAGCCCCAAAAATTTTACCCACTTTTAGGGGGGTGGGAAGGTGAGTTGTATAATTCAAAAAATATGATATGTGGTGTAGTGGTTACGGTGGTAGCCTAGAAATCTGTGAGTTCTAATATCACCTTAGGTATGAAAGCCAATGGGTGACTTTGAGCTAATCATTCTCTCTCAACCCAAGTCAGTTCCCAACATTGTTATAGGAAAATAGGAGGGAGGGGTGTGCATGTGTGTCTGTGTGTGTGTGTGTGTGTGTGTGTCTATGTATGTATCACCTGTTACCTATAAAGTAATAAATGTATGATAATAATCTAATAATAAATAATAAAAATATTTGTTACTGTCTGGAGCACATGTCTATTAGCATGGGGCAAATTCCATTATTATTATTTATTGTTCACCAAGAAGAAGGATTCATTTTAATCAACTGAACAGCCTCTGATAAAATTAGCTACCAAGTAGACTGAAATCTATATAATATAAAGATCCATGTTTCCCCCTTTTTTGGCAATTCTATTAAGTACCGAAAAGCTAACTAAATAATGAATATCACCAACATAAGTGGTTTATTGCCTCTCTTGAAAGGTGTGTAAATATTGTTTATCTCTATGTGCTATTTATCTATATCTGTGTTGTTTATCTGTGCATCTAGAGTTTATGATCTAAACCTTTTAAAAATGATCACCAACAAGCCCAATTGCCTGTTTTCTGCACTCCTTAAGATGCAACCCTTTAATGTATTATGGGATCAACTTCAAAAGTCCCATTAATCTTCTTTATAGTATAAATTGTATAGTGTAGTCTTGGGTGCTCTCTCAGCTTAGTTGTTTTCTTGCAGAAGTTTCATTATCCAACCAAGTAACATCTTCAGTGCCAGAAGTGAATGGGGTTTTGCTCTGTTTATTTATAATAGCTTGCCCTGTCATTGGTGGCGGGAGTGTGGTTTTTGGCTTGGTAGTTCCTTGATTAGTGTGATGGAATGTAGTCAGGAGTAACAAGAGGAGGGAGCAAAGAGACACCAGTGCTTGGAATTTTTTGTATGGAGGAAGAGGTTATGATGGGCCCCCTTCCTAGCAATTCATAGAGTCTATCTAACAGTTATGCAAATAGATGCTTTAGTCTGTCAAGATTTCTGTCTATAGGCAAACAACAATAAACTACTCAGAAGTAACTACATGTTCAGTGGTGGGTTTCACATTTTGTTACCACCGGTTCGTTGGGCATGTGCCTTCCACGCATGCACCTGGCCTCAAAAACGTGCCTAAATAGGACGGCTTAGAGGTGGGGTGGGTGGGCGGGCCCACCTGTGATTTCCACTACCAGTTCAAGTGAACCAGTCCGAACTGCTGAATACCACCTCTGAATATGTTGTTTTTTTATTCCTTGGGCCTAGACAGTTAGACTTTGTTTACTGGTTACTTTATTTTTTATTTTATTTTATTAAATTTGTATAACCACGCCTCTCTCCCCAAGGGGACTCAGGGCGGTGCACAGGAAATTAAAACAGGAAATATAAAACATAGCAATAATAAATACTAAAAGCCAATTAAATACAAAATACCCTGTGCTAAAATTCCCTAAAACTCTTACCCATTTAAAATCCAATTAAAACAATTTAGAGTTCAGTCTACAGACTTAATTGTGCGGATTAGGCCAAGCCGGCAAGATGGAAGAAATATGTCTTCAGATGTTGGCGGAAGGAGCGGAGGTCCGTGATAGTTCTAAGTTCGGGGGGTAGGTCATTCCAGAGGGTTGGGCCCACCACAGAGAAGGCCCTTCCCCTGGGCGTCGCCAGCCGGCACTGCCGGGTGGACGGCACCCGGATAAGTCCCTCTCTATGGGAGCGAAAACTGGCTAACAGAGCATATGGATCTACACCAACTAGCAGTCAGAAGACACAATTAAAACTCCTTACTTTTGCAACAATGTACAAACTCAACTGAGAAACTGTAAGCATCCTAAACCAAGCAAAATCCAAAAATGTGAGATAATTCCTGGAAGCTTGGCACAAGACAAATCAACCATCAATAGGCACGTAAAGATAAACAACATTTACACATCATTCAAGAGAGTCAATAAAAAAGTTAAAAGGGAAACAAAAAGACTAGAATGCCTCCCTCAGAAGCAATCAACTCCCAGATAAGCAGAGATTAAAAACAGAATTAACACAAGACAAACAATCAAGCAACAAACAACAGCCTAATCAAGGAGCTACCAGAGAGAGAGAAAACCACACCTTCATCAGCTGTGACTGTCAAGCCACTGTATATAAATAGAACAAACTCCACTCCCTTCTGCCACTGAAGATCTTACTTAGTCTAATAATGCAATATATGCAAGCAAACAACAAAGCTCAGAGAACATCAAGGATTGCATAGTTCAAGCCTGAGCTACTGATATTCTCTTCAGAGGTGGGATTCAGTGGTGGGTTATGACCGATACGCCCCGGTGCAGGCATACCGGTGCTTGCCAGGAGCACCAGGTACCATTCTGGTACAGTGCTCAGAATGGCCCACCCACCTTCCTACACTCCTTACATGTATTTGAGCTGTTCGAGGCTTCCGCGCATACGCTTACAGAGTATGGCACCTGCGTGATGCTCCGCCGAGCAGCTGGAGCATCACAGAGGCTTCGCGGAGTGCCATGGGTGGTAAGTATGCATGCGTGCCCTATGTTCATGTGTGCACATGCTGCGCATGTTCATGTGGTGGGCGCCTGTTCCTGTTGCACCGTACCGGTTGCACTGGGACCTGGAACCCACCACTGGTGGGATTCTACCAGTTTGGCCTGGTTTGGGCAAACCGGTAGCTCCGAAGATCAGCTGAGAGTGAACCGGTTTGCTTGACCAACAGGCGGGCCCACCCACCCCTCGGTTATACTCACTATATTACCTTGTTTTTAAGCCCAGCTGATAGACACGGCAGAGACGATTGCCGTGCGTCAGCTGTTTTGCCGCATCTCAGCTGCAGTAGAAGGTACGTTTTTTAGCTTTGTTTTAAGTCACTGTGTGTGCGCAAGGCGCATGGTCAGCAAACCAGTTGTTAGACCGATTGAATAGCTTATGATGCTATCTTCATGATAGCAGGAAAAATTATTTTGTGGGAAGAAATTGGAAACTGGAATTCTGGAGAGATTTCTATTGCAATAGTGGTGAATATCTGTAGCTCTGGTGTAGGATGAGGGTAAAGGTTCGTTTTCCAAGCTTGTGGGTTGGTTTCTGAACGTTTCATTATCAGTCTAGATAACATTTTCAGCAAAGTTTAGGGGATTTCTATTCTATTTCTAAAATAGAAAGGTTTCTATTTTGGAAACTAACCTAAGACTATTAATGGTTTAAATAATTTTGTCATAGTAAAAGTAAGTAAGTAAGTAAGTAAGTAAGTAAGTAAGTAAGTAAGTAAGTAAGTAAGTAAGTAAGTAAGTAAGTAAGTAAGTAAACTATGTTACAAAACTATTTTTTTTAAATAGCCATTTGTGATGTTCTCCTTCCCAAGAGGGACGCAGTGGCTTGGTGGCTAAGACTCTGAGCTTGTTGATCAGAAAGGTTGGTAGTTTGGTAGTTCGAATCCCTAATACCACATAACAGAGTGAACTCCCATTACTTGTCCCAGCTTCTTCAACCTAGCATTTCAAAAGCATGTAAAAATGCATGTAGAAAAATAGGAACCACCTTTGGTGGGAAGGTAGTAGTGTTCTGTGCACCTTTGGCATTTAGTCATGACAGCCACATGACCATGCAGACATCTTTGGACAGCGCTGGGTCTTCGACTTTGAAACAGAGATGAGCCCCCTAGAGTTGGGAATGACTAGCACATACGTGCAAGGGAAACCTTTACCTTTACCTTACCTTCCCAACAACTGTGATTGTTTTTTCTTCTGGAAAGTTAGCACTTTCTCTAATTGGTTTCTTATCCTTACAGGTGTTTTTTTTGCCAAGAGAGAGAGAGAGATTTAGTTTCCTCTCTGTGCTCTAAATGTACTTTAATGTACCCATGCCAGATGTTACAGAGGCTTACAGGCCTAGGTATACCAAGATATACCAAGACATTTCTAGCATGCCACAGTCCAATCCCAGTCCACAGACAGGGTTGGGGACCCCTGATCTAAAACTTGTCTTACTGATTTCAACTTACCAGGCAAATATTTGATTCATTTACCAAGAACCAGTTTTTGTTTTGTAATAGTCTGGACTATATTACATTATAGTTGATCATGGCTGCCTACCTCTCTGCTAGACAGTTGGAGGAATGAGAACCCTAAAAATATTATACATTGTTGACAAATAGCTCTCTATTATGTGCTGTATGACCAGTGGTGGGTTCCTACCAGTTCAGACCGGCTTGGCCAAAGCAGTAGTGGTTTGGGGGCCTGGGTCACTGGAAACAGCATTGACCAGGCCTGCCACGCCCCTGAATCGGTTCCCTGGTCAGCGCCATCGGCAGCACCATCTTGTTTTTCACTTCTGCGCATGCACAGAACAATTTTAATTGTACTGCACCTGCGTGCACAGCGCACATCAAGAATGCCTGTGAGCAAGAGCAAACCAGCAGCAGTGCCTGCCAGAACCCACCCCTGTGTATGACCTAGTTTTCAGAATTTCTTCTTTCTATGTTGCCATGCTTGTGGTTATGTTAATTTAAGCATTTCTAATTTTCCCTCCTTACATCTATTCTATAATGTTTGCATGAAGGAAGCTTAATAGTATTAAACATGATTGCTTAATCAATCATGGCAAGACTTATGAAACTATAATGACTTACTACAATGGCTAAACTCAGTTTTTAAATACTGAAGTGCTGCGCACACTTAAAACTTTCATTTATTCTGTCACTGACTTAACTGGGCAAGATCAAAGTTTAGAAGATTTCAGCTTCACACTGTAAATAATTTAATATAAGAGTTGCAAATTTAAGGAAACTGAAAAGTATTAGTTAGTATGGGTTTTATCTTGCCCATTTAAATAACACACTATCAATATTATTTAAATGCTTTTATTGAGTTCTTTGATCAATTTCACAAACATTGTAGTAATATTTGTAATGGAATTTGTAATGGAATGTTTAATATAGATTAAACATTGTAAGATTGTGGTAATATTTTAGAAAGGAATAATTTCAAATTGATAAAAAAATGAACAGATTGATCGGTCTATAATTGTTCAATAAAACCTGGATTTAATAGATCCTCATTTGGCAGATTCGGGGTGCTACCAATAAAATATCTGTCTATATATACCCTCAATAGGCAAATCCATTACATTCAGGGATGAAGCAATTAAATATACATTCAATTAGCTTTAATTGTATGATTTCTAGGTATTTACATCATTTTGCAATATGTGCATGTGCATTGTTTATCAATTTAAATCACTTATATAATGTTTATGTACTGTCACTCATTTGGCAACAACAAGTTTTCCCTTTCCCCAAATATTCACTGAAATTAAGTTTCATTCTGGTTGCACTCAAAATCTCAAGTAATAGCGTGCTTGTTGGTAAAGCACAATTTAGGGGTCCCCAACCTGCAGTAGCAGAAGTAGCCTGCAGCACTGCACTCTAACCACTGTGCCACTATGGCTCTTATAGGAAATAAGGATACTTATTTCAGATTCTGCCTTTTATCATTGAGCACTGATGTCAGTGGGGTTCTGTGGGCGTGGTTTGGTGGGCGTGGTGTGGCTTGGTAGGTGTGGCAGGGGTAGGATACTGTAAAATCTCCATTCCCTCCCCACTCCAGGTGAAGGTTACTGCATTCCCTCCCAATCAGCTGGAATTCAGGAGGCAGAGAATAGATGGGGGCGGGGCCAGTCAGAGGTGGTATTTACCGGTTCTCTGAACTACTCAAAATTTCCACTACTGGTTCTCCAGAATTGGTCAGAACCTGCTGAATACCACTTCTGACTGATGTGTTCAATACGTCTTAATGTTGTTTACGGAACTGTGCAATAGCTAATCTCAAGAGTCCAAGTATTTGTTTACCGTGAAAGAGCATCTTCCATTGGTTTGGTGGGAAAAACAGACAAAAGACACAGGATGATGATATGCATGAATGCATGTACATTGATTTTGATTTGCATACAGAAGAATCATTAATCGGAGGTGGATTACTTGGATGACTGTTGAGTAAATAGCTCTGGACGTCATTCAAAAACTGCAGGTTCAGTTCAAAAAAACTTGCTGCCTGTGGATTGTAGGATCTGACACACATGGATGAGAACTCTAGGGGAAAATGTGAATGCTCCCATAATTCCACTTGCCTCTTGCTGCTTCACTATGATACTTAATAAGCAGTTTGAGTACCTGCTTGAATAAACAACCTCAAGTAGCAATAGATGGCTTAAATTGTAAAATTTCAAGAAGTTCATAAATTTCTCATAGTTCTGAAGAGTTCTTTTCAGACTTCTGTTTTGAAACTTCACTGGCCTTGAAAGAGAAAGAATTATCATATTCATTATAGTCTGAATATTCTACTATACTTTATCCATGAGCTTAAGAATAGCTTTAATGCATATTTATAAAAAGTTAACATTTTAGAGATAATAAATAGAATTTGTGTTATTCTGTTTTCCGCAGAGCATTTTAAAGAAAATGACAGATAATGAACAAATATATATTTCAGTTTCTCATAAATGCTTTCATATCTGAAGATAATGTTTTTTTTCTGCTGAAAACTCATTCCCCTGTTTCTTGAAAGAAAGGGAAAAAAAAGATACAACTGCCTCGAAGTCACACAATAAAAAGGGAAAAACAGCTCACACAATTAATTTATTGGTTGCTTTACAAAAAATCAGTACACATAACTAGTGGCTTTTGGGTAGAACATGGAAGCTATTTTAATTGGAGTCGCTTTGGTTTGATTTGACTATTTTAGCTTATGCTAAAGAAGGAATTCCATTGGGATGAATAAATATCAAAACAAAATGCATTCCAATATACAAGACCCAATGCATTTTTAAACTTGCATAAACAGTCCAGAAGTTTGAGACATTTTTTTGAAGTTTAGTATATCCTTAGAAAATGTTGATTAACTTTTAAATTTAAAATTATTGTACCAATTATCAGAGCCCTGAAGGGAAATACTGAACTGAGACATGTTTAGGATACATATATAATTAAACTGAATTAAAATGTGATTAGATGAGGTAGGTATTTAATTTTGGTAGTAGACTTATAATTTTTGAAAAAAGGCAATAAAGACAATTGGATCACAAACTCATTGCATATCTTGAATATTATCAGACTATAATATTTGTTAAAGAATATGGTTTTACTACATGACATAAATGGAAAATATAAAAACAAACCACATAATCTAAAACATGATGAACCAATCACAATAGACATTATGCTCCAAATCCTATATTACAATAGAAAACTAAGATTTGGAGTATAATATATATTATGATTGGTTCATCTGAAAATTTACTCTTGGCTAATAGGTTTTAAAATTGCAATTAAATTAACTTAATATTAATGTAAGATTATTTCAATGGGCAAGGAGGCTAATAGCAAATTGATTCTAGAACCAGTAGTTTGAACTCACCATGTGTTTAGAATAATGGCTGTATTGAGATATCCTACACATCACAACGGCTTGTTTCACATTTCATGATAAATCAAATTACAAATGGATTGTTTCATGTTTCATGATAAATCAAAAGCAAAACTATGATTTAACACAATGTGTGACCCTTTGGGAGTTGTATATTATAGTTTAGTGGTTCCATTTAAAAAAAAAAGTAAGAATAGAAATCCCCAGCTTTGCATCCCACCTCCTATAATTGCTAGCGTTGGTTAAAATTTCTGGTATTTTTTATTTACAATAAATAGAACTGGAGAAATTATTCTGGAAAAGCAGGACAATATCTCATTGTACAGAGAAAAAAATGGTCCTTGAAAGTTTAGCAACTACGAGAATTAGCATCAGATAACATGACTTTACAAGGGTAACCAGTGGTGGGATCCTACCAATTTAACAACCAGTTTGGTGATCACGTGATTTGCTGTGCATGCATGCGCGGTTTGAAGAAATCTTCACTTCTGAGTTTCTTGGGGGAAATAACACAGCTGGTTCATGTGGCAATCTGCTCTGCGCATGGATTAGCTTAGAACAGGGGTGGGCAAACTTTGCAACTTTAAGTCTGAAGGACTTCAGCTCCCAGAATTCTCCAGCCAGCTTTGCTGGGTGGAGATGTCTGGGAGCTGAAGTCCTTCAGACTTAAAGTTGCAAAGTTTGCCCACCCCTGGCTTAGAAGGTAAAGGTAGGAAAGTAGCATAGGAGGGCGGGTCCCCCCATTTTATCGTGGGGGCAAACTGGTTCACTCCCAGCTGATCGTCAGAGCTACCGGTTCTCCTGAACCAGTCCGAACAGATAGAGTCCCACCCCTGAGTGTAACTCTAATAGACAAGGAGTGAAACAATCTTTACTTTTCCAGACACTGGACTATCAAGCACAGTCTGTGAGAGAAATAATATTAAAAATAGAAATAGTATTTGAGATGTCCTCTTGATTGAAATGTCTAAGAATTCATGTTATCAAAAACTAGTTTATCACACAGATGCTGAATGATATTCCCTATGGAATACTTGTGATTATATATGGAAATAAAGACAAAACTATGCTCAGGGCAGAACAAAGAATTATCTTTCCCTACCTGAAAATTTCTCTCCATCTAAATTTTTTTGAGCAGAATGTAATGAAATTCTGATTTCACATGAGAAAATATCAAAACATGGACTCAGGGCAAGTATATGAACTTTGCAAAGTCTCAATACGGAATCTATCAGGCTGAAAATGCGAGTGAGAGAAAAATTGGGGAAATTGAGAGGTGAAGGAGGGAATATCATATTGGAAGCGAGAAGCTGATGTCATGCAAGAGTTCTGACATCCATGGATAAATTGGGATTTGAATGTCATTATAAGAATGATTTCTGAGTTTTAAACGCTTAAGGAAGGAGATCCATGAAGGGTTGCTAGTATATTTTAATATTTGCATTGTAGATCTTAAGCCCTTCACAGTTGACTTCTCCTATTTCAGATTTTCCAAAATATATTCAACAATCTCTACATATTCCACTAGATATTATTGTAGCTATCCAATAACCAATTCTAGTAACTTCCTTCAGTATCTCTTCTTCCCCTTGTTTGCAGAAACTCTTCTAAGTATGCGCACATTTCCTTATGTAAATGTCTTGATTAACTCCTATTTCTTTCTCTTCTGCCCCCCCTCCCCCAAGCACAGAAGACTATAGTAGAAATGTCCTGGTAGACCCTGTGCTACCCCTGCACATGCATGCACAACCCCCCTGCCCCCACGCATGCACACATGTCTCATGCATGCGCAGCAGACACCCTAAAATCAGCTAGCCAATGGGAGACACACGTGCATACGCTGTGGAACTGACCTGGGCTACGGCTTGCAAGCCCACACAGAGGGCTTGCCATAGGTTCGCCATAGGTTCGCCATCATGGATTTAGATCAAAGGAGAATAACAAACCAGATTGGTGTTTTGAGGAGAAACCAAATAGCAAAGCAAAGACCACTATGTAGTAAAAGATTTGTATGATTATAAGAAGAAAAAAAAGAGCATGCATTGCTACTATACAGTGTACTAGTTAATAGGAATTTGTTTTTATTGCATAGGCAGTAGGTTGATCAAGATGAAATTCAATAACAAGCTACAGTTTGCTATGATTACTCAGGTTCAGTCTAGTCCCATACAAAAGGAAAATTACAATGATCAGATTCAATTTACAGAAATATAGATGCAGATCCTGAAAAGATTTCATATGTTAATTTGAAAGAATTGGACAGAGACACACTACTCCCTTTTGAGGTAATCAGCACTATGAAGGCCACAGAAAATGAGTAAGAAATAATAAGTCAATGAAATTAAATGCATGGAAGTAAGAAGAAAAAAACCATCTTATATTACTATCATTTCACTGTACTTTTATATACCTTTCTATTCAAAGTAAAGCAAACTTACTGGGGAATTCTGAGAGTTGAGGTCCACGGAACTTCAAGTTGCTAAGGTGCAAATAATACTGATCTAAAATAACACCATTTCTGCCAAAGGATTAGCACCACCTACGAATTTCTTAAATATTTCATATTTGCTGCATTCAGCATACTTTTATGCTTCTCCCAGCCTTCTCATCTCTAATTTCCATATAATAAACGTAATCAGAAGTAAGCACTCCATCTTTTTAAGGCTTTTTGGCAACTATAATGTAGCTGTTTAAGAATGTAACAAGCCAACAGTTCCCTGCCTGTTTGGAGATATAGTCAGGAAAAGTACATTTTGAATATCACAATCACATACGACATTTAAACCCTAAGTGGAAAATTGGATGTCGCCAATGAATTAGCAGCGCATAACTATGTTTAGGAGGGCATTTACTTTTCGAGTCTGGCTTTTCTTGATTTCCTGGTAAAATGCATGGAAAAATCCCATTGCTGGAAAAAGCCACTTAGGGTTAGGGTTAGGCCACCATGAATTCAAACAGAAAAATGGACATCACCAATGACCTTCAAGCGCATAAGTATGTTTAGGACACCATTTACTTTTTGAATCCGGTCTATCCTCATTTCCTGGTAAAATTTAAAATGTACACATGTAATAAAAAATGTATTTTTAAAAATATGCCATTGAAATAGAGAATCAAGAAAATGAAGTTTTCTATATAGTGCAAAGTACTCCAGCTTAGTCAGAATTCTGGACCATGAACAAAAACTGCAGAAGCTCTTTATTTTCAAAAGTCCATTACAGAAAAATAACTTCATTTTAAACTTACAGTGGGGAATTTGAGGTAAAAAGAACCTAATTACCTATTTGGATTTAGTCCAGAACATTGAGGTTAAGTTAACATTGCTTCTCTTGGAAGAAAGCCAGTGATATATTAATGACCAAAGTGCTGGGGTATTCAATTTCCTATTTTAGGGAAAAGGGGCAGCCCAGTCCCTTAGCACCACATTACAGTATTGCTTGGATACTTACTGAGGTAGGGTGAGGGGAAATCGGTAGAGTAAGAAGCTCAAGTGATTTCCTGGAGCAACTTGGCAGAATCTGAACATTACATGAAGATATCTGGAGATTCAGATTGTGCCAAATCATTTTCTCATTGCTGGATTATTGGATATTAAAGCTTGTATGCCTATCCATATAAATGAGGTAATACTGTGCAACAAATTCTCAGAATGTGAAGAATTCTAGCCAGAGGTGGTATTCAACAGGTTCTGACCAGTTCTGGAGAACTGATAGCGGAAATTTTGAGTAGTTTGGAGAACCGGTAAATACCACTTCTGACTGGCCCCGCCCCCATCTATTCTCTGCCTCCCGAGTCCCAGCTGATCAGGAGGAAATGGGGGATTTTACAGTATCCTTCCCCTGCCACGCCCACCAAGCCTCGTCCATAGAACTGATAGTAAATTTTTTTGAATCCCCTCACTGATTCTAGTTATTTATTTATTTTAAATTTATAAACCGCCCCCTCTCCCCGAAGGGACTCGGGGTGGTGTACAGGAAAATTAAAAACATCAAAAAACATACAGTATATATAAAGTTAAAAACGAATTAAATTACCCTGTACTAAAAACATTAAAATAAAACCCAGCCTATACTAAAAATTCCCCCTAAAAATCTAAAATCCATTTGCGTGTTTGGCAGATACTATATAAAAAGGTCTAACTGTTATGCTAGTTCAGCAGGGTATCTAGATACCAAATACCCATGACCCTTTCCCTTAGAGTCTATCCTTCAGATGTTACGTACTCCAAAACCACCATTGAATATTTTAAGATATTTGAATTTTGTTTTTCTAATCCTGAAAGAAGGAAGGTCTTTCCATTGTTTGGATTTTTTTTAATGCTATATCAAAATCTGCCTGTTTTCTTCTGCGAAAACATATTTCTGCTTCTATATTTTATTCTCAGAGCACTTGGAGACAATTTCTCTCCAAGCTCACTCAATAATGCTTTTGAGCTCATTTTATTGTTGCAGGTGATAGAGGATGTGGCAGCTGGATTATTGCTTTCAGTCACACTTTTTCCCTGTGAATTCCCAGCCTAAATGAGGTTAAGGGAAGGAGTTCTCACACATTGTTTTCCCTTGGGTTTTAATTGAAGCAAAGGAGACTGCGGGCTGCTGGTGAGGTGATGGCACAGTGAAAGACAGGACTTTCACAAACTATCTTTAGCCCTTTGTATCTCAGAAGATGCAATCATATAACTTCAAAACAAAATTCTCCCTCATCTTATTGCTCTTCAGAACTGCATTAATTTTCTCTACCCAAACCAGAAGTTTGTTGACTTCTGTAATGGAGTCCTCCAGAATTTGCTTCTTGTAGATAGAAGGATTCATTATCTTTGGATATTATGTAGCTAAAACATTTCCTACTATTTGGGGCATCAGAACAATGTCAAATTGGGAAAGACTGCTTACCATATGTTTCGGAGTATAGGACGCACCTTTTCCCCCTCTAAAAGAGGGTGAAAATATGGGTGTGTCTTATACACCGAATATAGCCCTGCCCACCCACTGGCCCCCACCCTTTGGCCTCTGCCAGCAATTTACCTCCTTGTAGCAAATGGAGAAAATGGGGCTTGCGGAGCTGGCAATAGGCTATGGCAATCCCTGCAGCCTGAACAGCTGATGAACGGGAACCCCATGCTTAAACTGAAATTGAAAGTGAAACTTGCTGTTTGCTGCAACTAGGCAAATTGCTGAGAGGCAGAGGCAGATTTTTTTCTAATCAGGCTAAACTGAAACAGGCTGTTTGCTTCAAGGAGGCAAGTCAATAACTTATAAATGCCTATAGAATGTTCAAATTATTAGACTTATTTTTTAAAGACTGCTTTATTGTTGTTCTAGACAACTTAACAAAATGAAGAAGCTTTTTAAAACAAAGCTGCTTGAGCTGAAGAGCCCCAGTGCTATTCTTTTAAATAGCAGAGAATAATGTATACTTCTAGAAAGCCACATCAATTTTAACAAGTATAAGTATAGTCTGAAACGTAACACCACAAACAGTGTATATCTTCCGTGCTGTTTCCTGTTTGGTGCAAGGTGGCAAATTGCTGGGAGGCAGAGGCAGATTTTTTTCCTCTTGTTTTTCCCCCCAAAAGCTAGATGCATTTTATACTCCGAAAAATACGGTATATATTCTCCCTGGATCAGCTATCCGTATCCAAGTTCAACGCAGTGTTCTAGCCATAAATAATACATAAGCCCCATCAACAGTTCTGTAAATGAGTGTGAAAATTCTCTTACGTTGGCCAAAGGTTCATAAAACCTGGAAGCAGGAAGCCAAGGCTAAAGTTTTAGCAAACTCATTTTGCAGCTTCCCTTCCCTGTACTCACCCCTTTCAGGTACTTTTTTGCGAGGCCTCCTACTATGCTTTTAACTAGAGCTGCCTCCTGTGATTCCTCTGTTTGTAGATTGCACAAAGTGCCCATTTGCCTTGGAATTCTATAATCCTGCATTTCACGTCAATACATATTCCTCCACAGGGGCCACCAATCACTTCACCTTCTTCTCTATTTTCCCTCAGTTTTTCAGGGTTGCCATTCTACTTATAAAAGCATTGTTCCCGATTTGTACCAGCATAATGGAAGTTGCTTACAATATTGTGAAAGAGCAAAAACTGAGCTCTGCAATGCACGTAGAATCCGCCTTCCCTTCAGCATGTCATGTTCTCGGGACTCCTTATTGCGCTCTATAGATGTTTTCCCTCTCCCTCCCACCTACCCAAAGTTATTTTTATTCCTACCTGTAGGAACAGTACAACGGCTGTATTCCTTATAGCAGAGCAGTCCATATTATCTGAAGGAAAGGAAACAATGATCATGTCAAACTCACCCAGGCTGTCATTCTTCGAATCCCTGTACAACACCTGATTGCATTTAAATTGGTTCTATTGGGTTTTTATTGCTATCAGTGATCGAGATATAAATGTTATTAAATCCAATGGGAAATCTTCTTTTGATTGTAATGGATTTGGATGGTTCTTTATTAAACTTTACAACTCCTCTTTAGAATAGACTGCATTTCCGTATCCATTCATAGCAGATACATTTTAAAGTAGAAGTTTGAAAGGCTTTTTAAAATAAAATATTGTACTTTATTCTAAACAAGGTGAAAACAATAGCTTATGGTTTCAGAAGACTCATAGATACAGAAATAAAGGTAAAGGTAAATGTTCCCCTTGCACATATGTGCTAGTCATTCCTGACTCTAGGGGGCGCTGCTTATCTCTGTTTCAAAGCTGAAAAGCCAGCGCTGTCCGAAGACGTCTCCGTAGTCATGTGGCCAGCATGACTAAATGCCAAAGGCACATGGAATGCTGTTACCTTCCCTCCAAAGGTGGTTCCTATTTTTCTACCTGCATTTTTTACATGCTTTCGAACTGCTAGGTTGGCAGAAGCTTGGACAAGCTCACTCCATTCTGCAGCACTAGGGATTCAAACCATCAAACTGCTGACCTTTCTGATCGACAAGCTCAACCTCTTAGCCACTGAGCCACCGTGTCCCCAGATCCAGGAATACTGAATGCCTAATTTTTTTTTTGAAAATACAAGAAATTGTATAAAAATACAGGCATGTAAACATTTCTAAAAATTTTAATTTTAATGTAATTTTTTAAATATTTAGATGAAACCAACTTTTTTTTTTACTAGGACTTATAGCCAATTAGAAAATGTGCATGGATGATTGGTTTTCTACATTGTAATTGCAATGAAGCTATAATATGCACAAAGATGGAAGAAGACAGCAATACCGATAATGAAGGAATGAATGATAAAGATGTCCAAATTTCCAGAAGTCGCTAAAGTGACTTTCTTGATTCAGAGTAAAACTAGGGTGACTTTTATAAAGACTGGGAACCCTTTATGATTGTTTTTGTTAAAAATGGATAGAAATGAACTAGTGATTTGAGAATCCATTAATTAAAAATGCTTATTTACAGGAAGAAAGAAACAATGATATGTAATTTGGGAAGGTGAAGATGTCAATTACTACATTTGTAACTGTTGCAAAGAAGATTGGAGGTTACTTCAGATTTTTTCCCCACTTCTTTTATTATCTTTCACTTTTTAGAATTCTTTTCTTTTTTTTCTTTTTCTTTTATATTTATGTAGTTTTGAAAATGTATAGGAAAACATATACTTTTATTATAAGTTATCTTTGGGGGGAAATGTGGACTGGGATCCTTCTAGTTACATTCAAATCATTGGTTCCTTGAGACATATTGCAAATACCAGACAGATAACAGACAGTTGTCCAGATGATGAGCTATAATCCTCCTACTTAATGCCATTCTAGAAAAACACATGTAGTGACAGATACTTTATCCAGACAACCAGTACAATCCTCTGTTATACGCTCAACTTAACTTAAAACAGCACTGCATATCTCAATGCATATGTGTTGTTTCAGTTGATAAATCATATACTGATTTGAGCTCAGCATTACACAATACATTAGATACAAACTTTATATATGCTTGCTTATATAACTCATTGTAGAAATGGAAAACACAATAATGTCTGTTTTTTCTGGATCAAGAAGCATTGGAACAAGTTCTTAAAACAATATTACTACCAAATACAAAACAAATACAAAACAAGTGAAGCAAAAAAACCCCAACCTTGCTAGATCATTTTTCCTTTGGCGGTGGTTGAGTCAGCCTTTTAATCACTTGTAGTACATTGTGAATTTTGCCAAAAGAATAAACCTTCCAGGTGAAAAAAAAGCAATTGATAATTACACCATTGCCAAATATTCCCTGGAGTAGAATTGTAGTTTATATTTGTCAACTAAGAAGTAGCAACTACTTGGATGTTATACTTTTTCTTTCAGTTATCTAGATGTTGCAAAAAGAGTCATTCTAACAAATTGTACACTAATTGCAGTAATTGCTATTTCAAAAGTATTCTTGAAAACATAATGGCTAAAAGAATGTTAAAAGAAGCCATTACAGATAATGGCAACCAATTGTCATGGAAAGAATGCATAACGTTTGCATAAAACAATATGTCTACTCAAATTTCGACCATTTCCAACTATCCACAACCCAATAGGAAGCAGAAAAACTGCCAAGCAAATTATAGAACAAGATTTGTGGTGGACGATTTCCAAGCTGAGCATAACTAAACACATTTTGACCACTACAGTTTTTTGGGAAACAAACCTATACAGTTATTGGCATAATTTCAAGGAAGTCTGTATATCCAAAGGAAAAGCCAAATGAGTCCTCAAATTCAATTTTGATAAAAACATGATGGATGTCAAAATTGCATTCAAAATTAAAGTATATCACCAGACAATGGAGTCAGAATCAGCAACCATGCAGAAAGAGTTTAAGACAGTGGTTCTCAACCTATGGTCTGTGGACCCTTGAGGGGCTGCGATATGATCACAGAGGGGATTTGTGAAGGCTTGAATAAATGTTATGATTTAAATCTTGGCTTGGGAATCTGTGGCCATGATGCATGACAACAAAAGGTATTTAAAGAAGGTTCATGGTGAAGAAAAGATTGAGCACTACTGGTTTAAGAGAAAGAACAATATGACTATTCATGGCAATATCAACAAACATGGTCAATTTATATCAGTTTGCTTCTAGATTTCTAGAAACAGAGTGTTAAAGACTACTTTGAATAGATAGAAATAGCAGCCATTAATTGAGGAAAAGTAATCTTCAGGTAGTCTTATAATTGATATAGTCAATTATATATAGCGTATAGTCAGCACTATGGTTTTCCCAGTTGCAATGTATGGATGTGAAAATTGGACCATAAGAAAGGCTAAGCATCAAAGAATTGAGGCCTTTGAACTATGGTGCTGGAGAAGACTCCTGCAAGTCCCTTAGACTGCAGGGCCATCAAACCGGTCAGTCCTAGAGGAGATCAACCCTGACTGCTCTTCAGAAGGCCAGATCCTGAAGATGAAACTCAAATACTTTGGCCATCTAATGAGAAGGAAGGAGTCACTGGAGAAGAGCCTAATGCTTGGAAAGATTGAGGGCAAAAGAAGAATGGGATGACAGAGAATGGGGTCGCCAGATGGAGTCACTGAAGCAGTAGGCATGAGCTGAAATGGACTCCAGAGGATGGTAGAGGACACGAAGGCCTGGAGGAACGTTGTCTATAGGGTCGCGATGGGTCGGACATGACTTTGCAACTAACAACAACAATAATTGATTGGTTAATTCATGACCTCAGGTTGGGTGGGCAACTTTTCCAAGGTCATGTGATAAATCACACTCTGATTACCCAGAAAGCTGCAGTGAGATTAATTGTAAGTTTACAGAAAGGATGAAGTCATTTTCAATGGTGGAATTAAGAGTGGGAAGTCAAAACAATAATGCTGGTTGTGTTTTAGGTTTTTCTGGTTAAACTATACTCAGAGGATGATGAAGTGGGAGCCTGATCAGTGAATACAAGAAAATCCAAATATTTTATTTGGCAAGAAAGAACCCAGAAAAAACAGAAGCAGGAGGTAGCGGTGGATGAGACTTTTTAGGAAAAGCAAAACAAAAGCAGTAAATAGTTTATATACTGTAGTCATTGTAAATAAAATCCAGTTATTGTTTAATTGAAACTCTTTGGCCATTTTATAAAGACCAAGTATGCAGCAAGTACAAAGCAGTGGTAACTATTTCCAGACAAGGGAATCTCATAAAGTAAACAAAATAATCCTCTGTGCTTTCACAAAATGGTAATTTTCAAAAAAAAAATGAAAGCCATGTCATAATAGTTACATTGCATTCTCATTGTTTTAAGCTGCTGGTATAGGTGTATCTGTAGGACATCTTTTTCTGGACAAGCAAAAGGCAATGAATCTGGACCTTTTTTTTTTTTTTTGGCTGCTTGAAGAATTTAGAAGGACTAATTCAATAAATTAGAGGGATGCGGTGGCTCGGTGGCTAAGATGCTGAGGTTGTCAATCAGAAAGGTCAGCAGTTTGGCGGTTTGAATCCCTAGCGCTGTGTAATGGAGTGAGCTCCTGTTAGTTGTCCCAGCTTCTGCCAACCTAGCAGTTCGAAAGCACATAAAAAAATGCAAGTAGAAAAATAGGAACCACCTTTGGTAGGAAGATCACAGAGTTCTGTGTGTCTTTGGCGTTTAGTCATGCCAGCCACATGACCACAGAGACATCTTCAGACAGCGCTGGCTTTTTGGCTTTGAAATGGAGATGAGCACCACCCCCTACAGTTGGGAACGACTAGCACATATGTGCGAAGGGAACCTTTACCTTTAATTGAATAGATTGCAAGAATTACTGAGCCACCAAGGTAATCACTGGATTACAGTATTTTCTGGACCTTCCTCAACCAGTTTAGAAGTTTGAGGTTTGAAATACATAATAAAGAAGCTAAAAGAAAACTTGTTTGCTGCTTTGTTGTTAGTTTTCGCATCAGTCTTTTCCTTTGGGATATCAAGGCAGTGTATACAGCCATCTTTCTTCCCCGAGAGAGCCTTGTTAAGTAAATTAGGGTGAGAGAGTGAATTTCCATGCCTTAAGGCAAATTTGAACCTGGGTTTCGAGCGCAAATTTTTATACCACAGTGGCAAACACATACCACGGTTTAGCTATAAAGTCTCCAGAGCAGCATACAAACAATGCCAATGAGATAGTTTTTCCTTCTAGACTGATCCTTTTTAAAAAAGTAAATAAGAGGAGTAAAAGGGCGAGTAAAATAAAATATGCACATAGCATGTTATTGCTGGAATCCTTTCATTATCTTATTATTAGTATTAGACCATATTAGTAAAAAATGTTTTTATTCGTCATTAAAAGGCTTTCTGGGATGATGCCAGTACTTTGCCAGAAACAATGTTGTTTTAGGTAAAGGTAAAGGTTCCCCTTGCACATGTGTGCAAGTTGTCTCTGTGTCTAGGGAGTGGTGCTCATCTCCATTTCAAAGCCGAAGAGCCAATGCTGTCTGAAGACGCCTCCGTGGTCATGTGGCCGACATGACTAAATGCTGAAGGTGCATGGAACACTGTTAACGTCCCACCAAAGGTGGTTCCTATTTTTCGACTTGCATTTTGCATGCATTTTACATGCTTTCGAACTGCTAGATTGGCAACAGCTCAGACAAGTAACGGGAGCTCACTCCGTTATGTGGTGCTAGGGATTTGAACCGCTGAACTTCTGACCTGATCGACAAGCTTAGCCACTGAGACACTGTGTCCCTCTTTAATCAATTTACCCACCGACAAGCTTAGCCACTGAGACACTGTGTCCCTCTTTAATCAATTTACCCACTGGTAAAATAGGTAGCTTCAGATCCTGCATTTTATTGTGTTGCAATGGTGGGATGGTTGCCTTAGTTACTGTAGTCGTGCATTATTTTCCTGAAGATGTATAAACTCAGCAGTCCTGAATTCATGTAGTCACCTTGAAGTCCTATTTTATATGGAATAGAATAGAATAATAAAGAGAATTGGAAAGGACCTTGGAGGTCTTTTCATGTAGCCCCCTGCTCAAGCCAGGACAATCTATTCTATACCATTTCAGATAAGTGACTGACTCTAGACTCTTCTTAAAACCCTCCAGTGATGCCCATGATTTCAGAGGGCAAGCTGTTCTACTGGTTAATTGTCCTCACTGTTAGAAAATTTCTCCTTAATTCTAGGTTGCTTTTCTCTTTGAATAGTTTCCAACCATTGTTTCTTGTCCTGCCCTGCAGTGTTTTGGAGAATAATTTGACCCTCTCTTCTTTGTGGCATGTACTCAGCCCCTCATGTACTGGAATACTGCTATCATGTCACCCCTAATTCTTCTTTTCTCTAGACAAGCCCAAACCCAAATCCTGCAGCTGTTTTTCATATGTTTTAGTCTCCGGGCCTTTGATCATGTTAGTTGCTCTTTGAACTTTTTCCAAAGTCTCCACATCTTTTTTTGTAGCATGGTGATCAAAATTGGTTGCAGTATTCCATGTGTGGTATTGTTAAGGTAGACTTGTAATGGCCCAAATCTCAGACTCTGATTCTGAAGAAGCTGTTTCGGTTGAACTAGTGGAATGTCAGCCTGGGGAGACATCAAGTCAGGAGTCAACTGAAGGGGATCAAACACAAGAACCATCCGTACAGCAGGAGCAGTCAGATGATGAGGTACATCACCATCGGTCTCTGAAGCTAAAATGTTGCTGGTCCAAACAATGTTGTTAACAAATGTAACAGTAAATATTACCATTGGTCGCATCTGATATTTGCACCTTAACACATGTTAAAAATTCTTCATCATCAGTTGATTCAAAGTCAACATCTCTATTTTCATCGGATTTTTCCATGTTACAATTTCCCAAAAATTTTTAAAATTTGGTTTCCCCATAAAATAACTTTGCATGGGAAGAGGGGTCAAATTTTTTATTGCAGGGGTGTCAAACTCGCAGCCTGTGGGCCGGATGCATCACGCAGTGGCCTTGTTTAGCAAAGGGGGAAAAGTCACGATATGTCATGTGACGATGCAGTGATAATGCGAGTTTGACACTCCTGTTTTGTTAGATATTCCATAACTTTCTAATTGACATAATTGTTTCTATAGCTAAAGGAATTCTAGTGTATTTTGATCCTAATACTTGAATCCTTGAGTCCATTGAATAAAAGTGATGTGTGTGTGTCTTTTGTTATATCTTTTGGCATGTACAAACTTATGTAATTAACAAATTCAGTGCAAATATGGAATTGATATTCTTTAAATGGCTAGGAACCAAACTTTCACCTCCTGCTATCAATTCCAATTAAGAGCAGTTAATAGAGTATCCTGCTATTTTTGTTTCCAAGATTCGTCGTTGATTTCATTTTCTTCCCTTGTCAGCTGTTATCTGGTCAGCCTTGAGGAGATTGTGAAAGAGAGAGTTTGAGATCGGAAACAGGACATAACAGTGGTGGGTTCCTACTGGTTTGGACTGGTTCAGCTGAACCGGTAGTGGTTTGGTGGACTGGGTTGCTGGAACCAGCAGCGTCCCAGGCCTACCATGCCCCCAAACCAGTTCTCTGGGCAGCGCCATAGGCTCTGCCATCTTGTTTTTTTGCTTCTGTGCATGCGCAGAGCAATTTTTATTGCACTGTGCATGCGCGCGGGGCACAGCCATGAGCAGTAGTAACTGCCAGAACCCACCCCTGCGACAGAACCATTTGATTTAATCATTTTAAAGGCTCCCTGTTGTGGTCTTTCTATCCTAATTCAGGAAAGCCATTGCTGTATAATATCAAACATAGATTCAAACAGGTGTCCCATTCCTAAACTGTATGGTCCAAAACTCTGTGGGGAGAAGAAGCAGTGATTAAAGTGTTAGGCTAAAACAGGGGTGTCAAACTCAAGGCTCAGGACCCAGATTAGAGCCCAGTACTTAGATTTAGCCCACAGGGCTACCCAGGAAACAGCAAAGGACCAGCCTGCAGTGCTTCCGCCAGGGAAAACATGCTCCTGAGCTCCGTTTTCAGCTGCCACAGCCTCCTGCAATCAACCCTCTGCCAGTGAAAGATCCTCTGTTAGTGGAGCTCCATTTTCACTGGCAGAGGGTTGATTGCAGGAAGCTGTGGCAGCTGAAAACGGAGCTCAGGAGCCTGTTTTCACTGGCATAGTGCTTGGGCCACCACAGGCACCCCGACATGAGTGATATTGAGCTGGTCAAATGCCCCCTCCCCCCTTTGGTCAAACACACCATAATGCGGCCCTCAATAAAATCGAGTTTGACACCCCTGAGCTAAAACTTCAAATTGGCTAACAGAAATAGACTCGGTCCAAGACCGAGTGGCTGTGGTTTCTGGCGCCCCGGTTCAACCAGTTGATTCCATCACTGGCCATTGGGGGTGAACATCTAGCCCCCGTGGATCGGGCACGCAACTTTGGTGTCCTCCTGGATACCCGGCTGTCTTTAGAAGATCATGTGACAGCCGTGGCCAGGGGGGCATTTTACCAGGTTCGCCTGGTACGCCAGTTGCATCCCCTATTGGACCGGGACACCCTTTGCACAGTCACTCATGCGCTCGTGACATCCTGTCTGGACTACTGTAACACTCTCTACATGGGGCTCCCCTTGAGGTGCACCCGAAGGCTGCAGCTAGTTCAGAATGCAGCCGCGCGGGCAATATTGGGTACCTCTAGGTATTCCCATGTAACACCACTCCTGCGCGAGCTGCACTGGCTGCCTGTGGTCTTTCGGGTGCGCTTCACGGTGCTGGTTATAATAATAATAATAATAATAATAATAATTTTATTTTTAAACCGCACCCTCTCCCCACAGGGACCCGGGGCGGTGCACAGGCAGAATAAAAACAGTCAATAAATACATACATTTCTAAAAAACAATTAAACCAACCCTGTGCTAAAAATTCACTAAAAATATGCTACCCCATTAAAAACCCCAAAGACAGAGAGACTATCCTAGGCCGGCCAGACAGAAGAAGTGTGTTTTTAGCTTGAGACGGAAGGAGCGGAGGTCAGTAGTCATCCTGATATCGGGGGGAAGGTCGTTCCAGAGGGCCGGGCCCGCCACAGAGAGAGCCCTTCCCCTGGGAGTCGCCCGCTGACAGAGTCTAGTGGACGGCACCCGGAGAAGTCCCTCTCTGTGGGAGCGGATCGGCCGTGAGGATGTATGGGGCAGGATCCGATCCTGCAGATAGCTAGGTCCCGAGCCATGGAGCGCTTTGAAGATGATAACTAACACCTTGAAGCGCACCCGGAAGACAACAGGTAGCCAGTGCAGCTCGCGCAAGAGCGGTGTTATGTGGGTCGACCTAGTGGTCCCCATAATTGCTCGCGCGGCTGCATTCTGGACTAGCTGAAGCCTCCGGGTGCACCTCAAGGGGAGCCCCATGTAGAGAGAGTTGCAATAGTCCAGTCGGGATGTCACGAGAGCATGAGTGACTGTGCGAAGGGCGTCCCGATCCAATAGGGGGCGCAATTGGCGAACCAGGCGAACCTGGTAAAACGCCCTCCTGGCCACGGCTGTCACTTGATCTTCCATGGACAGCCGGGTATCCAGGAGGACACCCAAATTGCGCGCCCCATCCACAGGGGCAAGATGTTCGCCCCCTATGGCCAGCGATGGGGTGAGCTGGTTGAATCGGGCAGCCGGAAACCACAGCCACTCGGTCTTGGTCGGGTTGAGTCTGAGTCCGTTCCTTCCCATCCAGATCCGTACGGCTTCCAGGCACTGGCACATCACCGCTACGGCATCGTTGGGGTGGTTTGGGGTGGAAATGTACAGCTGTGTATCATCAGCGTACAGATGGTACTCCACCCCAAAACCACGGATGATCTCACCCAGCGGCTTCATGTATGTGTTGAACAGGAGAGGCGAGAGGACCGACCCCTGAGGCACCCCGCATGTGAGGGGTCTCGGGGTCGACCTCTGCTCCCCTGCCAACACAAATTGCGATCGGCCAGAGAGGTAGGAGGAGAACCACCTTAAAACGGTGCCTCCCACCCCCAACCCCCCCAGCCGATGCAATAGGATACCATGGTCGATGGTATCGAAAGCCGCTGAGAGGTCTAATAGGACCAGGATGGAGGAACATCCCCCATCTCTGGCCCTCCAGAGATCATCTACCAACGCGACCAATGCCGTCTCGGTGCTATGCCCGGGCCGAAAGCCGGACTGGCGCGGGTCTAGATAATCAACTTCCTCCAGGTGACGGGGAAACTGTTGTGCCACCACACTCTCAACAACCTTCGCCAAAAAGGGAAGGTTGGAGACTGGACGATAGTTGTTTAAAAGAGCTGGGTCCAAAGAGGGCTTCTTAAGGAGGGGCCTCACCATAGCTTCTTTTAGGGAAGCAGGCAAGGATCCCTCACTTAAGGATGCGTTGACAACCTCTTGGAGCCAGCCTCGTGTCACCTCCCAGGATGCCAGTACAAGCCAGGAGGGACACGGGTCCAATAAACATGTGGTGGCTCGCAGTCGCCCACGTAACCTGTCCATATCTTCGGAAGTAACGGAGTCAAACTCCTCCCAAACAAGATCTCTCTCGTGGCATCCCACTGGACCAAGAATGGGGGCTAGCTCATTCTGTATCTGAGCAGTTTTCTCCTGCAGAAAAGTCACAAATTCCTCTGCTCTACCCTGTAATGGGGCTTCCCGCTCCCTCTGTTGAAGGAGGGAACGGGTCACCCTAAACAGGGCGGCAGGGCGGTTTTCTGCGGATGCTATGAGGGTGGCACAATGATGACGTTTGGCCACTCTCAGCGCCACAATGTAAGTCCGTAAATGGGCTCTTACCTGTGTCCGGTCAGATTCAGAACGGCTAGACCTCCATCTTCCCTCTAGGCATCTCTTGCGGCGCTTCATCACCCGCAGCTCCTCAGTAAACCAAGGAGCTAGGGTGGTTCGCCGCCGCAAGAGAGGCCGCAAGGGCGCGACCCGATCCAAGGCTCCCACGGCAGCAGAGTTCCATGCGGCCGTGAGGTCCTCCATCGGGGGGCGGGTCAGGGATACAGGAAATGGCCCAAGCGCTGTCTGGAACCCATCCGGGTCCATCAGGCGCCTGGGGCGGTACCAGATTGGTAACTCTGGTTCCGCCTCCCCGCGGAGGGGAGCAGCGGTCGGAAAGTCGAGCCGGAGAAGTGAGTGGTCTGACCATGACAAGGGTGTGATGACTATATCCCCTATACCCAGATCACTCTTCCATTGGCCTGAGACAAAGATGAAATCCGGCGTATGTCCACCCTCGTGGGTGGGGCCCTGAATTACTTGGGTCAGGTCCATGGCCGTCATGGAAGCCATGAACTCCCGAGCTGCCACGGATGATTCGCCCAACGATGGCAGATTAAAGTCCCCCATGACTAAAAGTCTGGGGGTCTCCACTGCCACCGTGGCGATCACCTCCAGGAGCTCGGGCAGGGCTGCTGCTACATAGCGGGGAGCCAGGTATACAACCAGCAAGCCCAACTGCCTCCCTAGGCCCCACTTCACGCAGAGGGACTCACAGCCGGTAGTCTGAGGCACAATGGTCTCTCTCGGCTCAAGGCCTTCCTTAATAATGACCGCTACCCCACCACCCCTGCCTAGGGCCCGCGGCTGATGAAATGCGCGGTAACCTGGCGGGCACATTTCAACGAGGGGAAGTCCTCCCTCGTGGCCCAGCCAGGTTTCCGCAATTCCTACCAGGTCCGGCTCCCCCTCTGACACAAGGTCATGAACGAGGGGGGCTTTGTTGACCACGGACCTGGCGTTGCAGAACATCAGCCGCAGGCCCTGGCTCTGTATTCCCTGACCACCTAGCCTGCGGGGGTTGCGGCACCCAACCTTTTGTAGCCAACGGCTACGTGCCACCAACCGGGAGGATGGGATTTGTCTCCCCTCGGCCCTGCCCCTCCCCACAACCGTCTGAATTGGCGCGCCCTCCGGTAAAACGACTAATGGTCCCCCCCTCAAATCTGAACCTACCGTCTCCTCCCGTCGGCTGCCGGCCCGGCCCCTTTCCTGTTGTTCTGTTGTCTCAATCTGTCTATACCCATCCCCCCCCTTGGAGCCCCCTAAAATAGACAATAATTTAATAATTAAAAATCCCCTAAGGCCACGCTTCGCCCGTCTCTCCTGATTAACATATCCCTCATCGAGACGGGCCCTCGATAGTGAGGAGGGCCAAACCTGCGAGAGCGGGGACTCTCGCAGCAGCAAAAGGCTAGCTCTGGAATACATATATTATAAATAGATACTAAAAGTACTAAAAGTTGTTAATAAATTAATATGATGGAATTCATTTGTGGGGCTGGGGTTTAAAATACAAAGATTTAAAAGTTAAAAAATTGTTAGCCAAGTTAAAATACATTTCCTTAATAGCTGTTAAGCTGAAATAAAGTGCAATCAGTAAGGATTAAAAGATGATAAGCTCGCAATGTCAGTTCAAGATAGTCAGTTAGTTGTTCCGGTCCAAAATCAAGGACAAATACCGTCTTCGGGATATCATGGCTTAGTTCTCAAAAGGGAGGAAGTTAAGATGGACAACCGGCCAGCATGGCCGTTTGCGTTCCCTTTCGACGCTCTCACTGTCACCATCTATCTCTCCTGTGCCTCCGCCTTGTCCACCGGCCTCTCGGCGCTCCCACCGCCGTCGGCCAGGCTTCCAGCGGTCGCCTCAGGATTCTCTCATTCACAAGCCAACTTCTCAGCGCGCTCTCACCGCTGCCATCGTCCTTCCTCCAGCACTCTCCACTCTCCGGCTCTCTCACCGCCGCCAATCTCCCGCAGCCGCCATACACTCCATCTCCCGCGGTTGCCATCTCATCGCCATCTCGTTCACCATCCTTTCCACACCTCCCGGCGCTCTCACCGCCACCATCGACATCTCCAGCAAACGCCATTGCCGCTGACCACCGGAGCTCTCACCTCCGTCTCTGCCCTCGGCAAGCCACAGCTGACACAGCATCGGGGGCTCCCAGGCGCGACCGGCATCCCGCCCCAATTCAGGCGCCGAAGACGCCGGCCTTCGCTCTGCTTCGGCTCCGGCCTCCGCCTCCACCTCCGGCCTCCGGCCTCCGCCTCCGCTCCAAACGGCTCCAAACGGCTCGCTTCGGACGCTCCCACCGTCGCAGCGTCCGTGGAGCCGTATCCGCTCCCGACGCCTCCGAAAACGGCGCGAACCTCATCCTGCACGCCAGGATGGATTCCCTACCGATACCCAGCCCTCTAAGCCATAGGAGAGGGCTGGGAGCACTAAAAGGCTAACAAAACCTCCGCAGCCCTCACGGAGCTCCGGAGCTAACCCGCCATCTTGCGCACGCGCAGACCGCTATATCCTATTTCCATCTTCAAAGCGCTCCATGGCACGGGACCTAGTTATCTGCAGGATCGCATCCTACCCCATACATCCCTTCGGCCGATTCGCTCCCACAGAGAGAGACTTCTCTGGGTGCCATCCACTAGGCAATGCCAGCGGGTGACGCCCAGGGGAAGGGCCTTCTCTGTGGTGGGCCCTACCCTCTGGAACGACCTACCCCCTGAACTTAGATCCATCACAGACCTCCGCTCCTTCCGCCAGCAATTAAAAATTTACCTTTTCCAACAGGCCGGCCTGGCCTAACCTACTGTATTTAGCCTTGGTTAGTAGAGAAATTTTATATTGGGTTTTATGGTAATTTTAACGGGGAGATCTTAGCACAGAGTGTTAGTTTAATATAGTTTTAAATATTTATGTATTTATTGTGATATATTGTGTTTTTATATTTCCTGTGCACCACCCCGAGTCCCTTCGGGGAGAGGGGGCGGTTAATAAGTCGAATTAAAGTAAAGTAAGTAAGTAAAGTAAAGGATGACCTAGACCAGCTGTTGTCTCCCAATCTAGCTCATCACAGAGGACTGTCATAGTGGAAGGGGGGATTCAGAGGATGGATTGCAACACCCACTTTACTTTCTGGGGAAGACAATATGAATCTAATGAATAAGATCTGATGAAGGGTACCCATCTGGAGATATGCTGCCTATAAAAGTAGCTCTACCAATTTTTCAATTATATTTGTTTTCTTCTAAATATGGCAATAATTAGAGCACTGAAACAACAGTACTAAAATAATTTGGATATACATAATTTGAACAAATGTTTGATGTGTAGTTAATCCCTTTTTAGTTCACGATTTCAAAGGGAATGATTTCGTCACATGATTCTTCCTGATCTCTAATGACCACCACTTAAACTCCATAATTCCAGGTGAGGAATTATTGCAAAATCATAACTAGACAAGGACAGGAATTAATTTTCCTTATGCAACAGGACCTGGTAAAAATTGAGCATCTTGAATGTTTAAAAATGAAATATCTACTTAGATCTTTAATGAAACATACACTTCAGTTCTTAAGGGCAGAACTGTCTTGATCAAACCAGATTCAGAATGCTCCATTTGTTCCTTTCTGTGTTGACAGGGCAATAAAAAAAGTAGCCATTCCATCCGATACCTTACTCACATACACTTTTCTCGATGATACTTTAAAATACATTTACAGTTAATAATTTAGTAGCCTGGCTTCTGAATTCTTTGACTTTGAAGAACTTCAGCCATCCTCATTCTGAGTAAGCTTTCTAGCTGTGTTAAGTAATAAGCCACCTCCATCCAATCACTTGAGCTTTATAAGAAAACTGGTTGATAATCCGGCATTGCCCAGGTATTTATTTATAGGGAGGAAATGTCCAGACCAAATGTAATTTCTAATGTTGGATTTTCCCCCTTACCAGAGAGAGGCCCCTTGTAGAGTACTGAAAAGCTGTTACCATGACAACTCCACTGCACAGTAGAAGCCACTTTATGGCAGTACAGTAGAAGTCATTTTATGGCACAATAGGTTGTATCTTAATAGAACCCCCCCCCCCCGAAGGGTTTTAGGGGTATCTTACTCCCACAATATTTTTTTCCTGAGGGTATATCATATGTGGATCAAGTTTGGTTAAAATTGCATGAGGCATTCCAGAGTTATGCTGAAACACACACACACTCACTCTCACATGTTTATAGAACTGCTTCCCTTTTCTGTCTTTCAGCTCATGACAGGAGACCATCCATGCAGAAAGCTATTTTTCGTTGTCTTTGTTATATTTGTGATCCATTTTTGTGCTGATAAATAAATAAATAAGGGAGACTAGTATAGATCGATTTCAATAGATAGATAGATAGATAGATAGATAGATAGATAGATAGATAGATAGATAGATAGATAGATAGATAGATAGATAGATAGATAGATAGATAGATTAAGGGCCAGGGAATATCTCTATTATATATTTACCCTTACACACACACACACACACACACACACACACACACACACACACACCTCAGTAGGGTGGGGAGTAGGGAAGAGAAATGGTAATACATTTTGACAACACTACAGATGACCTCACACAAATATGTCCTCCAATTTCCCAAAGTTGTCTTCATTTAAGAAAAAGTATTTTTCTCCCTTATTCACAGTTCTTTAGAATTTCTCTTCCTGACTTTTTTGGGGAGTCTTTCTTCTTTTCGGAGATGACAGATGATACAATTCTCACTGCTTTTTCTACTGTTATGCATTTCTCTGGCAAGCGATAGCCTCCCTGGTTGCCCTTGCTTGCTGATCTGAAAAAAAAAACCTGTAATGGAAGAAAGGAATTCCATAATGATGTCTTCTCTTGGGACTTAATTGAAGCAGAAGAAGCTCCGAAAGCTGCAGACTACCGGAGAGTTGATTGTACAGTAGTGAGATAGGACAGCAACATACAGTTTTCAGGCCTTCAACCATACTGTAATTAAGGAAAATGTCAGAGCCCTGCCAAATTTTCTTTGTCCTTTGCAAAACAATGAAAGCAATTTATTTTCATCAAATTGAATGAGGATGAGTTTTAAAAAAAGGGTTAGAGAAATTTTTGGAAGACTACTTTAGGAAACACAAATTTTGATTTCCAGAGCAAACAGTTTCTCTGCAAATAACTAAACATATAAAGAAAGATTGCAGGAACTGGGTAAGTCTAGTTTAAAGAAAAGAAGGACTAGGGGAGACATGATAGCAGTGTTTCAGAGGGAGTAGAGGGAGTCAAACTATTGTCCAAGGCACCTGAGGATAGGACAAGAAGCAATGGGTGGAAACTAATCAAGGAGAGAAGCAACTTAGACCTAGGGAGACATGTCCTGACAGTTAAAACAATTACCATATTTTTCAGAATATAAGACGCACTGGAGTATAAGACGCACCAAGGTTTTGAAGAGGCAAATTAAAAAAAAAGTTTTTGCACTCTGCAAACCTCCCATAATTGGCCCGTTTTTTGCTCATTTCTGCCCTCTCAGCCCTCAGGAGCCCTCTGAAAGCCTCCTAAAAGCTATGCACACCCATTTTGGTGAAAGGGGTGGGGTTTCGGGAGGAAAAAATGCTGTATTCAGTGTATAAGACGCACCCAGATTTTCAGCTTCTTTTTTGAGGGAAAATGATGCATCTTATACTCCGAAAAATATAGTAATCAGTGGAACAACTTGCCTCCAGAAGTTGTGAATACTTCAAACACTGGAAGTTTTTAAGAAGATGTCGGATAACCATTTGTCTGAACTGGTATAGGGTTTCCTGTCTAGGCAGGGGGTTGGATTAGAAGACCTCCAAGGTCCCTTCCAACTCTGTTATTCTGTTCTAAATAAGTAGTCTGTTTCTAAATCAGAGGTATTCTTCTCTCTCATAAAGGGCTACATGTTGAACAAGGGAAGATAGACAATTTTTGATAAGTCATATCCCAGTAGCTAGACATTTGCATAGTAATCATTCTTTATGTTCTACATAGGACATAGGAAGATATAGCTGCAGAGTTTGACTTATATGTGGGAAAAATCAGGTACCATACACTTGCAAATAAACTGAGAATATTAGGCGTCAAAATACATCTTCAAAACTGGGTTTGACTATTTGACTATTTGAAAGTTCATGCAGTAGGATTTTTCCTCAACTTTTTAAAAGTAGTCATATATCCTTTATATTTTACTTGTGTATAAGTATAAACACATCAGTGGATAAGCTAACCCTTGCATTTTTAACCACAATATTATGAAAAATGCATACTTAAAGATAAACCAATTGTTAAAATTAAAATGTACAAACATTTCAACGATTGGCTTATCCACAGGTGGCACTTATGGTATTTTTGTTAAAAATTGAAGGGTTGGCTTATGTGTAAGTATATATGGCAGACATTCTTGCTGGTATATTAACACTCTAGATGTCTAGATAACTTGACCCTGGAAAATATAGCTGGTGCTTAGCAATCCAAAACCGCTGGAGAGATTTTCTATGACTTACAGTATATTCAGTAAATTTGTGGCCAATACAATTCATGGTAAGTAAAACAGAATTTTTTTAATAGTTCAATAGTGAAACAGATATTTTTCATACCAGTGGTGAAATCTAATTTTTTTTACTACCGATTAGGTGGGCATGGTTTGGTGCTGGTGGGGTCATGTGACTGAGTGGGTGTGGCTATGTAGTCATGTTACTGGGGAATCAAAAGACAGAAACTCACAATGTCCTGCTGGAGCAGGGTTGGACTAGATCAGGGGTCCCCAACCTTTTTGGCACCAGGGACTGGTTTTATGTAAAAAAAATTCCGCGGACCGGTGGGAGCCTCCAGAGGGTGAGTCGAGTCACGTGGGCTGCGCGCGCATTGGGCAGTCACATGGAACCCGAGGCGGGAACGTGACCCGGGGAGGGCGCCTTGCATGCAACTGGGCGGGAAAGCTGCCAGGGGTTCTGGGCGAAGGATCCTCAGCTGGGGCAGGAAAGGATGGGCTGCGTCCCGGGCAGGAGGGCCTGGCAGCCCCTTCCCTCCACGCAGGGCTGGGTGGTTCCCTGAACCTCCCCAATGCAGGCCGTTGCCCCCATCCTGCCCCCAGGGAGCACCCCGGCCAGCCACCAGGATAGCGGAGCGTTTGCTACACTTTCCTAAGAGTTGTGCTACTCTCTCCGCCGCTCACTCCGGCCCGAATACTATCAAGCCATGGACCGGCACTGGTCCACGGCCCGGGGGCTGGAGACCCCTAGACTAGATGACCTCCAGGTCCCTTCCAGCCCTGGATTATCCTCTGAAGCTATATCTAGTGCTAGGTTTGTAGTCCTTACTTCCTCTCCTGTTTCCCTCCCTCCCTCCCTCCCTCCCTCCCTCTTTCTTTCTTTCTTTCTTTCTTTCTTTCTTTCTTTCTTTCTTTCTTTCTTTCTTTCTTTCTTTCTTTCTTTCTTTCCTTCTCTTTCCTTCCTTCCTTCCTTCCTTCCTTCCTTTGTCAGCACCCCCACCCCCCATTTTTGGCCTAGCAGGCTTCTGGGAAGGCTGCTTTGGAGCAAAAAAGGACTCCCCCCCATGTTTCCAGAGAACCCATAGTAAAAAAAATTCTTAAAAAGAATTTTTAAAAAGTTCCAAAGATCAGCTGTGCAACGTGCAATCATTGGAACTTTTAAAAAACTTTTTGTAGTATTTCTTTACTACCGGTTGGGAAAACCAGTAGCATTTTTACTACCGGTTTGGCTGAATTGGCCCGACTCGGTAGCATTTCACCCAAAGATCCAGATTCAATCTGAGTATCCTCAGAGCTGCTGTCAGACAACAAAGACAACAGTCATTAAGTTAGAAGGATCCAGAGTCTGATGCCAGATATAGTTTGTATATTTCCATTTAAGACTTATTTGTCTCTATTCAATTTATTTAGCCGGTAATCTTGCAATGTGAAGATATTTGTGATTAGATAAGAAACCGTCCCTTTCCTAAAAGCCCAATATACATCCTTAATCAGCTTTTCATTAGACTTCGAATAGTTAAGATCAAGCCAGCAGTGTTATCCTGTAATGATCAATTACATTTAACATGCAATATAACATCAAACTCAATTATAATTAAATGAATAGTACATGCACTAAAGACATCTAACCTCCTTAGATTTAATTCATAAATTATGGTGACCTTTCAGCCAAACCTACTTGAGGTTGTTCAGCCAAGGATTTCTCTCCATTGCCGTCAGAGAAAAAAATATCTTCAAGGAGAACACATTATCCCATGTAGCATCGCTTACAAAGCGCAGGTTATTCTGTATTTAAAGATAACACAATTCAGCGAGTCATCTGTTCTTTTCATTTGAAGGAGAAAACGCAGTACAAATTGTTCACTCGGTCCCAGAACACCTCCTCATGAATCAGAAGAATAAATAGGTAACCCTGTGTCTATTAGGCAGTGCAAGGTGGCTTTGATGTGCCTTGATGAGGTATTTTGCACTGCAAAAGCAAAGCACTAGGTCTCCTTGGGGAAAATAGCAACATGATTTGCCTGGTTGAGGTGTTTTGCATCACCTTGCAGCCTCCTCCAGCCCTGGAAATAGCTGGAGGAGGCTTGGGGAAAATTCGCATCACGTGGACAGAAGACACTTGCAAGGGCCAGAAGATCAGCAGGAAGAGAAGACATGTGGTGCTTTTCCTTTGCTTTAGAAATAAGGGCTGGTTTGTTCTGAGAAGCAACTTCAAGAATTGCCTTGTTGGATCTTTTTGTGAAGCTAAGCACCCCTGTGATGACGCTGTCTGCATGCTTCCACAGCATCTAACATTGCTGTTTGAACTGTCTTTGATTTGAGCCTTTCCTTTGATTCAAACTTTTAATGCGATCCGATTCAAATAAATGCTAAGATAGACGTTCTGAACCGAGCAGGTAGATTTGATTATTCACTTTGACATTCTGATTTGAATCAGGAATTCAATCCAATTGACTTCAACTTTGAACAATTTCTGACCTGGAGGCGTGTGAAGTCCTTTGATTTAACAGAGCTTACAGAGGCAAACTATAAGAAACTGCATGCGGGAGAACAAGGGAAGATGGATTTGAAGGAGAAATGATTGCTCTTGATTGCTTGGACCAAACTGTATGCTTTATGCTTTAGCTCAGGGGTGTCAAACTTGATTTCATTGAGGGCCTCATCAGGGTTGTGTTTGACCTCTGGGGTCGGTGTGGCCAGGGTGGGCATGACCAGTTTGACATCACTCATATCAGGGGCCCCTATGGCATTTTGCCAACAAAAATGGGCTCCGTTTTTGGCTGTCACGGTCTCCTGCAACCTTCTGCCAGCCAAAACAGAGCTTGGTTTTCACTGGTAGAAGCACCATGGGCCAGTCCTTTGCTGTTTCCAGGGTGGTCAGATCTAAGTACCCTATGGGCCGGATCCAGCCCCCAGGCCTTGAGTTTGATGCCCCTATTTTAGCTGATGGTCTTTTCTTGATTGGGAATCATTCACCTTTAATTAATAGCTATGGATAGATGTCTGGGGAGAATCTACAGCACTACCTGGAAGAAAGAGACATGGTGCTAGTGATCCACGTATCAATAATACCATCATCTCTGAATTCCTGCAATGTGTTCTTCACAAGGTAGACCTGCTGATAAATTGTAGCCGGCATAGATTTCAACAGTATGGATGGGGAATGGCATCTAGTAATAGCCTTCTGATATTGAAACAGCTTCTTTACTCTCTAAGTTCCACTCAGAAGACTCGGTACAAGGTTTTCTAATGAATAACCTAGTTCCATACATAAAATTGTCCTCAGGTTCTCACAAAGCACCTTTGTGTACATTTTTTCCATAGATATTTCTAACAGAATTCTAACAAATTCTGCTTTATCATAGAGGGAAATAATTTTGCTTGTTTTACATTTAGGGAAACTCTGATGAACTTCCAAAGTTCTCCAAATTCATAGTGGCTGATTAAAAAAAAATGGTCACAATAATTTCAGGTTTAAAAAAAAACTCTGTCCAGATGGATAAACTTTTTGTAAACTGCATTTTGTATGAAATTACAAAGCCTAATTTGATAATGAAACGGCTGACCTAGAATTTATCAAGAAATGTAACACCATTTAACACCAGGTTTTAATGTTACACTACACCCATTAGGCAGTTGATTAGTGCAATAATGTCTGTTTCACACCTCAGTTGATGAAAACATGGAATAGAATGACAGAGTTGGAAGGGACCTTGGAGGTCATCTAGTCCAACTCCCCTACATCACTTCAGACAAATGGTTATCCAACATCTTCTTAAAAACTTACAGTTGGAGCCTTTACAATTTTTAGGGGCAAGTTGTTCCACTGATTAATTGTTCTAACTGTCAGGAAATTTCTCCTTAGTTTTAAGTTGCTTCTCTCCTTGATTAGTATCCACCCATTGCTTCTTGTTCTACCCTCAGGTGCTTTGGAGAATAGTTTGACTCCCTCTTCTTTGTGGCAGCCCCTGAGATATTGGAACACTGCTATCATGTCTCCCCTGGTCCTCCTTTTCATTAAACTAGACATACCCAGTTCCTGCAACCGTTCTTCATATGTTTTAGCCTCCAGGCCCCTAATAATCTTTGTTGCTCTTCTCTGCACGCTTTCTAGAGTTTCCACATCTTTTTATTTTGGAAACACTATGTTCACAGTTTTATAGCCCATGTATGCCATGAACAGACTTACCCTGTTATCTGGGAGTGGTTTCATCCTGTGGGACCTGAGGAAATAGATGGAGCACTCATAGCTGTCGGCGCATTTCTGCAATGGCTCCACCCTTTGCTGTCTGCGGTAAGATCTTCCTGCTCTCTTTTGGCCTTCAGGAAAGCCTTAACATTACTAGGGTGTCTGGCATGGGATCTTGAAGGTTAAGCTGTTGGCTGGAATGGTACATTAACAGAGAAGGTTAGTGTACCACTCCTTGTCTCTGCTTCCAACCTATGTTTTTTTTTTTAATTTAAATTTTCCGTGCATTTATAATTGGACTCCTGGAGAAGGAAAGGAAGGAAGAAAGAGGTAAGGAGAAGAGGATGGAAGGGAGAGAAAGAGAAGGAGAGAGGGTAGGAAGGGGAAGAGGAAGAGTAGGGGAGAGGTAAGGGAAGAAGGAAGGGAAAGAGAGGAGGAAGGAAGAAAGTAGAGATGGCAGGGAGGGAGAAAAGAAAGGGAAAATAAGGTGGTACTAAAACAGGCAGATGGGATGCTATATTACCCAAACTGTATATCACAACCTCTTAAATGGAATAACAAATGTAGAAGAATGACAAATGCAGAGAAGAAGAAGAACTATGTGAATGTATACCTCCAATTTTATGTAAAAGAATAAAAAATAAAAAAACTTTAAAAAAAGAATAAAAAATAATGAACAGTGTGGCAATCCACAAAAACCTATGTGACAATAAATTAGTGAATTTTTAAGGTGCAGTAGGACCCAGGTTTGATTTCTGTATACATCCTTTAACTACAGAATTTCCCGTTGAAGTATTGTACAGAACAATGTCTGACCTTTACAGTCTTTTTGAAACCCCCAAATTCCCAAACTGCATAATTTTCTCTGTTTCTTGTTGGTAATGTAGCTGTTCTACTATGGGTGCAATTAATTTATGATTACTATCATTATCCCTGGGATGGCAGTGGAATTTTTCAACCCCTCACCTGCACTTATTGAGCCTGGCATTTGAGTCTTGCAAGCAAGACTTATAATAAGGTAGATGCTTTTAGCTCATGAGAGAAATCTCCAAAGGAGGGGGTAGAAACACCCGGGCACACCCAAGAAAAATCCAAATAGTGACAGATGTCGGTCTTTCAAAATATGTGTTTTCATCTAGATACATCTGTACCTGAGAAAAATCTCTTCTGAACTTGCCACTTCTACTCACCCTTAAAGCTTGTGGGATGTTGTTAATTATTGTTGAAGGTTATCCTTGGTTGCCACTTTCTCATTTTATTCTTTTGTGAATTTTTACTTTGTATTATTGGTGTCTTCAGCTGTAAATTGAATGAACTAAGTAAAATGAAAGAAAGTCAACTTTAGACTTCTTTGCGTATTAATCAGAAATACTGTGGAAAAGATGCGCTCTAAATTTGAGGTCGTAAGAATGTTTAATATAGCGAAGGGAAGTCTACAAGGAGATGGAGATGTCCTCAAGGGCACAATTGTTTATAGTTGTTCCAGAGAATAGAACAAAAAAGAATAGAGTTCAATTACAAGATTTTTTTTGTATAGTTTGTTGGAAAAAAGTGAATGATATTGAGATAATCCTATAGAGAGGATGGATGGATGGATGGATGGATGTTGACTTGTAAAAGTAATATGAGCAAATGGATCAAGAAGAAGAGGATCAAGGCATTTGTAGCTGGATGGAATCCATGGGTTGCTCAAAAAATAAAGAGCTTTTTAAAAAGTTGAGAGCTTTAGAAATAAGCCATGTACTGTATGAAGCAGGTGGTGAGTGGGTCAGTGGTTAAAGATGCTGAGCCTGTCAGCTGGGAAGCTGACTGCCCAGGTTCGAGGCTGAAAAACCTTGGAGGGTGAGCTCACGTTACTTGCTCAGGTCCTGCTCACCTAGCAGTTTGAAAGCATGCAAATGCGAATAGATAAATAGGTATCTCTTTGGTGGGAAGGTAACAGTGTTCAGTGAGCCTTGGCGTATGGCATGCTGGCCACATGAAATGTGGAAATGTCTTCAGACAATGGCTCTATCACAGTTGCAGGAGGTACGCCCCGGTACATGCGTACCGATGCCTGACAGAAGCAGCAGCCATGCCAGAACGGTGCCAGAACGGTGCTTGGAAGGGACCGCCCGCCCTCATTCCTTATCTGTATTTGACAGAAATGGGCTATCTGCGCATGCACGCACAACGTACGGCACCTACGCGATGCTCCACCGAGCAGCTGGAGCGTTGCAGGTGGGTGCACATGCGTGCATGGCACGCATGCCTGTGGTTCACGCCCAGCTCCCGTTGCAGTGTACCGGTTGCAACGGGAGCCGAAACCCACTACTACTCCATCAGCTAAGAAACTGAGATGAGCACTTTCCCCCCTAGAATCAGAAAAAAAACTAGATAAGGGAAACCTTTACATTTATTGCATGAAGCAGTCCGTGTCTGTGGAGCTTCGAAATCTGATGTCCTTTCACGAAAATGGCATCCAAAGTGGGTAAATACAAGTTGATAAATGCCAGGCCCACAGAACCATGGTTTATTAGAAAAAAAGCTGTGCTTGGCTTCTTCTGCCATGCAAAGTGGGGACCTGAACTGGGTATCTGTCAGCTGAGCTATTAAACCCTTTGCAGAATCAGGCCTTCCACCAGATTGGTTTTCCAGAAGCACTAGGTAGCACAATATTCTGAGCACATGGAGACAACAGAGACTCCAAAGAGGAAGTGTGGTGAGAAAGAAGTTGTAGAAACTATAAAAAAAAGGAGGTGTAAGGTTAGTTTGAAAGGATTAAAGGGTATTATCTTCTTTTGATTATGTTCCCTCAAGCTGGTATCAACTGTTGATGACCACATAGATTTTTTCAAGGATGAAATCACTTCATAGTATCCACCCACATGATTTTCTTACCATTACCTTCTTCCACCTTGTAGGAAATTATGTGTTTCCCATAGTCCATAAGCTGATTATAAAAAGATATAAAGATAAAAATGAATGGTTTTTGAGTCTGCTGGATCTACCAATATTTAAAAAAAAAAAAAAAAAAGACCCCAGCATTTAATGTTTAGAGGTCCAGCCAGAGGTGGGTTCCTACCGGTTTGGACTGGTTCGGACGGGTAGGGAGTAACTCAGCCTGCCCCGAACTGGTTCTATTGGTGGCGACGCCATCTTGATTTTTGGTTCTGCGAATGTAGAATGACATCACTCATTCTGCACTTAGATCTGGCCCGTGGGACCACCCTGGAAACAGCAAAGGACCATCCCGTGATGCTTCTACCAGTGAAAATGGAACTCCGTGGCAGCTGAAAACAGAGCCCGTTTTTGCTGTCAAAGCGCTTGGGCCACCATAGGGGCCCCTGACATGAGTGATGTCAAGCTGAAACAATCATTGCTCCATTGCTCCTTATGTTTAGTGTGCGTACTTGCTTTGCTCACACACACCAAAAAACTTTGCACACCAAACTGGCAGTAATGCCGGCAGCAATCCCCCTGGGTCCAGCTAAAGTTAAAAAAAAATAAACAGTGGTTAAAATTGCACAAAAAAGAAAATAAAATCAATACATACCCCATTGATGAGCACAATACATATGCAATTATTAAAGCCTATGCAATTTTTAAAGCCTAACGACAGTTGCAATCTAACTTTACTAACACAATCCATGGTAGAGTAACCTTTTTCTTTTCTTTCTTTTATTCACGCCTTAATTTCTTTGGCTTACTAGAAGTTACTGCTTTTCTATTTTCTTGAATCATATTGTTTGTTTTGAAAGAAAATAACATGATGGGAATGTCAATATGTCAACGGAAAGGGATAGTTGGCTGGATAGTCTGTCTGGCTCTCAGCACCAACATTGGAATATTCCTGTATGTGCGTGTGAAATACGGTAATAAACCACACATATCAGATTGACATTTTTCTATGCTGCTCACCCTCTGAGGGAGAAGCAGTTCCAAATCAGTCACTGGTTTGCCTGTGGCCAGAATCAAAGCGATTCAGAGTAGTGAGTGGATGCCGTTTCCCTCAGGTTCTATTTGTTGTTCCTTGTTTACAACCAGAAAGGCTTTCATAGATAGATAGATAGATAGATTTTATTTTTCTATACCGCGTCCTCTCCCCAGGGGGACTCGGAGCGGTGCACAGGGAAAATTAAAACAACATAAAATATATACATAAATAAATACAATAAAAACAAATTAAATCAACTGTCCCTGCACTAAAATCCCCATTTTAAAATTAACATTCCCTAACCCCTGAGGTAGAGACTAACCTAGGCCGGCCAAGCAGAAAAAGTGAGTTTTTAATTTCTGACGGAAGGAGCGGAGGTCCGTTCAGTGGTGTATGGAGTGATATGTTTACTCCACAAGAAAATGTAGGTTTGTGGAGGGTTCATTTTGCTGGCATTTGCATCACTTTTCTCCCTTTCTTTTTATGAAAATGAGAAATCTGAGTGTAGTGCTAATTTTATGTGAAGCAAAGGAAAATAATGTAGGTCCTCGGGGCACTGCAATCATATTACCTATGCTTATTAGAAGGGAAGATTTAGCAAAGCTTGATAATCATCAGTTGAGGTTCAAAAGTTTGAGCTTTTAAGAAGGAAAGAGTTTACAGGCAAACTTAAAATCTTTTTTTCAATAGAAGAGAATATCTGTGCTTTAGACTTGAACCTGTGGAGTCTTCTCTGAGCTTGGTTATTTGCTTGCAGATGTTAAGTAACATCAGTGTAATGACCCCAACTTTTTTTCCTCCTAAGGGCTGACCACCACCTCATGATACCTAATTGCTGTGTCCTCCATGCCATCTGAAGAAAAAAAAAGTTCCAACCATTAATGCAACTGAACAGACTGACAGGTTTTATGATAAAATTCAATTGGAAATTGACAAAATATCCAAGCAAGTTGTGCTGTTTGTGATCGGAGACTGGAACATGCCAAAGCTGGAAAGTGTAAGGAGCAAGTATACTTGGACTATATGGTCTAAGACACCAAACTGACATAAAAGGATACATTGAGGGCAGAACTTTTTGGAGACAGTCTAGTAAAGTGATGGCTAATCTTTTTTGGATCATGTGCCAAAAGTGGGGGGAGCGCAGGGGGGATCGTGCGTGTGCGTGCCCACACCCATAATGCTATGCGTGAGACCCCAGCACGCATGCGTGCATGACCAGCACTGGCCCCCTGCTATCGGCATGCTTCTTTTGCCCTCTCCCTGCTCCAGAGGCTTTCTAGGAGATGGGGAGGGTGAAAACAGCCTCCCCCCCCCAGAGGCCCTCTGGAGGCTTCAGGAACTTCCCTGAAACCTCTGGAGGTCGAAAAACAACCCTAGGGGCAATCCAGAAGTTCGGAAACAGTGACTTCCAGTTTGGCCGTAGGGTTGTTTTTCGCCCTCTGGAGCCTTCAGGGAAGCCTCCTGAAGGCAAAAAACAGCCCTACGAGCAAACCGGAAGTCCGTTCCTGACCTTCTGGTTTGCCCATAGGGCCAGTTTTAAGGCGAAAAATGGCCAAAAAGAAGGCCAAATCAGCTGGCCATCATGAGCATGGAGCTGACAGGGCAACACTTCGTGTGACCTAACAAATGGCACCACGTGCCACCTGTGGCATGCATGCCATAGGTTTGCCATCCAGGGTCTAGTAATATGGTCACTAAGAATCAATAAAAACGTGATGATGGGGCTCCCCTTGAGGTGCACCCGGAAGCTCCAGTTGGTCCAGAATGCGGCCACGCAGGGGATTCTGGTAGCTTCTCGTTATTCCCACGTAACACCTCTCCTGCGCGAGCTGCACTGGCTACTGGTAGCCTTCCGGGTGCGCTTCAAGGTGCTTGTTACCATCTTCAAATCGCTGCATGGTTCGGGGCCTAGCTACTTGTGGGACCGTCTCCTGCCACACACCTCCCTGCATCCGATACGCTCCCACAGAGAGGGCCTACTGAGGGTACCAACCGCCGGTCAATGCCGGCTAGCGGTGCCCAGGGGTAGGGCCTTCTCTGTGGCAGGGCCGGACCTCTGGAACGACCTACCCCCCGAACTTCGCATTATCACAGACCTTCCCCTCTTTCGCCATTCACTTAAAACATACTTTTTTCAGCAAGCTGGTCTTGCTTAATCGTTTAGACTTTTTTGTTATATAGCTTCTGTCAAATACGCAAATGGATGTTGGGTTTTTAGGGGGAATTTTAGCACAGGCTGCGATTTAATTGTTTTTACCTATTTATTGTATTTTTATCATTGTTGGTTTTAATTTCCTGTGCACCGCCCTGGGTCCATTTCGATGGAGAAAGTGCGGTATATAAATTGAAATAAAGTGAAAGTGAAAGTGAATGATAATTAACCGGTCAATTACATTAATTTTCTGAGTTTGCTTGTGAGAACCTTCCTTATTAAATTTTTGAGAATGCTGCAGTTGCAATATATCTTAAATGTAGTAAAGCATTCTGTGAAATTTTTAAAAAATGATATATTTTTTTAAAAATGGATGAAAATTGGGCCTACCTGGCTGGCTTTAAAAATATTTCCTTATCAAACTGGAGTGAAATATTGAAGAAGGTGCCAATTCAATCTTGCGTTTCCCTCACATTTTTACTTGTGGCATATTTTGCTAATCTGTGGACAGCACAAAATGGGGAGAGGTAATTGATACCTAAGAAAACAAAATTCAAGATTACCTTGAATTAGAGGTAGAGAAATTGTGGAAAAATAATAAAATAATATTTAGCAATAAAAATGCATCATATTTTTCATAGGACACCAAAATTAAATGCACAGATATAGGATGGAGATACCTGATTTTATAATTAGTATCCATAAAAATGATCTGAAGTTTCATTTGATTTCTAACAAAATATGAGCCCATAGTGTAATGTGGTTACAGAAAATAAAATAAAACATTATCCCAAACCCCAAATATATTGTACTTTCCTGGAATTTTTCTCAGAGGTTTGTATTACTATTGGGATTCCACAGTTGAAAAAAGATTCAGAAGTTCAAGATAAACAAAAAGGATGATTGGGATATTAAAAATGAAGTCCTAAGAAGAGAAACTGAATATATTGGAAATGTTTAGCTTTGAGAAAAGATTACTGAGGGTAGAAGTGATAGCATTTTTGAAATACCTGAAGAATGTAACTTATCACAGCATCACAATTATAAATACAAAGACTAACTCTTATTAATCTAGACCTTATACTGTAAGTTCCATCATTGACCAAAATTATGTTCTCGAAGCATGTCTTTGGAAGCCAGAATTCTCAAAATGTCTTTTTTAGTCGTTGCAAATAGAATCATATTCATGACTGCTGACACATACTATTCTAAATTCTTAGATTAAAAGTAAGCAGTCCCTCCAGATATTTTAGTTCTCAATTCTTATGAGATCCAGTAAATATCGCCCATAGTCAGTGATTATGGAAATCATAGCCCAAATGTTTTGAAGATATCATATTGCTTATCCCCGAGTTATTCCTACCTCCAGATAAGAGAGAATAAACATATACACAAATAGAATTGTGGAAATCATTCTAATTAGTAGTACTTTTGAAGACATGAAAACCGTGTGTATGTATTCTTTAAAATGCAAAATTGATTTTTAATGAATAACAATTAGAAACTATATTCGTAGATATACAGTAAGATTGTAGTATTTTTTTCCAGCCTGTCAACCAATAATTCCATTGCTCTTCAATGTCTATTAAATTATTTCCCCAAATATTTTAGTATGGCCAAAGGAATAGACAGGGTAGTGGATATTGTCATCAATAACTTTAGAAAATTCTCATTTGCAATTGACTCATTTCCCTGATATAATCTTCATACTGATGTCATTAATGAAATACCTAATCAAAACAATCATCAAAATGTCAGCTTCAGATTAACAATTCAACAATGGTTTCATTAATAGTTAAATATCACCAAAATGCTTGGAGTTAAAGGAAAAGCTAAAATAAATTGATATTGAAAAATAATAGGGTTTGTTTTGCCCTTTAATCATAGTGTATTGTGCTGGCATATATTTACGATTGAGATGTCTTGTGTATGATTCTTCCTAAATTTAATTAAAATGTTAATTGTTTTGGGATTTACTAAACTCAGTTCTCCAATATGCAACCTTTATTTGCACTATTATCTGAAAATAAGATTAAAAAAAAAACCAGGTGAACCTAATCAGCAGCATGGATGTCTCCTGGACTACCCAACCATCACTGGAGATGGTTCAAAGTGAAGCTTGTAAGTCAATAAATATGCAATACCATCATAGTGCAAAATTTGACAACAGTGTTAGAAACTAGAAATTTGCCTGCTTGCTGAATGAATTCATCCAACTTGTGAAAACATTTGGCATTTTTCTTTGAAGAGATAGTATGCATAAAGTGAGGGACATGGTGGCTCAGTGGCTAAGATGTTGAGCTTATCGATCACAAAGGTCGACAGTTTGGCGGTTCAAATCCCTAGCGCTGCGTAACAGAGTGAGCTCCTATTATTTGTCTCAGCTTCTGCCAGCCTAGCAGTTCGAAAGCACGTAAAAAAAATGCAAGTAGAAAAATAGAGACTACCTTTGGTGGGAAGGTAACATGTTCCATGCTCTTTCGGCATTTAGCCATGCCAGTCACATGACCACGGATTTGTCTTCGGACAACGCTGGCTCTTCGGCTTTGAAACGGAGATGAGCACCGTCCATTAGAGTTGGGAATGACTAGCACATACAGTACAAATGTGTGAGGGGAACCTTTATTTTTGTGCAACTTAAAATAAACCAACCTAAAATAAGGGTATATAAAGAAAAACAATATTTTCAACTGACCTAATGAATGCCGTTATGAAATTGCTTCTGTCCATCTTAATGTGAGACACTTTTTTTTGCTGAGTGTTACCTGCCCTGGCAAATAAATCTATAACAAAATGTTTAAAAAAAATCTTCTAATGTTACAATATTTAATCTTTCTTCTTTTCGTTCTCACATCTTCTACATAAAACGCTGGTGGGTGAGTTTTACTTATATATGGTGAAATTATAAAATATGGACAGAAAACTGTCAGCTAGGAAATATTTTTTGCTGATGTATAAATTCGTTTCATCTGCAATGTGGCATCACCATCAAGGCTAACTAGATTTTATGAGAGGAGTTACTGAGCTGAAAACCAAGCCAATGAATCGCTTAATATGAACTAATGAAGACTAGATATAAAAAGCCTTTAGTAACTGGCTTGGCACTTTAATTGTTGAGCTGATGCAAATTCTGAGGAATGCAGTGGCACTACTAGGCAAAAAAGGTGGAATTGTTTCATAATAATTGGTTTTAACTCAATAGCCCTATAAATAGCTCCAGCCTCTGGGAAGAAATAAAAACAAGAGTTCTCCAAGGTGAAAAGGGGGAAAATGTATTTGCAAAAGATTGCAAGCAGGATAGGTCATTCATAAGGTTTGCATTTGAGAACACAACTAACAACCAAAAACCTAATGAATCCTGATTCCTGTGAAATGAATCCGTGAAGGACAGAATGGAAAGGATAGAATAACATGGGATGAAGCTGACAGCAGGTTGCGCAGAATTCAGAAGTCCTTGTTGGTGTATTTTTAAAAATGTACGTGTTTTAATTTTGGTTCTTTCATTTGGTGAATTTCTGTCTAACATAAAACTTAGAATAACTTTATTGTCACTTTGAATGTACACTAATCGGCATGCATTGAAATGAAATTTCACTGCATAGTTTCAAAGGGTCACAAATCAGTAAGATAACAACTTCAGAAAATTTGCCCTTTCAGCTTACCTGGAACCACACCACTATTGTTCTGACTTAGACTTCTCAAGAGCATGAAGCAGACTCCTCGTCCCCATAAAACCCCTTTTATGTAGGTTAAAGGGAATTCCCCACCAGCAAAGTACGGGCAAAAAGTCTACCAACCTTTATCAGGCTTGGAGAGTTGCCAGGTTAATATCTTTCAAACACCATATTGTAGCAGCAATTGGCAAGAAGTCAGGAACAGATCTTCACTCTAATGAATTGAACCAATTGTTTCCTGCAAACTCCCCTCCCCTTTCGCTCCGCTTTATTCCCTCTGGGAGGGACCATTCACTGTCCACCTGTGCCTTTACTCCCAAGTTGGGCCCTTGTTCCTTAGCTGTTCCCTTCTCCTGGCAGCTCTGCGCATGCACACGTCAGGAACAGGTTCCAGCTGTTCTTCTGCCCCATTGATATCTGGCTCTGAAGGCAGCTGAATAACTGTTGGGCAGTCCTGGCCCCATCTCTGATGCAGAGCACTCCTCAGGGCTTTCCCCAGACTCCATAACTGGCCCATGTTCAATAAAATACAATAGCAGAGTTGGAAGGGACCTTGTAGGTCTTCTAGTCTTCTGTTCCTCCTCGACCTCCTCACTGTCTGAGTCTGCTACGAGCTCCGCTGGATGCTGGTGGGTCACAACAACTATCACCTACAGTATGTCTCTTGCTTGTCATGAAATAATAAAAGAAAATTTTGGTTTCCCGGCCATATACACACCTACATTCCCATGCAAACATTGCTTATCTGTATCTCAACCCCATCTAGGGACTGGTACCTCTGGCCTTCTGGAAGTTGCTGATTTACATCTTCCAGCAACCCAACCAATGTGGTGCAGCTATAATTCGGCAGTATTTGGACATTTCCAGATTTCCTACATTGGTTGAATCAGACATTTCCTACCAAAGTATAGTTTGGGTTCTAAAATATTAGACTTCAGTTGATATTTTTCTCTCACCACACGATGGCAATTTGACATGGAATTTTTCCCCCCCTGAGAACTGAATAAGCAGTAAGTAATTTTCTTGGCAGCACAGTTGTTTCAAGGACTCCCTCCTCCTCTTCTTTAAAGGAAAAGAGAGAGAGAAAATATGAAATGAATGTTCTTAGTCGTTCACGCTATTTTTTTTTTTAAAGAGAGGCTTGCTTGTTTCCAAACAGTATATTCGTGTGTTTTTAGTTTTCGAACAACCTGTTATTTAGCCTTTTGTATGGAAACCACCATCATCCGTAATTGTAGTAATAATATTTATCCCACTTGGATAACTCTGAATCTTGAAAGCTGTGTATATTATATACACTTCACGACGCCCCAGTGATGGAGGTTGGCTGAACCAATTCAAGCACTGCAGAAGGAGAACTTGGAGTGGGCTGAGACTCATAATCAATTCATGGGAAGGAAAGAAAAAATGAGTCAAGAGCTTTTGGCTTCAGTGTTAAAGCCCAGTTAGTCTACTTCTTCTGCATACTCCCATGCTGCAGTTACCACTGTGTATTTCTTCTTGTTCCTTTTTAACATTTAGCTCTGCTTTTACTTTTGTCTTATTAACACATTTTATACTTTATCACGAAACACACTGGAATTATTTCCTATCTTCAGTGTTAAAGCAAGGATTCTTTCAATGTTCTTCTTTCTTCCTAAGTAACTTTTCTTACGGTTCAAATTAAAAATCCTTACGCTTTGTGCAGTTCAAAACTGGGTTACTTAGCACTTAAAACGTATATATTGCCAGGTTTGATTGCTGTCAATAAAAGGCATGTTCTACAAGCACTGGCAAGATCTAGATTTATGTATACTTAATGTTAACTGTTCCATGGTTTCATCATGTTCTGTATATCGTGATTTCCCATTTATTTACCCAAATGCTTAATAACCTTTCTGGGATTCAGCGTCGGTAAATTAGGTAATCCTAAATCTTTAGGCTGGGGACACTGAGCTTGTCGATCAGAAAGGTTGGCAGTTCGGCAATTTGAATCCCTGGCGCTGCATAATGGAGTGAGCTCCTGTTACTTGTCCCAGCTTCTGCCAACCTAGCAGTTCTAAAGCACGCAAAAATGCAAATAGAAAAATAGGGACCACCTTGGTGGGAAGGTAACAGAGTTTCATGTGCCTTCGACATTTAGTCATGCCGGCCACATGACCAGGAATTGTCATCAGACAGTGCTGGCTCTTTGGCTTAGAAACAGAGATGAGCACTGCCCCCTAGAGGCTGAAATAACTAGCACATATGTGCAAGGGGAACATTTACCTTTAAATCTTTAGGTTGGAGAAAAATGAATACTCACCTGTTCAATTATGTCCTCTGATTCTGAACATCCTTTCTGGAAAGTCCAAATTTGACCATCTGATTGAATGATGTGAGGGAAGTCACCCCTCTTAGAAGAATAAAATATTTTGAGAAATATTTAAAAAGGCAGAATATTGTATTTCTCCAAAAAGAGAAATAGAAATCGTAAGGGAGACAGAAACTCAGAGCTTCAGCTCACTGCCCCCAGCAGATATTTGGTGTCCATTAAGAAAGACGGGCCAGCCTACCTACAAAACCAAAGACCTTCAGCTCCAGGGTGATGGGATTAAGACATGACCCTCCACGACATAATAGGATTATCTAGGATCAGTGCTCACTCCATTACAAAAACACCTGGGCACACTGAATCACCCAGCAAGCTTCAACCAAGCTTGACTCAGAAAACCTACAAGGTTAGCTATGACTCCTACAGCAGCCAGTAGCTTGCCACAGGAACAGGAAGCTCAAGTTCAAAGCCCAGAGAGGATATAAATAACCCTCACTCTCCACTCCATGTGGTCAGCTGGCCAGGACCTCAAACCCATGTGGTCCTGTTCATCAATAAACCATCTTTCCAAGCAGCCTCCATGTTTCCAGTGTCTTTCTCCCCACTTGGAACAGAACCAGATGGGTATTTCTTCCAACACTCAGATATTAGTTTAAGAAGGATTAAGATTAATACAATACAATAGCAGAGTTGGAAGGGACCTTGTAGGTCTTCTAGTCCAACCCCCTGCATGGGCAGGAACATTATACCATTTCAGACAAATGGCTGTCTAACATCTTTTTAAAGACTTCCAGGGTTGGGGCATTCACAACTGCTGGAGGCAAGCTGTTCCAGAGGTTAATTGTTCTTACTGTTAGGAAATTTCTCCTTAGTTCTAAGTTGCTTCTCTCCTTGGTTAGTTTCCACCCATTGCTCCTTGTCCTGCCCCCAGGTGCCTTGGAGAAAAGTTTGACTCCCTCTTCTTTGTGGCACCCTCTGAGATATCGGAACACTGCTATCATGTCTCCCCTGGTTCTTCTCTTCATCAAACTAGACATACCCAGCTCCTGCAGCCGTTCTTCATATGTCTTAGTCTCCAGTCCTCTAATCATCTTGGTTGCTCTTCTTTGCACTCTTTCCAGAGTCTCCACGTCTTTTCTACATCGTGGCGACCAAAACTGTATGCAGTATTCCAAGTGTGGCCTTACCAAGGCACTATACAGTGGCATTAACACTTCACGCGATCTAGATTCTATCCCTCTGTTGATGCAGCCTAGAACTGTGTTGGCTTTTTTGGCAGCTGCTGCACACTGCTGGCTCATATTTAAATGGTTGTCCACTAGGATTCCGAGATCCCTCTCACAGTTGCTACTATTGAGCAAGGTACCACCTATACTGTACTTGTGCATTTGGTTTTTCTTGCCTATATGTAGGACCTTACTTTTTTCACAATTGAATTTCATTTTATTAGACAGTGCCCAATGTTCAAGTTTGTCTAGATCCTTCTGTATCTTAAGCCTATCTTCTGGAGTGTTGGCTATTCCTGCCAGCTTGGTGTCGTCTGCGAATTTGATGAGTTCCCCATTTATCCCCTCATCCAAATCGTTGATGAAGATGTTAAAGAGTAATGGGCCTAAAACAGAGCCTTGGGGGACTCCACTGCATACTTCCTTCCATGTAGATGCAGTTCCATTGAGGACTACACGTTGAGTGCGGTTGGTCAGCCAGTTACGAATCCATTTGGTGGTGCTGCTGTCTAACCCACAATTTTCTACTTTATCTAATAGTAGGTTATGGTCTACTTTATCAAATGCCTTACTGAAGTCCAGGTAAATTATATCAACAGCATTCCTCTGGTCCACTGATTTTGTTACTTTGTCAAAGAATGCAATTAGATTCGTCTGGCATGATCTGTTTTTGACAAACCCATGCTGGCTTTTGGCTATTACTTTGTTTGCTTCTAGGTGTTCACTTATTTGTTGTTTAATTATCTTTTCCAGAATCTTTCCTGGTATTGAGGTCAGGCTGATGGGTCTATAGTTTCCTGGATCTGTTTTTTTTCCTTTTTTGAAGATGGGAACCATCTTGATTATGACTGGGATAGACAATAAGGTTGAAACAACAACACTAGATTTCCCTCAAAGTAGATATTCCTTGTAACCACTGCCATTATGTGTTGCCATGACTTTGCTGCAGTTACATTCCCCCCTTGCAGCTTCCACATGCTGAAATGGACATAAACATAGGCCCCTAATTGATTCTAACTGGTTCAGTATCAAGTGGAGAAAGGACGCCGAATTGAATAGTATTTGTCAGCTTCTGTGATTGCTATGTCTGTTGGATGTTTCATATTGGCTTGTGCCCTAAAAGGCTGCTCTCAGAAAAGTCAATTTTGGTATCATGACTGGTGCATCTGCCGTTTTTCTGAAAGAGGGGGGAGGTGAAGAGGGAGAAATGATTTCAAGAGAAATTGCTACCCATTCTGCTGGATTTCTCTCCTGAGAAATCCATTTTAGTCATGGGGAAGGAGCTGTTAATGGTTGAGGAAATAGCTCTTCAGCTTAAGAGTTTTTTTCTCAGCGTTACTTGCTCTGTCACCTGAATATTCTCTTTGGTGAAAATTATTACTCTGTAGACTGTGAGGAATGAGTGTTTCCAAAGGCAGCCTACACATATACTGACATTTTTTCTTAAACGTCCAAGAATATATTTTCAATGCAAATTCCTTTCTCTCTCCTCTCGTCTGCTTTCTCCTTTCTTTCCTAGTTCTTCCTATGCACTTATTTTTTCCCCACCCACACATCCATTCTCTTATGAATGCTGAAATGTGTCTGCTCAGATATTGCTCACTCTTGGCTCTATAATTGCTGTCACTAAACAGCACTTCCATTCCTCTGCAGAACAGTTTCTGTATATTGGAGGAATTATATGGAAGCTTTAAAAATACACAACACTAAACACCTACAGTGGTGCAATGATTAAAAGTTAGATTCTGAATTGGTTGGTCTAAAAAGCCTATTCAGTTATGAAAACAATCATTGTGCCAATCATTCTTCCACAAAGATTTAGAAAGTATATATTTATCATACTCTTTGTAGGACCTCTGTAGACCTCTGCCTATTTTTGCATTTAAAAATTTACAGTACACTATAGACGAGAGCTTTGGTAGCTTTCAATCCATGAGGACTTTCCAGTTCCTCTGATTCTCTTGAGCATTTGGCTGATGTTATTTTTTTCATACTGAGTTATGCATAAATATGGCATTACCATGTTTTGCATTCAATAGTGTAATGGCACCATTGAGGGTTTGAAGGAAAATTATCATTCTGTCTGAATGCCAATATATGCAGGAATGAAACCTGATACCAAGGTAGCATATAACTAGCTGATCACTAGACCAAGTAGATTTTTGGAAATCGAATAATTTTACTATAGTATAGTCTTTATTGTCATTGTACAAAATAAATACAATGAAATTGGTTACTACAAATGTATTTAATACATAATAAATTTCTGTAAACTTCTTTTGTCCACAATGTATTTAATACATTATAAATTTCTGTAAACTTCTTTTGTCCATTTATCTTCTCCCCATATGAAGATCATCTCATCATTTTCTAAGCAAACCCGTATATATCTACCCCAAACCACCCCAACGATGCCGTAGCGGTGATGTGCCAGTGCCTGGAAGCCGTGCGGGCCTGGATGGGAAGTAACAGACTCAAACTCAACCCATCCAAGACCGAGTGGCTGTGGTTCCCGGCATCCCGATACAACCAGTTGACTCCATCACTGGCCATAGGGGACGAACACCTTACCCCTGTGGATGTGGTGCGCAACTTGGGTGTCCTCCTGGATACCCTGCTGTCCATGGAAGATCAAGTGACAGCCGTGGCCAGGAGGGCATTCTACCAGGTTCGCCTGGTACGCCAGTTGCGTCCCCTATTGGATCGGGATGCCCTTTGCACAGTCACTCATGCCCTCGTGACATCCCGACTGGACTACTGCAATTCTCTCTACATGGGGCTCCCCTTGAGGTGCCCCTGAAGACTTCAGCTTGTCCAGAATGCAGCCGCGCGAGCAATTATGGGAACCTCGAGGTTTACCCATGTAACACCGCTCTTGCGCGAGCTGCATTGGCTGCCTGTCGTCTTTCGGATGCGCTTCAAGGTGTTAGTTACCATCTTTAAAGCGCTCCATGGCACGGGACCTAGCTATCTGTGGGATCGGATTCTGCCCCATACATCCCTGCGGCCGATCCGCTCCCACAGAGAGGGACTTCTCCGGGTGCCGTCCACTAGGCTATGCCAGCGGGCGATGCCCAGGGGAAGGGCCTTCTCTGTGGCGGGCCCAGCCCTCTGGAACGACCTTCCCCCCGAAATTAGAACAACTACGGACCTCCGCTCCTTCCGTCAAAAATTGAAAACACACTTTTTCTGCTTGGCCGGCCTAGGTTAGTCTTCCGTTTTTAACTGGGTTCTTAGGGGTATTGTAGTTTAGTTTTAGTATAGTGGGTTTTAGCGCAGGGATAATTTGTTTAATCCTTATTTTAACTATTTATTTATTTTATATTTGCTTTTTTAACTCCCTGTGCACCGCTCCGAGTCCCTTCGGGGAGAGGAGGCGGTCTATAAATAAAATTATTATTATTATTATTATTATTATTATTATTATTATTATTATTATTATTATTATTATTATTATTATTATTATTATTATTATTATTATTATTATTATCTCTAAGAGCAGTGGTTAGAATGCAATACTGCAGGCTACATCTGACTGCTGGCTGCCAGCAGTTCAGCAGTTCAAGTCTCACTGGCTCAATTTAATCTTAAATTGTATTTATATGTATTTTATCTTTTTATTATCCCTGTGCACCGCTCTGAGTCCCAATTTGGGAAAGAGGGCGGTATATAAATAAAATAAAATAAAATAAAATAAAGTTGACCCATCCTTCCATCCTTCTGAGGTGGGTAAAATAAGGGCCCAGATTATTGGGGACAATAGACTTACTCTGTAAACTAGTTAGAGAAAGCTGTAAAGCACCATGGGGCAGTATATAAGTCTGCTATTATTTATATATGTTATAAATAATAATATAATAAACAACTTGTGCTGGATCCACCGAAAGATCTGATTTAGTGTAGCATTCTACTAGAACATCCATCTTACGACTAGTAACAATTGTAACTGTTCAGCGCTTCCCAAATTATGCGAAACAAAAAGTATTAGCAAAATTGAATTCAATATTATAAATGGACTGCACTGTATCAACAGCAACCTAATCAGAGATCACAAGAATGATTTCTTTTTGGAAGAAGGAGGAGAAGTAGAAGCAGCAGTAACAGCTCGAGAGAGATTATCGTATGATCTGAAAAAGAGATGATGATAAGGAAGAAAGAGTCAGTTCAGCAAGAACTGAGTCTGAGCAAGACAAAGACTTAGGAATGCTTACGAGTCTCATAGAATTCTAGACACTTCTGTAGTGAATTCACCTCACAGTTTCTGTCTTCAGCAAAGGGCTAACTATGAGCAAGCTACTTATTTTATCTGAGAAACATGAGAAACTCTGATTACAAAAGCTCCTGATCGAGGCATAGTCAAATGTCAGAAACAATTCAAGTTACTGTTCCAGTATCCTGTCGTATTATCTCTACAGCTTAAATCTTACTATTTTAGGCTAAATGTCGGACTACATTTTTTTTTTTAATAAAAAGGGTTTAAAAAAAATGAAATATGAACATTCCACCTTGTGTGTCATCTGGGTTCAAATCAGTGGTGGGTTCCAGCCGGTATGCCTTGGTACAGGCGTACCGGTGGCAGCTGGGAGCAGCGGCCACCCTATCGGAACTGTGTTTTGGAGGGCCTACCCGCCCACATTTCTTACTTGTATTTAAGATAATGGGCCATTTGTGCACACATGCGCAGCATACGGCACCTGCGCGACTTGCGCTGAGCAGCTGGAGCATCGCAGGTCGGGTGCACATATCGGTGGGTGCACATATATGCGCATGCGTGTGCCTGAGATGGATGCCTGGCCCCTGTTACAGCATGCCTGTTGTGACGGGATCCCGAACCCATCACTGGTACAAATGTCTCTGGGCTATAACCACCAGAATTTACAAGACCATTCACTACATTGATATTAATTCTCTAATCTTACAATTATAGTATAGTAAATAATTGAGCATAGTAAACCTGTTCATTTCCCCCTCTTAACTTATTACTAATAAGAATATAATAATAATATTAAACATAATAATCCTCATAATCATAATATGATAACAATGACTATATGGTTTACATCTCTATCTTAACATATTTCCTACTTTTCTTTAATCTCCTTTTATTTCCAACTTCCATTTTTATTCTCCAACCTTTGATAAAATAATTCCCATATCATATAATATTCGGTTTGTTCTTTCTCCTTAATTGCCAGCATTAATCTGTTCAATTCTGCACATTCTATTTTCCCCCCCGAATCACCTTCTCATCAGTTGGGATCTCTTCACTTTCACAATTTTGTGACTTCATTTTTATACATTGGTTGCTCACCATTATATCTGAATTCCTGTTTTTTTGTTTGTTTGTTTTTTACTTTGTTCAGCCTCTTGATTTTACTCTGACAAGGACTTGGGCAAAACATATATATTTTATTGAGAACTAAGGAGACAAGGTTGCTTTCTCTTCCACTGTATCACTCAGCAGAAGCTGCTGGTAGCTACTAACAAATTGTTATATATGACTCACAAAATCTGGATTTGCATTCATTTTACACCTTTCGCCCTTCCTATCTAGATCCTGGGTAATTATGTAAAATGTATGTTTTGAATAGTTGGTTTTGGGAAGGATTTGGCATCTGTATTTTCCAAATTGTTATTTACAAACCATCCTGCTATTCATATTTACTGTACCCTTGCTCAATTTATTTTTCTTCACATATTATCTACAACCTAGGGAGATATTCTTTAACCGAGTTCTGAATATAGCAAAAATGTAGTCTAAATTTCTTTATATTGGTGTCTAAAAAGATCTCCCTGGTAATCTCTGCCTGTTCTTAACAGTACAATGAATTTGTCTGTAACAAAATGAATGGCAATGAGCAATTTATCTAAAAAAAGGTCACTTTTCTTCTTTGACAAACCTTTCTTCCAGATCAAATTAATAAGAGTTTAATGTATTCATCTATAGAAATTGACTAGTAACTGTTTAGGGATGGGGTTTTCACTAATTGGGCCATTTTTGTCAGTTGTCAAGGTCTTTAAGGAACTGAATACTTACCAGAAAATGGAAAACCACCCTCAAAGACTACAGCATACTTTTTTTACTACTGGTTTGGCACACCACATGCTCACTCGGTTGCATGAAGCATCCAGGAGGTTGGGCGGAGTGTCCCACCACCGCTACTACCAGTTCGGCCAATCCCGGCTGAACCAGCAGCAACCCACCTCTGCTTTGTTCAATCTTGCTGTTATTTGGAACAAACTGGGACATGGATTACATGGATGAATCAGAGTAGAGTTGGTGGAACAAATCTGAAAACCAAAAGCTGGGGAAGCTATTTCAGGTTGCTGCTGAAGCTTCCCCTTCTAAGATTGCTTCCTGACAGAAATCTATGCCACATATTATTCGTATCTTTTTCATGTATTCAAAATCATGTTTATACTTTCATCTGTTATCTTATATGTATGCTTGACAAAATAAATAAATAAATAAATAAATAAATAAATAAATAAATAAATAATAAAACAAAACATAGATTACAACATGCCCACATATTTTTGCCACTTAGGATGCCAATCCATTTATACAAAAGGCCAGGATAGCTGTGAAGGCTCTACTTTCTAAATATTAGCATAAATATTGATTAAAGGCCTGGAGACGAAAATATATGAAGAACGGTTGCGGGATTTGGGTTTTGCTAGTCTAGAGAAAAGAAGGACTAGGGAGGACATGATAGCAGTATTCCGGTATTTGAGAGGCTACCACAAAGAGGAGGAGATCAATTTATTTTCCAAAGAACCAGAGGGTAGGACAAGAAGCAATGAATGGAAACTATTCAAGCAGAGAAGCAACCTAGAATTAAGATAAACTTAACAGTGAAGACCAGGGGTGGGCTGCTGGGGGTTCACAGGGGTTCAGGAGAACCTCTAGCTAAGATTCTGTGCAGTTTGGAGAACCCCCAAATCCCACTCCTGGCTGGCCCTGCCCACCCCACCCCACCCCTTCCAGGAGTCCCCACACAGCCCATTTTGGATGCAGATAAGTGCAGGGTGTGCACAGAGGCTCAAGGAGGGCAAAAAACGGGCCTACCAGAAGTTTGGGAAGGCCAGAAATTGGCCTGGGCAGCCTGGGGAGGCCATTTTCACCCTCCCGAAGGGCAAAAACATCCCACTGTTGCAGAAAAAAGAGGTCGGAACTTGGACTTCTCAAAATCAGGAAAAGTTTATTATGGCTGCCATGATTCAGAAAAGCTAGTTTGAGGCTAGCATCCAAGAATTCTGAATCCCTTCCAAAAGGGAATACAAAGTTTTATACTTTACTACAAGCAACTTTCATCACGGCTAGTTTCTGATAGGTTAAATGATCGTCATCAAAAAGAAAACCACAAACATATCCTGTTTTGCAAAGATGAACTTCCAGTAGTTATGGTTATGCCCCCTGTCTGCCTGCAAGGGCCTTCCAAGCAGGTGTTTGCGGTCTGACATTTGAATTTCCTTTCAAGCTTTCTGTTGCAACTCTTGCAAACTTAAGAAATTCAAAGCTTATTCACAAAAAGGGACCCTTGGGTCATCCATCCGAGCCCCACATCATTTCACTCTTAACAACCAGGTCTCACTTTATGCCAATGCCCTGCCTCACCACCATGGTGCAGGAGGCTGACTAGGCCACACCCATCATGGCCACGCCCACCCAGCAACCAGGCAAAGAACCCATTGCTAAAAATTTTTGAAGCCCACCCCTTGTGAAGACAATTAACCAATGGAACAGCTTGGCTTCAGAAGTTGTGGGTGCTTCATCACTAGAGGTTATTTCTTTTATGCCTGGATAGTCATTTGTCTGAAATGCTTGATTCATGGGCTTAGAGTAGAAGACCTCCAAGGTCCCTTCCAGTTCTATTCTGATTCTGATTCCGATTCAGAATAGTATAAGGAATGAGTCATAATTTGAGATGGTTAGTTGATATGAATAAAGGCAGACAGACTGAAGAGACTGCCTTTTGTCCCATGCCCCTCTTGCCCTCTTTTAGTTGAAAGTAAACTTTTTCTATAGGAAGTATTTTTTGATATTGTTGGTAGCTCTCTTGAAATACAAATTTGGGGATCCATTTTTAATATTATTTTCTGTCACAATGTATTGATTTTGGTTTGTTTCATTTTCCTTTATTTTAAACTGATTTCCATGATGTTGATTAGTGTCTCCATTTCAGAAAAAAGGTGTGACAATACTTCCAAAGAATGGTATTCTTAAAGTAAGGTAAAGGTAAAGGTTCCCCTCACACATATGTACTAATCATTCCCAACTCTAAGGGGCTCATCTATGTTTCAAAGCCCGAAGAGTCAGCGTTGTCCGAAGATGTCTCCATGGTCATGTGACCGGCATGACTGCGGGATCGGATCCTGCCTCATACATCCTCACGGCCGATTCGCTCCCACAGAGAGGGACTTCTCCGGGTGCCGTCCGCTAGACTTTGTCAGCGGGCGACGCCCAGGGGAAGGGCTCTCTCTGTGGCGGGCCCGGCCCTCTGGAACGACCTTCCCCCCGACATTAGGACGACCACGGACCTCCGCTCCTTCCGTCTCAAATTAAAAACGCATTTCTTCTGTCTGGCCGGCCTAGGATAGTCTCTCTGTCTTTGGGGTTTTATTGGGGTTTTATAGCATAGTTTAGTTTTAATGGGAATTTTAGCGCAGGTTTAGATTTAATTTATTTTTAATGAAATGTTTGTATATATTTATTGTTTTACTGTGCCTGTGCACCGCCCCGAGTCCCCGAGGGGAGAGGGTGCGGTTTAGAAATATTAAATTATTATTATTATTATTATGACTAAATGCCGAAGGTGCATGGAATACTGTTACCTTCCCATCAAAGATGGGCCCTATTTTTCTACTCGCATTTTTCTATGCTTTCAAACTGCTAGGTTGGCAAAAGCTGGGACAAGTAATGGGAACTCACTCCGTTATGTGGCGCTAGGGATTCAAACCAACGAACTGCCGACCTTTCTGATCAACAAGCTCAGCATCTTAGCCACTGAACCACCATGTCCTCCGTATTCTTAAAGTATGCCTATTTATATTATGGACCATCCAGCATTTCCGCCAATTATTTTTCTCAATCTCAAAGCAAAAAGACTTCTGCAGATGGAGGTTTCATATTTATAGGCAGACATTGTTCTTTTACAGTTTTATTAAAGTTTAGTATAAGGTAAAAATGCAAAAAGAAACAAAAGTTAGAAAGGATAAAGAAGAAAGAAGAGAAAGAAAGAAATGTAGTGAATTATGACTGTTTACAATGCAATAGAATTAAAAAAAAAATTACATTCTCAACCTTTTGCTTTACATTCCTAACTATTACAAGACATTTCTGTAACAACAAAGAGGTATGTTTGGTGCTTTGAGTTATTCATCACAATAATAACGGCAGGATAAAAATCTAACAAATCAAAAAAATAAAACGTCTTCTTTCCACAATGGGTGATCTTTCTCCTCTTTTCAATGTAGAAGTGCAGGGACGGACACACACACACACACCTTAAATAATTTTTAAAGCCAGATTCCAATAGAACAGGGGTCTCCAACCTTTGCAACTTTAAGTCTGAAGGACTTCAGCTCCCAGACTTCTCCAGCCAGCTGGGAGCTGACGTCCTTCAGACTTAAAGTTGCAAAGGTTGGAGACCCCTGCAATAGAACATAATATATGTAGTTCAGGGTTGAACCTCAACTGCTAGATTCTTCCTACTCTCTGAATTGTTTTGTGGCAGGTATTTCATTACCATAATGAAAATAATATCATAACTTGGAGTTTAATGGCAAATTATTTTGGATTTATTGTTTGTCAATATATGTCAGCAGTGAAGCTCTTCAACATGGGACATAACAAGATATAAAATATTGTTGGTATTCTCCAATTGAGAATACCTTCATTGCTAAATCTGGGTAACTCTGTTTCTTGTGGTGAGCCATCAAACTGTATCTTCCCACTAAATCATTTTCCATTTCTGAACTGATTCCTTCTACTTAAGGTGGCCAATGAACATCTTACAAAGATATGAAAGGGGTGTCTCTTTCAGTTGAGATTTCCTTGAGCCTCTCTGGGTTTGTGGTTATTCTTCTGACTCCTGACATGCTTCGTAGCCATAACTTCTAAATTATCCTTACATTTTGAAGTATTCTTCAGTCCTGATTGCTACCTCATCTGCAAAGGATAGTGAAGAAATTTGCCTGGAATACATTTGAAAAAAAGCCACAGACCCCAAATATTGTTATACTCCAATGTATGTAACTTGTATTTATGGTGGAGAGGGTTGGTAGTTTTAAATTTCTGGGCATTTATATCTCGGAGGACCTCTCATGGACCATGAATGCTAACATGCTTGTGAAGACCGCCTCCTATCACACACCTCCCTCTGTCCTGTCCGCTCGCACAGGGAGGGCCTCCTCAGGGTGCCGTCTGCTGGCCAATGCCGGCTGGTGGCCCCCAGGGGAAGGGCCTTCTCTGTGGCGGGTCCGGCTCTCTGGAACGACCTACCTCCCAACATTCGCACCATCACGGACCTGCGCCTCTTCCGCCGGGAGCTTAAAACTCACTTTTTCCATCTGGCTGGCCTGGCTTAGACTTTATTAACAAATTGTGGGGATTTTATTAAGGGTTTTTAGATGATTTTAAAGATGTTTTTAGCACGGGTTTAAATTTAATATATTTTTATAGTAGTTATATTGTATTTTGTATTGTTTTATATTGTTTTTAATCTTTGCCTGTGCGCCGCCCTGAGTCCCTTCGGGGAGATAGGGCGGGATACAAATCCAATAAACATAAACATAAGAAGGCACAGAAGAGGCTGTACTTCCTGAGAATGCTAAGGAAGATAAATCTATCTCAGCATCTGCTTCTGTCTTACTATCGCAGCACTATTGAGAGTGTCCTGACATACGGCATTCTTGCATGGTATGGGAGCAGCTCTGCAGCAGACAAAAAAGCTCTACAGAGAATTATTAAAACTGCCGAGAATATCACCGGGCTTCAGCTACCAGCCCTGGATGTCATCTTCGCATCTCGCTTTTTTAAGGAAGTTGCATAACATTCTCAGAGACTTTTCCTGGATGCTTGGGTGGTTTAAAGGCAGGAATTTTTTGGTGGGTGGGAGTATGTTTGGGGATTGTTATGTGTTTTGGGCCTAGTCACGTGATGGTGAACCTATGGCATAGGTGCCACAGGTGGCACGCAAAGCCATTTCTGAGGGCACGCAAGGCGTTGCCCAGTCAGCTCCAGTTCACATGAGCATGCTGGCCAGCTGATTTTCGGCCTTGATTTTCGGCCAGTTTTTGCCCTCTTGAAGCCTCCAGAGGGAGAAGAATGGCCCAAATGGGCAACCTGGAAGTCCATTCCTGAACGTCCAGTTTGTGTGTTGGGCCTGTTTGGGAGCCTGGCCCTCCCCAGGCTCCCAAAAAGCTGTGTGCACATGCGCAGGGCAGCAGGGGGTGTCACGCATGCATGCTCAGGGGGGGACACAGCATGGGAGGCATTAAATTATGGGTGTGGGCACATGAGCACACATAATAGCAAGAGTGTGTGTGCTTTTGGCACCCAAGGCGAAAAAGGTTCGCCATCACTGGCCTAGTCTCTGAGAATTATGTGTATTTCGTTGTATGTGTATACTGTGTATTTACGTACAATGACAGTAAAGTAAAGTAAAATAAGTATTGTATGAAATTCTGCAGCTCAAAAATGAGACAAGTGCATATGTTAGAGAATAGTATATACAGAAGGGCAACTCATTTCGGCAACGTCCTTTAGAACAGGGGTCTCCAACCTTTGCAACTTTAAGTCTGAAGGACTTCAGCTCCCAGACTTCTCCAGCCAGCTTTGCTGAAGTCCTTCAGACTTAAAGCTGAAGTCAGTTTGCTGAAGGAGCTGAAGTTCTTCAGACTTAAAGTTGCAAAGGTTGGAGACCCCTGCTTTAGAAAAAACATGACAGTGTCAGCAAATATCTTTCAAATATATGAAGAGATGGTTATATTTGAGTAGAGATAGGCAGCCAATAGAAGGATAAGAACTCCACTTAAATTCTTGGCTTTTTTTTCTTGTGAGAAGATGTTATTTTATTTTAGAACATGGATTTCTCTAAAATCTCAGGATCTCCTGTCAATATTATCATTAATAAAAAAAAATGGAAATTGAAGTTTGTACAACCCAAAGATGTCGGAGGCTTTTAAGAAGAGACTGGACAGCCACTTGTCTGGACTGGTATAGGGTCTCTTGCCAGGGGTGGACTTCAAACATTTTAGCAAGGAGTTCTCTGCCTGGTTACTGGGTGGGCGTGGCCATGGTGGCTGTGGCCTAGTTGGTCTTCTGCACCACAGTGGGGTGGGAGACGTTTTTGCCCTCCCTGGACTCCAGAGACTTTTTTTGAGTCTCTGGGAGGACAAAAATGGGCCCATTTCCAGTCTTCCCGAACTGCTGGTAGGCCCATTTTTTCCCTACCTGAGCCTCGATGTGTGCCCTGCACTTTCCTGTATCCAAAATGGGCCACATGGGGATTCCTGGGAGGGGCGGGATAGGGTGGGTAGGGCTAGCCAGGAGTGCGATTTGGGGGTTCTCCACGGAATTTTAGCTAGAGATTTTCCCGAACCCCTGAGAACCCCTGTCTCTTGCTTGAGCAGGGGAATTGGACTCAAAAGCCCTCCAGGGACCCTTCCAACTCTGTTGTTCTATTATTAGATTAGGCAAAGCTGTTTAACATTTTGATTTCCTTTGTTTTAATCTTCAAGAGCGGGAATCAGAAAGAACTTCATCAGCAACTTAAAGTGCTGAAGCTCATGTCTATATTAGGGTAATAGTCTAAAACATGTACATATGTCTTTAGGAACAGATAGAAACACAATAGTTAATGCAGACATATGTTTAAAAAAAATATTAAACTGATGTGAATATGAGATAGAATGAACCTGATTAGAAAAATGAATTGAACAGATTTACCCATTTCTCTTCGTATGGGTAAACAATCATTTCGGATTGTTTTCCATAAGTCAGTATTCATTGGATGGTTTATGTCTAAGTGCTTACTCTTCATTTCCTTAGTGTTCTGTCAAAATAACCCATATTTGATGGTGGAAGTGACAGGGGAAATACTGAAATATCTTAAGGCTAGGATTTATGCCTTCCTTCCTCATTAATATGGAGATTAGTAATGTGTTATCTACTATTTAAAATACAGGTACAATATCTATATCTATCTCTATATCTATCTCTATATCTCTATATCTCTATCTCTATCTCTATCTCTATCTCTATCTATCTATCTATCTATCTATCTATCTATCTATCTATCTATCTATCTATCTATCTATCTATCTATCTATCTATCTATCTATCTATCTATCTATAAAAGTAAAATGTGTATGTGTGTGTATGTATATACAAACACCCACCCACACACATATTCCTTCCCTTCCCTTCCCTCTTTTTCTCCTTCTCCTTCCCTTTCCCCTCTTTCTCCTTCCTTCTCCTCCTCTTCTTTTTCCTCCTCCTTCTCTCCTCCTCCACTCCTCCTCCACCCTCCTCCTCTTCCTCCCCTCTCGCCCCCTCCTTCTTTACAATTGAATGTTCTTAATTGCCTTGATAAATCCCCAAAGTGTTCTTTGGTGAGATTTCAGAGGTGATTTCATACCCTTTCTTTCTGAGAAAGAGTGACTGGCCCAAGCTCACTCACTGGGCTTCATGCCTATACTGGGACTAGAACTCACAGTCACCCAGTTTCTAGGCTGATGCCTTAACTGCTATACCAACTGGCTTGACTACCAAAGAGTCATGCATTAATAGTAATCTAATTTATATAAACTTGGATAAATATTAAGTTTTCATCCCTCTTGTTTAATTATCCATTACAATACAGCTCTTTACCATTTTCTTGACATTACATTGGAATGATTAACTTTCTAGTAATGTAAGAAAATCAGCAGCATGGTGACCAACTGTGATATGATATTAGCTACAAATGTAGTGCTTGGTCATCACCCATTGATGCACATTTGAAATTCATACTATTAGAAAAGTTGCAAATGTGGGATACGAAATTTGGTTTCAGACTCATTAACTTGCATTCTTCATGCTGAATTTCAGTGACACACAGCGACCAACCTTTGCCCTCATTTCAAAGACTTTCTAATCAATGGTTCTCAAGGTAATGTTCAATCTTTTTAGTTACAGTCAAGTCCAAAGCAATTTGGTGCTCCCACATGCTAGTGTTAAGTGTGTAATTTAAAGTTTGCGATTAAAAGTTCATACCGTTAACCAAATTTTCTTCCTTGTGACCTGTCATGGAAGACTTTCCCCCCACACACTAAAGAAAAATAGCATTACAAAGAGTTCAAATGCTTCTTCTGCTTCTGATATTTAGCACGTGACTGAAATGTGAAATGCATGGGTTTTGAAGAAGCAAATGTGTGCTAAGGCCTAACATCAAAAAGACCAAAAACCTGGCTGCATGTCAAATGGAAAATAAATTACCATGGCATGAACATGCAGAAAAGTATTACAGACATTTATGTGCTTATAAATATAGCCTAATGTACAAGTAAAAGTGATTTAGGGGATGTCATCATGACAATATGCTACCAGAGACAAGCTATACTATATTCTAAGCTGTATCATGGTGATGAAGAATTGTGGTGACACAGTGGTTAGAATGCAGTATTGCAGGTTGATTCTGTTGACTGCCGGCTGCCAGCAGTTTGTCAGTTCGCGTCTCGTCGGCTCCAGGTTGACTCAGCCTTCCATCCTCCCAAAGTTTGGTAAAATGACGAGCCAGATTGTTAGGGGCAATATGCTGACTCTATAAATCGCTTCGAGAGAGCTGTAAACGGTGGTGGGATTCAAATAACTTAACAACCGGTTCTCAGCCCTAATGATTTCTTCCAACAACCAGTTCACCAAACTACTCAGACAGTTAACAACCGGTTCTCCCGAAGTGGCGCAAACTGGCTGAATCCCACTACTGACTGCAAAGCACTGTGATATGATATATAGGTTTAAGTGCTCTTACTATTGCAATTGCTATGTTGACAAGATTCTCTTTGATGTGGTACTGGTACTCTATTTCCTCCCACCCCATCCCTGAGAAGAGCAGAGAGTAAATCTTAGATGGAATTAATACAAACTTGAGGCATTGATGAGTAAAGTAGCTATGGATTGAAGGGATATGAGTAAAAGTTTGTACGTCTTTTTCTCTAGCAGCATTCAGCTTTGTTCAACTCTAGAAAGACTAGAACACTTTGGTGGCATTCATTGAAGAAATTGTTTTGCTGGCATATGAGGCATTCCACTGTGATTTATGGCATGTCAACAGTGTATCTTGAATTCTAGTAAGACAGAGTATTTTGACAAATTCTTATGACTTTTTAGCTGGCATTTCATCATCATAACATCGTACCCAAAGCATGACATAATCTAATCCAGTTATGGGCCTGGGTGATTTATAACACTTAGTTACACACTTGATGTGCTAAATAATAAATAATTGCCGAGGGGGCATGAAATTAATGAAAGAGCAAGAAAGGAAGCAATTTGGGTTTTGTTTTGTGCTTGCTTTGTTTGTTGAGATTTCAAAGGAGATGCCAAGCTGACAAGCCAGAGGACATGAAGAAAGCAGCGCCATATGGCAGAAACACTGGGAGAACAACTTTGGTGACCAAATGGTGACCAGTGCAGAGGAACAATATGTACAGCCAAAGATACAGATAACTAAACCGTGAAATGAGCACAGTAGAGAATTGCAAATAAAAGAGGGCAACATTGAATCAGATCTCGAAAGTAATGAAAGAGGAAGGGAATTGGGACCTGATGCGCATCCTTTTATTTGCAGATTTGAATATGACGTTGATTCTGTCTAAGCCCATGATGGTGAACCTATGGCATGCATGCCACAGGTTGAACGCATAGCCATATTTGCCAGCACGGCAGCTATCAGCTCCAGTACGCATGTGTGCACCGGCCAGCTGATTTTAAGCTTTCCAGAGGGCCCGGGGAGGCCATTTTTGCCCTCCTCAGGCTTCAGGAAAACCTCCAGAGCCTAGAGAGGATGGAAAACAGACCCAATGGGTCAACCGGAAGTTCTATTCCGAACTTCTGGTTGGGCCGTGGGGCCATTTTTCACCCTCCTCGGGCTTCAGGAAAGTCTCTGGAGCCTGTGGAGGGCGAAAAACAGTCCCAATGGGCCAACCAGAAGTTGACCTGTTGGGCCTGTTTTTTGCCCTCCCCAGGCTGCAGAAAGTTGACCTGTTGGGCCTGTTTATTTTGCCCTCCCCAGGTTCCAGAGACTGTCCTGAAACCTGAGGAGGGTGAAAACGGCCTCCCCTGCCCCCCGGAAGCCCCCCGGAAGCCCGAAACAGATCGTTTCCAAACTTCCGGTTGGCTAGTTGGAACCAATTTTTGCCCTCCCCAGGCTCTGGAGGCTTTCCAGAAGTCTGGGGAAGGTGAAAAACGGTCTCAATGGGCCAACTGAAAGTTCAGAAATGATCCATTTCCACCCTCTTCAGCCTTCAGGAAAGGCTCCGGAGCCCAGTGGGGGCGAAAACTCCCCCTGTGGGGTGGGTGGGTTATGCACACATGAGTGTGTGGGGGTCACGTGTGCATGCGCAGATGGGTGAGGTACACACACACACACTATTGCACATAATTTTGGCATGCCTTTAGAAAAAGGTTAGCCATCACCGGTCTAAGCCATAGTCATAAGTAAGAGAAACTTTAAAAATTTTTTGTAGAAGTCCATCAGATTTATTACCATACCAGGTATACTTTTGAGTGTTATATTTCATAGTTTCAGAAACTTTATTTCAGGAAGCTACGATGCGCTTTAATGTAGATACAAAATGTTTACTTTTTTTTTTGCACTTTTTCATAAAGGCACCACATTTGCATTGTTTGTATACTATTACATAGTGATAATTTTCAAATATAGAAGCATATGGGACTATCCATCTGGATACTTTTACCGCCAAAAGAGCTTTGTTTAAGTCACAGAATGTATAGCAACTAAATGAAAATAAGGTACCCCAAATATGCAAGAAGGCAAGAGTATATGACCAAATTTAATCGGGGGAATATCTATATTTTCCAAAAACAGAAGCACTGAAAACGAAAAACAAAATCCTGTATGCTTTTCAATTTTGAAAAAGCAAACATAAAAAGTGTTATTACAAAAAGACAAATATACATGAATGAATTCCAGGGTGGCTAGGGATATTGCTTGCATATATCAAAATCAGTCTGTTAACATGCAAATGCATGTTAACTCTTGCTAAAAGTATGTGTATTATCTAAATACACTTTCTAAAAGTATGTGTATTATCAAGTAAAAATACTGAGCCAAAGGAGGAATGATTTGATTCTGGTTAATTATTTAATTTTACATTTAAATAAACTTCCATCAAACTAGATACGTAGTTAAAAAAACATATTTATAAATGTCAACTATATACTGATGTGTATATGTGTATTTTTTTTTTTAAAATGGGGAAGTTACACCTTTAGTGCAACTGAGATTAGAACAGGGGTGTCAAAGCCATGTTGTCACAGTGGCATCACATGATGTATTGGGACTTTCCCCCCCTCCCTTTGCTAAACTGGGGGTGGGCATGGCCCCAGTTGGGGGCATGATGCACCCATCCTGCGGACTGGGAGTTTGACAGCCTGGATTAGAAGGACAAGTTGAAGAGCAGAGTGCTTAAACTTTTTAAAGGGAAAGGGAAATCTTAGAAAATTAGGAATAAATTAAATTGAAGGGAAAGTAAAGAATTGTATTTCTCTACTAAAATGCAATTTTGCAACACCTGTAATCTTCCCACTTTCTGAATAACCTTTCTTTCTGCCCCAGCAGTGGTGGGATACGACTGGTACGCCCCGGTATGGATGTACCTGTGCCTGCTGGGAGCACCAGGTACTGTTCCGCTCCAGTGCTCCAGAGGACCCACCTGCCCTCACCTGTATTGGAGCTGATTGGGGTTTCCATGCATGTTCATGGAGTGTATGGCGCCTGCGCAACGTTCCGTCAAGCAGCTGGAGCATCGCGGGTAGTAAATACGCATGTGCGTGCTGCGTGCTTGCTGCACACTTGCTGCATGTGTGCATGTGGTGGATGCCCGGCCCCGTTGCACTGTACCAGTTGCAACAGGATCCGGAACCCACCACTGTGCCCCAGCCATAAATTTATATTGATTGAAAACAATTGGAAGGCAGAAATTTGTGAAAATACTTTTCATTCTTATTAAGGCTGTCAAATTCTTGGTGTTTATCAGGGCATATGACTTTATGGAGATCATTGAACAGTAGTAATACAGCGTAGGTCAGGGCTGTCAAACTCGCGGCCCTTGGGCTGGATGCATCATGCACTGGCCACGCCCATGCCTGCTTCAGCAAAGGGGGAGAAGTGATGATACATCACGTGACAATGCTGTGACGACATGAGTTTGAAACCCCTGGTGTAGGGGATGCTGATTTGTATTTTCCTGCCATATTTGTCCATTGTCTTGTTTTGTTTTTAGCACTCACAGCAAGTTTTCTGCCTTTCGCACTTTCCAGAGCCCAGACAGATAGGTTCACTTGAATGGCAGGCAAGCCTTACGTGATTTAAAGCTTCATCCTCATTCCATTGACATCTACCATAAGTCTCCCTGAAAGCCGGGATCTGAAATCCAAAACTCCAGACACTGAATAATACTTTTTAAAATAAAAATGTCAAATTTATACTATTTGTAGACTGAAAATTATTATTACACTTTCAAATTATGGGTGTACACAGTTCTTTAAGCAATCTGCATCCCCTCACCTCTTCCAATGAATCATCATCATCATCTTTATTGTCATTGTAATAATATTATAATAAAATTACAATGAAATTGGTTAATTACAATGAAATTGAATCTGTGCCTAATTTGTAAAATCAGGTTTAGGGTATTCAGAAACAACATACCTCAATATGCTAATTATTGAAAATGCATATTTAAAAAGGTAAATCCCTTTTCGATTCTTAAGCATAAGTTGCTTATGGTCAAAGTCAAATCAGGGACACTATGTTAGCACAAGGTGGCTCAAAGGGACGTGGCTAAGACGCTGAGCTTGTCAATCAAAAGGTTCCCGGTTCTGCAGTTCAAATCCCTATTGCTGTGTAACGGAGTGAGCCCCCGTTACTTGTCCTAACTTCTGCCAACCTAGCAGTTTGAAAACATGTAAAAATGCAAGTAGAAAAATAGGGACCACCTTTGGTGGGAAGGTAACAGTGTTCCATGTACCTTCGGCATTTAGTCATGCCGGCCACATGATGTCTTTGGAGAACACGCTCTTCGGCTTTAAAATGGAGATGAGCATTGCCCCCTGGAGTCAGGAATGACTAGCACATATGTGTGACGGGAACCTTTACTTTGTGTTAGCACACTTGTGGTTGCTCATTTATTGTGTTCTTTTACTTTCAGGGTTTTTTTTATACTCTTAATTAATTCCATTAGAGAAAACTTTACCAACTTCACTTATTCAATTGTTTTTCTATTTTTTATCATATGCAAAATATTTTGTGTAAGATAACCAACTTTAACTGAGTTTGTTTTAAAAAGAGTGGCCAAAATATAAAAGCAAACATCTGTATCAATTTAGGCTATCATATAGATCTTTGCTATGCAAATATGAACTCCCATTTTCTTCTTAGAGTGATATAACTTAAAATAGCCACATCCCCCCTTTTAATCTTGTAATTATACCCATGAATCCAGAGGCATCCTTGTAAAAGGATTTTTTAGGTTGGCATTTTGCACTGCAACACTCCTATATATGCAGTTCCATTGAGGACTACACGTTGAGTGCGGCTGGCTGACCAACCGCATTCAACGTGTAGTCCTCAATGGAACTGCATCTACATGGAAGGAAGTATGCAGTGGAGTCCCCCAAGGCTCTGTTTTAGGCCCAGTACTCTTTAACATCTTCATCAACGATTTGGATGAGGGGATAAATGGGGAACTCATCAAATTCGCAGACGACACCAAGCTGGCAGGAATAGCCAACACTCCAGAAGATAGGCTTAAGATACAGAAGGATTTAGACAAACTTGAACATTGGGCACTGTCTAATAAAATGAAATTCAATTGTGAAAAAAGTAAGGTCCTACATATAGGCAAGAAAAACCAAATGCACAAGTACAGTATAGGTGGTACCTTGCTCAATAGTAGCAACTGTGAGAGGGATCTCGGAATCCTAGTGGACAACCATTTAAATATGAGCCAGCAGTGTGCAGCAGCTGCCAAAAAAGCCAACACAGTTCTAGGCTGCATCAACAGAGGGATAGAATCTAGATCGCGTGAAGTGTTAATGCCACTGTATAGTGCCTTGGTAAGGCCACACTTGGAATACTGCATACAGTTTTGGTTGCCACGATGTAGAAAAGACGTGGAGACTCTGGAAAGAGTGCAAAGAAGAGCAACCAAGATGATTAGAGGACTGGAGACTAAGACATATGAAGAACGGCTGCAGGAGCTGGGTATGTCTAGTTTGATGAAGAGAAGGACCAGGGGAGACATGATAGCAGTGTTCCGATATCTCAGAGGGTGCCACAAAGAAGAGGGAGTCAAACTTTTCTCCAAGGCACCTGGGGGCAGGACAAGGAGCAATGGGTGGAAACTAACGAAGGAGAGAAGCAACTTAGAACTAAGGAGAAATTTCCTAACAGTAAGAACAATTAACCTCTGGAACAGCTTGCCTCCAGAAGTTGTGAATGCCCCAACCCTGGAAGTCTTTAAAAAGATGTTAGACAGCCATTTGTCTGAAATGGTATAAGGTTCCTGCCCACGCAGGGGGTTGGACTAGAAGACCTACAAGGTCCCTTCCAACTCTGCTATTGTATTGTATTGTATTGTATTTTTAATTAAAAGAACTTAATTTTTTTTTAAAAAAAACACAGTTATTGAAGCAGGGTATATGCCAACAGACATATTTTTTTAGAGCATTGTGCTCCTGGTCAAAATGTTGTTTATTCCTATTTTTGACAGTATTTCAATAGATGCCTGTATGAAGCATACTTTTCTGGACAACAAAGGCTGAAGCTACAGAACAAATCCCACAAAACAACTGGGCTTGTGAATTCTAGACTCAGCAGGTTAGTGAAGCATCCAGGACTATACCAGTGGTTAGGAGATATATATACAATATAAAAATGGGAAGTCAGAGCTCCCTCAAGGCAAACACAAAGCACATCATAAAAATAAAGCATAAAACATATTGTGCTAACGTCCAAATGTCTCTCACAATTTGTCTTTCATGCTGTAGAAAGTTAGTACCAACCCCTCTCCTAGAAGAATGAAATATTTTGAGCAATATTAAAAAGTCGGAAACTTATATTTCCCTGGAAACATGTTTTTTTAGTGGCAGCAAGCAGACTCACTCTTAATAGACCCCATCTTTCTTATATCCAGCAGATATTTTGGGCACATTGAAGAAGATCGGGCCAGCCTATCTACAAAAGAAAAGACCTCCAGCTTCAGGATGATGGGATTAAGACATGACCCCTAATAGGATTAACCCTCTACCATCTAGCAGTAGAGCTCACCACATTTACACAAACTCCTGGGGACATTGCATCACTCTCCAGGCTTCAACCAAACTTAGCTCAGACAATCTACAGAGCCAGACAATAGAATACATGTTCTTGCACAGAAACAGGAAGTTCAAGTGCAAAGCCCAAGGAAAGGTATAAAAGCCCCTCACTCTCAACTCCATGTGGTCAGCTGCCCAGAACCACAAACCTCTGTGGTTCTGCTTCACCATTAAAGCATCTTTTCAATCAGCCTTCATGTTTTCAGTGTCTTTCTCCTGGCTTGGAACTGAACCAGATGGATATTTCTCCCAACAATACATTGAGTTGAATGCAATGAAGATTGGATCTGAGGCCGAGTGCAAGGAAGCATGAGGACTTCTGGTTTATACCCTAGTCCCATGATGGTGAACCTATGGCACATGTGCCAGAGGTGGCATGCAGTGCCCTCTCTGTGGGCACGTGGACTGTCGCCCCAACTCAGCTCTGCTGCATATGCACATGTGCCAGCTGGTCTTTGGGTCTCTGCAACACATGCGTGGGGGATAGGGTGCATGTGGGGTGTGTGTGCACATGACAGGGGTGCATGTGAAGGGCTCACCCATGCATGGGAGGAGGGTCATGTGTGTATGCATGTGCAAGGGGTGGGACTCATACGGGGTGCATGCTCGCAGCATGGGGACCACATATGGGGACCACATGTGCATGCATGGGGGGAAGGGCGCATGCAGGGGGCCATGTGCATATGCACAAGGGCGGAGCTCATACAGTCCCCATGCACACATGCACAGGGACACATGCATGGGGGCCACACACGCATTGCATTTGAGGGTTCAGGCAGGCGCAGGTGCATTTGCATGCACACACGGGCGCTTCGGGCACTTGGTCTGGAAAAGGTTAGCCATCATTGTCCTAGTCATAAACACCCCCCCCCCCAATGATAGTCTTCTATAGAGAAAGAAAATCTGATCGTACATAGAAAACCAAGTCTGCCAGGGTGACAAATTATTTTCCTTTGTTTCTAATGAGAAAGCATGTAACACTGAAGTGGCCTGGAAAAAGACCGATCGATATAACTGATAAGATTACCCAACTCAGTAGCTAGGCATTCACATTCTGCATTACTTGAAGTTTTTCAGATTGTCTTCAGAGGGAGAAAGAGTGTGCTACCATAGATCAGTTTCATTGTGGAAGGTCTGATTTCTTAAGATTGGGTCACCATGGCTTCCTCTGAAGGCCTCATTTTCCTTGCAGACCGTGCGCCCATAGCTCTCCCTTGGAGTGACTCATGGCTGAAAAGGTGAATAGCCCTTCTGAATACGCTGTGCTGTTCCCAGTAATGAGTTCTCTGAAGGATCCGGGTCGAATGTTTTCTTTTCTCTTTAAGCATCCAAACACGGATGTTTGTAAAATGACATCAAACAGGACTGGAGAAAATAAAATGTCCTGCTCTTAAATTATCTGAGTCAGTCCCTCCTGCAATTAAAGCCAGTCATGGTTGACCTGCTCTTTATTAAACATTAATTCTTGACTGCCAGTTAGTGCATCGGTGAGCTCAGGATTGGATCTGTTCCTGAACCAGTAAGCACTTACGCTCCTAAGCAATAAAGTAGGGGAGAGCGCAGCCTGCATTGTCCTCAGCTCGGCTGTCTTAAGGCCGAACGTGGAAACTGCTTGGAATGTTAAATTTAAAAAGCACACGTTGTGGTTTGCTGCCATACAAAGAGCCTGAAATATTCAGCCTTCTGTCAGAAATTCTGTGGCATGGATATGTTCTTCTGGGACCTGCTGTAGCTTTGAATTTTATGCTACCGTAGGTGGAACCTTTAGAAGAGGAAGCGAGAATTTGAAGGGGGGGGGGGCAAATTCAGCACAATATCACTAGAAGCTGTAACACAGATGGATGAGTCAACTGAAATACATGTTGATTTGCCTGACTTTTTAATCAGTGAATCTTGATTATAGTTGAATCAGAGGTGGTATTCAGCAGGTTGCGACCAGTTCTGGAGAACTGGTAGTAGAAATCTTGAGTAGCTCGGAGAACCGGTAAATACTACCTCCCACTGGCCCCACAGGTTCCACAGGTTCAAGGGACCTGTGGCTATTTCTGCTTCCCGAGTCCCAGCTGATCAGGAGGAAATGGGGATTTTGCAGTAACCTTCCCCTGGAGTGGGGAGGGAATGGAGATTTTACAGTATCCTTCCCCTGCCATGCCCACCAAGCCATGTCACATCCATCAAACCATGCCCACAGTACTGAAAATAACATTTTTTGAATCCCACCACTGAGTTGAATCCCATTACATTTATGCTTTTCATACTTTTAAAGGAAATCAAAATCTTCTTTCACAGTTTCATGGAATTGAACTGATGGAATTTTATCTTTGGTTGTTTCATGGAATGCAATTCACTTTTTCGAGACAAAAACCTTCACAGTTTTCAGTCAAGCATAACTACTTCAGATCATTTACAGGCTGAAGTCCAAATTCCAGGTGCAGAGCCACAAACATGGACCTGATATTCGTTATCAAGATTGCTCCTAGAATTCCTAAATTATATACTTCATAATGACACTAGTATTATCTCAGTTTTCAGTTTGCACCTCATTAAATTTGCATCTTTTTCTCCTTAAAATTTGTTGGAGAATCCACGATATATTTGATCAAAGAGTTGTAGTACAATTGTCCATAACTTACTTCTTTCTTATCGCTTGATGCTGAAGAACAGCATTTCATGGTATTTTCATTTTTCTGGTCCTCTTATAATATGTGCAGAACTAAGCTGGTTTCAAAACTTAAAATACCAAGTAGTGTTCTACAGATATGCACACATACTTCCACTTAGAATTTTGTCTTTATTGGACTTTTGCCACCAATTAGTGTCGAGTGGTGCCACTAGGAAGTATTAATAAACCTGCCATAATATACTAATTTTATTTCTCTACTCTTCAATTTCTTATTCAAACATGATTTTGTATCAGAAGGCATTTCAGGATGGAAAAGATTAGTTGGTGACATCACCATAGCCCAGTGGTTGAGGATCTTTTCATGTCCTCAATAATGTGCCCACCAAAGTAGTGCCTATTTATCTACTCATATTTGCATGCTTTTAAAATGCCAAGTGAGCTGGAGCTAGAGTGAATGATGGGACTTCACCTCATCACAGAGTAGCATTTGGGTTTCAATGTAAGCTTGCTGATTGTCAACTCAGCATTCTAATCAACTGACCTCCATGGTCCACTAATCAAATTGAGATGAAGAGGTTCAACGTTTGTGAATATTTCTCCTTTACCGATGCTTCTATTTTTCAGGGCACAGTAGCACAAATAAATGAACTCTTACTCTAGAGTAAAGGAAAACAAAGGATGGGAAAACCAAAATAAACAAGAACACTTCAAGGGACCTGTGGCTCCTTCACTGAAGAAGAAGGGAATAATCATCATTTTACCCTTTCTCAGAGTAATAGGGGCAGGGGAGGTGGAAAAAATGTCAACAATCCTCTTATAGGATCTGCTACGGTAAGTCATGCCATGGACCTTGGAGGAAGATTGGGGTAAGAATTTAAACTGCACCATGAAAACTGTGTTGGCAAATTGTGCCATATTGATATTTAAAGTCTTCAAATCAAGAAAGGAAAACAGCGCCATTTTCATAGCCTTTGGAACAACTTTGTGGGTTTAATTGATAAGGAAACAATTGTGCAACTATCCCTCCCTCCCTCCTTCCTCCTCCATTACATGACATATTTTGGGGTCATGTCCAACCAAGTGTTTGCAAAAAAATCAAGATAGTAGGCACAACCAACTATATAATCAAACTCCCACCCTTGTTTACATGCCTCTAGACATATGAAACTACTGTAGATCATATCTTGAAATATGATCTACACATATCTATCTATCTATCTATCTATCTATCTATCTATCTATCTATCTATCTATCTATCTATCTATCTATCTATCTATCTATCTATCATCTGTCATCAGGGCAATAAAGATTAGGCTAGGAACAACACCAATACAATACAATAGCAGAGTTGGAAGGGACCTTGTAGGTCTTCTAGTCCAACCCCCTGCATGGGCAGGAACCTTATACCATTTCAGACAAATGGCTGTCTAACATCTTTTTAAAGACTTCCAGGGTTGGGGCATTCACAACTGCTGGAGGCAAGCTGTTCCAGAGGTTAATTGTTCTTACTGTTAGGAAATTTCTCCTTAGTTCTAAGTTGCTTCTCTCCTTGGTTAGTTTCCACCCATTGCTCCTTGTCCTGCCCCCAGGTGCCTTGGAGAAAAGTTTGACTCCCTCTTCTTTGTGGCACCCTCTGAGATATCGGAACACTGCTATCATGTCTCCCCTGGTCCTTCTCTTCATCAAACTAGACATACCCAGCTCCTGCAGCCGTTCTTCATATGTCTTAGTCTCCAGTCCTCTAATCATCTTGGTTGCTCTTCTTTGCACTCTTTCCAGAGTCTCCACGTCTTTTCTACATCGTGGCGACCAAAACTGTATGCAGTATTCCAAGTGTGGCCTTACCAAGGCACTATACAGTGGCATTAACACTTCACGCGATCTAGATTCTATCCCTCTGTTGATGCAGCCTAGAACTGTGTTGGCTTTTTTGGCAGCTGCTGCACACTGCTGGCTCATATTTAAATGGTAGTCCACTAGGATTCCGAGATCCCTCTTACAGTTGCTACTATTGAGCAAGGTACCACCTATACTGTACTTGTGCATTTGGTTTTTCTTGCCTATATGTAGGACCTTACTTTTTTCACAATTGAATTTCATTTTATTAGACAGTGCCCAATGTTCAAGTTTGTCTAGATCCTTCTGTATCTTAAGCCTATCTTCTGGAGTGTTGGCTATTCCTGCCAGCTTGGTCAAGGCAAGAAGGAAACCAGAATGTTTCCTTCTTGCCTTCCTTACAGGATTAGCCCTGTAACGTGGAAAAAAACAAAATGAGATTTCTTTCAACAGCCAGTTCTCCAAATTGCTTAGAAAGTTAACAACTGGTTTTGCCAAATAGGTGAGAACTGGCTGAATCCCACCACTGCTGTGTAGTGTAAAGAAAGCATAATCTATCAGAATGCTGCTAATCATGCTACAAGTAATATGCATATGATAAATGACTGGAAATTTATCACTGTATATTGCAAAATACAGAGATGGTAACACATCGGTAGAAGTGGTCAGGCTGAAGATAATATTGTTTATGTGACCATTTATATCTGTACGTGATGCATGCCCAGGGCATTCTAAAAACTTCAGTGATCTTACTTCTGTAGGATTGCTACCTCAGATTTTTCTTTTGGAGGGGAAAAAAGAATTGCTTATTTATACAATTAATAAAATATGCCATATACCACTGGAACATTAATGCCACACATTAAGAGAATATTGTTGGCATGTATTCTAGCTTCCTTGCATATTGCTATTACAGCCTGCGGCTATGACAAATAAAGTATCCTATCTAAAAATGTATCTGAAAATTCAGTGTAGGCAATTTGTAGAGATTAGACTCTTAGGGAATTGAAATGAGCAGACACACACAAAAAAAATGGAAGGCTTGAAGGTTATCTTTACAATACTGTCTAAAAAGTAAAGGTCCTCTTGCACATGTGTGCTAGTCGTTTCCAGCTCTAGGGGGCAATGCTCATCTCCATTTCTAAGCCGAGGAGCCAGCACTGTCCGAAGACATCTCTGTGGTCATGTGACCAGCATGACTAAAGGCCGAAGGTGCATGGGACGCTGTTACCTTCCAATCAAAGGTGGTCCCTATTTTTCTACTTGCATTTTTTACGTGCTTTCAAACTGCTAGGTTGGCAGAAGCTGGGACAAGTAACGGGACCTCACTCCATTATGCAGCATTACAAGAATGCAAAGGGAAAACATGTTCTTCTAGTACAGGGGTCGGCAACCTTAAACACTCAAAGAGCAATTTGGATTTGTTTCCCAGAGTAAAGAAAAAATAAGCCACAAAGCCTACCAGGGGTTGAAAAGCTTAGTAAATCACGTGCTGGCGGGTGTCTCACATTGGCGGTTGTGACACATATTTTGAGTGACAGGGAGCTGCAGCAGAGGGATGAAACGACCACATGCGGCTCCAGAGCCGCAGGTTGTTGACCCCTGTTCTAGCATCTCAAAAGGCAGACTCTGTACTGGTAGTCTATTTGTTTTGCAGAAGACTGAGTTCACTCATCACCCTAAACCAGGAGTCCCCAACCTTTTTTTCACCAGGGACCGGTTTCATTTTAAAGAAAATTCTGCGGACCGGCTGAGGAGCTCAGCAGTCATGTGACTGGGTGGGTGTGGCCAACTTTGAAAATGTGAAACTCACTTAACAATGGTCTTGGTTAACAACCAAACTTTTGGCCTCAACTGTGGTCATAAGTTCTTTCTTTCTTTCTTTCTCTCTCTCTCTTTCTTTCTCTTTCTTTGTCTCTATCTCTCTTTTTCTCTCTCGCTATTTCTTTCTTTCTCTCTTTCCCTTTCTCTCTATTTCTTTCTCTTTCTTTTTCTCTTTCCCTCTTTCTGTATCTTTTCCTGTCTCTTTCTTTCCTTTCTGTCTCTTTCTCTCTGTCTGTCTTTCTCTCTCCCACTTTTTTCTTTCTTTCTCTCTTTGTGTCTCTCCTTCATCCTCCCATTTCTGTCACTCTGTGTGTGTGTGCGTGCGTGTGTCTGTCTTGCATTCATTCAATCACTCCTTCTGTGTCTCTGTCTATCTTTCTCTCCCTCCCTCCCTCTGTCTATGTGTGTCTGTCGTCGTCATCGTCGTCCCGTCCCCCCGCCCCCAGCCTCCTCATCCCGCCTGCCACGCTTGTTCGCTCGTTCAGGCTCCGTGGCTGGATAGGAGCCGGGCTGGAGAGGAGGAGGAGGGAGGGGGCTCTTCTGCACTTTGGGCAGAGCGCACGGGAGAATGCAGGAGGATGGTGGGGGCTCTTCCTCCACCCTCGTCGACGGAGGGACTTCTGTGCGCCGCCGGAGCAACCCGCCAGTTCCCTCCCCAGCCCGCAGGGCCTCCGCAGTCCCTGGAAGAAAATGAGTGGCCTGCATGCCAGCAGGGGAGGGAATCGGTGGCCGGTCCGGCGGCGTCCAGGAATCCCTCCGTCGACGAGGGTGGAGGAAGAGGCACACTCCAACGGCGCGAACAGCCGCGCCTGCGTTCTCCCGCGCGCTGTGCTCAGGGGGCTGCCTCCTCCTGCCTCCTCCTCCTCGCTAGCCCTGCGGCCCGGCTCCCATCCAGCCACGGACCGGCACCGGTCCGCGGACCGGGGGTTGGGGACCCCTGCCCTAAACCATCGTTTATTTGAAGTGGTTAGATTAAGTAACCATAACTGAATCTACACTATACATGAAGTCAAAACCAAGCAAATTATGTTAGATTAGATATTAGAGATCTGTCTTTACTGTTGCCCCTACCTTGTGTGGGACATTCTCCTCCCACCTCAAAAGCACTCTCCTGCTTTTTGGAAAGGAGTAAAAACAGGGCTCTCAGGCCTTGCGTGGGACTTCCAAAAGAGCACACAGCTGTGATGTTGGTTATCATCCCGAAAGCTCCACCCTGCCTTTTCATTAACTTTTAACCATCCTGCCTTTTAAATGGTAAATTTCATATACTGTTTTTATGTTTTTGTATTTTTTTTTTTTTACTACCGGCAGTGCACTGTGCAGAATCCCCCCTGTGAAGAAGATGGGCAGTTTCAAAAAACCTGATAAGGAAGGAAGGAAGAAAGAAAGAGAAAAAGGAAAAGGAAAAGGAAAGAAAAAGAAAAAGAAGGAAGAAGGAAGAAAAAAGAAAGAAAGAAAGAAAAAGAAAAAGAGGGAAGAAAAAAGAAAGAAAGAAAAAGAAAAAGAAAAAGAAAAAGAAGGAAGAAGGAAGAAAAAAGAAAGAAAGAAAGAAAAAGGAAAAGAAAAAGAAAAAGAAGGAAGAAGAAAGAAAGAAAGAAAGAAAGAAAGAAAGGAAAAGGAAAAGAAAAAGAAAAAAGAAGAAGGAAGAAGAAAGAAAAAAGAAAGAAAAAGAAAGAAGAAGGAAGAAAAAAGAAAGAAAGAAAGAGAAAAAGAAAGAAAGAATCTAGTCAGTGGCATCTCTAAAGGACCAAGTGACTCCAGGTGCAACATTTTACCTTTTCTGTACACTTCAACAATAACTCTTTGCTTCTAGAGCAGAAAACATGGCATCCCTCGGGTTCAGGGCAGGCTACACTTGATCTGGTCACTGAAAATATTTGTTTTAGGTGGATCAATAAATCAAAATAAGCTTCTCCTTGGCGATCTCTGTTGGCCGCTTTGCTTTGCGGCCAGTCCCTGTGGAAGTGTGGTCTGTGAAGGAGCTTCCTGACATTGCTGTTGTTATGCTTTAAAAGAAGGGCTTCCGTTATAGTAGCATGCTTTGTAAAGAGCCTCTTTCAAGTGGTTTGGTGTTGGTTTGCACAGTCATAATGTATATGTTTCTTAGCACAGTAGCTGATTTTATACATTTTTAAAGCTGATTTTAGTCAAGAAACAATCTGAAAAATAATCTTTTTTGCATTAGTTCTCTTGCTATTTTTTCAAGGTACCTTTATCTAACTTCTTCGGTGGTTGGCAATCCCTCCCCCTCCCCCCCTCCCCCCTCCCCCTCCTCCTCCTCCTCCTCCTCCTCCTCCTCCTCCTCCTCCTCCTCCTCCTCCTCCTCCTCCTCTTCTTCTTCTTCTTCTTCTTCTTCTTCTTCTTCTTCTTCTTCTTCTTCTTCTTCTTCTTCTTCTTCCTGTCCCTCCCTCCCTCCTCCCTCCCTCTCTCCCTCCAACTATGGGCACTGAAAACATTTGCAACATAGCAATCTATCTACAGTACATTTATCATTCTTTCTCCTACCTATCTATCTATCTATCTATCTATCTATCTATCTATCTATCTATCTATCTATCTATCTATCTATCTATCTATCTATCATCTCCCTCCCTCTCTAAAACTAATTTTCTACAAATACTGAAAACACTTGTAACATAGAAAGATGTAACGTAGAACGGTGACTAACAATGTATCTGTACCTGCTTATATTTTGATATTAATCTGACTAATTTGACTAATTTGATGAAAAGGTAATTGTGTAATTGAACAAATGAATGAATGCACATAAAGGGTGACAAACCTACAGCTTTGATTATTCTCTCTAGAAGCTGTTTCCCAAAGGGAAGAAAAAGGAACAAATCACTGTTCTTGTTTAGTTAGGCTTCTGAGAAAGGTAAAGAAATGTATGGTTTAAAGATTGCATATCTATAATACCTTCTTATAAAAATTTCTTTACTGAATCAGACAAAAGCACTCTCATTATAGATAGACTACTGAAAATGCAAGCTCCTTATATATTTTCTGGTTCAACAAGCTCAAGGTACTTTGGCATGTAAATATTCTTACAGACTTTCAATAAGAATAAAATAATTCTGTGCAGTCATCCAGAGAAAGGCACAAACCTATCTTTGTGTCATGTTTGTTCCAAAGAAAATAGGTAACTTGTCATCAAGGATTTCAGAAAATGAAGAATTTTACCAAGGCTGGGGTAACTACAAGCATTTTGCAGTTCATGCATGGAATTGGTTGATATCGGCCAGAATATTTTAAAAATTGTGAAAGGAGCAACAATGGAAGTTTTAAAGAAGATGTTGGACAACCATTTGTCTGAAGTGATGTAGGGTTTCCTGCTTAAGCAGGGGGCTGGACTAAAAGACCTCCAAGGTCCCTTCCAATTCTGTTTTTCTATTCTATTCTATTCTATTCTATTCTATTCTATTCTATTCTATTCTATTCTATTCTATTCTATTCTATACAAGCCTACAAAATGCTGTAGAACAAATTATATAAAAAAATCCACGTGCTTATCGCACCAGTTGATCAGCTACCCAGAATTACCCATGTGCTTTGTGGTTCTGCTTCACCATTAAAACCATCTTTCCAATCAGCCTCCATGTTTCCAGTGTCTTTCTCCCCACTTGGAACTGAACCCAGATGGACATTTCTTCCGACATTAGAAGATATTAGATTTATTCCCCTACTACAGTGATGGCAAACCTTTTTTGGCTCGTGTGCCAAAAGCGGGAGGAGCACAGGGGGGGATCGTGTGCAGGAGTGCCACACATTCGCGCGCTTTCCCTCTCTGGTTTGCTCATAGGGTCATTTTTCACCCTCCGGAGCCTTCAGGAGCCTTCAGCCCTCCGGAGCCTTCAGGGAAGCCTCCAGAGGGTGAAAAACGGTCTCAAAAGAAGGCAGAAGTCAGCTGGACATGTGCGCTTGAGCTGATGGGGCAACCCCTCACGTGCCCTAACAATTGGCTCCGTGTGCCACCTATGGCACCCGTGCCATAGGTTCACCATCACGGCCCTACTAGATTCCCATTTAAAATGGAGGAAGGTTGCTAGTTTAAAATCTTGACGATAGAGCTTGAGAAGGTAATTCTTAAGTAGATAACTTTAAAAATCAGAAGAGGAAACTTATGTCCAGGATTTTACCACTTTTTGGTTATCCAGGTTGGATTTCACTCTCTCACACGTTCCAAATGGCCTAAACCAGGGGTGTCCAAACTTGGGAACTTTAAGACTTGTGGACTTCAACTCCCAGAATTTCCCAGCCAGCATAGCTGGCTGGGGAATTCTGGGAGTTGAAGTCCACAAGTCTTAAAGTTCCCAAGTTTGGACACTCCTGGCCTAAACAAATCTGCAGGCTATCTGGGAGCATAGATGAAACCGTCCCACCTTAGTTGGTCAGGAAAAGGAAAAGAGAAGAAATCTTTGGACTTCTCGAAAACATTTGTCTAGCAGCAATGATTGGATATCCTGTTCTGCAATTGGGCAGCGCACTTGCCCGTCGAAAATCTTGCTCCAAATTCAGTATTTAGAAAATGTGTTCTGTATTTTCCAAAATACTTTTTCCCTGATTGCGATGATAGGTAACTAACACTTGGGCATGCAAATCTCTGGTAAGTTGGTTTCACATCAAAATCAAGTGTCAAAACTTTTAAAGTCAAGGGGTTGGCTTTCATTCATTCTTAAAAACCCATACTTAAAAAAAAATACACGAAAAGGTTCTGCTTGTCAGGAGATGAAAAATTGTATTTGCAACAGTGTACAATTTTGGATGCACTGATCAAAGTGTTCCAAAGAATGGCGTAAGATCTGCTAAAATGAAAACATTTAACTAACAGTTAATTTTGTAAGTGCAATGGTGTAAGCGTATAGATTTAATATACTGAAGGATGAAAAGTCATTTTCATGCTAAATCTTTGTGAATAATACGCTCGGCTTCTTGTTTTTTATACTCCTTTACTGGATTTGTCTCGTATCTATCTGATGCTCTTTTTAAACTGAAAACGCAAGATCTGAGCTTTTCATTTTAAACTCAAAATTCAATATCAATTTATACACATAAACTGTTCATTCGGACTATAAATGTAGTGTAAATATAGTCTCTCCACTTTCTTTTCTCCTTCCTTTATCCCTATGGATGTCAATTTGAATTCACTCAGAAAAATAACAATTTATATCAGCGGGGTTTAAATTTGTTATGATTCAAGGGCTTTGGGAGCTTACCGCAAAGTCTCATAGGCCAGTTCAACTGACCTCGCATGGACCAGTTTCAGTTTGTGAATTGGAGGTCCATCCCGGATTTATAAAGAGAGACTTAATACATTTTCCTTAAGGTGGTGGTGTTGAACCAGTGGTGGGATATGACTGGTATGCCCTGGTACGGGCATACCGGTGCCTACTTGGAGTGCCAGGTACCATTCCAGTATGGTGTTCCTGAGGGCCCATCCGCCCGCCCGCCTGCACTCCTTACCTGTAGTTGAGCCGATCGGGGCCTTCATGCATGCATACGGACCGTATGGCACCTGTGCGATGCACTGCTGAGCAGCTGGAGCATCACGGAGCCACCGCAGAGCATTAGGGGTGGTAAGCATGCATGTGCGTGCTGCATGCATGCATGTGATGGTGTGCCGCTGCGCACTGGTTGCAATGGGATCTGGAACCCACCACTGTGTTGAACCCTCTCAAGATGCCATTATTTGACCCAAGTCTGGACAATTTTCATCCAGTCTTCAACCAGACATTTTTAGAGAAGGTTGTGGACAAAGTGATTGCATGGCAACTTCAGAAATCCTCAGGGTTGTCAAACTCATTGAGGACCACATCAGGGTTGTGTTTGATCTCGGGGGACCAGGCTGGGCATGGCCAGCTTAACATCACTCATATTGGGGGTGCCTGTGGTGGCCCAAGCACTCTGCCAGCAAAAATAGACTACTAAGGTCCGTTTTCAGTTGCGACGGCCTCCTGCAACCCTCTGCCAGTTTAAAACAGAGTTCAGGAGGGCCACCCCATGCAGCCTTCATGGGCTCCGTTTTCACTGACAGAAGTACTACAGGCCAGTCCTTTGCTGTTTCCAGGGCAGCCCCATGGACTGGGTCTCAGGCCTTGAGTTTGACACCCTTGCCTTAGATGAAGATAAGTATTCTGGATCCCTTTTAGTCAGAATTCTGGTTGGATTACAGAACTGAGAGGGCATTGGTTGCTCTCTTGCATAAGTTCCTGCAGGATGGGATGGAGGTAGTACATCCACCCTTGTTCTTCTTGACCTCTCAGAGGGATTTGATACCATCAAGACTGAATGCTTTGGATATTTGGGTCTTCCGGTGACAAGGTTTTTCCATCCTTAGTACTGGAAAGTTTGGCATTGTCCCAGATGCAACAGTGCACAGTGCAAAATTCTCTTGGGTTCATGATTTCCGCTTAGAAGAGCAGTTGTCAGTTGTAAGGCTTTCACATACCTCTGGGCTGTGCACCAGTTTCCCTCCCCTTCTCTGTTCAGAGTCACTCAGGCCCTTGTGACCTTCCATCTGAAATACTGCAACATGCTCTGCATGGGGCTGCCCATGAAGAGCGCTTGGAAGCTTCAGATAGTACAGAATACACCTGCATGGATAGCAGACGAGGTCAGATATTCAACATATGTAATACCACTGCTTTGTAAGTGGCATTGGTTACCAGGTGAAATTCAAGTCATTGTTTCCAGATGCAAGTCAAGGTTCTGGTTGTTACCTTTACCTTTATGACTTGGAACCAGATTACCTAATAGATCATCTCTTTCCAGTTGTTTCTATCCATCCAATTTAGTCCAGCAGGTTGTGCGTATTTCAGGGCCTGTTAACCAAGGAATGTAGGAGACTTGCTTTCTCTTCTGTAGCCCTTTCCCTCTGGAACAGTGGTCACCAACTGGTGGTCTGTGGGCCACTGGTGGTCCGTGAACATTTTTTGCTGGTCCACAGAATTTTTTTTTTCATTTTTTATATTGCACTAAATACTATTTATCTTGTTTAAAAAAAAATCATTAGTGGTTCGTGAAGTTTAATATTATGAATTTAATGGTCCTTCAGGTACGAAAGGTTGGTGACCCCTACAATAATATAATAGCAGAGTTGGAAAGGACCTTGGAGGTCTTCTAGTCCAACCCCCTGCCTAAGCAGGAAGCCCTATACCATTTCAGACAAATGGCTATCCAACCATCTTCTTAAAGACTTGCAGGGTTGGGGCATTCACAACTTCTGGAGGCAGGTGTTCCACTGATTAATTGTTCTAACTGTCAGGAAATTTCTCCTTAGTTCTAAGTTGCTTCTCTCCTTGATTAGTTTCCACCTGTTGGTTCTTGTTTTACACTCAGGTACCTTGGAGAATAGTTTGACTCCCTCTTCTTTGTGGCACCCTCTGAGATATTGGAACACTGCTATCATGTCTCCCCTAGTCTTTCTTTTCATCAAACCAGACATACCCAGTTCCTGCAACCATTCTTTATATGTTTTATTCTCCAGTCCCCTAATCATCTTTGTTGCTCTTCTCTGCACTCTTTCTAGAATCTCCACATCTTTTCTACATCGTGGCGACCAAAATTGAATGCAGTATTCCACGTCTGGCCTTACCTAGGCATTATAAAGTGGTATTAACACTTCACATGATCTTGATTCTATCCCTTTGTTTATGTAACCTAGAATTGTGTTGGCTTTTTTGGCAGCTGCTGCACACTGCTGGCTCATATGGAAATGGTTGCCCATAAGGACTTCAAGATACCTTTCACAGTTACTACTATTGAGCAAGGTACCACCTATACCAGTGATGGCGAACCTTTTTGTTGTTGGGTGCCAAAAATTTGAGGATGCATGCGTAACAAGCGGACGTGCGTGCCAGCACTCATCATACAAAGAGCCCCCCTACATGCACATGTGTGCACAAGCTCCCACACACTCCCCTCCTTCTCCCCCCGCGTGCTAAACTGCTCGTCTCCAAGCTGAGCTTGGTATTTCCTCCAGGGGGCTGGGGGAGGCCATTTTCACCCTCCTCAGGCTCCAGGAAAGCCTCCAGAAATGAACTTCCAGTAGGTGTTTTTGCCCTCCCCAGGCTCCAGAGGCTTTCCTGAAGCCTGGGGAGGGTGAAAACGGCCTTCCCCTCGACCCTCTGGAAGGACAAAAATCAACTGGCTGGCATGCACATCTGCGCTGGAACTGATGGCTTGGGTGCCAGCAGCTATGGCTTCGCGTGCCACCTGTGGCATGCGTGCCATAGGTTCGCCATCATGGACCTATACTGTACATTTTGTTTTTGTTGACTAAATGTAGAACCTTACTCTTTTCACCATTGAATTTTATTTTATTAGATAGTGCCCAAAGTTCAAGTTTGTCAAGATCCTTCTGTATCTTAATTTAATGGTCCTTGAGGTGCAAAAGGTTGGTAACACCTGCTCTGGAACATTCTCCCAGTAACGATTAGGATGGCCCCAACCCTGTGGCCGTTGACAAGGCATGCCCAGGTCCCTAAGTAGGTTAATGTTTTCCTCAGCAGATTTGTGGTGTGTGTGTGTGTTGCTTGTACTTTTATGATTGTTCACTGGCCAGAGCCTTCCATCTGACAAATTGAATAAAGAAATCAATAGCCAATATTTATTGTCAGCATTTCCCTCTAATAACAAGGCATAAATTGCAGGTTTATTCAGTTGTGAGACACTTTCAGTCAACGTATTATTTTCCCTTCTAATCAGCAAATCAATTCATTAGCCAATTAAAAATTATAGCATCAGTAACCCTTGTAAGTGAAAGGCGAGACGGTGTGTTACCTGATTATGTCATATTAAGTAGCCTGATGATGAGCTTGAGAAAATGAGTTTTCTTTCCTTTTTTTCAATAAAGCAGAAGAAATACTGTAAATGTGTATGGCCAAACGTTTTGACCATACATCGTACAGAAAATAGTAAGGCAAATAGCAGTGGGAATATAGAATTTTGTAGGCTATCTCACAGGCAGATCTTCAAGTTCCATTTTCCTAAGAGATCTACATCTTCAAAAGAAATAGATTCCTTTCTGTACACCTTCATATATCTCCCACCTGAAACTAACAGCATAAAACAAGATTTTTTCTCCCATTATCTTCTGGGTATTTAAAAGAGTTTACATAGTTCACACTCCTGAGATTATTTCCTACTAGCCGTTCCCGGCCATGTGTTGCTGTGGCCCAGTCTGGTTAAAAGGCCAACCAATCTGTGTGTAGATCTCCACCTGCACACACAAACATGTACACACAACCACCGTATAACCCCCAACCTACCTACCTACCTACTGTATTTCTCCCTCTCCCTCTCTAACCACCTACCTACCTACCTACCTACCTACCTACCTACCTACCTACCTACCTACCTACCTACCTACCTACCTACTATATTTCTCCACCTCTCTCTCTATCCCTCTCCCTCCCTCCCTACCAACCTACCTACTGTATTTCTCCCTCCCTCTCTCTATCCCTATAACTGCCTACCTACCTACCTATTGTATTTCTCCTTGAATCTCATGGACAGAGTATTTTATGTCATAAAGAATGACATAATACCTGTGGCCCACTGATCTCTCTGTATCCATCTACCTACCTTTTTTTTTAAACAATTTTTTAGATTTCCGTTGCATGTACCTGGCACAGGTGTGACATCTACACAATCTATATATATCATTGGTGCCATATTTGAAAGGAACGTTGTGTGAAAATTTGGAAGTGATTGGTGCAGTACCTTCGGAGATTAGCGGTTTTGAACAAACTCATAGTTACATTTTTATTTATATAGATAACAATTTTGTGGGACAGATTGGTCTGTGTTATAATTAACATCCCTAGCAAAGCTAATGAGATTAGACTAAAAAGCTTAATCCTGGTCTAACTCCATCACTACATTACACAGGGACAGTTACTATGCACGTTTTCTCTCTAATTCTTGTTTAAAGTTGCTGTAAATTTTATTAGTGTCAGTCAGGGAGGGGATCCTACCGCTGTAACTTTGCATGCATGCATGCATGCGTGCATGTGCAATTACCCATCGGTCTGATAAACAGCAGAGGCGATGGCGATCATGCGCGAGTGTGTGGCTCGCGCATGGGCGATTCACTGTTTCCCAATACAAACAGGTATGGAGCAGGGGGAGGCAGGTGGGCCCAAACCGGTTTACTCTTTACTGCTTACCAAAACTACCAGTTAGCCCAAACCAGTCCGAACTGGTAGAATCCCACCTCTGGTGTCAGTACGAAAAATAAGGTGAGTTCATTATGGAATAATTTGCATGATATGTCATTTTAAAAAAATGATTTGCAATTTTTTTCCTTGATGTCAATCTAAAATTACTGTATTTTTCAAAGTATAAGATGCACCTTTCCCCCCCTAAAAGAGGGTGAAAATTTGGGTGCGTTTTATACACTGAATGTAGCCCCACTGGCCCCAACCCTTTGGCATCTGCCTCCCAGCAATTTACCTCTTTGCAGCAAACAGGGGCTTGTGGAAGCTTCAATAAACTATAGTAATCCCTGCAGCCTCTAACAGCTGATGATCGGGAGAAATTGAAAGTGAAACTTGCTGTTTGCTCCACATGGCAATTTTTTTTTCTTTTGCTAATCAGGCTGTTTGCTGCAAGGAGGTAAGTCGACAACAATAAAAGTCTATACAATGTTCAAATTATTAGACTTATTTTTGAAGACTATTTCATTATTATTCTAGACAGCTTAACAAAATGAAGAAGCTTTTTAAAATAAATGCTTGGTCTGAAGAGGTCCAATGCTATTGTTTTAAAAAGTGCTATTCTTTTAAATAGCAGAGAATAACTATACTTCCAGAAAGCACATCAATTTTAACAGCATCTGTACAAGTATAGACTGAAATATAACACTACAAACAGTGTATGTTGTCTGTACTGTTTATTGCAAGGAGGCAAATTGCTGGGAGGCAGAGGCAGATATTTTTTCATTGTTTTCCTCCCCAAAATCTAGGTGCATCTTATATTTCGGAGCGTCTTATCCTCTGAAAAATATGGTAATGGTCAAAGGATGTGATGCACTTCTAGTTTTATGAGGAAGAGTGCCTGCCAATTTTATTCTGCTAATTCCTTTGCAGGAATTGGGTATGGCCACTCTAGGAAAAAGAAGGGCTAAGGGTGTCATGGCAGCAGAATTCTAGTAGTTGAACGTCTGGCACAAACGTCTGGTCAACTTATTTTCCAAAGCACCAGAAGCCAAGACAAGAAACAATGCATGGAAATTAATCAATGAGAGAAGCAACCTGGTCACTTCCTAAGAATGAGAACAATTAACCAGTGAAACAGTTTGCCTCCAGAAGTTGTGGGTGCTTCATTACTGGAGGTTTTAAAGAAAAGACTAGACAGCCACCTGCCTGAAATGGTATAGGGTCTCCTACTTGAGCAGGAGGTTGGACTAGAAGATATCCAAGAACCCTTCCACCTCTATTCTGATTGATTAATTGTTGTGGATTACAGGGGTGTTGCTCATCTCCGTTTCAAGGCCATTGAGCCAACGCTGTCCGAAGACATTACTGCGGGCATGTGGCCAGTATGACATCATGGAGTGCAGTTATCTTCCCACCAAAGTGATAACTATTTATCTACTTGTATGCTTTTGTGGGAAACAAGCTCCCCCCGCCAATTAAATATTTTGGGAAATATTAAAAAGGCAGAACATTATATTTTCCTAAAGGAGAAATGAAAAAAAAATCACCAATTCATTAATGCGCCTAAGAAAATATTGGTCTGAGAGCATAATCATGTTTTATGCTTTTGCTACATGCCATCAAAATTGTGGATATTTCACAATTTATTTAAAATAAAGTGGATAAGATTGTACCATATCTTATTTTTGTTTAACATTAAAATAGGACCAATTGTTCTCTCTTATCACTTGACAAAAATAGTTCTACTTCTATACATAAATGGATATCTTTAGCTACCTCAATCTTAAGCAATGCTACCTCAGTTTTTGGTTCTGCAGCTAATTTAAAAGTATCTTAACTGAAATGAGGTCATTACAGGATATAGATCTGTATTTTAGACTAAAATCCCTAACTGCAAAAAGGAAAGAAGGAAGGAAGGAAGAAAGGAAACTATGTCTGAGTACATTGTTAATGTTACTTGTGAGTATTACTGAATCCAAAGATTAACTTTAAGCTATATTATATAGTGTTAATTTTCTGTTGTTTTCCAAGATATATACCATATTGAGAAGCTTCATCAGATCTGACTATATACAAATACAAATAAATACAATAGCAAAGTTGGAAGGCACCTTGGAGGTCTTCTACTCCAACCCCCTGCCTAAGCAGGAAACCCTATACCAGTGATGGCGAACCTATGGCACGGGTGCCACAGGTGGCACGTGGAGCCGTTTCTTAGGGCACGCGAGGCGTTGCCCTGTCAGCTCCAGATGTGTGCTGGCCAGTTGATTTAGGCCTTCTTTTGAGGCTGTTTTTCGCCCTCTGGAGGCTTCAGGGAAGCTCCTGAAGCGACTGGAGGTGGGGGGAGGCTGTTTTCACCCTCCCCAGGCTCCTAGAAAGCCTCTGGAGCCTGGAGAGGGCAAAAAAAGTGTGCCAAAAGCAGGGGGTCGTGCACATAGCATTATGGGTGTGGCACGCCCACGTATGACCCCCCTGCACTCCCCCGCTTTTTGCACGCGAGCCAAAAAAGGTTAGCCATCACTGCCCTATACCATTTCAGACAAATGGCTATCCAACATCTTCTTCCAATGTTGGGGTATTTACAACTTCAGGAGGCAAGCTGTTCCACTGATTAATTGTTCTGTCAGAACATTTCTCCTCAGTTCTAAGTTGCTTCTCTCCTTGATTAGTTTCTACCCGTTGCTTCTTGTTCTGCCCTCAGGTGCTTTGAAGAATAGTTTGACTCCCTCTTCTTTGTGGCAACCCCTGAGATATTGGAAGGCTGCTATCCTGTCTCCCCTAGTCCTTCTTTTCATTAAACTAGGCATACCCAGTTCCTTCAACTGTTCTTTATATGTTTTATTCTCCAGTCCCCTAATCATCTTTGTTGCTCTTCTCTGCACTCTTTCTAGAGTCTCCACATCTTTTCTACATCGTGGTGACCAAAACTGGATGCAGTCTTCCAAGTGTGGCCTTACCAAGGCATTATAAAGTGGTATTAACGCTTAACGTGATCTTGATTCTATCCCTCTATTTATGCAGCCTAGAGCTGTTGGCTTTTTTGGCAGCTGCTGCACACTGCTATATTAATTTGAACTTGTTTATATGTAATAGATAAACAACATCTCTTAAATAGAAAGCTTACGGGTGACATGATAGCTGTTTTCTAATAAATGGTGGGTTCCTAACTGGTTTACTACTGGTTCGCTGAGAGGGTGTTTTGCGTGTGCGCTGCTTGCATACGCCCCCCACGTGTAGCTGCGCATGTGCAGTTGACTGAAAATTGCTCTGCACATGCCCAGAAACATGCCACCGATGGCAGAAGAGACTGGGAGCGTGACAAGCCTGGCTCGTTGCCGATTCCAGTGACTCAAGCTGCCATACCACCACTGGTTCAGCCGAACTGGTCCGAACCGGTAGGAACCCAACACTGCTTCTAATACTTGAAGGGCTGCCACAAAGAGAAGGAGGTCAAATCATTCTTTATACCACCTGAGGGCAGAGCAAGAAGCAATGAGTGGAAGATCGTCAGAGGGAGATTCAAACTAGAATTAAGGAGGAATTTCCTGACAAGGAGAACAATTAATCAATTGCTTGCCTCCTGGAGTTATGGGTGCACCATTGCGGGAAATGGTCAAGAAAACATTGACAGCCATTTGTCCTGGATGTTATAAAAACTCCTGCCATGGAAAGGGCGTTAGACTAAGAGATGTCCCTTCCAGCCTGATGACTCTATGATTCTTAAGTTGGGTGAAACATATGTGGCTAATTTAAAAAAATAATTACATAAAGAAATATTTTTACAGTGAACTTCTTGATATTTAATCGATGTTTAAATGCCCACATATTTCCTGTGAAGAAGTAAACTACAAATAGTTTATCACTGTTTTATCTTAAATTCTGTGCAAATTGAAGATTGGGAAAAGGAAGAGAGTGAAGTATACAGAAAAAAATATAGAAGTGTCAGTGAAATTAATGCTTTGTCAATATTTATTTTCATAAATACGTGATTCTAGCTGCAGAAAAATGAATGAGTGTGAAGAACAAGCCTCCCCATTATACAGTGTAGAATCTTGGAATATGTCTATCTAATACGTTAAGGATAATCGCTTTGACCACCTTTGCCACAGAACATAAATAGTATAGTTTCCTTCCAAAGCTGTTCAGAACAATTTTTCCGAAAAGTTTTATTTGAGAAATATCTATGGAAAGGGAAACAGAGATTCCTAATACAACTCAGAGGAAAGAAATAAGAAAGCTACGGAATCTGATTTGACATGCGTCAGAGAACAAAGAGCTAAAATTTCAGGAGTGCAACACGTTACACATAATTAAATATGGATCCCTGCTAATCAATAGTGAGTGCATAATTACTTTTCTCAAGGTTAGTTAGGCAGGGCATTGAGAGGGACAGTTCTTAGTGAAAGAATCAACAGTCTACTGTTTGATAGCCAGGGAGCCTGCCAGGATCACAGTTACTTGAGAGGGTTAGGTGGAATTTCTTAAACTGTAGTCTCATTAATGAGCCACCGAACAAGGTCAAACAAGCCTCTGAGATATGACAGAAACTCTCAAATTGGCTTGCTATCTCCTGTTGGTTTGCTCCGACAGAGAAGTAGAGACACTTTGATTACACCAGACTTTACAAAGGCAAAGTAAGAAAGAAGTCATCCACAGGCCTGGTGTGCAAGGTGTAAAATGACCCTGTGATAGAGAAATATCGAGGCATTTTTAGGAGATTCATTTTGATCATGGTGCTCCTTAGAGCTGAGTATCTGGAGTTTTGAGAAAGCTTTGTTCCCTCAAATGTTTGTCTCATATGCAGGCCTTTGAATGGTAATGTGGGCCCTTGCCCCAAGACCAGAAGTGGGTTCCTACTGGTTTGGACTGGTTCGGCCAAGTAGTTGGTAATTCAGCCGGCCACAACCCTGAACTGGTTCTATCGGTGGCGCCACAGGCGCCGCCATCTTGTTTTTTGCTTCTGCGCATATGCAGAAGCAATTTTTTACTACTGTACATGCACACGTAGCTCACATCAAGCATGTGCACATTCTCAAAACATGTCCCTCAGCGAACCGGCAGTAACAGAAGCCAGAACCCACCCCTGCCCAAGACTTATAGAAGATGCTAGAGGAAACTTTCATGTTTGCAACAGTATTGAGACTTTTCATTTATTGGTAGAAAATTTAATCAACTAGAGCAGGGGTTCCCAACCAGGGGTGCTTGTACGCCCTTGGGCTGTGATACGATATTCTAGGGTATGTGAAAACTTGGGTTTATAAGTTTCAAAACTATAGTGTATATGGATAATTATATGCATATAATTATTTACGTTTGTAAGGGTTGCAAGAATATATCAGAAATATTCTAGGGGTTGGGAACCCCTGAACTAGACTATAATCCCAAAAGTTATTTTGTACATTAGGTTTCTATGCTCACTTTTATATACTGGCATATAATTTACTAGAGTACACACATAAACATATATATCACAATAAAAAGAGGGTATCTTATCCCTTAACAATTGCCATCCTGGATTGAACCTTCAGTTCTGTATGATATTACACCCACATGGTAAAGGTGAATTTAACTCCATTGTTCATTCCTGACTATAGGGAGCAGTGCTCATCTCTGTTTCAAAGATATTTCTGCAGTCATGTGGCCGATATGACATCACAGAGTGCTGTTACCTTCTTACTGAAATGGTACCTATTTATCTACTCACATTTGCATGCTTTTGAACTGTTAAATCGGCAGGAGCTGGGGCAAAGATGGTTGCACAGCACTCGGGTCTTAACCTTAACTGCCAGCTTTCCAGCCGACAAACCCAGTGCTTTAATTACTAAGCCACTGTGCCACCCACCCACATGAGACCTAAAATCTTGAAGAATATTTTACCCAGTGGTGGTTTCCATTTTTTTTTACTACTGGTTTGCTCGTGCATGTGTGTGCGTTTACTTGTGCATGTGCGCTGCTTCTGCGCATGCACAGAAGCATCTGGGCAGGTAGGCGGAGCCTCCTGCTGCCCAATCTGGGCTGAATTGGTAGAAACCCACCTCTGATTTTACCATATGGCTAACTTTCATTTTATGATCTAAAATGTTAGTGATTACATCCATGCATCCAACAAATCACGATCAAAGCAAAGGATGAAGCGATTGCAATTGTTATCCCAGATTGTCCAACAATTATCTGTGTTAGCTACCAAGATAATAAAACTAAATTATTTCTAATGAAAATAAAAGTCTATTCACCAATGAGTCAGTGGTGGGTTGCTAACCGTTTTACTGCCTGTTCGTTTATGCTCGCACAGGCTCACATGCGCAGAAACATCCAGGCAAGTGGGCGGAGCCTCCCCCCGCCACCACTACCAGTTTGGCTGAACTGGGAAGAACCAGCAGCAACCCACCTCTGCAATGAGCGCATTTTTATAAGTTCCAAAAAAGCACATCAGCTTCTGAGGGACGAGGGATGGCATCATGGAGATATGCTCTGCAATTAAACATTTTCCTGATGTTATAACATCTCCCTTCATTTCCCTCTTTTATTATAGCAACTGCTCTATTTAACCTGTTGGAGGAAGCAAGTGGACATTGAAGCAAAGAGCAGCTGTTGAAGTACTGTTGACCTTTCATTGTACATACAGATGGAGAAATCCAAAAGATTAAATTCTCGCTGTTGACCAGAAAAACTAGGCAAGAAAATGAAGAGTTGGCAGCAGCCTTTCCAAAGCAATATTCCCTTAGTTGTTGCCCAATAGATTTTGGCAGAAGAAGTTGGCTAATAGCTCACAAAGCAAAGTATTTGACTATGCCAATTTTATGTACTTCTCTTCATCATATGAAATTGGCAAATTATGAATTATACATAATCCCCATCATGGCAAATTTGGCTGAGAAAACAGCACATCAGGCCAGTGTTACACTTCATGCACTGGGCGAAAATGAAGTTGTTATTATAGACTGTATTATGATATTTTTCTGGGTTTTCTAGTGAAATCCATCCTAGGCAATTCATATGCTGCTTCAGTTCCATAGGGGTCAAAGCGCTATACACATGGATTATGATGTAGTGGGGCAGAAGTGGCCCTACTAGTACCATGTTTTCCCCAAATTAAGGCAGGGTTTTATTTTGTTTTGACCCCCAAAATAAGCACTTGGCCTTATTTTCGGGGAGGTCTTATTATTTTTGAGGTGCAGGAGGCAGCAAGCGTGGTCACCTCATCACTGCTGCTGTGTTGCAATATTTTCAAGGGAGGGCTTATTTTAGTTCATGAGCTCAAAAGCCCAATTGGGCTTATTATCCAGGGAGGTCTTATTTTCAGGGAAATAGGGTACATGATATCAAAACTGATCAAAATATCCGGTATTTCAGCAAGGCATATGGTTTGTAATCCATATCAACTTAATTTGAGAGGCACTACCCTATCTTCATTTATCTGCTTAATATCTTTAATACCTACTTGTTTCAACTACTCATTATGGAAAAATAATGAAGTTTTCATATTGAGAGAGGTAAATGGTTTTGCTAGATTAATACTCAGAGTAGCATTTTTATGCAGGGATTTTTTCCCCCTCAGCTTTGCTCCTTGAGACTTTTACAACTGGAAATGTCAGGGATAGACTAAGAGTGAGGAGATTCTCTTTTATTCCAAGCATGTACTTTGCTATAGAGTTATTCCTCCTTCTCTCACCAGCTGCATGTTCTACATTAAGTAGAAGCGGAATAGACAATTCTGTTGCTTTTAATTCTACTGAGTTTTATCTTTCAATGAGAATGTCATAGTTGAACTAGCTTCAAGAAAACACAGGACTAAAATCTAACAAGCCTTGGAAGTTACAGAATGGCAATGAAATGATTTTTATGGCAGAACAAATTTTTTGAGCTGGGCCTACCATAATAAATATATCCCCATGTAAACATGATTATTCACTCACTGTATACATATAGAGGGTCATGGTGCGCAAAAGGCTCGTGCCAACTGTAAAGGACTGAAATTTATACTTCAGCTGACAGATGTTTGATGGCTGACACTATAAGTGAATGCAACTTAATAGAGTTGTGTGCATTCTAGTGTAAACAATTCTTTGGCTTCTATTGTACCACACAACCATATGGGCCAATCTCCTAGATGAGGTAGACTGAATTCTAAACAAAAAATGTGCGATAGAAAATTCAGCATCAGGATACAACAGAAAACCAGATATAAACAATCTGGTGCAGAGGAAATGAATGAGGGGGTTCGGTGAATCAAATATCCCCCACTTTGCTTCTGTTTTATGTACTATATGAAACTCCAAGAGATGTGATTTAAACATATTTTCAGAGTTCAGGATCTAAGTTGAGATGGGGAGATGGATTGAGATACTAAACAGAGACAACGGAAAGAATAAATCCTGCAGAGGAGAAAATATATTGGTGGCTACTTTTAGTTCTAGGAAAGAACTAATAAGTTGAGTCAGGAACAAGTCCAATTTCCTGTTGTGGCCTGACAGCTGCCGGCCCCTCGATCAGCCGAATCAGATGAAGAGGGGGTGTGGGAGTCAGGGCTAGCATCAAGGCAACCTGAGAGGACCGAGGGAGGAGATGGAATGGAGCTGTCAGAGTTACAGAGAGAAGCAAGCCTGGGCCATCCATCAGCCCTCAGATGGAGAGTCAACAGCCCCCAGGTCTGGAGGTGGCTGAGAAGAAGAGGAGGAACATCCGGGTCCAGTGCCTGATGCGCGGATGTACAGAAGGCAGAGGAGAGGAGAGCAGTGGAAATATATGAGCCAATCCTTGGGACGGAAGAGCCACTGCTGCTAGTGAAGCCCCACCCTAAACTCTGGGGATAAAAAGCAGAGGCAGAGATGAATAGGTGTGGCAGAAAACTATTTATCTCTATGTTGGACAGACTTGTTAGCCTGCTGTGTGTGAGAGAGAGACTTTTTTTTCAAAAGTTTTTTTTATTTTTCCATTGTCATAGCATATAATCACAAGTATGCTATTACATAGCCAACATCATATTGTACTATTAAATGTTTACATCAATTCATCTTACCATCAACTCCCAAAAACAATTATTGGCTCTTCTGTTCTCCATACACCATATTTGTACCTTATCCATCACTTTCTTCTCCCTCTCTCTTCTGCCTCCCTACCTCCTTTCTTCCCTCTGTCGTCCTTCCCTTCTCTACTTTCCCTTCCTCTCTCCCTCTCCTCGAGAGAGATACTTTTTGCCAGGGCTGCTGGTGGTGCTCCTAATAAAGAAATCATTGATTTAACTACAGGGGGGTTGTTGTTTTTGGGAGGTCAAAACATTTTCATGAGCTGGCTTAACTACTGGCATTATCCTTTATACATACATACATACATACATACATACATACATACATACATACATACAATTATGAAAATATCATTCACTAATCATCTCTGTTACCTGTTCTACCATGCGAGATTCATGAAAGAGGAACGGTCTTACTTACACTGCCTTTCCTTAATTTTGGATCTCCACTGCATCTTCTGCTAGATCTTCTTCCTATTCTTTAGTAGACTTTCTCTCCAAGTAGTTTTTCTTATAGTCATCTCTAGAACTTTTTGTACACCTAACTAAATATCTAATATGGTATTAGAAATATTACATAGGCAAACCAAGTTTTAACTGCTTGATGCTAAGCTTGTCGATCAGAATGGTCGGCAGTTTGGCGGTTCGAATCCCTAGCACCACATAACAGCATGAGCTCCCATTACTTGTCCCAGCTTCTGCCAACCTAGCAGTTCCAAAGCATGTAAAAATGGAAGTGGAAGCAACTTTGGTGGGAAGGTAACAGCATTCTGTGCACCTTTGGCATTTAGTTATGTCGGCCACATGACTATGGAGACGTCTTTGGACAGTGCTGGCTCTTCGGCTTTGAAACGGACATGAGCATTGCCCCCTAGAGTCGGGAATGACTAGTACAAATGTGCGAGAGGAACCATTACTTTTTAAGGTAGCATAGTAACAGAATCAGCTCTTTATTGTGATCTATCAGTTTGAAAATTTGAGAGAAGTCACTAATATGGAAAAGGTATATTGGTTACAAATAATAGTTTGTCAATTATAATTTGACCCATTATTTTAAAAGATAGATGGGCTGATTGATTTCCAGGTGATACTGAGCAAAATAAAAGACACATCCACTTCTAAGTTAAAATCCCAAACTTGTAAGATTTTTTTTTCATTTACTTTTTCATCATGCAAGCATCTCTCCATATTTTATTTAAATAAGTGTATGTCAGAGAGCTTTAAGGAAGTGTAATGATGTTTTTCAGAAAAAGAAACTAAAACTTATATACAGATGGGGATTCAGGATGAAAAGTGTAGAATGAAGAGCAAATGAGAAAATACGTATATTCTGTCCTTGACCATATTTTGAATTTTGTCCATATATTACATAGCCATTATCAAGTAAGAATAAAGCATTTCACTTCAAGAATATAATGTGGACAGCCAATGGATGCAGAGAATGCTTTTTGTGTATACTTACAGCCTGCAAAACGAATTCTTGTGTCATCCTTCATATGTAACAACATTCATATTTCATTCATTCTGTAAAATAAAATGAAATAAAAATGGAATACAACAATCAGGCTTCAGTGCAATTGAGACCAGAAGAGTGGGGAAAATGCACTGAAATTCTGATGTTAAATACTGCACATATACTGCACATATACTGCATATACTGCACATATACTGCACATATACTGCACATATTAAACTTATACAATACTTCAAATAAATACCGTCTCCTGCCCCATACATCCCTTAGACCGATACGCTCCCACAGAGAGGGCCTTCTCAGGGTGCCGTTGGCCGGACAATGCCGACTGGCGACACCCAGGGGAAGGGCCTTCTCTGTGGCGGGCCCTGCCCTGTGGAACGACCTACCCCCTGAACTCCGTACCATCACTGACCTCCGCCTCTTCCGCCAGTGTTTAAAAACACATCTTTTTCATCAAGCCGGCCTAACATAACCTCCGCTGTGACTAGTATAGATAGTTTTAATTGGGGATTTTAATTGGTTTTAGCGCAGGACTTGATATTTAATAGGTTTTTAAATTTTTGTATCTTTGTATTATTTTGTATGTTATTTTAAATTCCTGCGCGCCGCCCTGGGTCCTTTTAGAGAAGGGCGGGATATAAATCGAATAAAACTAAAACTAAACTAAACTAAACTATAGAGATTATGGTGTTCAGACAAGTGATGCTATTCCCAAAAGAAAGGGATTACATTTTAGCATTTTTGGGGTGTGTGGGTGGTAGAGTTTTTGAAGGTTGCTGATTTGTTCCAAATAGGCCAATAAACCTATCCAATCATTAATTAGATATTTAGACTTTTTAAAAAAACAAAGAAGGTCTCTGCAAACCTGCTGAAAATTGCTATTTTCTGAGCAAATTTTTATGATGCAATCTTTGGAAGAGAGTAAGAGTAAAAGTGGTCATGAAGGAAGCGAAATGCATTAACGTTATGCATGTGTAAATGAAGTACTCCTTCATATCAGGCCTGCAGCCATCTTTTCTTTTGGATCTTTGGCCTGCCATACTTGCTATTATTCTACTACTTCTATTGTGGGAAAATGAGAGGGGGGATTGTAGGAGTGAGATGCATTGTAGCCATAACAAAATACTTTCTAGAAAGCCACGTGATTTTTATATGATGACCATCACAACTGACAATCATAATTGGCAGGATCTATTACAGTCAGAAGTCAACGATTATCTATATGATACATGAACTGACTATGTCACCACACATATTTGAGATTTGGAGGTTACATCATACTTCATCACTTGTCATTCTTCCTTTTGTGGAAGAATGTTTTCTGTGCTAAAAAATAACACATAAGAAGACAAACCACCTTTCCCATGGCATAAAGTTTATGATTTCTGTTGAATTTGCTATTTCTGCAGAAAACAAATTCAGGATCTTTTTATATCTCTTTCTCCATGTTTTTCATTCTAAGGAAAAAAGAAGATTTTGACAGTGCCACAGTTATCTTAGAACTGAGGAGAAATTTCCTGACAGAACAATGAATCAGTGGAACAACTTGCCTCCAGAAGTTGTGAATGCTCCAACATTGCAAGTTTTCAAGAAGATGTTGGATAACCATTTGCCTGAAATGTTATAGAGTTTCCTGTCTAGGCAGAGGCTTGGACTAGAAGACCTCCAAGGTCCCTTCCAACTCTGTTATTCTATTCTATCTTAGTCTAGACAGATAAGCCCCCAACAAAATTAATAGCAGCAACACCTTAAAATGGACTTCTGGCTTCAGTTAGAAGGGTAGACATTTTCTCTGTCATCTGCTCTACAGTGACCATTGAATCTTCACTTTCGGCTATGAGAAGCAATTTGAGCAAATTGTAGCTCCCCCCCCCCATGTTTAAAAACAAAGCAAAAAACCAAGAGTGTTTAAAGGCTTGGACTGTGCATACAAAATATTGTGGTGTTTTTTCTCTCTCTGAACAATATACCGATAAGCACATTCCCTGGAATGTGAAATCGGATGCCACTGGTGCAATACCATTGAAAGGTGTCTGCAAGAAGCCAGGAGGTGCAAAAAAGGATAAAAATGGTTTGGTCCCATCACAAAAATAAAGAAGATGACTGCTTGTCATTGCAGGAGATTTAATGCTTTAATTCCGGGGGGGAAACTGCACACAGTATGTTTATCCCAAACCAAAATAGTTCTTAACAAAAATGTGATAGAAGTACAGGTCCAGTTTATCCCCCCAAAAAACCCACAAATGTGTATGCATAAACATATATTGTTCTGAATATCTGCCAAATATCTAGAACAGAGGTGTCAAACTCAATTTCATTGAGGGTCACATCAGGGCTGTGGTTGACCTTGGGGGGGAGACATGGCCGACTGGGTGGGTGTGGCCAACTGGGTGGGCATGGGCAGCTTGACGCCATACCTCAAACTGATGGTATGTTTCCTCTTCGCACTGGGTAGACAGGGCCGAGACTATGCTGGCCCGATGTTCCCTCTTCACATTGAGTAGACCGGGCTGAAGCGACATGGGCCGCCCCCTTACTTTTTCCAGGATGGCCCGACAGGCAAGATCCAACCACATCATGAGCCACATCTGGCCCGTGGGCCTTGTGTTTGACGCCTCTGATCTACAGGACACTCATCTGATCTAGCAACACTGTTTAAGAAACTGAAGGGTCCTTTTGTGTGTTCCTTCTTCTCCATAGTAATGGTATTAATCCTCTTTGTAACCTGCATTATGTAAGTGCAAGCAACATTTATGTTTCTATTTTGCCACATTGCTAGACCATGAGCATGAAAAGCAAAACATTCTTTTCACGGAATTGGCTTTTTAAAAACTGTGATAATGAATGGCCTTAAGACTGCTATCTCCATGCCCTTATGAATGTATCCTATTTTGTTTTTCTTTATATACCCTGAGAGCATATGCAGCAAAGACAAATTCCTTGTGCATCCAATCGCCAGAGGAGAGGGCAAGAAACAGTGGATAGAAACTAATAAAGGAAAGAAGCAACCTGGAATTGAGGAGAAACTTCCTAACAGTGAGGATAATTAACTTCAGAAGTTGCAGGTCACCTTAATCACTGGAGGATTTTAAGAAGAGACTGGACACTAGGGGATGTCCTAAAATCCCAAGAGGCTGGACTAAAAGACCTCCAAGGTTCCTTCTATTCTGATTGACCTAATTTTACACAGTCATAAAGTGAAGCCATTTTTTCCTACAACTGAAGGTAAATGCTAGCTTTCCAACAAAAACTTTATAAACAACTGTCCTAAATGTGGTTGCATAAATATATATATAGGTGGGGCTCATCTGCTGGTCAATGCTGGCTTCCAGATATCTGGTAGGCGGGAGGTATCATCACGTCTGTTCCTGCTGCTAGATTGTTTCTCTATTTCAATGGCTTCTCTGATTATTCTCCTGTTGAGCTGTTCCGCCTTGGAGATCATTTTAGTTCCTTGAAAGTCAAAGTCATGTCCTGTAGTTTTGAAATGTTGATAGAGAGATGAGGTACTAAGATGATTTTTTAAAGCATTTTTATGTTCAGCAATACGTGCACTAATCCTTCTGTTGGTTTGTCCTATGTAAGTGGCAGGGCAGCTTTTACATGGAATTTTGTAGACTCCTTGGCCACTTACATAGGACAAACCAACAGAAGGATTAGTGCACGTATTGCTGAACATAAAAATGCTTTAAAAATCATCTTAATACCTCATCTCTCTATCAACATTTCAAAACTACAGGACATGGCATTGACTTTCAAGGAATTAAAATGATCTCCAAGGCGGAACAGCTCAACAGGAGAATAATCAGAGAAGCCATTGAAATAGAGAAACAATCTAGCAGCATGAACAGACGTGATGATACCTCCCGCCTACCAGATATCTGGAAGCCAGCATTGACCAGCAGACGAGCCCCACCCTCCAGCCAAGCCGTTGAAATTCAAAACAAGGAGAAACATACAAATGAGACCAATCAGCATCAATCTACCAGTCACGATGCAACTGCACAGCCAATCAACCCACTCACAACAATAGTCAGCACTCCACCCCCCCACCAAAATTTAAAGAGGGGCGATGCCTCCGCAGTCACACTCACAGACACAAGCCTGCCTGATGATGACAAGTGAGATCTTGTCAAAATTGCAACGTTTCGACAAGATCTCACTTGTCATCATCAGGCAGGCTTCTGTCACAGCCTGATGATGACAAGTGAGATCTTGTCGAAACGTTGCAATAACATTTCTATGCCTTATACACGGGAAAATCCCCGAAGCCAGCTATGCCAGCATACCTACACCCGTGAAAATCTACGAAAACACACACACACACACACACACACACACACACACACATATATGTGCTGATTGGTGCTATCTATGTGTTCGTTGTTCTTTGGTATTGATATTGTTTGGTATTGTTACAATACCAAAGAACAACGAACACACAGATAGCACCAATCTACCAATCATGATACAACTACAGAGCCAATCAACCCACTCACAGCAACAAAGCTAACACTCCCCCCCCCCAAGACTTATAGAAAGATGGCAGCTCTTAAGCCACAGACGTCAGCCTGAAGATGGCAAGTGAGGCCTCGCCGAAACATTGCCAAGACAATCTCAATCTTACATGGGAAAAGATCTGAATACAACAAGACTAGCAGATAGATAGATAGATAGATAGATAGATAGATAGATAGATAGATAGATAGATAGATAGATAGATAGATAGATAGATAGATAGATATAGATATAGAATATATAATTATGGAAACAATTATATATAGATATGGATATGGATATGGATATGGATATAGATATAGAATATATAATTATGGAAACAATTATATATAGATATAGAATATATAATTGTGGAAACAATTATATATAGATATAGATATGGATATGGATATAGATATAGATATAGATATAGAATATATAATTATGGAAACAATTATATATAGATGTAGAATATATAATTGTCGAAACAATTATATATAGATATAGATATAGATATGGATATGGATATGGATATGGATATGGATATGGATATGGATATGGATATGGATATGGATATGGATATGGATATGGATATGGATATGGATATGGATATAGAATATATAATTATGGAAACAATTATATATAGATATAGAATATATAATTGTGGAAACAATTATATATAGATATAGATATGGATATAGATATAGATATAGATATAGAATATATAATTATGGAAACAATTATATATAGATGTAGAATATATAATTGTCGAAACAATTATATATAGATATAGATATAGATATGGATATGGATATGGATATGGATATGGATATGGATATGGATATGGATATGGATATGGATATGGATATGGATATGGATATAGAATATATAATTATGGAAACAATTATATATAGATATAGATATAGATATGGATATGGATATGGATATGGATATGGATATGGATATGGATATGGATATGGATATGGATATGGATATGGATATGGATATAGATATAGAATATATAATTATGGAAACAATTATATATAGATATAGAATATATAATTGTGGAAACAATTATATATAGATATAGATATGGATATGGATATGGATATGGATATGGATATGGATATGGATATGGATATGGATATGGATATGGATATAGATATAGAATATATAATTATGGAAACAATTATATATAGATATAGAATATATAATTGTGGAAACAATTATATATAGATATAGATATGGATATAGATATAGATATAGATATAGATATAGATATAGAATATATAATTATGGAAACAATTATATATAGATATAGAATATATAATTGTGGAAACAATTATATATAGATATAGATATGGATATGGATATGGATATGGATATGGATATGGATATGGATATGGATATGGATATGGATATGGATATGGATATGGATATGGATATGGATATAGATATAGAATATATAATTATGGAAACAATTATATATAGATATAGAATATATAATTGTGGAAACAATTATATATAGATATAGATATGGATATAGATATAGATATAGATATAGATATAGATATAGAATATATAATTATGGAAACAATTATATATAGATGTAGAATATATAATTGTCGAAACAATTATATATAGATATAGATATAGATATGGATATGGATATGGATATGGATATGGATATGGATATAGAATATATAATTATGGAAACAATTATATATAGATATAGATATGGATATGGATATGGATATGGATATGGATATGGATATGGATATGGATATGGATATAGATATAGAATATATAATTATGGAAACAATTATATATAGATATAGAATATATAATTGTGGAAACAATTATATATAGATATAGATATGGATATAGATATAGATATAGATATAGATATAGAATATATAATTATGGAAACAATTATATATAGATGTAGAATATATAATTGTCGAAACAATTATATATAGATATAGATATAGATATGGATATGGATATGGATATGGATATGGATATGGATATGGATATAGAATATATAATTATGGAAACAATTATATATAGATATAGATATGGATATGGATATGGATATGGATATGGATATGGATATGGATATAGATATAGAATATATAATTATGGAAACAATTATATATAGATGTAGAATATATAATTGTCGAAACAATTATATATAGATATAGATATAGATATGGATATGAATATGGATATGGATATGGATATGGATATGGATATGGATATGGATATGGATATGGATATAGATATAGATATAGATATAGATATAGATATTCAGTAGATGTAATTTTAGTTTAAAATGTAAAATGTTAACTATGAACAGAAAAAATTCTAAGCTTGAATAATTTTTAAGAAGTTCCTTTTGGGATTAATGGAAGCAAGGAAATAGGTTGCTTGTCATAATCACTGAATAACATTTTATTGAACTTGCATCTTCATGGTAATTGGCTCAAGCAACGAGGCATTAGGTTATTTTTGGCTTGCACACAAATCAAACCCCCCAATCTATAATTTTAGTGAAAAGCCTAAATACAGGCAGACATATATTCAGGTTAAGAAGAGGATATGTTAGACCTTAAGTCCCTAAAGCAAATATTTAAATAATATCCCTACATATCATCCAAGGCAATGGATATCAGTTTTCATGGATTGTCAGAGGTTTTTCAAATTAGTTATTTTAGAAAAAACGTATTCATTATCCAAGTCATCATATACACGAAAGCATGTACTGAGATATTAAGTTAAATATGTATTTTGAAAGTTCTATTTCACAAAATATATATTTCTACATTTATGGATAAAACGATTGGATATTATAATATGTTTTTTATATTAAATGTTAACCCTCTTGGTCTTTTTACACATTTTTCTGAGCCAAGACTTGAATTGAGAATGGTTGTAGAACTGTAAAATTCAAGTGTTCACTTCAGACCAATTTGCATATTAGTCTTGGAGATGCAGATCAGGTGCATTCACTTTGAAATGAGGATCAAAAGCAAATTGTGTAGTATTTCTATAGCTACTGTAGCTTTGCCAAAGCCAGCTTAGCTTTTCTTGGCTAGGCTTCCTTCTATCTTCCAGTCCCGTCTTTTCTTTCAATTGCCTGGTACGTTCCTAGTTAAATCGCAATCAAATAATACCCAAACTTTTTTCCCCCCTGTGTAATAATTAAATGAAATCCTACCTAGATCCTGTAGTCCTGCAAGAAATGTACAGGTAGTATACAGGTAGTCCTTGATAATTATAACGATGATTACGACGATAATTGAACCTAACATTTCTGTTGCTAAGCAAAACAGTTGTTAAGTGAATTTGCCCCATTTTATGATCTTTCTTGCTAAGTGAATCACTGCAGCTGTTAATAGCATAGTTGTTAAGTGAATCTGGTTTTCCCATTGAATTTGCCCATGAGAAGGTCGCAAAAGGTGATCACATGACCCCAGGACAATGCAACCGCCATAAATATGAGTCAGTTGTCAAGTGTCTGAATTTTGATCACATCACCGTGGAGATGCTGCAATAGTCGTAAGTGGAAAAAACGGTCATAAGTCACTTTTTTTCAGGGCCCTTGTAACTTCGAACAATCACTAAGTGAATGTTGTAAGTTGAGGACCACCTGAATTGATGCAGTGAAAAAAAAAATCGTATGAATTCCATTTTCCATAATACCAAGGTAACATCAACTGCTTTTTAATTTTTTTAATGAACTATTTCAGCTAGATAAGAATTATGCACAAGATTTGAATAACTTTCACAACAACCCTCTACATATTCTATTTAAAGTTTTAAAAATGCCAGTAGTCATAATCTATAATACAAAGTAGGTTACAGGAATGGAATAGATTAAAACATGTCCCTAAATAATAATGCAAAAATCATGGACGCAGGGATGACAAATGATGACACAAAAATGACGATGGGACAAATTCTGCTGCATTTTTTGCTTGCATATCAACATCACTTGTAGATTCAGCTGATGGAATGAACAGGAAGAACCCATATGCAAATACATTAGGGGAAGCGTTTGCATCATGATATCATGATTCACATTTTGTCATTTGAATCATGGTTTGTGGCAGTTATCATTTCCAGATGGTGCTTTAAATTGATATTGGACTCTGAACAATTCTGAGTTGTATTCCATAAATAGATAATTGTGGCTTTGCTAGGTGAATCCTTTTGGCATGACTCTGCATGCAGCTTAGTCATTGCTGATATAGAAAATATACTAATTATATGGGCTCTATTTATTTATATACCTGCTAAGCCAGGAGTGTCAAACTCGATTTCATTGAGGGCCGCATCTGGGTTGTGTTTGACCTCGGGGATTGGAGTGGGAGTGGCCAGGGTGGGCATGGCCAGCTTGACATCACTCGTGTAGGGGGTGCTTGTGGTGGCCCGAGCACAGTCTTTCCGAGCTCTGTTTTCGCTGGCAGAGGCACCGCGAGCCGGTCCTTTGCGAGATCTAACCACCATGTTGAGTGAGTTTGACACTCCTGTACTAAGCTTTACAGACGATCACTTTGGCTTTGCAATCATGAAGGTGGAGAGTTATAGCTCACATAAACCTTATTGTATATAGCTTGTCTGTCCTCTGCAAACATTTGTGCTGTAAGCACAGAGACTTACAATTCTTTTACCAGTGTGGCTGCGTAAGAAAAGAACCATATTGGTCTCACAATGGACTGGACATCTGCAGTCTAGAACAGTGCTTGTAAGGCCCTAGGACAGCGATGGAAAACCTTTTTTGCCTCGGGTGCCAAAACCATGCAAGTGTGCACTATTGTGCTTACATGTGCTTGTGTGCCCTTCCATAATTTAATATCCCCCCACTCCATGCCTCCTGTGCATGCATGCATGACCCCACACACATGCGTGACCCCACACACATGCATACATGGCTTTCTTGGAGCCTGGTGCCCATCCAGAGGCCCTTCGGAGGCCGGAAACAGCCCATTTTCTGACTCAGTGGGTCCAGTAGGTCCATTTTTCACCCTTCCCAGGCTCAAGCGACTTTCTAGGAGCCTGGGGAGTGTGACACGGCCTCCCCTGTCCCCTCTGGAGTCCAGAAAGGCTGTTTTCTGACTTCCAGTGGGATCAGTAGGTCCATTTTTTACCCTCCCCAGGCTCCAGAGTCTTTCTAGGAGCCTGGGGAGGGCAAAAAAATGGTCCAACATGCAAACTGGAAGTTCAGGAATGGACTTCCAGGTTGCCTGTTGGACCATTTTTCTCCCTCTGGAGGCTTCAGGAGGATTCCCTGAAGCCTCCGGAGGTCGAAAAACAGCCCAACATGCAAACTAGAAGTCAGTTCCCTAATATCTGGTTTATGCTTTGGGCGGATTTTCGCCCTCCAGAAGCTTCAGGGAAGAAAACGGCCAAAAATCAAGCCCAAAAATCAGCTGACCAGCATGCGCATGCTGACAAGGCAATTCCTCGAGTGCCCTCAGAAATGGCTCCGTGTGCCACCTGTGCCATAGGCTCGCCATCACGGTCCTAGGAGGAATGCAAGTTTTTGAGGGAAGTCTCAGGGTGACACTAACCTTTTCCACGTGGGATAAAAGTTGAAAGAGACCAATATGTTTAAATATGTTTTCATAAAATCATAGAATTACAAACAAAAACTAGCTCAGGAATACCCAGCTGTTTCCAGGGTGATGGCATTAGGCCTTTGAATAGCAGGCTTAACACAGGCTAAAAGGCAGTGTGTGAGGTCAAACAAAACTGCACTTTGTTTCTTTGCATTTCTAATGAATACAAATAACATCGCTAATATGATTATTCCACAGATATGAGTTTAATATATTTCCATTATTTTTCCCCCCATTAAAAATACAGTAGATTTTGAACAACCTGAAACTTTCAGGAACCACATACAGTCTACAGCTTCAGATCGACATCTTTTTCACAGTCCAGATTAATGAAGTGGTCTGCTAAATATACACAAGTAGCCTGGATATTTATTTATAGAGGGGAAATGTCCGGACCAAACGTAATTTCTAATGTTGGATTTTCCCCCTTACCAGAGGGAGCCCCCTTGTGGAGTACTGTGAAGCCATTGCCATGTCAAATCTACTGTGCTGCACAGTAGAATCCATTTTACGGCAGTACAGTAGAAGCCATTTTAAGGTACAACAGACTGTATCTTAACAGAACACCCCTCCTCCCCGAGGGGTGTTACGGATGTCTTACCACCACAGTATTTGTTTCCAGAGAGTAAGTCATCTGTGTACCAAGTTTGGTGGAAATTGCTTGAGGCATTCCAGAGTTATGCTGGAACATACACAGACACACGCAGCCGTTTGTATATATATAGAAAGATAAGTTGCTGCCTATCCTGTATCATATTATTTGACTTTCAATTGATTCCTTAGTCAACACGCAAACCTTTTTAAACCATTCTCACAAGAGTAAAAGAAGACTATTGAAGTATAATATGGCAGGGAATACAGTAGGAATTCCAGCTGCAGGCTCTATCAACCTATTCATTTTAGTCTAAAAGGCCTTTTTTTCTGATGTTAAAATGAACCTCTATTCTTTCACACACATCTTTATACCAGGCAAAAGACTGGCACTTTATATTAGACAGAAGATTAGAAGTATGGACCAGAACTATAGAACTTTCTCTTAGAGAAAGTTTTTCCAGTACTTGTATGCCATGGTATACTATCTCTATCTCTATCTCTATCTCTGTCTCTATCTCTATCTCTATCTCTATCTCTATCTCTATCTCTATCTCTATCTCTATCTCTATCTCTATCTCTATCTCTATCTCTATCTCTATCTCTATCTCTATCTCAATCTCAATCTCAATCTCAATCTCAATCTCAATCTCTATCTCTATGTCTGTCTGTCTGTCTCTGTCTCTGTCTCTGTCTCTGTCTATCTATCACCTATCATCGTCTGTCTCTGCCCATCCATCCATCCATCCATCCATCCATCCATCCATCCATCCATCCATCCATCCATCCAATCTACCCTACCTACCTACCTACCTTTTTACATATCTCTATCTCTATCTCTATTGCTATCTCTATCTCTATCTCTGTCTGTCTGTCTCTCTCTCTCTCTCTATCCATCATCTCTCTCCCTCCCTCCCTCTCTCCCCCCATCTCTCATCTATTCCTTTATCATTTAACATAAACCAGTTATTTCAGCGAGTAAAATCAGTGGTATGGTAATATCACTGTCAAGGAAACAATGGTAGTCTAAAGGGGAAGCTAGTAATAATCTGCCTGTGAGGAAAGAGTGACAAGGAACACTATTAAAGCAGAAAGTTTGTTTTCGGTGAGCCAGTTGAGTTCCTGTCACTCAAAGGCAATGAAATATTTCTCAAGGAGATGTGAAACAACCTAGCAGAGATACAGGAAAGGTTGAGAAGGGAAAGTGAGACATGCCATTTTAAGTCATTTCATCAACCTTTGCTTTCTTTCATATATCATCTGTGTGGCTCCTGGAAGCCCTTGCTGGGGGTTTTGAAGAATGAATTTCTACTTGGCATTTGAGCCAGATTGGAAAAATCCTTGTAGCAGAGTTCAAGGCATTACAGCAGAGGAAATCAAGCAAACCCAAAGCAGCCATTTGTTAAGTGCGCTGTTTGATACAGGTCATGGTTTTTCACAGGCTTTTTGTCTATTTGGTTGGTTTTTGAATCTATTCAGCATATTGATCGGTGTCAGAAATGTGGCTTGAGGGAAAGAACTCTATGTCCTTCGGAGAGGGGTGGGAGAAGTTTGAAGACAGCTTGATAATCTATTTTGCACATCGTTGTTGGCTACACAGGGACAACATTTTTAGTAAAATAGAAAACTACAGGTAATGCTCAGCTTATGACTATTGTTGGGAGCAGAATTTCCATTGCTGAGCAAGATTGTTAAGTGAGTCATGCTCTATTTTACAATTTTTTTTGGCCACAATTGTCACGTGAATCACTGCAGCTGTTAAATAAAACAAGTCCGTCAACTCATAAAGTTGCCATAATGAGGAAAGGGCGGCAGTGCATTCCAGGCATACCTTCAGCTAGAGTTGGATCTCAGATTACTACAGCAGTCTTGTGAGGAGTGCACCTCATTGGAGAATGTGATTTATGCCACAGATTGAGTGGAGGGAAGAAACAAGGGCAATGTTCAGCCATAATTAAAATTAGGTCAGATCTGACTGCAATGGGGTATTGCCAAAATGGTGTTCCTAATAAATGACTGGATTTCTTTTGAAACTTGGCTCAAGGCTCATGAATTTATTAGGGCATCTTTCAGAAACCTGACAATGTGGTCCTTTCAATGAGTGAGACATAACTTCACAACTAACAACTAACAACTGCAGGCTACTTCTGCTGACTGTGGTCTACCTGGAATTTGGCAGTTCGAATGTCACCAGGCGCAATAGCCTTCCATCATTCTGAAGTGGTAAAATGAGGACCCAGATTGTTGGGAGCAATATGGTGACTCTGTAAACCACTTAGAGAAGGCTGTAAAGCAACTAGAAATATTGGACTAAAATCCACACTTGGTTGGAAAAAATGATACAAAAACACATAGATTTTAAACCAGAGATCTTTTTATTGGGAATTATACTGAAAACCTACAATAGAGAATTGAAATATTTGATTGTAAATTTGTTAACAGCAGATAGAATTGTATTTGCTAAAAATTGGAAAAATGAGAAAATACCAACGCAGGAGGAAGTTATTCACAAAATAATGGAATGTGCTGAAATGAGTAAATTGACATTTGAAATTAGAGAACAAGAAGATAAACAATTTTATAGGATATGGGATTTATTTTATCAGCAGTTAGATAAAAAAAATCCTGGATATGAAAGACATTAGAGAATGTTATCAATACAAGAATAATAGAATGATACAGAATATAACATAAAAATATATTATTATTGGATACATTTAAGAGGATGTAATGAATTGTTGTGATATAAATGAACCCAATATCTAGTATATCTCATTCAAAATGAAGGAATAATAGTGATAGCCGAACAAATGAGGTACAATAATCATAATGTATACCAATGCATTTGATTTGATAATATGTGATTTCACATAAATTGTAAGTGATGACTATGGAAAGGATGCACACAAACCTTGTAACTAATCGACACACTGTATGTAATGGGAGATGGTTTTATGTTTTATGCTTTGTTTGTTTATGTTTGTTTAAAAATAAAAACTTTTTTTTAAAAAAGAGAAGGCTGTAAAGCACTGTGAAGCAGTATATAAGTCTAAGTGTTATTGCTGTTGCTAACCAGCCATTTAGAATATCATTATCAACAAGCTGTACAATACAATACAATACAATAGCAGAGTTGGAAGGGACCTTGTAGGTCTTCTAGTCCAACCCCCTGCGTGGGCAGGAACCTTATACCATTCCAGACAAATGGCTATCTAACATCTTCTTAAAGACTTCCAGGGTTGGGGCATTCACAACTTCTGGAGGCAAGCTGTTCCAGAGGTTAATTGTTCTAACTGTCAGGAAATTTCTCCTTAGTTCTAAGTTGCTTCTCTCCTTGATGAGTTTCCACCCATTGCTTCTTGACCTGTCCCCCAGGTGCCTTGGAGAATAGTTTGACTCCCTCTTCTTTGTGGCACCCTCTGAGATATCGGAACTGTTTCCAAAGAGCAGTTTGTCTACCATTTATCAATCTTTCCTCATTGGGCATAATGGCCCAAAATACCAAAACCTTCCAGATTTTGAGCAGGGCTCATTGTTTGCCATCAGTGTCTGGAATAACTAAATAATAAAGAACATTGTCCACCCCCACCCCCGCAAGTATTCAGTCGTAAATGAAATCCTATCAACAAGAAAGTTTTATTAACTTAGTCAAGCAGAGTTAGCTCCATATATCTTCATTCATACACTTTTTGCTTGGACCCATTCAATCAGATTTGACTAAAGCATTGCCTTAGGGCAGTGGGAAAAAGCTGGTCTGAACACAGAAACAAACTCAAGTCTTTCTTTTATATATAAATATAAAAATGTCGCGGGACAGATTTTGAGATGCAGGCTGTTGATGGATGAACTTAGGTACTTGAGAAATGAGTCACTGGTCTCCAAGCTCTGCTGAAGTTACCAGGACCTTTCAGCATACAGTATATAGCTGGTTTCCCCTTGTGATTTCCTGCCAGTGTGAATGTACTGGCGCTACTTCAAGCTTATGGCAGATAGTTCATAAGTTCATAAAGATGGCCTGGTGTATAACACTTCACAGAAGTGGAAAAGAGATTCCCATAGGAAAGTTTCTGTGAAAAAGCATTGGGTGAATAGTTATTAGATGCTGAAGTCTTCTGGCATGGAAGATGATAGCACTGCAAGATACCCCACAGTTATTCCTACTTATTTAGATAATTAGTTTAAAAGATAGATGCGTATGAATGCGTATAACTACATGTATAGGTTCATACACAACTAATTGGAATATTTCCCCTTTGTGCTTCAACTAATGTGGTAGAATTGTCAATTTTATCTAGTTTCTCCAAACTAGGTAAAGGTAAAGGTTCCTCTAGCACAGGGGTCTTCAACCTTTGCAACTTTAAGTCTGAAGGACTTCAGCTCTCAGAATTCTCTGCTTCCAGAGAAGGTCTGAAGGACTTAAGCTCCCAAAATTCTCTGCTTCCAGAGAAGGTCTGAAGGACTTCAGCTCCCAGAATTCTCAGCTTCCAGAGAATTCTGGAAGCTGAAGTCCTTCAGACTTAAAGTTGCAAAGGTTGGAGACCCCTGCTCTAGCACATATGTGCTAGTCGTTCTTGACTCTAGGGGGCGGTGCTCATCTCCGTTTCAAAGCTGAAGAGCCAGCGCTGTCCAAAGACGTCTCCGTGGTCATGTGGCTGGCATGACTAAACACCAGAGGCACACACAACACTGTTACCTTCTCACCAAAGGTGGTTCCTATTTTTCTACGTGTGTTTTTTACATGCTTTGGTACTGCTAGATTAGCAGAAGCTGGGACAAGTAACAGGAGCTCACTTCGGTATGCAGCGCTAGGAATTCAAACCGCTGAACTGCTGACCTTTCTGATCGACAAGCTCAACATCTTAGCCACTGAGCTCAACTTAATGTTTAAAAGTTTGTCATATTTTACAGCATTGTGGGTGGTTGTGCATTGTGTACATATACTTGTATCATGCGCACAAACAAACATGAAAATCATTGATGTAATCCCCAAGGATTCTTTCTGCTAGTGCATGGAGTGAACATAACCTAAGTGTAATAAGAGTTTCCTGGTCTGTTGTAAAGATAGAGAAGAATGTAAGAGCTTTTCGTTTGTACACATTCCTTTTTAAAAACAAAACAAAACAAGTCAGGTGCCCTTTGTATATATTCAGCCAACAAGATCTTGCTTCTGCTAAATCCTCTTCCCCTGTTGCTAGTCTCAAATGGATTACTAATGTCTTAATTTTAATGTATTGCATTCATTGAGAGAAGCCACTTTTCACCTTAACTCATCAAATCATAAAGCTGGAAGGGACTTTGAAAGTTTTTCTAGTCCAACTTCTCCAGGGCAGGAGTCATTATACATGGGCAACAAATGGCTGTCCAATCTTTTCTTAAAATCCTCTAGCAACCTTTTAAGAATTGAACCTATTCAAAGTAGCTAGATGTTCTCTTGTAAATACTTTCCTATTTAGATCTGCATTCCTCTTGTCTCCCACTAGTAACATATTCCAATTATGGATACCACCCCATCATATTTTGGAAATAGCAATAGTATTATTGTACTGGGACTTTTAAGTTCTCCCTGAAATACTTTGAGCATTAGTGTATAGGGATCTGAGCCCTTTATGGTTTATTTATTTATTATTATTAATTTATAGACCGCCCCTCTCCCCCATGGGGACTCGGGGCGGTGCACAGGAAATTAAAAATCCAAAAATACAACAATATACAAATACAAAATGTTAAAACCTAATTAAATTAACCCCTGTGCTAAAATCACTATTAAAACCCTTAAAACCCTAACAATACCCCTAATAATAATTTATTAATGACCTTCCATTTGTTAATTGCATTGCCTATTTTGTATCTGAGTGCTCCTTCCTTCTCATAACTTTCTCCTTCTTTGTCAGATTCATTTTTTTAGAGTTTATGCATTGGGTTGGTCCTAGAAATTGGTCTTTTTGCCCCTGAATATGTAGTTTAAAGCTCTTGAAATGACCCAAGCAAGATATCTTTCAAACACATTTTTTCCAGCTCTTGTGAGGTGCAGGCAATTTCCAAAAGACCTTCATGTAACTGTGTAGACCAGGAGTCACCCATGGCTCTGGAGTTGCATGTGGCTCTTTCATCCCTCTGCTGTGGCTCCCTGTCGCCAGTCAGCTCCACAATTGATAGATCTTTCAGTTAGGACAGGTAGATGCCGTGCTAGGAGGAGACTCTGTGGTGGGGAACCAGACTTCTGGTCGGCAGATTCAATTCAATTCAATTCAAATTTAATTTGTAGAACCGCTCCCTCTCCCCACAGGGACTCGGGGCGGTGCACAGGGAAAGTAAAAACAATAAATATACAAATATAAATACATAATATAAAAACAGATTAAATCTATTCCTGTGCTAAAACCCGTTAAACTAAAATACCCAGCGGCTATAAATAAGTTTAAAACCCCATAGAAAGAGAGACTAGCCTAGGCCGGCCAAGCGGAAAAAGTGTGTTTTTAATTTCAGACGGAAGGAGCGGAGGTCCGTAGTCGTTCTAATATCGGGGGGAAGGTCGTTCCAGAGGGCCGGGCCCGCCACAGAGAGAGCCCTTCCCCTGGGCGTCGCCCGCTGACAGAGTCTAGTGGACGGCACCCGGAGAAGTCCCTCTCTGTGGGAGCGAATCGGCCGTGAGGATGTATGAGGCAGGATCCGATCCCGCAGATAGCTAGGTCCCGAGCCATGGAGCGCTTTAAAGATGATAATTAACACCTTGAAGCGCACCCGGAAGACGACAGGCAGCCAGTGCAGCTCGCGCAAGAGCGGTGTTACATGGGTAAACCTGGCGGTTCCCATAATTGCTCGCGCGGCTGCGTTCTGGACTAACTGAAGTCTCCGGGTGCACCTCAAGGGGAGCCCCATGTAGAGAGAGTTACAATAGTCCAGTCGGGATGTCACGAGCGCATGAGTGACTGTGCGAAGGGCATCCCGACCCAATAGGGGACGCAATTGGCGAACCAGGCGAACCTGGTAAAACGCCCTCCTGGCCACGGCTGTCACTTGATCTTCCATAGACAGCCGGGCATCCAGGAGGACACCCAAATTGCGCGCCCCATCCACAGGGGCAAGATGTTCGCCCCCTATGGCCAGCGATGGAGTGAGCTGGTTGAATCGGGCAGCCGGAAACCACAGCCACTCGGTCTTGGTCGGGTTGAGTCTGAGTCCGTTACTTCCCATCCAGATCCGCACGGCTTCCAGGCACTGGCACATCACCGCTACGGCATCGTTGGGGTGGTTTGGGGTAGATATATACAGCTGAGTGTCATCAGCGTAAAGATGGTACTCTACCCCAAAACCACGGATGATCTCACCCAGCGGCTTCATGTATGTGTTAAACAGGAGAGGCGAGAGGACCGGCAGAGGAAAAAGAATGCTGTTCTAGGACGAAGCTCTATGGTGGGGGAACCAGGCTTCTGGTTGGCTCCAGAATTGAATGGGGGCTTTCTGGTTAGGACCTTTGTGGATCTTTGAGTGTTTAAGGTTGCCAACTCCTGGTGTAGACCATGGTCCAGAAATTCAAAATTGATAGCACCATCTCTTGAGATAGCAGTTTCCCTCTGAAATCTTCCATTTTCTCATTAGACGTTGACCATCTGTTGGATGTACAGATGAAAACACCATGTATGCTCCTAACCCTTTCCCCTTCTTAGCTCCTTATTCTTCACTGATATTTTTTTCAGGCTGCTTTTCTTGTGCTCAAATGTCTGAACTGAATCTTTGCTTTAGTTTTTCTTTTATCTCTTTAAAACTGCTCTTTTCATGGCTGCTATTCGCCAGAAAGATCTATAAGACTTTGGAAAGTCCTCAATCTGCTTGAGAGAAAAAAAAAATCTGTTTCATGTTATAGCTGCCAGATTGATACAGTACCTGCACATTTATTTTCATTGCCGTTGTATCTAAATGTAAGCACAACTGCTAAACAAAATCAGCACCAAATGTGCATAAGATATGCAGCAAATATCGTCCTTCATATCACACCATATCTTTCCAATTTTCATAAGTGATATAGTGACTCTTATCATGATGAGAGCTATGCTTTCATCTTTATCTCTGAGAAGTTACTTTGCATTGATACAAAATAAATGACATCGCATCGAAAGTGTAAACCTGGCCAACTTGGATACAGAAAGAGTAGTTGATGTCTAGCTTTACCTAATGGAAATAAGCTTTACTTACTTCAATAACTTTATCTGGTAGGGGTCAAGCTATAGGTGTATACAGTTAAATGGCTACCAGAATGCGATCTTTCAGGTCCTGCCCCATTTATAAGTTCACTTAATACTATTTTGATGACAAAGATGCATTGAATTTAAATATGTTTGTTTCAATCTGAGAGAAATCTTCAATGCTGGCTTCTCCATTGTGTACTGAATATTATCACTTACTTAAAATTCTCCACATGTGGTTTAGTTAGACTCTACACTTTGTATGCATAACTAATTGCTGGTGTAACTATGTCACTCAAATACTTTGGCCGCCTAATGAGATGGAAGGACCCACTGTAGAAGAGCCTAATGCTGAGAAAGATTGAGGGCAAAAGAAGAAGGGAACGACAGAGAATGAGGTGGCTGGATGGAGTCACCGAAGCAGTCGGTGTGAGCTTAAATGAACTCTAGAGGATGGAAGAGGACAGGAAGGCCTGGAGGAATGTTGTCCATGGGATTGCGATGGGTTGGACATAACTTTGTGACTAACAACAACAACAATAACAACAAACTGGCATTGAAGGTGTCTACTGTTGCTTTGGTGTTTCCCAAATATTATAGTATTGAATAGGTTTGGAGTTTGACAGATTTAACAAATCCAAATAAATGAATCAAGTTGCTTTTATGGAATTAAAGCTGACTGCATCATAGTTCTTTGGTGCGATCATTTTATGATGATTATGCATCAAATTAATCTTTTTCTCATGGTACATGTAGGAATTAACATCCTCGATCATTTTACTATCTAGTTTCATTTCATGAGAAAAATGGAATTGATTTTTCAAGCATTGAGGGGTTTCTACTGATTTCAGGGCAACTGTTCCACTTGCCATATTGAACTCTGTTCAGCTTCTGTGACAATACTATACTACTAGACAATACTAGACTGGTAAACTAGAGGTGGCTGAGCTTCTCACCATCAATGTGGTGTAGGCGTTCACCTGTGTCACTTTGCATTTCGTCAAGATTGTTGTGACATTTATTGTGCGTTTCGATTGATACTCTGATTTTGCTCAAGTTGCTCATGTCACAGTTAATTTTTGTGAAGCCTTCTGTGAGATGGTTTTGGCATGCAGCCCCGAATCCACATTTCCTCCTTACTGTGACTGAAGGAAGCATATCTCTCAATTTTTGCAGCCTTCAGCTCTTTTCCTGTCAATGTTTTACGTGCCCTTTGCGATGGAGGCTTTATATCCACTCTTTTGTGGAACTTGTGGTTGTATACCACTTGTATTTCTGTGCATCTTGACATTGCGTTAGAGTATTTCCCACTGCTACTACTTGGAGGTGTCAATATTTGGTTTTGAAAAAGTTTTATTAGTTTTTACAATTTTCCAAAGGGTAAGGTAGGGGTTACAGAAACATTTTGAGAACCATTGCGTCAGAGTCCTTGGCCCTTCCTGGGCTACATAATAAACATTGGTAAGAAAATTTATCAAAAAATACTACAAGATAAAGATAAGTGAATACATCATACATTTCCCATTCTACACTGGCAGACTTGTACAAACATCCTGGTACAAAAAGGTTAAAAAAAGTTAATAAAAAAAGAAAAAAAAAGCAAGCAAAGTCATTTTTTGGATCTAAGCCTCTTGGCAATTGTATCTTCTTTTTCTCCCTCCTGGCCCCCAGTGGGCGGGGCCGTGGCCCCCCCTGCTCCCCTTGGATCTTCCCCCAGGACAGAGGAATGTTTTTTAAGAAAGGCTTCCGCCTCGACAACTGTTTTAATCCTTACTCTTCCTCCTTCCCAGAACACCAGCATCCCTTCGGGCATCGCCCACTTGAACCAAATCCCGTGATCAAACAATTTTTTGGATAAGAAGGAATACCTCCTTTTCATCTCCCTAATCTTTTTTGGGATCTGCTTCAAGATGACGACAACCTTTTGTTGGTAAATTAACGGCCCCACTCTCTGCGCCTTCAAAATTTCCTCTCTGGTTGACCTTTTAACAAATTTAACATGTATCTCTCTGGGTACTTCATTTATCCTGGAATATGTGGAATTTATTCTGTAAACTAGGTCAATGTCCCCCCTGATCTCATCCTTAGGTTTATGTAAATAATCTGCTAAAATTGTACTTGTGAGTTCAGGGAGACACTCACCCAGTTCCTCAGAAATATTTTGAAATCTTAAAAAATATGTCATCCTTTCCATATCAATCCTAGACACATGCCCATTTATTTCTACAACCTCATTAGTAACATTTTTAAGCTCTCCCTTTGCCCCAGCCCCTCCAACTCTTCAGTCTTCTGTGTGTTCTCCCGCACTTGCTTCCGTGTTTCCAGAAGTTCCTTCTTAAAGTTGCTATTTTCTTCTCTCTGAGCCTTGATTTCTTGCACCAAAGTTTGTAACACAGATTCCAGAGAAGACATTCTTTGTTCCAAACCTGCCAGTTCTGATTTTTGTGCCATGGTTAGCTGTTAAAGTCAATGCCACTAAAATGGCGTTTTTTGGGTGGGGCCGTTAAGGCAAGTCAGGAGATGAGAGTTTCAGGTCAGGGTTGTAGAAAGTTCAAGAACCAGAAGAGAAACACTTTTCCAAATCAATAATTATAGTAGAAAAGGCACTCCAGACAAGGAATCAATTAATCCAAAAAATTCTTCATTAATGGCAAGAGGAAGTCCAAATCACAAGGAAATGCTGGTAATTTTCCATAAATGAAATAGTCATTCAGGAACAAAGAGTAGCCATTTTCCACCACCCAAACTGAGAGCCAGCCGGAGAAAGTTACAAAAGAAAAGTTGTTGCAAGCCAGTCGAACTTAGAAACATTGTAAAAAAGCAAGCCGCATACCACTTTCACTTGCTTTCATTAAGTTCCAGGCAATCCACATAGAAAGAATCCGGTTCCTTGGAGGTGTCAATATTGATGGTGCAACAGCTAGCACAATTCATAATAGTTCTTTATCAAACCACTCTTCAGAAACCATAAATATCTAACCAAATATAACCAAAACCAGAAAAGTAGTCAATGCCAACGTTTTAATCAATTCACTGAGTTTTGCATGGCAAATCTTAGCTCCAGCCCTTCAGCACTTTCAAAATTTTAGAAAATTAACCAATGGGCACAACGTACAGTCTAGTGCAGGATTGTCAAACTCAAGGCCCATGGGTCAGAACCGGCCCATGGGGGGGCTTAGATCTGGCCTGTGGGACTGCCCTGGAAACAGTAAAAGACCAGCCTGTGGTGCCTCTGCTAGTGAAAATGGAGCTTGGGAGGGCCATGTGCAGCTCTTCCAGGTTCCGTTTTCAGCCAGGATGGCCTCCTGCATCCCTTTGTCAGCAAAACCAGATTTTTTCCCCTCTCATTTTTGCTGCCAGAGGGTTGCAAGAGGCCGTCCCAGATGAAAACAGGGCATGGAGGCCACGCATGACTCTCCCCAGCCCTTTTTTTGCTGGCAGAGGACCACACCTACCCTATCCCAGTTGCCCTCCACCTGCCCCCTCGAGGTCAAACACTACCCTGATGCAGCGGCCCTCAATGAACTCGAGTTTGACACCCCTGGCCTAGTGCAAGAAAGTTACACGCATTTTAACATGTCTTCGGAATTTGAAATCTGATGGTTAGGTTCTTGTTTATCAGGGAAGATTCTGTGCAAACTTACAATCAAGTGTCTTCTTTTTTAGCAGAACGGGAAGAGCTTTTCGTAACTTTTCAAGTTCTCCTAAGAAAGAAAACTTCTATCCCACTCCTATTACTTTGATTAAAAATCCAAGGCGCAAAGATGAGGTTGGCAAAACATACTCTGTATTTGTCAATCAAAGAAAGGAAAAATACAAAAAAAACAAAAACAAAACATGAATAGTGAAATCAGCCGCTGGGCTTGTTGGAGTTATCTTCATGGGAAAGATGTCAGTATATTGTTTTCCATGCCTGACTTCTACATGCGAGAGGTAGCAGAGCATATCCTGCTTCTTTTATGTTTCTCAGGAGAGCAGCCAAGTGGCATAATCAATTCTTCCAGCTTTTTGTCTTTTACCTGATGTTTATTTTGCTCAGCGCATAAGTCTCTGCTGCACCGCCACTATTTTGAAATCTCCTGGCTTTCTTGCAATTATTGGAAGAGAAATTGAAGGGGCTAATATCAGACTGCATTATACTGTCGTCTCTAGAGAGATCTTTCGTGCTGCCCATCTTTTCAGCTACTACAGGAACAACAAAGTATTCCTTTAATTCTTTAAGAAAAGACCAATATATTGTCCAGAAATAAAATGAAATGAAAGAAAAACAAAGAATCGTATTTCTGCAGGGCAGCTGCTAAGGGAAACTGAGCCATACCTATGATATATTTTAACAGTCTTAGGCACATTACTGGCCTAAATGAAGGTCAATGTCAAGGTTCCAAAATTAAATCAGAGTTCGAGAAAAAGGATTCCTCAAAGTTCCAATTTATTAAGAGAGCAAATCTGGGAAAACTCGAATCTGAAAACTTCCCGGTTTTCCCCACCCAGCTGAAAGTTCAAGATCTTGCGCCCACACCCACAAGTCTATCACATGGTCCAATCTCCCACTGCTGTGCTGGCAGTTCCACCCATCCAGATCCGGTTAGGTGCAGAGGTATAAAGACAAAGGATGACCTTGCCTTTCTAGAATGAATTTTGTTATGGCTACATACCATCTAACTCCATACAATCCCCCCTCCCATTTTCCCACAATAGAAAATGCATAGTAGAATAATAAAAAGGGTGGCAGGCCAAAGATTCAAAAGAAAAGATGGCTGCAGGCATGACAGTCAAATAGAAGAAACAATGACTTTTTTTCTTTTAGCAATCAGAATTGTGGGGAAAAACCAAATTGACTAATAAATTATAAATTGACTAGCAAGCTGACTCGGGTGATGCTTCACCTTAACTTCTAAAATAAGATGATCTTAAAGTTCATATTGGCTAGCTTCTGCAAACATACAGTATGACTGGTGGAAGAATATACTTGCTATCTGAAGCTAAGTTTATGGTATGTATTTATTTTGTCAAGCATGTATTAGATAGATATACTGTAAGTATAAACATGATTTTGAATACATGAAATGGAAACAAATAAATGGGGACATTAGGACAGGGACGGTAGGCACTTTGGTGCGCTTATGCATGCCCCTTACAGACCTCTTAGGAATGGGGTGAGGTCGACAGTAGATTGTCTAAGGTTAAAGTTTTGGGAGGTTGGGGATGAAATCACAGAGTCAGGTAGTGCATTCCAGCCATTGACCACTCTGTTGCTGAAGTTGTATTTTCTGCAATCGAGTTTGGAGTTGTTTACCTTAAGTTTGTATCCATTGTTTGCTCATGTATTGTTGTGGTTGAAGCTGAAGTAGTCATTGACAGGTAGCACATTGTAGCAGATAATTTTATCTAGTATGATTAGGTCAGACTGAAGGCAGTATAGTTCTAAGTTGTCTAAGCCCAAAATTTCAAATCTATTTCATAGAAGAAACTGAATTTAAAGGCCATAAAGTTGCACCAAGTTAGGTATGGTATACATTTTGGTGAGTGCTAGTTTGGAGCTATAGCTTACGAGCCAATAAATTTGGTAAAAGTGATTAAAAACAGCAATGTGTTTGTATTGGGTAGCTGAGAGGCAAAAATCTCCCAGCTTGAAAGACATTTAGAAAAGTGTCTGGATCTTGGTTTTTTTTTTAATATAGTTGTGACAAAAGGTCATGTTTAATGGTCAAGTGAATAAAGATTTCACGCTGCAAGATGTGTAGCTGTCCCCTCTAGTTGTTTTTGCTTAATTGCAGCCAAGAGCATGTAAAATAGGAATTATTGACTTTTGTTGGCTTAAGTCAATATATACCTCTTGGGACAATAAATCTTGATATTCACTGAAACACAAAGTCAATGCACCTTATGTACCTCTATGTCTGTTCATTTACAAGACGTTGAAAGAAGGGCTTGATGTTTCATCTCACTCCATAGCAAGACACTTAGAGAGAGAAAAGTAACTTTAACCTAGTAAACTGGTAGCAACCTCTATAAAATGAAACGGTTTGGGGTCAGTGGATGTTGTGATGTTGCTCTATCAAGAGATGGATCAAAATTATCATAGTAGAGATGAGACTTAGGATACCATTCCCTCTTCATCTATCTTTATCCATGTAGAAACATACAATGTATGAACTGCAGCAACTACTATGTAGGACAAACAGGCAGAAGAGTGGCAGAACACATCCATGAACACCAAAGAAGACATGATGAACATTCTTTAATTTCAACACATCTGGACAGTTTCAATTGGGAAAATGTGCCCATCCAAGATCAGGCCAATTCCAAAAGTGCCAGGGAATTTCTAGTAGTCCGACACTCTGACAAATTGCAGAAAATACGACTTCAGCAACAGAGTGGTCAATGCCTGGAATGCACTACCTGACAATGTGGTTTCTTCCCCAAACCACCAAAACTTTAACCTTAGACTGTCTACTGTCGACCTCATCCCATTCTTAAGAGGTCTGTAAGGATGGGGGGATGCATAAGCGCACCAGCGTGCCTACCGTCCCTGTCCTAATATTCCCTTGTATTCATATTCATTTCATGTATTCATAATCACATCTATACTTATATCTGTTATCTAATTTATGCTTGATGAACTAAAATAAGCAAAAACAAAACAATAAATAAATCACCCATCAATAGACATATAGACATTAACATCTATAGACTATGCAAAAGAGACAAACAACCAGCCCAAAAGAGAAAAAGACTCCGGCCCCTCTCCACCAGTAATCAGCACTTAGATCAGTGTAGATTAACTCCAAGGTTAACTTCAGACCAGCAATCAAGAAAGCAATACCCCAATCAAGAAACTGCCAAAGAGACATCAATAAACAGCCCAACCAAAGAATCTTTAAGACTGCCCTCATTCACACAGACAGGCAAGATACCAGACTATAAACTGAAAGGAAACACTATAAACTGAAAGGAAACACAGTTCTAGGCTGCATAAACAGAGGGATAGAATCTAGATCACGTGAAGTGTTAATGCCACTGTATAGTGCCTTGGTAAGGCCACACTTGGAATATTGCATACAGTTTTGGTCGCCACGATGTAGAAAAGACGTGGAGACTCTGGAAAGAGTGCAGAGAAGAGCAACCAAGATGATTAGGGAACTGGAGACTAAAACATATGAAGAACGGTTGCAGGAGCTGGGTATGTCTAGTTTGATGAAGAGAAGGACCAGGGGGGACATGATAACAGTGTTCCGATATCTCAGAGGGTGCCACAGAGAAGAGGGAGCCAAACTATTCTCCAAGGCACCTGGGGGCAGGACAAGAAGCAATGGGTGGAAACTAATCAAGGAGAGAAGCAACTTGGAACTAAGGAGAAATTTCCTGACAGTTAGAACAATTAACCTCTGGAACAGCTTGCCTCCAGCAGTTGTGAATGCCCCAACCCTGGAAGTCTTTAAAAAGATGTTAGATAGCCATTTGTCTGAAATGGTATAAGGTTCCTGCCCACGCAGGGGGTTGGACTAGAAGACCTACAAGGTCCCTTCCAACTCTGCTATTGTATTGTATTGTATTGAAACAGCACTCTTAATAGCACTGAGGATGTTACCTAGTTCGGATAATGAAACGTCTGCTAGAAAACAAGCAATCTCAGAGAGCACCTCAGAGACCGTAACACAACCATTTGTACATTTGAGAACTTTAGGAAACCGATATATCTGTCTTTCAGAAAAGAAATTTAAATCTTGATGTGATTATCAAGGACACAGTAGGGCTCTCTTGCTCTGTCCCTCTGTTCAGGTTTTTGAGGAATGAAAAGTAATAGTACTGAAAACAGCATCATGTGCTAGAGAGAGGCAGAGAGAGACACAGAGAGAAAGAGGCAGACACACACACAAACACAGAGAGAGACACAGAGACAGGCAGAGAGACAGACACACACACATACACACACACAGACAGACAGACAGACAGAGACAGAGAGAAAGAGAGACAGAGAGGTTGGAAGGTATAGAGTTTAGGCCTAAATATTTTCAAGCTACAAGCAACTTTCCTCTACACCAAACAATGAATGTTTGTTACCACAGTAGAGTGAGAGAAAGAACTACATGATTTCAATTCTAGGGCTGAATTCCTTGATTAGTTGATTCTTTGTTAGCCATTTTCTCTTTTTGAGTTGCTTATATATGCAATAAAATCCTTTTTACCCAATTCATATGAACAATACATCAAGAATGTTTGTTATGGCTCCATATTCCATGCTGTCTTTCTTACATTGTAACAGAAAATCTCCCACGGTAATAGAAACTGCTTACCAAAGTAGTTTAGTTTTAGGATGTAAAAGAGGAATATGGGAATGAAATAAGGGTGAAGCCAGAGGCTGAGTTCATGCATCGATCGAAATCTTAAGAGTTGCTTCTTGGGAACTATCTTAAGAATGTCTTCTGTAGGACTTAGTATTCTCTAAGTATTGTGTAGTATATCTTGGCATATCTCAGTATTGTGATTTTCAATGACAGTACATACGTTTCATTGTTGTGAAATTGTTAAATCAAAACGTAATTATATGTTTTCCCCAAGAATAGATTTTTTGGCACATTGAAGTATCTTTTTTATCACAAGGTGGAATATCCAGTGGCATCATTAGGAAACTTCAAGGACATTGATATTCCTCCTCCTCTTCATACTTGATCCAGAAATCAAGTTGTGGAATTGCTGAATTTCCCACTTTCCAAACATCACACCAGCCAACACCTTTCTGGCAGTATTTTAACAGGCTAAAATATGTCCCTCATAATGCTAATGGGAATGGAAAGTCTCTTCCATCTGCTGCTACTAGAAGGCCGATTCTTTCTCTAAAATGTAGCCCTGGACCACTGCCTGTAATCGTGGGATGAAATTGAACAGCCTGGCTTTATAAGTTTTCATCTCTCCCACCTCGCCTCATTTCTTTGCCAACCTGGAGGTTTATAATGAAACAACACTTTAATATAAAATAAGTAAAGTTGAGATAATATCTGTGATTTGTTAAGAATTATCTTCCTATGCAAAATAGCCTTCTGCTTTTCTATTTTCGCAATACTTGAGAATTTCCTTACGACATTCCTTATAATACCTTTGGGATTATTTTATATTAGAAGGATGAAGATTGTTTTACTACGTTAGTGCATTACCATAGGCAATCCCTTTCTCTAGGAACCGACATCCAAACTTATAGCAAAGAAGGAAGAAGGTTATTTGAAAAGGTAAAAAGGATTTTATTGCATATATAAGCAGCTCAAAAGGGAAAGATGGCTAACAAAGAATCAACTAATCAAGGGATTCAGCCCAAGAATTGAAATTGTGTAGTTCTTTCTCTCACTCTATTTGGTAACAGACATTCATTGTTTGGTGTAGAGCAGGGGTCCCCAACCTTTTTTGCACCAGGGACCGGTTTCATTTTAAAGAAAGTTTTGCGGACCGGCTGAGTGGCTCAGCAGTCATGTGACTGGGTGGGCGTGGCCAACTTGGAAAATGTGAAACTCACTTAATAATGGTCTTGGTTAACAACCAAACTTTTGGGTCAATTGTGGTCATACGTTCTTTCTTTCTTTCTTTCTTTCTTTCTTTCTTTCTTTCTTTCTTTCTTTCTTTCTTTCTTTCTCTTTCTCTTTCTTTCTCTGTCTCTTTCTTTCCCTCTCTCTCTCTCTTTCTTTCTCTCTTTCTCTCTCTTTCTTTCTCTTTCTTTCCCTCTTTCTTTCTTTCTCTCTTTCTTTCTCTTTCTCTCTCTTTCTTTCCCTCTTTCTCTTTCTTTCTTTCTTTCTTTCTCTTTCTCTCCTTCTCTTTTTCTTTCTCTTTCTCTCTCTCTTTTTTTCTCTTTCCTTTCTGTCTCTCTTTCTGTCTGTCTTTCTCTTTCTTTCTCTCTCTTTCTCTCTCCCACTCTTTTTCTTTCTTTCTCTTTTTCTTTCTCTCTCTCTATCTGTCTCTCTCCCCTTCGTCCGCCACCTGTCACTATATGTGTGTGTGTGTGTGTCTGTCTGTCTCGCATTCATGCACTTAATCACTTTCTGCGTCTCTCTCTTTCTCTCCCTCCCTCCCTCTCTCTGTCTCTCTGTGTGTGTCTGTCACTCTCTGATTCCCCCCTCCCTCCCTGCCTCTCTCTGTGTCTGTGCCTCTCTCTGTCTGTCTGTCGTCATCCCCGCCCCACCCCCGCCCCCCGCGGAGCCTCCTCAGCCCGGCCCGGCGCACTCACTCGCCTTAGCCTGCCCCCCCGCCAGCTGCCCGCTGTGCTTGGTTGCTAGTTCGCTCGCTCAGGCTCCTTCCAGGAGCTGAGAAGCCTCCGTGTGTGTCTCTGTGTGTGTGTGTGTGTGAGGAACGGCAGCCCCTGGAAGACGACGAGTGGCCGGCATGCCGGCTGTGGAGGGAGGAAGAAAGAGAATCAGTGGCCACGAGTCCCACCGTTGACGAGGGTGGAGGAAGAGCCGCACTCCAACGGCGTGAACAGCCACGCCTGCGCTCTCCTCCTCTTGGTCATTCAATCTATATAAATAATAATGTAACAAGAGTTTGTTCAAAACTGCTCATCTCCGAAAGTACTGCACTGATCGCTTCCAAATTTTCACACAACGTTCCTTTCAAATATGGCACTAATTATATATATAGTCAATGTCATGTCCTGGAAGTTTTGTAATGTTGATAAAGAGATGAGGTATTAAGTTGATTTTTTTAATGCATTTTTATGTTCTGCGATACGTGCACTTATCCTTCTGTTGGTTTGTCCTATGTAAGTGGCAGGGCAGATTTTACATGGAATTTTGTAGACCCCTTGGCTTTCTAACTGCACGTATCGCAGAACATAAAAATGCATTAAAAATCAACTTAATACCTCATCTCTTCATCAACATTTCAAAACTACAGGATATGACATTGACTTTCAAGGAACTAAAATGATCTCCAAGGCTGAACAGCTGAACAGGAGAATAATCAGAGAAGCCATTGAAATAGAGAAGCAACCTAACAATATGAACAAACGTGACGACACCTCCTGCCTACCAGACATCTGGAAACCAGCACTGACCAACAGATGAATCCCAACCTCCACCCAAGTCATTGAAATTCAAAATAAGGAGAAACATACAAATAAGACCAATCAGCATCAATCTACCAATCATGATACAGCTGCACAGCCAATCAACCCACTCACAACAATAGTCAGCACTCGACCCCCCCCCCAAGATTTAAGGAAGGGCGATGCCTTCGCAGTCACAGTCACAGACTGAAGCCTGAGGATGGCAAGTGAGATCTTGCCGAAAACATTGCAATAAAAATTCCATGCTATATACACAGGAAAACACCCGAGGATGGCAATGCCAGCATACCTACACCCGTGAAAATCTACAAACACACACACACACACACACACACACACACAATGTGTAGATGTCACACCTGTGCCAGGTACATGCAACAGAAATGTAAAAAAAATGTTGGTAGATGGATACAAAGAGAGCAGTGAGCCACAGGATGACATAATACAAAATGTCATAATACCTACTGTATTTCAAGGAGAAATATAGTAGGTAGGTAGGTAGGCAGCTATAGGGATAAAGAGAGGGAGGGAGAAACGCAGTAGATAGGTAGGTAGGTAGGTTGGTAAGTAGGTAGAGGAATAGAGAGAAGGAGAAATATAGTAGGTAGGTAGGTAAGTAGGTAGAGGGATAGAGAGAGGGAGGGAGAAATACAGTAGGTAGGTAGGTAGAGGGATAGAGAGAGGGAGACATACAGTAGGTAGGTAGGTAGGTAGAGGGATAGAGAGAGGGTGGAAACTCCACCCTCGGGTTGTGTCCCTCCTGACTGGGCCACAACAATGCGTGGCCGGGTATGGCTAGTAACTAAATAAGTTGAAACAATTGACTCAGTTATTTGCTGCACATCCAGTTGCACATGGTTGCTTTAGAACTTTACAGTGAAATATAAGGGGAAAAACCTGGTCAACCATCACTTTCCAGACTTTCAAAAAGAGATAGCATGGATAAAATGCTATACTCACACATGTTCACAGATATTCACAAGTTCAGAAGCTTTGAATATTTGTCTTACATTATAGAAAACTAGTAAGTATAGAAATATTTTTGTTCTTATTTACCATGTTATTTCATGCTATTAGCAACAATGAGAATGGCGTGTTCAAACTGAAGTGAAATCATTGTAGATTTGACTGTGATATAAATCTGTTGAGGCTTCAGCTGAAACTGTTTTTTGCGTAGAATAGAATAGAATAGAATAGAATAGAATAGATTTATTTGGCCCTGTGTGATTAGGAATGGACACAACAAATTTGTCTCCAGTGCAGAAGCTCAGTGTACACTTATTACTGAAGGAAGGAAGTATTACTTTCATCTAGATGTGGAAAAATACTAATTTAAGAGCTATATCTTGAGTTTTTCACCCTTACATTTCACTGCAATCCAAGTTCCGAAATAACTGAATGCAATAATGCCTGAGAGGACATACCTGCAAAACATAACCCAAACATAATGCAGAGCAGGTTGGTATGAACCCATTTTGAAAGTTTCTGACTTCATCACCCACTAGGCATTTTCCAGACACAGATGTTTCCACAGAGGTTCCTTGAAAAGCAGAGTTGTTATTTTACTGTAACATTTGGGAGAACAGGATTTTGTACAATACAGCTTTTGATCAATGAAACCAGTGTTGCTGTTGTCTGGCTAGAATGTGATTGCACGGGCAAACAAAGTTAATGTACAAATCATTCAGTCAGAAAATTAATCAGACAATCCTTCATATTGCAGTTAGAACCGTAATGTCTGTTTGTCTGTCTGTCTCTCTATGTGTGTGTTTGTGTGTGTGTGTTTGTGTGTGAGGGAGAGAGAGAGAGGGAGAGGGAGAGAGAGTCAACCTACTTAGATTTCAGTCATTTTTAATCCAAGAGCTACAGCAAACCTGAGAGATTTTTCTGCCTGAGGCAGAGGTGCAGATGGTCTGTTCCCCACGTTATGCTGTATAAATATGCAAGGCTTTCAGATATTTTGTTCCCTAATATGAAAAATCTAGCAAGTATCATTTTCTCTGCTAGCAAGTCAAAACATGATAATATTGAGCCTGGAATAATTTGCCAACCCTTCCTAAATTTCAAACTCTCCAGCAACCAATTCTCTCTTGCCTTCGACATTTTTCTGGACTATTACACAGACATGAAATGCTTCTTTGAAGATGAGGATTTTTTTTACATTTTCTTAAAAGTTGGAAAGTGTTCATCTACATTTCTTCCAGATACATCAGACAGATTTATTAATAAACCTGCAACGTTTCAAATTGTTACATATAAACTGGAAGATGGTATGAGTGAGTTATTTCTGAGAATTTCTACCAAATCTGTCCTTTTCAAATAATAATAATAATAATCAAGTGTTTCATTTGTGTGGTAGATTTCCAGTCACAATCAGTGAGAGATAGAGATTGCCCAAACAATGAATTAGGATGTCTATGGAAATTGTCAGTCATCCAGGTCATGTCGCAAAGGTGCCTTTTCAAGAGACAAATAGACTTATTTTGTTTTTTCTTGAAGACATTTTGCTTCTCATCCAAGAAGCTTCTTGGATCCATCCATTCCCCACTATTCAATCAGAACTAAAGAAGCTTCTTGAACGAGAAGTGAAATGCCTTCAAGGAAAAACCAAGGAAGTCCAGTTACCTCTTGAAAAAAACCACTTTTGGGACAAGGAATTAGGATTGAACCAATCATACCAGTGGTTCTTGAGTTGACCGTAACTTATGATGGCCACAAAATGGGTTGATCAATTTTATGACTTTTTTTGGCAGTGATTGTTGAGCAAATCATGACACTCATTAAGCAAACCATTAAGCAAGCCATAATTAAGTGAACACACAGTTGTTAACTGAACCAATGTTCACTATGGTTGCCGTTTTGTTGAAAAATAAAAGTAAATCTTGAGGTTTTTTGGTAAAACCATCACAAACTGCAATCACATGATTGAAGGATGCTACAAAGAACTGTCAATTGTTGAGCCTCTAAAATGCAGCCACATGACCATGAGGAGAAGCCCAATCAGTGGAACATTAAATCTGGGTCATAAGGACCTTCAGGAAGGACCATTGAAATTTCAGTCACTAAGGTACCAGTTATAAGTTGAGGACTTATATGTATCTGTATTCTGTATTCTGTACTCTGCACGCTGTACCCTGTACCCTGTAGTTCTATAATTGCTTAACTATGAACTTTCTTAGGGCAATGCTTTGCTGAAAGAGTTTATTATGAGGCTGATCCTTCAGGTATATTGTCAAAATTCTATAATAAATCATGAAGCACGATTATTTCTGCTTTCTTTTATTATTAGAATTATAAGACTTGCCACTGACCTTATAAAATGCTCATCTGTTTCTACTTTTAATTCTGGTTAGATTAAAAATGAGATTTAACACTAATTAAAATGTTGGATGTACAGTTAGTCTTTATTGCCAGCAGATTTGCAATAGTGGTTTTGTGAGCACATTGCTTGCACCGTATTTGGTTAAAGAATTCATTCAGCAGCAACAAGCAATAAAGGTTATAGCTGATAAAAAAAATAGTCCTTTATCCGAGAAGATATTAATATTAACCACAGAGTTTATATTAATATTAATCAGAATGATGATTTCTATGAGGTATTTTCTGGAATGGCTTTATTAGAGCAGACATTTAAAAATAGTTATTTTAAAAAATCTAGATTTCTGACTTTGGCAGAAAACTTGGATCTTTGTATATGATTTAACATCTTTCTTTGTATCTGGGGCCCGTTCAATCTGCTTCCTTTGATTTGCTTTAAATTTGTATTACCTCAGTTAAAAATAGATCTTACTCGAGTGCAATTATTCTATTATTAACAACTTCCAGTGTTCCATTAAAGGCCTGTGTCAGCATGAGCTTTGTCAAAGGAGGCTCTTAAAAGAAGCCCAGTGTGTACAGTTTAGGTCACATGTGACAGAAATTAAATTGGCACACTTCGGTATGGAGACTTTGTGTTCCTGGCATTGATAGTGAGCCCAATGCCGTTGAGAGATGGCTCAGCTGTCATTCAGTGATCCATTAGCACTCCGGTTCCAGCCCGCAGTGTCATATTCCTCATTCTCACAAAGATAGCATTCCCCAGAGAAGGCCAATACCTGGAGGAAGAAAAAGAAGGCAGAAGTGACAGTCACACTATCAAACCAAGAGCAAATGGCACGCGCAGCAGCCAAGATGTCAGTTTGAGCGCCGGCATCTTAAATCGAGATGGAGAATTGAAACCTACTGTGTGTATTATTAAACGATCCCTTATGATCCCTTCCTTCCTTCTGGTTGGAGAGCATCTTTAATGACATTTTTCTCTGTTCAGCTTCCAGCAGGAAATCAAGGCAACCGCCAGGCATCCTTTAACTTTGAACGGCAAAAACGTTTCGCTCCATTTGTGTAGCGGACTTGTTCGTGGAAGCGGTGAATAAAATAAACACCCGCTATTGCCTTCTTTTTTTTTCTTTTTCTTTTAGTGGGAGGGAGAATCTTCTTTCAGAGTTACCGTGAGGTAAAAAAGAGAAGGAAAAATGATAGAGAATACATTTTCCTCTCTTAGTCCCTTGGCTGACTTAAGAAGGAGGAAGCTGAGATGATTAGCCTAAAGAAAAAAAGATTCTGTGATTTTTGTATTTGTGTGTGTGTCAACATAGATATGTCTTTTACTACCTGGGTGGTAGTAAACCCAGTGGGGAATACAGCAGATTGCCAGTCTATCTCTGGAATTCTATCAACTCCCTTCAGTGGATTAACGCCCCAAGGATTGAAATTGCTATGGTCTGGCTTTATCAGTAGCCAGTAGAAAGTTCCATTGTACATTCTTCTCTGGCTATCTGTATTTATGCACCTGGTTGAGGAAAAAAAAAAGATAAATAAAGCCAGCATAAAACTATTAGGTCCTTTATATGCTAAGATTGGCAGGTTACCAAATCTCTCCCCCCTCCCCCAAGCCCTACATCTTTGGATTAAAGCTTCCAGCATTATCCTCGAGGGTCGCTTTTCAATGATGCAACTCAATTTGCTATAAAGCAAATGCATGACACCAGCTTACCCCAAATAATTATTTATTTTATTTTATTTATTTATTTTGTCAAGCTTGCATTAGACAACATATATATGTATAAACATGATTTTGGATACATGAAATGGATACGAATAAAAAGAAACATTAGGACAGGAACAGTAGGCACATTGGTATGCTTATGCACGCCCCTTACAGACCTCTTAGGAATGGGGTGAGGCTGACAGTAGACAGTCTAAGGTTAAAGTTTTGGGGGTTTGGGGATGAAATCACAGTCAGGTAGTGCAGGGGTCTCCAACCTTTGCAACTTTAAGTCTGAAGGACTTCAGCTTTGCTGGCTGGAGAATTCTGGGAGCTGAAGTCCTTCAGACTTAAAGTTGCAAAGGTTGGAGACCCCTGAGGTAGTGCATTCAAGCCATTGACCACTCTGATTCTGAAGTCAATTGAGTTTGGAGTGGTTTACCTCAAGTTTGTATCTATTGTTTGCTCATGTATTGTTGTGATTGAAGCTGAAGTAGTCACTGACAGGTAGGACATTGTAGCAGATAATTGTATGTACAACACTTAGGTCAGACCGAAGGTAGAATATTTCTAAGTTGTCTAAGCCCAAAATTTCAACTCTGGTGGCATAAGGTATTCTGTTGCAAGCAGAGGAGTGGAGGACTCTTCACATGAAGTATCTCTGGACTCGCTCAATTGTATTACAATTGTGCAAAGTATATAAAAATGACATGTGCTAATTGTTCTTTATTCCCCTCCCTGAGACAATTCTTCATAACTTTCAACAAAAACCAACCCAGGAATGCTGTGTTAGTCATAGTATCAGGGTTCCAAGTAACACCCCCAATGAAAAAAGACTCCGAGGCTTGAGTTTCCTCAAAGTTCCATTTTATTAGAGATGTCCTATTGGCACATCTGGGAAAAACCGAATCTGAAAGCTTCCAGGTTTTCCCCACTCAAATCATTTTCAGTTCAACCTTTATTGTCAGTGCACAACATGTGTACAATGAGATTCGCTGACCCTGCCTTACTGCACTCCACATAAATGCATATCACAGTGAAAGAAAGAAAAACCCCTAACCCAATAAATCATACTAACAACACACTCTATGTAATTGTGAACCTATAGGATGCATGCAAGAGATGGCACGCAGAACCCTCTCTGTGGGCACGCATGCTGTCACCATCTGCTGTTCTGGTTTCTGGCACACAGATGCACACTGGCGAGCTGGTCTTTGCATGTGCTGGAGCGCTGGAAAATGGCCTGAAAAACAGTCCCCAAAATGGCCAAAAACAGTAGAAAAAGCCCTAAAAATAGCCTGAAAACCAGCCTGAAAATGCCCCCAAAACTGGCCTGAAAATAGCCTGGAAAATAGCCTGAAAACGGTCCCCAAAACAGCCCAAAACAACTGAAAAAGGGCCTGAAAATGGCCTGAAAATGCCCTAGAAATAGCCTGAAAACCAGCCTGAAAATGCCACCAAAACTGGGCTGAAAATAGTCTGAAAAGTAGCCTGAAAACGGTCCAAAAAACAGCCAAAAACAATTGAAAAATGGCCTGAAAATGGCTTGAAAAATAGCCCGAAAACAGCCAAAAACCCAGCTGTTTGTCAGCCTGTATGTATGACTGGCTATGCTTCTATATCTCCTTCCCAATGGTAGGAGAATAAAGAAGTGCTGAGCAGGGTTTGAGTCATTTTTTTGACTTTGACTCAGATATAGAAACAAGGCAACGGCAAACCACCGTTGAAAAACGTTGCCAGGACACTGCATGCTCCTACCCATGTAATTGCTAAAGGAGTCAAGATCGTCAAAGCTATCATAATAAATGGAACATGACTGAGTTAGGCAATCAATTCGACACTAATATATACGTGGAAATACATTTGGAAAAGAATGAATTAGCTTATCAGTATTCTTAACCAAGTCAGATTCTCTAATGCATTAATTGATGGATAAGATGTTCCTGCTCGTTATGTGTAGGAAATGGAAGCATTAAAAGATTACACTGATCAGCATAAACTTTCATGAAGGACTAATATTTACTGGCTATTCCAAGATTATAGGAAAAGTCAATAAAAAAGCTTTGATCAAATTGACTGGCACTCCTTAAGTTCAGCAAACCATTCTTATCATACTCCTTTCTCTAGCAATCACTTAAAGAGACAAGTTAGAACATGCGCTTTCTGGAAGAAATGTGCTAGAAATAATTTGCCATCACCCCAATTTTTGTGTCAACTGACAATTATGCTCCTATTCTTTTCTTACATTTGAAATGTCCTTTTAGGAGAGGGTTGTTTGCTGCTTTTCTGTTGATGTAATTTAGAGAACTCTACAGAATCGGTTGTTATCTTTGTCTGGTCTTGAACACTTTCCTTTTGTGAGAAGAAATATCATTCAGTTTCAAGCTGGGAGAAAGACATTGGAAACATGGCGGCTGATTGGAAAGAAAGTTTAATCACTTGGGTTCTGGGCAGCTGACCACATGAAGTTGAGAGCGTAGCTTTTTATACTTTCTCTTCGGTTTTGCAGTTGAGCCTCCTGTTCTTATGCAAGAACATCTATTCTATTGGGTGTTGTCAGACTACCATGTGGCCATGTAGGGGTTATTTCAAGGTCATAGCTGGCTCTATAGGCAAAGTACAAATCCTAGGTGTTTGTCTGTGCTAAGTTTGGTTGACGTTTCTGAGGGTGATGCAATGAAGGTTTTTGTTCTGAATGGGTGTTGGGCAATGCCTATTGTGGCTTAATGGCTTTTGTCCTGTTTTGGCTCTTGGCTGAGGGCTAATCCTATCACTCTGCCTTTGTTCAGACTTTGCTGCAGGGAATTTCAAAATATACTGTCTTGAATGGATTTCTGCCTGCCGTATTTGCTTTGCCTATGAATAGAGCTACCTACATACTTGGCTTCTTTTAATAAGCTCTCTATCTCTTAAGTGCTGACATTTACTGAGGGCTATTAAGAAAGGTGGGAGCTGCTTTCTGTCTCTAAGAGCATGTAACTCCATTCCTTATATAGGGAAATATAATATTCTGCCTTTTTAAGAAATATTCCTCAAAATATTTCATTTGTCTAGGAAGGTGGATGCTGACTTTCTACACTTTCTCCCACAAATAGAGTTAGATTACAATATAGGCAGATAAAAACAGAATTAGCAACGTCTTTCTTTTTTCTAATTTTTTCAACCAAGGAAGTTTATTCTTTTATCTTACATAAAATTCTAAAATGGATGTCATTTGGAACAACTATATTAGATTAGACCAGATTATCCAGTTCCTTCTCCAACTTTCTGCCTTGAACCTGTCTTACTCTCTGAAATTCCAAATATTTGCTTTGTAGGACATTCCATCTTTTTAACATCTTCTCTAATCTCACCTCTCAACTTTCATCCACTTTTTTTTTAAAGCATCCATTTTATTTCAAATAATATCTGAAGTATATTTTGTGTAACAATTTTCTTCAGATTGCTCCGGTGAGCCCATCTTTTACCCTTGTTCTAAAGGACATCTTTTTATAATAGTAATAAAGAAAGTAAGGATATCTCAAACAGGCAAAATAAAAAGACAAACCTTCTTTCTCCTTTGTTATCTGTGCTTTTTTACAGTTTTGTTTTAGCACTTCTCAATAGTTTCAATTACAGCATGCATCAAATCTCCATGGCAACTAAACATCACAGTCAGATTCTTTACCTTATCGTTTGTTAGGTAGATTCCGCCAATTAAATACACTGTTTAGGAATAAATAACAAGCATTCCTAGGCAGAAATGGTCTTATTGCATATTTTCTGCAATCAAGTTTGGAGCGGTTTACCTCAAGTTTGTATCTATTGTTTGCTCATGTATTGTTGTGGTTGAAGCTGAAGTAGTCATTGACAGGTAGGACATTGTAGCAGATAATTGTATGTACTACGCTTAGGTCAGACTGAAGGCGGCATAGTTCTAAGTTATCTAAGCACAAAATTTCAAGTCTGGTGGCATAAGATGTTATGTCGCGGGCAAAGGAGTGGAGGACTCTTGTGAAATATCTGTGGACTTGCTCAATTGTATTAATGTCCAATATGCAATGTGGGTTCCAGACAGATGAGCTGAATTCAAGAATTGGTTTAGCAAATGTTTTGTATTCTCTGGTTAGCAGTACAATATTACCAGAGAAGAAGATTAGGTTAACACATCTTAATGTCTTTTTAGCAATGTTGTTACAGTGGGATAGTGAAGAACTGCTGTCTGGAGGACACATTGTTTTTCTCAGGCTCTTCCTGTTATCCAGGGAGGTTGAGCCAGCCTGAACCCACCTTCCAACCAGTATTTTGATTTGTAGTGTCCCTCTGCACCTTCAGATAATGTCAGCTAGTCATAATTTCTTATCAGAATCCAAATCTTTTTTTTTTTTAGGCTTTTGGGGTCAAAGGCAAATTTGCATTTTTGAGATTGTCCTATGACACTGTCCCAAAATATTTGTAATGCCTGGTGTATTTAGCTTTTAAAACATCTGAGAAATAACCACAGTGTGAATTTAAGGGAATGAAGATGTTGGAAGAAATATCCCTCTGGTTCAGTTCCAAACCCGGAGAAAGGCACTGGAGATAAAACAGAGGCTGATTGGAAAGAAAGGTTCTCTTTAATCATGAAGTAGAACCACCAACCACATGTGATTCTTGGCAGCTGACAAAATGGAGTTTAGAGTGGGTGGGTTTTATACCTTCTGGATTCCTATGAGGGTCATGCAGGGGTTATGCATGACAATGACAAGGCAAAAGAGGAAATGCAAAATTCTACTTTTGTCAACCTTTTGTTTGTTGTTTATCTGAGTTTCTGCCTTGACCCAGTCCTTCTGAATGGATTTTTAAAAGCTGACCTCCTCAGTTTCTGCTTGGGACATGGAAACTGGGGCTGGTTTCTTCCATCCTTAAGATTTTTTTTTCATTTCTCCTTTTGGGGATATATTCTATCCTGCCTTTTTAATATTTCCCAAAACATTTCATTCTTCGGGGGTGGGGTGGGGGCTTCCCATAAAGGAAAACAATGACTAATAGATATAAAATATAATATGCTCCTTGGTCAATAAAATATTTATTCTTGCATCTTTGGGAGCTAAAATACAAAAAAGTGACCCTTTGACATTTTGAAAACATCTGAGCACTTTCTGGTTGAAATGTGCTATATTTTTTTATTCTGGTGTGACATTTAAATCAATAACATGCAGTAAAAGCCCACATTGGTGTGATTTTTTTATTGCTCCCAAAAGTTTAAAATTTCAGTCTACAATACAAAGAAAGGGGAAAAGAGGGAAAATAGGTTAAAACCCAAACTAAAACTACTACATACCATACCATGTTGCTAGATGGGTGAAAGAGAAGCGCTTACAAATGAACCATCATACTGCTAACGATCAGTGTTATTTTTATTAGCCAAATTTCAGGACTCATCCACAATGCATGCTGTCAATAAATACACTATGTCAGTGCATGTTACAACTCTTCTTTACCATATTCTTTTATGAGAAAATGGGCTAAATATATTTGCAAAAATATAGTACACCTCAATTGACTTGGAACAGATGATTTCAACATCTGGTTTTATCCCAAGAAATGTAATTCCATGCAAAAGCTAGGTGTATTCAAAAATTCGAATATTTTATTTGGGAACTATATCCCAAATATATTTGGGAGGATATTTGGGATATATAATCAGAGGTGATATTCAGCTGGTTCTGGCAAACTGGTAGTGGAAATTTTGAGTAGTTTGGAGAACTGGCAAATACCACCTTTGACTGGCCCCACCCCTGATCTATTTGCTGCCTCCTGAGTCTCAGCTGATTGGAGTCCCAGCTGATAGGCTGGGTCTTCTATTGTTGCCTTGAACAGGAGAACAAAACTGGAAAGCAGGTTAGTAGGGTGGGGTGGGAAGGGAGATTTTAAAGTATCTTTCCCCTGGAGTGGATACGGAATGGAGACTTTACAGTATCCTCCCCCTGGAGTGGGGTGGAAATTGAGTTTTTATAGGATCCTTCCCCTAGGAGCGGGGAGAGAACGGGCATTTTGCAGTATCATTCTCCTGCCATGCCCACCAAGCCAAGCCCACCAAGCCAAGCCATGCCCACAGAACTGGTAGTAAAATTTTTGAATCCCATCACTGTATACTATAATACATTTCTGTCTCGGATTAGAAGGTAAAAAAAAATAAACTGTTGTCTTGAGGAGAGGAAGTAAGGGCAGGAAAATAAGATTTGCCATCTTATCAACAATCTCCAGACACTCCCATAACGGTTGTAACATACTTCCAGCTAAAGTGTCGGGCATTTCCATGTGAGAACTCTGTGCCAATTCAAAGTGGCTCTGGAATTCTTCTTTTTACAGAGAGATGTAGAGTCTCTGCAGAGATGGTGAACACTCCATTTCTGCATTTCAGGTGTTTCCCCAAGTCCTGTAAAAGGAATATTGGCTTGGATTGGGAGGAGTGGAAATGTCAGGAGTTCTGTTTGTCTTTCCTTTTCTTCAGTAGGACATAAGCAGACACGCTGTGTGTCAAGTTTCTTGAGAGAATTTTTGTTTCTGTGATGGCTTGACATGCTATATTCCCAGAACTCAATGTGAATTTTAATACAGAGGTCACATGGCTTGATGGCTAAACAGTTTCAGCCAGTTGCAATTTTTTTTTTAAAAAAAAACCCTAATAAATAACTGGATTGAAAAACATGAAAGTAGTGGCAATGCTGGGGAGGTGAATGTGAAGATCCTTCCTTCCTTCCTTCCTTCCTTCCTTCCTTCCTTCCTTCCTTCCTTCCTTCCTTCCTTCCTCCCTCCCTCCCTCCCTCCCTCCCTCCCTCCCTCCCTCCCGCTCTCTCTCTCTCTCTCTCTCTCTCTCTCTCTCTCTCTCTCTTTCCTTTCTTTCCCATTTTTCAGCCTGCAAGTAGAACACTTATTGGCTCATTTGTACTATCAGTGTCTCTGCATTTCAAACAGAAGTAAGAACCAAGACAACTACCAGGTGTGCTGCAAATATCCCATTTCTGCTCCTCATGGATAGAAGAAAGAGGACAGAAAGATGAACAAAGAAGTAAGCCCTTTGACAAAGTCCTTTGACCTTTTAAAAAATGGGAAAAATGTCCTTGTAAGATGATGTCCTGTTAGCAGGATAGAAAACCAGGGGGCTACAGCATGTTATATTTAAAAAGAAGGAAAGAAAAAATATTGCAAAGCTAGCTGGGCTTTACAGCTAATATAATGAATTGTCCAATTTGATCAAAAACCATCTCCTCTTCAACTTGTCCTGAGAGACTACAACCCCTGAAATTGGGGATTTCACGGGACAGAAGTCCTAGGCAGATATTGGAGATGCAAGGATACTCTGAGATATGCCATCTTTCTTTCCTTGCATCCTTCCCTACTTGCAAATATGACTTTTCCCCCCTCAGCTTTAATGTTACAGGAGTCATTTTACATGTACCTATCTTATTGAAAGGTTGATTGGATTTCAGATCTCATCAGTGCTGATCCCACTGAATGCAAGAGGAAAGGGGGTATTTTATAGCTAATTCGAGGCAATCATTTATAAGGCAATCAGGAAGGGAAGGATTTGGTGAACCAATTTTTGGACTAGGCGATGATTCAGAACACCTTCTTTGAACAGAGAACATGGACAGACACATTTTCTGGGGGAAGTGAAGGACAGTCAGGAACAAAGAGGAGAAAGGGAAGTGGAAGAAGAAGTGGAAGAAGAAGAAGAAGAAGAAGAAGAAGAAGAAGAAGAAGGAGGAGGAGGAGGAGGAGGAGGAGGAGGAGGAGGAGAAGGAGAAGGAGAAGGAGAAGGAGAAGGAGAAGGAGAAGGAGAAGAAGAAGAAGAAGAAGAAGAAGAAGAAGAAGAAGAAGAAGAAGAAGAAGAAGAAGAAGAAGAAGAAGAAGAAGAAGAAGAAGAAGAAGAAATAGTAGTAGCAGTAGTAGTAATGGGGGACAGCAAGAGAAAAGAGCATTCTGGAGCTTCATTTAAGCTTCATTTCTCTTAATAGAGAGAAATCAGTGGTGGGATTCAAATGATTTAACAACTGGTTCTCTGCCCTAAAGACTGGTTGAGTGTGTGTGGCTGGGTTGGTGTGGCCAGGGTGGGCATGGCCAGACAGCATTCAGCCTCCTGCAGGACACTGCCAGCCAAAATGGGGCATGAGGGTCAGTTACAAAATTAATTGGGCTTTGGTTTGTGACATCCAGATCCAGCGAGAAAGGGGTGTGTACAGAAAACACACTTTTGTTTGGTTATGAAGAAATATCCCCAAAGTCAGATGTACACTAAATGTAGACTGACTTTTAGCTCCACACCTCCCCAGCAAACAGCAAATTTTGAAGCTCCAGTTAAAGAGGATTCCTTTTAGGAGGAGTAATCACAGTTTGCATGTTGGAGGTTCACAAAGGAATGCTGGGAAACTTTGCATTTAAATAACATTTCTTCTTTGCCTGAGGCTGTAGAGACATTGGCATCAATCAAAACACTTTCTGTGAAGCAACTGATCAACACTGACAGGGCAAGCCACTAGTATATGAAAATAAGAGCAAACTCCTCTCCCTTTTAGTACTGATGATGTTACCTAGTTTGGTAATGAAACATCTGCAAGAAAACCATCAAGCTCAGAGCGCACCAAGGAACTCATAGTTCTACATCCCTGCGGCCGATTCGCTCCCACAGAGAGGGACTTCTCCGGGTGCCATCCACTAGGTTATGCCAGCGGGCGACACCCAGGGGAAGGGCCTTCTCTGTGGCAGGCCCGACCCTCTGGAAGGACCTTCCCCCCAAAATTAGAACAACCACGGACCTCCGCTCCTTCCGTCAAAAATTAAAAACATACTTCTTCTGCTTGGCCGGCCTAGGGTAATTAAACTGTTTTTAGGGGTTTTTAGGGCTTAGTTTTAGCTTTTATATGGGATTTTATCACAGGGTGAGTTTAATTCGTTTTAACTTATATTCTGTATTCTGTTTGTGGTTTTTATTAGTATTTTAATTCCCTGTGTCCCACCTCGAGTCCCTTCGGGGAGAGAGAGCGGGTTATCAATTAAAAATTATTATTATTATTATTATTACCCTGAGCTACAAATATTCTCTTCCATTGATAAACACTTTTTGGTTAGAAGGATTCAGAAGCTGCGTTATATGAGATTTCTCCCAGTGGATTTCATTTTGAGTTCTGTAAATAAGGAATGTAGAATTATAATGGCTGAGCATTTGATCCTTCATACATCAAAAAAATACTAAGCTAAGGGATGAACAAATAAAAAAGAGATTTGAAGAAAGAAAAGCATCAGGAAAGAAAAAAGATGAAAGTGCAAGAAAGAAAGAGGAAAAGAAGGAAAACTGAAAAAGAATGACTTCCAACTTTCCTTGGTAAAGATGTAAGTAAAAAATACAGTATATCAAACTTTTACTCTAAGATTAACATTGGTCTACATTATTGCCATAATCCCTTATTTAATCATCAAAGTCCAGATCAACTTTTAATTTCAGTTTCTTTCAAAAAGTCGAGTAATGGTTCATATCGCTTTAATCGCTATTTCTAAACGAAACTGATTTATTTAATTTCCCCAAACTCTAAATAAAACAGGAATGGATAATCCTAAACTCTAGTGGAGACCCATGCTTCTCAACTTTGGCAACTTTAAAGTGCATGGACTTCAATTCCCAGAATTCCCCAGGCAGCATGAAGTTCGCCCATCTTAAACTTGCCCAGACTGAAAAACGCTGATCTACCGATAGGGATTTTCCCATTCTTCTTTTACTGGTTCCTACTTACTTATGAGCAATCATAACGCAAAATCCCCATTTCCAACTCACCCTAGAGCAGGGGTTTGGGGCCTGGATGGTTTCGTGCACCAACCTGGAAGCCAGCCCTGGGGACTCCTGGGAGGGGTAGGGTGGGCTGCTGGTTTGCTCAGGAATGTGCATTGGATGTACCCGTCCTTGATGCGTGCTACGTGTGCATACATAGTAGTGAAAAAACAAGATGGCAGCACCTATGATGTTGCCGATAGAACCAGTTCAGAGGCGTGGGCAGCTGAGTTACTACCTCCTCGGCCAAATTAGTCTGAACCGCTAGGAACCCACATCTGGTGGGGTGGAGGTGGGATTAGACCTTTGAATTGAACAAAAAGTTAACAACTGGTTCGTGTGAATTGGCCAAATCCCACCTCTGAATGTATAGCATCTAGGCTTCTCTTTCTTGAACATTTTACCTTCATCTCCTCCTTTTACTTAACTCCTCATGATTAAAGCTAAGGCACATGCACCCCCTATACCCCAAACATGCCGACCCACCCACTTTAACTTGTACCAAGCATATATTATACATCAGGGGTCCCCAACCCCCAGGACTCGTACCGGTGTCGGTCCATGGCTTGATAGTAACTGGGCTGCAGTGAGCGGCGGAGAGAGTAGCGCAACTCTTAGGAAAGTGTAGCAAACGCTCCGCTGTCCTGGTGGCTGGCCAGGGCACTCTCCGGAAGCAGGATGGGAGCAACGGCCTGCATGGGAGGGGTTGGGGCACCACCTGGCCCTGCGCAGGGGGAAGGGGCTGCCAGGCCCTCCTGCCCAGGATGCAGCCCGTCCTTCCCTGCCCCAGCCGAGGATCCTTCGCCCGGGACCCCTGGCAGTTTTCCTGCCCAGTTGCATGTGACCGTTGAACACGCGTGCGGCCCACGTGATTCGACTTACCCGCTGGAGGCTCCCATCGGTCCGCAGAATTTTTTTTACATGAAACCGGTCCCTGGTGCCAAAAAGGTTGGGGACCCCTTTTGTACATGCTTTCCTATGGGGATCATTCATTGCACTTCCTTCCATACTGCTTAAACTCTATTGTCTCTCTATTTCTTTTTCAAAGTTGTTGCAGTTTCTGTTGACTTTCCTTCTTCCGCTGAGTTGCTTTGGGAATGTTTCATGTGATCAAAACTCTTTGATGTTTTAAAAACTATGTTCCCACTGCTACTTCCTCAGCAATTTCTTTTTCTCCTCTCCATTCTCTATATTTTTACTAATATAGTGCTATTTTATTGTTTCTAACCAAAATCCAATTTCTCTGTTTAGCGCATACATGTTCATTAATTTTGAGATATTCATTTTGGTATGTCTGGATTTTAAACAGACTTAAGTTAACATTGCTGTCAAGGTTCTGACTAATGAACCCAAAGAAATTAGTACTCTGAGACGCTCAGATTCCTCAAAGAACTGCTTTATTGAGTACACCATATTGGCACAGAAGATCTTAAAACCAGCTCTGATTATTTCCTGTGGTTTCAGTACAGTTAAACATTAGAGATTCCCCCTCCCCTAGCGTCACAGGTCTCATTGTCCAATTAGATGTGCTTGTGTCTCCTTGGCAACCTGTCTCAGACTTGGGCCGGCACCTATTGGGAGCAACCTTGATTCCCACAAGATGGTAAATTGTTTGGAATAGTTCACATTCCACTCCTCTCATCCTTCCCTGAACTGTGTGACAACTTAAGAAATGGAAGATGGCTGCCACAGGCTCGATCTGTTTTAGAGTTGGCAACTACTGGATTTTATTTATTTATATTTAAATTTACATGCTGCCCACCTCACTGTTTGAGGTTGTCAGAATGGTCCCAATCTAAACACTTGTATATTACACTTTATATGAATATAAAACTAAGATTTTTTCAGTCCATACTGGATTTGTTTATATTTCCACTGTAACCTAAAAATGCATATGTACATATGAGAATTTTAATTGAGTTTGGTGAATACTGAAAACATACCTAAACATTTTTTTGAAGTACTTAAATTGAACATGTGGATGTATGTAGAAATTCTTACTAAATGCATTTAGTCTCCATGGCTTCTTCCATAAATATTTTTGGCCTCTAAAATATTAACAGCCAGAAATGAGACTATGTGTAACTCATGGTTGAACTGTAGAGTTCTTGGTGCTCTCTCGGTTTTATTGTTTGCTTGCAGATATTTCATTACCTGATTAGGTAACATCAGAGTCAGTGCTAGTGACTATGAGTTTTGGTTTACATACAGTTGGTTGCCTTGCCAATCTTGGCAGAGATATAGTTTTCTCCCTGGTAGTTTCTTAATTAAGGTATTGTTTTCTGCTTTATTGTTTGTCATGTATTAATCTGCTTATTTGGGTGTTGGCTGCTGGAGAATATGTATTCCAACCTTTTTGTTTCCTTCTTAGCTTTTTAATATTAACATTAGGTCTAAATATTGCTTAATGTTTGTTTTTCAAAATTCATTTTATATTAGTAGTTATATACTGAAGACACAGTGGGATGAAGGCTTATTGGATTAATTCATTGGAACTTACTTTCAGTACGTTTGCTTAAGATTCTGACTTTTTATAGTATAATTCAGTATAAGCAAGGTATAGTTGATTTTGGATATGAATATTTAATAGGCCGAACTCTTTAAAATACCACATTCTAACCAGTTCTATGACATTTTCAGAGTGCCTGACTTAATAAATGTCCTTAAGTATTTTGCCTTTTATGTTCTACAGAGCTTCTTACATTTAGAAAACACATTTTGTTAAATCAGCGAAGATAACTGAAATATTGTTACTTGTCAATTTATATGATGGACTTTTTAGAAACCTGGGATCCATGGCTTTCTTATGTCATCTTTAAAAAGTCAATAAAGGTCAGACAAATGGTATCTGTGTGTACTTCAAGATATGTGCAGAATTTTAAGAAATTCAAATTTGGCTTGCGGTGAAACAGAATAATTGAGTTAAAAATGGTACTTGACACAATTTAAAATATGATGTTCTCTATTTTTCTAGCGGTGGTAAACGTTGCCTGAGTGCATAAAATAGAATGGTAGACTTGTAAAAAGATAAACATATTTTTTTCCAAATAGAAATAGATGACCATCATATTTATTGATTACAGCTAACACAAGTGCAAAATTGGAACCCCACCCAAACAACTTTTACTAGCCTTGAAAAAATCTGAAGAGTCCATCTGAACCTTTTAAATGCTTTCACACCATCAAATACTGTGGGAGATCATGCATAATACCAAACTGAGAACTAGTAAAAATGTAGGAAATTTCTCTATCTGAAGAGAATCTTCAGAAGGAAAGAGAATTTCAGATGAATTCTCCTTGGTGGAATGTAAGGTTTTTTTGCATTTAGTTATGAAGTGACAAATTGCAGGGTCACTTCATAACTAAATATGAAGTGTAGGGGTATGAATGTCCCATATTTTACTGTACAATCCATTGTACCAGGGTTTGCAGTTTCTTCAGCCTCCCATACTTCAATGAAATCCTGAGGTAACTTCATTACCTCCATGGATATATTACTGGGTATATTTTTCAAAAGAAGTAATCTCAAAGAAAACTTGCATTTGAGAAATAATTGGAGAATTCGGAAAAACCATTTGTCAAATTTCTATGCCCATGTAGAAACTTGCCCAGATATTTAAAAGGCATTTGTTCTTGGATCTATTTTCAAGTTGCCAAATATGAGGACTCTTGGACAGTGAGGTGAATGAGAGGGAAGACAACCATCACTTGGAATACCCTGTATTCAGGGGTGGGATTGAAAAATATGAGCAATCAGTTCTCTGCCCAGTTGCTGGGTGGACATGGCCATGGTGGGCATGGCCTACACGGCCTCCTGCACGGCGAGGGGTGCATTTTCGTCCTCCAGTGGCTTTCCCTGAGCCTCTAGCAGGGAGAAAATGGCCTTTCCCAGGCTCCAGAGACCATCCTGAGACCAGAAACAGGCCCATTTTTTGAATGGGGGAGGCAAAAATGGCCTCCCCTGGGCTCCGGAGGCCAGAAACAGGCCTATTTTTGGACTTCCGGTACTTCTGGTAGGCCCATTTGTTGCCCTCCCCAGGCTCTGGAGGATTTCCAGGAGGCCTGTTTTTTGCCCTCCTAGAGCCTCCGCATGGGCCTTGCACTTAGATGGCATGATAAACAGGCTGTGTGGAGACTCCTGGGAGGGGAGGGGCGGGGCGGGGTAGACAGGGCCAGCCGGTCCTTGTAATAGCCAGTTCAGCAAATCGGATGCAAAATTAACATCCGGTTTGCCCAAACAGGTGTGAACTGGCTGAATCCCACCACTGCTTGTATTCCAAACAGCCAATCATGCACAGCTGATTAAGTTTGCCAATTTAAATTCTGTTTGTCTCAAATTCAGTGACTCCGCTTCTTGCAGAAAAATTTTGAATGTGATAATTCAAGCAAACAACCAAACAAGGTTTCTCTGCCTGTATGAAATACAGAAAGTTTTCATTAAGCATAATTTTTCCAACCTCCAAACTTGACACATCAGGAGGGCTATTTTATGTATATTTAACACATATTTAATGTCTTTGGATTGATCCTGTTATTATTATGACCATTCCAAGTTATGATGTTTAGGAAGCCAATGATAAGATTTTTATTTTGCACAGACAAAATTCAATTTATGGTTAAAGTGAACTTCTGTCCTTAATCTCACTCGTCTCTCTCCTCTTTTGTGGGGAGAGAGTATTTGGAGAAGATTATTAAAATTCTCCTTCTCATAGTAATTTCCAGGTGGATTTAATTATTTAATTTACCCTGCTGTTTTAGAAATGTATTTTAAGTTTTATTAGAAAGGAGTTGGCATCTCCCACCTGATTGCTATGGAAACTATGATATCAATGCCTGCTCATTTTGCTTTCTAGCCATTTTAAGGCCTCATAATCCTGAATACTCATCTCTCACCCTCATTTAATTCTGAACTCCCCGGATAAGATTGAAAATACTTAGATATGAACTTTCTAATTCAAAGTGCTTTTCTATCATTAATAGGTAACATAATCCAATATTGGAATACCATAGATCAGTGTTTCCCCTCTTTGTCATTTTAAGAAGTGTGGACTTCAACTCCCAGAATTCCCTAGGTAGCATGACTATGGATAATAGAAATACATTATGAAATGTATTCATTTCTATTATAAAACTAGCCACGCGTTGCTGTGTCCCAGTCTGATTAAATGGCCAACCAATCTGTGTGTAGATCTACACCTGCACACACAAACACATACACACAACCACCGTATAACACCCAACATACCTACCTACTGTATTTCTCCCTCTCTCTCTCTCTCTCTCTACCTACCTACCTACCTACCTACCTACCTACCTACCTACCTACTGTATTTCTCCCTTTTCCTCTCTATCCCTCTCCCTCCCTCCCTACCTACTGTATTTCTCCCTCTCTCTCTCCCTCTACCTACCTACCTACCTACCTACCTACCTACCTACCTACCTACCTACCTACCTACCTACCAACCTACTGTATTTCTCCCTTTTCCTCTCTATCCCTCTCCCTCCCTTCCTACCTACTGTATTTCTCCCTCTCTCTATCCACCTACCTACTTACCTACCTACCTACTTACTGTATTTCGCCCTCTCCCTCTCTATCCATCTCCCTCCCTCCCTCCCTATTGCATTTCTCCCTCCCTCTCTCTATCCCTATACCTACCTATCTTATGGACAGAGTATTTTATGTCATAAAGGATGACATAATACCTGTAACCCACTGCTCTCTCTCTATCCATCTACCTATCTACCCAGGTGTGACATCTACACAATCTATATATATATCATTGGTGCCGTATTTGAAAGGAACATTGTGTGAAAATGTGAAAGCAATTGGTGCAGTACTTTCAGAGATTAGCGGTTTTGAACAAACTCATAGTTACATTTTTATTTATATAGATGTATTCATAATAGAAATGGATTATGAATACACCAGCTTTTGCGTGGAATTACATTTCTTGGGATAATAGAAAGTTCATTTGTTTGTATACACACAAACATATATATGAAATTAACTTCTGACATTTGGCTGCAGCTATTTTTAAAGCTTAATTCACTCTATTGTTTGCCAATACTAATAAAAAAAGCTTCTATCAAAAATTTATTTTCATTTATCTGGTACAATATCTTTTTATTGAAATCATGCCAGGATAACATTAATATCAGCTATTTCATCTGCAATAATAGGTACCTTAATACCCTAATTAAAATCCTACAGTGATGCACTGCATAAAGTATCAAGAATAGTCAACTTTGATAAAGTCTAGCTATCAATTCAAAGAACAAATGAATGACAAGGAATTAAAAATGCTTTTCCCTCTTGCTCTCCAATGAATGTTGGTGTACTTCCTGATGGCAGTAAAAACTTTGAATCACTTAAATAAATAATTATAGTATAAAAATGAATTCTTTGTGCAGTAGTCTGCCTGCTACTCAGATGATAGTTAGACCATTAATTATAAACCAGTAAGATTGATTATATATGAAAACACCAGTCTGAAGATGGCAAGTAGGACCTCGCTGAAACGTTGCTAAGACAATCTCAATGTTACATGGGAAAAGACCCGAATACAACAAGACCAGCACATACAAACACACACACATATGTACATTTGTATGTATGTGTATGTATGTATGTATATGTATGTATATATATCAGTATGTGTGTGTGTGTGTATGTTTTCCAGGATAACTCTAGAACGCCTCAAACAATTTCATCCAAAGTTGGTACCCAGATAACTTACTCTCTAGAAAAATACTGTGGGGTAAGACACCCCTAACACCCCTGGGGGGGGGTGTTCTCTTAAGATACAGCCTGTTGTGCCTTAAAATGGCTTCTACTGTACAGCACAGTGGAATTGCCATGGAAACGTCTTCACAGTACTCCACAAGGAGGCTCCCTTTGGTAAGGCGCAAAATCCAACATTAGAAATTACATTTAATCCAGACATTTTCCCCCTATAAACAAATACTCAGGCAACGCTGGGTTATCGGCTAGTTAACTATAGTTAAGACTTTTCAAGGACAAGTACTGGCATACGTTCTTACTTGAGAGATTTATTTGCAAAGCTTCAAGCAAGTTTTTCTGAGAAGAAAGGGTAATTTAAGAACTAGGAAACCTAAGTAAACATGAAACATTGAGGGTTCATGGCAGAATCCTATTTTGGTTCTGCATGATAGAAGTTATCCAGTTATTGAAAACTTTTCTGACCTTCTAATGACAACCGAAATCAGTTTATTTCATACCTAATAAACATATTTGTGGTTGATTGTGGTGGTTTTCTCTCTGTGCCTGATGGAGGGGCAGTACTGTGATTGCCAAGTTTGTCAAGGCTGGCAAACTCAGCAAACAAGAACCACTTGTACTTCTTTGTTGATAGTAGACTAATGCAACAGATTCGTGAAAGCGTATCAAAGCAATTATCTCAATCAGCTTGTACTTAGTATAATTAAAGTGAGGTCATTCTAAGTCTCTTTCTCACATTTCTCTCTTGTTCCCAAATTGAGAAATGTTTTTGTAAAGCTTCTTCTTCTTCTTCTTCTTCTTCTTCTTCTTCTTCTTCTTCTTCTTCTTCTTCTTCTTCTTCTTCTTCTTCTTCTTCTTCTTCTTCTTCTTCTTCTTCTTCTTCTTCTTCTTCTTCTTCTTCTTCTTCTTCTTCAAGAAGCAGAACTGAAGAAGCTTCTTATTATTCTGTACTTGCAGCCCTTGGACTGGACGGTGAATATTACTTAGCCAAACATCATCCCTACTACAATCAATAAAATGACCATTTTAATGACCAGCGTGGTCAACGTGGAGTTTGCAGAATGAAGATTCTGATTCACCTATTGGCTTCTTGTATGTAAGACTGTTACCTGTGAAGCTTCATTCCTGTAGACATTTGTATCACATGATCCTCTGCTATACATTAATACAAGATACACGTCTATTATTCAGGGAATTAATAACTTTTGAGAGATAGCAGGGGGAAAGAGGAATGAGAAAGCTAATTCAAATACTACAAATGCCAGTTGTTCTCCCTATTTTGTATATGTTTATGTCCTTTGGTTCACATTATGGCTGCTGCAGATTTTATGAGACTTTGAGTTGTTTTGATTGGGCATCCTAGGATGTGAAGGATCTGGAAGGTCTTTAATGAAACCCCAATTTATAGAAGAATTTTAATAAGCAATTAGCAAATTGTTCTGTAGACTCTGCAGAAACCAGCAGAGCCTATATAAAGGCAGTAGCTAGGAAAAATATTGAATTAAAGGATTATGCAAAGGGTCTTTCTAAAGAATAAAAGCTTTAATGGTTTAAGAAGGTGACCATTTTTAATATGGGCCCTAATAGGATCCTCCAATGAATATTACCTGGATCTAGGCATTAGAAATGATTCTATCAATGTATGACAGTAATGGCCTATTAAATTAAAGTTAATTAGTTATAATTGTAACATAACCAATTAAATGAAGAATTTAATTTGCATGTGTTAATAGAGAAAAATAAACATATCTTAGCCTGTAACTTTTGTTACTGAGATTGTCAATAAAATTGATACAAAAGGATTCCTTGCCTTCTGGTTTAAACAAACCACTTTAAAGGAAACTTCTATAGGGGATCAAGGCATATCTTAAGGAACTTTTGAATCTAAATTTCAAAAGCAATTTGTTCTGGATAGAGGAAGAAGGACTTGCCTTAATTGGCAGAGCGAATGAGGTAATTATGAGGTTAAACAAGCTGCCATCATAGACTAAGATATCATCGGAAGGTACATAGCAAGCCTCTAATGATGAAACCATATTCAGTCATGCTGGGAAAGAAAAACATTAGTAAACAGCATACTATGATAGAAAAAAAATCAGACTAAATGTATAAAATCAACAGGATGCACTGTAGAGTCCACATATTTTTTGCTTTAATTATTGCATTTCCTGGGGAAAGAATAATAATGGCAGTAGATTGGATGTACTTACAATATGTGGCAATCTGTTCTGACTAGCTGTCAGTGAAATTTTCTCTTTAATTTTTTTTAAAGTGTCCCTTCCAATGGAAACAAAATTAGAAACACTGTAAAAGCTGGCAAGTCTTTGCAAGCAGCAAGGGCTTGTTCACAAAGGTTGGATGCACAAATTCCATAAGTGAAAAAAAACCACACAAGTTTGTTCTTGATAATGCAAATCACCTATGCAAGGACATAGGAACAACTCTGCATTCAATAGACTGAAGCTGCAAAATTTTTGGAGGTGAATTCTGACCCATGCCAAAACTTTGCTGTAATGCTAGTTATTATAGGTGCCTAGCCAGCATTTAATATATCTCGCTCTCTGTCACTACATTTTCATACTTCAAGAGAATTTTTTTTTTAACCTTAACATTAAATACAACAATTTGAAGATTTGGATATTCCGTGTTTATGTGTAGGTGTCAGAATGAGGTAAATTCGCTGCCTTCAGTTACACATAAAAAAATAACAGTAATAATCATTGTATGATTCAAAGTGCAAATGGTGCAATGAAGCAGAACAAGCAGATTATATACTCAGTGCATGCAAGATTTCACAAACTGATTACAGACTGTCCTCGACTATAACAGTTCATTTAATGACCATTTGAGGTTACTATGGCACTGAAAAAAGTGACCTGATCATTTTCACAGTTATAACATCCTCATGGTCATGTAATCAAAATTTGGACATTTGACAGCTGGCTCATATTTATTATTATTATTTTTATTATTATTTATTTGATTTATAGACCGCACCCTCTCCCCGGAGGGACTCGGGGTGGTGCACAGGACACTAAAAGCATATTATAAATACAACAGTATACAACAATATTTAAAATCAAATTAAATAATTACCCTGCGCTAAAATTTTAAAATCTTAAAACCCTTAACACTGTTTCCCTACAATCCCTATTAAAACAATTTAAATTTATACTACGGCCTAGGATAGGATAGATTAGGCCAGGCCGGCCTGATGAAAAAAGTAAGTTTTTAACTTTTGGCGAAAGGTGCGGAGGTCCGTGGTTGTTCTAAGTTCGGGGGTAGGTCGTTCCAGAGGGTCGGGCCCACCACAGAGAAGGCCCTTCCCCTGGGCGTCGCCCGCTGGCATTGCCTAGTGGACGGCATCTGGAGAAGTCCCTCTTTGTGGGAGCGAATCGGCCGCAGGGATGTATGAGGCAGAATGCGATCCCGCAAGTAACTAGGTCCCGTGCCATGGAGCGTTTTAAAGATGGTAATCAACACCTTGAAGCGCACCCAAAAGGCCACAGGTAGCCAGTGCAGCTCGCGCAGGAGTGGTGTTACGTGGAAGAATCTAGAGGCTCCCAGAACTGCCCGCACGGCCGCGTTCTGGACTAGCTGTAGTCTTCGGATGCACCTCAAGGGAAGCCCCATGTAGAGAGCGTTACAGTAGTCTAGACGGGATGTCACGAGCACGTAAGTGACTGTGCGTAGGGCATCCCAATCCATATTTATGATTGTTGCAGTATCCTAGGATCATGTGATCACCTTGATCTTCTGACAAATAAAGTCAATGGGGCAGCCAGATTCACTCAACAACTGTACTACTAACTTAAAAACTGCAGTGATTCATTTAACAATTGTGGTCATAAAATGGGGCAGAATTCACTTAACAAATGTCTCACTTAGAAAAAAAGCATAGCAACTAAAGTACTGAAGCGGGCAAAAGATGATGGATGGATGATTTTTTCCATTGTTGTTTTGATTTGCTTTTCCCTTTCCCTCTCTTTCTCTTAAAGCATAGCAATTAAAAGTATTGGAGCGGGCAAGAGACAATGGATGGATGATTTCTCTTTTTTGTTGTTGTTCTGACTTGCTTCTCCTTTTCTCTGTCTCTCTCTCTTTGCTTATCACTTTCTGTTAGGTAGGTGACATGATTAACAGTTAGATAAGAAAGAAAAGAAAAGTCTTTTAATAAAGGATGCCATGATTAAAAGCTAGAATAAGCGATAGAAATAAGAGAAGGGGGAATATTAGTGTATACATTTTTATATAATAAAATGAAAGTAATAATAAGAGAAAATGTGGAACAACTGAACAATGATAGATTGCAACATAATATAAATGCGAATTATTATTAGAAACACATAAGTTGATTGAATGCAATAAATATGATTAACCTTATTAGTTTTATTTGTATTAGAATGTATGACACCCAGGTGCCACACTATTCACGCATTGATTTGATACATTTATAAAAAAATAAAAAACAATGAAAAACATGTCTCACTTAGAAACAGAAATTCTGGGCTCAATTGAGGTCATAAATTGAGGACTACCTGTATAAAACTCAGAAGTTGTTCCAGATTGACTATGTGCATCTAAAAAAAGAGAGAATTTATTTGAATTTCACATCAGAAGACTACAGCAGGACACCCTTCTGCTCTTCACTAAAGGGCAGAACACTGAAGAAATTACGACTGAATTACCACATTTTTCAGACTATAAGATGCACTGGAATATAAGACGCACCATGCATTTGAAGAAGTAAATTTTAAAAAAGTTTTTGCACTCTGCAGGCCTCCCAAACCCTCTGCATATCCATTTCTGCAAAGGGGATGGGGTTTTGGTAGGGCAAAAAATGCTGTATTCAGTGTATAAGATGCATCCAGATTTTCACCCTCTTTTTGGGGGGGTGTCAGGCCTGTTTCTTCGTTGACTCAGGAAAGACCACACTTAGACATTATTTTGAAATGTTAAGGCTCCTTTTACTAAGTTACGATAGCGTACAGACCAAGTAAAGCTGAGAATGAATAGTTTAGGCGCGAACAGAAAGTATTAAGCTTAAGCCCATCCCAATCCCCAAACCCCCCCTGTGCATTGTCCAATATGCAGCCATCTCCAACATCAGGTGGGCAGGTCTTCACCATCCTGGAATGCAGGTCCGTTAAACAGGAGATAACACGAAACAACAACATTGTCCACCAGCAGAACACACTCATCCCAAACCCCCCACCCTCCCCGTTTCCATGGCAGCGAAGCAGGAACTAGCGAGACTGACATCCGGACCTCCTCCAGGAACAGCGGGAAATCCAGGGCAGCAAGAGGCATACGAGAGGCTACACCTGAAAGACAAGAAGGGAGAGACAAAACAACAGAGAGGAGAAAGAAAAAGAGTCAAGGTTTGTGTGGATACTTGGCATAAAACTGGCGTACCAGTTTAGGAGCTTTGAGATGCTCTTTATCCACCCATTCGTTGTGAGAAGGGGGAAAATCTTTCCACATGACCAGGAACTGAGTTTTATTTCTGCGGATTCTGGAGTCCAAAATGTCTCGCACCTCATAATGATGATGACCATCCACCAAGGTAGGTGTAGGAGTATCAGGCAATCTTTTGCGGAGATGGGAGGTACGAGCAGGTTTCAGTAAGTGAACATGGAATACAGGGTATAGTCGCCGATAGGTCTTGGGGAGATCCAAACGGACCGACACAGAGCTGATAATTTTGGTGATCGTGAAAGGTCCAACAAATTTGGGACCCAGCTTCTTGCATTTTTGGGGGCTATCCAAATTTTTGGTAGATACATAAACCTGATCACCAACTTTGTAGGAGGGAGGGACTGCTCGTTTCTTATCAGCGTACAGTTTGTGCGAGTCATGGGCATCGTTTAAAGTTTTCCGGAGAACCGGCCAAACAGAAGATAATCTAGAGGACCATTCAGATAAAGAGGGAACCGTCGGCGAGTCGTGAGGCAGTTCGGGTATGGGTACAAAGTCCTGTCCGTAGATGATTTTAAAGGGGGTCATATTCGTACTGGAGTGAACAGAGTTATTATACGCAACTTCGGCATGTATGAGAAGATCAGCCCAATCATCTTGTTGAAAATTAATAAAGCAGCGTAAGTACTGTTCGAGAACGGAATTAACCCTTTCACAAGATCCATTCGTCTGAGGGTGGTAGGTGGAGCTTAAGCTTTGGGCGGAGCCAATCAGTCTCAAAAACTCCTTCCAAAATTGGGAAGTAAATTGGGTTCCTCTATCGGAGATGATGCGTTGCGGGACGCCATGAAAACGATAGATATGGGAAACGAACAGTCGGGCCAGAGATTTGGAAGAAGGAATTTTAGTACAGGGGACAAAATGAACTTGTTTGGAAAAAAGATCGGTAACTACCCAGATAACGGTATAACCCTGACTGGGCGGAAGATCAACTATAAAGTCCATTGAAATTTCCTTCCAAGGCCTTTCCGGCGTAGCTACAGACTGGAGAAGACCCTGTGGCTTACCCGGCGCACGTTTTGAAGCCGCACATACAGGGCAACTGGCAATATACGATTCAACATCTTTCTTCATTGATGGCCACCAGAACTGTCTCTTGATAAGATGAATAGTTTTAACGAAACCGAAATGACCAGCTAAACGTGAGTCGTGTGCGCGTTGCAAGACAAAAGGACGTAATGTAGCAGGAACATAGATCTTAGAACCAATCCAGGGAAGACCGTCTCTGGTAGTACAATCACCTGAATGAGTCGAATACCAATCATCAGTAAGTAATTCATCCTTAATACGAGCAATCAGGTCAGCAGGTGGAGTAGTTTGGACAGTAGTTTGGGCTATAGTAGATACTGGAGTAGCAGGTAAAGTGAGTGGCATTATCGGTTGTACTATGGTGAGCTTAGACACATCATATTGTGGCAATCTGGAAAGTGCATCAGCCATGAAATTTTTGCCCCCAGGAATGTATTTGAGGTGGAAATTGAAACGATGGAAATAGTGAGCCCAACGAAGTTGCCTTGGGGACATTTTCCGAGAGGAGGTAAGAGCTTCCAAATTTTTATGGTCCGTCCAGACCTCGAAAGGATGTGGGGCACCCTCAAGAAAATGTCGCCAAGTCATGAGAGCCCACCGAACAGCAAAAGCCTCCTTTTCCCAAATCGCCCAACCGCGTTCGGACGCAGTGAGTTTCCGAGAGGTGTAAGCACAGGGTTGTAATTGGCCATGTTGATTGAGTTGTAACAGGACTGCTCCCACCGCGACATCACTAGCATCCGCTTGAATCACAAATGGGGAATTCACATCGGGGTGTTTAAGAACAGGCTCAGCCGCAAACAACCGTTTAAGCTTTTTGAAAGCGGCCTGACATTCCATCGTCCATTTGAGAGGGGTTCCTGGACGAGGCTTGCCTTCTCCTTTTGTTTTCAGAAGGTTTGTAATGGGCAAGGCAATATCAGCGAATGACGGAATAAATTGGCGGTAAAAATTCGCAAATCCCAAAAAACTTTGCAATTGTTTACGGGTACGGGGAGGGGCCCACTCCGTCACTGCCTTGACTTTAGCAGGATCCATTTCAATTCCCTCAGAGGAGATACGGTAACCCAAATAGTCAATTCTTTCCTGGTGAAACTCACACTTAGAGAGTTTGGCATAAAGTTCAGCGGAACGCAACTTATTTAATACGGAGCGCACTAGTTTAACGTGCTCGTCGTGTGTTTGCGAGTAGACGACGATGTCATCAATGTAAACAATAACTCCCTTGTAAAGGTGCTCGTGGAGAACCTCATTTATTAGTTGCATAAACACTGAAGGGGCACCTTGAAGACCGAAAGGGAGGACTTTGAATTGGAAACATCCGAGCGGACAGTTAAAAGCTGTTTTCCATTCGTCCCCCTCTTTGATTCTGACCCTGTAATAGGCTTCACGTAAGTCCAACTTCGTAAAAATCTTACCGGTAGCCAGGTGAGCAAGCATGTCCTTCATGAGCGGAAGGGGGTAAATATTGTGTTCACAAATGGTGTTGAGATATGAGTAGTCCTGTATTAATCTTAGAGTGCCATCTTTTTTTTCCCTAAACATAACTGGTGCTGCTACACGGGGCCTAGCTGGTTCAATGAAACCCCTTTGAAGGTTTTTATCGATGAATCTACGTAATTCCTCCATCTCCCGCGGGGTCATTGAGTACATACGAGGTTTGGGTAATTGAACCCCAGGAAGAAAATCAATTGAACAGTCAGTAGCCCTATGAGGAGGAAGGGAATCACAAGATCTTTCACTGAAGGCATCCTTTAGGTCCCAATATTCTTTGGGAATTTTCTCCTCGCCTGGTATGACCTCGGGTGATGGGAAATCCAATAAAGGTGCAGCAGATTCAATATGGGGGGGTGGGTGATGTTGCGGGGGTTGATCAGTTTCTGATGGAAGAGAGGTATGTTCCGGGAGGGATAAAGGAATGCGTACCCAACCTTCCTTCCAGTTTATCAGAGGATTCCATTTACGAAGCCAATTGACCCCCAAAATTACAGCATTATCGGCAATGGCAGTTACAATAAAGTTGATGGTCTCAGTATGGCCCGTGCCTATAGAAACATGAATTGGTTCGGTGATAAAAGATGCTGGGGTGCCCCCAGCTACAGAACCATCCATTTGGCAAAAGGCTATGGGAGTTTTCAAGGTTTTAAGGTGGAAACCCATTTTAGACACGATGTCTTGGCTTATGAGACATTTTGAGCAACCAGAGTCAATGAGAGCCTGCACATTGCATGTACGTCCAGTAGATGGAGCTAAAAGCATTAAATTAATATAAAGGGGCCCGGAGCGATGACTCACCAGGTTGTCGTCAGAAGAGTCAGAAGACGCTTCCCAATCATCAGGTCCTGGGGAGGGCTGGTCAGCAGAGAGGTTGATGGGTTCCATCCCACTCATAGCCGGTTTGGCGCGCACAGTTGGCGTCCTAGGCTGTTTCCGGTCCGAGGAAGAGAGTGGGCGTGGAGGTGGTTTTGATCGGCATTTGTCTGCCCAGTGCCCCTCCTTCCCACAGCGATAACAGCTGCCTGAACGAGGCTGGGTTGTTCTCCCCTCCCCCTTTTGCATGCGTTTCTCCCTCGCAGGGGGGTGAGATTTGGGGCTATCTTCCTGTGTTTTTTTCTCCAAGCGGACTGGATCCTGCAAGTGGGCATGATCCAATTCGACATCCGAAGCTAGATCTATCCAGTCATTCAAAGTTTCGGGGCGAAATCTGTTCACACATGTTTGATAAATGTCTTTATTCAGCCCTTCAACATAAATGTCCATTAGGGCCTGTTCACTATAACCAATCATAAACACTGATAGCTCCTGGAAAATCTGCGTGTAAGCCTGAATAGACATGTCCCCCTGTTGCAAACTTTTTAGTTTCATTTTTGCTTTCCTCTCAACACGGGGGTCTTCAAAACGCCTTCTAAGAGCATTCATGAAGCGATCGAAATCGCGCAGTGCCGGTGAGCGGCAATTATGCAATGAAACCAGCCAATTAGAAGCTTGATCTTCTAGGGTCATAGATACAATTCTGATTTTGATATCATCGTCCATATCAGCTGCGTAAAACTGCATGTAATTATCGACGTGAATTAGAAAAAACGCCAGTTTGTCGGCACTTCCGTCGTATTCCACACCCAAAGGAGGCAGTTTCGCAAGTCGGCGGGGGTTAATGGGGTTGGCTTCCCTTCTGGCCTGAGGGGGGGGGAGGGAGTTGCTCTCCTGCTTTGCCTGGCAGAAGCCGCCTCTCTCCGCAATTCCCTGCCGGCTTGAGGAGGGGGGGATGGTGTTGAAACCCTGCTTCGTCTGCCTGGAGCTGCCTGTGAACCTCTTGGCTGTGGGCGATCCGCTTCCCTCCCCCAGATTTTTTCCAGGGCTAATCTCTTCTCATCTGCCTGGCGGAGTAAGTCCTGAGCCATCTCCTTTAGTTCCCTTTCTTCTCTTAAGAGCTCCGGAATGACTTTCTTTGGGGAAAGTCGACGTCTGGAGACGTTTACCCCACTCATTCCTACCCCTTCAGACCAACGTTTAGGTTTGACTGATTCTTCAGCTGGCAGATTTAGATCTAGGCCAGCCAAACCTTCCATCACTGACCTGATCCCTTCAGATTGAACAGGAGGATGCGATGCTTCAGCTCCCAAAATTGTTTCAGGCAGGACCTCTACCAACGGAGGCTCCTCTTGTGAAGGGTCCGACATCAGGGCAGGTTTTTGGTTTTGTTGATTCTCAGCTTAATGTCAGGCCTGTTTCTTCGTTGACTCAGGAAAGACCACACTTAGACATTATTTTGAAATGTTAAGGCTCCTTTTACTAAGTTACGATAGCGTACAGACCAAGTAAAGCTGAGAATGAATAGTTTAGGCGCGAACAGAAAGTATTAAGCTTAAGCCCATCCCAATCCCCAAACCCCCCCTGTGCATTGTCCAATATGCAGCCATCTCCAACATCAGGTGGGCAGGTCTTCACCATCCTGGAATGCAGGTCCGTTAAACAGGAGATAACACGAAACAACAACATTGTCCACCAGCAGAACACACTCATCCCAAACCCCCCACCCTCCCCGTTTCCATGGCAGCGAAGCAGGAACTAGCGAGACTGACAGGGGGAAAAAGATGCGTTTTATACTCCGAAAAATACGGTAAGAAAATACATGCGTATGGTGTTTGCAGAAGTTCTGCAGCAGTTCTAATGATATATAAAGCTCTCCCTTCCCCTGACTAGAACCCCTAGGGCTCCATCTATCCTACAAAAATAGGGCTACAGCAGAGAGGTGCTGTGATCACATGAGGTCCACCTACTTCTTTCAAATCATTTTAAAGCATTGTTCTGCATTTTCATACTATTTTGCATAGTATGGTAAAGCAAGTGAGATATTGTACCTCGTTTTCAAAATATCTTTGGGGGGTATAGAAAAAAATCCAGTTATATTATATTTTCAGCCACAGGCAGCATAATAGACCACTGCCATAAAACATTAGCCAATAAAGCTAGATGAACCACATTATGCATAGGAGTTTTAATATTTAAAAACCATATGTACATTTATACATATATTACCCTGTTGAACACGTTTCAGGATCAGCTTCAAATCATTATAGGGGAATTGGGACTGACTTTTGAATTGACACTGTGGTTTTTGAACATTAATGGTTTTTCTATAATGGACCGTTTTGATAAATTTCCATCTAATATGTGGGAAAGAACTTAACCTTCACAATTGTACAGGGTTAGAAATAGGATGGCATCTAATAGTTTGTGTTTGAGAGAGATATCCATAGCAGTGAGCACAAAGCCTTTTTTTTTTGGTAATGTTCTACTATATGTATGTAAATAGAAAACTTAGATTTAGAATAATTATTGTCACTTTGAATGTACACTAATTGGAATACATTAAAATGAAATTTCATTGCATGAAGCTCTCAAAGGGCCACCAATTCCAATATACACTACATAAATATGAAAAAAATTAAATAATTAATTAAATACATACATACATACATATATACTGTACATAAAAAATTATGCACTGGTGAGGTCACACTTGGAATAATGCGTCTAGTTCTGGTCACCATGATACAAAAAAGAGGCCATAGAAAGAGTTCAGAGAAAAGCAACAAAGATGATAAGTGGTCTGGAAGCTAAACTATACAATGGATCAGAGGTGGGTTTCTATCAGTTCGGGTGAACTGGTAGTGGTAATTTGGCCTGGGTCGCAAAACTGGCACCGACCCAGGCTGGCCACGCCCACCGAACTGGTTCCCTGATCTCCGTTGCTGTTGCCGGCATGATTTTTAGTAGTTTTTTATGTTCTTTGCACATGTGCAGAACAATTTACAGTGAACTGTGCATGTGCATGCAGTGCGCATCAGGCATGTGCGAACCGAATTGGTACCAACGCAGGTAGTAAGTCACCCCTGCTATGGATACAGGAACGGGGTATGCTTAGCTTAGAAATAAAACATGATAGCCTCTTCCAATATTTGAAGGGCACTCGCAGGGAAGAGGAGGGTTGATTTATTCTCCAAAGACCTAAGGGCAAGACAAGAAGCGGGAGTACAAGCTCATCAGAGGGAGCTCCATCTTGGAACTAAGAAGAAAGATAGAACATCCACAACTGCTCTCAGAGTTGTGGATGCTCTATTAGTAAAGGTTTTCAATAAAATATTGGCCAACCACTTGTCCAAGAAAAAATAAGGACTCCTGCCTTGGGCTGGAGGCTGGACTAGAAGACCTCCAAGATCCCTTACAGCTCTACATTTTATGATTCTATGATTCTATGTACACAGTACATATACCAACTACTATTGTATGTTGGAAGACATTTTTTTCCTATATGTTTAATTATATGTTTCATTCCGCTGTTGATTTCTTACCTAAGAAGCCATCAATGGTTAATTGTGAAGGGGAGGAGTTCATAATGTAATATTAGAATTTATTATTTGTGGGTTGTTACTTTGGGGTATCTCTGGCCTTTCAAATTTTGCTCTCCTATAGTTTTTTTATATGTAAGAGATTCATTTAATCCCTAATTTTGTTCGTCAGCAAGAGACTATAATTTCCTATTGGTTGCAGAAGATATCCTTGAAGATAAAGACATTTATTTGTGAAGTGTGCTTTCATTTCCCTGAATTGAAGTGGCTTATTACTGCTGGAACTACTACTAACAGTAGTTAACCTCAAATGCATAATCTTCAGCCTGACATCCTTTTAGTCGCCTGGGATCTTTTCAAGAATCATATTTCAAAATAACAGGAATAATGCAGATAAAGTACTACAGGCATGAGTTTTAAGCATAATGCACATAACCTGTTATTTATCAACAAAAGCACTTAGGAGAAATTCACTGAGCAGCAATTTGAAGGTGGAAAGCAAACAACATTTGATAGTTCACTGAAGACATCACCTTTGAGCACAGAGATTTATTGAAAGTTTCATCACATATTTTTAGAACTTCCTTTGTCTTTTAAGATACCTAAACATAGCCAGGTCTTTCTGCTTTCTGTTTGATTTCCCTATTTTTTAAAGATGGAAGGTATTACACAAAACATAACATTATCTATTGCAGGGGTGTCAAACTCAAGGCCACAGGGCTAGATTTGGCTCACGGGGTCCTTAGATCTGGTCTGTAGGGCCATCCTGGAAACAATGAAGGAATGACCTGCAGTGCCTCTGCCAGCAAAAGTGGAGCTCAGGAGGGTCGCTCTGTTTTGGCTGGCAGAGGGTTCAGAAAGCCATCACAGGTGAAAACAGGAACCCATTTTCACTTGGGCCACCACAGGTGCCTCCGACACATGTGACACCCTGGCCACGCCCACCTGGGCCTCCTATGTCAAACACAACCCTGATGTGTCCCTCAATGAAATTAAGTTTGACACCCCTGATCTATTGGATAAAATGCATATTTGAAAAAGGACCAGTATCATTAGACTCTGTCTACATGTATGTCCACAGCGGAACAGCTGAAATCTGTAAATTGGTGGATGTAGTATTGCAGTACCAGTAGTCTTCAGCTTACAACAGTTCATTTAGTGACTGTTTGAAGTTACAACAGCACTGAAAAAATGGACTTAAGACCATTTTTCACACTTATGACCACTGCAGCATCCTCATGGTCATGTGATTTATATTCAGATGCTTAACAGCTGGCTCACATATATGATGGTTGCAGTGAACTGGGATCATGGGATCCCTCTTTGCAACTTTCTGACAAGGCAAGTCAAAGTAGAAACCATATTCACTGAACAATCGTGTGACTAATTTAACAACTGTGGTGATTCAGTTAACAAACTGAAGACAAGTTGTAAAATGGGGCCAAACTCACTTAATAAATTTCTCGCTTAACAACATAGGTTTTGGGTTCAATTGTGGTCATAAGTTGAGGACTACCTGTACAAATGTCTGTTTAGTATATTTTGTGACATAACAAACATACTGTAGAGCTTGGATAATAATGCCATATCTGAAACCTTGCAGATCCTCTCTTTCTCTGTGTCTTTCTGTCTCTTTCTTACACACACACACACACCTTCCTAAATTTCTACTATTGCATTGCATTGGCATCCTTCAGTCTCCAAAGACTATAGTATCAGGTTCTGGAAAGAGATCAGAGCTGGAGTGTCCTCTCCAGAGCACGAGATTAATATGGAAGATAGACTGTTACCCAAGCAGTAGATCACCCCTCTCCATGTTGCTGAAATAGTCCAATGGAACAACAGAGCTGATACGATTGGTTCCAGCTGAGTCGCAGGAGTTACCAGAATGTGGTTGTACACAGTCATGAACTGCTTCTGGGAATCCAGCTCCGGATTTTGCCTCAAGGTTGACTCTTGAAGCCTTTTCCAGTAGTGGATATAGCCACAAGGCAGTGGAGGTTTGTAATCAGAGTTTCCCTTCTCCTAGAAGATGGTTCTGCCACTTTATCTGCCATTGGGGTGTAGAGCCCTCTTCCACCTTCAAAACTGTTGGCTGTCTTCTTTTGTAACCCTGGAAAGGGGCCCTTTTGAGGTGCTACCAGCTGGACCAAGGTTTTTTTAAGGAGGTGTTACTCCTCCATCACTCAGCCTTTGTCCTAGCTTATGATAGGCAGAGCTTAGGTTCCCAATGTTGGGAAATAAACTGAGGATGGCGGGTTTATTTCTACTATCAGTGTAATCAAAAATCTAATTTCCTGTCTGAGACTTACAGTTTGGTAAGTTTCAGTTTTTGTTTGGCTGAGGAAATGAGCCCCTGAAGTCAGAAATACTTTATTACCCAGAAACCATTTTATTTGGAGACACTGTTTACCTGTCTATAAAAGCTTAATGTGGATGATATCCTTGGTTTAGAAGATTAGAGTTACAAACTTAGTTCTGTGACTTGAATTTGTACTGAAAGTGAAGATTGTAAGATTTTCCTTAGACGAATCCAGTTTGTCAGGATTGTTTGTAAGCAAAACATCAAAAACTGTAACATAACTTTGTAAACGTATGTTATATCCTGAGATGAAAAACTATTAAAAAGGTGTACAAAATGGTAAAAAAATAGATACTGCAAATGCATATTTTTTCACGGACTATTACTCCGATGGTATAGAACTGGATTATTATTACAGAAAAGTTGCAGCATAACTGCAACAGCTATAATAATAATAATAATAATAATAATAATAATAATAATAATAATAATAATAATAATAATAATAATAATAATAATAATAATAATAATAATCTTTATTGTCATTGTAAACATTACAATGAAATTGGTTTTAACTTCACTGGTGCAAAATTATAACAGAAACAAAAAAGAGAGAAAAGAAAAAAGAAAAAACTAGCATGTGCATGGAGTGATTGCGGTTGCGGTCACAGCCCATGGATAGAAGCTACCTTTAAACCTGTTCGTTCGGCTGGCTATACTTTGATATCTTCTGCCTGATGGTAGAAGGGCAAAGAGCATGTGCATGGAGTGATTGCGATTGCGGTCACAGCCCATGGATAGAAGCTACCTTTAAACCTGTTCGTTCGGCTGGCTATACTTTGATATCTTCTGCCTGATGGTAGAAGGGCAAAGAGATACCAACCAGGGTGTGAATCATCTTTGAGAATCTTCCTTGCTCTGCTAAAGGAGCGAGATCTGGCGATGTTATCCAGTGATGTCAGAGGGCAACCGATGGTTTCTTGTGCCGAATTGATCACTCTCTGTAGTGCCTTCCTCTCCGCAACTGTTAAACCAGCATACCACACTGTGATACAATATGTGAGGACACTTTCTATGATGGACCGATAGAAAGAGGTCATCAGTCGTTGTTCCACCTGATTTTTCCGCAGGACTCTAAGGAAATGAAGTCTCTGTTGAGCTTTTCCAATCACCAGAGACGTGTTGTTTTTCCAGGTGAGATCTTGGCTAATAAGCACTCCTAAGAATTTAAAAGAGGAAACCCTCTCCACACAGCCCCCCTCGATATACAGTGGGGCAGGTTCCTTTCTGTGCCTCCGGAAATCTAGCATCATCTCCTTTGTCTTGCTAGTATTTAGATGTAAGTTGTTTCTTGAGCACCATGCGGATACCTTCTGGACTTCTTCCCTGTATGCTGATTCGTCCCCTCCAGTTATGAGACCCACCACCGTTGTGTCATCTGCAAACTTTATTATGATGTTGGATGGATCAGAGGATATGCAGTCATATGTATACAGTGAGTAGAGGTAGGGGCTGAGCACACAGCTCTGAGGGGAGCCTGTGCTGAGCTTCAGTGTGGAAGATGTAAAGGACCCAACCCTTACTGTTTGTGGACGATCGGTCACGAAGTCTTTGATCTTTGATAATATTTCTGCACAAAAATTGCTATGTCTTGAAGTCTCTGTTAGCAAAATCTCTGTTTAGTATGACAATAATTGCCTGATTAGATAGAATATGAAATGAAGAAACACACATTCTGCACCACCTAACTATGTATTCGGAGCTGTTCTTTCCCCCCACCCTTTCCTAGTGTAAACTGTTAAAATAATCTTTTCTTTTGATATTGTCCCAGATGTTCCTGTGGGACTCCTGTAAATATTCCCTGGGGTCAAAATAATTGGAAAACCATAAAGAAGTTGGAAACAGGAGGTGAACAAAACGTATTAAAACTCCTGAAGCTAGAATTAGAAATAGAGAATAGAAATGCAACAAAATGCACACAGTACACAGCACAGCAGAGCCCTAAGTGCAAATACAACATTAACTATATGAGAATCAGACATGGAAATTGAAGAATTATCAGCTATAGAGATGCTATAATAATCCTTGAGCAAATTTAAGTGCTATGTAGGGAGGAACATAACGCTTTTTATGTACTTCTGGGGAGATTACTAAAGAAATAAAATCCAATTGAAGGATTGGATTGAATTGGATTACATTGTTTGCCAGTTGCAACTTTACTGTTTGACATGTCTTTGTTAAAAGACATTGGTTCTATGAGTTGAGTGACTGGGGGCCAGCCCAAATCTCTCTATGATGAAAGTAAAATGGAAGTCAAGCAGTCTTTTTTTTTTTTTAATTATTATTTTTATTATAATTTTCAACAAATTATACATCTACACATAAAATTTACTTTTTTTTTTTTTAACAATAATCAATAATCCACCCGGTGCTATACAAAACGAAAGGAAGAGTTGGTTCTTTGGATATCTTCAATTGTCTTTAAGATCTCCAAAATCCGCGTTCCCTGGGTACAGGTGTCGAGGCATCCAAAGTTCCAAGTGCATAGTCCACAAATGGGTTCCAAGTCTTCCAGAAAATGTCTTTTTTATAGACCCCCTCTCTGAATTTAATATCACACGTCATTTTATCATTTAAGGCTAATTTCCACATTTCACAGAACCATTCTTCTATTTTAATATTTACCTCTATTTTCCAATATCTTGCTATTACAATCCTACCCATTATAATCATAATTCTAATCAATTCTTTCTCCTGTTTTGTTAACTCAGGTTCATTAATTATCAATAACAATATAGTTTCTGATCTCAATATTATTATTCTTTTCATCATTTCACCCATCATTTTTTCTAATTGCTGCCAAAACTTTTTAATTTTCACACATTTATACCACATATGTTCATAAGTTCCCACTTCCATATTACATCTCCAACATTTATCGCTCATTTTTTTATCTATCAATGATAATCTTAATGGGGTCCAATACCATTTCCAAACAACCTTAAAATTATGCTCTTTAATCCTTATAGACAAAGTTCTCATGATTCGACTCTTCCAGTTCTCATTCCAATCCAAATCCAATATTTTAATCTTAAGGTCTTCCTCCCAATTCCTTTTCATTACCATTTGTGGATTTCCATCAAAATTTATAATCTTATATATCTTACTAACGAGTCCTTTTAACCCAATTTCATCTTTAATAATTTGAGATACTAAACTTTCAAATTTAGTTTTATTTCTATCTATTTTACATATTCCCTTTACTTTCATAGTCCATTTTTCTACCTGTATTTTTTCGAACCAATTCAACTCCAATCCTTGGATTACTTTTTTTTTCCTACTCTCAATTCCTAGAGCTCTTAACCAATTTACTATATTTCCTATATTTTCATCCTCAATTACTTTATCCCGACTTATATTAGTTTTAATCGGCCAACTTTCAGTTGTCTTCCCCAGGAAAGCTATATCCGGGATCAATTTTTTAACAAATTTATTCCAAATTTTGCTCAGCCCCTTTAACCAATAACTATTAATTGCCTTTGTTTTTGCTCTATCTAGAAACCATATAGACCCAAATCTCTTAATATCTTTTAGCTCCAGATCACCCCAATGACCATCTCCACCTTTAAGTATTTTTATCACGGTTCGAATATTATACGCCCGATAATAATTAAGTAGATTGGGAATTCCCAATCCACCCTCTTTTTGATTTTGATACCACATTTTCTTCATTATTCTTGGTTTTTTCCCACCATTACAAAATTTATCCAATTTCTTCTGATATTCTTCTATATCCTTCTCTAACAAATTTAGTGGTAGCATCTCAAACAAAAAATTGAACTTTGGTAACAACATCATTTTACACATTGCAATTCTACCAAACCAAGACAGCTTTATCTCTTTATACTTATCTATCTTTCTCTCTACTTCCTTCAACATCACCTCATAATTAATTTTTTTCAATTCTCTAACTTTAAGTGAAAGTGTTATCCCCAAATATTTCAATGTATTCTTAACTCTTATCCCAAATTATTCTTGCATATTTTCCCACTCCTTACCATCTTTATTCATTAGTAGTTCAGATTTTGACCAATTTACCTTTAATCCTGTCATTTCTTCAAATTCTATCAAATGTTTATTTATCCTCTTTAAATCTTTCTCTATATCTTTCAAAATAATCAAGGTATCATCCGCATACAAATTTATCTTATATCCCTTGTACCCTTCCAATCCTTCATCTTCTTCTATCAATTTAGTCAAAACCTCCATAACTAACAGGAATAATGTTGGGGACAAGGGACATCCTTGTCTCGTACCTGCTTCCAATTTAATCTCTCCCGTCATTGTTCCATTCACCTTTACTTTTGCACTACTTTTTTGATACAATTTTGAAATAACATGTATAAATTTATTACCAAAGCCTAATGCCTCAATAATTACCTTAATAGTTTCCCATTGTACAGAATCAAAGGCTTTGAAAATATCTAACGATATTATACCTATTTCATCACCATTATTTTCAGCAACGTCTATAATGTTCAATACTCTTCTAATTATATCACTCATATATCTACCTTTAACAAAACCTACTTGATTATAACTTATATATTTATCTATAAAACTATTTAATCTATTACTTATAATAGCTGTAAATATTTTTGCATCCTGATTGATTAAAGAAATGGGTCGGTAGGACTCGATCCTCTCAAGATCTTTATCAGGTTTAGGAATTATAGATATTACTGTCTTATTCCATGACATCGGGACTTCTCCACCATGTAAAATTCCATTAAATAATTTTTGCAGTCTTGGTATTATTAGTTCTTTAAATTCTTTATAGAATTCAGCAGGTAATCCATCTTCTCCTGGGGTCTTCCCTAGTTTTAACTCTTGTATTATTTCATTGATCTCCTCCTGTGTTATATCTTTTTCCATCAAATCTTTATATATTGGATCTATTTTTATAGCATATTTTCCAAGATGATTCTTCAATTTTTCTAAATCGATCGGTTTCTTTAAATATAATTTTTGAAAAAAATTCCTAGCTATTTCACATTTCTCCAACCTCTTATAGCACCTTGTACCTTTTTCATCTATCAGAGAACCAATTTCTCTCTTTTGAGTTTTATTTTTCGCCATCTTTGCCAATAACCTAGAATTTTTATTACTAAATTCAAAAAAATCCCTATTTAAATATCTTAAATTTTTTTTAACTAATTCAATATCTTCTTCTATCAATTTAGTTTTTAATAAGTTCAATTCCTCCAAACATTTTTTATCTTTCGTAAGTGAGAATTGGTTCTCCAATATCTTAATTTGTCTTGTATCCTGTTCTATTTTAGTTTTATATTCCCTATATTTTCTACTTGACAATTTAATACTTTCTCCCCTAAATATTGCTTTCATTGTATCCCAAACAATTTCAAATTTGACCTCCCCATTATCATTCAATCCCCAACTTTCTTCCCATTTTTTGAATATCCATATTTTGTCTTCTTCCTTTTTATACAATTTTTCATCATATCTCCAACCTCTCTCCTTTTTCTCAAAGTTAAAATCTATTTCCATCGTAACTTCTACATGGTCAGAATCCTTAAAAATTCCCACATCTACTTTATCTACATTATTCAACAAATCTTTAGAAACAAAAATATAATCAATTCTTGAATAAGTATTATATACCTTAGAGCAAAAGGTATACACCCTTTCAGAACCTTTCAACTCCCTCCAAACATCAACCACACTATTTCGAAGCATCCATTTGTTTAAAATTTCCCCTTTATTTGTTTGTCTAAAGCGGGTAGGATTATTACTATCAATTCTATCCCTAATTAAATTAAAATCCCCCGCCACAATTACTTTCCCTACACTTTCTATTTCCAAAATCTTAGTAATTTTATCAAGAAATCCCTTTTATTTTTCATTCGGTAAATATAAGTTAACCAACCAACCATTTTTTCATTTGAACTTTTCCTGGAACTGATTTCTGGCTGTGTGCAGGGGGAAAGAAAGGTAAAGATTTCCCCATTTTGAACCACTTGAGGCTAAAGGGAGGAGTTTCTGGCTGTGTGCAGGGGGGAAGGAAGGTAAAGATTTCCCCATTTTGAACCACTTGAGGCTAAAGGGAGGAGTTTCTGGCTGTGTGCAGGGGGGAAGAAAGGTAAAGACTTCCCCATTTTGAACTACTTGTGGCTAAAGGGAGGAGTTTCTGGCTGTGTGCAGGGGGGAAAGAGAAAGGTAAAAGAAATAATACATTCTAGATTTGTGCGCTTAAGACTGTGATTGTATTTTATTTCAAAATGACTGGCTTAGTTCAATGTAATAACTGTTTTGCACCTGTCTTCCGCAGTACTCTTTTCAAATTTGGATACTGTCCCCCTTGCAGACAAATTAATAGATTACATAGACACATAACATATCTTGAATCTGTAATTTGTGATCTCCAGGCAGAAATTAAGTGTCCAATTCGGCCACTCCACCCTGTGGAGATGCCACACTACCAGCCTCCCCTACCGCAAAGATCCCACAGAAGAAGAGCAGCCTGGACAACTGTGGGATCTGGCAGGGTGAGAGCTGTGACCCACAAACACAAAACTTTCGCTGTGTCCCAGCATAACAGATATAGCGCCCTTGCTGATCTTAATGGGGACACTAAAGTGACAGGTCAAGGTAATAATGACGACTCAAATAAGCAGCGGATTGTGGTCCAAAGTGAAGAACCTACTTCAGAAATGCAAAAGTGTGAACCAGGGATCATGCATCAGTCACACAACAAGAGCAAGGTACCCAAAAAGAGAAGTCACCTCCTGATTGGTGACTCAATCGTAAGAGATGTAAACTTAGGTAAGGATATGGAGGTTTTGAAAGATGTCAGATGTTTACCGGGTGCTACAGCCAGCAGAGACAAGAGGCGTATTCTTAAGATAGTCACGAATGCAAGTAAGGACTGTGAAGTTGATGCTATTATACATCTTGGCACAAATGATCTGTCCCAAAAAGATGTAGCTTCTGTGCAGAATGATTTCCAGAGTTTGGGGTACGAACTTAGTAGTACAGGTTGTAGGCTTATCTTCTCAGAGGTTATACCAGTATACAAGGAACAAAAAGGAAAGGGCCAGCGCATAGCAGAGTTTAATGTGTGGCTAAAGGAGTGGTGTAAAAAGGAAGGCTTTGGTCTTATTAGTCATGATGCCTGCAGCTGGTCCAATGATAAACTGTACAAAAGAGATGGTTTGCACCCATCCAAGAAAGGGACTGAGTTACTTGGCACTAAATTCACAGATTTCCTGGCTAAACATTTAAACTGAATAGTGGGGACAGAGAATCAATAGATAAAGAATATTTCTGTCCCCAGCAAACTAAAATTCATAGGGTTATCAGTGCGTGTAACATAGATAATTGTGCAGGTAATATTATCAACACTGCTGTCAAGCAAAACCAAACAATTAACAGTGGGTGCCATACCATGTACATGAACCATACAAGTGGCAAAGAAATAGGGGCAAAGAGAACCATAGTCAGGCATAACACAGGTTTCGTAGACAGAAAACACAGGGTCAATCAAAATGGACTCAAATGTCTATACACCAATGCACAGAGTATGAGGAATAAACAGGGTGAATTAGAAATTCAAGTAAATGAGGGCAGATACGATATTGTTGCCATTACAGAAACTTGGTGGGATGAAACCCACAAATGGAACATACAGCTAGAAGGATTTAAATTATTTAAAAGAAATAGACCAAATAAAAGAGGAGGTGGAGTTGCACTATATATAAGAAATAATTACATCTCTACAGAAATAGAGCACAACAATGATGAGAACTATCTTGAATGTATTTGGGTCAATATTAAAGGTTGGGGGGGGAATGATATTGTCATAGGTCTATACTACAGGCCACCCAACCAAGCAGAGGAAGTGGATGTACTTTTTGCTAACCAGCTAACTAAGGTATGTAGGAAGCACACTGCAATAGTAATGGGAGATTTTAACTACCCCGACATCAATTGGGAAACAAACTCTGCACCAAGTGGAAGATCCAACAGGTTCCTAACAAACCTAGCAGACAACTTTGTTTCCCAAAAGGTAGAGAAGGGAACAAGGGGATCAGCAATATTGGACTTAATTCTCACTAACAGAGAGGAAATGATAGAAGGTGTAGAAGCTACAGGAACTTTGGGGGCAAGCGATCATGAAATACTGGAATTCAACATTATGCAAACAAAAGTAGTTGAACAAAGTCAAACTAGAGTCTTAGACTTCAAGAGAGCTAATTTCAACAAACTCAGAGAGAGCTTGGGAAGGATTCCATGGATGAGAATCCTCAAGGGGAAAACAACTCAAGAAGCTTGGGAAATTTTGAAAAATGAGATTATAAAAGCCCAGTCCAGCGCAATACCAATGAAGAAGAAAAATAACAGTTCCCAAAAGAAACCAGCATGGCTGCATAAAGAACTCTCTGACAAATTGAAAGACAAAAAGGATAAATATAAAAAGTGGAAAAAGGGGGACATAACCAAGGCAAAATATCAGCAAATAGCCCGAGCCTGTAAAGATGAAGTGAGGAAAGCTAAGGCTCACAATGAAGAAAGGCTTGCCAAAAAAGTAAAAAATAACAAAAAAAGCTTCTTCCAACATGTTAAAAATAAGAAAAAAGTTAAGGAAACAATTGGTCCACTGCTGGGAGAAAATGGCAAGAAGATGATAAGCAACAGGGAGAAAGCAGAACTATTTAACTCTTTCTTTGCATCTGTCTTTACACAAAGGGATAAAACAGTCCAATCAATCAAAAACAGCACCACAAATATCAGATTAGGAACACAAGTTGAAATAGAGAAGAAAATGGTAAGTGAGCACCTGTCTGCCCTGGACGAGTTCAAATCACCAGGACCGGATGGATTACACCCCAGGGTTCTGAAGGAACTGGCAGACGAGATCTCAGAACCACTGAACTATATCTTTCAGAGATCCTGGAGCACCGGGGAACTGCCAGAAGACTGGAAAAGAGCAGATGTGGTTCCCATTTTCAAAAAAGGAAAAAAAACAGATCCAGGAAACTATAGACCCATCAGCCTGACCTCAATACCAGGAAAGATTCTGGAAAAGATAATTAAACAACAAATAAGTGAACACCTAGAAGCAAACAAAGTAATAGCCAAAAGCCAACATGGGTTTGTCAAAAATAGATCATGCCAGACAAATCTAATTGCATTCTTTGACAAAGTAACAAAATCAGTGGACCAGAGGAATGCTGTTGATATAATTTACCTGGACTTCAGCAAGGCATTTGATAAAGTAGACCATAACCTACTATTAGATAAAGTAGAAAATTGTGGGTTAGACAGCACCACCACCAAATGGATTCGTAACTGGCTGACCAACCGCACTCAACGTGTAGTCCTCAATGGAACTGCATCTACATGGAAGGAAGTATGCAGTGGAGTCCCCCAAGGCTCTGTTTTAGGCCCAGTACTCTTTAACATCTTCATCAACGATTTGGATGAGGGGATAAATGGGGAACTCATCAAATTCGCAGACGACACCAAGCTGGCAGGAATAGCCAACACTCCAGAAGATAGGCTTAAGATACAGAAGGATCTAGACAAACTTGAACATTGGGCACTGTCTAATAAAATGAAATTCAATTGTGAAAAAAGTAAGGTCCTACATATAGGCAAGAAAAACCAAATGCACAAGTACAGTATAGGTGGTACCTTGCTCAATAGTAGCAACTGTGAGAGGGATCTCGGAATCCTAGTGGACAACCATTTAAATATGAGCCAGCAGTGTGCAGCAGCTGCCAAAAAAGCCAACACAGTTCTAGGCTGCATCAACAGAGGGATAGAATCTAGATCGCGTGAAGTGTTAATGCCACTGTATAGTGCCTTGGTAAGGCCACACTTGGAATACTGCATACAGTTTTGGTCGCCACGATGTAGAAAAGACGTGGAGACTCTGGAAAGAGTGCAAAGAAGAGCAACCAAGATGATTAGAGGACTGGAGACTAAGACATATGAAGAACGGCTGCAGGAACTGGGTATGTCTAGTTTGATGAAGAGAAGGACCAGGGGAGACATGATAGCAGTGTTCCGATATCTCAGAGGGTGCCACAAAGAAGAGGGAGTCAAACTTTTCTCCAAGACACCTGGGGGCAGGACAAGGAGCAATGGGTGGAAACTAACCAAGGAGAGAAGCAACTTAGAACTAAGGAGAAATTTCCTAACAGTAAGAACAATTAACCTCTGGAACAGCTTGCCTCCAGCAGTTGTGAATGCCCCAACCCTGGAAGTCTTTAAAAAGATGTTAGACAGCCATTTGTCTGAAATGGTATAAGATTCCTGCCCATGCAGGGGGTTGGACTAGAAGACCTACAAGGTCCCTTCCAACTCTGCTATTGTATTGTATTGTAATGTCACTTTTTGCTCATTAATATTCCCTATAATTATTAAGTATCTTCCCTCTTCATCTCTAATTACTTTTTTTTTCTCAAAGTATACCCTATTTGATATCAATATCGCAACTCCTCTAGCTTTAGAGGTCCCAAAAGATTTTTCATAGATCTGCATACCTTTAATATTCATTCTATTAAAATCCTCCGATTTTTGATGAGTTTCCTGCAAAAATAATATGTCAGGTGAGTCCCTTTTAATTTTAAGCTCCAATCTTTTCCTTTTTATATGATTGCCTGTACCCTTCACGTTCCATGTCATTATTTTTATAAACCGCATTTAAGCAGTAACTTTTTTAATCCTGACCCCTCCTCTTCCTTTATGTGCACACCCAACACCAGACAAAAAAGACATACAAAAAACACAACAAAAACAAACTTAAGACACAACCACAACAAATAACAATTAATCTTCACCCCCCACATCCTCGTTCGAGTTACGCCTCCATATAAAGAGTGTGGGGGGGGGAACGTGCCCATGGTCGGGTCATTTCTTTCGGGTTATTCTTATTTTCCACTTTCAAAAAAAGAAGATAACACTGGCTTGTCCCCGCACTCAGCTTCCTGCTTTCTTCTAAGATCCTCCTCCTCAGCTGACGCTCTCTTAGATTCTTCACGGGTTTTCTTATGTTCGGACATTGCCGGAGAGATTTCTTTCCGTTTTAAGCTTTTAGGATCACCACCGACTGCTCCTTTTTCCTCCAATGTTGGAGATCCCACTTGTATTCCACCCATCTTAAGCATATGATCTTTAATTTCTTCTAAATCCTCGTCTTTCTCAACCAGCCCGAGCTTCCGTATCAATGTTATAGCATCCGTTTCCAAAGTAATAGTTTGCATTTTCCCTTTGTAAAAGAATTTCAATTGTTGTAACGGTCTCCAATTATACTTAATATCATTGTCTCTGAGGACTTTTGTAATTGGCTTTAAGAAAAATCTCCATTCCCTGTCTTCCCTAGAAATGTCTTGAAACACTTGAATTTCCTTCCCCTCAAATTTAGGGGGTTCTCCCAGTTCCCTTATTTTTCCCATAACTTCTAATTTATCTCCAAGATTTGCAAATCTCACAAGGAAGAAAAATGGAAGTCAAGCAGTCTTGATTTCATATAAGTTTCCATTTAATTATCTGGAAATCTTTTTAAAAAAAAACACATTTACTTTATTATTTTCTAGAAGTAAGTATCATCTTGAGCCAAATCTGTTAACTCAACTAGAGTCATGTAGAGTGAGACATTATTCCTACAGAATGACTGGAAGATATGAGCTACTACATTCAGTTATAATTTCCCCAGTATATGTAAAAGAATGGAGGGTGGGAAAAACACAAAATAGTGTGACTGACAGGTATATCAACAAATCACAGGAATGGGCTTAGTGGTTGTCCAGTAAAATTGCTGTAAGTCCTTTGCTTACTGGAAAAATAAAAGCTGCAGTATCAAATATACATCATCACAAATTCTATAAACGTTTTCCTTGTACAACTTGCTCCCCTTTCCTATCAGAGGGGGGTTGCTCCCGGTTTGGCCCAGTTCAGGCAAACAGGTAGTGGTGGTGTCGGGAGGCTCTGCCCACCTGCGCAGACACTTCTGCGCATGCGCAGAAGAGTTGTGTGAGCGCTCAAGCGAATTGGTAGTAAAAATAATGGAAACCCAGCACTGCCTCCTATATTATATTGAAACTGGGCAGTAATGATCCCCATAGGACAAACAATAATGCATACTTTTAATTTTAATCTATTGAAATTAACTTTTCTATTAAAAAATGACACTCACACTTTTTCAATTGATATTTTTTTAAACTAAGACAACTTCTGACTGCAATTTTGATAGAAATCATCTATATGATAGGATATATAGAAATTCATATTTCACATTTACACTCCCCCGCACCAATGCATAATTTGTGAATCTCATCATGCACAAGATTTATTATGTCTAGCATTCAAAACCTGAGTTTCACTCTTCTAACTGTGATCCAAATGTATTCTAAAATAATGTGATAGGCATTTATAAGAAAGCACAATTAAAATATTTTTAGCTCTGAAACCGTTAGATTTACTTTTCTGCCAGTTAACAGATTTCATTCCATCATAAATCTCTGATTTAACTACAACTTTTATTCAACTCTTTTACTCTTCTGCTAAATAATAAAAAGATACAGATATATATATATGAATTTTCTGTTTTCCAAATCTTCCTTCTGACATGAGTAATATTTAAAGTGGTCAGTCTACCATCTGATCTATTTTTCTGAAGAATGAAATTGGGCCTATACAGACAGAATCTTGTCTTCAGTGCACAACTCCTATTATTATTCTTCATATTGGAATATGTAATATGCTAGCATTCAGCACAATTTTCATGCTTTCCATTTCCTTCTTACCTGACACCTTTCATTATTCCTCCATTTCGTTAAAGAGAGAAAAGCTCATTAGCATTATCCTGTAGTATCATTCCACATGACTAGACGAACTCTTCCAAATTTGGCAACACAATGCGTTATCACTTCATGTAACTGAAAGAAAGCTCCAATGTAGTTTTGTGTTTTTAAAGTGGGTTTGAAAATGTTTTTTCTCTTTCTTCTTATGTATAATGATTGAATAATTCTTAATGTTTGTAAAATAAGATAATTGATGTTTACAAAAATGTTTTTCCCCTTTAATATTAAAGAATTTGAGAGAGTATAGTAAATTGTGTTAATATAAATGATGGTGGTTTCTAAAGATTAATAGTTATAAAGAGAAATATATACAGTATTATTTCCCACAGCAAAAAGTAATAGATATGGCTAAATTGATTGTTTTATCCAAAGTAAAGAACATGACTTAATCTGTTTTATATTTGGCCATCGCTTTTGATTTTTGTGCTTGTGATGGAAAGAACGACATTTTGATTTTAGTTTTGCTGATTAGATAGGTCTGTTGTTATAGAAATAGCATATATAATTTCTTTTAATGACCCTGCAATCCCTTGCTTCAGGGTGGAGCCAGGGTGAATGATTGGAACCAAGTGTTTTTTGGCCAGATGCCTATACAGAGTTCACAGCAGACAATTACTCATTGCACATAGAGAGAGAAATATCTGCCACTATCTAGGATTGAACTCAGTTTCCTGATTGTGAGATGAGAGCTCCACTTCTACACCCCAGTACCTCTCAGAAATGACTGGTACATATTATTGTGTAAAAGTACAAAGTTGATGTTATAGTGTTATTACCTTTTACTGTGCTAAAGATGGTTGGAAGTCAACACCTTCCTTCCTTCCTTCCTTCCTTCCTTCCTTCCTTCCTTCCTTCCTTCCTTCCTTCCTTCCTTCCTTCCTTCCTGCCTGCCTGCCTGCCTGCCTGCCTGCCTTCCTTCCTTCCTTCCTTCCTTCCTTCCTTCCTTCCTTCCTTCCTTCCTTCCTTCCCTTTTACCTCACACTCTTTCCTTTTTTTGTCCTTCCTGTTTTCCATTATGTTTATTTTCTTTGTATTTTTCATTCTTATAAACGAATACAATTTTTAAGTAAAAAGTCATCATTTCATTCTTCGTTCTTCTGGAAAACATTGTTTTAATATTGTATGTGCCAATTTTCAGAATGCTTCACAGCAGAGGTGGGTTTCTGCCAGTTGGCCCCGGATCGGGCGAACTGGTCGTGGTGGCAGCGGGAGGCTCTGCCCACCAGACCAGTCATTTCTGCACATGCGCAGAAGCATCACATGAGCGTGCGTGCATGCATGCAAGTGAACCGGTAGTAAAATAAATTGAAACTTACCACTGCCTGACAGAGATGGTGGTATACTGTTTGATTTCTTTCCCCTGAAATTTCATTTATTTCTCTGAAATTTCTTTGTCTTTACAAGCTCCTCTTTTTAAACTGAACGAACAACTCCTCTGTAATGATTTTGATTTTCATATGCATAAGGATGATCCTACGTTTTGTTTGCTTTCATTCTAATCAAGGCTATAGATCTTGGCTGTAGTGAACAACTATTTATAACTGCTGTGCAAGAAAAGTGCAAGACCTCAATCTGGACTAATTAGCCACTATTTCTTTTCTCTCTCTATTTTTTATTTTTTTTTGTGTGCTAAACATTAATTTTAGGATTGGGGGATTGAAAATACATATTATTTCTGGCACATCAGAAATAATGAGAACTGTAGACCAGATGGGAAGAAACGGACTCAAGCTCAACCCGACCAAGACCGAGTGGCTGTGGTTTCCGGCTGCCCGATTCAACCAGCTGACTCCATCGCTGGCCATTGGGGGCGAACATCTTGCCCCAGTGGATGGGGCGCGCAACTTGGGTGTCCTCCTGGATGCCCGGCTGTCCATTGAAGATCAAGTGACAGCCGTGGCCAGGAGGGCGTTTTACCAGGTCCGCCTGGTTCGCCAGTTGCGCCCCCTATTGGATCGGGACGCTCTTCGCACAGTCACTCATGCTCTCGTGACATCCCGACTGGACTATTGTAACTCTCTCTACATGGGGCTCCCCTTGAGGTGCACCCGAAGACTTCAGCTGGTCCAGAATGCAGCCGCGCGAGCAATAATGGGTACCGCAAGATACTGATTTTTAATGATGTCAGGTATCACAGTTTGTAAAAAAACCCCATGATTTCATAAGAGATAGGTTTTTTAAAAAGAGCATTATTTTAACATGTATAAAAAGTTGAACTGTAGCTTCACATTGTTTTAAGTACGTGTCTCCTGTATTGTGAGTATCTAAATTGTTTCTTTCCTTCTATCCAATGCTCTAAGAAACATAGAAGATGCAAGCATGTTTTTTAAAAAAAAGCCAGACTCAAAAAGTGCAACAAGATGCAAGAATGCCTACATCTGAAACAACAAACGCAGATGCACAAATGCTCAAAAATTGAGAAAATGAACATGTTCAAAATGCATGCTAAGTTCCAGAAGATTAATCATTGGCAAAATATTCCAAACATACCAATCCATATTTTCCCAGTTGTTCTAATGGGCATTGAGAAAAATATTTCTGAGTTTCAGCAGTTAGAGTTCTTTTGGTAGTCCTTGACTTGTGACCACAATCGAGCCCAAATTTTCTATCGCTACGTGATACGTTTGTTAAGTGAATTTTGCCCCATTTTATGACCTGGCTTGCCACAGTTGTTAAGTGAACCACTGCAGTTGTTTTTAAATTAGGAGCACAGCTATTAAGTGACTCTGGCTTCCCAATTGACTTTATTTGTCCAAAGGTCACAAAAGGTGAGCACGTAACCCCGGGACACTGCAACTGTCATACATATGAGTCAGTCACCAGGTATCTGAATTTTGATCACATTAGCATGGAGATGCTGCAATGGCGGTGTGAAAAAGGGTTATAAGTGCTGTTGTAACTTTGAATGGTCACTAAATGAACTGTTGTAAATCAAGGACTACCTGTACTAGGTTAGTTGAACCAACACCTTAACTTGGTGCTACATTGGATTTTGGTTAAACAAATAGCCGGTATTTCATACCCTGAATTGTGGCATAGAAAGAAGCCATTTACCCTTTTGCATTTGACATGGCCCCTGATAAAAAGTATTTCCTGTGCCTAGAGTTCACAAAAAGAAGAAGGTTTCTTTTACACGAGCCAACAGATGAGCAAATCCAACATGGGATGTAAATAAACAGAATGTATGAATGTGTCATACAGAGATACATGGGGGCATATCTACATCACGGGTGTCAAACTCCATTTCATTGAGGGCCGCATCAGGGTTGTGTTTGATCTCGGTGGGCAGAATACAATACAATAGCAGAGTTGGAAGGGACCTTGGAGGTCTTCTAGTCCAACCCCCTGCCTAGGCAGGAAACCCTATACGGTTTCAGACAAATGGCTATCCAACATCTTCTTAAAGACTTCCAGTGTTGGGGCATTGACAACTTCTGGAGGCAAGCTGTTCCACTGGTTAATTATTCTAACTGACAGGAAATTTTTCCTCAGTTCTAAATTGCTTCTCTCTTTAATTAGTTTCCACCCATTGCTTCTTGTTCTACCCTCAGGTGTCTTGGAGAATAGATTGACTCCCTCTTCTTTGTGGCAGCCTCTGAGATATCGGAAGACTGCTATCATGTCTCCCCTAGTCCTTCTTTTCATTGAACTAGACATACCCAGAAGGTGGTGGTGGTCAGAGGGCGTGGCCAGGTTAGGTGTGGCCATCTCGACATCACTCGTTGAGGCTCCATTTTTGACAGCAACGGCCTTCTGCATCCCTCTGCCAGTAAAAATGAAGTATGTGGCCCGCCTCGGCCTCCATTTTCCCTGGCAGAGGGTTGCAGGATGCTGTCATGGCCGGAAACGGTGCCTGGATGACCCTTGTATGGCCTCCCTCAGTTCCGCTTTCACTGGTAGAGACACCTTCGCTGTTTCCAGAGAGAAACCATGTGGGCCACCTCCAGCACCATGTGGGCCACCTCCAGGCCTTGAGTTTGACACCTCTGATCTACACAATCTTTTTTGTATAGATTTCACAAATCAGATATTGCAGCATTGAGTGCCGTTCAGCAGTCTCCACCAGTTTTCATCTTATAAATCATCTCCTTTCTTTGGAATCATTTTCATTTCACAAAGGAACCTAGGAAATAGACATCAAGTAACCCCTTTTTATATAGATTATAATATATAGATATAGGGTGGTGCCTTTGTAGTTTTGCCCTCACTATATGGCAACACAGGTATGTTTTACTGTCCCTTGTCTACAGAGAGAGGTTAACTTATTCTATAGAAACATAATTGTATTGCTTGGTGAAAACTTAAAAAGCAAACACATTTTTAAAAAGGAACTCCAGTATCTGGAAGTGCCCTAGTATCACAGAAATTCGAATCAATAGGATATGTGTATAATAAAGCAGAAGAAAATGTCTGTTTGCAGTAATATTTCCTTTGTAATGAGCCAACCAGGGTGAATACTGACTGCATGAAACATTCATATGCCTCGATTCATTCATAAATAGATTGATTTCTATGATTCCATTGACTTTTTGTGAAGTTTTCCATGAGGGATGGTTTTAATAAGAGGCAGAAGCCCATGAATAGTAAAACCAGCATGCATTGGAGGATATAGAAAGGTTCTGCATGAACAAACCAATGTAAATAGACAACTACTATGCCAAGCCCATTATAACATTGCAGTGTGGTGCAGTTGGGGGGAAATTGCTTAACACTTATTATTGCTAATAGTATTTAGTTATTATTATTTTGGTTCGGTGCAGTTGGCCAGATGTTCAGACTAGATTTGGCATTTTTGTCTACCTATTGAGTTATTCACAAGAATTCGGGATAGGCATATGTGGATGTTTGATGGTGTTACAGATATCACTGCAGGATTTAAACTGTTCCAAGCTATCTTTTGCAATTGACAGATGGTGAAAGTGTCAACGATTGACTGATGGTGAATGGTCAATGTCATTATTACTTATTATTATTATGTAGTGTTGAATAGGTTCCAATTCACAAATGAGCACGGAAGGCAGATCAATTGCACAATTATCACAGTCTACACAGTCTACACAGATTAGACTGGATCACTTTAAACTAAATGTTGATAGTAAGGTAGAATAGAAACCAGGGACTTCAATATCTTTTTCCTTTTCCTTTAGAATATATATATATATATATATATATATATATATATATATATATATATATATATATATATATATATATATATATATATATATATATATATATATATATATATATTAAAAAACAGTCATGTAGGTTTCCCTAGTTGTTGTTTGATGCAGCTCAATTTCATCATAGTATACCAGGTGTAATATAAGGCACCACCCTCTGGAAGTGTGAAGTCTTTGCTCACACGTCTTAAATCCATGATGGCGAACCTATGGCACATGTGCCAGAGGTTGCACGCAGAGCCCTCTCTGTGGGCATGCGTGTCATTGCCCCAGCTCAGCCAGCTGGTCATCTGGTTTTTGAGGTGTGCATGCACACTGGCCAGCTTGTTGTTGGGTTTTCGAGGCGCGCATGCATGCTGGCCAGCTGGTAATTGGGTTTCTGGTGCTCTGGCGTGCACGCACATGTGCCGTCTTCTGGTTTAGGCACTTTGTGCCTAAAAGGTTTGCCATCATGGTCCTAGATCTACCTTCGTGGTTCTTTTTTAACCAACTTTAAACACCCGGTTTCAATTCAGACAAGCTGAACTTCTTGTTTAAAATGCTCAGGCGAAGCTGGGTAAGTTTAGCCAATCAAAGAAATATTTTTCTATCTTCACCCTGATTAATTAAATAATTATTTAATTATTTAAATACTAAATTATCGTATTTAAAAATTACTTTTTAAAAAAGGGAGATCTTCTATTTTGTCATTAGTCAATTCCATAATAACAATTAAAACTATGTTTTTCCTTTGTCTCCAAAGTAGAAAATAACATTAATTCAGTCTTTTGGTCTTATAGAGGAATGTGTCAGAAAATAACGAAGAACCTTTGCCCTGAAGTTAGACAGGAATAAAATTCTATAGCAAAAAACTCCATTCGCCATTCTCTTCAAATTTTCTGGGAGACTCAACCAAACGCATTAATGCTTCAGTGCCTCCTTACAAGTGAAATATCATTGCCTTGTGACTGATTTAAATAGCATTTTGTGACCTTTACCTGACTAAAAGTACATGTTTTGGGAAAAAATAAATGGTACCTGCAGTTAGTAGTAAGGCTTCTGTTAGAAATTTCAAGATTTCATAGGATTGATTCATCTCTCAGTCTTGAAATAAGAATCCAAGCAAAGCAGAACTGCATGAGAAAAAATAAATAAATCTAGCCCATTCTGTTCATTCAATTGTCAATGAATTGGCTAAAATTCCAATAGTTGTTTCTAAGTCGTTCAGTTACCAATACATTTGTCTGGTATTCTTGGGTGTTGGAAACCTAGTTGTACATTGGACCTTTCCAAACTGTCACACCTGCCTCGACTTGAACTTTAAACAAGAATGATCCATGACTCCATTTTACAGGAAAGTTTTTACGTCTAAGTCAAGTGTAGTACAGTATGGCAAAGCCAGATTTAAGGTTCATGCACCAAATTCCCAAGCATAATTCCCCCTTCCCAGGATCCTCTCCCCATTAGCTCTCGATTGCCCACTCATATTCAAACTAGACCCAGGCTTCCTTAAAAAGCAAGAAGCAGAGTCTTGGACGTGGCAAACCCCTTTTAATTTACACAACTGAATTCCTTTCATTCACAGTCAGCAAGGCTTAGAAAACAGTCTTTCAGAGGAATGTTTATCAACACAAACCTCATCAGGTTTGGAGAGCTGCCAAATAGCTGGTTTCCAAATGCAGGGCAACGCAACAGTTGGCACAGACTCTCTTATATTCACAAACAGAACTTTCTACTCTTGAAACGACCGAATGATTGAATTGTTTCCCGCAAAAGCCATCTCCCCATTCACTCCTCTTTTGTTTCCTATAGGAGTTTCCAATCACCTCCAAGATGTGGCTTTACTCCTAAGTCAACCCTGCTTTCTTAGTTGTTCTTGTCTTCTGGCAGCTCTGCGCATGCGCACACTGGGAACAGGCTCCAGCTGTTCCTCTGCCTCACTGCTGTCTAATTCCCTCTCTGCCTCTGACACAGAGCCTCTGCCTTAGCTTTCATCAGCCCTCAGGACCGGCCCATGTTCCTCCTCAACCTCCTCACTGTCCGACTCTGCTGGTCGCCTGCGGAACATTCTTTCACGGATGGTTGTCTTTAAATTGGAGTCTCCTGTCAAGACTCTGTGAACTATGGGATCCTCTTCCCCATTTCCATTTGGTTCCCCCCCCCCCCCACCAGTAGGTCATGGCAGACTGGAACTGAAATAAAGGTGTGAGGTGGGTGTGAGGTGACAGTTCTAACACGAACCTTATAAACAGAAGCCAAACCTTCATATGTGTGAGGTGTATATGTGCATAACGAAATCTTCAAGATGGGAAATGGTATTACAATTGAGGCCCTGTCCTCTTTGTATGTGGCTATGACTTCAATTACGATGATGGGCTTGCTATTTTTCAGATTCCAAACCTCCTACAGGCTGGATCCAGACATAGTAAACATATCTGCACACTTCTAATGATCTTGAAGGGCAAACCATTTTTGAAGTGAACATTTCACAACCATGCAACAGTATTAGGTAGACATCTGCTGTTCAAAGAAAACAAAACGGGAAATTCCTCTGAGCAATATAGAAGGATAGTTGGCCAAAGCAGAATAATTTTGTTAATTGGAATAAGAGGAAGCTTCTTTTTTTTTTTTAAATGTTTTTCAAAGTGGAGGTCTAAAGAAGAAAATGCCTCTACTTTCTGTGCTACCATCAAGCCTAGGAAAAAACTAATTTTTCCCTTCCTAAAATGTTTCTTTTGCTGAATTGTTCCATCAATTATTATTTATGTTATATCTGGACTATGTCACAGGCAAATGTTTTGGGATCATTAACTAATTTTAATCTTTTTATCTTTTTACGGGACATAGATGAATAAGGAACATAGGCCCATTTATTTTCTAGATTTACTAGCATAGGTCAGGGCATATGCTTCTGATCTCATCAAAATTCTAAAATCCATATTTGAAAAGCAACCATGTTGTACATTTTTGTTGATTTTTATCCTACTGGCAGACTTAAAGCTTTGTGAGCCACCCATAGTCACTTGGTATTTGTTGTTGTTGTCAGTTGTGAAGTCTGTGTCTGACTCAACTTTCCTCCAGACCTTTCTGGCCTCTACCATCCCCTGGAGTCCATTTAAACTCATGCCTAGTGCTTCGGTGACTCCATCCAGCCACCTCATTCTCTGTCGTCCCCTTCTTCTTTTGCCTTCAGTCTTTCCCAGCATTAGGCTCTTCTACAATGGTATATGCACAGTATATGCACTTGGTATACTGTTTGCACAGCCAAACCTAACAATCTTTTGGTGGGAAAAATAATAGAAAAAGCATAGTTTCTGCATGTGCAAGGAAGATACAAAGAAAACAGTAACAAGGACATAGCAAAATGATCTACAATATATGGTTTTCAGTCTATCGCTATTTTTTGTAATGTAAAATGATACTTAAGATACCATAGCTCATATATTGCTATCAACAAATGACCCCAAAACTCATGTTTCCATAATGACCCTCTATCTCTCTCTTCCAGCCATTTCTCTGCAGCATGAAATGTTTAAAGATTTCATTACGATTTTGAATGCATTGTTTTGTAAAACACCATACTTCTCAGGTTTTTGAATATATGTTGTTGATAATTGTGAAGTCGTGTCCGACCCATCACGACCCCATGGATAACATTCCTCCAGGCCTTCCTGCCCTCTACCATCCCCCGGAGTCCATTTAAGTTCACGTCTACTGCTTCGGTGACTCCATCCAGCCAACTCATTCTCTGTCATCCCCTTCTTCTTTTGCCCTCAATCTTTCCCAGCATTAGACTCTTCTCCAGTCAGTCCTTCCTTCTCATTAGGTGACCAAACTATTAGAATGCTATAGTTACACCAGCAATTAGTTATACATGCAAAGTGTAGAGTCTACCTAAACCACATGTTGAGAATTTTAACTAAGTGATAATATTCAGTACACAATGGAGAAGCCAGCATTGAGGATTTCCCTCAGATTGAAACAAACATATATAAATTCAATGCATTTTGTCATCAAAATAGTATTAAGTGGACATATAAATGGGCAGGCCTGAAAGATCATATTCTGGTAGCCATTTAACTTTATACACCTATAAAGAAGTCTTCAGAGAGCCAGTGCTCTCTGAAGACTTCTCTGTGGTCATGTGGCAGACATGACTAAATGCCAAAGGCACACAGAATGCTGTTACCTTCCCACCAGTGGTGGTTCCTATTTTTCTACTTGCATTTTTTACATGCTTTCAAACTGCTAAGTTGGCAGAAGCTGGGACAAGTAATGGGAGCTCACTCTGTTACATGGTGCTAGGGATTCCAACCACCGAACTGCCGACCTTTCTGATCGACAAGCTCAGTGTCTTAGTCACTGAGCCACCGCATCCTCAAATTACTGCTGCTTTTATCATTATTATATTTCCAAAGGTCTTCTGACATTACAACCTCCAAACATGAAGCTTCCAGATATTCACAGGTTTTGCAGAGCACTTTGGATGTAGCACTATTTTGAACATGTTTACTGGTGCATAAACATATATAATACATTTATAATACTATCCTATTAAATTGATCGATAGATAGATCGATAGATAGATAGATATAGTAAAATGTGTGCATGCACATATGTGTGTATGTGGAGGGGGGGAGAATACAGTATTAAATCAAATTAGTACTTTACAATAGTATTTTCCAATTTGTGTAGTGGTTTTGTCAAAGATGCTTTTTCAAGAAGCAATTGGATTTTTTTAGGGTGACAAACAAGAAGAAAGTCCAGTTTTCTCTTGAAAATATCTCTTTGGGATGATTTGATTTCTATCATAACTGGCAGATTCTGGTAACTAACCTGACTGAAATCTTCTTTATGCTGGTGATAATTTAGGATAACTGCAGCTCCAAAATTTAGGCCATTACAATCCACCACTTGGAAACTATATTTTGAATGAAAGTACAGTATATGAATACTTTTATACATAAAAGTTGTGTTACGCGATATCAATTAACAGATTTTTAGGAACAGTAACAGGAGATGTTTTGTATGCATCCAGAACATAAGTAAATAGTCTTCATATAAATAAAGCAACGTAGCCCAGGATGAGCAACTCAATTCTGCCCTGTGATTGGGCTAATACATTTTGGTGACAAAATGTGAAAATTAAACAGTGCAATTGTGTAGCTCTTGTTTTATTTTATTGGACTGCTAAACATGAAAAATAAATGTATTAGGTTCTTCAGGGCTTACTGTAATTACTTCCCTTTGAAACAATTTCCAACCATTTCCTGCAACAAAATGAAAATGCCAGGCCCATCCTATAGTAATATTATAACGCCGCTGCTACCCCTGCAGACTTTGGAGACTCTGGTACACAATCACTGAGTGAAGACCATCATTCATAGATAGAAATGCTCCTGGATACAAACCAATAAACCAACAAACACAAATAATTGGTTGTGCAACAGTTCATAGATATATGATGACATGCTTTGCTCAACAGAGAAGCTAGTTCCTTGAAGTGGAAGAGGAAATAAATATATTTTCTATTTGAAGGTCATCATGGAATTGACTCTTTAGAGTCTATAGATTGAATTCCAAGATGGCTTCTGAATAGAGGTTACATCATATCCTATTTGTTTTATGTCATTCTTCATCTGGTTTAATGTACAGGACATACCTTGCAGAAAGGAAAACTAATATTTGGAAGTAATGAACTGAAAGCTTTTGCCATTGTGTCATTATGTTTGTTCGGGTTATTATTATGTTAATCGGAATCAGGGATGCTGAAAACCCATTATTAACTGGGAAACAAAGGGATCACTTTTTGAAGAAGTCCTTAATAAGGTTTCTGTGGATTATGACTCATTGAAATCTAAGGTTACCAAACTGCTATCCTAGTGGATAGTTCCCATGAGTCATCCATAGTTCTGACAGTGTATACCAGAATTCAAGGCTAAATGTTCAAGAAGCCATCAGCAAGGTTAAATAACTATTTCACAGAAATGCATTCTGTAACCAAGAGAAGACAGGATGACAAACAAGCATGCATAACATTTGTATGCAGTTTTAATCCAGCTGGTATAATTTTTGCAAAACTGTAAATATAAGAGTGTCTCTGGAGATTCTCAGTCATGGTTTGTTGCAAAGGTGCTTTTTCAAGAGACAACTGGACTTTCTGTTTTTTCTTTGAAGACGTATCACTGCTCACCTGAGCTGAAGAAGCTTCTTGGATGAGAAGTGAAATGACTTCAAAGAAAAACCAGCTGCCTCTTGAAAAAGCACCTTTGGGACATGTTAATATAAGAGTGAACAAACTATTGCCTGCCAGAAAGTGTTAAACCAAAATGTCAAGTATGTCATATACCTTCATCATGCTGCTGGGGTTGCTGGTTATTGATGTTTAGAAACATCTGGAAAGCTATTAGTTGCTCTTCCCATTTTGTTGTTGTTGTTAGTTGCAAAGTCGTGCCCAACCCATTGTGACCTCATGGACAATGTTCCTCCAGGCCTTCCTGTCCTCTGCCATCATCTGGAGTCGATTTAAGCTCACACCTACTGCTTTGGTGACTCTATCCAGCCACCTTATTCTCTGTCGTCCCCTTCTTCTTTTGCCCTAAATCCCATATTAAGATGTCAAATAATCCATGTTGCCCCAATTGCTCAAAGCCTACTAAAACTTGAGGTTATATAGAACTTGCAGAGGCAAAGAGAATTCACAGAAATATTGCATATTGCGCCAAAACAAATACAAGGACCTCTTCCTTCCTTCCTTCCTTCCTTCCTTCCTTCCTTCCTTCCTTCCTTCCTTCCTTCCTTCCTTCCTTCCTTCCTCTCTTTCTTTCTATTCTTAGCCTCAGCACCTCAAAGAGAACAGGCAGATAATCAGTTGTCATTGAGATTGAGAAATATTTGGGAAGAAGCCATTTTATTTTATTAGATTGTTAAAGACTTCCTAGCAGCTGGGTAAAAAGATATTGTGATTGGCTAATATAAATCTTAAATGGGAATCTTGCAAGTTTTTAGTAGCCTTAAACTATATTATAAGACACTGTTTCTCAGCCTTGGCAACTTTAAGTGGCATGGACTTCAACTTCCAGAATTCCCCAGCCAGCAATGGTTAAAGTTGCCAAGGTTGATAAACATTGTTGTAAGACATTTATAATTTACATTTACAATTCAGAAATGGTTCCATTAGTATACTGTATGTACCTGACCATTCTTCATAATCAAATGAGGCGAGCATCCTCACAGCCTCTTCTATTAAACAGTGTCATCTGGTGGGACCTACAAGGCAGACCTTTTCCATAGTGGTAGAAGAATAGCTTCCAATCCAAGATCCATAAGGCCCCTATCCTCTTGGTGTTCTAAAAGACTGTGAAGACCTAGCTCTTTCTTCAGGTATTGGGCACAGATGGGAATTGAGCCTGGCATGTGTGTAAGTTGGTATGGAGACTCTATGATACTTTGGTTGTGTAAAGGTAAAGGTTCCCCTCGCACATGTGTGCTACTTGTTCCTGGCTCTAGGGGGCAGTGCTCATCTCCGTTTCAAAGCCGAAAAGCCAGCACTCTCTGAACATGACTAAATGCCGAAGGTGCACAGAACACTGTTGCCTTCCCACCAAGGGTGGTTCCTATTTTTCTACTTGCACTTTTTCATGCTTTCAAACTGCTAGGTTGGCAGAAGCTGGGACAAGTATCGGGAGCTCCCTCCCTTACGTGGTGCTAGGGATTCAAACCACCGAACTGCCCACCTTTCTGATCGACAAGCTCAGTGTCTTAGCCACTGAGCCATCATGTCCCTTCTAGCCACTGCATCCCTTCTTTGATTGTGTATGATGACTTTAATTCTGTGGTTTATTGTATAAGTTGCTTTGTTAGCTACCCATGTTGTATAAGATTATTTATTATACTATAGCTTCTAGGAATCACCTGAATTTTCTCCTTAAACTGTTCTTTCAAGCCTTCTAATGGTGTATTCAGTGCCACTGTAATTGAGTCCAGCCGCTTTGCAGCTGGCTATGCTATTCTTTTGTTACACTCCACCTTTCCTAGCATTAAAGTTTTTTCCAGAAAGCTGGGTCTTTGTTTAATGTGGTTGAAATAAGATAATTGGAGCCTGGTAATATATGCCATGAATGAGAATTCTGGATCGATTTGTTAGCTGATCCATTACTTTGTTTTTCTGGTATAACATTGTATTTACTAAGAATGTTGTAACATCTTAGTAAGCCTTGTAAGTCTAATAAATTCTGGCCAACTATTACAAAATTCTCTACCTAGGATTGCTCTTGAGGAACACTCAGGAACTTCATCTGGTCCAGAATGCAACAATGTGAGCATTATGGGCTTGCCTTGATATTTCCATGTGGCACTTTTATTTCAAGATCTGCATTGGTTGCTCAAGGTCAAGATGCTGGCTTCATTGACTTTACCAATAAGTCAATAATGGCATAGAACTTGGCTAAATGAGGACCTGACTGTATGATATGCCAGAGTGGCATGGTCTGGATCTCTTTGATTAAACCCTTTTTATCTTTCAGGACCCAGGAGGTACATTATGCCATTCAAGCTCCTAAATGAAAGGTAGATTATAAGTCTAACAAATAGACATAGCTGTCTGCCTGATTCATATGAGCTGGCAGAGTTGGTGTTCTCCAGGCCCTTTGACCATCTGTCATGATGCCTGTCCCATGACAAATGAGGTCGTTTCAAGATCTGTGTGTCTCCTGCACCATGATTGCATTTTGCAAGATCTTGAAAACTGGCTAGTCTCCTGACCTTGTTATAGTGTGTATGGAATGCCTTGTTTGTGATCATTTGTATTTTGACATGTTGCCAGATTGCTGTTTCTTAATTATTTTTGGTAATAATTTTTGCTCTACTTTCTGCATTTTGTTCCTCTTCCATTGCTCTTTATTTTTGTAAGCCACCCAGAATCGGTTAAACTTGGGTGCCTTCAAAATTGATTAAATAAATAACTAAAAACAAATAAATACATGAATAAGAACAAACAAATAAACCAACCAACCAACCAGAGATGGTATTCAGCAGGTTCTGGCCAGTTCTAGAGAATTGGTAGTGGAAATTTTGAGTAAATATTTACTGGCCCCACTCCCTATCTTCTGCCTCCTGAGTCTCAGCTGATCATGAGGGAATGGGGATTTTGCAGTATCCTTCCCCTAGAGTGGGGTGGGAATGGAGGTTTTACAGTATCCTTCCCCTGATATGCCCACCAAGCCATGCCACACCCACAGAAAAAGCCATGCCACACCCACAGTAAATTTTTTTGAATCCCACCACTGAAACAAACAGCTTGATAGTTCTCCCATTATAACTCACGGACCTTCAGAACAAAATGTCTGCCGGTAGAAATGAAAGCATTATTGTGAACATAACATTTACAGTTCATGGCAATGATGATGAATGGAAGCCAGATTTTTTTAAAAAAAAGATACTATATAAATCTTATATAAACCTATAAGAAGAGTTTTCAGTTATCTTTCACTTTGTAAATTTAAACATAGATTTTGTAGTAGAACCAAGAAGATCCTCATTTTTGCACATTATGAGGATTTTTGCCAGCTTTCTGCCACACAGGCTCATATCTAATTCAGGAGCTAGATGTATTATTTCTCTGCAGAAAATGTTTAATATACAGACTTATCTTCTTTTCTATTTTCTTTTATTCAAAAGATAATACAATTTCAAGGACCTTGAATTTTAACCAATTCAATGAGTAGGAAAGAATTACATTTACCATGATAAATCCTCGCTAATCTTCATTCACATGCTGAGTCCACCTACCCCACCACCCACCCCCAAACTCGTGGTGAGTTAAAGGTTTCACAAAGAACCAAAAATGCTTTTCCCTTTTAATGATGTTTGTTTGGCAGATTGATTATAACTCTGAAGCCCTTCAACAAATACAAAATAGGTAGAAGAATTATGAGGTGTTTCAGAATATTTTAGTGCAATAAAAGCGAGGGAGAAACTTTTAACTCAGCAGTTTGCGTATATATTTCACTTTGATCCCTCTGTGCAAGCTTTGTGTCAAATAAAGTGATAACCTCAGAAACAAAATTGCAACAAGAAAAGCTATAAAGACCCGCAAGAAAACTTCTAAATCTCCATCCTGTCCCAAAACATGTCTCCAACATTACTACTTGCCTGAATAAGAATCTGTTCTGATGGAGATATCATACAAGTTTTCAGAGTCTTTGAATGGCCCAACAAGGGCCAGATTTCAAAGAGCCATATGGCCTGAATTCATTTGATATTTGCATATAATGTTATGCTCAAAACTTGGCATAGCTAAAGCAGCCAAATCGCTTTGAAGATGCAACATAATTTTATTTGCGGACATGATGCAGGAGATGACCAGGCTGAGCCTGAGGGAGGGGTCAAATGCGTCATCAGTCTCGAGTCTCTTCACACCTACAAGAGATCTAAATTCAGCCCCCATTGAATTCCACTGACTCTTATCTACCACCAATTCTTTTTGATTGTTTAGTAGTTCAGATTCTCGCAGGTGGCGTTAGCAATAGGGTGACCTATTGGTAGTCTTTAAGACTCTTGGTGCTTACAAACAGAAGCGGAAAATTTAATTATAAGTTTGTTTTTTTCCTTCTTGAGGTGAAAAGGGAAAAAGAAAGAAGTTTTAACATTTATTAATGAAATAAAACAAAAATAGGAATTTTTTTTAACAGATTAACAGAGTTGGTGGGGACCGTGTAGGTCATCTAGTCCAACCCTTCTCCAAGCAGGAGACCCTACCTACACCATTGCTGACAGATGGCAGTCCAGTCTCTTCTTGAAAGCCTCCAGTGGTGAAGCTCCCACAACTTCTGAAGGCAACTTCTATTCCACAGGTTGATTGCTCTCACTGTCAGAAGATTTCTCCTTATTTCCAAATTGATTTTTTTTTTGAATTTGTAAAAGCATGCATTCACATGGCATTAGTTTGCAAACCTGTGAATCAGGTTCAATGTGAGCTACTTTTCCCACTACTTTTTAGTTGAACGTGAAGACTCTTCTGCAGTTCATATGTACATGTTGGTTGGATCTCGGCCTGGCAAACATAAAGGCAGCTGTGAGAGAAGAAGAAATTAATACTTTTTAGATTTCGGAGACATCAACTCTGAAATTCGCTAGCCACTATTATAATTGCATACATTTTGTGTCTGCAAGCAAATTTTTTTCAGAGCCCTGTAATGGCACAAAGCTATAGTTTAATGATGAAAGCTTTGGCTGCAGTTTTGTCTATATAGCTGTGTATTTTCAAGTCTCATTGCCTTCACTGGAATTTAATTACATATAATGATACAAAGGATTTCTGCCAAAATGTGTACCACCAAAAGCAAACTTCAGGGTGTAATTCTTTATCATTTCAATAATTTGGTATAATCAAGCAGCAGCTAGCTTTAGCACTTCTAAAATGGAGGTTTGACCATAGAATGGACCAAATCAACTTGCATCTTCAGTGTCTTTGGAAATAATTTTATCTTTTTAAATGTATATCTAGAAATTGTCTATCTGATTTCTATTCCTCTTTCTTCCCCTCTTCCTCCTCCTCCCCTCCCCTTCCCCTACCCCTCTTTTTTCTTGCAACAAGAGCCATTAATAATTCTTCAACTTTGCTTCTGACTTAGCATACAAGCATTCATTTTTTTGACAATAAAACTAGATGTGACTAAGTATAACTATCCCAACCTAAATAAATTTTGATGGAGTGGACAGGAGTGTCTTCCTTCTTGTTTTGTGCTAAATACAGTAATGTAAATACAGTAATGAAGCCTTCCCCAACTCATGTCTTCCAGATGTGTTGGGAATAAAACTTTAGTATTCCCAATGAACAACTAATTTGGAGAACATCTGGTGGTGAAGACTTCATTAATCAATCCTTTCTGATCCTGTTCATATTTAGAATCAGTTGAGTTGTAGATTAAAAAAAAATCTTGAAACAATCATGAAAGACTGAAATATTGCATTGAGAATAAAATGAGTAGGTACAGGAGACATCTAGGCAAGAATTTTCTTCTAACAACTTTCAAACTTGATGTCAGACTTTTCAGCAAAGTGGAGAATGTGGACATTACCCAGAATACATCTTTCTAAACAGAAGAAAGCATAAGATGGCCAAAAGTCAATGACAATTGTTATACCCATTATATTAACTCAGTGGAGGGTGCATTGTAATGGCTGGGTTTTTTTGGGGGGTGGGGGAGTAATTTTCACCATGACAGAAAGAGGTGATATGGTGAGTATCCAAAGAAGTCAGGCTATAGGGATCATGATTTAAATTTTCTATCCATTTTACAATCCATCCTTCCTTCCTTCCTTCCTTCCTTCCTTCCTTCCTTCCTTCCTTCCTTCCTTCCTTCCTTCCTTCCTTCCCTCCCTCCCTCCCTCCCTCCCTCCCTCCCTCCCTCCCTATTCTATCTAAATAAATAAAAATGTAACAAGTTTGTTCAAGCTCCAAAAGTACTGCACTGATCGCTTTCAAATTTTCACACAACGTTCCTTTCGAATACGGCACCAATGATATATATATATATATATATTGTATTTATGGTTTTATATAATGCCTGTGCGCCGCCCTGGGTCCTAACAAGGAGAAGGGCGGGGTATAAATTTAATAAAATAAATAAATAAATATATATATTGTATAGATGTCACACCTGTGCCAGGTACACGCAACGGAAATGTAAAACATTGTAAAAAAGGTAGGTAGATGGTAGATTCTTAACTTTTATACTGTCATTGTTGTATTACCTTTTATTCTTTCTCTTACACTGCCCTGAGTCCCTTTAGGGAGATAGAGCGGTATATAAATGCAAATAAAGTAAAGTAAAGTGGGCCACAGATAGTATGTCATCCTTTATGACATTAAATACTCTGTCCATAAGATTCAAGGAGAAATACAGTAGGTAGGTAGGTAGGTAGAGGGAGAGAGGGAGAAATACAGTAGATAGGTAGGTTGGGGGTTATACCATGGTTGTGTGTACGTGTTTGTGTGTGCAGGTGTAGATCTACACACAGATTGGTTGGCCATTTAACCAGACTGGGCCACAGAAACGCGTGACCGGGAATGGCTAGTTGTTTTATAAAAATCTTTCATGTCATAGCAATATATATCAACACAGAAATTGAAATCAGTGTTGAAAAGCCAAAAATTAATCTCAGCAAAAGAAAATGGAAAGTAGCAATATTATTGAAATGAATGAATGAAATATGCAGGAAATGGAAGATAAAACAAGGATAAAAAAAGGAAAGGAGCTAGTGATCAAAGAAGAACTTACATCATCTATAAATTTTGCAGCCATCTTAATTATAAGATGTATCTTGGAACAGAAGTTATACCTTTAATATCCTACATATTATTTCTTCATTACTGTCAGACATTTTAGCATCTTTTTTTGTATTAAATCTGATGCCCTAAGCAATGAGATTTAATATGTAGGCCAAGCCAGGATATTAAATAGCTGTTTAATGTTCCTTTTTATATGTTTGATGATCTTATGCTTTTCTGGATAAATGCTATTTTAATTTATTTTTTATCTTTTTTTAGATTTCTTAGTAAATTCAAAGTATTGCCATATTCTTGGAAAATATTTATGACTGTTACATTGGAAAAGATTGATGGAGCTTGTATATGTGTCTGTCTTATATGTGAGAGTAAACATGCAGTTGTAACCACTTTATCTGGCTTGCGTAGTGAAAAATCTAACCTTTTTTCTTTTGGTAAATAGTTAAGTAGTTAGCTAGGTAGACAGGTAGATTGGTAGATGATAAGTAAAGGGAGGGAGGGAGGGAGGAAGGGAGGGAGAGAGAGAGAGTGAGTTATGATGGATGGATTGATGGATAAATAGATTGATTGATTGATAGATGGATATGCACAGACAAACAGACAGACAGACAATAAATAGAGAAGCAGGCAGCCAGGCTTCCAAAACATTATGAGTGGACAGATAAACAGAAGCACTGAAAACAGCTGAAAATGTTTTGCTTCATTTGTTTAATGAAATTATGTAATAAAGATTATTCTTGAGAGCAACATTTACAACTAGATATCATGTTATTTTAACTATTATCAAAATGTTGTGTTTGTATTCTCTACTGTCTTGATCATAATATAATCTTTTCCATCCCTTTAAAGTTGTAAATCAAATTTTGCAGAACAGTAATACAGAAGGTTGTGTTTGGTTTTGGTACCTCATTCAGCTTAGTTGTTATTGAAGGCAGGATACAAATAAATAAAATGATGGTGATGAGATGATGATGAACGTAATGATTATCATATAATTCTCTATCTGCGGGATCGGATCCTGCCTCATACATCCTCACGGCCAATTCGCTCCAACAGAGAGGGACTTCTCCGGGTGCCGTCCACTAGACTTTGTCAGCGGGCGACGCCCAGGGGAAGGGCTCTCTCTGTGGCGGGCCCGGCCCTCTGGAATGACCTTCCCCCCGATATTAGAACGACCACGGACCTCCGCTCCTTCCGTCTTAAATTAAAAACTCACTTTTTCTGTCTGGCCGGCCTGGGATAGTCTCCCTGTCTTGGGGTTTTATTGGGTAGCTTTTAGCTTTTAGTTTTATGGGAATTTTAGCACGGGTTAAGTTTAATTTGGTTTTAGAACTGTTTGTATATTTTTTACTGTTTTATTCTGCCTGTGCACCGCCCCGAGTCCCCATGGGGAGAGGGAGCGGTTTATAAGTATTAAAATTATTAAAATTATTAAAATTATTAAAATTATTAAAATTATTAAAATTATTAAAATTATTAAAATTATTAAAATTATTAAAATTATTAAAATTATTAAAATTATTAAAATTATTAAAATTATTAAAATTATTAAAATTATTAAAATTATTAAAATTATTAAAATTATTAAAATTATTATTATTATTATTATTATTGCATCCAAATCTTCTGGAAAGAAAGAAAGAAAGAAAGAAAGAAAGAAAGAAAGAAAGAAAGAAAGAAAGAAAGAAAGAAAGAAAGGCAGGCAGGCAAAAAGAAAGAAAGAAAGAAAGAAAGAAAGAAAGAAAGAAAGAAAGAAAGAAAGAAAGAAAGAAAGAAAGAAAGAAAGAGTACTACGTATATTGCAAAAATTTGCTCCAAGGTTGAATTTTCACTTAAGAATATTGATATATTATCCTAAAAGATATCTGAAATTGGCCCTCACTTAGATAAATAATGAGAAATCATGCCTCAGTGGGATGACTATGAAATGGAACTCATTCAAAAATCTACAGCATTGGACATTCACTCAATTGTTGAGACAATTAACTAAATGACAAGAACTAAATTGGACAAGCAGTCTAATTCTTAATGAATAGCATGACCACCCTATGAGTGACAATTCCCAATTTAATTGCATCAGTGTTAATTTATAACTCTTTTTCCTCTGTTTTAATTATGTAGTGCTGGTGGGCCTTTCCAACAGAGGAAGCAATGTACTGAGTCAAAAGCTGTGGCTGGAATTGTAATAATCTCCATAGGATACATGTGCGGCATAATCTGATCTAAGAACCGAAAAATGTCATCAATCAGGCTCACATTCTTGTTTAACATGAAAAAGAATCTAAACATGAAACATAAGAGTTATACATATGTGTTGTTGCCCGCCAGCGACCAGCAGAGCTGGCAGCAGAGTCGGACAGTGAGGAGGTTGGGGAGGAACATGGGTCAGCACTGGAGGCTGGGGAAGGCTCGGACAAGGGCTTTGGATCAGAGGCAGAGATGGAAGTTCTCAGCTGCCTTTGGAGCTAGACAGCAGTTAGGCAGAGGAACAGCTGGAGCCTGTTCTCAGTGTGCACATGCGCAGAGCTGCCAGAAGAAAAGAACAGCTCAGAAATCTGGGTTGACTTGAGAATAAAGCCACAGGTGGGTGGTGAATGGCCCCTCCCATAAGAAATAAAAGAGGAGTGAAAGGGAAGTGGGCTTTTGCAGGAAACAATTGGTTCATTCATTTCATGAGTGTGAAGATCTGTCCATGAATCTCAGAGACTCTGTGCCAAGTCTTTCCTGGTACAGCACTGTGTTTGGAAAATATTTACATGGCAAGCTAGATAAGGTCTGTGATCATAAAATCACCTTTGAAAGACTGTCTATCAGGCCTTTGCTGAATGGAAATGAGAGGAATTCACATTCGTTTAATAAAAGGGGTTTTGTCGGGACCAGGAATCTGCTTTGTGCTTTTTGTGGAAGCCTAGGTCAGAACAATATGATTGAATAAGGGAAGGAAGACCATGAAGGATGTTTCTTATCTAAATTGTGCCAGCTACTAAAACTGTTACTATTTCAAATGCAATCCAATCTATTGGATCATTTAATTCAGTAGCTGTTTATGATTAATTGATATTGGGCTATCAAATCAATGTTGATTTTTAATTACCACAAAGACAGACTTCCTCCAGGTTGAGCTATCCTCAGTCTGACCATTCAGGTCCCCAAACAGTGAATTCTTTGGGCTGTAATGGAGTCCATACACCTTTGATGTATGTACACTGAGAGTAAGTTCAGTATGTACAGTGAGAATTTATGCACCAGAGACAAATTGGCCAATAAAAAAACATTCCTACTCCATTTTGGCTTCACGTATGTCAGCATTATAGACTTCTCAAGGGTACTAGAGTTCCCCTAATGCACGGGTGTCAAACTTGTCGCGTCATGTAGCTGTCACGTGACGTTTCATGACATTTTCCCCATTCGCGAAGCTGGGGTGAACCTGGCCTGCGTCTGACGCATCTAGTCTGTGGGCCGCCAGTTTGACACCCATGCCCTAATGTTTCCAATTGATAACAATTTGACCCTATTTATTTGTGTCTCAAGTGGGAACTCAAAATGAGTTTGATTTGTTATATTATTCATTTGATTATTTTTCAGTATTTCATGGCACTTCCAAAGTTCTTTTTCAACTCCAGAATTCCAAATTCTCTGTCATTCCTCTTTCTTCAAAGTCCATTTTTCTTTGTCATATAGCCTCATAGAGGAAATCATTCCTTTATCATTCTGATCTTTGGAGGTATGGATTATGACATCTTAACATATTTCCCAAGGCCTTCATTGCTACTTACCAAGTGATATTTCATAGCCTGCTTCTTCACTGCTGGTTCCTTTAGCATTATTAGATGATCCTAAAAGCAGAAGCTATCCACCACTTTAGTATCTTCATCTTCAGTTCTAAAGCTGGTTGCTGTACAGTTTGCATCAGCATAATCTTCTTTATACTTTCTTTTTGTGCTCTTGGTGCCCTTTGAACTTGATAATTTTCTTTCTTTACCAGGGTAAGCAACAAAATCAGCAATCTCTGTACAATAATTTTAACAACACAATGGAAATCAATGCTTAATCAAAAAGTGCTTTTCACAACCCACTTCAATACAACCAGTACGACATATCAAATGTACAATGGTTGCATACTTCAAGAATATCTTTGACACAACCATCTTTGAGATTACCACAACCACTTGGTATTATTATAGGACACACACCAACAAAATCCCTTCAAAACATCATACATGGACAAATTAAATTACATATCAGCTGAAAATATTATCAGGTACTGAGGATTTAATAGCTGGCAGCTGATGTAAGGTTGTAATCTGTAATCTGTAAGGTGATGCAATGAGGAACTGGAAGCTGATGCAATGAGAATGATTCAGCAATTCAGTGTCTATATAGATAGGTGGCCATTAGAGGGAGTTTCTCTCTTATCGTATATCTCATTTTCTCTCCTTGTGTTCGCAGCTTATCTCCACATATATTGTTAAGAATGTAATCCTAGTGTTGGGTTAGCAATATATATAAACCATGATTGGAATTGGTATCTGTAACTTTAAATGCTACAGTGAAATGTAATTGGCTGCTGCTTCCTCAATCAGCCACAAGAGAGAGCCAGAACCACTGTTAGACACTGATCTCTTGGATGAAGACTCTGTATGTTGGTTAGATCAGCAACAGCAAAGAGAATCGTGAGTTGAGCAACTGTAAACCAACTGTTTGAATAATAGACTGTGTATTTGATTCAGGACTACTTATCACTTGTTTGTGAAGAAGTGTATCTTTATTTTTCTACCGCAAGTAAAAGTCTACTTGCTTTTACCATCAGTGTCTGTGACTGTTAGTGTGGAAATCTAGCAACATATCTCTTCCTACATTCCGTTGCACAATTCCAGTCTCCCAACGGAGATGTCCATAACATATATGTTCATATACAGTATATGTATATATAAACCACTGTTAATTGTCTAAAAGGCTTTGTGTGCTGTGTGCTCTGTTTTGCTCCCGAGTTTACCTCATAATACTAGTCATGCTGCCAAAACTCTGACATTTTAGATCAAGCCAAATCCCCAAAATGACTGGGAATTTCTGGAAAACCAGGATTCTGGACAAATCCATATACATACAAAGATAAATCCAATTTACATACCATTTAAAAGATGCAATCTAAAGCTAGGAAGGAAACAAACAGCCTAGAACACATTATCGCTGGGAGACAGACATAAGCTAAATGAAAGCTGCATCGGATGAACAATCAAAGAAGAAGAAAAAATAGCCTAATCAAGGAAGCATCAAAGATGATGCTTCACAGGGCAAGCTACTATACATAAACAACGATCAAACTCCACTTTCTCTTGCACTCTCTCACACTATCCTAACCATTTATCATCACAAGAAAAGAACTAAAATCACAGAGCTGTAAGAACCCAATAGTCCAATCCTGAGCCACATTATTCTCTTTTACAGTTAAATATATCAACGCCCCCCCTCATTTCTCATTACTTTTAATATTTTCATTAACTAGATTTTGTAGATCATTTACATTCTCGTCTATCCAAGCAGTGTCACTGACAGTGCATGTTATTGATGTTTGTTCCTCCAATTTAAAAATGATCTTCTTCTAATCCAGTCTTCCTCATACATATGCAACAAGAGCTGTGGTGGTGCAGTGGTTAGAGTGTGGTACTGCAGGCTACTTCTCCTGCTATCTGGCTGCCCGCAGTTTTGCAGATCAAATCTCACCAGGCTCAAGGTTGACAGCCTTCCATCCCTCCAAGGTGGGTAAAATGAGGACCCAGATTGTTGCGGGCAATATGCTGACTCTGTGAACTGCTTAGAGAGGACTGTAAAGCACCATGAAGCGGTATGTAAGTCTAAGTGCAATTGCAATTGCAAAGTAGGTTGAATAAACCACAGGATAATATGCAGCCTTGCCTTACTCCTTTACTTTCCTAAACTAACCTGAAATCAGGCTGCCTTACTATTATCCACCAGAACCATGGCTTCCTATCCCAAGTAAGTATTTCACAGTATATTCAATATTCTGTGGCTAAATAAACCAAGGCATAGAACAGTATTTCTCAATCTTGGTGACTTTAAGTCCTGTGGACTCCCAGAATTCCCCAGCCAGGATAGCTGGCTGGGGAATTCTGGGAGTTGAAGTCCACAGGACTTAAAGTCACCAAGATTGAGAAACACTGGCATAGAGTATGAATACATCTAGGAGTAAACACAGACTAAATGGAATTGACACATTGATCCATATTAAAGATATCTTCTGATCAAGGCAACTTAATGTTACACAATGAAGTGCATTTTTCAAGAACCCTGGGACCTATCCAACAAAATGTAATTCAATGTGAAAAAAAGCAAGGCTTTTCATTTAGACAAGAAAAATCAAATGCGCAGGTATAGAATAGGTGGTCCTTGACTCAATAGCAATAACTACAAGAAGGATCTTGGAGTCCTAGTGGACAGCAACTTTAGCATGAGCCAGACATTTGCTGCAGCTGCCCAAAAAGCCAATGCAGTCCTGTGTTACACTAACAGGGATCATAGTACCGATATCCTGTGAAGTGTTAGTGCCACTTGCCCTGGCTTACCCTGTCAGCATTGATGGCCATTAATATATAAAAATAATAGAAGACCCTCTAGTATAGAACAGCCACTAATAAATAAAAATAAGAGCAAACCACATTCCTTTCTAGCACTGATGATATTATAGGTGGTTGTTGACATATAGCAGTTCATTTAGTGACTGTTCAAAGTTACAGTGGCACTGGAAAACATGATTTATGACCATTTTTTTATATTTATGATGATTGCAGTGTCCTGTGGCCATGTGATCACTTTTTGCAACCTTTGGATGAGCAGAATCAATGGAAAAGTGAAGTTCACTTAAGAACCCTGTCTTAACAACTGCAGTGATTCATTTAAAAACAAAGGTCATAAAATGGGGCAAGCTGTCTCAACAGCTGAAATGTGGGCTCAATTTTGGTTGTAAGTTGAGGACTACCTGTATTTAGTTTGATAGTGAAATATCTGCAAGAAAACTACTAAGCTCAGAGAACACCAAGGACCCCACAGCTTTATACATTACCACTGCCTACCCTATGGCCTGTTGTAGCCTGTAAATTCTGCATTGATAATTCGTTTTAGGCTTCCATTATTATGGGCAACCTAATATAATGGTACGTTTTGCTATGAAACACATTGGCTCCATTTAACTATGTTTTAAGAGCATATAAAAACATTTTCTTTAAGCAGGTGTTTGTCTACATACTGATGTTTTATTTAAAATACAAGCAAATCAGTTTTTAGTTTCTCTGAAAAGTACAATGAAAGTTACTAAGCAACAAAAAGCTAGTAGGATTTCTCTGTTGTATGCTGTTTCCTAAACACTTTCTCCCTTAAAACATAGTGAGTTAGCAAATCACTTTGTGTGAACCGTCGCATTTTAAATGCATTTGCTCTCATTCTGAATATTGCCAGGTTCCTCTTTTTCCTTTAAAGGTAGAGGTTCCCCTCGCACATATGTGCTAGTCATTCCCAACTCTAGGGGGTGGTGCTCATCTCCGTTTCAAAGCCAAAGAGCCAGCGCTGTCTGAAGACGTCTCTGTGGTCATGTGGCCTGCATGACCAAACACTGAAGGTGCACGGAATGCTATTACCTTCCCAACAAAGTTCCTATTTTTATACTTCCATTTTTAACATGCTTTTGACCTGCTAGGTTGGCAGAAGCTGGGATAATTAATGGGAGCTCACTCCATTACGCAGCACAAGAGATTTGAACTGCTGAACTGCCAACCTTTTGATCGACAAGCTCAGCGTCTTAGCCACTGAGCCACTGCGTTCCTTTCTCCTTTAGAAGACTGCAAAGTTCATCCCATATTGCCAAGAAATAAAAGATACTAATGGTCAGTTTTGAAGGGAGGAATATATGTCCCTACGTTAATGAAACTGAGGGCAGAAAACATGTCCTTAGATTTCATTAAATTCTTTCGAAAACTTTACCTCTGCAGTCACACTTGGTTTCTGAATTTAGGTAGGTGATGCCTAGAGGCACAGGCTGTTTAGTTTAGTTTTCAAACGTTGTGTGCTTTGGGAAGACTTGGTGATGGCAATGACCTTTTTATTGGATCACAACTTCCGGCCCATTACATAAACTGATTGTATTTGAAGATATGTATTGATTTTTCCCTCTGTTTTATTGTCCTGTTTCTTCTTTCAGTGGAATGGCTGTGAGATTTATTTGGTATTTGGTATTGTTTTTATGATTGTGGTAAGCTGCCCTGACAGGTTTGATAAACTGAAATGGGCAACAGAAAAGCTCTTTTAAATAAATACACTGCACATCCATTTGTTTGAGGGTGAGCCAAGAGCAACCATTAACATATCTTTCAGTGGCTCCAACACTTTGTCTTCCTCTTGCACAAAATTGTTGTTGTTAGTTGACAAAGAAGTTATGGACATTAAAAGAAAACTCAAAATAATCAAAGGGGAAAGGATGACATTTCATTTCCCCTCAGACTTTAAGATGAATTAGACGTTAACCTAAATCATAAAAGTGGGATTCAAACTGGATCTTCTGTTCAGTTGATAGTCAACTATTAAATATATATTGAAAATTATCTAGAACCAACCTAAGATGTTAATTCTGAGTGTTACATAGAAGCTTAAGAACATATATTGCATGGAACTGTGATGGCACTAAACTCCTGAACCCGGGCAAACCTATAGCAGCCCACCCTGTCCCTCCTCTCTATCTTCCTGTTTCCCCTTCCCTCCCTAACATGCCACAAGTGGCATGCGGAGCCATTTCTGAAGGCACACAAGGTGTTGCCCTGTCAGCTTCAGTGTGCACGTGTGCGCTGGCAAGCTGATTTTCGGCCTTGATTTTTCCGCCATTTTTTGCCCTCCAGAGGCCAAAAAACCACCCAACATGTAAACTGGAAGTTCAGGAATGAACTTCCAGATTGCCCATTGGGCCATTTTTCTCCCTCTGGAGGCTTCAGGAGGCTTTCCTGAACCCTGCAGAGGGCAGAAAATGGTCCAACATGCCTCTAGAAGTCAAGAGGCTTCAGTGAGGCCTGCGCACGTGTGCGCAGGGGGTATTGCGTGCACGTGTGGGGAGAGGGCATTGCATTATGGGTGTGGGAACATGCACATGTGACCCCTTCTCTCCCCTCACTTTTGGCAAGCCTCAACAACAAGGTTAGCCATCACTGGTATAGAAGCTTATAACTAGCAAGAGGAATCATTTTATAAGAAATGTTATGAGACTGGAAGAAGTCCAGAAATGGATTGTGTAATCTATCCCTCATATATAAATGTTTATGTTTATATTTATGTTTATTCAATTTCTATACCACTCCTATCTCCCCAAAAGAACTCAGGGCGGTGCACAAGAAGTTAAAAATGACACAAGCAAACAACAATAAATACAATCATCACATTAAAATACAATTAAATTAAGTGACCTGTGCTAAAATAATCCAGCTAAAATTTTTAAAATCCACTAACTAATCTATTAAAATTATATCCAAATCTAGGCTCTAAGCTACGCCGGCTAGGTGAAAAAAGTGTGTCTTGAGTGATCGGCGAAAGAGGCAAAGGTCCGTGATGGTACGAAGTTCGGGGGGTAGGTCATTCCAGAGGGCTGGTCCTGCCACAGAGAAGGGCCTTCCCCTGGCGCTGCCAGCCGGCATTGACCAGCAGATGGCACCCTGAGGAGGCCTTCCCTGTGGGAGCGGATCAGTCGAAGGGAGGTGTGCGGTAGGAGACGGTCCCGCAAGTAGCTAGGCCCTGTGTCATGGAGTGATTTAAAGATGGTTACCAACACCTTGAAGCGCATCCGGAAGGCCACCAGCAGCCAGTGCAGCTAGCGCGGGAGAGGTGCAACGTGGGAGCACCGTGAGGCTCCCAAAATCCCCCGCGCGGCCGCATTCTGCACTAACTGGAGCCTCCGGGTGCACCTCAAGGCGAGCCCCATGTAGAGAGCTTTACAATAGTCTAGGCAGGACGTAATGAGTGCTTGAGTGACGGTGCGAAGAGCGTCCCGGTCAAGGAAGGGGCGCAACTGGCGTACCAGATAAACATGAACTGGAAGTATAAAATGAACTGGAAGTATAAAATGAACTGGAAGTATAAAATAATATTTATTCCTCATGTTGTCATTCCTTCTGTCTTGTAAAGTTAGACCTAATAGCAACTGCATACGATCTCTCACCCTTATATCTTTCAATACCATGATTTTATTCTCCTAATTCTAACCTCTGACCTTTGGGCTACAGATCCCATGAAGCCCCTTTCATGATGCCTCAATTTCTTCCGGGTTGTCATGTCAAAGTCTGACATTGTGGTTTTATCTTAATGCACTTTAAAAGTTAAAAAAATCTCAGCTTTGTTGGAAAGAATAAAAAGATCCTTCCTTCCTACCTACCTACCTACCTACCTGTTGTGGCCCAGCTGGCTCCTGATGAGCTGGTGATGGACTCTTCTAGTGCAGAGTCCTATGAGTCTGCCCTGGAGGAGGAGGGAGACCTTGAGGAAGCAGAGAGTCTGGTTGGCCACCAGGAGGCCCCTGGGTCATGGAGCAGTGGGGAGGATCAGGGGCAGTTTGTCCCTGATGCTAGATTATGCAGGGCTGAGAAAAGGAGGCAACAGTTACGTAAGAGGCAAGCTCATAAACCCTGATGAGCACCAGCTGGTTGATGAGTGGCCCCTCCCAAGACAGCTTATAGGGAAGGCTTTGGGGAGGGGTCATTTGCAGGAAACAAAAGTTACAACTCATCACTGGACCTTCTGGTTGTTCGAGTCTGCAATTCTCTGTCTGTATTTGTTACGTGAATTAGGGCTCGCAGCCAAGGAGATAGTGGCAAGCAGCCAAGCTTGTGTGTGTCCATCTGTGGGGCAGAACACCTATCTACTATCTAGCTAGTATCTATTTTACCCTTATACATTCATTTTTAAATCTTAAAAAGGTTTATTCCCCATAAAATTTTAGCAATGAGACAAACTTTAAATGAAGTTGATGAGTCAGATTGCCATCCCTTTCCCTCCTACCACCTTTTGTTGTTCAGGGCATTTTCAAAACAGAGAAAATTTAGCAATTCAGGCTTTCTCAATGCTGAGGAACAATGAATTTTCCTATTATTATTCTCTCACCCTTCCTATGTTCTATATTGATATGTTTTTTCCACCTGCATTTTCCCATCCCATACTTCCTTTTAGTGTAATAAATAAAAGTGATTCTACAGTGACTTATTTAAGAGGAACCTTAAATGTGTAGCCTTAGGTACAATGAGAATCTCAAGGTATTAAAAATGCACGTGAGGATAATGGAGTTTGATTCGGTCTCCTTAGTATGTAATTTTAATATAGCCCCAATAAGTTTCTCCTGGGTGCCAATAAAACAATCTAAATATTTCTTGGTGGCCAATAGGCTCCCCCATCTACTTTTATAATATGCCATATATTATACCGAAAGGTTTCCTGTACCACTAGCTCTTATTTTTTTTCTTTAAAAGCAAAAATAAATAACCAATCAGCATGATGTAAAGAAAAACCAGTCTCAAGCACAACAGTTATTTCTAAGTAATTATGTGGGATTCACACAGGCACCAGAAGTATTTGTGGAAAATAAAATGCTGACAGCTACAGTATCTCGCCTTGTTTGGGAGTGTGTTCATAAATGCGAAAGGTGAGAGGAGGTGGCAGAGAACAGTCTGTAACTAGACAAAATAACAGAGAGCCATCTTCCCACTTTGCCTTCCAGTTAGTGAGCATTTTATTTATTTATTTGTATCCCACCTTTATTACTTTATAAATAAGTCAAGACAGTGAACATCTACCACACAGCTGCTTCTTCCTATTTTCTCCACAACTACCACCCGGTGAGATGAGTTGGGCTGAGAGAGAATGCCTGCCCAAGGCCTGGTGAGCTTTCATGGCTAAGGTGCCTTTCAGGACTAAGGTGAACTAGAACTCATCGTCTCCCACTTTCTAGCCTTGTTCCTTAACCACTAGACTGGCTATGAGCCAATGGTGGGTTCCGGATCCCGTTCCAACTGGTTCGGTTGGAATGGGCCCGGTGGCATCCACATGACTGCACATAGTGCGTGTGCATGCGTCTTGCCTCTGTGAGCCTACACAACGCTCCAGCTGCTCAGTGGAGCCTTGCGCAGGTGCTGTACACGTCATGCACGTACATGGAAGTGCGAAAGCCTTAAAAGACTGGTAAGAAACTTGGATGGGCAGGTGGGCCCTCTGGGGCACCATACCGGAATGTACTGGGACATACTGGGGCATACCGCCTGCATGACTCATAGCCAGCCAGGGGTGGGATTTGGAGGTTCTCTGAACTGGCCATAATGTTAGCTATGGGTTCTCCTGAACCTGGGCGAACCCATAGCAGCCCATCCCTGTCTCTCTTCTCTATTTTCCTGTTTCCCCCTCCCTTCCTGACTACTGGGCGGGGAGAGAGTGAGACGGACTGTGTGAGTGGTGGTGTGTTGCAATTGCAGAGAGATTGGACCATTTCTCCATTGATTTTTCTTCCTGCATGCATTCCCTCAAGCAAAGACATCAAAGTTTGTAGGAGGCTTGCCAATAATTTCAGTTCCTCCTGGGTGCATCATCGATTTGTGGGAAACTATCAGGGAACTTTGAAAATGAGGATCACATGAGCAATTCTGATAGCACTTAGACTTATATACCGCTTATATACCACGTCAGTGCTTTTTGCAGCCCTCTCTAAGGGGTTTACAGAATTAGCATATTGCCCGTGACAATCTAGGTCCTCATTTTACCGACCTCAGAAGGATGGAAGTCTGAGTCAACCTTGAGCCTGGTGAGATTCAAACTGTCAAATTGCAGGCAGCCGGCAGTCAGCAGAAGTAGCCTGCAGTATTGCACTCTAACCATTGTGCCACCATGGCTCACAAATAACTGTGGCAACACAGTGACACTGAAGAGCAGCAGTGCAACAGAACTGAAATGGCAAAAAAAATATTCCCCAAATTTCATTCCTGCAGAAATAATGGATCTAGCCATTCTGCCAGCAGTTCAGCAGTTCGATTCTGACCGGCTCAAGGTTGATTCAGTCTTCCATCCTTATGAGGTGGGTAAAATGAGGAGCCAGATTGTTGAGGGCAATCAATATGCTGACTGTCTAAATGCTTAGAGAGGGCTGTAAAGCATTGCGAACAGTGGTGGATTTCTGCAGGCTCGCACCTACTCGCGAGAGCCGGTTGGTGAAATTTCGAGAACCGGTGAGAGGGGGTTCCACCCGCATACCTGGAAGTAAATCTGGCCCGCCGCTGTCAGTGACCCAACGGGAAGGAAAGGAAAGGAAAGGAAGGAAGAAAGGAAAGAAAGAAAGAAAGAAAGAAAGAAAGAAAGAAAGAAAGAAAGAAAGGAAAGAAAGAAAGAAAGAAAGAAAGAATTTATCATCACAATTGAGTTCAAAATTTTGGTTGCTAAGCAAGAGTGTTGTTAAATGAGTTTCACCACATTTTAAAAGGTGGCCACTCCCACCCTGTCGCATGACTGCCAAGCCATGCCCACAAAATAGGCCATACTTACAGAGTAGGTTCTAAAAAAATTTGAAACCCACCACTGATTGCGAAGCAGTATATAAGTCTAAATGTCATTGCTATTACTATTAATGATAATAAGAGTTGAATACCTCTGGCTCGGGACCTAGCTATCTGCGGGATCGGATTCTGCCCCATACATCTTCCCGGCCGATTCGCTCCCACAGAGAGGGACTTCTCCGGGTGCCGTCCACTAGACTTTGTCAGCGGGCGACGCCCAGGGGAAGGGCCTTCTCTGTGGCGGGCCCAGCCCTCTGGAACGACCTTCCCCCCGACATTAGAACAACTACGGACCTCCGCTCCTTCCGTCAGAAATTAAAAACTCACTTTTTCTGCTTGGCCGGCCTAGGTTAGTCTCTACCTCAGGGGTTAGGGAATGTTAATTTTAAAATGGGGATTTTAGTGCAGGGACAGTTGATTTAATTTGTTTTTATTGTATTTATTTATGTATATATTTTATGTTGTTTTAATTTTCCCTGTGCACCGCTCCGAGTCCCCCTGGGGAGAGGACGCGGTATAGAAGAATAAATCTATCTATCTATCTATCTATCTATCTATCTATCTATCTATCTATCTATCTATCTATCTATCTATCTATCTATCTATCTATCTATCTATCTAGTTTAACATTTTTATGCTTCTTCCATTTTTCTGGATGATTTTTTTACATTATCTCCTGCACTACAGAAAAATAGAAAAAAAAACCCCTTCAACACTATAAATAACTAAGTACTGAACTGAATCTTGTTCATTCTCCCATATAGGCACAAATTCAAGCAAGTACAAAGATCAAAGTTTAAGAGTACTTAACATTTCATTTACAATTCATTCCAGTATTTACACTTGATTTGAAATAAATCACCAAATCTCACTGCTTTCCCCTTTACTTTCAAATAAGGAATTTCTTTAAACAGGGTAAGTGGTTGGATCACCCCTACCTGTTGTTAGCTGTGATGAAATAGAAAGAAGATTTAAAATTCATTTATAATATTTATATGCTTAAAACACCTTGACAAATATTGAACTTTCTTAAGATTTCCCCTGAAAATGTTTTTAATCTGGTCCTGAATTGTTGCTAGTAGAAACTATATTTCAGTGAAGTGCGATGTAGTTTCTGGTTTTATTTGGAAAATCTGCTGGCTGATTTGTTTGTGTAGGATCAGTGTCATTACCAGCTGACACTTATTGAATCTGGAAAGCTAACACAATGTAAACATTGCCCATTTCTGCTTTCCTACTTCCAACATCCTTTGGTTAATTGGAAGTCATACTTACATATAAGAAACTAGACTACACTAAATGCAATCTCTTTTTATGTGGTCTATATAAGATGTAGTTATATTGAATAAATATAGAGGATTTGAGCCAAGTTAGGTGCTGACTTTTGATGTTACATTGATCCTATTAGGAAATTATTAGGAAATGTCAAAGATGCCACCTGAAAACTGACACTAATGAACCAAATTCAGTTTGAAAGCCCTTAGTATATGTAGATTAAAGATTAAGAATTTTAATTGCATGTCATGATCTGCTGTTGCTAAAATGACAGGTCATGTCTCCCAGTTGTAGAGATGGTGGATGGGAAAGATTAAAGAAAACAAAATATGAATTCTGAAGTTTCTTGCATAGGGTAAGTATTATGAAAATACTGCTAGTTCACGAACACTACTAAGCACAGGTCCATAAGCAGCAAAAGAGGTATTGGACTAATTATGCAGAGAAAGTCCTGATTGGGAAGGAATAATTAACAGGAGAATTCAGAAAGCAAGTAAGCAAGTAAGGGATGCGGTGGCTCAGTGGCTAAGACACTGAGCTTGTCAATCAGAAAGGTTGGGAGTTCAGTGGTTCGAATCCCTAGCACCATGGTAATGGAGTGAGCTCCTGTTACTTGTCCCAGCTTCTGCCAACGTAGCAGTTTGAAAACACATTAAAAATGCAAGTAGAAAATAGGGGCCACCTTTGGTGGGAAGGTAACAGCGTTCCGTGTGCCTCTGGTGTTTAGTTATGCCATTATGCCAGCCACATGACCACGAAGACATCTTCAGACAGTGCTGGCTCTTTGGCTTTGAAACAGATATAAGCACCGCCCCCTAGAGTCGGGAACGACTAGTACATATGTGCGAGGGTAACCTTTACTTTTATCTTACAGAAAGCAAACAAAGGTGCCCTCTATTAGACACCAAGTGCAAAGGTATTAGAGCAACAAAGTTGTGAGAAATCGACCGAAAATGATATTTGTTTTATTGCAATGCAAGCATTGCCAAACTTTCTGGACTAGTGGCCACATTTGACAATATGTGAGCAAGAAAATATGGCTTGCCATTAAGCCTTGTCTCAATAATGATGTATCAGGAAGTAACCCCAAACCCATTCAGGGATCACTCATATTTGTATGCACCCACTTACATCGGTGGGTGATGCATATCAGTACAAATAGTTGTTGCACCTGAAGGCAGAAATAAAGTGAATTAAACAGTAGGTCTGTTGCTCCTTGCAAGTGGTGATTGCATTTATTTGCACATAGTCCTGCTATTGCTTTAGAGGCAGATGCTGTTCATTTCTACTCTTCTATAATTTCCAGTTCTTTGTTGACCCACTGAAGTTCCTATTGTGATGTGTGGGTGGAAGTAGCTCTCAGAGATTTTATTATTCCAAGTCTCCTTCCTCAATTTATGCTTATTCATTTACCCACACATGTTCTTTAATTCTCCACTTAATATGGCAAAGTGTTCTGCATTCATTAGGTTTGTATTTTAAAAGGAAGTTGTGCAATATAATACTAAGCAGAAAACAATTTTGAGTATAAGCTGCACTATCTACTTAGCCCTCTGCATTAATGTATAGAAAGGTTCTTCTTTTCCATGACAACACAATATGCTTTGCAACAGGCCCCATGCTTTGTGCACAGTATAATTCTATTCGTTCTTTTGGCAAGTTTGACGAAAGCAAATGCCTGCAGGATTTGGACTAACAAGCAGGTGTGCAACTATTGAGAACTTTCCCACCTGTACTACCCATCCCATTCTGGGCTATCTCAGTCTTTCAGGCCCTTTTAAATTAAGGGAGTTTATTGAAGCAATAGAAGAGAATATCTGTAGCTTGGGGGTTGAACTGTGGAGTCCTTGGTGCTCTCTAAGCCTGGTTATTTGCTTGTAGATGTTTCATTACCAGACAAGGTAACAGCCTAGATGCATTGGCGAGAACTCACTGGTGTGTTATGTGACAGATGAATCTGCAAATCTTAAATCTAAGATTTACAAGACAACCACATATCCTGTTGCATTGTAGGGCACTGAATGCTGGGCAGCAACAACAGGGATCGAATATTGGAAATGGAAATGTGAGTGCTCCATCCGGCATCTTCCTTCTTGACCACATCACAAATGACATCATTTGACAGCATTTTGGTGCAGCACCAATTACAGAGAAGATGAGAGAAGGCTGGCTCCACTGGTATGGCTATGTCCAGAGAGCAGCACCTTCCACCCAAATTGCCAAGGTAGCCTACCAATTAGAAGTTAATGGCTGGTGACCTCGCGGGCATCCAAAACAGAGATGGCAAGACGCCATCAGCAACAGCATGCAAGCCATGGGCCTGGGCCCTGGAGACGCAGCGGACCGTGCAAAGTGGCGTTCAATGATCTGAAAGTGAACCTTTTCAAAGTATTCCTGCATCTGCAGGAATACGAGAAGAAGAAGGTGAAGTTGAAGTTGAAGGAGGAGGAGAAGGAAGAGGAGAATATGAAAAAGAAGAAGAATACAAAGAAGAGGAGGAGGAGGAGGAGGAGGAGGAGGAGGAGGAGGAGGAGGAGGAGGAGGAGGAGGAGATAACATTTTCAGTGCTAGAGAGGAGCAAGGGGTTTGGTCTCTGTTTACATACAGTAGTTTGCTCTGTCACAGTTGGTGTAGGTATTGTTTTATTCTTGGTAGTTTTTTTTATTAGACTGTTGTTTACCGCTTGATTGTTTTTCTGGTGTTAACACCAGAAATCCAATCCAATTTTGGTCTTGCAGAAGACTCCTGAGAATATCATAGCCAGTGAAGGAAAACAAAACAATGTATATTGAACAATTCAACCCCTGAATTCTCACTTGAGGCACAAATGATGAGGCTCAATTATCCTACTTCAGACACATTATGCAAAGACCTAGCTCTCTGGAGAAAGCTGAAATGCTGGGAAAGAAGGAAAGAAAAAGAAGAGAAGGTAACCAGCAACAAAGGTGGATAGATTCAGTTGCAGCAGTAAATAATACGCTATTAACACCAAAATATAATTTTACCATATTTTATCTATATCTTATTGTACTCTATTCCAATTTCATTTTACACTATATCTTATTCCGATTCCATTTTAAATCATATCTTATTCCGATTTCATTTTAAATTGTTTGTATCAAATTTTAGTAATAAGTTGTTTCTGGAACTTTGCACTTTGATATGGTCCAAGAGCTAATTAATAAAAACTCAATGTCAATGGCAGATCAGAAAGACCAAGTTAGGGTCAGATCATCGTAAGAAAAACAATCTTTCTATGTTGTTACTAAGAACTGATCATGATTTGATGGCACATAATCAATCAATCAATTAATTTGGGATCCTAATTAAAGATCTTTTTAACTAGATATAAACGCTTTCTATTTTTTTCAGATTCTGGTTTTTTAAATATTATTGTCTGTTCTGCTAAACTAGGGCTTGTTAGAAAGAGAGAGAGACACACTATTTAATGGAAGATTTTTCAGATGTTCCTTTTGTTTGAAAACCATCTTGGTGTGTTTATTGTTATGCGTTGTATATATCTTTGGATATTTTAATTCTTAGAAAATCAGCTCATAGATTTAAATTGATAGAATTTACCCACTGAGCTTATTGTTTTGCAAAACCATGACCCAACTTTATTCTATTATTTGCATCTTTTAAAATCTTCTTTTAATCGACTCTTCTTTTCTGTGTTTTTAAAATCTATTACTGGCATGTAAAGAAGCCGAAGAAGGATTAATTTTCTCTTCATTGCATTACTGTTAAAGAGACATTAATAAAAACCCCAGAGTCTGGGCAATTTGCTAGTTGTCAGAGCTAGGGTTACTCTTAAGGATGCCACAAAGAGAATATTGCATTACAGTATCTTTCTCTAGTTTCCAAATAGCGATATTGATACTACCAGCCCGCCTGAAGATATCAGTCATCAAAAAGCTTATTGACTCTTCAGAATAGCTATATCAATATCCAATTTTCTGTCTGATCTAATGCATGGTCTATGCAATATTAGAGTATTGACTCCTATTTTTCATAATCATGAACTTTCTTTCTCTTTCTTTTTTCTTTTTTCTTCCTCCCTTCCCTTTTTCTTTCCTTCCTTCCTTCCTTCCTTCCTTCCTTCCTTCCTTCCTTCCTTCCTTCCTTCCTTCCTTCCTTCCTTTCCTTTTATATTTTAGCCACCATCCTTTATCAATGGGCTTGAATTTTAACCTACTTTTCAAAAAACTGCTCGTTGAGTATTTTTGTTTTGAAAAAGTTTTATTGAGTTTTAACAATTTTCTAGAGGGTAAGGTAAGGGTTACAGAAACATTTTGAGAACCTTTGCGTCAGAGTCTTTGGCCCATCCCGGGCTCCATAATAAAACAATAGTAAAGCAATTTATCCGAAAAAATACTACAAGATAAAGGCAAATGAATACATAGTACATTTCCAATTCTCAGATGGCAGACATGTGCAAACATCCTGGTACAAAAGAATAATAAAAGAAAGAAAATTAGTAAAAAAAAGAAAAACAAGCAAAATCATTTTTTGGATCTAAGTCTTTTGGCAATTGTATCTTCTTTTTCTCTCGCCTGGCCCCCAGTGGGTGGGGCCGAGGCCCCCTCCGCCCCCCCTGGATCTTCCCCCAGGACAGAGGAATGTTTTTTAAGAAAGGCTTCCGCCTCAACAACTGTTTTAATCTTCACTCTTCCTCCTTCCCAGAACACCAGCATCCCTTCGGGCATCGCCCACTTGAACCAAATCCCGTGATCAAACAATGTTTTGGATAAGAAGGAAAATTTCCTTCTCATCTCTCTGATTTTTTTTGGGACCTGCTTCAAGATGACGACCACCTTTTGTTGGTAAATTAAGGGACCCCCTCTCTGCGCCCTCAAAATTCCCTCCCTGGTTGACCTTCTAACAAATTTAATGTGTATCTCTCTGGGTACCTCATTTATCCTGGCATATGCTGAGTTTATTCTGTAGACTAGGTCAATGTCCCCCCTGATCTCATCTTTAGGTTTATGTAAATAGTCTGCTAAAATTGTGCTCATGAGTTCAGGCAAGCATTCACCAGATTCTTCAGAAATATTCTGAAATCTTAAAAAATATGACATCCTTTCGAAGTCCATCCTAGACATATGCCCAGTTAATTCCCCCACCTCGCTGTTAACATTTTTAAGCTCTCCCTTTGCCTCAATTAGCCCCCCTTCCAGATCTTCAGTCTTCTGTGTATTCTCCTGCATTTGTTTCCGAGTTTCCAAAAGTTCCTTCTTAAAGTTGTTGTTTTCTTCTCTCTGAGCCTTAATTTCAAGCACCAAAGTTTGTATAACAGATTCCAGAGAGGACAATCTTTGTTCCAGACCTGCCAATTCTGATTTTTGTGCCATGGTTGGGTGTTAAAGTCAGTGTCACTAAAATGGTGTTTTTTGGGTGGGGCAGCTGAGGCAAATCAGGAGGTAAAAGTTTCAAATCAGGGTTGTAAAAAAGTTCAAAAACCAGAAGAGAAACACTTTTCCAGATCAATAGTTATAGTAAAAAGGCACTCCAGACAAGGAATCAATTAATCCAAAAAAAAATTCTTCATTGATAGCAAGAGGAAGTCCAAATCACAAGGAGATGCTGGTAATTTTCCAAAAATACAATAGTCATTCAGGAGCAGAGAGAAGCCATCTTCCACCGCCCAAGCTGGGAGCCAGCCGGAGAGAGTAACAAAGAAAAAAAAATTGTAGCAAGCCAATCGAACTTAGAAACATTGTTGCAAGCCGCAAATCACTTTCACTCGCTTTCACTAAGTTCTAGGCAAACCGCATAGAAAAAACAACCGTTCCTCGGAACGAGGAGCCATTTCAAAGCGCCGCTTTAAATCCGAGGGGGGGTTTAACGAAAAAAGCACCCCCCTCCAAGCTTTTTAGTCCAGCGCTGCCATCGGAGAGAAAATAGCAAATAAAACACTCACTCTTCACCTTGCAGCCGAGCCTCGGGAGAGCCTTTCAACTCCGAATGTCCGGCTCTCTTCACAATGAAAAAACAGTTCCGATCTCCATTGGCGAAGGCGGAGACAGGCGTCTCCCCCCTGCAGCCAGCCTTTCCTCACCTAGGCTGAAGACAAGGGTCGCTTTCCCACTGCCATGGGAAGAGAACGACCCCAGCAAGCCAACCCTACGGGAGCCCCCAGGGTGGGGCGTCTCGCCACCGTCGGGGGGCAGAAAAAAGGACAAAGCGGCGGACGAGTCAGGGACCCATCCGTCACCGTTGGAGGGCGGAAGCGGAAGTCGAGTATTTTTAAAAGCTACGTTCTGTCCCAGTTACAGTTTTTTTTAATGATTTTATATGTATCTTCTATATCTCAGGTTCAGATTCACAATGTTTTGATTATAAGAGTTCTGCTTTTCTTTCCTAGAATTGATATGCTACTACATATAACTGAAACTGATTCAGCAAAAGCACGTCTGTGTGTAATGAAGATAATCTAATACCATAGAGACACCCAAATTCTTTTCTTGAATTGATTTTATCAGTTAAGAAAGCTCCATGGATGTGAGTGTCCAGTTTCTCTTCTCATTATTTATTGCTAGGTCAATTCAAATCAGCTTCTTGTCTTCAAATAAATGCTATAATATTTTGCAGTATTTAGGGCCTTGAATAAAACACTGTGTAATACTAAGAACTAATGTACTATATCTTAATGCCGTAGAATATGTTAACATGCTATGTACTTGAGATTTCACTTATTTTCTTTTTTCCCTTCCCTAGTATACAATACAATACAATACAATACAATACAATACAATACAATACAATACAATACAATACAATACAATAGCAGAATTGGAAGGGACCTTGTAGGTCTTCTAGTCCAACCCCCTGCGTGGACAGGAACTTTATACCATTTCAGACAAATGGCTATCTAACATCTTCTTAAAGACTTCCAGAGTTGGGGCATTCACAACTTCTGGAGGCAAGCTGTTCCAGAGGTTAATTGTTCTAACTGTCAGGAAATTTCTCCTTAGTTCTACGTTGCTTCTCTCCTTGATTAGTTTCCACCCATTGCTTCTTGTCCTGCCCCCAGGTGCCTTGGAGAATAGTTTGACTCCCTCTTCTTTGTGGCACCCTCTTGAGATATTGGAACACTGCTATCATGTCTCCCCTGGTTCTTCTCTTCATCAAACTAGACATACCCAGTTCCTGCAACCGTTCTTCATATGTTTTAGCTTCCAGTCCCCTAATCCTCTTGGTTGCTCTTCTCTGCACTCTTTCCAGAGTCTCCACGTCTTTTCTACATCGTGGCGACCAAAACTGTATGCAGTATTCCAAGTGTGGCCTTACCAAGGCACTATACAGTGGCATTAACACTTCATGTGATCTAGTATATTGAAGTACACCAATTGTATATTGGTGTACTTCAATATATCACGTATATTGAAGTACACCAAAACATAACAGTGATGGGTGTTAGGACAGTTTTGAGAACATATTAAATTAAACATGTCCAGTTTGAAGAACTAAATTTCATAGTCCTGATAATCTGTTTGGATTAAATTCCCATTGGTTACTTTTCATCTTGTTCAGGGGTGTCAAACTGGCTGACTGTGGGCCAGATGCATCACAGGTAGGCCATGCCCACCCCAACACCGCGAATGGAAAGAACATTGCAAAATGCAATGCAAAAATGTCATGTGACAGCAATGTGATGCCATGAGTTCGACACTCGAGATCTAGTTCATTGCAGTGATGTTTCTGAGATCACAGTTTGGTGACAAATTGCAAATTTCTGTTGGGATGATTCATCCTGAAATTAAGTAAATGTACACATGGGACTCTAATAATGTTCTATGTGAGATACTATATATATATGCACTCTGCAAACACAAACATTTAAACCTTCATAGGAAATGTGTTGTTAGATATCATATCATAATTATACCACCATTTTTAAGGTATACTACTATACTATACTATTTCAAGTGTCAGAAAGTGAGAGAGTGTGAAAGAAGAAAGCAGAAACTTAACATTGAAACGTTGCTGCAGAAAGCTGATTACACAAGAGAATTGGAGATCTATGTTATTCCTCGCACTTACATTCTTTGCAAAAAGAAAAGAGGGAACTTTATCAATGAAGTAGGTTATTATTAATGAGATGCTTTCAGCATACACTTTGGAAGCTAGAGGCAGAGAGACTAAAGACAGTTAAATATTTCTCCGTAATGGTGTAAGATCTCCTTTCTTGAGCAGGGAGATGAATTAGAAGACCTCCAAGGTCCCTTTGAGGGGATGCAATGGCTCAGTGGCTAAGACGCTGAGCTTGTTAATCAGAAGGTCGGCAATTCAGCAGTTCGAATCCCTAGTGCCATGTAATGGAGTGAACTCCTACTACTTGTACCCAGCTTCTGCCAACCTAGCAGTTCGAAAGCATGTAAAACTGCAAGTAGAAAAATAGGGGCCACCTTTGGTAACAGAATTCCATGGGCCTTTGGAGTTAGTCATGCTGGCCACATGACCACGGAGACGTCCTTGGACAGCGCTGGCTCTTCAGCTTTGAAACAGCGATGAGCACCGCCCCCTAGAGTCGGAAATGACTAGCACATGGTGCGAGGGGAACATTTACCTTTAAGGTCCCTTTGAGCACCATGATAAGGGTTCTGGAGACTAAACTATACCTAAACTAGGTATGTCTAACCTAATGAAGATTAGGGGTGACATCATAGCTCTCTTCCGGTACTTGAGGGGCAGTTACAGGAAAGAGATGGTTGACTCCACTTATTTATTTAAAATATTTATATGGCCACCCATCTTTCAGACAATTCTGGGGGGACTCCAAACTCTGGCTAGCCTTTGACCATGCTAATTAATGTAATAGCCATTCTTAGTATTTGCTTCACATTTCCAGTCCTTGGAGAGAGGGTGCTTATGGAAAGCCCTGAAAAGTAAAACTGCTTGTCTGTACACAAATGGCATTAAATATTTATCTCTATATTTTGGGAAGAAAAATTGGGATGATTTCTTCAACATTTCTCCTGGGGAAGGAGAATTTCTGAACGATAACAAAAATCCTTCCTATTGGTAATTTGAGTGAAAAGTCAAACAGTAGAAATATCTTCCTGTGGAGATAGGAACCAGAGAGATTTTAGACTGCTGAGGACATTATCATACACTGAAGAAAGGGCATTCACAAATTTCCACATCCCTTGTAGCTAAAGATAAGAACACAAAGTGTTTTCCCCCTTTGAATAATACCTAAAGTGTTTTTCTCCATCAAACTGAATGAGAAGAAGTAGACTACTGTTTTGTGCTAGTTCGTAGCATCTACAGTGTATAGTCCTTTACAATTTGTAAATTACAATTACAATCAGCCTTCCTTTTGTCAACCAAATGGTTAAAGAAATATACCTCATCTCACTCTCATCATGGAACTTAAGTTTTAACCTTGTTTTAAATTTGTTTCATTGTCCTTCTCCCCCCACCCTCCTTGTGCCATTATATTGACAATGTTTTGGGATAATTGCTTATCCCCAGTGACTTAAACTGTGAACTAAATTAATGTTTTAGGGTAGTCTGTAGTAATGTGAGCTCTTGGGAAAATCTACTCACGGCGATAACTGGATTAGAAGTGGACAAATCAAAGAAGAGTGAGCCATCGAGCTCGGGCAATTATGTTGCGTACATCCCTGCAGCATTTTATAAAAGGTTTAACCTGAACAGTTGAAGTGAACATGATGAATTACATTGTCTTTTCTAGGTGGCCATTGGAGAAGCAAAAAGCAAGTAAACACTTGTCAATATATTTTGGAAGGAGGGAGGGAAGAAGAGAGCAAGGAAGGAAGGGTGGATACCTTCAAATGGTTCATTTGAATTTGTTTACCTGCAAAGAATAACATTTGCAAACAAAAAAGGCAGATGAGAAATTCTGCTGAATGGCAAACATACAAATAACTAATTTTGAATCTCTTGCCATACATCAACAATGGCATTTTTCTGAATGATTTGGCCAGATTCCCATTTTTTTAAAAAAAAATCTTATGAGGAAAAAAAAATGCTAGAGAAAAATATGTCAATTTTATAAAAACATTGCATGAAAATAACCCACACATTTCCGACATAATACATAATTCATTCACAAAAATGAATTCATGGAAAAGTTGTGTGAGACTATATGATGCTGGATAGACTTTGCAGTAAAAAGTGAAAATTTTGCAGAAATGGAAAAAGTAATCCCACCCTATCCTATTTTAATAGGTAACAATTATAAAAACAAATGATTACAGGAAATGGGCATGGTTAGTCTAATGAAGGGAAGGACCAGGAGAGACATGATAGCAGTGCTCCAATATTTGAGGGGCTGCCACAGAGAGGAAGGGGTCAAGCTGTTTTCCAAAACACCTGAAGGCCAGAGAGAGACTGAGGGAGGGAGGGAGAGATGGGTGGAGAGGGTGGGAGAGGGAGATAGAGTAGACTTTTTATTCAATGTTGCTTAGATTTAAACTATACAAGTAATACCTTACACTTTTTATGTAGCACCTTTACACTTTCATTTAATGGAAAAAAAATGAATCGAAGTGTCAGTATGAGCAGGCTATTTTTTTACTAACATAATTGAGTGGAATATGTGTATTTACTGCTTACCTTATTGGTAAGGTAACTTTACATCTTTAATTAAAGACATAGAGATCTATATTCTGATATCAAAAGTGATGCTGACCAAGGCTGATAAAAATTAAAAATAAACCCCATTAAAACTCCATTAATCAAATGAATCCAATGAGATCTGCTCTATATATTTTTATTTTGTTATATATTATGAAACAATAAAGTATTATTTACTAATAATTTTACTTCTTCAATTAAAATAGAAGTAACATTATTTATTTCTATTTTTATAAAAGTTATTTTAGACTTCCAACTCCATGGACTTTAATCCCAATGATAACCCTGTAGCAGAAAATCTGGGCCAAAAGCCATTTAATTATAGCTAGCTTTTCTAGCCATTCCTGCTTTAATAAAACTATATTTTCCTTGTTTATGAACCAGCTTGAATCTACAGAAGTAGACGATGCATAAAATCCTATTATATATCAGCAAGCTGTTCGATGTTTTACTTTTCTACAGTCTTGTTCTTCTTGTTCTGCCTTCAGGTGCTTTGGAGAATAGCTTGACTCCCTCTTCTTTGTGGCTGCCCTTCAAATATTGCAATACTGCTATCATATTACCCCTCCTCCTTCTATTGATTAAACTAAACATACCCAATTCCTGTTACCATTCTTCATATACAGTATTTTAGCCTCCAGTCCCTTAATCATCTTTGTTATTCTTCTCTGCACTCTTTCTAGAGTCTCAACATCTTTTTTTTACATCATGGCCAGTGGTGGGATTCAAGTAATTTAACAACCAGTTCTCTGCCATAATGATTTCTTCCAACAACCAGTTTGCCAAACTGCTCAGAAAGTTAACAACCGGTTCTCTTGAAATGGTACGAACTGGCTGAATTCCACCACTGATCATGGAGACCAAAACTGTATGCAATATTCCAAGTGTGGTCTTACCATGTGGTATTAACACTTTCTGTAATAATTCTTATAAACTCCAAACCAGGAGTTGTAGTCATAGCCTTTATGGATAATGTTTATTTGGGAAAAAACTTTCTCAGAGAGGTATTTCCAGTTAGAGATTCCAGTTTTATTTACTTAGTTTGTCAAACATGTATGAAATAACAGGTATAAGTATAAACATGGACATGAACACAGGAAATGGATATGTATACATGGGAACAATAGGACAGGGATGGTAGGCACGCTGGTGCGCTTATGCACGCCCCCTTACAGACCTCTTAGGAATGGGGTGAGGTCCATGTTGACAGTTTAAGGTTAAAGTTATCAGGGTTTGAGGATGTAACAACAGAGTCAGGTAGAGCATTCCAGGCATTGGCCACTCTGTTGCTGAAGTCATATTTTCTGCAATCAGGTTTGGAGCGGTTTGCCTTGACTTTGTATTTATTATTTGCCCATATATTATTGTGGTTGAAACTGAAGTAGTCATTGACAGGTAGGATGTTGTAGCAGACAATTTTGTGTACTATGCTTAGGTTGGACCTTAGTCGGCGTAATTCTAATTTTAAACCAGATAAACCAAAACGAATTCCAAAAAGCCACACAAAACTAAAGGTGTTTATATCCCTTCAATGCCTGTCATGGGATGTTTTATTTTGTTCTGTTTTATTCTCTTCATTAAACAGAAACAGAATTGTACCTACGTTCACATAAAAAAAAAACCATTTAGCTTCCCATTTCTTCTTTTGAATCAAGTTCCTTATCAAAAAATTTAGGGATTTGTCTAGTCTGAAGTATAACAATGTCTTAATCTGCATTTATTTGATTTTTTTTTATCATGCTTTTATTTTCTAAGTAACTCAAGATATTGAACTTACAAAAAAAAAGATGTTGAATTTACATAATACTCTTTCTTCTTCCTATTTTATTTATTTATTTCTTATTTATTTCTTGGATTTATTAACCGCCCCCTCTCCCCGAAGGGACTCGGGGAGGTACACCGGAAATTTAAGAAACATATACATATAACAATTATAAATAATTAAAACTATATTAAATATTATCGCCCTGTGCTAAAATGTACCCCATTTAAAAACTATTCCCATAAAAAACCCAATTAAGCAATTTATCTACTAAAACTGAGGCTAGGTACGGTAGGTTAGGCCAGGCCGGCCTGCTGGAAAAGATAGGTCTTTAATTGCTGACGGAAGGAGCGGAGGTCCGTGGTAGATCTAAGTTCGGGGGGTAGGTCGTTCCAGAGGGTTGGGCCCGCCACAGAGAAGGCCCTTCCCCTGGGCATCGCCCGCTGACATTGCCTAGTAGACGGCACCTGGAGAAGTCCCTCTCTGTGGGAGCGAATTTTCCCTTCACAACAACCCTGTGAGATGGATTATGTTGAGAGTGAGCCACCTGGGCAGCCTTTATGCTTCAGATAGGACTAGAACTCACAATCTCCTGGCTTTTAGGCCAGTAACAATAAACTGGCTCACGTTGTAAATTTAAATTACTTCCAAATAGATAATTTATATGCCAAAGGGAAGAGAGCATGCCATTCAACAGCTATTGTACCAAGAGGAAAATCAAGATTTGATGTTTGGCTCATGAATACCTTTAGCATTTTATTCATGTTGAGTACATTTTATCAGTATCAAGAGTGGTACTTTCTAATCTTATGTAAATTGATCCAAAATATATTATTTCACATTTTTATATCTAGTTTATTTATGCTAAAATGGTTTTTCCAAAGCAATAATCACAAATACTAAAAAAAGAATATATCAAAAAGCATATAACAATTATCAATAATTAAAATTAATCAATTCTTATTGCTAGCTGCTATTTTATTTGGCTCAGGTGAAACATTGTGCACTGCTAATAAAATTAAAGTAGCTCTTTTAAGGGATGAGAGTGAAAATTTCAATTTGTGTGGGGGTGAATTAAGTGAAGAGACTACAACAATTTAATATGCATACCTATCCATTTCAAACTTCAGGGAATCTTTTCTGTTGATATATCAAGCCATGGCATCCTGAAATCTGGAAATATTTTAGAAGACCTATTAAGATTAGAAGATAGGCTTGCACACTGGCAGGCTAAAATATACCCAGGTAATTCCAGTAATACAGAATATATGTAGCTCAGGGTTGAAGTGTTGCATTCTTGGTATTCTTTGAGCTTCTCTGCTTGTTTTCCTGCATAAGTTTTATTACTAGGATAGATAACATCATCGGTATATGGAAAAGTAAAATTAATTGCTCCTTTATATATGGTAATGTGGCCTGGCAGTTTTGATAGGAGAGTATTTTATTCCTTGACTAGGGTATTGCTACTTCCATGATTGATCTGATGCTGTTTCTTGCTGATCTATTTATTTATTTATTTATTTATTATTTTGTTTGTTTGTTTGTTAACAAGTAGAAGGAAACAAATATCAATATAGACATGGACACATGAAAAATGGCACAAATAAATGAATATAAGTAAGCAAAACATAGCCATAAACACATAAAATGAGTACATATAAATAGGAACAGTAGGACAGGGATGGTAGGCACGCTGGTGCGCTTATGCATGCCCCGCTTAGGGACCTCTTAAGAAACATGTAAGGTCCACGGCAGAAAGCTTAAGGTACAAGATATGGGGGTTAGAGAAACGAACAACAGGATCAGGTAGAGTGGTCCAGTAGATTTACTACTCTATTGCTGAAGTCGTATTTTCTGCTATCAAGATGAGAGCGGATTACATTTAGTTTGTATCTATTGATAGCCCTTGTGCTATTGCGGTTGAAGTTAAAGTAGTCGCTAACAGGTAGGTTGTTATGTTAATCTTGTGTACTAAGCTCAGGTCAGAATGTAGACAGCATAGTTCAAGGTTATCCAGGCCTAAAATTTTAAGCCTGGTGGTATAAGGAATTTTGTTGCGAGCAATAAAATTTAGGTGTGGGGTGCCATGAAGGATGTGTTGTGGGATGTTTCCTTCCCTCCCTCCCTCCCTCCCTTCCTTCCTGCCTGCCTGCCTGCCTGCCTGCCTGCCTGCCTCAGATAACAGATTAACAGAGTTGAAAGAGACCTTGCAGGTCATCTAATCCAACCCCCTGCCCAAGCAGGGAACCCTACATCTGCCTCTACCTAGGATCGAACTCACAACCTTCTGATTGTGAGGCAAGAGCTCCACCTCTAGCCTGCTTTTTGATTGACATCATATTGGATGACTGATTCATCTGAATGCCAAGCTTCCAAGAATTCCCTAACATTTGGAGATTTGGTGTGGCCCCAAACGCCAAATTTCCCAATTGAAACTGTGCAAATTTGTCAATGTGTTGAGAGATTAAAGAATGACCATCTTGTCTTATGACAACCAGTTGATTTCATGGTTGTGTTCTGCCAATCTTCTTTTAGTCCTACATAATAGTTATTGCAATCCTTACATTTGGATGTTGTACTACATGATTCCTGTTTTTCCCCCCTTTGGTTACTGGATGCTTACAATGTTTTGTTTTTGTTTCTTTCTGTTTTATAATGATGCCAAGAGTCTGATGCCCAGAGGTTGTCTCAGAGATGTTTTTGATCTATGGAAGAATTATATTTTTCTTCAGTTGGGTTGCAATGAGTTTAATAGTGAAACATATTTTAATGAAGTTGTGGGTCTATCCTTTGAGTTGCTAGATATTATAAAGATAACCTGTTTCCTGTTTTTGGAAATCTTGGTTAGTAAAGTGTCTGCAAGTCATGTGCTATCAGTAAACACATAGAGATAAACTCCATCTACATACATTAAAATGATGTAATCAAAACTCAAGAAAGGAAGCAAATAGCCCCGAGCACATCCTCTATAGTAGCCAACATCAGATAAGGAGGAAACAGCATGAGAGAAGCAATCATGGAAGAAAAAATAGTTTAATTAAAGATACAGTACATCAAGAAGGAAATCATATCCCGACCAAGAATGGCAGGACAATAGAACCAGCAAATCCCACTTTCTTATACACTAATGATGCAACTTACTCTTGAAATGAAAGTGCAGGAAAACAAGTTCAGGGAACATTAAGAACCCAGTGCTCAAATAGTTGTATATTATAGGTAAGCTTTTAATGGAAAGCTATTTGCGTTTTTAGAGAGCTTTCATGTAATTACTGATGTATCACACAACAGGGAAGATATTTGCAGTAATTTCTAAAAACATCTGGGGTGATTTTAGGATAGTCACAACCTTAATAGTAATCAATTGTTGAGTTTGTATCCCTTAGTTATCTAGTCTATGATGTGCGTGAGAGAGAGGGAAGAAGAGGCAGGGAGAGAGGAGGGAGGGAGGGAAGGAGATTAGTATCTTCTTTCATTTAGACTAACCTTTCCCTTTTAAAATTGGTTACTTTCTTTAAGTAGATACTTGGAAAAGCAAGAATTTGAAAAAACAGTGATAAGTAATTTTAGTGTTGCATATTGACTAAGGCTGAGATCCAGCAAGGCACTTAAGAAAGGATATAAATTTAAGACATTGGTCAATCTCTCTTTATTTAATGAAACCACACACATTCCTTATCTGAGACATATAGGAAGAGAAAGAAAGGCATTTATGGAAGTAAGGATAATTCACAATTCTTTATTTGGTTTAAAAAGACTGACTAAATAGATGTCTATTTATTTATAATACAATACAATACAATAGCAGAGTTGGAAGGGACCTTGTAGGTCTTCTAGTCCAACCCCCTGCATGGGCAGGAACCTTATAGCATTTCAGACAAATGGCTGTCTAACATCTTTTTAAAGACTTCCAGGGTTGGGGCATTCACAACTGCTGGAGGCAAGCTGTTACAGAGGTTAATTGTTCTTACTGGCAGGAAATTTCTCCTTAATTCTAAGTTGCTTCTCTCCTTGGTTAGTTTCCACCCATTGCTTCTTGTCCTGCCCCCAGGTGCCTTGGAGAAAAGTTTGACTCCCTCTTCTTTGTGGCACCCTCTGAGATATCGGAACACTGCTATCATGTCTCCCCTGGTCCTTCTCTTCATCAAACTAGACATACCCAGCTCCTGCAGCCGTTCTTCATATGTCTTAGTCTCCAGTCCTCTAATCATCTTGGTTGCTCTTCTCTGCACTCTTTCCAGAGTCTCCACGTCTTTTCTACATCGTGGCGACCAAAACTGTATGCAGTATTCCAAGTGTGGCCTTATGATATAGAAATGCTCAATAGTAGATAGATAGATAGATAGATAGATAGATAGATAGATAGATAGATAGATAGATAGATAGAGTGAGAGAGAGACAGAGAGAGACAGAGAGATAGATAGAAGAGATGCACTATTGCAGACTGACTCCTTCCATTCTTCCAAGGTCAGTAAAATGATCCAGATTGTTTGGGTTGGGGGGGCAACACAATGTCTCTGTAAAGTGCTTAGAGAGGGCTGTAAAACACTGTGAAGCTGTGTATAAGTCTATTGCCATTGCTATGTTCACTACAAGATCAGCCATTTATTCAAAGCAAGACAGAAATGCTCTAAACCAAGAGCAACAATCTGATTCAGATCTAATCAGAGAGATGGCCAAGAAGACTGTTTTAACTGAATCTCATTATAAAAGTATGAAGTAAATACATATTACCCATTTTAATGAACTATGGCAAGGTCCAGTGTGTTATTTTCAAAGTTCAAAATTGCTGATACATTTTCTACCAGCCTTCCTCAAGTAGTAAGGGCTGCAGGCAGGGGGGAACAGAGGCAGAGTAAACATGAGACACAGAGCTCAGGCGAGGAGCATTGACCACCCACTCCTGATCCAAGGGCTCGGAGAGTGCAGAGAATGCTTGATCAGCACAGACTGAGTAGATTACTCAGGAGGAGAGTGCCATACACATCTTCACAAGGCACACTTGGGGAATGAGACTTAAGGAGATGCTGTGGGGAGGGGCATTTGTTGGGAACAAATGCTGAGTTCCTGAAGTGTTGTGTGCCAATGTTTGAACTTCCCAAGAGTCCTTGTATTCTTTTCGGCATTCTGGGCTAATTACCTGGATCCTTTGCTTCCTGAACGTCTTGATTTGCCCACCTAGATTTATTGCTGTGCAGCCTTGGTGTAGACAGTGCTGGGCTGGACTATTTGCAGCCAGAGGCTGCTTGAGGTGTGTGCGTGGGTTTGACATCACTTTGCTCTGGAACTTGCCAGAAAGGTGGGAGAGTTTGGGAAATTTGGAGCAATAAAAGGGCAGTTTGAACTGCCAACCATTGATAGATAGATAGGCAAGTAGGTAGGTAGGTAGAATTCTTTATTGGTCAAGTGTGATTGGACACACAAGGAATTTGTCCTTAGTGCATATACTCTTAGTGCACATAAAGAGACAAGATACATTCATCAAGAATCATAAAGTACAGCACTTAATGATAGTCATAGGGTACAAATAAGCAACCAGGAAACAATATCAAGATAAATCATAAGGATACAAGCAACAAGTTACAGTCCTGCAGGCATAAGTGAGAGGAGATGGGCGATAGGAACGATGAGAAGACTAAAATTAATGCAGCCTTAGTGAATGGTTTGTTTACCAGAGTGATGACGTTTGGGAAAAAACTGTTCTTGTGTCTAGTTGTCTTGGTGTGCAGTGCCCTATTGTGTCGTTTTAAGGGTAGGAGCTGAAACAATTTATGCCCAGGATGCGAGGGGTCTGTAAATATTTTCACAGCCCTCTTTTTGACTCATGCAATGTACAGGTCCTCAATGGATGGTAGGTTGGTATTAATTGTTTTTTGTGCAATTCTAATTATCCTCTGAAATCTCTGTCTGTCTTGTTGGGTTGCAGAACCAAACCAGACAGTTATAGAGGTGCAGATGACAGACTTAATAATTCCTCTATAGAACTGTATCATCAGCTCCTTGGGCAGTTTGAGTTTCCTCAGTTGGCACAGAAAGAACATTCTTTGTTGTGCATTTTTGATGACATTTTTGATGTTAGGTGTTATGTTATCTCTGTCGTGCCCTAGGTCATCACAGCTTTTTATGATGCAACAAGATTAAAATCTATGGGCTGTATACCTGCTGAACTCATGCAGGAAAAGAAAGTCAAAGCTGTAAAGAAAGAATAACGTTGGGGACAAAAGACATATACATGGTGAAATTCAATGCACCAAAAAAATTCAATAAAATATTCTCTTCATAAACATCCATGAATTGAAATGGGCTGGAATTTGACACTTTCAGCCAGAAAGTCATATATGTTTGCTGCTTAGGATGTGAACAACAACATCAAGAAAAAAGAGATGGTATTGCTTTTGAAATCAAGAAAATAATAGTAAAAACTCAAGTTTTGCATTCAGTACAATCAGTGACAGAATAATACCTATTACATTTAGCAGATGTTTAACATGACAGTTGTCCAAATTTAAACTTCATCCATGGATGCAGAAGAGCAAATTTACTTTTTTTTTTTTTAATTGAAATTTTTATAATGTTTTACAATATTTCACCCAGTGCTGTACAAAACAAAAGGAAGAGTTGGTTTCAAGTATCATCTATTATCTTTAGGATCTCCAAAATCCACGTTCTCTCGGTACAGGCGTCGAGACGTCCAAAGTTCCAAGTGCATAGTCCACAAATGGTTTCCAAGTCCATTTGTTCCAAGGGGGCGTGTCGATGCTCGTGTAGAGAGAGGGTGTTTCCTCCACCTCGCAGGGCTCTTTTTTTTTAATAAATGTGGATTAAAGTGGTTAAAACGCGCCGTTAGGAGCTAGAAATGTTTACAGGTGTTTTGGAAGGACGGTGGGACTAGTAAATTGTTTTTTCAAAGCGATTGATCAACCCGAACTGCTCGAATTTCAAAGTTTCGTTTCTCCGTGGAGGCAGAGGGTTGAGCAAGGCGGCCGAGGTAAGAGGGGGGCTACCCTTTGTTCTGGCAAATACTACGATTTGCATGCTTTTTGTCTCGCTACAAGGCTTTAAACACAAGCTGAAGACTAAGAAGGAAGTTGGTTGATGGCATGTGGATTACAACTCTTTTGAACTTTTGAATTCTTCTAAAGTGGATTGTGTCAGCTGAACGTAGCGAGCAAGTTTTTGGATTACATTTAAAATGGAGGCTTAAGAAGTTAAACAAATTGGGGAAGCCCTCCTATCTCTCTTTCTGGCTCCTTTGGTGCATTAAAAGCCGGCTTAGCTCTATTTTATTTGGGACATTGCCCTTACTCTTCAAAAAAGACCCTCTTGGCAAAGAAATATAATTTTTTCTTTATAAAAAAAAAGCTTTTTGAACTGAAATGACGACTCAACAGCCTTCAGAACTTGAACGGATTTTTGGAGCTTTAAATACAATTGGAGAAAAGTTAACTATACTGACTGATCATGTGGGGAATTTGACGCTGGAAGTTCAAAAAGCTAAAGAACAGATAAGTGAATTGAATGTTAGTTTTGTAAAGCAAAACGTGGAGGTGAAATTTATTAAAGATGAAATTGAACAAATCCATGCACATGATGCGCAGATAGATCGTAAGATAGAGGGAATTTTTTATAAAAATCAGCAGCAAGACAAGAGAATTAGTCTTTTGGAGGAGGACGCTAGGAAATATAATATTGTTATACGTAATATTCCAGAAAATAGACCGGATGATTTGAAGCAGAGGGTGTTAAAATGGATGAATGATTTTGGATTTGAATACACAGCAGCAGACCTAGTAAGCGTTTTTAGGATTGGTTATAAGAGACAAAATGGAGCAAATAGAAATGTTTTAGTAAGATTTGCAAACCTTGGAGATAAACTAGAGGTTATGGCAAAAATAAGGGAACTGGAAGGTGTTCCTAAGTTTGAGGAGAAAGAGATTCAAGTTTTTCTGGATATATCCAGAGAAGACAGGTCTTGGAGATATTATTTGAAACCAGTTACAAAGGTTTTGAGAGACAATGATATTAAGTACAATTGGAGGCCACTACAGCAGTTGAAATTTTTTTACAAAGGAAGGATGCATACTATTACCCCAGAAACAGATGTAATAAGATTAATTCGGGAGCTTGGGCTGATTGAGAAAGAGGAAGATTTTGTAGAAATTAAAGATTATATGCTTAAAATGGGTGGAATACAAGAGGAACCCTCAATTTTGGAAGAAAAAGGTGCAATTGGCGGCCAGGATCCCAAGAGTTTAAAGAGAAAAGAAATTTCTCCGGCAGTTTCTGAGTATAAGAAAATTCGTGAAGATACCGAGCGAACGCCAGACAAGATGGAGGATCTTAGTAAAAAGCAGGAAGCTGAGTCCGGGGCGAAGCCAGTGTTGTCTTCTTTTTTTGAAAGTGGAATCTAAAGAACAGCCCGAAGAGGTGACCCGACCATCGGCATGTCCCACTCCCCCACACTCTTTATATAGAGGCGATACCTGATTGAGGATGTGGGGGATGAAGATTGCTTGTTATTTGTTGTGGTTGTTGTGTTTGATATTTGGGTTTTATGTCTATGTTGTTTGTTATATATTGTTTGTGGAGTTTTATGTCTTTGTATGTCTTTTTTGTTCGGTGTTGGGTGTGCACATAAAGGAAGAGGAGGGGTCAGGATTAAAAAAGTTACCGTTTAAATGCGGTTTATAAAAATAATGACATGGAACGTGAAGGGTACAGGCAATCATATAAAAAGAAAAAGATTGGAACTTAAATTTAAAAGGGATTCTCCAGACATATTATTTTTGCAGGAAACTCATCAAAAATCTGAGGATTTTAATAGAATGAATATTAAAGGTATGCAAATTTATGAAAAATCTTTTGGGACTTCCAAAGCTAGAGGAGTCGCGATATTGATATCAAATAGGGTATACTTTGAGAAAAAACAAGTAATTAGAGATGAGGAAGGAAGATATTTAATAATTATAGGGAATATTAATGAGCAAAAAGTGACATTGGTTAATTTATATCTACCGAATGAAAAACAAAAGGGATTTCTGGATAAAATTACTAAGATTTTGGAAACAGAAAGTGTAGGGAAAGTAATTGTGGCGGGGGATTTTAACCTAATTAGGGATAGAATTGATAGTAATAATCCCACCCGCTTTAGACAAACAAATAAAGGGGAAATTTTAAATAAATGGATGTTTCAAAACAGTGTGGTAGATGTTTGGAGGGAGTTGAAAGGCTCTGAAAGGGTGTATACCTTTTGTTCTAAGGTACATAATACTTATTCAAGGATTGATTATATTTTTGTTTCTAAAGATTTGCTGAATAAAGTAGATAGAATAGATGTGGGAATTTTTAAGGATTCTGATCATGCAGAAGTTATGATGGAAATAGATTTTAATTTTGAGAAAAAGGAAAGAGGTTGGAGATATGATGAAAAATTGTACAAAAAGGAGGAGGATAAAATATGGATATTCAAAAAATGGAAGGAAAGTTGGGAATTGAATGATAATGAAGAGGTTAAATTTGAAATTGTTTGGGATACGATGAAAGCTATATTTAGAGGAGAAAGTATTAAATTGTCAAGCAGGAAATATAGAGAATATAAAGCTAAAATTGATCAGGATACAAGACACATTAAGATATTGGAGAACCAATTCTCACTTACGAAAGATAAAAAATGTTTGGAGGAATTGACCTTATTAAAAACTAAACTGATAGAAGAAGATATCGAATTGGTTAAAAAAAAATTAAGATATTTGAATAGGGATTTTTTTGAATTTAGTAATAAAAATTCTAGGTTATTGGCAAAGATGGCGAAAAATAAAACTCAAAAGAGAGAAATTGGTTCTCTGATAGATGAAAAAGGTACAAGGTGTTATAAGAGATTGGAGAAATGTGAAGTAGCTAGGAATTTTTTTCAAAAATTATATTTAAAGAAACCAATTGATTTAGAAAAATTGAAGAATCATCTTGGAAAATATGCTATGAAAATAGATCAAACATACAAAGATTTGATGGAAAGAGATATAACACAGGAGGAAATCAACGAAATAATACAAGAGTTAAAATTAGGGAAGACCCCAGGAGAAGATGGATTACCTGCTGAATTCTATAAAGATTTTAAAGAACTAATAATACCAAAACTGCAAAAACTATTTAATGGAATTTTACATGGTGGAGAAGTCCCGATGTCATGGAATAAGACAGTAATATCTATAATTCCTAAACCTGATAAAGATCTTGAGAGGATCGAGTCCTATCGACCTATTTCTTTAATCAACCAAGATGCTAAAATATTTACAGCTATTATAAGTAATAGATTAAATAGTTTTATAGATAAATATATAAGTTATAATCAAGTAGGGTTTGTTAAAGGTAGATATATGAGTGATATAATTAGAAGAGTATTGAATATTATAGATGTAGCAGAGAATAATGGTGATGAATTAGGTATAATATCGTTAGATATTTTTAAAGCTTTTGATTCTGTACAATGGGATACTATAAAAGTAATTATTGAGGCATTAGGCTTTGGTAATAAATTTATACATGTTATTTCAAAACTGTATCAAAAAAGTAGTGCAAAGGTAAAGGTGAATGGAACAATGACGGGAGAGATTAAATTGGAAGCAGGCACGAGACAAGGATGTCCCTTGTCTCCAACATTATTTTTGTTAGTTATGGAGGTTTTGATTAAATTGATAGAAGCAGATGAAGAGTTGGAAGGTTACAAGGGATATAAGATAAATTTGTATGCGGATGATACCTTGATTATTTTGAAAGATATAGAGAAAGATTTAAAGAGGATAAATAAACATTTGATAGAATTTGAAGAAATGACAGGTTTAAAGGTAAATTGGTCAAAATCTGAATTATTAATGAATAAAGATGGTAAGGAGTGGGAGAGTATGCAAGAACAATTTGGGATAAGAGCTAAGAACACATTGAAATATTTGGGGATAACACTTTCACTTAAAGTTAGAGAATTAAAAAAAATTAATTATGAGGTGATGTTGAAGGAAGTAGAGAAAAAGATAGATAAATATAAAGAGATAAAGTTGTCTTGGTTTGGTAGAATTGCAATGTGTAAAATGATGTTGTTACCAAAGTTTAACTTTTTATTTGAGATGCTACCATTAAATTTGACAGAGAAAGATATAGAAGAATATCAGAAGAAATTAGATAAGTTTTGTAATGGTGGGAAAAGACCAAGATTAATGAAGAAATTGTGGTATCAAAATCAAAAAGAGGGTGGATTGGGAATTCCCAATCTACTTAATTATTATCGGGCGTATAATATTAGAACTGTGATAAAAATACTTAAAGGTGGAGATGGTCATTGGGGAGATCTGGAGTTAAAAGATATTAAGAGATTTGGGTCTATATGGTTTTTAGATAGAGCAAAAACAAAAAAGGCAATTAATAGTTATTGGTTAAAGGGGCTGAGTAAAACTTGAATAAATTTGTTAAAAAACTGATTCCGGATATAGCTTTTTTGGGAAAGACAACTGAAAGTTGGCCGATTAAAACTAATATAAGTCGGAATAAAGTAATTGAGGATGAAAATATAGGAAATATAGTAGATTGGTTAAGAGCTCTAGGAACTGAGAGTAGGAAGAAAAAAGTAATTCAAAAATTGGAGTTAAATTGGTTTGAAAAAATACAGGTAGAAAAATGGACTATGAAAGTAAGGGGAATATGTAACATAGATAGAAGTAAAACTAAATTTGAAAGTTTAGTATCTCAAATTATTAAGGATGAAACTGGGTTAAAAGGACTCGTTAGTAAGATATACAAGATTATAAACTTTGATGGAAACCCACAAATGGTAATGAAAAGGAATTGGGAGGAAGACCTTAAGATTAAAATATTGGATTTGGATTGGAACGAGAATTGGAAGAGTCGGATTATGAGGACTTTATCTATAAGGATTAAAGAACATAATTTTAAGGTTGTTTGGAAATGGTATTGGACCCTATTAAGATTATCACTGATAGATAAAAAAATGAGTGATAAATGTTGGAGATGTAATACGGAATTGGGAACTTATGAACATATGTGGTATAAATGTGTGAAAATTAAAAAGTTTTGGCAGCAATTAGAAAGAACGATGTGTGAAATGATGAAAAGAATAATAATATTGAGACCAGAAACTATATTGTTATTGATAATTAATGAACCAGAGTTAACAAAACATGAGAAAGAATTGATTAGAATTATGATTATAATGGGCAGAATTGTAATAGCAAGATATTGGAAAATAGAGGTAAATATTAAAATAGAAGAATGGTATTGTGAAATGTGGAAATTAGCCTTAAATGATAAAATGACGTGTGATATTAAATTTAGAGAGGGGGTTTATAAAAACGATATCTTTTAGAAGAGCAAATTTACAAGTTTATAGTCTAGTTGAATTTGAAATTGACACGTATGCAAACACGATGTATAGTTGAAGACTGAAATGTTGAAGTTGAAAATATTAAGGAGGAAAGTATAGTTGGACATTGGTTTAGAAAATAGAAATGAAACAAGATAATTACTTATCTATTTCTTTTTTGTTAACACAGTCATCCAACAGTCACAATATTGTAACAGGTATGTATGGATATCACCAAAGTGCATAGAAATTAAATTGAGTTTCTATATGATTGAAACAAGAAGGTGGAAATGAGAAGAATAACAAGATATAGCCAAATGTTGTTTGTGAAACAGATTATAAAATGTTTACCTGCCAGTTCCAGATACATCTAAGGTGGAAGAATAATCTCACAGTTCCTATGATATGATCTTGAACATATACTTTTATTTTCAAGAAGAACATTCTGAGACTCATTGATAGGGAACCAGTGAAATTGTGGAATGAAAGCAAAGCTGCAAAAATGAGGAAAGAATTCTTCAAATAAATGAATACATACAAAGATCTCAGGAACAAACATAACGAAACAAATTCCTGATAATTATTAGAAGAGAGAAGAAGCAATATTGCAACACTGTCAGTATAGATACTGAAGATGGAAATAATAACAGAAAGGCAAGAAGAGTCTTCCAAATTATTTCTGTCTTTGATGGAAGTTCTAACCTCAAATTGACTCAATCATCCCATTATGCCTGCAATTTTGACATTGTTGACCCTAGCTGCATTTGTCCATGACCGCAGTCATAACTGATAGTATATTTCAGATAGATTTCTCCTGAGGTTTGGATTGGATTTACATAATCAGACTGAGTACTGCATGTTTCATGAAAGAAAAATAGCTTTACAATTTTGCTTTTTGGTTCTTAGTGGACCTAAATAATTACTTATTTGGAGACTGTTGCAAACCAAGCTTTTAGCAAATTAAGTGCCAGGGTTCCAAGTAACACCCCCAACGAAAGAAGACTCGGAGGCTTGAGATTCTTCAAAGCTCCATTTTATTAGATATGTCATATTGGCACATCTGGGAAAACCCGAATCTGAAAGTTTCCAGGTTTTCCCCACCCAACAAAAATTCAAGTCCTTGCCCAGTACCCACATGTCTATCACATGATCCAATCAGGCACCATTCAAAAATGGAGATGCTTCCCAGTCACGCCACGCCATGTGCAGGACAAGTTGTCCTTGACTCTCTGAGTAAGGAATGTTATTGTGACTATATCTAGCCCACTTGATATAATCCCTCCTCCCAGTTTCCCACAGCAATAATTGTGGCAGGCCTGAAGGCCCAACGCAAAAGATGGCTTCTAGTATTAAGTTCAGCACTGACCACTAGATTTCACTATATTGACTTTATATTAACCACTTTTTAAAACTCTGTTTTGAGTGTTATTCATACACTTGGTTCAGAATGCAAACCATGAGTGGGAGAGGTTTATAAATTAAATAATTAAAAAGCACAAAAATTGATCTAGGATGAAAAATAAGCATTATTGATAAAAATGGATCTAATATGGATTGTTTGCGGTCATTAGTGACAAGCTGATAATGTGGATTGAAGAATAGTCTGAATTTTTTATTTTACAAATCAGTGAACAAGTCCTTATTTAATGTTATTCTTAGGAGGAAAAAAAGAAAACAACTTGAATTTGTTCAGTCTGATAATTAAAAATATTGAGATGTTTGCTTTTGAATGTATGAATGAAATGTGCACTCATCATTAGCTATCAGTAGTAGGTAGTTCAGCAAATTTCTTGAATCACCTGAAGGATAAATGGATATTTCCCACAGATGTGTCTCTGATATTGTGTGGGTTTTTTTTTTCTGGCAGATTATGTTGAAATATGTATATCATAGGGCAATGTTTGCTAAATATGACCTTTTATGTTTCCAAATAGATCCCTGACTGCCTTGTTTTCAAAACTACTGAATTAATGACATGTTATTTGCCTAGAACAGGTAATCCCCAACTGTGCAAGGAAAACAAAGCACAACAAAAGAAAAAATTGTAAATTGTTCTTGGAGCTTCTGTAACAATTTGGAAATGCCAAGCTAAAATGGCCAAATTGGGTTTCTTTTCAGTTGTTTGACACATCCGCAGAAGACCCCTTTTTCCTGATGTAAAGCTGGATTTTACTGTGGTTGCTTTTGACCAAGAATTGCTTTGTCTTCATCAATTCACTTTTGTCCCGTTTTTGCTGGAGAAAGATCTTGTGCTCAGGATGACTGCTTCTTGGCTTCCTGCTGTCTGCTATAGATTGTTCAGCAGAAAGCTGTGTGGTCAATTGTATTTACAATTTCTTCTCTGCCCTGTAAGTTTAATTAGCAAAACTGATAATGCTTGCTAACTGCTGAGAGAGAAATCTGCAAGGAGCAACGTGATGGGAAGCTCTCCATGTTATTTGTTGAAAATTTCAAAGCTTCCAAAGTGGTTCATGGCACATCACTCATCAGTCTGGGGAGACACTTAAAATTTGCAGTGCTTAACAGAGCTTGAAATATGCACCTGTTCCTTCATCTACCTTGCAATTAGACTGAGAAGGTAGACAATTGTGCAGATAATAAGGGATAGAAGAATGTAAGGCAATTTCTCATAATGCTAGGTTTCTTAGGAAAAGTATTGATTTGGTACATGGGTTTTCAACAGCCATGATATGCTTTTTCTGCTATTGAAAAATAATTCAATCAGTAACATTTGTCTATGCAATAGACCTGAGTTTTTAATGTTTTCAAAATTCAAAAGTAGAACTTACTGTTTAAATCTTTCTGTCAGGTAAAATTATGCTTCCACTATTTCTATGTCTATTCTATGTCTATTTCTAGTTATGACAGTGTTCTAAATTTAGTAAAATATGCTGCATTCATTCATCTATTTCTTGCTAATGTTTCAATACCAAACTGATAGTAAAGCTAAAGGTTCCCCCGCACATGCGTGCTAGTCATTTCCAGCTCTAGGGGTGATGCTCATCTCTGTTTCAATGCCGAAGAACCAGGGCTGTACAAAGATGTCTCGGTGGTCTTGTGGCTGGCATGACTAAATGCCGAAGATGAACAGAGGGCTGTTGCCTTCCCACCAAAGGTGGTCCCTATTTTTCTACTTGCATTTTTTACCTGTTTTCAAACTGCTAGGTTGGCAGAAGCTAGAACAAGTAACGGGAGCTCATTCCATTATGTGGTGCTAGGAATTCGAACCGCTGAACTGCCGATCTTTCTGATCGACAAGCTCAGCATCTTAGCCACTGAGCCACCCTTTTTGGTTAGAATATTTGTTTAGAATGACAGAAAGCCCTTATGTTTACGTTTCTTTTTGTTCCAGTTCAGATAAGATATGGGAAAGTCTGGCTTAAAAAGTTAAAGTGCTTTTTTGGAGCAGATCCAAAGCATATCTATATTGCACCTTTGCTCTTTTGCTACAGTGAGTATTTATCAATATGTATTCACCAAAGAGGTTTGAATTCAAGTGGGAAGTGCAAGTAGGTAACACAAAAAATAGAAAACATCATGTGGAGGAGCAGCTTAGAATTTAGAGTGGTAGAACATTCATACGCAAATGCAAAACATTTTGCAAAATTCACAGGACTATCCCTTGAAAAATAATAGTGCAATGAATTTTGTATATAAATCTATTATGGGGAGTTAACATGGATAGAAAATATATTAGTTGGAGGAAATTAAAATGAGGTGCATCCCTTCTACCACAGAAACATCCAGCTAATTATAAAGTCTGCCAAAAGAAAGATTTTCTGGTAGAAGAGGGGGCAAAGGCCAGAGAACAAAAATTGCAGAACCGAATTACAACTTTTATGCAGACTTGAAACTGCTACATACTGAAATGCTGTGTTAAGGTAATGATGATTTAATAGCTGACCAGCTGCTGTAAGGTTTTAAACCAAGATGATGCAATGAGAATGAGTCAGCAGGATTATCACTTTAAGAAGCTGTCTATATAAGAGATTTAGGCAGGACTAAGAGTAATTCTCAGTAGTGCTGTGAAGGGGAAAACAATCAGATTTCCCCCCCTATTATTCTTACCCACATGAATAAGTGGGAATTCACTTTTAAAATCTTTTTCCAAAGAGAAAAGGATAGCAATAGTAACAGAACCTAGACTTATATAGTACTTCATAATGCTTTTCAGCAGTTTATAGGGTCAGCATATTGCCCCTAACCATCTGGCTCCTCATTTTTCTGACTTTGAAAGAATAGAAGGCTGAGTCAACCTTGAAGTGATCAGGATCAAACTCTTGGCAGTGGGCAGATACTGCAATGCTACATTTTAATCACTGCGTCATCTCAGCTCACAGATTTCTGTGAAGATATGGTATGAAGTGTCCTTGGTCAAAAAAAATAAATCACAAAGTAGTGGATAAAATTCATTTACTTACTTACTTCCTTATTCACTTACTTATTTACTTACTTACTTACTTACTTACTTACTTACTTACTTACTTACTTACTTACTTACTTACTTACTTCTATGCAATCCATCTCTCCAGGGTGAATCTAGGCATGTTACAGTCATGTAAATACCTTAAATAAATAAAAGGGTCAAGAAATTTACAGGCTTATATATTTTCTTTCACCCTCTGTTGCTGTGGCTCATAGGTATAGGTATGTTATCCTATACTTCTTGAACAGTCTGAAAGTTCCATGTGGATTGACTCAATTGACATATATCCAGGGGTGGGTTCCTACGGGATCGCCCCGGATCGCGCGAGCCTGATCGTAAAATTTAGAGATCCGGGCCGATCCCGTTGGACAATGGACCCGGAAGTTACTTCCGGAACACGTGGCTCGCTCCGTCAAAAGTAAAGACCGTCAAAAGTAAAGAGCGGGGGCCGGGCCTTGAAGCTCTTTCTCTGTTGGGGCGGCTGGGGGGGGGGGTTCGTGCAGGCTAGCGCGCCTGCCTTCCGCCGCCCCTAGCCTGCCAGGCTTCAAAACTAAAGGGCGGGGGCCGGGCCTTGAAGCTCTTTCGTTGTTAGCATGGCTAGGGGGGGGGCAGCGGAAGGCATGCTAGGTGCGCGAAGGCCCCCCCGCCCTCCCCAGCCACGCTAACAGGGAAAGAGTTTCAAGGCCCGCCTGGGCCCTTTAGTTTTGAAGCTGCCAGGGCTGGGCTGGGCCTTTCGCGCTTGGCGCGAATGCAGAGGCTTGGGGGGGCTTCGCGCAGCTATTCGCGGGGTGCGCGAAGCCATCCCGACCCCCTGCAGCCACGCTGGCAGCTTTAAGGGCCGAGCCGGCCCTTTCACGCTTGGCGCGAATGCAGAGGCTTGGGGGGGCTTCGCGCACCTATTCGCGGGGTGCGCGAAGCCATCCCGACCCCCTGCAGCCACGCCGGCAGCTTTAAGGGCCGGGCCTTTTACATTTGAAGCTGCCGGGCACCGGGGCCTTTCTCAACATGGCTAGCCGCTAACTTGTTGAAAAAGGGGCCAGCAGATTCACAGCATGGTCCTTTAAATTTCGCGCTGCTGGGGGGGGGATGCCGGTGTGTGAAATTTAAAGCGCCCTCTATGAAGCTGCCGGCCCCTTTTTCAACACGTTAGCGGCTAGTCATGTTGAGAAAGGCCCCGGTGCCTGGCAGCTTGAAATGTAAAAGGCCTGTGCCTTTTAACACGCGTTTGGGGGTAGGCTAGCTTTCGCACAATGGCCAAAAGCCCCCCAGCTCCCCTCTGTCTCAGCCTCATCTGGCTGGCTGCCTCCCTTCTCCCTCTAGTCAGATAGGTTTACCTGCATCTTGTTGCCTTTTTGCATCCATCGGAGAGCGGCTGATTCTGCCTTCTGGTAAGTGACCTGGTTTTTTTTCCCTCTTTTATTTTTTTTAATGATTTTTTAAAGATTATTTTATTTATTGTGCATATAATTTTTTTAAATTGTTTTACCTAACTATTGAATAGAGAATTTTTAAAAATGGTTTACTTCAATTGATTGTGTGTGGGTTCTTTCTTTAAATTGTCTTAGACCAGGGATGTCCAAACTTGGGAACTTTAAGACTTGTGGAATTCTGGGAGTTGAAGTCCACAAGTCTTAAAGTTCCCAAGTTTGGACATCCCTGTCTTAGACTATTTAAAAAAAGATTCTATGAAAAACAAATTAATATAAACCATTTTTAAAAATTCTATACTCAGTACTTTATAATGTATTGAGTAGAGAATTTTTTTTAATGGTTCACTTCAATATACAGTGTTAACTGGTTTCATTTTCAGTCTTTTGTAGGAGGGATTCTAGTTTTTGGTGTTTTCCTGGCACTGTCATAGTTTGCGTGGGTGTATTATGTCCTGCAGCAGTTGCACACATTAATAATGATCAAGTACTACTAATGTTTCCTTATACATTTTAGTGACCTTTCCTTACATAATTGGTGTTGTCTTTCCTACTTTTGGATTTCTATTTTCTGTTTCTGTTACTTAGCAATTGCTAAAACAAATCCCACGTGAAAAAATATTCAAAGCCTTCTTGATTTTAATTGTCACTTTATTTATTCCTGCACATTATAGTATTTATTCATTTTCATATCTGTTTTTCCACTGTTGTGCAAACATAATTCCAGCAGCTGCTAACATTCCCACCTGGTCACATGGCCAGAAAGCCACTCCCACCCGGTCACATGGCCAGAAAGCCACTCCCACCCGGTCACATGGCCAGAAAGCCACTCCCACCCGGTCACATGGCCAGAAAGCCACTCCCACCTGGTCACATGGCTGGCAAGCCACTCCCACCTGGTCACATGGCCGGCAAGCCACTCCCACAAAGCAGGCCACACCCACAGAATATGTTCCAAAAATTTTGAAACCCACTCCTGCATATATCATAACTAAGTAGTGCAAATACTTCCTTTTACATTCTAGTTCTGTAATGGCAAACCTATGGCACGCATGCCACAGGTGGCATGCAGAGTCGTATTTGCTGGTACAGTAGCCGTCTGCTGATTTTTCGCCCTTCTGGAGGGCTGGGTGAGGTTGTTTTCACCCTCCCCCAAGCTTCTGGAGCAGGCATGTCCAAAGTCCGGCCCGGGGGCCATTTGCGGCCCGGGGGTCAGTTTAATACGGCCCTCCAACAGCCCTCCCTGCTCTGTGTAAATGTGGCCCTCCCTCTGTCTCTGGGGCTGTGTGGCTGGGAGGGAGGTGGACGGAGGTTACAGACGCCTCCTCCCGCAGCGGGCGAGGGAGCAGGCGGGGTGAGCACCCAAGGCTACCGTCATCTTAAGCACCAGCGAGGCTGTCGCCGGGCAGGGGCGTCAGGCAGGGAAGCCGGTCGTGCCTCCATCGTTGCACGTTTCGGGGCTGCGAAGCTGGGAGGGAGGTGAACGTGCGGCCCCAGAACGTCCGCTTGGTGCCTGCCGGAGGGAGCCGCGATGGAGACGCTCTGGGGCTGCGCGTTCACCTCCCTCCCAGCCACGCAGCCCCAGAATGTGCATCTCCCGCCGCACAAGGTCACCCGGCAGGGGCGTCAGGCAGGGAAGACGGACGCGCAGCCTCATAACGTAAGCCGTGGTGCCTGCCGGAGGGAGCCGCGATGGAGCCGCGACCGGCTTCCCTGCCTGACGCCCCTGCAGGGCGACAGCCTCGGTGGTGCTTAAGATGACGGTAGCCTTGGGTGCTCACCCCACCTGCTCCCTCGCCCGCTGCGGGAGGAGGCGTCCGTAACCTCCATCCGCCTCCCTCCCAGCCACACAGCCCCAGAGACAGAGGGAGGAAGGGAGGGCCACAGATAGAGAATGACACAGGGAGGGATTGAATCGGAGACAGACGGGGAAAGAGGGAGAGACAGACATACAGACAGACACACACACAGAGTGACAGAGAGAAAGAGAGAAAGAGAAAGAAAGAGAAAGAAAGAGACAGAAAGAGAGACAGAAAGAAAGAGAAAAAGAGAGAAAGAAAGAGAGAGAGAGAGAGAAAGGGAAAGAAAGAAAGAGCGAAAGAGAGAGAGAGAGAGAAAGATAGACAGAAAGAAAGAGAAAGAGAGAGAGAGAGAAAGAGAGAGAGAAATGGAGAGAGAGAGAGAGAGGAAGAAAGAGAGAGCGAAAAAGGGAAAGAGAGAAAGAGAGAGAGAGAAAGAAAGAGAGACAGAAAGAAAGAGAAAAAAAGAGAGAAAGAGCGAGAGAAATGGAGAGAGAGAGAGAGGAAGAAAGAGAGAAAGAGGTAGGTAAGTTTTTTAAAAATTTATTTTCAATACATTGTGAAAACTCAACTGTCAGTTGATCTTAATGTTATGAAATGAAAAGTATGTCATTTGCAATTAACTTGGCATAAAATAATTTATTTGCATTTAATTGTAATGGTTCAAAGAATGTTCGGAAAAATGTTCGGCCCTCCACCATGTTCACTTCATCCAATCTGGCCTTCTTTGAAAAAAGTTTGGACACCACTGTTCTGGAGGCTGGGGAGGGTGAAAAACAGCCCCAACGGGCCAACCGGAAGTTCAGAAATGATCTGTTTCTAAGGCCCAGGGAAGGCTGATTTCACCCTCCCCAGGCTTCAGAAAAGCCTCCGGAGCCTGGGGATGTGCAGGTGGGCAAGGAGGATTTAATTGGTGTTGGCACACATGCATGCAATTTTGGCACACTGTAAGAAAAAGATTCGCCAACACTGTTCTACTCCATACTCAGTCACTAAGCCCAAACTACTTTTTACAGGGCTACCTCAAGAGGACAAAATGAAAGGAAATAGGATTGACACTATTTCTCTAAGAACAGACAATATCAACATACTCTACATATTGGTGGACATCATATGATAAAACCTAGATTTGCCCAATACAATTTTTCAACAAAAATTATAAAATTAAGAAAAAGAAAAGAAAAAAAAGGGAAAATGACTGAGTTTTATTAAAAAAATAACAACACCAGAGGGTATTTTTTAACAATAGTAGGAAAAATCAGATGAAAGCCAACTAATGTCTCTCTGATAATATCTTTCTACCTTCACTGCTTTTTATTTCCTCTCGGCACAAATAATGCTTTTAAAAGTTGTTGTTTTTTAATAAAAACATACTTAGCAAAATAGATTTTCAATATGTCTTGATTCTCAAAGGTTTTAAGGATTTTGCTAACTTACAGCAAACTGTAATTTGTAGTCTTAGCATATTTGGAAAGTGCTACTTTTTCATAGGAACATAAGGCTGTGCAGCTCCAGATAAATGCATTTTTAAAAAAAAATCATTGTGTTACTTATTTAATATTGCGAGAGTTGCTTAGTCTCCTGTGGCATTGCTTAAAGCGAGGATAGAAGGACTGCATTTATTAAATGTGAATAGGTTGTTTGCAAAGGAAGTTATCATAAGGAACAAAAATTCATGCATTGATAAAATTGTCAATCCCTTTAAAACTGTTATCTTTGAAAAAATTCCACTTTGCTGATCGATGATATACAGTGAATTCACAAAATATTCAGACCCCTTCCACTTTTCTCAATTTTGTTGTGCTGCAGCCTGATACTAAAGTTGTTGAAATTCATTTTTTTCTCATTAATTTATGTTCAGTACCAGATAACAACAAAGGGAAAACAGAATTTTTGAAATGTCTGGAAATTTATTCAAAAGAAAAAAAACCAATAGACAATAGAATTCTTTATTGGCCAAGTGTGATTGGACACACAAGGAATTTGCCTTTGGCTCTCAGTGTACATAAAAAGACAGGATAGATTCGTCAAGAATCGTAAGGTACAAAACTTAATGATAATCATAGGATACAAATAAGCCACCAGGAAACAATCAATATCAATATAAATCATAAGATACAAGCAACAAAGTTACAGTCCTGCAGTCATAAGTGGGAGGAGATGGGTGATAGGAACGATGAGAAGACTAATAGTAATAGTAATGCAGCCTTAGTGAATGGTTTGACAGTGATGAGGGAATTATTTGTTTAGCAGAGTTATGACATTCGGGGAACAACTGTTCTTGTGTCTAGTGTGCAGTGCTCTATAGCATCGTTTTGAGGGTAGGAGTTGAAACAATTTATGTCCAGGATTCGAGGGGTCGTAAATATTCTCATGGCCCTCTTTTTGACTCGTGCAGTATACAGGTCCTCAATGGAAGGCAGGTTGACAGTAAATGTTTTTCTGCAATTCTGATTATCCTCTGAAATCTTTTGCCTGTCTTGTTGGGTTGCAGAACCAAACTAGACAGTTATAGAGGTGCACATACAGTCTCAATAATTCCTGGAATATAGAACGAACGAATGAATGAATGAATGAATGAATGAATGAATGAATGAATGAATGAATGAATGAATGAATCATGGTTAGGAAACCAACTTGAATCCACCGAGAAACAAAACAAGAGTATCCATATATACAGAGAAAACTGTAAGGTTTACAGAAGACAAAACTTTGAAAAATTAATACTTTAGAAATTTATTTATTTATTTTTATTATTTAAATTTGTTTTGGCTGCCCAGCTCCAATGGATTCTGGGTGGTGACAAAACACCATAAAATCCTATAAAAACAGATAAAACTTAAAGTCACAGAGGCAGCCCAGACTAAAACAATCCAAAAATAACACACATCAAACAACCTCTTGTCTCCAATAATACATTAACCCAGATCTGGGACCAAAGCCAGGTTTTAAGAGCTTTCTGAAGTTCTTGGAGAGAGGGTGATGTCTTTATCTCAGGGGAGATTTAACAGAAGAAAACCATGACTACTTCCTCATGCTCAAAAAAGTGTAACTTCTGCCTCTGAAAGTCAGTCTTTTATTTCCTTTCAGTGAGACCCTGAAAGTTCATGACATTTAGTAACATGGTTTATGCTTACATGGAGTGGGATAGGAGGAAGTCAGCAAAAAAACACCAGCCATCCTTGACTTGATTCTTATTTATAATATTGTAAGATGGGTTCAAATCCCAGAAGGGTATGGCTAGCTGACGAGAGCTAAATAGTTTAAAATAGATCTATATTAGTCTCCCTTGATTTCTTTGTTGGTAAATTTAAATTCAACACAAAAATTAGTTTGTTCTGAAAACGACTGCCTGTGAAGGCTCCTGGTTTGGGAATGAAAAGTGGAAGTGGAAGCAGGATGCCCCGTCCCATATTTGGGTAGACCAGGTTGCCCTAATAAAAAAAAAACACTTATTGTAAGATTAATGTTACCTCAATTTTTTTACTGAAAATTTTTGTCAATATATTTCCTTTAGTTATTCATGAAATTTCTGTGACACCTGATCAGGGGTGCAATTCAGCAGGTTCTGGAGAATCAGTAGTGGAAATTTTGAGTAGTTAGAGAACCAGCAAATACCACCTCTGGCTGGCACCAGAGAGTGGGGTAGGAATGGAGATTTTTGCAATATCCTTCCCCTGGGGTGGGGTGAGAATGGAGATTTTGCAGTATCCTCCCCCTGCCACGCCCACCAAGCTACGTCCACAGAACCGGTAGTAAAAAAAAAAATGAATTTCTCCACTGTATCTGAATCTGAACTGAATGTGTTTGTGTGTGTGTGTGTGTGTCTTTGTGTGTGCCTACACAGGCATGTGTATATTTTTGTGTGCATATACATACTGCATATATTTGCACACAAATATATCCATGTATATCTATACGCAAATCTTGGGGCATTTTTTGTTAAAAAAATATTCTGTCAGCATCTACAGGTGCCCATTAGTAAAGTGGAGAATAAAAATGGAACTGAAGAAATTGAAAGCCATGATAAATTCAATCTTCTCCAGTTCCACAACTGACAACTTCAAATGCAGGAAAAAAAAATTCTGATTAGAAAAAAAAAATCTAACCCTTTAAAAAAAAGCAATAGAAACAAGCGAAACTTCTCTCATCTTTAAGCCAAACGTTATTGATTCATTTATCCAGTCAATACCGTAATTAATCTTTGTGGATAGTAAGAGCCTTCTACAAGTATATTGGAAACAATCTGTCACCATGTACATTTTTCACCTTTGCAGAATTGCTTTCTTTGATGAGGATGGTAATAAATGTACTTGCCATTTAAGGCTACAAGTTGTGTTGAGATGTATGCAAGTGAGTAGCATTAATCAGTCCAGGTATTTGCAACCAATGAGTTATCCTGAAAATAAATAATAAAGAAATAAAAGAAAATCTTCGGATATTTTTCTGCCATATTTATTAATATCCTTGCCGGAGCACTTACGAAACAATAACAACAAAATCCGTAAACCCAAAATTATCTTTCAAGTACGTGTTTTTTTATCTGTATATCTCAGGTTGCCATTTTCTTCAAAGCTCTCTCTTTCTTTTGCATTTGACACATAAGCTTTGTACTTTCATAAGTACAGTAAGATTTTCTTTGATGTTTGCAAATTCAAATGTGACCGTCTCCTTTAGATAATTTATTGAACAAGACTTTTGGTGCAACCTGCATATAAACATTGGCATGATTTTACATTTAGGTCCATTTCCTGACATCTCTAATCCAGGGGTGTCAAACTCAATTTCATTAAAGGCCGGATCAGGGTTGTGTTTGACCTTGGGTGCCAGGGTGGGCATGGCCACGGTGACTGGGGACAAGGTGGTTGTGGCCAGCTTAATGTCACTTATGTCAGGGTGCAAGTGGTGGCTTGAGCATTCTGCCAGTGAAAACAGGCTCCTGAGCTCTGTTTTGGGTAGTGACAGCTTCCTGCTGTTGGAGTCCTCGACTTGCGACCGGTGTCTGATCCACAACACCTGCAACCCTCTGCCAGCAAAAATGGAGGTTGTGACGGCTGCCTGCGGCCTCACTAGTTCCATTTTTGCTGGCAGAGACACTGCGGGCTGGTCCTTTGCTGTTTCCATGGTGGCTCCATGGGAAAGATCTAAGCACCCCATAGGCTGGATCCAGCCCTCGGACCTTGAGTTTGACACCCATGCTCTAGCCCTTAACCAGAAGTCAACAATATCAGCTGCAAAATATAAACTACCATGTTTTCCCAAAAATAAGACAGGATCTTATTTGTTTTTGACTCCCAAAATAAGCACTTGGCCTTATGTTCAGGGAGGTCTTATTATTTTTGAGGTGCAGGAGGTGGAGAGCATGGTTACCTCGTGGCTGCTGCTGTGTTGCAATATTTTCAGGGAGGGCTTATTTTAGCCATATGCTCAAAAGCCGAATTGGGCTTATTATCTGGGGAGGTCTTATTTTCAGAGAAACAGGATACCAAGATAATATCTCAGCAGTAAGATGTACTTTTCCAATGGAACATAATATATTTTTTGTGCAAATGGAAGTATCTGCTTACACTGAGGTAGCTTCACTATCTAATGTAATTAGGCAGAATTTGCAAAACTGTTAAAAAAGCAGAAGCAAACATTATCCTAAGCCAATACAATTCATATCTGCACAGTGTTTTCTGTTTTCACAAATATTAAATTGTGCTTATGTCACATTCTTTTGGAGAAAAATATGTACTGTTATCGGCAAAAAATCATTGCAAATGAGAAGAAAAGCAGGAAAAAATCCTTTTATTCTACGATTAGATTTTAAGAGCTACTTTCCCTGAAAAATAAATAAGATACACACTTAAGCATATATTTATCTTAGCTTATTTGAATGTTCTTGGTGGCATTATTCCTACCATATTAGCTAAATGTATTTTTGTTCAAACAGTATAAAAAACCCCATGAAAGATACAACAGAAGTTTGTTAACAAAATGTCTGTGGTTTGTATATACTTGTATATACCCCCAAAACCCCACATAAAACCCTCAGAAAAATGTGATTATATTTGCCAATAATAGGAGTCTTCCCCAGTCATTTTCTTATTCTAAATGCCATCATCCCAGTGGTGGGATTCAAATAATTTAACCATCGGTTCTATGCCCTAATGATTTCTTCCAACAACCAGTTCACCAAACTGCTCCAAGTTAACTGCACCAAGTTAACAACCGATTCTCCTGAAGTGGTGCAAATTGGCTGAATCCCACCACTGCATCAGTCCCAATATTAACTGCCAGTTTAACTGTCAAGGAAGATGAGAAACTGAACAGTAGCATTTCTCTACCCTTTTTGAATCATGGAGTTGGAAAGGGCCAAATCTAAATTCAGGAATCCAAATTAAAACATTTCTGCAACCTTTGTCTGATCACATGCAACAAAGAGAAGGCCACCACTATGTCATCCAAAACATTAATGAAAAAAAAAAAATGTTGAGCACTGTAAAGTCCAGACTTAATCCTGTGACTATTACTTGATGCCTCAGTTGTGAAGACATTTTGAATTCATCTATTTATACAATGAGTGTCTTTAAATGGCTACTCATATGGATAATGATGTTCATAAGTCAGATAGGTAATGATTTGGTTGTTCCCTGCAATTTTTGAAATTTAAGCAAGAAACTATGGGTGAGAGGAGAGAAGGAATATGAGAATAAGAAAGAGGGAGGAGGAAGAGGAGGAGGAAGAGGAGGAGGGAGGGAATGAAGGAAGGAAGGAATCATAATAGAATAAGCAATCTTATTTATTCTTTTACACTTGCATGTATTTTACACTGAACAAATCTTGAATAAACCAATAGGTTAATCTTGGATAATTAGGAAATTATTCTTTATTTATGAAGTACAGGCATATGTGCGTTCCATTATAAAATGGGACAAAGGTGTTATTCAATCTGCTAGCGTTCTTTTCATGCGGAGCCTTATATTGAGATGTTTCAGTTCAGAATTAGTCATTTTGCTTACTTCCTAGATGAGCCTTCATACTAGATCGTTATTGCTAACTTTAAAAAAAAAACCCTTTCCAAAGGTTTGTGATACAGTTTAACAAATTGTAAAGACAACCATGAAATTCTGAATGACAGAATCTAGAATTGTCATCAGCCTCTTTTCTAATGAAAGACCACTATGGTTCATATAGCATGTATGAACCTGCAAGGAATGCCTCAAAATATAGGTCAAAGGTCAAAGGCCCATTTTGTCCAGCAATTTATATCACAACAAGTTGTCTCTGGGGTCTTCAAAAGCAGAAGAAAAGGATGATTACATAGTTAACTTCTCATATGCCATAAAATGACCCATATTTATTTGACTTTCGATCAGGCCCTCCAATAGATATATAGTTTCAATTACTATAAAGGAAATGAATGAAAATCTAGCAGATTTACATATGCAGTCCACCTTCTCTTAAGCTGTCAAAGCAGAGATATGCAAATGTTACACTGTGTCATTTAGGGGGAAGATTCAATAAAATAACATCTGGTCAGGCATGTTTGAAAAGTCCCATTAAGGATGAAACTGGTTGTGTGGTGTCTCCTAAACGGCAATGCCCAAATACCAGACAAGATATACATTGTGTCAAAATAAGAAATCCCCCCCCCCCCCAAGAGTGGGGTAGTTGCCATGTACTCAGTGGCGAAATTCAATTTTTTACTACCGGTTCGGTTGGCATGGCTTTGTGGACATGGCAGGGGAAGGATACTGTAAAATCTCCATTACGTCCCCACTCCAGGGGAAGGTTCCTGCAAAATCCCCATTGCCTCCCAATCAGCTGGGACTTGGGAGGCAGAGAATAGATGGGGGCGGGGCCAGTCAGAGGTGGTATTTACTGGTTCTCTGAACTACTCAAAATTTCTGTTCCAGAACTGGTCAGAACCTGCTGAATGCCATCTCTGTATGTTCAGTAAAACCCCAAACATGACTCAAATATTGGAGACCTCTGAGTGTTTAAGGGAAGCAGATTGTATATATTATACTGATAGTTTCTACATCTCCTTTCTCACAATTGCCAAGACCTAGGTACCTTCTAAAATTAATGCACTGCATACAATTACCTCAAGTGCAAAGTCAGTTCAATTCAAAATTATTATACTATATGAGATTCAATGAGGTTCATATAAATTATATGGGGGATTGAACCCCATATAATAAAGGCTATGTACTCCATTGATAATCTGGTGCTTCTGGTGAATAGTCTAACCAAATTATAATATGCATGTATTCATTCATTCAATCAATTTATATAGCCTCTCATCTCACATACGTGACTCAATGTGTATGTCAATGTGGCTGATCATTCCTGAAGCTCAGTTGACCACATTTGAATCAAGTTAATTATTGTTTCATTCATCAAAATTGGGGATCATAATTGGAAGGATGAAAGAATGAACAGCCAAAGATTTTTGGAAGCTGAAACCTGAAGTATTGCTAAATCAAATATTATTCTCTTGATCCAACCAGTGCTGAATGCCTGGTGTATGTACGTACGTACATACATACATATGTTTAATAGATGGCCTGGTCAATCCAGAATGCTATTTTTCCAATTGTAAGAGAGTGACAGAAGCTCACTTAGAAACCAACTTAGCCACTATCTTTCTGGTGTTTCCTACCTAGCTGGAAGACAGGAAATAAGAGAAGGCTGCTGTGAAGTATTTTCTGTCTTCTTTGCTTGAAATGACTAGTGATCTCCTGTCTACGTAGAACCTGTAAAATATATCCAACTCTTTCTTTGCAAGCATTAACCAAGCATAAGATGAGAAGGCTGAAGTCATTGTACACTAAGGCTGCTTGGTTTCTTCTACAGCTTTGTTGGCATGTCAGCCATTGAGCATATTTATAGTTATGTATAATGTGCATTAATGACATCCTTGTTTTTTTTAAAAAATAAATCTTTAGCTTATAGTACTGCTTGCATCCAAAAGCAAAAACTCGGTGCCTAAAAGCTGGTCAATAAACATTTTAGCATCAGTCAGTTCAAGTGATCTGAATTCAATAATGTTACCTTTCCAAGAGCCACAAAATAGAAAGGGAAAGAATGATTTATGAAGCTTAGCTATGCATGGCCAGACGGGGGTGGGTGGGAAGAGAGGGAAAGAGCTTAAACCGATGATTGCAGGATTCCCTTTAATGAAGTACAAGTTGCCAAGACACGTTTAGGTAAATGAAGCCCTTGTCACAATAAGTTACAAAAAAAGAGAGAAAGAAATGACAGACATAACAGAGCAGATGGTTGCTATTATTAAGTGTGATGTCAGGAAGGTACGCTAGGTAACCGCAGAGATGAAGCAGTTGTACTACTGCTGTGGCTGCAAACAGTAGCATAATACCCTAATCAAGGGACTAGCTAGGAGAAAACCACACCCCCACAAACGCTATCAGGGGAACACTTTTATCTACAAATAGGGAGCAAACCTTTCACTATCTGGCATTGATGATGTTACCTACTGGGTAATGAAACCTCTGCAAGTAAACGACCCAGCTCAGAGAGCACCAAGGATAATATTCGGGTTAATGTCAGTGTTCCAAATAGCATCCAAGAGTAAATCAGAGTCCAAGGCAAAGTATTGCTCAAAGTTCCAATTTACTAAGAGAGCCATGTTGGCACATCTGGGAAATCCCGAATCTGAAAACTTCCCGGTTTTCACCACCCAGTTGAAAGTTCAAGATCTTGTCCCCACACCCACAAGTCCATCACGTAGTCCAATCTTCCACTGCCACGCTGGCAGTTCCACCAATCCAGTTCCGGTCAGGTGCAAAGACAAGCAATGACCTTGGCTTTCTATAAAGAAGTTTGTTATAGCTACATATCATCTCATTCCATACAAGCCCCCCTCCCATTTTCCCACAATAGAAAATGCATAGTAGAATAATAGAAAGTGTGGCAGGTCAAAGATCCAAAAGAAAAGATGACTGCAGGCCTGACAAATTTGCATTTATGAAATCTGTTCAAGTTGAACCTCACAGATTTTGTGTGTGTTGGGGTCTTTGAGTCAGTGTTGACATCTGACAACTGCTTGGACTAGCCTACAGTTTTCTTGGCAAGGTTTTTCAGAAGTTGCTGGCACATTACTGGCATCTTGAAAAAGGGTTAATTACACCTCATGCAGAGTGTTTCTCCAAGCCATTGGTTTACTGACCCAGAAGGAGTCTCAGTTTTTAAAAATCCCATTATTATGCTGCTATGTTCTCTGTTGCTAAATGTGACTCACATTCAGTCCACTAACCTTTTCATCATCTAATAATTTCAGTCTTTTGGACCATCCTAAGCCCCGTTCGATGATAGGAATTAGAGAGGCACATTCTGCAATCATTTTTAATTTCCAGCACTAGACGTCTGCCTGTGATATCTGAAATTTGGTGTTGTCATCTTTCATCTTTCTCATTTTAAATGAATGAAAATGAATAACATGCTTAAACAATCTGAAAATAATAAATAATAATATAAATCACATAAAGGACAGGGTGGCTCAGTGGGTAAAACTCTGAGCTTGTCGATCATAAAGGTCAGCAGTTTGGCGGTTTGAATACCTAGCGCTGCATAATGAAGTGTCCCACCTTCTGCCAACCTAGCAGTTTGTAAGCATGTAAAAAATGCAAGTAGAAAAATAGGAACCATCTTTGGTGGGAAGGTAACAGCGTTCTGTGTGCCTTCAGCATTTCATTATGCCAGCTACATGACCACAGAGACATCTTCAGGCAGCGATGGCTCTTTGGCTTTGAAATGAAGATGAGCACCACCCCCTAGAGTCGGGAATGACTATCACATGTCATTTTATACCATCACCAAACTCATATGGTCATTAATTAGTAAATATAATCAATCACCATCACTGCTTAACTTTTATTGATAAGGGAAATTCACTTTCTGAGTTCACAATCTTAGAAGACTTAGAAAGTCTTAGAATAACTTTATTGTCCTTTGAATGTACATTAGTTGGCATACATTAAAATGAAATTTCATTGCATGCAGCTCTCAAAAGGTCTCCATCTTTAATATACACACATAAATATGGCAAAACAAATAGATAAATGCAAAATTATGCATAAACCAACATATATTATCTTTTTTTTGGATTAACAAAATAGATGCATAGGTGTCAGGGGAGATGGACGAGGGTGCCCTGTTAAGAAATAGACAGTACAATGTCACAATTCAAGTTCTTCTCTCTCTATTTTTTTACTTTTTTATTTTATTTATTTGTCAAGCATGTATTAGATAACACATATAAGTATAAACATGATTTTGAATACATGAAATGGATACAAATAAAAAGGAACTTTAGGACAGGGAAGGTAGGCAGGTTGGTGTAGTTATACATGTCCCTTACAGACCGCTTAGGAATGGGGTGAGGTTGACAGTAGACAGTCTAAGGTTAAAGTTATAAGGCAGTGATGGTGAACCTTTTTGTCCTCGCGTGCCAAAAGCGGGGGGAGTGCAGGCAGGTCATGAACGAGCATGCCACACATGCGCATGGTTCCCCCCTCTGCGCGCATGCACATGCGATCAGCGCTCCCCCCCCACTTTTGGTGCTCTTTTTTCATCCTCCCCAGGCTCCAGAGGCTTTTTAGGAGCCTGGGGAGGGCAAAAACAGCCCCCCAGAGGCTTCAGGAGCTTCCCTGAAGCGCAAAAAATCAGCCCTATGGCCAAACTGGAAGTTTGGGAACGGACTTCCGGTTTTCTTGTAGGGCTGTTTTTTGCCCTCCGGAGCCTTCAGGGAAGCCACCTAAAGGCTCCTGAAGGCTCCAGAGGGTGAAAAATAGCCCTATGAGCAAACCAGAAGTCAGTTCCTAAATTTCTGGTTTGCCCATAGGGCTGGTTTTTCGAGCTCAAATGGCCTCAAAAGAAAGCCGAATTCAGCCGACCAGCGTGTACATGCGCACTGGAGATGACAGGGCAATGCTTCGCGTGCCCTGACAAATGGCTCCGCGTGCCATCTGTGGCACACATGCCATAGGTTCGCCATCACGGTTATAGGGGTCTGAGGATGTAGCAACAGAGTCAGGTAGTGCATTCCAGGCATTGATCACTCTGTTGCTAAAGTTGTATTTTTTGCAATCGAGTTTAGAATGGTTTACCTTAAGTTCGTATCTATTGTGTGGTCGTGTATTGCTGTGTTTGAAGCTGAAGTAGTCACTGACAGGTAGGACATTGTAGCAGATAATTTTATGTACTATGCTTACGTCAGACCGAAGGCGGCATAGTTCTAAGTTGTATACTTGTATATAAAGCTATGACACAATTATGAAAAAGCTGAACTTGTACCATAATAATAATAATAATAATTTAATTTATAAACTGCTCTCTCTCCCCGAAGGGACTCGAGGTGGTGCACAGGGAATTTAAAAATACATATATAAAACCACAAACATAATACAATATTAAAATGAATTAAACTAAAACCCTGCGCTAAAATCCCATATTAAAACTAAAACTAACCCCTAAAAACCCTAAAAACAGTTAAATTACCCCAGGCCAGCCAAGCAGAAGAAGTGTGTTTTTAGTTTTTGATGGAAGGAGCCGAGGTCCGTAGTTGTTCTAATTTCGGGGGTAAGGTCGTTCCAGAGGGTCGGGCCCACCACAGAGAAGGCCCTTCCCCTGGGCATCGCCCGCTGGCATAGCCTAGTGGACGGCACCCGGAGAAGTCCCTCTCTGTGGGAGCGAATCGGCCGCAGGGATGTATGGGGCAGGATGCGATCCCGAAGATAGCTAGGTCCCGTGCCATGGAGCGCTTTGAAGATGATAACCAACACCTTGAAGCGCACCCAAAAGACGACAGGCAGCCAATGCAGCTCGCGCAGGAGTGGTGTTACATGGGAGAACCTGGAGGTTCCCATAACTGCCCACGCGGCTGCATTCTGGACAAGCTGCAGTCTTCGGGTGCACCTCAAGGGCAGCCCCATGTAGAGAGCATTACAGTAGTCCAGTCGGGATGTCACGAGTGCATGAGTGACTGTGCACTGTCCATGATGTCACAATCCACATTTTGTTCTTTTGTCAATATCGGGTTATGACCGAATAATGACTTTTTTAATGTGGATAACAGATGGGAGAAAATATTCAATTATCTATGTTATGGTGGAATTTAAGTGGTGAAACAAGAAGCATTGTCATTATTGAGAGCAACCCAGAGGTAAATACCTGAAATAACTTATGCAAATATTGAAATGTTAATATCTGCAACAGCAGTTGAACACCACTTCCTACCTTTATATTTAATTTAAATAGAATGTGGTCCTTGTGGGTGAATTGGCTTCAATAATCTGCAGGGACACTGATGCATAAGTAATAACTTCAATTTGCTACTTGACATTGTGACCCAATCACGCAATGCTTGAGTCTCTGGACTGCAATTGACTTGGTTTCTGAAGACAAAAAAATAGTTGTGTGTATACTATGTACATAAAAACTAAACATGTTACTTATTTTATTTTACTTAACTTTATATTATTTTGTCACCAATTCCCTTAATGGTTCAAGGAAGGCAATTTAGAAAAATACAATTAAAACAGTGGAATTGCAATTAAAACAATCCCAAAACACATTATCAAAACAATTTAATTAAATCAAGAACAGAGGGATAGACTCAAGATCACGTGAAGTGTTAATATCACTTTATAATGCCTTGGTAAAGTCACGCTTGGAATGCTGCATCCAATTTTAGTCGCCACGATGTAAAAAAGATACTGGGACTCTAGAAAGAGTCACAGAAGAGCAACAAAGCTGATTAGGGGACTGGGGGCCAAACATATAAAGAACAGTTGCTAGAATTGGATATGTCTGGTTTAACGAATTGTAGGTTGTACAGTAATAGAGTATTCTGCATAGTCCTAAGTCAGATAAGCCTTATAAACATCTTGAATTGGTCCTGATGGAATGAAAATGATGAAACACTTTCACACAAGGATTATATATGATGCTCAGAAGGCATTTCTCACCATTTTCAGCCTGACTTCATGGACCACTAGTTTCGATGATGGATCCAGAAGGACCATATCTCAGCCCCAGAGGTTTGTCTGACCATTGTTACTAAAATGTGGTGGTTTAATTTCTGACATTCGGAGATGAGAATAGTAAAGTATGTCTTTAAGTAAGCATACCACAACTTTAAAATGAAGAAAATTCTTAAATATCCCATGTGATTTCATACAATGGATTAAATAATATAGGGAGTTAAAACTTTTCAAAACCACGAAGGACAGTATCTAAGGAACTGAGTAGAAATATCCAGGTGACAGATTCTGGTAATGGTGCTGTACAAAGATTGGAGCCTTCAAACTCCAGTTTTCTTAAGTGACCCACAAAATGCCGTGGTCATAAATCATTATAGAAAGAAGAATATTAACAGTTCATGCAAACTGCTTCTCTTGTGGTATAGATTTTTCTTCATGGCAGCCAAGGCTATGTCTGTACCAAATCAAAACCTAAAAGTCCAAACAATATAATAATATGATCCACTGAAGAGCTGTCGAACCTGCAGTGCCTTCATCGTCATCACCAGCTTGGCTAAACTTGGAGAATTAAACTTGAAAATAGTTTGTTGTTAAAAATAGTTTAATCCAGACGTAGCTTATTAAGAATGTCCTTATCACAGATTCCAAGGAGCTTTTCCTGCAAAAGAAAGTTATAATGACCTTAGAGATTAATGGAATCATGTTTCAAAGCAATTGCATACAAGAACCATCAAATTACTCATGGTGAACTTAGCTAGAACTTCAGAGCTGTATGGAATTTGGATAGATACATATTAAGAGATTTGGAAGGGACCTTGTAGGTCATCTAGTCTAACCGCCTGCCCAAGCAGACCCTACACTATTTCTGACAGATGGAAATCTCTTCTTGAAAGCTTCCAGTGATAAAGCTCCCACAACTTCTGAAGGCAATCTGTTCCATTAGTTGATTGCTCTCTCACTGTCAGAAAATTTCTCCTTATTTCCAGGTTGAAACACTTCTTATTCAGTTTCCATCCATTATTTCTTGTCTGGCCTTCAGGTGTTTTGGAAAATAGCTTGACTCCCTCCTCTCTCTGGCAGCCCCCTCAAATATTGGAACACCTTTATCATGTCTCCTCTGGTCCTTCTCTTCATTAGACTAGCCATGCCCAGTTCCTGCAACTGTTCATTGTATGCTTTAGCTTCCAATCCTCTAATAATCTGGATTGCTCTTCTCTGCACTCTTTCTAGAGTCTCAATACCTTTTTTATAGTGTGGTAACCAAAACTGGATGCAGTATTCTAGGTGTGGTCTTACTAAGGCTTTATAGAGTGGTATTAGCACCTCACTTGATCTTAATTGTATCCCTCTGCTAATGCAACTTAACAAAGGCTTGGTCATCTACCCAAACCTGAAAGAATTTCTTGTGCTGAATTCTGTGGTTACAAATGGAATGCTTCCTTGTTTTTCTAACCTCTACTACACTGATATTACAGGCATGCCATTTTTATGCTCATTCGTTTTAACACCTAGACATGCCTTATAAGTGTTTAAGCCTCTTCTAGGTAAAGGTAAAGTTCCCCTCGCACTTATATGCTAATTGTTCTCGACTCTAGGGGGTGGTGCTCGTTTCTGTTTCTAAGCAGAAAAGCCAGCGCTATCCGAAGATGTTTCCATGGTCATGTGGCCTGCTTGACTAAACTGCCAAATGCACATGAAACACTGTTCCCTTCCCACCAAAGGTGGTCCCTATTTTTCTACTTGTATTTTTACATGCTTTCAAACTGCTAGGTTGGCAGAAGCTGGGACAAGTAACAGGAGCTTACTCTATTACATGGTGCTATTATGTTGGTTGATAAAATATGGCATTTGACAATGTGAGTTAGAGTGGTTGGGTGATTTCCACATTTCAGTCAGGTTGTTTCATTTTTGCTTTTGTCAATTTCTTATGCCTCTGATTTTAAAAAAAGAGCATATATTGTATATGAGCAAAGTATAACTTGAATTAGCTTCTTGCTCTTTGTTTAATTAGCACTATATGTTTTTTTTTATCCCTGCCAGATATTTTCTGCATCCAATTGTTTTTTTAAAGGGGAAAGGAGGATATTGAATCAGCTGTATTTCTGAGAAAAACAACATTTGCTAGACATATTTACTGTGCATGTCATTTTACAGTCGTATGCACCACTTAACATCTGGGATTTAAGTTATGCACTGCCTAAATTTGAATTTTGTCCAAATTCTGGAGAAAAGATTAGACTCCAAAACATGAAAAAGCAAATGAGTTTCCACATCAGGTGGCTCACACAATAGGAAGTGTTTGTGCATGTGTATATTTTTCCCCTAACACTTTCTAGGAGTAAATTGTGTTTTTAGCTTTTTAAACAAATTGAGACAGTATATCTGCATTTGCCAAAGAAAATTAAAACTATTATTAACAAACAGTAGGTAGCGTTGATGTAGATGCGCTTTTTAAAGAATGCAGAACTATAGGAAGGAATCACAGCTGAACAGATTTTTCGGGGACTTCATACTTATTGCTTAAAAATAAAACAAGCATCCATGTGAGATCAATTGTGAACAAGATTTTTGTTGAACTGAACGTTAGAATCAATTATTGTCTTGTGTGGTTCATAATACAGCAAGAAAGAAGTAACAAAAATCCTGAAATCACAATTTTTGTCCTTTGTATGTATATAAAGGTGGGGAAAACATTGATGGAAACTCAAAAGAAGCCATGAGAAGTGGTTTGAACTTGTCTGGATTCCTGAAACTATAAAAATTGGTCCTATCTTAATGAATGTGAACTCAAAAGCATAAATAATAATTTTAATATTGAAAGGGAACTCTAAATCTGATGATTTAGAGTCCTGGATCCTTTTGGAGAAGGGCGGGATATAAATTTAATAAATAAATTTAATAAATAAATACATGATATCATAGCTCCATTTTAGCAGATGTTTTCACAATTTATTTGTATAATAAATTTATGTATCATTTTCCTGCCCACTAGTGTGAACCAAATAACATTTCCAGGGGTGGGGTTCAAAATTTTAGCAACTGTTTGGTAATGGTTTCTGGACTTCTGGAGCTTCTGGGAGACCCATTTTTCACCCTCCCCAGGCTCTGGAGGCTTTCTTTGAGCCTCTAGGAGGGAGAAAATGGCCTCGCCTGGACTCCAAGAAATGGGCTTGTTTCTGGACTTCCAGAAATTCGGGGAGGCCTGTTTTTCACCCTCTCTGAACCTCTGTGCAGGCTCTGCACTTACCTGGCATAACGGGCTGTGTGGAGACTCCTGGGATTGGTGGGTGGGTGAGGCCAGCCAATCCTTGCAACTTTGGTGAACCAGATGTAAAATTAGCATTTGGTTCAACTGAACTGGTCCAAATCAGCTTAATCCCACCCCTAGACATTTCATAGAAACATTGGAATTCTTGGGGATCTGAGGTAGGAAGCCATGTAGATTCCATATACATGCAATCATTTACCATGAAAATCAAAGAAAGAGTTGTATGACTGTGTGGCATATACATTTAATTTAAAAAAAAAAGCTTTTCTACTTGGGTCCATTACAAGTCTCATTTTACTTACTAATTATCATCTCACACAATTTCTCATTTAAAAGATAACTTTATAAAGTTTTCCAGAACTTGCTTCACTTTCTCACGTTTGACATCTGATTAGTCTTAACGACATGATTCTGCAAAATCTCAAGTTTTAAGTCTATAATATTAAATCTATGTTAGCGTTTGATAGGAAAGTACACTTTTATAGTTAGAATTTCCATTCTTTCACTGGGAACTCCACAAGGTATGACATCCTTGAATGTTGTTAAATCCTAGTTATCTTGGTTAGTCTGTGCAGTCGCTTGGCATAATTTAAATTTAAGAATTGGAAAAAGAAATTATGTGGAAAAAATAAGGGTGTCCAGCTCTAGAGGATTTATTTAACAGTGAAGGGGATTTTTTCCCCCTGTCTTGGATTTTCTGATGCAAATAATGTATTATTTCAGTCTTTGAGGCTTTGATGTAAAAAGCAAAAAATCATGTCCTGAATGGGAAAGCATACTAAGCTTGTAAAATTATGATTTTGTTGGAATTATTTTGAATACTGTGCTGTGCAGCCAGAAGATGTTTTGAAGGCCACCAAAATTGGCAGCTCCAAAAAGGGAAATCAGGTCCACTCAGTGAAGATGACTAGAAGGAATTGCAATCTTCTGAAATTCCTTCTGTGGGATTACCATTTCTACCTCAATCTCAAAAGGAAAAAAGAAAATTATGACTGCTGGGTGACTCTTCACCAACACCCTAGAGTGGGAAAGAGAGGCATATATGATGACCAGGTCAGGCCTCCCCATATGAATCAGAAGGTTTGCATAAGCAATTGTATAGCAGGAAAGTGGAAAAAACCCACTGTTGATAGGACAGGACAATCCATAGATCTATAGACGAATCCATGAAAAAATTGATGATCACTGATACATGAGGGGTGGGGCCTGAGGGGGGGGGGAGGAGGAGGAGGAGGAGGAATCTCTCCATTCGCTCAAATGGTGAGGTCTTCTGAATTTTAGGTTTCTTTAGCTTTTTATTTCTTAAAATAGAAAATGATATATATTTCTGGTCCACTGAAAATCTGTTAGATAGATAGATAGATAGATAGATAGATAGATAGATAGATAGATAGATAGATAGATAGATAGATAGATAGATAGATAGATAGATAGACAGACAGACAGACAGACAGACAGACAGACAGACAGACAGACAGACAGATACACATACACACACACTAATCTTGTTTAAAAAAGCTTTAGTACACATTTGCTATTTTGAGGCCCATTGAAACAGAACAGAATTATTTATATTCTGCAAGTATCCAAGCACACAACAGAAGGAGAGATGAAGAGAGAAGATAGAAAGTGACACACACTGAGTGACATTGGATTTGTTAAATGGATATTAGCAAACTATACTCAGAGGCCAAAAGACTATGGTTTATTTTATAGCATTTCTGATATTCTTAAAACTTTTAAAAATGTTTTTAAAATATAAACATATATAATGATGTAAACATCAGAGAAACAGGTTCGTGTGATATTTTTTTTCCTTTGTTTCATTAATGATTTGGTTCCTTCTTAACTTCTAGGTCTAAGGCAGGAGTGTCAAACTCACATCATCATGTTGGTGTCACATGACCTATTGGGACTTTTTCCCCATTTGCTAAACCGGGCGTGGACGTGGCCAGTGTGTGATGCATCTGGTCCATGGGCCAGGAGTTTGACAGCCCTGGTCTAAGGTATCTTTTCCTGGCTTTTGTTGGTGCTTGCTTCATCTTTAGGTATGGCAGCTTCAGCCTAGTCTCACAATCAATGTAACTTCAATGTCTATACCTTCTATAAACAATGATGCTATTCTCCCACCATCTTGTGTGCAAAGTCTATAGCTGTTTAAAATTTCCAACCTAATGTAGACGCAACAACAGACTATGGGATCCAAAACAAAAATGCAACAGACCCAGATATAAATTCAGAATACAAATTTGTTCTAACACTACTGCAAATGACATTACCCAAACTTACACCAGTTCATCTTCTAAAGTATTTACTTATTTATTAGATGTTTATACTTCTCCCTTTTGGTACTCAGGGCGGTGTACAGGCAACGATAAAAATCAGTAATATAAAACATAAAATACGTTAAAAATAACATTCACATTATTATCAACAGAGGTCATTTATGCATTTTCCAGCAAGCTCTTATGATTTAGGGCATGGTATCCCTTAAATATCTGTAAAAACATATCAAAGTTTTCAGAATGTTACAGAATGACCAAAATGTCGCAAAAGAGCAATAAAAAACCAAGACAATTTTGTAAACAATCAGATATTTTATCCAAATCCTGTTGGATTCTGAAGTTTTTCAAATAAAATTTATGAGCTTCTGGCAATAAGAAAGGCATAAGTTCTCTGATTGATTGAGTGATTGGTTGGTTGGTTGATTGATTGACAAATGGATTGCGCAGATCTCTATGCTGCCTCAATCAAAATGACTCTTGGCAGACTACATAGAAAAAGTATATATCTTATGAGTCTGTGCCTGCTAGATCTTGGACATAGGACAAAATAGCCAAACTGTGGGAAAAGGTGGAGGGAGGGGGGCAGAAAAAATTCATTAAGACTAGATACTAATACAGATGTAGCTAATTTGTTATTTTGGGACCAATGTGTGAATGAAAATATATAAAAAATATTGACAAATATACAGCAACAACCTTAGCAATCACAGTGGAGATACTAAAGTGGTAGGTAGCTTCTGCATGCTAAGTTCAAGTATAAACAATAAAGGAATCAGCAGTCAAGAAATAGCACTTGGTAGGGGAGTAATGAAGGTCTTCGAAAATATATTCAGTTGGTATAATAATGGCAAAGATTGAAATTATGCTGGTAATTGTTTTCTTTGTAACACTATGAATGTGAGAGTTGAAGCAGGATAGAAAGAGGGTTATGCTTCTGAACTTTGTGCTAGAAAACACTCCTAATTATAAATGAATTTTTTTTCATCCCTTTTGGGAAAGAGAGGCATACAATACGGGTATGTTTTCCTCCTCCTTTTTATTTCTCACAACACCCTAGTGACTGGTTCAAAGATACCCAGCTGGCTTTTATTACAGCTATTATAGAGCCCAGATGGCCCAGTGGTTAGACTCCAGTACTGCAGGCTACTTCTGCTGACTGCTGGCTGCCAGCAGTTTGGCAGCTGAAATCTCACCAGGCTCAAGGTTGACTCAGCCTCCCATCCTTCCAAGGTGGGTAAAATAAGGACCCAAATTATTGTGGAAAATATGGGCTGTAAAGCGCTCTAAAGCGGTATATAAGTGTAAGTGCTATTGCTATTACTGTCATCTAAGGGAGGACTAACACTCACACTGTCCCATTTCTGGTCTAGCTACTTAATCAGTACATCAGATCTATAGTCTATATACAGTCTATAGATAGAAAGAAAATCAAAACAAAAGAACAGATCATAGAAAAAAAAAGCAATGCAGAATTCTCATTTTAGGACCAAATAACCAAGCTTAAATTATAAATATTTTGGACACATTATGCAAAGACCCAGTTCCTATGAGAAATCCATAAGGTTGGGAAATATGGAAGGAAAAGAGCAGAGGACAATCCAGTAACGAGATAGAGAGACTCAATTAAAGTGGTGATGAATTCATTGCTAGTAAGTTTGAAGGGCAGGGTTGGGAACAGATCATTCTGGAGAAGGTCCATCCATATGGTCACCAAGAGTGAACACTGACTTCATGGAGCATAATAATAAGTAATTTGACTGTAATGGAGCGTGGATAATTATCTTTCTCCACTTCACTCATATTCTCCCAATGACTTTTCAAAATAGCCAGTTGCATATTAGTTCCCGTTATACAAAAATAAAAAAGTAAACAGGATATTGAAATTGCTGAGATTACAATTTTTTCCCTTTAGCACACAATCATACATGATAGATAGATAGATAGATAGATAGATAGATAGATAGATAGATAGGTATAGGTATAGGTATAGGTATAGGTATAGGTATAGGTATAGGTATAGGTATAGGTATAGGTATAGGTATAGGGGGAGGTTTGAACAGTGCAAAAAGGGTTGTTGTTGTTTTTCCTTTCGGAAAGCTGTTTAATTAGACTGATTGATGAGAATTATGTTGGTCAAGTACTGTGCCTGCAGAAACAAAGATTTGTTCCAAAGGTGGTCAGTGATTTCCTTCTCCAGCACATGGGTAAATACACCTGGAAATATCTACCTACCTACCTACCTACCTCTCTCTCTTTCTCTCTCTCTCCCTACCTATCTACTGTATTTCTCTCTCTCTCTTTCTCTCTCTCTAGCCCTTTACCTATCTATCTACATTCTCTCTCTTCCTACTTTTCTACTGTATTTCTCTTCCCCCTTCTATATACTTACCTACTCTCTCTCTCTCCCTACCTATCTACTCTATTTCTCTCTCTCTCTCTATTTCTCTCTCTCTCTATTCCTCTCTCTATCCCTCTATTTTTTTTATTTTTATTTTATTAAATTTATACCCCGCCCTTCTCCTTGTTAGGACCCAGGGCGGCTCTATCCCTCTACCTACTTACCTACCTATCTACACACTCTCTCTCCCTACTTACTGTATTTCTCTATCTACTCTATCTACTTATATAGCTATCTACCTACTCTCTCTCCCCCCTACCTATCTACTGTATCTCTCTCTCTCTCTCTCTCTCTCTCTCTCTCTCTCTCTCTCTCTCTCTCTCTCTCTCTCTCTCTCTCTCTTTCTCTCTGCCCCTCTACCTGCCTACCTATCTACACACTCTCTCTCCCTACCTACCTACTGTATTTCTCTCTCTCTATTTCTCTCTATTTTCCTCTCTCTGTCCCTCTACCTACCGTATTTATCGGCGTATAACACGCACTTTCCCCCCCTGAAAATAGGGGGCAAATGATGTATGCGTGTTATACGCCGATATGCGCGTTATACGCCGATATAAGGTTACATGGACCCGGGAACCGTAAGTCCTCCGCGTTCTCAAGGTGGCTGCGCTGTCTTCTTTTTCCCTCAGCGAAGCGCCGCGGCCGTCTGCTCTCTCTCTCTCTCTCTCTCTCTCTCTCTCTCTCTCTCTCTCTCTCTCTCTCTCTCTGGCGGGCAGGCAGGAAAGCAAGCAAGGCGGCTGGAGGAGGAGGAGGGGAAGGAGGAGGAGATGATGGCCCCGGAGGCACGGAGCTCTTCCCCGCGGTGGGCGCCTCCTCCGCTGGCAGATAGAGCAAGGTCGAGGGGCTTCCCCCCTTTCCCCACTTCCCGGCTGTTTCGCCGCCGCCACCGCCGCCAGTTCCAGCAGCAGCAGCAGGAGGAGGAGGAGAAGTAGGAGGAGATTATGGGCACGGAGGCACGGAGCTCTTCCCCGCGGAAGAGGAAAGAGCCACCGAGTCAGTGAATGAGTCTGGGAAGCCAGAGATAGCAAAAAGAAAAAGAAAAAGAAAAAAGGAGGGTGGAAGAAAACTGATCCGGACTCTTGTTAGCGAGAGGGAAAAAGAAAAGAAAAAAAAGAGCGCTCGCAAGGGGAAAAGCATTCAAGGAAGAGTTGGCGAGAGAGGTTTAAGAGAATCTTCACGTTGTCCTCAAGAAATTCAGGGATTTAAAGTTTAGGGTCGCCGAACTGCTCTTTGCTTTCCTCCCACCCCGCCACATCTTTTCGATGGCTGTAATATCTTCTGGCTGTTTTTAATTTCATCTGTCTCCCCCCCTCCCCTCCCCGGGAAGAGGGAGGAAGAAAGAGCAGCTTTTCTTGGGTCGAATTTATTTTTCTTCCACCGAAGGAGGCATGTCCATCGGTTCTTCTGACAGCTTTCCCCCCCTCTTGCTCCTACAAGGAAGCCAACCCGAGGATAATCTTGAAATACACCAGTTCCCCCGGATTTGCTGCTGCGGGCGCCTCCTTCTGCGCTGGCTTCTCCCCTTTTCCCACTTCCCGGCTGTTTTGCCGCCGCCGCCGCCGCCGCCCCTCGGCGAGCTCCCGAGGTTTGGAAAGAGCCGGGAAGTGGGGAAAGGGGAGAAGCCAGCGCAGAAGGAGGCGCCCGCAGCAGCAAATCCGGGGGAACTGGTGTATTTCAAGATTATCCTCGGGTTGGCTTCCTTGTAGGAGCAAGAGGGGGGGAAAGCTGTCAGAAGAACCGATGGACATGCCTCCTTCGGTGGAAGAAAAATAAATTCGACCCAAGAAAAGCTGCTCTTTCTTCCTCCCTCTTCCCGGGGAGGGGAGGGGGGAGACAGATGAAATTAAAAACAGCCAGAAGATATTACAGCCATCGAAAAGATGTGGCGGGGTGGGAGGAAAGCAAAGAGCAGTTCGGCGACCCTAAACTTTAAATCCCTGAATTTCTCGAGGACAACGTGAAGATTCTCTTAAACCTCTCTCGCCAACTCTTCCTTGAATGCTTTTCCCCTTGCGAGCGCTCTTTTTTTTCTTTTCTTTTTCCCTCTCGCTAACAAGAGTCCGGATCAGTTTTCTTCCACCCTCCTTTTTTCTTTTTCTTTTTCTTTTTGCTATCTCTGGCTTCCCAGACTCATTCACTGACTCGGTGGCTCTTTCCTCTTCCGCGGGGAAGAGCTCCGTGCCTCCGTGCCCGTCATCTCCTCCTCCTTCCCCTCCTCCAGCCGCCTTGCTTGCTTTCCTGCCTGCCCGCCAGAGAGAGAGTGAGAGAGAGAGAGAGAGAGAGAGAGAGAGAGGGAGGGAGGGAGGGAGGGAGGGAGGGAGGAAGGAAGGGAATCAGAATCTGACAGACACAGAGAGAATGACAAAGAGAGACAGGAAGGGAGGGGATAGCGATTTCTGAGTAAACTTTTGTAAAAACAGAATATCCAAGTTTCTTTGTTAAAACAGTTGCTTTTACTGTCCTTTTACATTATTTACCTTATAAGTGGTAATAATATTAATTTAAAAAAGTTCTGAGCTACCCTTATTTTGCTTCAAAGTTCTTTATTTGAAATTTAATTTTTTTCCCTGAAATTTCCCTCTTAAAATGAAGGTGCGTGTTATACGCCTGTGCGTGTTATACGCCGATAAATACGGTACCTACCTATCTACACTCTCTTTTTCTCTCTACATAACTATTGTATTTCTTTCTCTCCCCTCTCTATCTACCTACTCTCTCTCTACCTACCTATCTACTGTATTTCTCTCTCTCTCTATTTCTCTCTCTCTATCCTCTACCTACTTATCTATCTACACACAATCTCTCCCTACTTACCTACCTACTGTATTTCTCTCTCTCTCTACCCCTTTATCTACCTACCTACCTAACTACACATTCTGTCTCCCTACCTACCTACTGTGTGTGTGTGTGTGTGTGTGTGTGTGTGTGTGTATTTTTTAAAATATTTTTGTGTGTGAGTAATTATGGTCATATAATTATATGTCATAGTGTTATTATATGATCCTGTGTGAACTAGTTTGGTGTAGTTAAGGTACCAGGCTAGAAATCAGGAAACTATGAGTTCTATTCCTGACCTTGCTGTGAAAGCTGGGTGATCTTGGACTTGTCACTCCCTTTCAGTTCATCCATCAGACTCAGGTGAGAAGCCAGTTGATCAATTCCTATAGCAGTGAAATGGATCAGTAGTTAATTGATCCAAAACAAAACAAAACCAGACCCTATACTTGTGGAAACATGCAAGGAAGGGGGAACAAAGCTCTTATGTGACCAAGTCCTTAGTCTACTCTCCCAATGATGTCTATTTCAAATGGCCATCAAACTTCTACTTAGCATACATATTATTCATCTTCATTGAAATCTAGGATCTATTATGTTGAGCATTTCCTGTAATCATGCTGTTTTTTCTCCATTCTTTGTTTGTCCCCATCAAAATAGATCGACGAGAATCAGGCATAGCGCAATAAGAGAGGCAAAAATAGTTGACTAGAGATTAGATGGGAGGTAAGGTCAGTCTTTTGGAAAAGGAGATTGGCTTCATTCAAGAATCCATCAGAGGCCAATTAGTCCATCTGGTGAACCAGATTACACTCATTGGCTGGAGGTGGCCTTTCTGTGATGTTATATCACAGAGCATTCATTCTACACTAATTGTAATTATGCTCGTATATTTAATTATGTTTGTAATATATTTTCCCATGGCCATGCCAATGGAATTATAGAGCTGGGGTAACATTTGAAGTCATCAAAATGCAGCTACAGTTTCGCTAATGTCCAGAAAAAGAAATTCTGTTTCTACTTTTTAAGGAAGGCTGTTCTATTCTTGAGCAGTTTTATTGGTTTAATCCAAAGCTGTCCTCATACAATTTAGAGAACAAGCTTAGTGGATAAAATTTCATATAGGTTAAAACCATCCTTAAGTCTTCTAGGTTTCTCTTCTGTAGTTCTAGATTATAAATAGTTTTAATCAATCTTTGTAGGACTTTTTCATTCTGCCTGTCCTTCTGTGGACATGCTCAAATTGGTCAATGTTCATTGTAAAATATGACACCCAGAACCAGTCATAAATAAGTTCTGAAAATAGAAGTTCTGAAAATCAGGCTTGTCAAATGTCCCATCTTTTCTATCCTGCTCTATAGAGTAGAGAGTTGGTCTCTGGCAGGAAACCACTTGAAGAAACTAGAAGCATTTGAAATGTGGATTTACAGGCACTGTTACTGAGTTGATAAACATCACAAATGAGGTAATAAGCTGCCTGGGAAAGCCAAAGGAAATAATCAAAGCCATCAAAAAGCTAAATATTTTGGGCATGTGATGTGACACCCAGAAAAATGTGGCATTCTTCACTTAATACTTCAGGGAAAGACTGAAAGCAAATGAGGTCCAGACAGAAGAAGAACATTGTTAGGAATATAATCCTAGTGTTGGGTTGGCAATATATATATAAGCCATGATTGAAATTGGTATCTGTAACTTTAACTGATACAGTGGAATGTGATTGGCTGCTGTTTCCTCAATCAGCCATAAGAGGAAGCCAGAATCATTGTTAGATTGCTGATCTTTTGAATGGAGACTCTGTATGCTGGGGTTAGAAAAGCGAAGAAGCAAGAAGAATCGTGGATTGAGCAACTGTAAGCCAATTGTTTGAGTTATAGACTGTATTTTGATTCAAGACTAACTATCACTTGTTTGTGAAGAAGTAGTTTATTTTTCCACTGCAAGTAAAAGTCTACTTGTTTTTACCATCGATGTCTGTGACTAATAGTGTGAATATCTAGCAACATATCTCTTGCTGAAATTCCGTTGCACATCTCTTGGTCTCCTACCAGAGATATCCTCATCATGGCTTCAAAACCCAAGGGACTGACAAAAATAGGATTGCCAACATGATCATCAACTTCTGCTGATGGATATGGCACAACAACAAGAAGAAGAAATAGAAGTTCCACCTTGTCTTCTTCTGGTTGTTTCTGTCTAATTACTGGACTAGGTATTTTATAGTTTTTCTACATTTAGAACAATCACATAGAAAGTACACCCCATGATTGTATGGCCTAGATGACAGTATTCTATATTTGATAAGTTCTGCATGTGTTCATTAGCAGACTGTTAATATTGACCTTGACTTGAATTTAAACTGTTGCTGGAATTGCAAATTAGCTCACTTTACAAGCTCCATGTTAAGACAATGCCCCCAGGGCAACAAAATACTGTTTAATGCTAATTTTAGTGTATATATATTATTAGGATTCTAAATAATGTTTTTCCAGCAAGTTGGCACAAAAAAATTTCTTTTTAAAAGTCTTATTCTAAGATTTGATTATATTATTGTACATAATCCTTTCAAATTAATTCAATGTTATCCTGTTTCTATTAGTGTGGTAATAGCCTTTATTGAAAGCTTTTTTGTGTTGATTGCTAAAGCTTTTTCTTGAATGATTCCAAAGATTTTTCTTCAATTTAATTAAATGGCAAACAAAATCACAATGTATGCTGCAAAGAAAAAAAAGGTCTTCATAAAATTTGGTACCATTATTAAAAACAACTACATGGCCAAATGTTACCTGAGAACAAGGGGCATAGAAAGCACGCTCTACTGGTATCAGCATCAAGTGTTTTTTCACTCTTGGCAAAAATGAGTGAAAAACAAGCTGTTTTTCGCTCAATTTTGCCCCCGATGTCAGCCTCCAGGAGCATTCTATAAGCCTCCTAAAGGCTATGCATGCCCTTTTTTTGAAAAAGAACCAGGCTCATTTTTGCAAAAAATGGGCCATTTTGCAGAGTGCAAAAACTTTTTTTACAAAAATTGCCTCTTCAAAATCTTGGTGCGTCTTATACTCCAGTGCATCTTATACTCTGAAAAATACGGTAGTTGGGGAATTCTGGGTGTTGCAGCCACACAGCCATTTTAAATTGTCACGGTTACAAAACACTGGTCTTTGTCACTCTTTGTTAATAGTTAATTTAAAAAATTGAGTTGTTCCACTCTACTATCAATCATAATCTTACCGTGAGCAAGGTGAGTGTGCTTTAAAACATCAAAGATCTTGAAATCTCTCAGCTACCAAGCCATCTCTGGAGGTGGGAGGTTGCCTTTATCTCCAGAAACACCCATCTCACATTTCACATTTCATTTGAGAGTTTAAGACTTCAAACATCGTACTCCTTATTCTATTTCACCACCACCACCCTCAACAAGCCTGCGTAGTAGGTTGAAAGGGGTGACTGACCCTGTGGTGGGATTCAGCCAGTTTGCACCAGTTCAGGCTGTTAACTTTCTAAGCAGTTTGGTGAACTGGTTGTTGGAAGAAATCATTAGGGCTGAGAACTGGTTGTTAAATTAGTTGAATCCCACCACTAGACTGACCCATAATTTGACTTTGTAAGCTTCAGTCTGAGAACTAGAACTAGCATCTCATTCTCCAAGCTCCTAGTTTAACTTTTTAATCCCTACACATTTTGATATCTCATTATGATAGAATAAGACATTTTGGGTCTCCACTTAAAAATGGATATATTATTGAAGCAAAGCAACATGTCTCGGCTTTTCTTTATGCCGAATAGGATACTATGTCAGGGTTCTGAGGATTTCAACGTACTCACAAATACAAATTTCGTTAATTTCTTAATCTTCTCTGTCATTTACTATATATCACAAGGAACTTCTCTCAGCAACATCAACCACATCAAGAAATCAGATGAAAATGGAAGCATGCAAATTCCTCTTCTCTGTATCCAGTTCCTCATGATGTAAGACCTGGAAGCCATCTTTTGCATTGGGCCTTCAGGTCTGCCACATTCAATGCTGTGGGAAAATGGGAGGGGGATTATATGGAGTATGGGAGATATACTGTATAGCCTAAATAGCATTCCTTTCTCAGAGAGTCAAGGACATCTTACCCTGGACCTGGAGTGGTATGACTGGGATGCATCTCCAGTTGGGATGGTGCCTGATGGGATCATGTGATGGACATGTGGGTGCTGGGCAGGGACTTGAACTTTCACTTGGATCGGGAAAACCTGGAAACCTTCAGATTCAGGTTTTCCCAGATGTGCCAACATGACATCTCTAATAAAACAGAACTTTGAGGAACCTCAAGCCTCAGAGTCTTCTTTTGTTGGGGGTGTTACTTGGAACCCTGACTTTACCCCAAATCTGACACATGATAGTTTCCATCCCCAAGTTTTAAAACCATTTTGAAGCTAGCATACAATTATCTTCATTCCGGCAAGCCTCAGAATGTGAAGACAATTGAGAATTTACTATCCAGCCTTTCAACAGAGACCAATAAAAGAAAGACTGCAAGGACTGTTGTGAAGTATGAAGAAATGTTTACCCATCATTTGTGCCCAAAATGATGGAAATGTTCTTCTTTATGACTTGGCTGCAGTAAAAATCATGGAAAACTCACTTTGGTGAGTTATATACAAGTGTCACATTCATACTCTATGGCTTATGCATTCTAAAGCATCTCTTCCAAATTAAATGCAAAGCCGGGAACAGCTCTCGTTATTCTATTTTGATAACCAAAAAAGGAAACAGAGTTATCAGTTCCAGAAATAATTCATAGTGACATGCTGATGTATTCAGACAATTTATTGTCTAAGTTGCTAAAGATGAGTTTCTGCATCTCAGATGAAAAATTGCATCCTGTGTATCCGAAAAAGAAGTCAGTCCTTTCTCATAGTAAGCCACACTGTGTGCGGTATATAAAAAATAATCATCCTGCTACTAATGGCAGTTTATCTGACATGAATATGTGATAAAGGGTAAAGCAAAAGGAAGCTGCAGGGTGAAGGCAAGAAGAAAATATTATGACGACATTTATTAGAAATATGCCCGATCTTGAGAGACTGTGCAGATGGATATGCAGATGTGTGGAGATGAAAGATTATCTTTCTATCATCTGGAGTAATCTCCAGAGTAGCTAGCAATTTCCAAAAGGGTTAGGAGCCCAACTATAAGCTTGTCCTTTCCCTGTCGTTGTGACATTAGGCAAGAAGGGGAGAGATCCTACCAATTCCACCCCCTCTCCCCAATATTTCAGAAGGTAGAGAATAATTTAAATCTGAATAAACTGGGAAAAGATTAACACTGCCTTCTTTTCAGTAAAAGATTGTGGATTGGCTATCATCCATAAACACAGCTGTCTACTCAGTTTATTGCTGATAGTTCACTCTCAATGAAGCCATTTATTTGTAGGGCCCTCCATTGCTTGTGTGCGCTTTATAGTTTTAAGTACAGAGTCAAAAATTAAAATTAAAGCTCTTAGAGCAGGGGTGTCCAAACTTGAGAACTTTAAGACTTGTGGACTTCAACTCCCAGTATTCCCCAGCCAGCATCGCTGGCTGGGGAATTCTGGGAGTTGAAGTCCACACGTCTTAAAGTTCCCAAGTTTGGACACCCCTGTCTTAGAGGTTTGCTTAAGTCACTGAATTTTACTCTCTTGCAGGTTTACTGCTGCAGCTATATATAGAGAGAGTATATATTTGTATATGAATTATATTTTGATGTTGAGACATCTAAATTATTTAAGGCAAAGACACAAGGAGAAGCAGTTCCTTATTTCAGATCTTATAATACATCACTTACATTTACATAGTTTGGTATGTGACTTCCTCCAAGTCCTGATTTTTTTTAATTTCACCTATAGATATGTGTCCCTTGCACATATGTTCTGGTCATTCCTGACTCTAGGCATTGATGCTCTTCTCTGTTTCAAAGCCTAAGAGCCAGGGCTGTCTGAAGACATCTCCGTGGTCATGTGGCCGGCATGACTAAATGCTGAAGGCGCACAAAACGCTGTTACCTTTCCACCAAAGGTGGTCTCTATTTTTTTTACTTGCGTTTTTACATGCTTTTGAACTGCTAGGTTGGCAGAAGCTGGGACAAGTAATGGGAGCTCACTCCATTACACAGTGCTAGGAATTTGAACCGCTGAACTGCTGACCTTTCTGATTGACAAGCTCAGCATCTTAGCCACTGAGATGGCGTCCCTTTTAATATCACCTATCAGATGTCATTATTTTTATAAATAGTTAAAGGGAGACATACTATACTATGTCAGCATAATGGCCAGAGTTTTTTTGAGAATTGAAATCCACATAAAAGGACATACATTTATTAAAGTTGTGAAACACTGCTCTATGTTACATTACAAATGAAGCATGTACACTGGCCACAATATTTGATTTGGTTCTAGTTTTGTGCTTTGTGGAATAGCCTGTTGTGATCTGGACTCAAGCAACGCTGTCTACTTGATTTTCATATCTGAGTCAGAAATGAGATTCAGCTTCTCATTGACTAGCGTTGGAAAGCCACAAATGACTTGTTATTTTACATAATAGGATGACATTTGCAAACTTTGCTACTGATGAGAGATAATTTGCCCAATTTCAAAGAAATAGATGAAGGGATTTGAGGATGCAGCTTGCGTTACATACGCAATTCCAGAAAAATCTGGAATTAATAGTCTATATTCAGTCTTCCACATCTTCATTTGGGAATAAGGTCTCTCAGGCAAAGGTAGGCAACCCATAGGCCAAATGTAACAATGCTTTGTGTAGCTGCAATAGGGTGATTTTAATCCAAGAAAATTTGATCATATCATCAGACCAAAACAGATCTGTAAAACAAGACTGTGCAGTATAGTTGTCAGAACTGCCATTTCATGCCTGTGCTTCACATTCGTTCAATGCCAATCTGCCATGAACTCTGGCAGGAGGGTGGAAGGGAAGGGTGGATACTTGGTGGAAAGTGAAACTGATGTAAAGAAGCTTACCTCTCAGAGACCTGTCCTTAAAGCTGTTTTCCTGGGGAAAGAATGCAGCTGCAGGAGTGACTGTTTCAAAAACCTTTCTTTTAAAACTGATTGGATGATGGAGAGACCAGCAATGGGAAGTGTCTGAGAGGGAAAAGCTATAACTAGGGATTTGGCACATGAACCTCAATAAATCTCAATAAAGCTTTGCTTTATTTGACCGTAAGTCAACTCTACTTTTCTCAACAAATGGAATCAAGCATCGTTCTTGCTTAAAAGTTCAGGCTGACCAGGACTTGAACCAAGTGGTCAGCAGAGGGGGCATGCATAAATGCACTATTGTCCCTGTCATTGCACTTTTATTCTCTTATTCTTGTTCTCGTTTTTGTTGGACAAATTCCAATAAATAAATAAATAAATAAATAAATAAATAAATAAATAAATAAATAAATAAATAAATAAATAAATAAATAAATAAATAAATAAATAAATAAATAAATAAATAAATAAATAAATAAATAAATAAATAAATAAATAAATAAATAAATAAATAAATAAATAAATAAATAAATAAATAAATAAATAAACAAACAAACAAACAAACAAACAAACAAACAAACAAACAAACAAACAAACAATAAATTATATATATTGGAAAAGTTATTATACTTCAACTTCTTCTCTAGTTCTTTAGGATCTACAATGCATGCACGAAAGCCACTGAAGTAGAATTGCCCCAGTCCTGATGAATGCTTTCCAACACATCCAATATATACTTCAACTGATGATTTCATATAATATTACTGTTGACATTTCAAAGCACAAGGCAACTTTCCATGGGCCTAGTATCATCATCATCATTGTCATCGTCATCATCATCATCACCACCACCACCACCACCACCATCATCCTAACAATTGTCTATCCACTGTAGGATGACAGCCTCCTCTATATGTTTCCAACCGATACAGTCTTGAGCCTTCCTTCGCCAATTGGACCCATAATATTTGCTTATGTTGCCATTCCCTCTTATAGTAGGTCTCTTTGGTGGATGCTTTTTATCAAGTGGGATCCATTCTATGACTGCCTTTGGATGAATAAGACCTAGTGTATTGCCTTTGAAAATCTGCTTGAGCTAGTAAATCCCTGAATTTCAACTGTTTGTTAGGAACTGATCACGGCTTTCTGTTTGCCATTAAGAATCACTTAAATAGTTATTGAAAATGAAGGCAAGATTATGAACTTTCTTTGCCATACGAATGATCATGTTCACAACCATTATCTCATAATATGCATAATTATTCAGAAATTGATTTTAAATTCAGCAACAATGCATTCAACAATATGTCCTTGGACTGCAAGAGGAATGAGTAATTCAAGGGTGAATGATGTAAAATCATGCTGGTCACTGGACTGTTATTTACTGTTTTTGTCTACTTAACTTGTACATTCTTGGTTTTCCATGAATTTGCACACTGTGAAATGTAAATATTTTGGGACATATAATATAACGAGTAGAGTCTTTAGTGACGAGTCCAAAACTCAGAAAAAACAAAAGTAGTTGAAAAGGAAACTGATAGAATATAGGATGGGTTTTGTCAGGGTTCCAAGTCACACTCCTAATGAAAGAAGACTCCGAGACGTTGAGGTTGCTCAAAGTTCCATTTTATTAGAGATGTCATATTGGCACATCTGGGAAAACCCGAATCTGAAAGCTTCCAGGTTTTTCCCATCCAAACAAAAGTTCAAGCCCCTGCCCAGCACCCACATATCCATTACATGGTCCAATCAAGCACCATCCCAACTGGAGATGCCTCCCAGTCATACTACTCCAGGTGCAGGGCAAGATGTCTTTGTCTCACAGAGAAAGGAATGTTATTTTGACTATATCTATCCCACTCCATAGAATCCCCCTCCCAGTTTGTCACAGCAATAAATGTGGCAGGCCTGAAGGCCTAATGCAAAAGATGGCTTCCAGGTCTGACATGATACTAACTTTAGCTTGCAAGAACTCCAAGAAGCAGTTACTGATAGATACCTTTAGTAATATATAATCCATTGTGTCATAAAATGTCATAAATGATTGAACAACCACATTTCTACCCCATATATAAGAATATAGACAAAGATACCCACTTGCCTTGCATCCTGCAGTGACCAAAATATTTGATAGCATATTACTCTGGACCAGTGGTCATTCAGTTTCTTCTACTCCTCTTCTCCTGCGAAGATGAACTTGTCTTTATTTCATTGAAGAAGTAGAAGTAACAATGAATATCAGTGGAAAAATGGGCTTGCAATGTCATTCTTGGCACAAAAATTGCCTTTTTTTTAGCTGGGTGAAATCACAGCTGTGTGTTTTATACTGAACAAGAGAAGGATACAAACTTGCTGGTAGGAGGAATTTAGAGGTGGTCTACTACTGAACAAAAGGGTGTCTAATTATGGGAGGAAATTCTGTAATCATTAAAGTGTCTAGCAGCACTGACCAATAAACCTACACTCAATTTGTTTGTTTTCTGTACTGAGAAAGCAGCACTTAAAAATACTACTCAGAAACTGTTTATAGTTTCTGCTTATAAGCAGGCAGGTCTCTCTCCCCCACCCCCTCCAGAAAGCAAAGTTTCACCGTTGCTCTGGAGCACTCCTATAAAAGTATTACTGAACCAACACAACTCCTGTGTCAGTCTAATTACTGTATCTGTAAAAACTTTAGAATGTTTATAGAAAAGATAATGAAGCAATGGAATACAGAAATGGTAGTTGGAAATACAAAGAAAATGGGATTGTTAACATCAAAAAAGACATCTTCCAGGGTGACTCATTATCACCCTTATTATTTGTCATTGCTACAATCATATTTTCGGTGATTTTGAAGAAAACAAATATTGGCTATCAAAGGGCAACAGATGCTAATAAAATGTCATATTTGCTTTATATGATGATTTGAAGCTTTATGGAGAATCAAAATCTAGTCATTGACAATACTATAAGAATTTTCAGCAAGACATAACAATAGAATTTGGCCTAAACAAATATGCTACAGTAGCAATAAATCAGGTAAAATCACAAACAATGATGGAACTGAAATACTTAGCAATAGTACTTAGAATTATATACTGCTTCAATGTGCTTTTACAGCCCTCTCTAAGTGGTTTACGGAGTCAACATAGTGCCCCCAACAATCTGGCTCCTCATTTTACCCACTTCAGAAGGATGGAAGGCTGAGTCAACCTTGAGCCAGTGAGATTTGAACTGCCGAACTGCAGCTAGCAGTCGGCTGCAGCCGCCTATAGTACTGTACTCTATCCACTGTGCTACTTAACGGTCAAACCATCAGGATGAAGCCTAGCAATATGTAGGCATTATTTCAGTAGGATAACATCAAGCATGGACAAGTAAAACATGTGACTAGTAGAGAATCCATCCAGAGAGTTAAAGATTTGCTAAAGACAAAATTGAACAGTGGAAAAAGCATCAAAGCTGTCAATACCTGAGTCATACTTGTGATACATTATATGCGTTTTGACGACCATCTTTAAAGCGCTCCATGGCTCGGGACCTAGTTACTTGCGAGACCGTCTCCTGCCCCATACATCCCTTAGACCGATACGCTCCCACAGAGAGGGCCTTCTCAGGGTGCCGTCGGCTGGACAATGCCGTCTGGTGACACCCAGGGCAAGGGCCTTCTCTGTGGCGGGCCCTGCCCTTTGGAATGACCTTCCCCCTGAACTTCGCACCATCTCCGACCTCCGCCTCTTCCGCCAGTGTCTAAAGACACATTTCTTTCATCTAGCCGGCCTAGCGTAACCTCTGCAATTGACTATTTTAGACAGTTTTAAATTTTTGGGGATTTTAATTTGGTTTTAGCACAGGACGGTTATTAAATAAGTTTTTTAATTTTTTTATTGATTTTGTATGCATTTTAAAATTCTTGTGCGCCGCCCTGGGTCCGTTTGGAGAAGGGCGGGGTATAAATTTAATAAAATAAAATAAATAAATAAAATAAATAAATTATATGGTCAATTTCTACAAAAGATTAAGAAAAAAGTGGATTATTATATTTATTGTACCTGATGTTTTATGCTTTATAATTGCCTGTTCACCGCCCTGAGTCCTGCAAGGGAGATAGGGCGGTATATAAATTTAAATAAACGTAAATGCAAATGGATAAAGATAAAAGTGGCTTACAACTGGAACATTAAAAACAAGAATATGGGCTTGGTTTTAGCTGCTCAACATCTAACTATACTAATGAATGCTTTGTAAAATATCAAATGTTTGAAAGTGTAAATTGCACAAAGTAGCAGAAGAAATAGTAGATCATATGCTCGGGTCATGCAAGACAATTTCACAAACTGACTATAAACAACAACAGAGTCATCAAAATCACACTTTAAAAATTATAATGTGCTAGTAATGGGAACATATAGTTGAATATGAATAAAAAATCATTTTATCCATTTAGTAAAAAAAAAAGACTAGGTTAAAATAGTGTGCTTTTCATAAATACAAACTGGAAAGTCTTGGTATATAACACACCAGATTTAAATGTGGTTGAAAAGGAGAAAGTGTAAACACTTGATGTGGCAATATCAGGGATAGTAGAGTAGAAGACAGAACTGGAGAAGATGACGAAACATCAAGATCTGAAAATTGACTTTGAAAGATTATGGAATAAGTTGGCTGTGGTGGTCCCAGTATCAGGACATATTGGCTACCATCCCAAAAATCTTGGATGGCACCAAGAAAATCTGTGAATTGAAAAAAATTCCATCCATCAATTGCAAAAAGCCACACTTTTGGATCCATACCAATTTATTACACCAATATGTTATGATATCCTAGATTCTTAAAAAGGACTTGAGCATATGAAGGTCACCACCATCTGGCAGCTGTGACTTTACACTGTTGTCAAAAGAGAATAGCAAATAGCACTCAGACTTATATACCACTTCACAGTGCTGTTCAGCCCTTTCTTAGAAGTTTACAGAGTCAGTATATTGCCCCCAACAATCTGGGACCTCATTTTAGTGACTTTGGAAGGACAGAAGGCTGAGCCGGGCTGGCATAAAAATGAATTTTAAATTACGAATTTTTATTAACTTTAATCGGGGTTGGTTTGGTTTTTTAATTTTGAGGCCAAATTGTTTAATATGTTTTTAAAAAACTTTTTAAACTTTTATATATCTGTTTTACTTCGGCTGTACACCGCCCTGAGTCCTTCGGGAGTAGGGTGGTATAAAAAACTATTAAAAGAAAAAGAAAAAAAGAAAAAGAGTCAACCTTGAGCCTGGTGATACTTGAACTATCAAATTGCAGACAGCTGTCAGGCAGCAGAAGTAGCCTGCAGTACTGCGTTCTAACCACTGTGCCTCTGCGGTTTTTGAATATTTGTATAATAATAATAATAGCCATTTCCCCCCTTACTTTTAATAGAAATTTTCTAACCATCCCAAATACAGAGAAGAAGTCCAGAAGGTATCCGCATGGTGCTCAAGAAACAACTTACATCTAAATACTAGCAAGACAAAGGAGATGGTGCTAGATTTCCGGAGGCACAGATAGGAACCTGCCCCATTGTATATCGAGGGGGGCTGTGTGGAGAGGGTTTCCTCTTTTAAATTCTTAGGAGTGCTTATTAGCCAAGATCTCACCTGGAAAAACAACACGTCTCTGGTGATTGGAAAAGCTCAACAGAGACTTCATTTCCTTAGAGTCCTGCAGAAAAATCAGGTGGAACAACGGCTGATGACCTCTTTCTATCGGTCCATCATAGAAAGTGTCCTCACATATTGTATCACAGTGTGGTATGCTGGTTTAACAGTTGTGGAGAGGAAGGCACTACAGAGAGTGATCAATTCGGCACAAGAAACCATTGGTTGCCCTCTGACATCGCTGGATAACATCGCCAGATCTCGCTGCTTTAGCAGAGCAAGGAAGATTCTCAAAGATGATTCACACCCTGGTTGGTATCTCTTTGCCCTTCTACCATCACGCAGAAGATATCAAAGTATAGCCAGCCGAACGAACAGGTTTAAAGGTAGCTTCTATCCATGGGCTGTGAGACTTTTAAATTCAACCGCAATCACTCCATGCACATGCTAGTTGTTTCTTTTTTCTTTTCTCTCTTTTTTGTTTCTGTTATAATTTTGCACCAGTGAAGTTAAAACCAATTTCATTGTAATTTTTACAATGACAATAAAGATGATGATGATGATGATGATGATGATTATTATTATTATTATTATTATTATTATTATTATTATTATTATTATTATTATTATTATTATTATTATTATTATTATTATTATTATTATTATTATTATTATTAATTTGAGTTTGCTTTTTAAGGTAATTTCCCGATCTGTTTTAAAGGAACATAATCATTTAATGTATAGAGATGAAGAGACAAGGACAGAGGTGGTATTCAACAGGTTTTCTCTGGTTCGGCGAACCAGTAGCAGCAGTGCTGGAGGCTCCACCCACCTGCCTTGATGTAATGCATGAGCACTGAGCAGACAAGGCACATGCTAGAGAAGCAAGCACATGCACACTCACATTTGCGAATCGGTAGGGAAGGTAAGTGAACCTCACTTCTGGAGAAGGAATAATGAACCTTCATGGCCTCAGTCTCAGCTTGCCTGAATGTTATTCACTCTGGCTAGAATAAATTGTAGTACAAACCTTCTGGAAGGCACCAGGTTCTAGAAGGGTATCATATGGTATCCAGAATAAAGCCTTTTGCAAGCTCCTCTCTGATCTCCATAAAGGTCCTGAGCAAAAGGACAATTGGAAATCAAAGAACCCTCTGATCTCTGTGTATGTACATTCCAAACAAAAGCCCTGGAAACATGCTAGAAAACTCAATTGTCTCATTTGATATCACAACAACAGAGAAGACAGTTTTTCTCCCAAATGCCATCACTCTGCTTAATAACTAATTCCCACAACACTGTCAAATAATTTACTAAGTCTGTATTACTATTCTTCTTCTCATCCTTCCTAGTATCTATCCCTTCCCACTTATGACTATAACCATGTTGCTTGTATCTTTACAATTTATATTGTTTTTATTTGTTTCCTAGTACAGGGGTCCCCAACCCCCGGGCCGTGGACCGGTGCCGGTCCGTGGCTTGATAGGAACCGGGCCGCAGGGCCAGAGAGGAGGAGGAGGGAGGAGGGGGCAGCCCCCTGGGCAGAGCGCGCACCGGGTGCGGGAGAGCACAGGCGCGGTGCTCGTGCCATTGGAGGCCCTAGAGGGCCGAGTGAGATGACTCCCCCCCCCACGTGCGCATGCACTGCCTGTTCCCCCTCCCCACCCGCTCCTCCCCTATGCCGGCCGGTCCGCAGAATTTTCTTTAAAATGAAACCGGTCCCTGGTACAAAAAAGGTTGGGGACCCCTGTCCTAGTACAATTTGATAGCTTATTAGTAACCTTGGCTATCACTAAGTGTAGTATCTTTTTATTCTTGAGGAATGTACCTTAGGTACACTGAGAGCATCTGCATCAGACAAATTCCTTGTGTGTCCAACCACACTTGGCCAATAAAGAATTCTATTCTATTCTATTCTATTCTATTCTATTCTATTCTATTCTATTCTATTCTATTCTATTCTATTCTATTCTATTCTATTCTATTGTGAGTTTTCAAGTAGTTTGAGTAAAAGGAATTTGCTTTCTACATGGTTCCAAAAAGACAAGAAATTTATGTTAATCTCTGATTATATTTGACAAGAAAAAATATTTCATTTTATTTTCAATCTTTGCCCACTCACGTGGGCTCATGATAGTAAAATACAATTGGTAGAAATGAACTTTCAGGAGTTTAATAGTCTCCATTACCTCTTTGGACCTAAATTTTCATCATAAAAATCCTGTTTATTTAATTTCACTATAGATTTCCCTTTCTGTGGGAGTATATTTGGGCCAGAAGCTGCTTTATTAGAAAAAGATCCTCCTTTAAAGAGTCTGTGATGCTTTAAGGCTAACAAATTATTTTATCTGAAACAAAACAAAATGCATGAGCCTGTATTGTATAGGCAATTATTTTCATCAGATATGAGAGAGAAACTTTGCAGCACAAAATACAGAAATCAATTAATGGAATGTGTACATTTCATCTGCCTTTTAAAAGGGATAACTATCAATACTTCCAGCTAGCAATAAAATAACTTAAAAGCAATGGTGTTTCTACAAACATTTGCTGTATGAGGATTGTAGATAAGTAGAATGTTAGAAAAAAAATATGTATTTATATTTAGAATAGAAAACCAGACCCTTGTAATTATGATATGCTATAAGGTAAAGGTTCCCCTTGCACATATGTGCTAGTCATTCCTGACTCTAGGGGGCAGTGCTCATCTCTGTTTCAAAGCCGAAGAGCCAGCACTATCCAAAGACATCTCCGTGGTCATGTGGTTGGCATGACTAAATGGCAAAGGCACATGGAATGCTGTTACCAAAGGTAGTCCCAATTTTCTACTTGCATTTTTACATGCTTTCAAACTGCTAGTTTGGCAGAAGCTGGGACAAGTAACGGGAGCTCACTCCGTTACGCGGCACTAGAGATTTGAACTGCTGTACTGCCGACCTTTCTGATTGACAAGCTCAGCATCTTAGCCACTAAGCCACCACGTCCCTTCTACTAGTACTTGTTATCTCCTTGTTTCTAGCTTGTTCTAGTCTTAACCACAACATCAAATTGTCTCATACTGAAGGAGATTTAGGAAAAGATGGGAAGTCATTCTAAATATATGCAGTAGTCTAATTTGGGCAGTTATTGTGCTTAGCAAACAGAGAGCATTTTGGTCTTCTTATTAAATGCTTTGTTTTGCAAATAATGAGAACAGTGCAAGCTGTTTTTCTTCTTCTTCTTTTTGTCTTTAAATTCCCACCAGAGGATCTCTGAACCACTTTTGGCTTTCAGAGATTGATTCCTGTGGAGCCTAAATCTGATGTGGCTGTCAACTATTTCCCACAGTTGTTAGTGCCAGCCGGGCTTGAGTGGGAACATAGCCAGCAGGCTGAGATAACTTCTGGCTTAAGGTCTGCTTTCACATACCCTCCCCCTGTGTGATTATAGCCTCGTTTCCTGTATTGTGATGAAGAACAGTCACTCTAAAACTCATCAACTGATGACATGTATTTAATTTGTATTGCCTCCTCTAGACTAGAAGTGATTCTGAAAAAAATAGATGGCCTACAATAACAGGTTGAACCACCAGGGAGAATGAATTGAATCAGAGCATTCTTGTTAGGTCACCAACAACCGTCTTGACCTTTCTCATCCAGATTTTGTGGTGTGAGCTAGGCATTCTAGTCCTGACTTAGGAACAACACTAGCTGGGTTACTTGCTCTCAGTCCTAGAAGAGGGCAAACTTCTTTTGAAAATATTCCCCTACTAAAAAAAAAAATCATGGACTTTCCATGAGTTGAGACTGACTTCATGGTATGAATACACCATGGTGTGTGAACACACGCACAAACACAGAGAGAGAGATTGAAAGAAAGAGAGAGAGGGAGCAAAAGAGAGAGGGAGCGAAAGAGAGAGACAAAGAGAGAGAGAGAGACAAAGAGAGAGAGAGTGAGTGAGTGAGTTGAATTGAGACTGACTTCATGATGTGAACATACCATTGTGTAAACACACACACACAGATTGTGTGTGTGTGTGTGAGAGAGAGAGAGAGAGAGAGAGAGAGGGAAGGAGAGAGAGTGTTAGTTCAGTGATTCCAAAGTCACCAAATGAGTTCCAAACAATTTTTACTATTGAACTTAATGGAGTCTGTTAAAAGTCTAACTCAGGGGTCTGCAAAGTCGGCTCTTTTAAGACTGATGGACTTCAACTCCCAGAGTTCCCCAGCCAGCATAGCTGGCTGGGGAATTCTGGGAGTTGAAGTCCACCAGTCTTAAAAGAGCCGACTTTGCAGACCCCTGGTCTAACTATAACTCATCGATTTGCTGAAGTGAGTAGCATCCATAAGTGGGGGCCTCCTATCTTACCACCATCCAATGATTAATGTGCTACAGATGGAACTGGCTCAATACATTCTTGTAATCTTAACATCTAAGTAAGTAAGGATTCAATGTGAACTTTCTTTAGTCCAGGGGTGTCAATCTCAGGTCTCATGGTATCATCATGTGATGTATTATGACACCCACCCCCCTTCGCTAAACTGGGTGTTGCCATAGATAGCATTTGATGCATCCAGCCCATAAGTTTGACACCCCTGCTCTAGTCCATGATCACTGTTTTCACCACCTCCAACAGCTTCAGGGAAAGAGCCAATCAGTCCATGTCTTTATGATAAACAATGGTGAAACAGGTTAATAGGATTAAAGCAAAGGAAGCGCCATTCTATATTTTCACATATTTTTTAAAAAAAACACTCACTGATATTTTCCCTTTTCTTTGTCATACCAGAGGTTTGAACTGATAACTTGCAGAGAGCTTTTCAATTAGTCTTAAGGCGATAGACTCTCCACTTCTGCACAAATCAATTAAGCTTTGAGCACTTTCCATGGCCAGAGGTTTAAATATAACAAATATAGCACTGAAGATTCTTAAGGAACAAATCATAACTGCTACTTGTTAAAGAAACCCAAGTTTTAGACCCTCTATGTCAACACAAGATACACACTGCTATTAGTTTGAAAGCAGGTTTATTAAATGTCTGTTTCTATTCTATCTGACTTTTAATTTCAGAAATGTCTAGAATTACATCCTCGTTTCTATTATTGGTGATGATGGATGGATGGATGGATGGATGGATGGATGGATGGACAGTCAGATGAATGGGGGAGGAACAAGTACGTTTTAGTCTAACTAAACTGTATCAGTGTTTTACAGATTAAAGTCTTGGTGTAAACATTTTTTGTCAAAGAAGTGGATAAATGTATTTAAATAGTTAACAGTTCTCCTTGAAAACGCTAATTTTTCTTTCTTTAATCATTACTGGATGTCTATCATTGTGTAATCTCAAAACTTTCCTAGACCAAGAGAAGCGATGGTAGCAGTACTATTGTAGGAAAACAATTTTGTGAATCTCTCATCCCAATTCACCCTCTTACTCAAAGTAAAGGTAGACATGTCAAGGGGATAGCTAAAATCAAAATTTCCCACATATTTGAGGACTTTAAGAGACATTTTCTTGAGATGCTCACAAAACACTTACATTTTCTATTACCCACAAAGTTGATAAAATTCATGAAATAAATTATTTTTTGAGGCATGGGGAACATTTGAAATAGTTCTTCTGAGTACCTAGTACATTTTTATATTCTTTGTTAAATACATGATAGAATCTTTCTTTACATACCGCTGTTCTACAGTGGTTAACAATTTTCTATCCATCTCCTAGACTCTGAATTAATGAAACTCTTCCACATAATCAAATACCTTGATATGCATTATATCTAGTTACAGCAAAATGTTGTGAAATGGGTGGAGAAAAATTAGTTATCAATTGTCTAATCCTAGTTATGCATTAGATTTCTGAAATGAAATACCCTTTTTATCTTGTCTTCTATAATTAATTCCACATGTAGGATACATGGTGGTTTTAATGTCTAGTAGATGAGTTCTGAATTAATGAGTCTAATGAGTTAAAACAGTAGGCAACCTTTTACTTTTCCAGAAAGATTAAAATAAATGATATTCTGAAGGTCAAGGAAGAACAACAAGCATCTTGAACCTCTTTTGGTGTGCAAATTGCCATTGTGATTTATCCTGTTGGAATTATAGTAATAAAAATAACCCTGGAAGCTGTGCAATGCAGTAAGACTACACTATAAATTATCAGCACAATAATTGATTCATTTGAATCAATACATTTCCTGTTGGGACTATTACATGAAAAAGAAGAACATATGTATGAAAGCAAAAATGTTTCAAAGTCTTTTTTTTAAAAAATATATGCAATTAATAGTTTTGGATCCTGTCACTGGCAGCTTGGAGTTGTTCTTCTGTCATTATCTGAGCAATGGGAAGTACTTTCCTGGAGAAAACCAGGCTTAAATAGCTTTTTAATCAGTGGGCAGAAACCTTTTTCCTGTTGAGACCCAATTAGTTATCGAAATTTGTATTCCAGTAGTGAATGGGCCAGGATAACATGTCAGATTAAGCAGAAGTCAAATATGGTCAGCTATATGGGAATAAAGAGGTTCCCCTCACACATATGTGCTAGTCGTTCCTGACTTTAGGGGGCGGTGCTCATCTCCATTTCAAAGCCAAAGAGCCAGTGCTGTCTGAAGACATCTCCATGGTCATGTGGCCGGTATGACTAAATGTGGAAGGTGCACAGAACACTGTTACCTTCCCACCTATTTTTCTATTTGCATTTTGCTTTCAAATTGCTAGGTTGGCAGAAGCTGGGACAAGTAACGGGAGCTCATGCAGCACTAGGGATTCGAACTGCCAAACTGCCAACCTTTCTACAAGCTCAGCATCTTAGCCACTGAGCCATTGTGTCCCTGGTTCCACCACATTCCCTTATATGGGAGTAGGTCAGGAAAAAAACCAGAACCCCCACCCCCCCATGTATTAATTCTCATTCCATTTTATGAAAAATATGTTAAATCAATTTTTATTACAGTCACAGACCAGCATTTATTACAGTCACAGACCAGCATTACAAATAGAAGCATTAAAAACAATGATAATAGTAAAAAATTAGAAATAAAAGACAGAATCATATATTGCGATTGATTATCAGTTAGATATGTCTGCCTAATTTTGCATACAGCAGAACAGAATTTGGCCACCTTCAGAAAAACTATTTTGTACTGATCTGATAGTTAGTTGCATGTAAATAATAATAATAATAATAATAATAATAATAATAATAATAATAATAATAATAATAATAATAATAATAATAATAATAATAAAAATAAATAATAATAATAATAATAATAATAAATTTTAATTTATAACCCGCTCTCTCTCCCCGAAGGGACTCAAGGCGGGGCACAGGAAAAGATCAGCATTTCCCAGATATTTTATGATATTAGAATTATAAATTGAGTCTGTTAGTCCTTAAAGAAGATGCAGTATAGCAGGCCATGAGTTATAGTTTCAATGGCCCCTTGTCCATAGGGGCATAGTCTCAGCTCAAATGGCATTTTTCAGTATCTGTCTGCTGTGGGAAGTGCATTGCAGTGCACTGAAGAAGATGTTTTCAAAGTTTATTTTTTTAGGTTATGGTAAAATTCTCATAGTGGATAAAAAGTTCCTGTATTTTTTAAATTAATGAATATTTTTCATTTATAAAGCAATGTCTACAAATGTCCTGTCTTTCAATATCAAAAAGAACTTTAGTTATTCTTAATGTAACACTAATGAACAAAGAAGGCTTACTTCAGAGGTGTCAAACTTGTGACCCCGCAAGCTGGATGCGCCATACGCTGGCCACGCCCATCCCTGTTTTAGTGAAGGGGGAAAAAGTCATGATACATCACTTGATGACAATGTCATCATGTCTGTAGGGCAGGGGTCCCCAACTTTTGCAACTTTAAGTCTGAAGGACTTCAGCTCCCAGACTTCTCCAGCCAGCTGAAGGAGCTCCAGGAGCTGAAGTCCTTCAGACTTAAAGTTGCAAAGGTTGGGACCCCTGCTGTAGGGGATGTTTGAGGGAAGGGTTGGTATGAATGTATAAAGGGGGGGGGCTCTTTCTTTTTTAATATCTGTATAAACTTTAATAAAATATTTAATTTTAAGACGCACCAAGGTTTTGAAGAGGCAAATTAAAAAAAAAAGTTTTTGCGCTCTGCACACCTTCCCAAAATGGCCCGTTGTTTTTTTTTTAAAAAAAGGCATGAATAGCCTTTAGGAGGATTGTACAGTGCTTCTGGGGCTGGGGGGGGGGAGGGGAGGGAATTGAGCAAACAACGGCCTGTTTTTTGCTCATTTCTGCCCTTCCCAACCCTCATGAACACTCTGAAAGCCTCCTACAGGCTCTGCACAGCCATTTTGGTGAAGGGGCCAAAAAAATACGGTATATTCTATTGTTATGTTGTTTGTGTTTATATTTGCGGGATCGCATCCTGCCCCATACATCCCTTCGGCCGATTCGCTCCCACAGAGAGGGACTTCTCCGGGTGCTGTCCACTAGGCTATGCCAGCGGGCGATGCCCAGGGGAAGGGCCTTCTCTGTGGCGGGCCCGACCCTCTGGAACGACCTTCCCCCCGAAATTAGAACAACTACGGACCTCCGCTCCTTCCGTCAAAAACTAAAAACTCACTTCTTCTGCCTGGCTGGCTTGGGTTAATTGACCCATTTACCTCTAGCTGAATATTCAAACTGTTTTATTAGGGATTTTTAGAGGTATTAGTTTTAGATAGTTTGGGATTTTAAGCGCAGGGTCCAGGTTTAATTCATTTTAAATTGTATTATAATGTTTGTTGTTTATATATGTATTTTTTAATCCCCTGTGCACCGCCTCGAATCCCTTCGGGGAGAGAGAGTGGTTTACTATTATTATTATTATTATTATTATTATTATTATTATTATTATTATTATTATTATTATTATTATTATTATTATTATTATTATTATTATTATTATTATTATCTGTTTTGTGTTTGTATTTTTTTTCTTCTTCTTTTTAAATTTGAAAACATTTAATAAAAACTATTTTAAAAAACTACACACAACTGCAAATAATTCCGGTAAAGAGTTGGGAGTGAGAATGACACTAGAAGAAGCCGTTGTGACAAAACAAAAAAGTTTTAGAAAAGCCTGGAAAATGACAAGAGACCTAAACAGGAAATGAAAAGAGGGACAGGTCTCAAAGGAAGAGTTTGGACAGGATGTCCAAAACTGTACAGCTGGTGACAGGAAAGCTCAAGCTCAGCGTGAGCTGAGTTAGTGAAGGATGCTAAGAATAACAAAAAGGGGCTTCTTGAGATCGTGTTCAAAATAAAAGGAAAAGAGAAGAATCAGGATACCAACTGCTGAATGAAGAAAGCAAAATGCTAACAGGTAACAAAGAAAAAACAGAGTTATTCAACTTCTCTTTCAGTTCAGTTTTCTCAACAAAATGTGCAAGAACCACAGGTTGGGCTATTGTGGGTTTTAGTTTGGGTGGCGGATTTTTTCTCCCCCTCCCCAATCTGGTTGTTTATTACTGTGCTTTATTTTTTCTTTGAGATTCTACACGATCCAAATGTTTTGGGAATGAGGTAGATTATAAATATTATTAAATTATAGAGATGACACAGAGATAGAGAGTTGAGAGAGAGATGAGAGAGGGGGGGAGGGAGAGGGAGAGAAGGAGATGGAGAAAAAGGGTAGGGAGGGAGGGCGAGAAAGGAAGGGAGAAAGAGGGGGAGAGGTAGAGGAAGAAAGGGAGAGAGGAGAGAGGGAGGGAGAGAGAGAAAGAGAAGGAGAGGGAGGGAGGGAGAAAGGGGGAGAGGGAGGGAGGGAGAAAAAGGGGGGAGAGAGAGGGGGAGCGGGAGAGAGGGAGAAAGAGAGGGAGAAAGAGAGAGAAGGAGGGAGAAGGAGGGAGGGAAGGAGGGAGAGAGTTAGAGAAGAAAGAGATCAGTGATTCCAAAGTCAAAGATATGTATGTATGTATGTATGTATGTGTTATGTCAAGTGTTACTTATTTCCCTGGCTCAGCTGATAAGGGAGGAGAGCCTGTGGCTTAGTGGCTAATACAACTGCCTGATATGTAAATACAACCCCAATTCAAATCCCAGTATGGGTATGGCTAGCTGATGAGAGCTAAATAGCTTGAAATAGATCTATACGAGTCTCCCTTTATTTATTTATCAGCACAAATGCAATAGATAGATAGATAGATAGATAGATAGATAGATAGATAGATAGATAGATAGATAGATAGATAGATAGATAGATAGATAGATAGATACAGATACAGATACAGATACAGATACAGATACAGATACAGCACTATCAAACAAGAATTTAGATATCTGACAATCTTAGGTCAAATCAACAGAAATATAATTTCAAAATCATGGGAAGTGGTTGCTCCTTCAATAGTCCAACTCTGCTTGAGCAAATGTGTAGTTTTAGGCACTGCGCTTTGGCAAGGATTTAGAGAAATTGTACAGAGAGTAGCAAAAATGATCAGGGGATTAGAAAATAAGCCTATGAAGAGTAAGCCTATTAAAAACACGGGCTTAACTAGTTTTGAAAAAGGACAAATGATGAGAAATTTGACAGTATTTTTCAGGATTTTCCCACTGAAGAAGGTCAAGACCTTCTGTCTCTCATCCTAGAGTACAGAATGTGGAATAATGAATTTAAACTCAGAAAGGAGATGTCCTTTGAGTACTTTAAAAAAAAAAAAAAGCCTTCCCAGTCAGAAGACCATTTCAACACTGAAATGGTCTTCTCCGAGAGAGAATGTGACTCCCTTTAGTTAATGTTTTCATGTGGAGGTTAGACAACCTTTGCTTGGGAATATCTTTGCACATATTCCTGTTTCAAATGGCCCCTTCCAAGTTCTTGATTTTACAATCTTTATTGCCCAGTAGAATCGTGTTTTACCAAACACATTTTATCTTCAAGCAGAATTTTGAGAGTCATATTACAACAAATTGGTAAAGCTTGAACAAAGAACTGTAGAGTAGATGTGCCTGTATAACTGACTATGTAATTAAAATTAAATTGATGAATTACAGTGCATTACTCCCTGTATATTAAATATGTTTTCTCCTTTTTTTTCTCCTTTTCGCCGCAATTAAAAAAAAAATCACTGTGGTAGCAACTCTGGATGTTTCTAGGCATTGAAAGCATGAAAAAAAAAGGTCACCTATTGCTGAATCAGATTATAGTTCCGCTAATACAGACTTGCTTCCATTAATTGGTAACAGTTCATCAAGACGGAGATCATTCCTTTCACTTTTTATCTGATGCATTTAACAGAAGATGTAAGACTTGGAACAACTGAAAATCATCAGTCAAATAAAAATATTTTTTCTCTTTCCCTAAGGGGAATGAGCAATATGCAGCAACCATATCTATTTTAAAAATGTTGCAATGTACAACACAAGCATTCCCTATGTCCGTGATGGCAAACCTATGGCATGCGTGCACCTTCTCTGATGGCAAGCGAGCCATCACCCCAGTTCAGCTCTGCTGTGCATGCACTCACACCACTCGATGCACAGCTGGTCTTCGGGTCTCTGCTGTGCACGTATGGATGCATGGGGCATGGAGGGTGTCACACGCACATGTGCAGGAGCGGGGCACATGCAGGGTCCTGCGTGCATGTGTGGGGCAGGACGCATGCAAGGGGTGTGCACATTGCATTTGGGGGGGGGGTTGAGCACTTGACCACATTTGTGCACACACACAAGCACTTTGGCCACTCTGACCAAAAAAGGTTGGCCATCAATGCCTTATATCAAGAACTTTGGAAAAAGGAATGTTCATATTTAAACATTCCAAGACTAGTTTCCTGAATATGTCTTATGCTCGTGAAGTGAAAATACCACTTTATAATGCTTTAGTAAAGCCACACTTGGAATACTGCATTCAGTTTTGGTTCCCATGATGTAGAAAACATGTGGAGATTCTAGAAAGAGTGCAGAGAAGAGCAACAAAGATGATTAGGGGACTGGGGGCTAAAACACATGAAGAATGGTTTCAGGAACTGGGTATGTCTAGTTTAATAAAAAGAAGGACCAGGGGAGACATGATAGCAGTTTTCCAATATCTCAGAGGCTGCCACAAAGAAGAGGGACTCAAACTATTCTCCAAAGCACCGGAGGGCAGAACAAGAAGCAATGGGTGGAAACTAATCAAGGAGAGAAGCAACTTAAAACTGAGGAGAAATTTCCTGACAGTTAGAACAATTAACCAGTGGAACAGCTTGCCTCCAGAAGTTGTGAATGCCCCAACACTGGAAGTCTTTAAGAAGATGTTGGATAGCCATTTGTCTGAAACAGCATAAGGACTTCCTGCCTAGGCAGGGGGTTGGACTAGAAGACCTCCAAGGTCCCTTC